>CM050649.1:81123444-83523444 GCA_027574665.1 Rhynochetos jubatus | reverse complement strand
ATGCAGTTATTTCCACACCTGGAAAGGAAGAATATTCCTTCCAGGCTTAGTTGAAAAGATTAGAGAGAGGAAGAATTATCATCATCAGTAATATTTATCTGTTGCTGCTCACCCTTCTTATTTGGATCCCCAAAGAAAAAGGCTGGGTTGTTGTGGGGCTTTTTTAGTTTTTGTGGGGGTTGGATTTTTTGTTGTTTGTTTTTAAGAAAAAGGAGTGAAGGGTAGATGAGGAAACAGAGTGGAGATGTAGCTGGACCTAGGTGACAAGAGATGTAAAGAAGGGACTTAATTTTCAATATCATAGGCTAAGAAGTGTCCGGAAGCAAAGAGGGAAATAAAAACTACATTGGGGTAAGCACATTTTTCCATCTCTGAACGTTGGAAACATTTGCATCAAAGTGATAACTGCTCCATTTACACATTCTTAAAATTCCTTTACCAAAATTGGGTGTCAACATGCACTTTTTAGTTCTAATAAATGTTCATGCATCTTTTTAAATGAGATATATTCCACAATTTATGCATACAGAAATACAATATTCATATATGTAATTTATTCTAAAAGAATTTTATCTTCCTGCATAAATCCAGATTAAATGATAAATTGGCTAAATCCTCTCAGCAAGTATATTTTTCTCTTTAACCTGCATTAGAAAACCCACAGTTTCTCAATCTTCAACAAATGCCATAATTTTCTTTTTTCTTTTTTTTTTTTTTTTTTTAAGAGAGACCTACCAAGTAACTTATTCTGAATGCAGAGGTGATGATTAGGCATAAGCACAAAAAATTTGTGCATCTGGAAAACATTTGGGCCAATTGAAGAGAGTATAGTGTTATAGAAGATTTAGGCTAGAAAGCACTTAAATTCCAGTGTAGGTAGACCGGTTTCTATCCTGTGATATTTACTTCAAGAAACAACAGGAAAGCCACCAGCTAAAAGGTGACTTGCAATACTGTGAACTTCAGACACTTAACTTTTAGTTCTGAACTGACTCTTACTGTGCACCCCAGAATGAATGGCCATGTCATCTAAGGCCAGATTATAGAGGAATAAAGTAATTTACACCATGGGGTGTGATGTCCCTCAGCTCTGTTCCTCTTTCTCACTTCAAATTCCCTCCTTCCTTTAAGAAAATAACTACTTTCATCATCTCTCTCTGTCTTCTTTTCCCTGTAACTTCCCCTACATGACATTGGTACTAATGACCTTTTGCATCACAGAGAGTCGTACATAAAACAATCCAGAAGGATTGTTCACAATTTGTATTGAGCTTTGCCATTTTTTCTAAGAGTACCACTTTGCCTAACACATAAATGTCACCTCTAGCCAACAAACAATGCATTACCTTGCCCACAACATTATGCTGGGGGCTGAGAGTCACATTTTGAGATGTCTAACTCTTACAATATAAAGGTTCTAAATTCTCCATGCAGGTCTCAGACTCCTACCTACCAAGATGAAACAGAGGTTGATACAATGTTCAGCAACACTGTCAAACCTCAAAGGTTTTCGAAATCTCATTCTCACTTTATGTGATAAAAGTAAAAAGGTAGAATCATATATCAAATAAAATGTATATATTGTTGTTGTGGTTTAACCCTAGTCAACAACTAAGCACCACACAGTTTCTTGTTTACCTTCCCCCTCCCCCCATGGGATGGGGGAAAGAATTGGAGGAAAAGGTAAGAAAACTCATGTGCTGAGATAAGAACAGTTTAATAACTGAAAATAAATGAAATGAAATAAAATAATGATAATACTAGTATGTAATGAAAATACTACTAGTGATAATAGCATGTAATCAGAAGGAAAACACCAAACAGGAAAAAAAAACCAGTAAATACAAACACTGAGCACCTACTGAGCACCTACTGAGCACCTACTGAGCACCTACTGAGCACCTACTGAGCACCTACTGAGCACCTACTGAGCACCTACTGAGCACCTACTGAGCAACACCCAGCCCATTCCTGAGCAGCCAGAGAGAAAGAGCACTCACCAGCCAACTGCCTCCAACTTATATACTGCGCATGATGTCTTATGCCATGAAATAGCCCTTTGATCAATTTGGTTCAGGTGTTCTGTTTGTGTCTTCTCCCAGCCTCTTGTAGAGAAGAAGCTGGGAACACAGGTGCAATATGAAAAACTGACAAAGTCCTTAGCTTAATATAAATGTTGCTTGGCAAAAACTAAAACAGTTAGCATGTTGCCAATATTCTCAGCACAGTTTCATATTAAAAACATCAGTGTGATATCAATGTTCTTCTCAGCACAAATTCAAAACCTAGCCTCATATTGGCTACTGTGAAGATAATTAACTTTATCCCAATAAAACCTAGCACAATAGTTGAGTCTGCATATATAATGCATATATTGTTTAGCTCTTTCAGACCAAAAATAAGAATGATTTGATTTTCATATATGTAAAAATAAGGAAAATAATTGTTGCTGGAATTAATTTGAAACTAACAACCAGAGTCTGAGAAAGCTGACAAAATATTATGAAAACTTTAGTGATTAAGTACTATAAAATTACCTATTAAATTCTGTATTTAAAAACATGTAGATACATTCCATGAATGACAGTGAATTAAAGAAAACTGGTAAATTCTGCTTATGAAAAATAGAGATTAGAATACCAGGGCAGAATATTAAAAAACCCCAAAATCTCACCTCATCCTTATTGAAAATGTTTGCATGTTTACATAACATTTAGTTCCCAGTACTATACTTTTATCATCTCTATTATGAAGAATAACTTCCAGTTTTGTATCAGAAGGGGAAAACAGATAATATAAATACTGAAGATCAAAGTACAGCATCAGAAAAACATGCCAAATTCAAATCAACAGAAATGTAGTTAAATACTTGAAGGCAGAATGTTTCTCTGATGAATTACATCTTACAGACAAAAAACTTATGAGATAATTAAACATCAACTAAACACTCTACTTTTCTCAAGGCTGATGTCAAATGATGCTTGTGAATCATCTGCCAAATGCTGCACTGCTCATCACGTGTCAAGTACTGCTGTCTCTTTCTGGGTGCCCCACACCCCATGCCAAAATGCTGTTGTTGCTCTCACTTTGCATCTGTGAGGCGGATGCCCCTGGCTGATCAGTGATGCTTCCTGTGTTAATTTTAGTCAGC
The DNA here is from genome assembly GCA_027574665.1 of Rhynochetos jubatus. Taxonomy (NCBI): domain Eukaryota; kingdom Metazoa; phylum Chordata; class Aves; order Eurypygiformes; family Rhynochetidae; genus Rhynochetos; species Rhynochetos jubatus. Next base: position 83,520,293 of record CM050649.1, on the reverse strand, counting down.
AAAGAGTTAACTCTCTTTACTGTGGCTGCTAGGAAGCTGTGTTCCTGGATTTACTGTGGGAGAAGTACTGGTAAGGTCTTAGCTGGCGCTGGGGAATGCCTGTACCAAATTCAAAGTCTTAGCTTCTGACACTGCAGCTGTGTTCCCAGCTCTTGCTGTCTCACTACAGGCAGTGTAGGGACACACTGTTCAGACAGCTCACCCAAACTGACCAAGGAAGTATTTTATTCCACTGTATGTCATGCTGAAGGCTTAGGCGGGGAGGGGGTCTGGGAGCCATTACTCTCTCTTACTCTCTTGCTCATTTACTCCCGTACACTTGTTAATGCTCTCCCTAACTCTTGCGTTATCTGCTTTACTAACTCCTGTGCTGGCTCGTTCGTGAAGGAGTTGGTGGGTTTGTTTAGTTTTCCCGGTCATGCTAACGCTGCTAGGGTTTGCTCAGAATCTGTTGCAGTAGCTCTTGGGCTCCGGCCCTTGGGCTGTGGCTCTCAGGCTGCAGCTCTCGAACTCTGACTCAACTCTCAGAATCTGGTTGCGCATCAATCGTTGGGTGGTCAGCAACTGTATCATAATTGTATCATATTGTATTATATGCTTTATTTTGTATTATTTTAATCACTTATTATTAGTAGTATTTGTATATATTCATTTAGATTCAATTAGTAAATAGTTCTTATCCCAGTTTTATGAGCCTCCTTGGTTTTTTTCCTCCGATTCTTCCCCTCTGCTGAAGGAGGGGAGGGGAGATCTGTGAGAGTGGCTTCATGGTATTTTGTTAGCCAGAGTTAAACCATGACAACTCCCTAGCCAGAAGCAGCTTTCAGTGGGCAGTGACAGTCACATGAGCATCAGGAGCCAGAACTGGCTCCAACTGGCTTCAAACAGCCAAGGCCATCCCAGCCCCCTGAGAGTGACCTGTCCTGTCCCTGCCAAGGTCTAGGTACAGGTGGGGTTACAGAGCAAAAGATATATAGAAGTATTAGGTATGTCTATAAGAAGAAGTATTATTCATGGAATTCAGAGGTTCACTCACTTTTTCATAGATACTGACTTAACTACTTATAGAGTGATACAGCAGACATTCATCGCTTGCTATGTTGATCTGGATTTGACAATAAACTACAGAACTGCAAGGTAATTATGCAACTCTGAACAACTCTTACCTGTAAATATGTATCTGGGATCTGTTTTCACAATCTATATTCCTCAGTTGCGCTGAACAACCCAGGAGAAACATGGGCTAGTGAAATCATCAGCTGGTTGAAATCACCAGATCTGATGGCAGGGTCTTGAAAAAGAAGTCTTTCACTTCCCAAAGGCATAAAATTCTTACACTAACTTCAAAGGCTCTCAGAGAAAAAATGAAATTAATATTCTGACAATTGTTTTTACATAAGTTCAGTTTTGTGTGGGGTTCTGACGGCTTTCTGTGCTCTCCAGCTCTACTAATAATTAAGGCCTCTTCCTTTTTAAATTAAGTAAAATAACAGAGAGAGGGTGTTTGACTGCAAGGATCCAGAAACTGGTGCCATGACTTAGCAAATTAACTCTCCTTTCCACACCTCTTTAGGATAAACTACCTAAGATATGAACTAAAAACCCACAGAGGTTCTGATGGAAGATTAAATCTCTGATACTTGCTTTACAATCTATTTTAATATGGTGCTATGTACTGTCATGCAAGAACTATGGTTTGGGGTTTTTGTGTTTTGTTTTGTGGGAGTTTTCTTGTTTGTTTGTTTTTGGTTTTGAATTCAGCCATCATATCTATGACTAAGAATTCTTTTTTTTCTTTTCTTCAATTAGGTACCTTGTTTTGGCAATCTCTAAGTGATATATGTCCTAACTTAATTGTTGCCATGAGCGGAGCTTCTTGTGACTAGTACCTTTTAGTTTCGGTATCATCTGATAAATCTACAACCAGTGTGATCAAATAAGAACCCTAGAAATGATTAGAGGATCATCTTTTTTTTCATGTGTTGAAAAAGGCCTCAATATCCACTACTGCCTCTTCCAAAAGCTTCCTTTTGATTTAGAGTGAATTACTTATGACTAGATTCTTGAAGGTACCAAGGGCAATGCCATTGTTTAGTAATCAAATGCCTAATGGGCAGACTATTGACTCCGGCCTTAGCTGAGGACTTTAATGCTCCATGCAATATCAGAAAAGTAAAATAGATAGATAGATAGATAGATAGATAGATAGATAGATAGATAGATAGATAGATAGATAAAAGGATAAAGGGATAAAGGGATAAAGGGATAAAGGGATAAAGGAATAAATCAATCTGCAGGCTGCTGAAGCTAATGAAGAGTGCAGCACAGAGGAAAGAGAAAATTCTAGGCATTACAAATATTAAGAAAAAAAAAAAGAGTTCTGCTTCCTCTTCCAATAAAACCTCTGATCATCTGTCAAGCTTCAGAATTAGAGAATGACTGTAAATGGAACTTTAGTCTTTTGTGTATTCCTCACTGATGTATCAGGCTACATAAATGCTCTTCTTACCTTTGCAGTAATGGTGTATGGGTAATGAGTGATCATTTTTAGAGTGTCAGTTTCTGTGTTTTCTGAGCATGTATGCAAGAAATTATTGACAATGTAAGGATATGACCTCCTAATTTAATAACCCTAGTTCAGCACTACTGAATCTGAATATTGTCCAAGGCTTCCAAGGTGTTTGTGAGAGATCAGTTTCAGTTCCTAGATGGCTTCACACGCAAGATTAGGAACGAATGTAATCACGCAAGGAATGTAACAGGTATGTGACAGATTCACGCATATCTATAGTGTTTAAATTAGGGATTCAAATATCAAGAGAAGCAAGGAAAGGGACACATAATTTGAAAAATATCATGGGATTTTGATCATAACCTTTAATGCAGTATATTATAAGTACTTATAAATAAGAAATACAAGTTTTCTACCAACCTTTTTTTTTCCCTTCCCTACATTTAGAAACTATCCATTGCATTCTACAGGATTTCCATGTAGATCATAGCTTCTAGGGCTTCTTTAATCATATGTAGTAAACAGTCATTGTTAAGATTTAATTCCATCAGATCATCTAGATTGTCACTGAGTGCTTTCTTTTTTTTCATTTGCCTATTGCCAGACTCTTCATATGTAAATTATTTTTCTCTATTTCTTTTCAGATGCAATTGTATGTATGAGACATGAAATTTCAGGTGCATGAAACATATCATAACTACCATTTGTCTAGATTATTTGTTAATGATACCGTATATGGCACAGTAATAAATAATTACTTGGGTTGATATTCAGATTTTACAGGATTCCACTTTTATTAACTCTAATAGTTTCTTTGCCAATTATGGTCATCTAACAAATAATATGAAAATATTTTTTCCTATTTTTGTTTTGTTTTGTTGTAGCTTTATGTTAGCAGTGACTATATCTACTATTTGTCTATCATACTAAATTATGAAGGGCATCTCAGAAATCTCTTGAAGATTTCAGGTAGCTATTGAAGCCATTAAAATGACAGGTAACTTTACATAACTGTGCAAATTTTACATTTTGTAAAAAAGTAACACTGATTTTTTTTTCCACGAAAAGAACAGATGGCATTTCACACTGGAAAAATCTGTGGCCCTCCAATATCTGAATTCTTTACTTAAGATATATTTACTGCAACAAACTATGTATATTATTCAAAACAACATCACTTAGCTTAATTAGGTTATGCATGCAAAACAAAGTTTCCAATCAATAAATTGTTTTGCATAGTCCCATATCACAATAGATTAAGGAACAGATGGAAGCAGAATGCTGATACACCGTTTCTGAAAGAAATCCTTTTCTTCAAGTTTATAGTGTTTTATGACATCCTTTAAGTTTAGGGTTGTGTACCTTAACATACATGACAGATATTTCATGTAAGTTGTAACTAGTTACTGAGTAGACATGCAGAAGTCTCCTGATGTTCACAATTTTCGTTACTCTGGTACCAGAAGATGCACAAGAGAAAAAATAAATTGTATTAAGAAAGAACTGTATGCAATACTTGCAACAAGAGAAAAAGTGTGTGGCTATTCTATGCTTTCATACTGTGTTTACCATCTCTTAATATGTACATATGTTTAACCAAAAATACAAAGTTAGAGCCTTGTAGTCAGTAGTTGTAATAATAAGTATCTTGAAAGTTTGATGTAATTTATTTTTTTCTCTCATACGTTCACAAACCCCCAAACCTGCAATTTTTACATAACAGTAATATCTTCTTCATCCAGTCCTCTTAAATAATTTGAAATAATTAAATCACTTTCACAGATCTAAAACTTCCATTTCATATTTGATTCACATAAGATGGCTGCAGATGTTGAAAATTAAGATATCCAATATGCCTGTGCATAGGCAGTACCTTTTCATTTCATATTTTGGCAGTGGAACACTAAATACTTTATAAATCTAGCCATTCTCCAGACAACATCAAAGGACGATATTTCCTGGAGGGATGACAGATAAGAAGACTGAAGCCTCATGCTTTTTAGAAAATTAGGCCATATGTAATACATTCTTTGAGAATAACCTGATAAACAAAACCAGAAAGTACTGGTAAAAGAATTGAAGTATTGAACTGAAGGAAAACTGTTATTAGTATGTCCTCCATATACTAATTATCATTATTATGAAAAGGGAGAAAAATAATTTATATGGATATCATCAGCTGTTTATTGATCAAAACTACAGAATAATTTTTGAAGATGTGAAGTGTCAGTTTTTGTAAAAAAAAAACAAAAAAAAATTCTTCATTTTAAAGTCTCTGGTTAATAGGTATGTTTAAAACACACCTTCCTAGACCATATTTAATAGCTATTAAGTAGAATAAGACATACAATAAAAAATATTTTTTTACAAATAAGTATAAGATGTGGTATCAGTACAATGATAGTACTAGAGGTCTTTTATGACATATGTAACAGTAGTCAGATTAGAGGGAGCAAATGCATGTGTTCCTAGGGTGATACTGAATTCTGCCTTATGTATTACTTTTTTTCTTTTAGGTGGACATTTTGCTTCTTATTTAATTTACATATTGAAAGCTGAACTTTTTCAAAGGATACTTCTGAACTTGAACCTATAGAGCAGTTGTAATTATATATTTGCATTTGTAACTTCCTTAGTTAAAAAAAAAAAAAAAAGCATAATAAAAATAAAATTCAGGACAGGTCAGACAGAAGCTTTATTAACTACAGTCATAGTGAGAGAACATTTGGGGACTATTTTACCCTCTGCATCTGTTCTCTCCCAAGTTATTGCAGAGAGCCAATCTATATACTGTCTCAGAGGAAAAAAATTATTTGAAACCAATAATTTCAATGTTAACAAAGCCTACAGGACTTTCACACCCATTATTAACTTAGCTCAGAAGTGTCGAGTTGGAAACAATCACAGACTGTTAGTTTTTAGTTGAAAGAAATGCTCTTTTAGTTAACTGGATACTTTTAGATATCTTTCGGGTAAACTGGAACAGGTTGCCCAGAGAAGCTGTGGATGTCCCATTACTGGAAGTGTTGGTTGAACAGCATTCAGGTCAGGTTGAACGGCACTTTGGGCAACCTGATCTGATGAAAGATGTCCCTGCCCATGATGTGGGATTGGACTAGCTGATATCTAAGGATTCTTTCAAACCCAAACCATTCTATGATTCTATAAAATCATATTTTTATATTTTAACTAGATTACTCATATTATTGTCTTCTTATTCCATAGAAGTGTGGGGTTTTGATACTTTTTGACATGTGAAACTTGACATGTCAAGTGAAACAATAGCAGCTTCACTTGTTAATGAAGTTACACAGTAAGATTTTTAAATTACTCTTTTGACTGGAAAAAAACATGGTGGACTTGCCATTGTAAAGTTGACAAAGGTAGTATTCCCATGCTACAAAGACAATGAGTAAAATAATGAACTTGAGATGAGTCAGGGAATGAGGAATCATAAAAGCCTTCAGGCAAAGGATGGATAGACAAGTGAAGAGACATAAATGCATGATTTAATTTTGGTATCTTCTGTGCTTTTACACTAAATATTTTCATATTTTTATCAGGTCTTGTAAAAATTGTTAAAGAAATAAGCTATCTTTAAAAGAACCCACCTTCCTAACAACATGAATTAAAATGAAAAAAAAAAAAAAAAAAAGAAAAAAAGAAAAACTTCATAGCATTGCTATTACAAATTATTTTTACTTAAAATCCTGATAGATTACACTTAACAGAGCACATTAACTCTGTGTAATGAAACATTTCTTAAATATGTATTTTTTCAGTTGATAACAGGAAAGTTTGAGGGAAACATTGACTCACAATCTGTCTAGAAACAAGTCATGGCAAATGTTTTAGCCATTAAAATCCACTGAAATATTTAACCTGGCAATATTTTAGAATACAAGTGCTGATACACTAATAATAGTAAAATATTACAAATTCAGGAAAAAAGTCTCTTCACAGTTACAATGACATCTTGTGGTCAACACAAAAAATGTCAGTCCTATAAATTACTACATGAAATGAATTTTATTTTTGTAATTAATTATTCCAGTACTGTTAATTTAATTTTTTGATGAGTAGTAATGTAAGTATGTATATGTAAAGAAATATAAAAGTATATGTAAACCATTACAAATGGCAGCCAGGAAATGTGGTTTGATTTTTTAAATAACTGCAGTCTTTAAAATGTTTTGACTAGTGTTGAAAAAAAGTATTTGCAGTAAAGGTGGATTTATTTTATATTTTAATATACCTGGAAGGAGTTTGGTACAATCAGTAATTTTTAAGAAATAAAATTTTTATTTATATTATTTTTTCCAGTAGAACTAAATAATCGCCCCCTTTAGAAAAATGCACACACACACATGAAGTGCTTAGAAACTGTCCTCAGTGTCCCTTCTTCAGTTTGTCCTTACATGAATGATTGCACCATTTTGTGGAGATAATTATGAAAGGTTGATGCATACCCTATTTTATACTAAGTCAACATAGAGATTTGTGTACTTACTTGAAATGCATTTTTAGAAGTAATCCAAAGGATACTACGTTACTGTTCCTATTTTTACCTAATCCTAAACTACTATTTCTTTGTTGATACTTTTTTCTTTTTTTCTTGGGGGTTGGGGTGGAAGTGGGGTAGGGCTTTTTTTTTTTTTTTTTTTAGTTGGTTGGATTGCTTTGTTTGTTTGTTTAGTATGAATCAAATAACTGTTGTATTTTTTACATTATTAAACGTTTTGGGGAATTGTTCTTTTATATTTTTTGTTGTCCAAAATATTTCCTCAATGAGGATTTATCTCATTATTTTGATCCAACATCCTATACTGCTTTTTCCCCTCCCTTGTTTTTGTCATTTCTTACCTATATTGGCATGATTGTCTTCCACCAAATGTCTTAGCATAGTGAATTCTTACATTTATTTTAAAGTCCATTGTCTAGAAGTCAGAATTTCTGTTTTGTATTCATGACTCTGCTGCTCCCTGTTCCCAGTCTCTGGCACTTGGCAGATCACCTGCCCTTTCCTTGAATGATTCTTACTGAGTTCTATTTTGGGGAGATGGCTAATATTTAGTATCTTTTCTACAAGTATTTCTAGTTGAATAATTTGCCTAATCAGCACAATATGGCTGTTAATGGAAGACTCACATGCAACCTAGTACACTGGTTACCATGATTTTTCTTAAATGTCCCATAAATATGAACCATTTTAGGAAATAAAGACAACAATAAGAATACTTAAGTAATTTAGGAAATTAAGGGAATATCAACAGTGAAATCACAGCAGCAACATGACAATTAAGGTGAAATAATTTTAAAAACATAGTCAATAATCTTATTCTGAATTTAGAGGTTCTCTTCCTGTATTGGGAACTTGCTGGTATATCTGAATGCCTTTCAAGCATCTCCTGTTAACTCTGAGTATTGTGGACAAATTTTACTTAAAAAATGGCATTTCAGTCCCTTTGTTTTGCTCTTATTACGTGCATAAACTGTCTTGGCAGCCAAGAGAAGTTCATTTACCTTACTGGATAGAAAGTAGTTGGTACACAAGGTTATTACTGATGAAATTTTCCTCCTGAGAAATTATTGCAGTCAATTCCTAAAGTGTTTGTGCATGCACGGAAGAACAGAATTCTGAATAGCTGTACCATTAGCTTTGAGTTACTGCCAGGAGTATGTAGATGAAAAAAAAAAAAAAAAAAAAGGAAGTATCTAAGGGATTATTTCATTTTCACATCTCAGACCCTTACACAGTCTCCTTTACATCAAAATTTTAGCTTTTTTAGATAAGTACTTAAAATGTATGATACAGAAATACTTATACTTGCTTTCTGATTTTTAAAACTAGTGAGCTTTTTCTCTGTTGATAATTGTTCTTTATTAGAGCAAATGACAACCTTGAACATGCAAACCTGTCCTTAGGAAGCAGAGATGAAGAACAAGTGTTAACTGCAGTATTTCACTTTGAGTACTAGTGAATCGAACAGTTTCATGGGCTCTGTGGTGCAGACTAATCATTATCATCTCAGCTGTCTGGTACAGGGGAAGTAAGACAATTACCCAGAGTAAAAGAAAAAAGAGTGCCACAACATCTAAAGATGTGTGGAGAAAGAAAACAAAACATAAAAAAACCCAACCAAACAAACAAAAAAAACCCCCAAACAACAAAACAAAATAAACAACAAAATAAATCAAAATCAAACAAGAAAGCCTTAATGGGGGCTGGACTATGCTATCTAATAGGAATAAAACAAAAAAAAAAAAAAGTAGACTACTTTCTAAAAATATTAATGTTAAAGTCTTTGATAATTTTGATAATTTAACGTTAACTTTGGCAGCAGAAGCTTGTTTAACAGTGCTTTATAGAAATGTGATATACACTCCAGGTAAAAGTTTAAACATGTTAACTGTTTAGAGAGTGTACAGAAAAATAAGTTTGTAACCTATCTAAGACTTTACAGTCTGTATTGCACTAAGGAAACTATGCACTATGTCCCTCATCAGAGTTAAAACAAAATCTTTATGGAAACTGTTTCACCATCTAGTATTAATCCTGACTAGGTAATTAGAATTTGCAAAGCAGTGGGAATCACACTTAACCTCATGGAGACTTAAGAACATGCTGATAGTAAGGATCTGAGGGAGAACCCCAGTTAATATGAGAAAAGGTGCCTGAGGCATAAAGACATGCAGAGCTTAATGTGGAATCCTCCTGAGTTACCCATCTCAAGTTAAAACTGTCAATCTAGAAATATTTTCAGATACTCTGGTCTACATATATTGTCTGTCTTGATTCTGACTGTTAGACTGTTACGTATCCTAAAAACCAAACCACTTTTTCAATGTTGTATTCAAATTTATTTTCCTCAGGAGGTAATTGCTGACCTACACTATCAGGGATAAATATGAAAAACCTGTGATTATTTTGGACATAAACTAAATTGTGGCAAGAATTTTCATGTATAGAAAACACAAAAGAACCCCAAAATACTGTAAGTTATGGAATTTGTCTACCTTAAGAACATCTTTTTTCTACTGTCAGGGTGACAGAGGTTTCCAAGAGAGGAAGTGGAAGGTCTCTCTCTTCATGAGCTGTCTGTATGTGGTCCTGGGCAACCTGCTCTAGATGACTCTGCTTGAGTGGGTGGTTGGACAAGATAACCTGCAGAGGTCCCTTCCAACCTCAACCATTCAGCGATTCTGTGTTAAGGAATAAAAAGGGTCATCTAGGAGTCTTCTGCTTCTTTTCTTAAACTCTCAAGACTATTTTGTGAAATATTATGTAATCTATAATGGTACTCTCTTGCACATAAGTAATCTTCTTCAAATATGTTCTGACAACCTGTATCAGGGATTCCTTCTGACATCTAAACTATGGGGTTATTATTAACTCTTCTAAGCAGCACAGGATTTTGCTGTGTGATGGGTTTGGCTGGGATAGTTAATCTTCTTAATATAGGCTAGTATGGGGTTATGTTTTGGGTTGGTGCTGAAAACAACTTTGATAATACAGGGATGTTTTAGTTACTGCTGAAAATTGCTAACACAGCTTTACGCTAAACACACAAGTTTTCTCACTTTTATTATTCTGATTCTCTCCCCCATTCCACTGGACACGGGGTGTGAGCAAGCAGCTGTGTAGTGCTTAGTTAGTGGGTAGGGTTAAACCACAACAGTCCTTGTCCATACATCATGCTCATGTCCCACTCTGTCGAACACATTCTCCTTACCTATCATTGCCCTCCCCATCCTGTTACACACAGTAAAAAAGCCATCACTGTGCTATAATTAAAGGGAGATGAATGACACAAATACATGTCCATATTGTTAACTGCTTTATACTTACGTTCTTAAGGAAATAATTCATTACCATCCAGTTTTATTTAAATGTCTAATTTATGTGAATAATTTTCAGAAGGCGTAATCTCTTACTATTAACTTAATATTCAGGAGACCACCTGGGTGTTTTATTGTTGTTGTTTTGGTTTTTTTCAGTCAAACATTTCAAAGGCAAGTAAATGCAATTTAGAGAGAACCTAATGTCTAATGCACTGATTAAAATACCCCAATATTTTTACTAGTGTGAACTTGGGACTGTTTACAAGCAATAAAGACATTTTATAATCAATACTCAAGGAGTAGGGAAAAAAATAACATAAGAACATAAAAATGTTCATAGAAGATGTTATGCTTTATGCTTGTTATGTCTACTTCCTGGATTAACTTGTTTTACAAATATTTTCATTTTTCCTACTTTATTTAACACTTTAAAGTAGTTATATATTTTAAAACATACATGTAAAGACTCTTCTCCTTTTTATAAGTAGTGGGCACAGAAAGCAAACTTGTCATAGTTTAAGGAAATTGACATAGCTTGAGACAGAAATGGTTATTATAACAGAACTTTTTTCAGAATTTTTTAGTCTAATATTTCAGCTACAGACTTTCCTTCTCCTGCATGTAACTTACGTCATAATCTATGACTTTAGAATGCGATAGATCTTCAGAATTTCTGGCAGGTCACACAGCTTCTGCTGACAAGAAAGCTTGAGGATGTGGCTGCAACTAAAATGTTAACTGCCATCCCTCCAAGAAGAACAATACCTTCCAAACTGTTTCCTGAACCAGTATGTCCCATGTAGTCTTCAGAATCAGTACAAGTCTTCTGCATGTACTACACTGTTTTTTACATTCCCTTGCGTAAGTCATACAGTTAAAGACAGATAACCTCAAAAACAGTCTATCTTCTTTCTTACCCAGTCCTGGATTTGTGCATTGGTTAGATCTATTCAAGAATGAATTATTCTTCATCTTCATTTGGTCATTCCCTGAAAATAGCCTGATAGGGATTACTTTATTTGTTTTACACTGAAAGTAGCTCAGAAAACAACAGGTTATTTATATAAAACTTAAATCTTTTTTGCCCTATTTAAAATGCATTGAAAGGCATATTTAATTACTAAAGGAGCCTGGTACTCAAACAGCACAAATCACATATGGCAAATAGTACATGGCAGAAAACATGCTTGATTTGTCATGCTTATGAAATTGATGCAGAAAGCCTGCTGTGATCCCATCCAGCCTGTGAGATGCCTCTGACATCATGCTGTGGGTGTTATACTTCATTTGATGTGATAAGTGTAGTTTTCAAATGACACTAAGAAAAGATATCAGAGTGAAGGAATACAAAAAAGAGCAAATTCTATCACTTTAAAGGCAGATTCACCACATCTAGAATTTCCAGCCATGAACAATATTCCATCTAAAAAATGCTTAGTAAGTAGAATTTAATTTCCTGGGTTCTCTAGACTGATGATTGGTCATGGTATTCTGCCAAAACATACTTGACAAGTCATGTTTGGAGAATAGGATACACCAAGTATTATAAAAGTGTGAAGAAATAGTGACCATTGCATACAAAGAATAGTTCATTAAATTCTTCTCTCAGTTATATTCTTTACCAGTAAATGCATCATCAAAATAAGACATGCTCTTAACCAATCTGTTTAATATGATCGTAACTTTCTGAGTTGATGTCTCATTGATTTGGTTCCATAGATTTGTTTATAAACATTGGGTGTACATGAAGATAAATAACAAATAAAATTAAATATTTTTTGCTATTTTGCTTTCCCAATACAATTTCACCAATATAGAAATTCATGGCATCCTAACAAAAATAGCCTTCATTAAATGTTTTACATTTGATTCAAAGGCGGCAATGGTCAGATATACAGCCATATCGCAGAAAAACATGGTTGTCTCACAGGAGCAACAGCAATAGGTAACAGTTGTAGACAGAAGTCATGGGTTGCATTTATGATGATATTATATATTTCTGCTTAAACAGTTGATGTCTAGGTCTCCACTGGCTATATTTGGAGCTTATATACTTAGCTGATATGACTACGTTTACATTTGCTCTTCAGAATTCAGTGTCTACAACCTAAAATTGAACACTTCTTGAACTTTTATTCAGTTGCTTGAAGACATTTGATATGCCATCTGTCACACACAATATAAAAAAAAGATGGCTGTCAGATATGATACGAACAATGGGAGACCTACACATTTCTGGAGGAGCAGCTAGAGGCCAGGTGACCCTATAAAGTATCTCAAATTTCTTTGAATACCTAAATTTAACCAGCAATCAAGCAATTCCAGAGTGAATTTGTTTACAAATGACAGAACAGAGAAGTTGTGGATGCCCCACCCCTGGCTGTCTTCGAGGCCAGGCTGGATGAGGCTTTGAGCAACCTGGTCTAGTGGAGGGTATCCTGTCCCATGGCAGGGGGGTTGGAACTAGAAGATCTTTAAGATCCCTTCCAACCCAAACCATTCTGTGATTCTATGAACAGTGGGAGACTGACATATTTTAAGGGCTCTATTCTCAGCATAGAGATTCATAAAGACCATTTACACAGAACTTTTCAGTCTCATTATTTGCAGATAGCCTAGATGTAGAAGAGGTTGTTGGGGTTTTTTTGTTTGTTTTTTTTGTTGTTTAGTAAGAATTATTCTCTCTCTGACTTCACACAGCGATTATATACTCTTGTAGTACTGACCTTAAAGAATCCACCATTCATATTTGTGTTATATTCTCAGCAGAGTAAATAATTAAAACTGGTGAACTCATATACCTAAGATTGATGTCCTTCTTATACTGAGGTGCTCAAAACTGCACACAGCACTGGAGGTGGGGCTCCAACTCTCTGGTGTAGAGTGGGACAATAACCTCCCTCGACCAGCTAACTACGCTGTGCTTGATGCATCCCAGGGTACAGTTGGCTCTTTTTGGCTGCAATAACACACTATTGACTCATATTCAACCTGCCATCAAGCCAAACCCCCAGATCACTTTCTGTGGGACTGCTCTCTAGCCTCTCATCCCCGAGAGTGTACATGTAACCAGGATTACCCTGTCCTAGGTAGAGAATCTGTCACTTGCTCTTGTTAAATTTCATATGGTTGGTGAATGCCCACCTATCTAGTCTGTCCAGATATCTCTGTAAGACCACTCTAACCTCAAGGGACTACTCAGCTCATCCTAGTTTTGTGTCATCAGCAAACTTCTTTAATGTACATTTGATTTCTGTGTCCAGATGATTTATAAAAATATTAAAGAGCACTGGCCCTAAAATTGTGCTCTGGGGAACCCCACTGGTAACTGACCACCAGTCAGAAGCAACCCTATTTACTATAAACCTTTAATCCTGACCCATCAGCCAATTGTTCATCCAGCATGTATGGACTTGTCTAGCTGTGTGCTGGACATTTTGTCCTGAGGGATACTGTGAGAAACAGTATCAAAAGCTTTGCTAAAATTAAACAAAACAAACAAAAAAAATCAACACATCTACTGGCTTCCCTTGGTCAACTACATGGGTGATCTTGCCGTAAAAGGAAATTAGGTTAGTTAACAGGACTTTTCCCTTGTGAACCCCTGCTGGCTGTGACCAATGACTGTGTGGTCTCTCAAGTGTTTTTCAATAATTCCCAGAATAAACTTCTTTATGATTTTAAGAGGCACTGAAGTGAGACTGTCAGGCTTGTAATTACCAGGGTCTTCCTTCTAACCCTTCTTGCAAATAGGGACATTTGCAGGTGCCAGTTGACTGAGACCTCACCAGACTCCCAAGACTATTGAAAAATAGTGGAGAGAGGTGACAACATTGGCCAGCTATCTGAGTACCATGGGATGAATCCCATCAGGCCTCATAGACTTCCCATTCAACTGGAGCAACATCCCCCCCAGTCACAGTTTTCCAACACAGAGCTCTGGAGGTCCCAGGGTCTATCATGGGTGTTAAAGACAGAGGTGAATAAGGCATTAAATGTTTCCTATTTGTCTATATCCCTATTTGTGAAATGACAGATCTCATCAACTAATAGACCAAAGTCATCTCTGATCATACTTATTGTTTTTAACATATTTAAAAAAACCCAAAAACCTTTCTGTTGTCCTACACAGTGCTGGCCAGCTTGAACACACTTTGACTGCAGGCATTTTCTCCCTACAGGGGTGAGCAGTATCTCTGTGGTCTTCCTAAGTTGCCTGTCCTTGCTTCTGATTTCCATATACTCTCCTTTTCTGACCAAAGTCTAGAAGATCCCAGTTCAGCCAAGTTGGCCTTGTGCCCTGCTTGCTTTGGAATTGCCTGCTTCTGTGCTCACAGCAGATGGCTCTTAAAAATCCATTAGCATACATGGATCCCAATACCTTCAAAAACAGATTCCCAAGGAACCTTACTAACTAGCTCCTTCAGCAGCCTGAAGTCTGCTGTTTCTATAACCAGGGGCAAAGTTTTGCTGGCAGTTACCCTCCTGTTGTCAAAGATTTGAAGATCAACTACTTCGTGGTCACTGTGATCAATACAGCCAACAATCACCAATTCACCCTTGAGTCCCTGTGTTTACAAACAATCAAATCAAGAAGGGCACCTTTCCTAGCTGTTTCCCTTAGTACCTGCACCAAGAAGTTAGCTTGAACATGCTTCCAGAATTTCCTGGACCTGTTTGTGTCCACTATATGATATTCCCTGTTGATGTCTGGACAAAGGCAACTGATCTAGAGATATCATTTAATTCCTTGAGAATATATTAGGAACCTAATCAACAAAATGAAACAGTGCTACTTTTGAGACATTGTTTCAAAATTACATTTACAAATAAAGTTATTTTATTAATATCACAGACAGCGCAGGTTATAACAGAATTATTATAGTTCACAATTTATAACACTGAAAAGATGTTTATGTGGAAGAAAGAGGGACTCTGCCTTTCTTAAGAGAATGTGGTGGGTTTCTGTGTTGGGGGTTTTGGTAGCAGGGGAAGAGCCACAGGGATGGATCTTATTAGAAGCTTCAAGAAAAATCTTCCCCAGCCCCAAGTTAGACCTGCTCCTCGCCATAACTGAGACAGTCAGTACCTCTGCAGATTAACATATTTAGGAGGGGAAAACACAAACCAGAAGCAGCAGCAGAAGTGGAAAGGGAGTGGGTAGAATCAGCATGGAGACAGCAGTGGAATGTGAGAGAGACAACCAGACAGACACCAAGGTCAGTGCAGAAAGGTATGGAGGAGGTGGGCTAGAACAGAGGTTCCCCTGCAGCCCATGGTGAGAGGATAGGCTCTACCCTTGCAACCATGGAGGGTCTTGGAGGAACAGAGACATCCCCCTTCCCCCCGCCCAGTAAAGGCCCCATGCCAGAGCAGTTGGCTGTGCCATAACTGTTAGAGGAGAAAATCACAGCCTGTGGGAAAGACTCATGCCAGACAAGTTCATTAAGGACTGGCTCCCATGGGAGGGACCCCAAGCAGCAGAAGGGGAAGAGTATGAGGACTACTTCCCCTGAGTAGAGCAGCAGAGACAATGTGTGATGAACCCCCAGTCCCTCCCCCCACCCTGTGCTACTAGTGGGGGAGGAGGTACCTAGGAAAGAAGAGGAATGTGGGAGGGAGGTTTATAAGATCTCTTTTGTCTCTCATTGTCCTATTATGATTTTGATTAGGAACTGACTGAATTGATTTTTTTTATTTCCTCAAGTTGAGTCCATTTTGCCAGTGACCATAAGGGGTAAATGATCGCTCCCTGTTCCTGTCTCAGGCCATGAACATTTCCTTGTATTTTCTCCTCCATATCCCACTGGAGGGGGTGAATGAGCAGCCTCATGGTCTTGTGTACCTGACGGCGTAAACCACAACAGAAAGTTAGATTTAAGTACAAATTATATTGAAATCTCTGATCAAACTCTAAATTTGAGTAATAATATAACCATGCTAATATGGGAAAAAGATCTACCTAGTTCATGGTTACAGTGACCTCTAACTCCTACTCCACCATTGATTTTGTATTATTTATTCACTTTACATACTTATTCCCTGTTCTGCCTTTCACAGGATTCTTTTTTAAAGAGGCCTTTAGGATTTGTTGTTTTTTCATAAATTGTCCTAGCCTCTTATGAAAAATAAATTAAAAAATCAAAAGTTTGTGAGACCAGTATAAGGGCAATCATATTTCTCTTGTGGCCTATATATTTTCTATTAGCTGCAAGTTAATTTTATTCCTTACATAATGCAAAGAAAACAACAACTAAAAATTACAATGATAATTGTCCTAATCTTATTTTATATTACAGTCATCAAAACTAAAAATAAGCATTTTTCATTTGAGTTCAGAAACGAAACAGAGTCCAGTTTGTCAATTGTACAAAGATTTCTGCCCCAGACCTATTTTGGCTCTAAAAGATCAGTATTTTACCACTAATTATTTGAGAAACTACATCATACATGGCCTATTACCTTCTGTATTTTTGATAATTTAGTACCAGAAAAACACAAATTAATGAACAGGACTTCAGGGGACAAGGCAAAAGGCAAGAGAAGACAAGGAACTCTTCAGCTGGAAATACCTGCTAGTAATGTGAAAATGGAAAGCAGATATCTTCCACTACATATATAAATATATGCATAAAATTAAAATGCCATATCTCTATTAATAAAGGTCTGTATCTGTATAACCCTGCTCTTGCTAATTTTGGAAGGAGACTTATGCTTTTACATTCCCATTTATGACCACAGCATAACATTAGGAATTAATTGTATCATTGAAAAATATATGAAATATTTGGTATTTTTGTTTTCTTCTTAATTTATTCAATTTTCAAAAAGTTTCTTCTTTTTAAATTTTCCTGAAGAAGACATTATCAACACTACTTACTAAGTGAAAACTTAAAATAAAAAGCTTTTACATTTTTTTTTTCTTCATGTTTATGCATTCATTTAAAGTATTCCTAATGAGGTCAACAAAAAATAGTCTCCAGGCACTTTAAGCTGGCACTTTCTGGACTCTCACTCATAATTGCCAGGTAATTTACATTTGACCTGTACCTCCAAGTCAGAATGTTAATGCGTTTTGCAAGGTAAATTCAAATCTGTCCTTAATTAGGGTGCAAAATAGGAAAGGTTTTGTTTTATCTGGAATACAACTTTCACATTTCTGAATAATAGAATTAATGTGCAGGATCATAAAATATGTATTGGTAAGCACTTTCTACATTAAGGAATAATAATTAATTGATATATGGGAATTTCATGTTGCATCATTAACTAGTATGTTTTCTTTAATTTTGGAAAGGAAGAGACGTACATATATACAAATGTGGGCACACCTTTACATATTACAGAGATGCTAGGAAAATACACACAGAAAAAAAACAGATAGACAGGAATGGTGTCATTCCAGAATGGTAATTTATATATTGCATACTTGGTGCTCATCCCTGATTCATGTGCATCCAAAAATGTCCGTACCTGGAAGTGTTACAAAAAGTAGTAATGGCTGGTTGCCCAAAGAACTGAAAAGAGACTGAACTCCTGTTTTCACACCTACACAGATTAATTTATTTATTTTGAAGTATGTTACTACATATCCATTGCATTGCTTCTAGGCATATTTACAAAAAGATTAAGAGCATAAATTATCATAACAAATCAACTGCCTACAACAGATGTGTCTACAATTTTAGTGTGTCCTGGGTAATCCAGTTCTTCAAGCTGCTACCTTCTGTTTAGCCTTTCTCTCAAGGCCCTCCCTTCAGTGAATATCTTGTCTCTACAGGATTTATGAGCAGCTAAGTTTCCACTTAACTAGATACGATTTTTTTACTCTGCACCCTCACCCAACACATAACTGAGCAGGTGATCTTTCCCTTACTTTAAGGAATTTACCCTGTTATTATTCTGCTTGTAATTAACATACCACCTGGTAAGGGATAGTTTTATTAGACATCAATTATTTCTGGGAAAATATTTCCCCCCTCCCAGAAATTTGCTCTAAAATGCATTTAAATATTTTGTAAAGTGAATACTGCTAACATTTTAGGGTTTAAAGGAAACATCTAAACAAATAAACTAATTAATTAACAAATAACAATGCAAAGTTCCTCTGGATTGGCAGTCCTGTAAAGCTCAAAATTTTTCTATCTACACACACGTTGTGATTTCTGACTAACAAGATACAGCTTTATATGGTCACTGACATATGCAATGAAAGGGAGAAATGCAGCTGATAAGCTACCAGAGACAGCCTTAAAACATGGGACACAGAGAGAGAAGAAACAATAGTAGACCCTAGGGTAGACAGCAAAGGATTGATTGTCCCAGGGTAAAGGGAGCGAAAGGTTTGGTTTTATTTTTTAAAATAAATTAATCATATCACTGAAATATGAACCTTTTCATTCTCTTCACCCCACGCTCCGATTTCTTTTCTTTGAAGTGTCTCTGAATTATCTTTTCCCTATAGAGACACTGACTTCCTTCCTGGTATCTGTGAAAGGAAAAGCAGCTATTCTGGGACAACTGTTAAAATTTAAATTTCTGAACAAATATGTTCAAACATTAAAACTTTCAAAATAGATAACTGAATTTTTAAGAAGGTTTTAAATTAAAGTATTCCAATGCTTTGGTGGCATATATTTTAGTAATCTTATAGAGATCTTGAATAACATCTGAAAAAAAAATACCCACACCAAAATTCGGAACTATTACACTTATCCTTTTAGACAATACTGTACTCTCAACTAATTTTGCCATTATGTTGCTATACTGTAAATGCTCTGAAAAAAAAAAAAAATTGGACTTTGACCTTAATGCTTCAGAAGTTGGATCATTGTATTAACAAATTCTTTGAGGAAAGTTCATCTTCTGAAAGAATGTCTTTTTAGATCTGCGTTTTCTTAAATGAGTTTATATCAAACCCTGGTATTTCATAAAGATAGAATTCAGGTATTTGTAATAGCTAATTGTCAGAATATTATTTTTTTTAGTTTCATATAATCTTCAATATCTAAAAAAAAATAATAAGTACTATGACAGTTCTTTGTCTTTTTTTCTAAACTGCTTAATAAACTAAAGCATAAATTCCAGCTGTTCCTCATACTTTCTGTTAAACCATGACTTTCGTAGTTTGTCATGATGAGAGTTCTTTACATAATCAGATTCCTGTTTAGATGGCATTTGGAATTCAACCATTAGTGGTCTTAGAAATTAAGTTCAGAATTCTGAAGTGGAAAGGATAGAAGAACTGAACAAGGAAGCAAAAATCCCAAATGAAGGAGTAATGATTGGGTACCCTTTTTGGGGACTTTCAGCCTCAATTTATAACATATAATATTGTATAGGCCTGAATATTAAGAGCATGTTAGGTGTCCATATATAACTGTGTGCAAAAGCTCAGCACAATTCTCTAATTTTCAGTCATATATGTTTCTAAGGCTACATATCTGCCCAAGGAATGATTACTTCTAAGTGAAACTGAGGCTGTCATGCTTGATTTCATGGATCTCAAAGTTAAATTCTACCTATCTATCTCATCTATCAAAGATATTGTATATTACTAACAGAGGAAAAAATACTGTTAACTATTATACAATATGGTGCATCACACGTATGTGGTGGTGTGTGGTTTTGTTGTTCAATGTCTAACCTCACACAGCAAAATACAATCGTTTTCTTTTTAAGTTAATATTTTGAGCCAGAAATAGTAAATCAAGTTATTATGGTAACTGAAGCACTGTCAAAACTAAAGAGAACTGATCATTTCTCCATCTGTTCATCAGGATATGAATATAAATAGGAGCCACATAGCACATAAATATTTCACAGCACAGATTTATTACTTAGAAATGTAAATAAAACTGCCATTCCAAAGAGTTTCAGCATGTGTGTAATGCACTGGTCTTCAAACTTAAACTGAACAGACTAAATGTATTTCTATGAATGCATATATAGCAGATTTCATTGGAAATTTACTGTAGAAATACGTATTTACTCTATGTAACAGAGTAACTATCCAGGAACTGATCATGACTTTTTCCCTGGTATTTTATGAAACATTAGAAGTTGAACTACTACTTTGTTCACTGCCTTTATGACTCTGATGTTGGAAAACCTTAGGTGTTGTAAAGGAAGGATTGTGTGAATGACTGTCTGGAAAGTAAAGCTGGCTGCAGAGCACTAAAGTTCGGTTATTCTCAGCTACAGAACTTAAGAGACATATGACACAACATCCACACCACCACTGCACTGAAATATTGAACGAAGAATTCAAAAGATACATTGTTTCCTTGACCCACATAGTATTTCAGTGAAGAAAAGCTGAGCAGGAAAGATAATTTGGTCATGCATATACAATAATTTTCAACACCATGTATTGTATATGTGGGGGTTTTTGTTTGGGTTTTTTTTTTGTTTTGGTTTGGTTTTTTTGGGGGGGGTTTCTTTTTTTTGGTTTTTGGGGGTTTTTTTCAGATTCTGGAGTTAACATAATGAGCCAAAGCTACCAAAAATCTTCTATTTATTGAAACTTTCAACTTTTTTCAACACTCCTAAGGCATTACCTCAAAGGCTACAGTATATATAGTAACTATTCTGTTTGGCATTACTAGTTTTATCATTTATCACCACAGAGGGGATAAGGGTTGCAGTTGTAAGAGACTGTAATTAGTGTTTTTTATCTGTATCATCCTTTCAAGAAATTGAGGAAAGTGTTCCATGACAGAAGGCTCAAGGCTTCCCTTTTGCACCATGTGTTCAGTGTTTGGCTGAATATCTTTGTTCTTGTTGGATTTGAAGGGAACTAAGGAACCTAGTTTAAGGACCCAGTGTCTCATATAGATTGAAACAAACTCACTCCAAATGTTAAACAAACATCACAGCTGTACTGTCCCCACTCAGCTAGGATTTATTTAATGTAAAAAATAGAAATGTTTATTTCAGATAGATAGCCAATGCAGAGAAACAGACACTCTCAGGAAAGTATTTATCAAACTTCTAGGGAAATATATTGTAGGATTCAAGAAGTTCCCAACTGGAGATGCCTACTTCCCAACATTGAAAATGAAAAGTTCATACAGTGGGTAGCTCAGAACTGGCTCTCTAGTGTCTGAATGTATAAATTAGATCAGATAATCAATCCTTGCTCAGAGTTACCGAAATTTCTTTTCATTTTCTCACTGTAATATTTCATGACACTGTATCTGCTCTTCTGCATTTTCTTCCTCCCGGCTCCACAGTCACATGAAAATTTTATACTTTTCTGCTTCACACACTTTAAAAATTCTCATTCTGGAAAAGAACTGAGATTATTATTAAACAATGTAAGAACTGGAGAGAATTATACAAAATTATAAGGTGGCAATTGCAATTAAAAGAAAGAAAAAAGAAATGGCAAATTAAAAATATTCTATTGTGTTCTTGAATTCATTGTCAGAGGATGCCATGAATGCTAAAACCTAGGACTGATGATTGATTTAAACAGGCATTAGACAAATTCCTGAAAGAAAACTTTACTGAACACAAAGATGTGAAATCAGCTCCGGTTCAAGAAAGTCTTAAAAGGCAGGTATCAGAGAGGTACATCACCTGCAACATCAGTATTCTAATAATACTTTGTAAGCTCATAATGGCCAGCTTTAATAGGCTGCTCACTGAGTTATATATTTGTATTACAACAGTGACAATCATAATTAACAGGAAGGAACATCCTCTAGTACATTTCGATATTTCAAGTTGTGATGGGTTGCCCTTGACTGGCTGCTACAGCCCTACCCAGTTGATCTCTCACTCCTGCTCCACAATAGGACAGAGAGGAAAAAGTATGGAAAAGCTCATGTGTCAGGATAAACAAAGAGTGTTTACCTACCAGTCACTATGACAGGGAAAACAAAATTGACTTGGGGAAAATTATTTTAATTTATAGCCAATTAAAAATTAAGTAGGATGGTAAGAAACAAAGCCAAAAGTCCAAACCCCTTCTGCCCCTCACCTGCTTTTCTTCAGCCTACTGCTTTGTTCCCAATTTTTTATCTCCTTCCCCTACTGAGTGGCACAGGTAGATGGCAAATGGAGGTTGCCATGAATTCATAATATCTCCTTCCTCCTCACATTTTTCCTGCTCCAGCATGAGGTTCTTCCCACAGGCTACAGTTCTTTGAAGATCTGCTCCAGCATGGGTCCTTTCCACTGGGTGCAATCCATCAGGAGCACACTGCTCCAGCCCTGTTCCATGGCTGCAGCACCTGGCAGAAAAACAGCTCAAACATGGGCTCTCCATGCACTGAAGCTTCCTTCAGGGCACACCCACCTGCTCTGGCATGGGGCCCTCCTTGGAATGCAGTGTGACTGTCTGCTCCACCATTAACCTTCATAGGCTGCAGGGGTAATTTCCTGCTTCATCATGATCTTCATCATGATCTTCATCACAGACTGTAGAGAAATCACTGTTCTGTCAGCTGGAGCAATTCCTCCGCTAATTCTTCACTTACCTTGGTATTCACAAGGTTGTTTCTCTCAATGTTGTTTCTCACTCCTCTCTCACCACTGTTGCACAATGGTTTTTACTTTTTCTTAAATATGTTTTCCCTGAGACACCACTATCTTAGCTGAGTAGCTCAGCCATGCCCTGAAATGGGTCTATTGGAGATGATTGAAATCAGCTGTGTCTGGCATGGGGCAGCTCCTAGCCTCTCCTTGCAGATACCACCCCTGCATACCCCTGCTGCCAAAACCTTGACACCTACACCTAATACATTGACTTAAAATAGAGCACAAGCAGTCTTGTTTGAGTTAAATGTAGTATGTAGGAAGTGTTTTATTGGAATACCTAACATTGCAACACTTGCATTTGCCTTTTTAGGTATTAATTTTTGTGGCTTGATAGCTGAAGCACACAGTGATCAGTTCAGCAGACATGGGGAATATCCCCAGATATCTGCCTAATATCTTCAACAGGCATCCTGCTGTCTACATGCAGTATGTGTAGTAGAAATGTTTACTGTGTGGTTTGTAGTAAGTGGTGTGAGAAGCAGAGATTGAAACCAATTTAGTGAATGCACAGTACAGGCCATAACATATCACCTGAAGAAAATGGTGCTGGAAGTCTGGCTGGCTGTCATTCAAGGCATCGATCCTTCAGAAGAAAACTTAAATCAATATGACTAATGGAGAAAGTCCTAAAAATAAAAGGAGAGCTTTCACATTTCTACTCTCTCCTGGATAGAAAGTGGTGTCTGACTGAGCTGTGCAGACAAGATGTCTTCTCTTTCTTAAGGAAGTAATTGCTTGATATTTCTCAGGATTGGCAGCATCTGATGTTAACATAATCTTTATCAATCTCTATATGATTTCATGAGCTGTTGCTAAAGTTATATTTACTCACCCCCCATTTTGATTCCCAATTTACTCTGAAAAGAAAGAAACAGCAGTATATGGCGTAAGAATGATCTCACCCACTGCCAGCTATCTAAAAATAATTGCTAACTATTTTAAGAAAGTTATCTATGTTCCTACTGCAGCCAGTGGATAGAAAACATTTTGTGAATTCATCCTGGTATAAATGTCTGGCTGTCTAAAATATGTAGCATGAATAGCTTTCACAGTGCGTCTTCACCCCTTTATACCTAGACCCAGGTTCCAGACCAACAAATGGAATATAAAGACACTATGAAGCTCAATAGCCTAACTAAAATATGGTACTAAAATCTTCTCCTCTACATCAGTGTAGTTATTTTTTTAAACAAAATAGCAAGAACAGCTAATGTCTCTTTAAAGTGCACTAGTTTTTCTCCCTTTTTAAATATTTTTTTCATTTTTCTATTTCTGCCTGTTAATTCAACAATCCTTAAACAGTATTCATTAAAAATTGGCTTTATAGTCTTTCCTATAGTTTTCATAATCAGTGAGATTTCAGGTGAAAGGTCCTTCATCTGGGCAAGTCGATGTACTCCAAGGAAAGTCATTCAGCTGATTATGGACTTATTTAAAAGAAAACTAATGACCATGGGTAAGTAAACACATCAAAATAGTGTAATATCAAAACAAAGTCACTCTAGAGGCAACAATTTTGTGAGCTAAATGTGTGCCTCAGGGTTAGTTGATACAGATTACTTGTACTGTGTTCATTCAGGCTTGTTTGTAGTGACACCACAAGTAGGTTCACTAGGAGACTCAGATTCTGCAACAGAATTTTAGTTGTTACAAGTTTTGACCCAACAGTTTTAACTGTGAAAGAAGTTGAATCTCCATTCAGCATTTTTTCTCCCTACATCCCAGGACATCCTCAGAACTCTCATGCATCCATATGCACAGAACTTCTGTTCAGATTCAGAAGCGATTCTTCACAGAGTAAATACAGGTTGAGAGATTCTCCTAGACTGATGTTGGGGGATGAAAAAATAAGCCTAGTTTGCACATATATATATATATATATATGCACGCTTCTTAAGACTAGGCAGGTACAGTGTGTTTTCCTGCTTTCTGAGTGTACTGGCTTTGGTTGGGATGGAGCTAGTTATCTTCACAGAAGCTAATATGAGGCTATGTTTTGGATTTGTGCTAAGAAAAATGTTGATAATACACTAATGATTTTAGTTGTTGCCAAGCAATATTTAGATTAAGCCAAGGACTTTATCAGTTTCTCATACCGAACCTGTGTTCCCAGCTTCTTCTCTACAAGCTGTGAGAAGGCACAGTCAGGACAGCTGGCCCAAACTGACCAAAAGGATATTTCATGCCATAAGACCTCCTGCTCAATATATAAGCTGGAGGAAGTTGACTGGGAGTCTGGCTCTCAGGTTGCTCAGGCTCTGGCTCACTCTCTCTTTGGCTGCTCAGGGACTGGCTCGATGTTGGTCAACAGGTGGTGAGCAGTTGTATTGCTTGGTGGGGGTTTTTTTTCCACTTGCTGTTTTCCTTTTCATTACATATTATAATCAAAAATTAAAAATACACTTGTATAACAATTCTAGTTCATGTCTACTGGAATTGGGGATATTTTAGTCATAAAAATTACTTACAGGTCAATAAGAAATACTTTTTAGAACTTGTTACTGTTCTGCCCAGAATCTTGAAATCACTATCACAGACATGCCTGGTAACTGCTACCAGCAATTTGTAGTTAGTTCAAGCAATCTACAGAGAACCCTTTTTTTTTTCTTTATTTTTGGCATTTCATAATTAATTCAGTCTCTGCATATCACAAGCCAAACTTTCATCTCTTCTATCAATGAAAAACATTTTATAACTATGTGAGTACAGAAAAACACATCATGCTTTTTTCTGTCAATAAGATGTTTTTAAGTAAATTGAAAAAACCCACACAATTCTTGCAATATGTTACAAATTTGGTTCTTAGAAAGTGGACTCCTATAGATATCAGAAATGTCAGTCTTTGAAGCATTTCACATGTTCAAAATTTGTGGAAAGTTTGATTTGATTTTTTTAAAAGATTATTTATTATTATTATTTGGTTAAATGAAAGATATTTTATTCAAATTTCTGTTTACTACTTTATGCTATCACATATAATCCAAAATAAAGTGCAAAATGAAAATTTGTATCAAAATTAACAATTAAACCTTATAATTTAAAAAAAATAGATGTTTAAATATAGTCAGAAGATTTGTTAACTAAGTTTTGGCTGAAAAACCTACATGAAGGACTCTTGATAAAACTGAAATTTTGGCTAGCAGTTTTTCTTTTAAATGAGGTACAGAACTGACTTAGAGTTCCATGTGAAAATGCATCTAAACCCAAAAAGGTTTTGGCTTTAGAATAGAATAGAATTAAAAAATATTGCTGTATCTCATTGGCAATACAGCCTTTTAATCTGTCTTTGAGCATAATAAAGTATCACTATCTGAAAAATACCCTAAGCTCAATTATTTCACTTTTCTGACATCCAAAGCTTTTATCTTCCTTCCCAGTACTTGAGTTTGCTCAAAATTTCTATTATTTCCTTAACTCCAAAACAGCTTCAGCCTTCATGGATTCAATTTTCACTACATCTCTCTTACACTGATGAGTAGTAGTTTAGCAAAGATTGAAAGCACTTATTATGTTATTAACTGTGATATCCAGCAACAGACTGTGACCAAGAATCAAGCCTCAGGAATCCTAGACACAATGAAAAAAAATAAGAGTTTCTACCCTACAGATACTCAAGCTGTGTGCTGTCAGTCATTACTTTCATTCCAAACTATAAGAAATAAAATTGCTTTCCACTTATAGTGAAAAAAGATAGAATAAAAGTATGTTCTTGGAAGCTATTGTTTTATTCTTGCTGGATAAATGGTCCCCAGAGCCTTGATCAGAAACTGAAAACAATTCCTATGTCTCATTAAGTGTATTAATTTAGCAATCTCGCAGCACAGTTATAAAAATTTACTTGCCCACTCTAACTCAATGACTGATGACAATTTATAAAACCCAAACCAAACATATTGCTACTTTACTTATCTATTAAAAAAAAAAAAACAAAAAACAAAAAACAAATAAAGAAACCAAAAAAAACCAAACCACACACACAAAAAAACCCCACCCTTCCTCTGGGAAAAAAGGTAATTAAAAATCAGTTGGCTCATAATGAGTATACTATAATATCCCACTAAAGCCACTAAGACACTTACTGAAGAATGATGCCATTTTGACCAGTATACTGTTTAATTTTAACAGTTTCAATGCTGTAAGATGACTCCTTCCTTTCACTCCTGCTTTAAAGCAGAATACTGTGATCCAACCTAAACTTTTCTTTTGGCATGCTGGTAGCCTTAGTATCTAATATGTTGATCTTTTTTTCCTTATATTCTAATGGTTTCCTACCATTTTCTCCATTACAAGACTTAACATGCTAAGTTAAACCAAGAACTGTTGACATTAAAATAAATTATAGTGATGAGATTAATAGTAGTGCCACTTTAGAATCTTAAGTAGTTATTTCATGGCTCAAACAGCTTTTCAGAATGTTGTATTGATAGCAATAATGAGTAAGACATAAATTCCTGAAGATAAAATACCCTTGTGATAAAACAGGGGTAACAATGTCTTTATATTTAAGGATGAATCAAAATTCTCTAACCTTACATTAAATTTTAAATTTAACTTGTAAAACAAAACATGGAAATTGAAAAAAAAGAAAGTGATGCTGTATATTTTGAAAATTGTTTGAATACTGAAAAAACCTATGCTGGTTTTATAAAATAGGCAATAATACAAGGAAACAAGAAAAATGTAACAAATAACATCTCCAAGAAACTTCAACAATTTTACCCCTGTCCTTGCTCCTTTATTGTATACTAATTGCTCTTTTTATTGTATAATAATTCCTTGATTGATCATGGTGGATTCACTAGTATATTTCTAAAGAATGTGTTTTAGAAATTATTATCTAAAATCTAAAAATATATGTAGTGTTCTTACACACTGTACTACTGAATATATTCTGAGACATAAAACCAAGCATATACGATTACAACTCGGGATTCTGCTTTCATCACAGGGAACTATGAGGATTATTTTGAATGTGCTGACCAGAGCTAGTCAAAACATCTTTGACATATATTGTCACTAGA
The DNA here is from genome assembly GCA_027574665.1 of Rhynochetos jubatus. Lineage (NCBI taxonomy): Eukaryota > Metazoa > Chordata > Aves > Eurypygiformes > Rhynochetidae > Rhynochetos > Rhynochetos jubatus. The sequence continues at coordinate 83,492,372 of CM050649.1, read as the reverse complement.
ATGTGTTGCTCTGTTCAAGTTGTATGTATTTTGATATAGTTTTTAATGGTTACCTTTTTGATGTTTATAGTTCTGTAGGCTCTGCTGTAGTGGTTATGATGAGAAACAAGGAGGGGGGGGAGGGGGGAGAAGAAATAAAATTTGGGATGTATACTTAGATACATGGTGATTTTCACAGCCATATTAAGAATATTTTGTTTAGATTCCACTATTTGATGAGGCATTGAGCAACCTGGTCTAGTGGAGGATGTCTCTGCACATGGCAGGGGGGTTGGAACTAGATGATCTTTAAGGACCCTTCCAACCCAAACCATTCTATGGTTCTATGGATTCCTCCCACTCTCCAAGACAGAGCTTTGACAGCAAAATGTTGTAGTGAAATATGATTGTTGTCATACGGCAACCTCTGACATCTTACACTCATAATTTTGAAAATGAGGAGAATTTTAGAAATGGTTTAATAGATATTTAGCAGATATTTATAGATATTTAGCAGTATAGAATGAAACAAAATCTAGGTTGAGCTGAAAAGGAGAAGCAGCAAGACAGAGAAAAGATGTGACAGTGCAAGAATCAAGATTTACTGAAGGGAAGCTATGACTCAGAAATTTAGCTGGAGTACTTGTGTAGAAAAAATCCCCAAACAAAACAAAAACAGAACAAATAAAGGAGTTTTCCACCTCTTATAATTCAAGGCAAGAAGATGAGATTGGGGTTTTTTTCTGTGTTTGAGTTTACTTTGAGTTTGTGTTGGAACATTTTTGCTTTTTTTATTTTTTAATCTGGAGGATTGGAGGGGAAAAGAAACATGATGAAACAACTGCAGTGACAGAACAGTATGCTACAAGGACAACTTCTAATGTCAACACGAAAAAGGGACAAGACCACTTCCCATTAGCTCTTGTCAAAATAAAAATGTGATGGATGATAAGTGAAATATGAATAAACAAATAAGGTATTATCAGGATTCTTTTTATCTCCTTCTAAAGATAGCAAACAGTAGCAGCTTTTGGGTCTTATCGAAGTAGGAACATAGAAAAAAAATGTTTCTGCCATTTCATTAAAAAATACTTATGATACTATATAAACACCGAGACAGAGAAGATAACACCTATATCCATGTTTATATATACATACATAAATTAGCAGTCCATTATCATACAACAAAAAAATTATTTTATTCAGTCCCTTTGGTGTTGTCTGAAATATAGTAAGTATTTGATCAAACAAATTTAAGTTGGCAACTTGGGGATCTGCATGTTGGTTTGAAAGCTCACAACTTCCATCACAAATATATATCTTCCTGCATAGAATGCAGACAGTTGGTGCAACTTGGCCTTTAAGTACATCATCGCTCATCCCATTTGGAATGCAAGTAAAACTGCAAGACTGTGCCTGAACAAAATTTTGGTAATACGCAGTGCAATCTCCACCTCGAGTAATGATGAAGCTTAAAGAAATCTTAGAGCAGGTTAGATTGTCTTGAGTCACGAGTATTCCACAGTAACTTTTGGAGGCAAGCCCTTACGTTCAGTAAATGCTGCACAGGTGTGACAGTCCTTCCTACCTGTTAAATGTCTACCACTAGGCTTGCTTTCAACAAGCTTTTCTGTCCACATAAAAGTAATGATATTCTGTAGTAGGGAAAAATACACCAGTGACTCCAAAAACTTCATTCTAAGATGCAGTGCTAACTCAGGATCTGACACTGTTTAACATTAATGATCTGGATGATGGGACCAAGTGCACCTTTAGCAAGTCTGCAGATATAAAAGCATTAGAAGTAATTCACCCAACCATTGGTTGTGCTGAGAAGGAACTCAACAGGCTGGATACATGAGCAGACAGAAATCTCATGAAGTTTAAAAAAAAAAAAAGGAAATGCATAATCCTACTCCTGGGCAGAAATAACCTCAGGCACTTGTACATATATGGAGCTGACTGGCTGGAAAGCAGCTCTGCAGAAAGGACCTTGGGAGTCTTGGTGAACAGCAAGTTGAATATGAGTCAGCAACGCATCCTTGCGGCAAAACAGCTTAATAATCCTGTCGTGCATTAGGAAGATCATTGCCAGCAGGTCAAGGGAGGTAATTTTGTCAGTCTCCTTAGCACTGGTGAGGCCATATCTGGAGTACTCTGTTCAGTTCTGAGCTCCACAGTACAAGAGAGGTATATACTCACTAGAGTGAGTCCACCACAGGGCTACAAAGATTATTAAGGGACTGGAGCATCTTTCTCATGAAAAAAGGTTGTGAGAGCTGGGAATGCTGAACAATTTGTGTCAAAACTGTTTGGACTAAAACTCATTTCTTACTCGTTTGTCTTGACAGAGTTCCCCAGAGTGGCCCATGAAAGCATGAGAGCATGAGCTATCAGCTGAGCAGTGAGAACAACTTGATCCAGAAATTGAGTTAGCTCTATGGCCCTCTATTCTTTAACAATGGAGATCTGAATTCTCTTTAAACCAGGATAAATATATAAAACTGGCCAAAGTAATGGTTTTAAACAAAAAACTGAAGGTTAGTGTATGATGATGTCAGTGTGTCATGAAAACTTGGAGGGGAGTGTTGAAGGTACAAAGCAGGTTGTGGTGTCATGAAAGAACCATGTGGGGAAAAGCGGTTATCTGTTACTACTCCAGAGGCCTTATGTGTTAGTGACTCACTTAAAGCACTTGATCTTTAGGTTTATCATCCCCTTCCTTCACTCTCATGGAAAAGTATCTTTTCATGCATGCGCTGGGCAATCTATGCTATGGAATGTGTGGGACACTTGTGCAAGTAGAATTTGTCTTACGCAATTAGTTTCAGGAATTCCTTTTAATTTAATCAGAAATTCTAATTTGGACCTGGAAAACTTACAGAAAACACATTTACATGAAAGGTTTGAGTTTTCTTCTGGGAAAGGAAATGGCAAATAAGTGCATCTTGAACATTTATTATATATTAGACCATTATAAGCCAAACAGACTCAAAAAGAGAAGCCAGAACTGTCCTTTTGCATGTGAGAACCTTAGCCAGAACTTTGTGAGTCATTTATAAAGATACACTAAACTTTCATTTTAGTTTAAAAGTATTAAATATTTTAGAAGTCACTGCACTCTTTCCTCTTTCCTGCTTTATTTCTGGTTTTAGTTAATCCTGCATTCTTGATTGCTCTGGGGATGGGTTTGACCAGTACATCCCTTTACCTGGGGATTCTTTTTTAATGAAATTTTATTTTCCTGAGATGTGTGGGATGCATCTTTAAAACCTATAAAAGTCATCTTGATCCCAGAACAACATTCTAGCTATTAATCTCCTACATATAAAAGATCAGCATTGTTTAAAAAAAAAAAAAATGCAGTCTGAAAAAAATTAGAAGTATAAAGCAGAGGAGAATTTTTTTCCCACAGATTTTGAAATATAACAGACTTTATCTGTGAAGGAAGTTAACATAGACTTAGTCCAAAGTATTTCTAAGCATAGGTATTTAAGCAAGACTGCCTCAAGATACTAGACAATTACATGAAGACTAAGGTAATTCTGGAAACAGGACAGAACTAAGGGACATTTAGACTCTTAAGTCTCCATTTAAATTAATTTCACAGATCTCTATTTCTTCCTACATCACCAAAAGAGGAAAAACAGAAGTAACTTTTAATTTTTTTTTTTCACATACCACCACAAATAGGACCGCCAAAAATTTAGTCCTTATATATTTATGCATGCTGCCGGCTATGTAAAATTTGATATTCACAGAAAATCAAGAATATTAATTGAGGAGATAAAGCACAAGTTATCTGAAGCTCAGTTTGAACATTCTGTGTTATTTTCTATTGCAATATCTCTTATGGAGTCAGACTGTGAAATGGCTCATCAGACCATGACAGTGTGATGAATGGGCTAAAATCTTATGACCCAATTTAAGCAAAGTTCCAACTCCAGATGCCACACAGAGTTTTTAAATTCATGAATATGTATCTTCTTTTGAATTTGTACAAGATTGTAAACTTAATTATTGGACCGGTTGGGCTATTCAAATTCAGTCAGATGGAGCTGCAGGAACCCTTTGTGACTTCATTATAAAAGAAACAAAACAACAAAAAAAATATTATTTTTCTTTTCCTATGAGTTATGATAGCACTTTAGAAGAAATTTTAAAACTGAACTTTAGAAGAAATTCCATGTAAAATTCTTCAGCAAAACCCACCTCAGCAAGGGGTTCTGCTGACTGGTACACTTACCCTCTTTCCATGAAATCCTTTAAATTAAGGAAAAGGTTTAGGTATATTTTCATAAGACAGTTTCTGTGCAAAGATAAAAATGAAGCGTTATTCTAACTGTAATGTTTAAGCTACATATTTCATAAAAATCTTGTTGTTTGTTTTTTGTTATCTGTGAATCTTGTGCAAAGTACAATTTAATAACAACAGTATCTTCAGCTAATAAAAGTCAGGATTCTAATTTAAGTGATTGTTATCATATGAACATCTCTAAAAGTAAGCAACATTTTATTCAATGTCAGGTATTAAATAATGAAGATGAAGACAACATTATTTAATTAAGAAATTGAATTTTTCTTAAATCCCATTGTAAATACTTTATCTCACTTTCAGTTAAAGAATTGTATTGATGACACCTATAATTTTTACATTTTCTCACTCTTCTCTCTTCTATTAGAAAATTACTAACAAATACAGAAGACAAAACTTTTCAACAAAGGGTGTCTTACAGTGCATAGGTCCTTTATATGCTTCTAAACATAAGTGGCTGAGAACTTCAAGATCGTGTTCTTATGAAAGTGAATTGTGCTTGTTCTGGACCTCTAAGAAGTGTGGTGCACATTTTCAAGTACATTTATAAGCATACTGAGACACAGTTTATTGATATTTACAACTATCATAAATTTGTTAGGTGAAGTTTTATTAAACCAAGAGCATTCATTATATACATAAAAGTGATAGATTCAAGTTACCAGGTACTATCCTCCTTGGGTTTTTGTTTTATTTTCTTATGATACTCTTTATACTTATTTTCAGTAAAAAAAAAAAAAAAGTTACATACTAACATAAAGTCATTCTGCTCCGTGTATACTCCCCTGCTGATAATATCTGTTTCCTTACACTATGTCAGAAGTGCTGAAACCAACCTCTAAGTGCTTGTAATGATAAAAACTCACCCTGGAAAGGATCAAGAAAGAGATTGACAAAAAATAACTCTACATCCTGGAGTCTAATTTCTTCCAGAAGTCTCTGGAAAGCAGGAGTATCAGAACAGAGAATGTGGTGTAAGTGAGAATAAAATGTACTTCTTCCATTACACAGATAGACAGCAGGAGTGGGATTTATCTGATCCAGCTTCAGCCATTTAAAAGATAAGTTTAAAGTTCTAAGCTGTCATCAAACTGACTTGACACAAGAAGTTCTAGAAGATTCTACTTTTTATACAGCTAGATTAGCTACCCTTTGGAAGCACTCATCTATATCTATTGACTGTGGAGAAAAATTGAACAAATTACCTTGGAATCCTGAGTCTTCTTTTAGGGAGCTATAGTGAGAGTAAATTCTTATATGTGAAAATAGGATAAGTAGTATAGATGCAGTAAAATCCATGAGCTGTAGAACAATTTGCTTCTTCCTATTTTTCTAACCTCTTCAGGCTTGTTATAATAGCAAACTGAAAATAAGACAAGTACACTCTAAGATTACAAACTGTATTTGTTAAATAAGAACACAAAGATCTCTTGGGAAATGTGACTAAAGAATAAATATATGTTGCTATAAGAATTAGAAGAGTTTAGAATTATTTAGTGGCAAGTCTTGATATGCAAAACATAAATTGTTTACAGGTATCACACTAAAAAATTTGCATCATATCTCAAATGAATATGTGACAAAATAGAGAACATTTGTACCATAGGCCTCAATTTCTTTGGTCCTCTGTTCAAATTCCTCTTTCCTCCACTTTGGATATCTGTGCAAGCTCTATGAGGATTATTTTTGAGTACATAAAGATGAGGTATTTGAGATGCTAAAATTTGGTTGGTATTTTTCAGATGAAAAGGAACTTCCGGATTACTTTTTGCACTGGTTCTGACCAGAATGGAGTCAACATGTTTTATGGCCGACCATATAATGCTGTGTTTTGAATCTGTGGCTAAAACAATGTTGATAACACATCAGTGATTTGGTTACTGCTAAAGAGTACTTGTAGCACCACATTTTTCTCTTCTTCACCCTCCTCCCCTGCCCCCCAGTGTATAGGCTGGGGGTGGGCAAAAAGTTGGGATAAGACACAGCTGAGAGAAGTGACCCAAATTGGCCAAAGTGATATTTAGTGCCATAAGATGTCATACTTAGCAATAAAAACTAGAGGTAAAAGAAGACAGGTATTTGTCTTTCAAGGTGGACATCGCTTAAAGACTGGGCATCAGTTTTCTTGTGAGAGGTTCTGAGTGATTGTTTTTGCATCACTTGTGGCGTTTTTTCCTCTTTCCTTCACTTTCTAATCTGTCTTTATCTACATCCATGTGTTTTCTTGCTTTTGTTCTTACTGATCTCTCCTCCATCCTGATGACAGCAAAGGGCGTGAGCAAGACACTGTATGAGTGTTTGCCTGCTGGCTGGGGTTAACTCACCACACATTCAAAATCAGTTTATTCATTCTTTCAAGTGATTTATAACCCTTAATTAAATCTCTGCTCTTTATAAATTGAGTTCAAAAACTGTCCAAAGAAGGGACTGAAAATTGACACATCAAAATAATCGCAGTTTTAATAAATACACAGGTGTAAGAGAAGAAATAAAACCATGTAATTCGACTGTCTAAAGTTTCAGGTTTGACAACAGAAGTGGGACAACCTAAATTTGAGGGAATTTATTCTTAAAAAAAAAAAAAATGATAGAATCACCACATCTCTTTTAATCAGAGCGAAGAAATACTTTGTGTAGCACTCCCAATATTTCTTAATGCTTGACTCTTACGTCTCTGAAGAAATTACTTTGTTGATAATCTCTACTCATTTGTGTCTGAAACAAAATATCAACATCTTCATTCTGGGCTATGGTCTAGTTTGTATTCTAAATCAATATATTTCTCCCTAGCAGGCAATATATAATAAAGGCTTCAACTTACTATATTGTTCAAACAATAGAGTATATATTGTTTTTAAAAATTTAGTCACAGGAAACCACAGTCATAGTAAAAGCTAGATAGAGGATGAGAGACACCAGACACAGTTTAAAACACCTGCAATTCTGATTAGATGTAAGGAAGAATTATTTTTTTTTTTTTTTTAACCGTGAGAGTGGTAAAATACTTGAAGTGTTTGCCCAGACCACGTGGTTGCTGGGTTTCTAACCTTGGTGTCATTAAAGCATTGACTGAAAATGGTCCTGAACTACCTGATCTTATTGAATCTGCTTTGAATAAGGTGGTGTAATAGAGATCTCCAGAGGTCCCTTCCACCTATGTTATTTTGTGATTCTATTCTATAACTAAAATAGAAGATACAGATCAATTTTGATCAATTTTTACCATAAAGAACCTTACATGTGTAACAATATTATGAAGTACTTTCATGAAATTTATTCAAACTTCTCTCTTCACTAATTTACTAATTCCAAACCTTGCAGTTTTGGAATTGATTAGGATAATCAGATTCTTCAACTACTACTAAACTGTAGCTGACAACAGGAAATTAGATATCTGGCAGTTTTACTGTGTTAAAGCTCTTCTTAAGTGACTCTGAATTTTTAAAATATCTTGGTGTAACCTTAAGAAGCATGATACTGCACCTTAGAGGAATAATAATCCTTTGTTTTTTGTGATTATTATAACCACACACATAATACTTAGATCCTGACCCTGATTCCATAATATGCTTAAGATGCTGGTTGCTCCTGCTGAAGTTGTATACATTTTTGCAGTATTAATGTCAGATTACAATATTGCACTTCAGGATGTTAATATGAAAAGATGCCTGAATTTAGGTGATCACATTTAGAATTAACAAAGTGATACAACTTCTGCATATATCTCCTAAATGAAAAGCATCTGCTTGTGTTAGGCTCATCCATCCAGTAACAGATTTGCCTCCATTCATATCTGACAAAATGAGCTACTTTTGCATGCAGGCCCTAAACAGCTACCACCATTTTTCCAACTGTGCTAACATTAGTGATCTAAGCAGGATCCAGGTAGTTCTTCATCTGTAGCCTTTTTTTTTTTTCCCCTTCAGGATTCATCTTACTTCCAAAGTTATTTTTACTTCAAACAGCTGTTTAGTCACAAATAGAGCCGTGCCAAACCCAGAAAAACAAGCTGTGTATAGAGGCAGAAGCTTAGCCGTGGCATCATGCTAACTTGTCTTCATGGTTTCCTGGTTGGATCAGACAAGCATCTGGCAACAGGCTGGTCTGTAACACTGTATGAGCTTGCTTGTATCTGTTTGCAAATTACCATGTAAACATGGATAAAATATAACAGCTGTATTGTTGCAGCTTCTTGACTGTCAGGCTTAGTCTGTTTCACTGTGCTGACAAATAAACTCACAAAACAAATACACATTCTGTCCTACAATTCTTTTCCCCATCTCTTTCAAAATGAGAGTACCTTCATATAGTATAATTCCTAACTCATAGATTTAGATTTCTGTATGTCTCCATGGAAGGCTATATACAGCTTTAAAATGCCATGTGATTTGAGTGTAGCTTTTGTAATTACTAGAACTTCAATGTGAAAGTTAACAGCAAATGAATATAAAATAAATTATATTTCCTTTTGACATAAAAATATCTCATAATCTCCGTTTGTTTTCTAATCTGTCTGTAATCCCCTTCCATTTTGCCTCTTTCATATGACAAACATATAGAAAATATTTTTAAAATATAACCACTAAATTAATTGTGATTTAGAAAATGAAAAGACAATTGGAAAGTTTGATGAAGAATACACTGAATTAAAGAAACAATTTCCAACAGAACCTTTTCTGAATAGAAAAGTGGCCGATGTTGGTTTCATTTAATTAATGTTATGCTTGGAATAATCAAAGCCTGGTACAGTGCACCAAAGGTGTAGCTAATGAAGAAAGACAGCAGAAGAATGTTAGGGTCATGTGGAAATTTTACAAGGCAAAAGAAAATAAATGTAAAATATTTTCATGTTGGCCTTATTCTATAGTTCTCACTGTTACAAAGCATAATTCTTAATTTGCTCTAATTAATTTAGAACATAAAATGATTAATTGCATTAACAGAATGATTAAAGCTAAGTTAATGGAAGCTATTAGAAATATAAAAGAACTATCTGGATTGGTGACATGCCAGTCAATTAAACAAAACCAAAATGAACACTAAACCAAAACAGAATTATTAGGTATTGGTATGCTTTTGAACATTGTTTTTCAACAATGTTGTCAATGGAGAGGAGTACATATTTTTCCAAAAATAAAGAAAATACTTTTTTGCTTTGAATACTGACAGTACAAGACAAAAAGTTCCTCTTTGCATTTTCCGTTTTTCTGTGACATATTGTTTAGTTTCATAAGTCACTCAAGATTCTGGACCTGATCCAATAAAGTTCTTAAACATACAAATGGTGTCTTTTCCCAAAATTAGACTTGGCTATTTTGTAATATTGTCTATATGTTTGATAGTGCAGAAGAGGCTGCAGATAACAGTTGTATGGTAAAGGATGTTCATCAGCAGTTATGTGGAGTTCACAGAACACAGGTGGCCCAGCTTCCCTATCCTAGTCTTATCCTGTCTTAGGCCTTCCTGAAAATCAGTACATTATGTAGTTTTCACTGTTTCCTATAACAGTCTGAATTCCTTTGAATTGTTTATGAAATGTACTCTTTACTATTAATTGTTCTCCCTCTAAATATCCTACTTTAAGTACCAACTAGTGCAATTAATATATAGATTTAGTAGGTAATGTAGAAGAAAAGCTTAAACAAACTTAATTTTTTAAGCAGAAAATTACCTTAATTCTACAACTTCTGTCACAAATAGAGAAATAATAATGACAAAAAGCCATAGATGCATTGGAATAGAAGATGCAGGTAACTCATGTCATGAGTCTTGATATCTATCACAACATTAAAACACACTTCTATGAAATTGATACGATTTTTTCTGTCTTAGAAAGGCATTCATCAAAACACATTTGTGTAATGAAGAGAGATACTGTGGAAGCCATAAGCTTCAAACTTAGCTGACAACCAAGTCATGAGCCAGCATAGTTCTTGAATTCCTACAGATTCAATAAAATGCATAAATACTGTAAAAATAAACTCTGCAATTAATAAAGAGTATATGAAAAGCATTATTATGTAGCTGTAAGCTCCACATAGCAGTTGCTCCAAAATAAATTAAAAAAAAAAAAACCTAATTCTCCACAAAGAATAAAACATAACTTATATGAACGGTTCTATTCTAGAAAGAAGAGTGTATCTGGCAAATCTTTAGAAAAGTTGTATTTGGGATTGTCAAATAAACCATGATGAAAAGAAGGTTTGCAAGACACTTCTCTGAAACTCAGAAATAAATAGAAAGTAGTGTAGCACTTAGTTGTACATTTTCTTTCTCTCTGTATATTATTTTTCATGGAACATTAGTTTTTGTATCTTGGTTTTTATTTAGACTTCCCACCAGGCAGTGCAGGAGTTCTTGGGTTTTAGTAGAAAGTCACACTAACACTACACTAAACAGGCTATTTTTTCACAGACTCTAATGATAACATTGAAAATGTTGCCACCACTCCGTTCCATAATTTTAGCCTTAGGTGTACGTGTGTGTGCATGAAGAAAATGTAATTCAAAAAGGTTTTGTTTGCTTGGTTGGGTTACTATGCCACCTAGACATTCACAAGTCTACGGGTTAAGAAGGGATTCATCTGAGAGTAGTGAGGGAGTTGGCGAAGGAACTTGCAAGCTGCTCTCCATCATTTACTAGCAGTCCTGGTTAACAGGGGAGGTCCTGGAAGACTGGAGACTTGCCAATGTGATGCCCATCTACAAGAAGGGCTGGAAGGAGGCTCTGGGGAACTAAAAGGCCTGTCAGGCTGACCTCAGTACTAGGAAAGATTATGGAGTGGTTCATCTTGAGTGAGCTCACATGGCAGGTGCAAGACAACCAGGGGATCAAGCCCAGCCAGCATGTGTTCATGAAGGGCAGGTCCTGCTTGACCCACCTGATCTCCTCCTATGACCGGGTGACCCACCTGGTGGGTGAGGGGAAGGCTGTGGATGTTGTTTACCTGGACTTTAGTAAAGCCTGTGACATGGTCTCCCACAGCATCCTCCTAAAGAAAGTGGCAGCTCCTGTCTTAGACAGATGTACTCTTCACTGGGTAAAAAACTCTCTGGAGGGCAGAGCACAGAGGGTTGTGATAAATGGAGTTAAGTCTGGTTGGCGGCCGGTCACAAGTGGTGTCCACAGGGCTCAGTTCTGTTGCCCATCTTGTTTAACATATAGTTATCAGTGATCTGGATGAGGGGATTGAGTGCTCCCTCAGTAAGTTTGCAGATGACACTAAGTTGGGTGGGAGTGTTGATCTGCTTGAGGGTAGGAGAGCCCTGCAGAGGGACCTGGACAGGCTGGATCAATAACTTGAGGTCAGTTATATGAGGTTTAACACAGTCAAGTGCCGGGTCCTGCATTTAAGTCACAACAACCCCAGGCAGCTCTACAGGCTTGGACACGAGTGGCTGGAAAGCTGTCAGGCAGAAATGGACTCGGGGGTGTTGGTCAACAGCTGGCTGAATATGAGTCAACAGTGTGCCCAGGTAGCATAGAAGGCCAATGACATTCTGGCCTGTATCAGAAACAGTGTGGTCATCAGGAGCAGGGAAGTGATTGTGCCCCTGTACTCAGCACTGGTGAGGCTGCACCTTGGGTATTGTGTTCTGTTTTTGGCCCCTCACTACAAGAAGGACATTGACATGCTGGAGTGTGTCTAGAGAAGGGCGACATAGCTGGTAAAGGGTCTGGAGGACAAGTCTTATGAGGAGCAGCTGAAGAAGCTGGTGGTGTTTAGCCTGAAAAAAAAAAGAGGCTGAGGGGACACCTGATCACTCCACGACTACCTGAAAGGAGGTTGTAGGGAGGCAGGTGCTGGTGTGTTCTGCTGGGTAACTGGTGATAGGACAAGAGGAAATGGCCTCAAGTTGCATTAGTGGAGGCTTAGATTAGATATTAGTAAAAACTTCTTTACAGAAAGAGTGGACAGGCATTGGAACAGGCTGCCCAGGGAAGTGGTGGAGTCACCATCCCTGGAGGTGTTCAAGGAATGTGTAGACACAGTGCTTGAGGACATAGTCTAGTGGGTATGGTAGTGTTGGGTTGTTTGTTGGACTAGATCATCTTATAGGTCTTTTCCAACCTTAATGATTCTGTGATTCTGTTTTCCTGTCTTTCTGTTTAAGTCACGGTTTTCCAGTGACACACAATAATGGCCCATTCATCCCTTCACTGGAGGTTTAGAACATCCAGTGTGAAAATTACCATTACTGGAACATATATTCATGTCCGTATCATCATGTTAGGAACTTTTATGAAATAAAAAATACTAACAGTCCATTTTATATATCAACTAACAGAAATAGCTGAAATATACCATGTGGAACTAGTTGTCCTAGAGTTATTCCTGACCTCATACTTATGAGTCTGCTCCTTCATCCAGCAACATCATCTGTCTGTATATTGTGTATATATTTAATGTGTGAAAATACTATGGTTACCCAATATAAAAATTACATTTTGTTAACACATCTGTGCTGATCTTTTAGAAGAGTTAACATTAGACCTGCTTCCATATGCCTGTCAGAATTTGGCCCTAAGTACTGTAAGGCAGGAATTGACATTTTAGTTGAGCTCTGGTGCCCACCTGCTTGTAGTAAATGTTTTGGGGATTTTTTTCAGTATGGGCATATGCTGCCAACAGAACCAAGGTTAAATAAATACAACAGATTAAATATATAGTAGGGTATTTTGTTTTGGTTTGTTTCTGAATACTGTAGTGTTTCTGTAGAGTTCAGTTTTTTAAAACAAATGTTTTGCAACCTGCCCCAAATACATGTTCAATAGAAATTATCAAACCCACATAAAAAGTGTTGCTGTGTGGCCAACCATATTATGTATAAGATGAACAAATTATTCTTATTCATATATTGACCCATTTTTCCTCTTCTATACAACTATAAACTTAATTACAAGTATAATATCCACTATTTAAGGGTAAAATTTGCCTGTAATCTATTGAGTCTTTTCCCTGTTAGCTCTGCTCTTCCGTTCCCTGTGAACTGATCCTTCCTTTTTTTTTTTTTTTTTTTTTTTCTCCTGGAAACCTTCCTCTTTTTCTCAAGAAAGCAAAAAACATACAAAGACAGAGGTTGATATGAATCTTCTGAATCATATTAGTTTTGAATTTAAACATTATTTAAAAAAATCAAAAGCAATTACATAGATACAAAACTATCTTCAAATACTTTCCATAGTGTTGACTGAATTTCATATAAGACCAGCAGGATAAAGATTTGCAGATCTGTGTTTTAAAAGCAGGTAAGGTTTACCTTGTGGCAATATTTTATTAGATTTATATTATCTATACTAGCATATAACTTATTGAAATGAAATGCCAGTTTCCTGTTGAAACTGAGGATTAAATTTACATTCAATTCACTGGGAACAAAATTTGACCTTTAATTGACATCCAGTTAAACCTATTTTACTGGAATAATCACTACAAAACAAAATCAGCGTATTTTATCCAATCACTTTTAACAAGCGCTAAATGGCTTACCTCATATGTTTAAATGATAAACTGGTGTTATTTGTAAGGCTACTCACTTATCTAGAAAACATTACAGAAAGAAAGAAAGAAAAAAGGAGGAAGAGTAACTTTCATGTGTAATAAATCAAAGATTCATAGAAACATAGAATCATAGAATAGTTTGGGTTGGAAGCGACCTTTAAAGGTCATCTAGTCCAAGCCCCTGCAATAAGCAGAAACATCTTCAACTACATCAGGTTTGTCAGAGCCCTGTCGAATCAGACCTCAAATGTTTCCAGTGATGGGGCACCTACCAACTTTCTGGGCAACCTGTTTCATTGTTTCACCACCCACGTGGTAATTTTTTTTTTCCTTATATCTAGCCTAAGTCTACCCTTTTTTATTTTAAAACCATTACCTCTTGTTGTATCATAACACTCCCTATTAAAAGTTTGTCCCCACCTTTCTGATAAGCCCCTTCTAAGAGATGAAAGGCAGCAATAAAGTCTCCCCAGAGCCTTCTTTTCTTGAGGCTGAACAACACCAACTCTCTCAGTCTGTCCTCATAGGAGATGTGTTACATCCCTCTCATCATTGATGTAGCCATTCTGGCTGTCTCAAATCAACTCTTTGTTTTCCATGTGATTTAGCATAACTTTTAGAAGGATCTGTTCCATGATCTTCCCAGCCACAGAGGTGAGGCTGACAGGTTGGTAGTTCCCACGATACTCCTTTCTACCCTTCTTATAAATGGGTGCAATGTTTCCCTTCTTCCACTCACCAGGGATTTCACCTGGCTGACAGGACTTATATATGTTCAAGTTTCTCAGGCGGTCACAAACATTATCTTCTCTTACAGTGGGAGGAACTTTGCTCCCCCAGTCACTGTATGGTGATTCATCCATTCAAGAGGTGTGGAAAGAGAGATTTCCAGTGAAAACTGAGGAAAAATAGTGTTGAGTAACTCATTATTCTCCTCGTCCATCGCTATCTGTTCACCGGTCATGTTCATTGGGGGGTTATGCTTTCTTTGACTTTCTTTTTCTGGTTGATATACCTATAGAAGCCCTTACTATTGTTCTTTGTGTCCATTGAAAGTTCAGCTCCAGATGCACCTTGGTGTTCCTGACTCCATCCCTACACAACCAGGCAGCAGCCCTGTACTCCTCCCAGGACACCTGTCCCTGCTTCCATTGCCTGAGCATTTCCTTCTTGTCCTTTAGTTTGACCAGTGGTTCTCAGCTCATCCATGTTGGTCTCTTACCTTCCTTTCCTGATTTCTTACACCTGGGGATCGAGAGCTCTTGTGCTGTATGGAAAGCATCCTTAAATATCTGCCAGCTCTGTTCTGCTCCTTTGTCCCTGATGGCAGTTTCCCAGGGAATCCTTTTGACTAATTCCTTGAAGAGCTGGAAATGTGCTTTCCTAAAATGCACGGTCCTGACTTTACACTTTGCCTGACCCATATCCCTGGTTTTTGCCTATGCTGTATGCATTGGTGTAGAGGCACTTCAGGTGGGCTTTCAGCCATGTCGTCATCTTAGAAGAATACCCCATAATTCCTTTGAGGTATTTCACTGGTGTTTTCCTGTTGGCTCCTATTACCTCAGGACCCCACGACTCATCTCCATAAGACTTCAAGTGTGCTGCAATGTAGTCAACATGTCTCAGAGCGGCACGCTGAAGGCTCTCACTAGCACCCTGTCCCTCTAACCTTGGTGTGTTGACCCACAGCTTGTCATGAGGAAACCTGATATTATCCCACCCTGCCTTCAAGTCTAGTTTAAAGCTCTTACAATGATCCCTCTACCTTGCAAACCTTTGAGAAAGGTGAATCCCATCTGATGCCAGCAGGCCTGGTGTTGTGTAGGACATCCCAGTATTGTAAAACTCAAAATTGTGGTGGTGATACTGGCCACGAAGTCATATATTAATAGACTGGGCCCATCTGTGTCTTCCAGTGTTGCTGCCCACGACTGGAAGGAGAGAGAAAAAAAATAACCTGTGCTCCAGATTCCCTTATCAACTGTTCCCAGGCCCTGAAGCCTCATGATTGTCCTTGGAATACACGTTACAGCTTCATCACCATCCACGTGAAAGAGCAGTTGTGGGTAATATTCCAAGAGCCTTAACAGTCTAGGAAGTTTCCCACTGATGTCCTTAACACTGGCCCCAGGGAAGTAGCAGACTTCCCTAAGAGGAGGGTCTGTTCAGCATATTGGACACACTGTTCCTCTCAGAAGGGAGTCATTTAGAACTATAACCTATCTTTTTTTCCTCATGGTGGTGGCTGTGATATGTGGGGTAGGCCTTCCTGACCTTGGCAACAACTCTGGTGTAGATGGAGACTCATCCACATCATGCATTCAATAACCTTAAAAACCCAAAACCTCATACCTGTTGTACAGAAGCCCCTAGATACACAAGGAGGGAGTTCACCTGCCACCCCAAGCGTGAATTTGCCCACATTCACTTCTTTCCTCTCAGCTACTGCCTTTTGCCTGGTGGGGGGAGGATATAGGATCCCCTTGGTCTTGTTTTTTCTCTGGTGTCTGTTTCTGTCTCAAAGAGGGCAGAGCATGGTTTCACTGGGCTCTCTCTCTCTCTCGAACACCCTGATGCTCCTTAACCTTTCTACTTTGTCTCAGAGCTCTGCCACCAGGCTGAACAGATTGTCCAGTTGGCCACACCTCACACAGCTGCTCTCACTACTGCCATAATTACCAGTGAAAAGCTCTGGCACACCCTGCAGCCTGGGACCTGGATGGCTGCATATTTTTGTGGGAGCTCTGTCTGGGTTGCCACATCCATTCTGGTGAGTGCAGAAGATATAGATTTCTGCTGGGTGGATACTATACATAAGCTCCTTCTGAGAGGGTGATGACCATCGGTTGTACTCACCTCTGGAGCTGATAGGGTGGCAACACCCTTCCTATGCTCTCTTCCCAGTAAACTGCCACACAAATCGAAGTGCCAAGCCCTGTCAGAGGCCTCACACCCTGTTTGCACACTCTGATTGCAGCAGTCCTGGTGACACAAGCTCCCCTGGCTGGTTTTATAGGTGTGGAGGTGGCCGTGTTTGCTCTGAAAATGCCCAGGCCTCCTCAGCCTCTCTCAATATCAGCCTCTCTCAACACACCTGCCGGCTCCTGACCTGGTGGGTCTTTGATCTGCCCTGAAGTTTCCCTGCCTCAGGAAAGCCTCTGTGCACTAAGATCTGCTACTCTGCTACAGATCAGGCCGGATCAGGAGCTGCTCACCTCGGCGACTGACCTATTCATTCCGCTTTTCATCTTGGCTAGATGGGGACATGTTATCTTGAGCTTATATAAGGATATTATCCAGAAATATCTATCATCCTCAAAGAGAGATGAAAGTAGATTTAACCTATGTCAATTATTTTTTAATCCATCATAGATTTTTGGGTGTTTTTTTTTTTTCCTCCCCAATGTAAAGTAGTTTTTACTGTCAGTGATTAAGGTGCTAATACTTTTGGACAAATTACACTGTATACTGATGCATTCCTTCTGCATGCAGCTGGTTTTTTGTTGATATTCTGGCCAAAAAATTATGTTAATTTTACCAGTAATTTCTCCCACTCAAATTGACTATACTGTTCCATGTTATGAACAGCAGAAGTGTGATCCCTCAGCTAGCAGAGGCTAGGGAATAATGGCTTTATGCAAGGGCAAATGGCAGTTCATTTTTTTGTTTGTTCCATTTTGTTTGGCTTGATGGTAAAAGGCAAACATAATTATTTTATTTACTGAGAAACCTGTTGATTTATTGCAATAATCAATTTTCAAAATGCTTACTCTTCTTTGGTTTAGGTAAACAAAGTAGGACATTTACACAAAGGGCATTATTGATACTATACTACATCTCCATTAAAACTAGGCATATTCCACTCATGAAAATTCCAAAGGAATTAACTATGATCACTGCCATTAGGATTAGCAACACATGAATTCATAATGTCATAATGTATATTATAATGTCTCTATTTTAAGTGTCCTATCATTATCAACACATTTGATATTCACTTTGTTAATAGTGATCTTTAATAATTCATTCGGAGATACTAATGTGGATGTCATGGAAATTTCCACCAAAATTTCACTGTGGTTTCTATTTGTGAAAACATTTAAGCCCTATCCTTAGATAATGCTGACTTGATATTGATGAATTGGAGCTAAACACTTTAGCTACACAGTGTCACTTATGCTGTAATCTCTAAAAGTGTGTTATTCTTACAGACACCAAAATCTTCAGACTATAACCTGGAAATAATATAAGTGCCTTTTTTCTGCAGTCTCACAGAATACTCATAGGCTATATTTTAACACACAGAAGGACAATTTTTATTCTTTAATTGTGTTAATCTAATTATTTTCTGATTTTATATGGGACAAAGATATTTATAATTTCAACAATACTGACAATGATAGTCTTCTCTTAAAGTTTGTTGGTATTACACTTCCATAAAAATAAGCTTATATTGGTAATAAATTTAAAGATGTATGCAGTTGCAGCTGTGGTCTTTTTCACATTTCCCAATTTCTGTTATTTTAGTAAGGATTATGTTATTCTGTGAAAGCTGGAATAGAAGACTTTGAGTTAGATTTTAATCATATTTTATTCAATAGGATCTTATTTTGAAAATAGTTATACTGTTAATATTATTTGGCCTTAAACAAATACAAAATAACCTCACAGAATTTGAAAGCACATTTCAGAAAAAAAAAATAAGTAAGCCTTTATAAGTAATTTAATAGCTAAACTATACCATGATGTTCCTTTTTTATGGTCATTTATAAGCCAAATAAATCCTAAATCATTTTGCACAGAGTCAACATAAATGGGCTATGCTATTACCTGAAATAATTTAGCAATTAGTGAAAGATGCATGTTTGAATCAGTTCAGAGATGAAAGAGGCTTGAACCTGTGGCTCACACATCTTGGGCAAGGCTCCTGTGCACTCCAATATGAATAAAAGTAAGCTTACTACTTCCAAGTAGGTAAAAACTCCAGCTGTCATTCGAGACATGTTTTAGTTTCCAGTACCATGTTTTTGATAGCCCAAGGCATCTCAAATGACATCAGATACTTAAATAGAGACAACTGAAATTTACTCTTACAGTAGTATTTATTTGCATAAAGACATATACCTAATGTAATTTCAGTTTCTATAGGATATCCCTTCTGGCCTCAAACAATAGCAAAGATGGCATTGGATGTGTCATTCTCACAGCCCGGTGAGTTTGTCTCAGATACTCTAGGGCATCTGCCTGTGTTTAAGTAGCTGCATAGAGCTCTAGATTTCCACTGACTAAAATTAAGTTTAAGGGTGAATTTGAACAACTTGTTCTCATTACACACCCATCTGTAGGCTCTTCTTGTTAGATACCTAAATTCTGGGGTTGACCCCTGCCATCAAGTCAGAATTTTAAATTCATCCCATGCTGTTTTTTTCACTGATTTAATCTGTCTTTTGAAAAATATGTTACACAACTTCTAGCTCAATGGCTGAATAATATAAGATCCCATTTAGTGGCACCCAGCACTTCTAAAACACCTCTTTATGATCATGGACCCTTTGACAGGCATGGTAGTTGAGCAAGTGTGTGAAAACATCAAGTAAGGTAAAAGTTTTAATCTCAGTGGTTCTTAATTGAACCCCTGTGCACAAATCCACTGTGGGTTTATCTGTCTTACTGTGACAAAACACATGCAGCCACCACGGGCAGTTCTGTGATGACTCAATGTTCCAATTGTTCCTCTGGGGCAATGTCACCTTCCATCAAATCCACAGTCAGCTGTGAGCCCACATAAATACATTTGCTTTCTGTAATGGAAGGGGGAATAAGATACAGATCTCCTGATTCCAAGAATAATCACTGGACAAGTGGTAACCTTTGGAATCCCTTTGTTTCAGAGTATTTACAGGACCTATCTCTGTCATATAAGGACCAGTTGGAGTAAGCTTACCTGACATTGCTGTCCCAGCTGGCTTTAATTTGATAAAATCCATTACAGTAGGACTTACTGTTCATTTGAAGAACTATAGAATTGTTTAATTTTATCATTATAATTTCTGGAATTTAATATTTGTCTTCCCCAATGCCATCATTGTCTCTGTATATGCTCCACAGCTTCTCTGAAGACAAAGCTGTCTTTCAGCTCCTTAGCCTTGATCTGATCATAGAATCGTTTGTGTTGGAAAAGACAGTTAAGATCATCAAGTCCAACCTTTAAGCAGAACTGCCAAATCATGATATTACACTTCTTTTCTTTGAAACATTTATGGACATAAATATACTGAGGTGTAGTGAATCCAATTAATGACTCAACCTGCATATTAAATCTTTTCTTGCCTACATGCTTCTCCAAAACATTGTGTATATATTTCATACATTTCCAGTTTTCCTAGAATTGCACTACTGCTGTGGTAGCAGCCTGAACTTGTTCTTGAATTTGCTAAAGAAGTTCTGCTGTGAAGAACAAATGTTCTATTACATTGTATTAGATGGAGTCCTTTGTCCTTGTCCTGGAGTCCTAGAACCTGCTAGGCAAGAAAAAAAAAAAAAAAAAGGCAAGAAAACAGTAAAATCCACAAAAGAAACATACCTTTCTTTGTCTTGACTGTAAGGTACCTCACCTATTAAATATGATAAACATTTTGTGACACAGGTCATTACAGCTCTTCAAATTTGGCAATTCCCTGTTGGACTACATTGTTTCTATTTTCTTGATAACATAATCCCATTAATGACAATCTTAGAAATTAATTTATATTTTCTCTGGAAGGATCAACACTAGACCTGTCTAGAAACCATTGTGTTCACCTCAAGCCTACTAAAATGTAAAAAGTGGAAAAAAATACATTACTTGTTTCTTCGATCACACAAAATATTATTTGTAAAAGTAGAGGAACATGTCTATGATGTTGACAGCAATACTTCAGGCAACAAACATGTTCTATTCATTACCTGATGCTTCTGATCAACCTACAAATAAAGAATTAAACACTATAAATCTCAAGTATGTGTAATTTTGTCAAAGCATCAGAACATAAAAACGATTACTAACTTCTTGTGATACAATAGTCAATACCACAGTTTTATTTCTTCTGATTTTAGGAGGCACATAACTGAATTTGATTTTTGAAAACAGATAAAACTTGATAATGTGGTTGCTAACTCCAAGTGTTTTGTTCCATAATACTTTCCTTGTTACATGTCATAGTTAATCAAAGTTTATAAAAAATATTGCCTAAAACCTTGAAATATCAAAAATATTGTTCAGTCTTTTGTTAGATTTTCAAATCAGAAGTTTCAAATTTTGAAAACTGTGGAACATTTTTCACTGTTTCAGTAAGAAATTATTCAGCAGGCAAATTACTGTTAGGAGATTTCACAATCAATGTGCCTTATTGTCATCCAATCACAGGCAGTCTGAATAGTTAACATACAGAATATGTCCCCTCATATTTTCTGTTTCAATAATTAACTAAATGTCTAACTTCGCACATTTCCTTATGAGAATCATTCTGCCCTTTTTCTTTTTATTTTGCTTTCTACGTATTGTCTGCTCTCAGCTACCAAAGCAAACATACTAGTTCTCATGATTGTTTCCTTTTCGTCTTGATCTCACATACAGCAACGTCAGTACCTTTGTAAACAAGAATGACAGATATTCTCTTGTCCGTGGCAAGGTTCACCACTTCTAAGTTCACTGGTATTCCTACAATCTTGTGTACAGCACAGATTTATGGATCACTGATAGCAAACAAACCTAGAAAGAGGCCTCAGCTTTAAGAATGCCTTTGAATAATATTCTCAAATATTTTTCTCTCATTAATAAAGGTACAGTTTCTAAACAGGTGCGTATAATATTTCAAGTGGGCAATACAATACACTGTATATATATTTAGGAATAAATACACATTGGCTATATGTGCAGTGTTTATACATTGATTAATTGTGGTAATGAACAGATAGACCTATATTGAATAGCAGTCACAGAGTATCTATGACACCAAGACATGCACCTGCATTAGCCTTTATGTGGATCACTAACTCCTAATAAAAATAGCCTTGCCATCGGTCCACTACAATTCTTTCTTATTTTCCTAAACCGAGACCCAGTAAAGAATCCCTGCAATCATTTATTTTTCTTTGTACACCAGCAACATTATCTTAGGGATTAGTATATTTCTCATCATCATGTGTATTCTGACAGCCTTGTAATATCTAAAAGGCAGGTTTCATTAACTTTGAAAATTACTGATAATTGTATTTAATTTGTTGGTTAAAAAACTGAAATCAACAAACATCTGAGCATATGATAAAGACAGTAACTGAAGTCGGTGTCCCTTGGTAATATAAAGCTCTATGACTCAGTTTTATCCTAAAAATATTTTAAATAATTTTATTTTTAAAAATCTTTTGTGTCACATATAATAAAATCAGTGTTGCAAATGAAGAGAATGGTTAAATGACTTAAATCAAGAGAATATTTCAATTAAACATACTCATTTCCAGTGGGGATTAACTTAAAAAGCAACCTTTTCCTGGTTTTATTAAATTGTGAATTAGGCCTTTAACTGAGATAGAAGAGAAGGATGTGTGCTGTGAAACTGAAATACCACAGTTAGAAATAATAAAAAAACCCACCTTATCAACTTCTTTCACATGAAGAAGGTGGTGGCACTCATTCTTACTTGCAATTAGTTGCTGGCATAATTTAAAGAAAACACTGATCCACATGAAGGTCATTGTACTGTGGGAAACACTCTTTGTTAAACTAAGCAGCTTAAACTTGCTTCCTGGATTTTTTTGAAATTAAATGGGTTTTATGAGAATAGTACAGGTACTCTTCAGTTCCCATCACCCATGTAGAGAAAATTATCAAAGTTCTGACCAAGATTAGCCTGCAGAGCATTACCCCGTGTAAAATAATTCCTTCAGGGTAACAAAAGCAGAGCTACCTGCCTGCTCCAACAGTAAATATTTTTCAGTATTCTAGACCAGGACACAAGCACAAGAAATGTTACAACTCACTTGTGCATTATAAAAGAAATTCAAAAAGGCCTTCTATAGGTACATAGGTGATAAAAGTAAGATCAGGGAAAACATGGGCCCACTATGGAAGCAAATGGGAGAGCTGGTTTCCCAGGATATGGAGAAGGCCAAGGTACTCAATGATTTTTTTTTTTTTTTCACAAATTCATACTAAAATAGTTTCCACTCCTCCCAATATTTGTGACACTGGTGTTTTAAGTGGCCTGAGCCACTCTCCTTCAAGACAGTAGGATAATGAGAAATAAGAACAAAGTTTAAAATACCTTCACCCCATCCCTCTCTTTTTCTCAGGCTCAACTTCACTCCAAATTCTTCCATCTCCTCACCCTGCACAACTCAGGGAAAGGGGAATGGGGGCTATGGTCTCTGCTGCTCCTTCCTCCTTATGCTGTTCCCTTGCTCCAGGGTGGAGTCCCTCCCATGGGAGACAATACTTCATTAACTTCTCCATCTTGGGTCCTTCCCATGGGTTGAAGCTCTGCACAAACTTCTCTAGCATGGATCCTTTCCATGGGGCCATAGATGGACTGCAGGTTAGATATCTGCTTCACCATGGGTCTCCATGGGCTGCAGGAGGACAACCTCCACAGGTTGTAGGGGAATCTCTGCCCTGGTTCCTGAAGCACCTCCTCCCCTTCATTCTCTCACCTTGGTTGTTTCTCTCACATATTCTCACTCCTGTGTCCCAGGTGTTATGGAGAAGTTTTTCACCCTTCTTAAATACTTTCTAACAGAGACACTACCAACCTAACTGATTGGCTCAGCCTTGGCCAGAAGTGGGTTGGTCTTGGAGCTGACTAGCATTGGTTCTGTCTGACATGGGGGCACTTTCTGGTACTTTCTTACAAATGATCCCCTTCCGGAGCCCCATCATGACCAAAACCTTGCCACGGAAACCCAGTACACTACCAAATATTTTGGGGTGTCCTGTTGGATTCTTTGGGTATGGCTTCCTGTTAGTGATACTGAAATATTGCCTGGGCTGAAATCCATGAAATCAGAGAAAAAAGGTGATAGTAATGCCTAATGAGGTGTTACAATGGGCTGAAGTTGATCTCTCTGCACTCCTCCTTCTTATGATTAACAAAATATTAGTGGTTAATTACAATCCTTAAAATTAATTCCTTATTTGGTTAAAAAAAAAAAAAAAAAAGAAAAAATGGTAACATCAATCACTGTTTTCTAAAAACATTTTAAAAAGTTATGATAGCAAGTAAGTCTTCACCTCAGAAACACAGATTTCTTATGGAATCTTAAAGAAGAAACATTATTTTTAATATCAGGGAGACAGACCTTAGTTTTAAATAAAAAGTCAAATTACAGCCCTTTCTTTTCTTTCTGCGCTTTGTAGGCTACAGCACTTGTTTCCTATGGCTTTATACTGTAGGATGGTTTTCTTAAGGCCACAGAAGTTTATCATACATGTCTTTTCTGTTTCCGATGCAACCACTGCAAATCACAACAAACCCATGAATGCAAAGACCAGTTCAAGTAGCTACAATAAATCATCTTCAAAGGCATATTTGGCACCTTTGTTCTTCAATATTTATTAAGTTTACTGAAGTTTTAAGTACCATTTTCTGCAAGTGAAATTTGTCTTCTGTCGATTTTTCTCTTGTGAAAGTGTACAAGATCAGATTTTCTCGAAATGTTAGAAAGTGCTATACCTGAATTGACATTTTTTTGAAGAAGGGTAGATGGAAATCGTAGCCTTTATGCACTGATTAACTTATCTTTTTCCTAGATAGGGAATATGACTGAAAATTCTAATTCACTTAGTTTCTGTGTTTTATAGTTAGATAAGAATTTAGAAGGGAATATTTTCAGTTTTCTGTGTGAAGTGCTGAATGGGGTTATAAAGTGATGAATGCAATGCATTTTTTAATGAACAAATTGATAATGTAATTCTGCTTCTGAAGAAGCTTAAGCAATCTCTTGGACTACGAGACATTTAGTGGACAGTGATTCTCACTATGGACCACATATGGATGAGAGGCATACCCTTAGCATAGCTATGACACTCCAATAATTTTTCTGAACATAATTGGATTTTGAGTCAGTCTATTGCTTTTGGCTGTGAGAAGAGCTGGAAAGTACTGTGATGGTGATCTGTAGACTAAGAAAATAGGAGGATAATAAAAGGGGGACATACTGCATGCTTGTTTTTTCCTTATGTTCAAGAAAATTAGAACCAAACCCAAGCAAAACCCCTGTTCATGTATTTTATGTAGGATGATTAAATTCAGTGGAAGAAAATCTTGAATATTTACTGCAGAGAGAGTTGTGATTTTGAACAATATGTTTTTCTCTGTGTACTAGTTACTCAGACTTGTTCTAGATGAAGTCTAGATATAGTTGAAGTCTGACTCATTAAAGATGACCCTATTAATGGTTTTGCGTATTCATATTAGTGTGTTGGTTTTGGCTGGGATACCATTAATTTTCTTCATAGTAGCTAGAATGGTGCTATGTTCTGGAATTGACATAGTTTCCCACAGCATTCTTCTGGAGAAGCTCATGGCTGATGGCTTGGATAGGTATATGCTCCGCAGGGTTAAAAACTGGCTGAATGGCTGGGCCCAAAGAGTTGTGATGGATGAAGTTAAATCCAGTTGGTAGCCAGTCACAAGTGGTGTTCCCCAGGGCTCAGTACTGGGGTCAGTTTTCTAACATGTTTGTCATGATCTGGATGAGGGATTTGAGTGTACCCTCAGTAGGTTTGCAGACCACACAAAATTAAGCGGGAGGTTTGATCTACCTGAGGGTAGAAAGATCGTCTACAGAGGGATCTGGACAGGCAGGATCAATGGGCTGAGGCCAACTGTACAAGGTTCTACAAGGCCAAGTGTCGGGTCCTGCACTTGAGTCACAACAACCCCCTGAAACTCTATAAACTTGGGGAAGAGTGGCTGGAAAGTTGCCTGACAGACAAGGACCTGAGAGTGCTGGTTGACAGCCAGCTGAACATGAGCCAGGAGTGTGCCCAGGTGGCCAAGAAGGCCAATGTCATCCTGGTCTGCATCAGGAACAGTCCAGAGAAGGGTACCAAAGCTGATGAAGTGTCTAGAGAACAAGTCTCATGAAGATTGGCTGAGACAACTGGGATTGTGTAGTCTGGCAAAAAGAAGGCTGAGGGGCAACCTTTTCACTCCCTACAACTACCTGAAAGTAGCTGGTAGAGAGGTGGGTGTCAGTCTCCTCTCTCAAGATACAAACAATAGGATGAGAGGTAATGGCCTCAGGTAGTGCCAGGAGAGGTTCAGATTGGTTATTAGGAAAATCTTGACTGAAAAAGATGTTAGATGACTATGGTATGTGAAATAAATATACTAAT
The DNA here is from genome assembly GCA_027574665.1 of Rhynochetos jubatus. Lineage (NCBI taxonomy): Eukaryota > Metazoa > Chordata > Aves > Eurypygiformes > Rhynochetidae > Rhynochetos > Rhynochetos jubatus. Next base: position 83,466,200 of record CM050649.1, on the reverse strand, counting down.
AGTTTTTGATTCATCTGACTTTCCGAAATCAAACTCAGCCACTCCTCCCAGTTTAGTGTCATCTGTACACTTACTGAGGGTCATCATCCAGATAATTAATAAAGATTATTCAGGTATTTATATATATTTAAGAGATCCCCCAACTCCAAGCCTTCTCATCTCTAGCTTAAACAGTACCAGCTCCCTTAGCCTTTCTTTAATAAACTTGATAACTTCAGATGTGGCCTCACCAGTGCTGAGCAGAGGACTTCATAGGCCTAATTAGTGTGCTAGTATCTTGGATTTAAAATTGAAGTGATAACAATGAGTCAGTTCTTGTCTGCTGAAATTGTTACTAATGATACCAAAATCCATCTGAACCTCAAACACCAATTCAAACACTGCCTACAGTTAAAGTCAGTTACATTTGCTAGGTACCTCCAACTTGACCTTTAAATCTTACAAGCACTATACTTTAGGTGACCAAGCATTTACAGATGTGCCATTTTTGAGATGAAAAGCACTTCTCTTCCTTTGAGAGGCTGACCATGACTGCACTTTAGACACAGAGGTTGCCCTTAGCGCTAAGGGCCACGGATTCAGCAATATGGGAGTAGCAGCCAATTTTTCTGTAATAGAGTGGTGGTTTGAACTGACTCCAGACCTTTGTCCGTTCATCTGAATTCATGAATCATCCATTTATGGTTCCATGGTAACCCACCTTCAATAATTGACATAAAAGGTGCTGCAAGTAGACTCTTTAAATCAGGAGTTCAGATATTTTAAGGCATGGGTGGTAATACAATTAAAATAGGAGTAAAAACCTTCTCAACAGAATGAGAGAAGGGTAGAAAAAAACATTGGTTTCTGTGCCAAAAATTGAATTTGCATATAAGAAAACAAAAACGAAAAAGAAGTTATATTTACTGATTCATGATCTAATCATGATTTATTTAAATGGAACTGGAGTAAGACTATAGAAAATGTTCTGTGGAACAATTGAGAGAAAGTTGACAATCTTTCATGCCACTTTTTCTGTCATATTATAGAATGACAATGTGTTTTAAATATGATCCAAGAAAAAAATAATGATGGTGGATACCGCTATTCTTGTAAAATCACATACACAAATCCACACCTGAAAATGAAATTGAATTGTCTGAGCCAGTTAAAGTCCTTGGATATTATATAGTTTTTGACCTGTAATTATGCACTATTTCGGTTATTCAATTTTCTGAAGTCTCTAACAGTCATGGAAAATTATGTTATTTCTCTAGATATTTGTTGTGGTTTAGGCCCAGATGGCAGCAAAAGGCCACATGGCCACTTGCACCCTCTTTCCCCTGGTGGGATGAAGAGAAGAAAATATAAGGAAAGACCTGTGGACCAGGAAAGGACAAGAAAGGACCTTTTATGGTCATAGGCGAAACAGATTTGGGGAAGAAAAATCAATGTAATTAGCTACCAATGAAATTAGAGTAAGACCATGAATCACAGAATCTTTTGACTCCCAGCTATGATCAAAATCTTCTTGGTTTTGCGGAATATTAAAGGATGCATCTCAAAATGAACTTAGAAATTCCAACATCTGGAATTTGTCTCTTATCAGGTGAAAAATGGTGACCATGCGTCTCATTTTTGTAAGGAACTTCCCTCATTTCCTTAATTTATCTCATAAATAAAGGGGAAACTGAACCAACTTATCATCCATTTATGGAGCAGCATAATTTGATTAATGGATTATTGAGTAGCATGAATTCATTAAATCTTTTCTGAGTAAAGGATTCAGGATGTGTTACTCAAAACTATTTGCAGCATTAGAACCTCAAAGTTTTAATGAAAATGCCTAAAAATAACTTGTGCAGTTTTTCACAGGAGTCAATAATAGGAAAAAGTAAATTTAGCCCAATTTATTCACCATGAGTACCTAAGTACTGAATTACCCTTCAGTATCCCTTCAATATATAATGTAAATCAATGACAGTTGCACCACTGGCAGATATTTTGAATTTGACTCCCTGCATTGGGTTACTGAAGCATGTGGATAGAAAAATTTTCATCAGCTTTACTCCCATATGCCACTGACTTCTTCAGACTATGTAACCATGTCACATAGCTTCTGGGGATGCTGACTTATCCATCTTTACTATATTTTTTTCCATGTGTCTAGTGGCATTGCACACAAAATTAAAAATGCTTCTTCTAGAAGCACTCATCCAAGCTTACCATACTACTGTTGTGGTTTTAGCACAACAAGCCCCTCTACAACTCCACCCCCCAACACACCCCCTCCCGGTGAGGAAGGGTCAGAGGAACAAAATGAGGAAAAGCCCGTTGAGATAATAACTATTTAATTATATAAATGAAACTTAGGGAGTTACTAACAATGCTAGTGCTAATGAGTAATTTAAGAAACAGAGGGAAAAAAAAAGTAGAACAAATGATACAGGATCTTACCCCGAGAAAGGAAAAAGAAAACACTGAAGGGAGCAACCCCCCCACCCCAATTAGCCCGGGAGCCGAGAGCAGGGAGAGTAAAAGAAAAAAACCTTTGAACCCCGACTCCTAGACCTATCTGCCTGACACAGGATGCTCTCTCTGCACTGAGCACCCAGCTCTTGCTACGAGGTCCCCACAACAAAGAAACCCCCTGCCCCCCTGGCCAGAAGCCCCCTGGACACTTCCCCCTTCCAGGGTCATGTGCAACTCTAACCCTTTCCATCCACATCCCCACCCCCTCCCCGCCAGTCCTGCAGTGCCGCAGGCTCTGGGCTGGCACTACCTATGCAGCTTGATGTATTATGGGGTGAAGCAAAACATAGACTAGCTGGTGCAAAATATAGACTAAAACAACTACAGAAACATATTAAATAATCACAACAGCAGCACTTCATGATTGTTACAACAATTAATTAATTATAGTTCGTAGGGTACTTCTCTTTCTTCAAAGTGATTAGTATTCTTATCTACTCTTAGTTAAGGACTTCCTAAGAAACAGGCAATTATTACAGTTTAAACTCAAAGTAAAATTTTACTTTTTTGTAAGTTTGAATTCATAAATACCAATAAAATTTGTAGACTATATAGCCTTTAGGAAAGCAAACAAACTGCAAATGCAACTCAGAGTTTGGTCTCCACTAATATTGTATTAGTATGCTAAGACTTAAAAATTTTATATCCACCTTTCACATGAATTTAACAATATAAACTGTTTACACAAGGGAATGAATAAACATCTATTTATCTGTGGTTCAGACAAGATAAAAGAGCAGAGCAATTAATGAACCACTTTATCCTATTACTTAATAATACACTGCATCTTGCAGAGGAAGAATAATCCTGTTGTCATAATAGAAGCCCTGTAGTATGTCTTAAGATACAAAGATATAAACAGAATGAACAAATTTAGTATGAAAACAAGAAAGTAAAACTTATTGAAATACCAGGAATTATTCCTACAGCCAAGTATATGTTAGGACTGCATCTATAATTATTTCACTTGTAACCTTTTGTTTCCTGCTGAAGAAAATTTAGAACAGTAGAACAGTTTCTAGTAATTTCTGCAGTGAGATTGTAAACTAACCTTTTAATTGGGTAGTAATAAGTACCAGGCTTCAGTAAACCTATGAAAGAGGTTGTTAACACGATACAGCAGAAGACTGGGACACTCTCTGAATTCTGTTCTTATATGGCATGTGCTCCTGTTTCAAATATATGTCCTGCATTGCCTTTGAGAAATGTCTAATCATAAAGTGTTTCAGGTTTTCTATAACAAAAAAAAGCATGATTATTGCTGTTTCAATGGAGAAATGAACATTTGATTATTAGTTTTGAAACTAGTACAAAAATGAGAAATGGGCAAATCAATGCAATGGTAGAACCTATCAGTATTTCAATTACAATTAAAAAATAAATGGTTGACATTTTGTCCTGGGAATGGGATTAGCTCCTGACTTCTGCTTTCAGAATAACTCATCTAGCAAACAGAGAAAAGAAGAAGGACAGATTCATAGTTTAAGGTTTTTTTTTTCGAGATATACCTAATTTTTTTTCACAGGGAAAACCCCTGATGTTTCAGGTTCAGTTCCTTTCGGGGCATAAATAAAAATAAAGGACCTTATGTCTTCTTTCTCATTGTGCTGTAATCCATTAAACCAAACCCCTAACCAGCTGCCATCCATTCCCATTATAGCCTTTCTATATTTGTTTGAAGAGTAGCAAAACAAGTATTATCTTCTTGTTACTGTGGTCAGTTAAGGAACTTCCCTAGAATTAGGAGACAGGAGATGATTTCTGTTAGGCTGGATAGAGTCCAGAACACTGGTTAGAAATCTACACAAATGTGAATGCCTACTGCCACCTTTGTAGTCCTTTGCATTTGGCTGTTTGCCCATAGTCTGATTCATATTAAAACTTTGAGTGAGAGAAAAGCTATCACCTCCATAACAGTTCCTGAGCATGTATTAGAAAGTAGTTAGTGGAATGTAAATAAGCTGGCATTCTGCTTGTCATGTTTTCATTGTGGTAGCAGTAAAACCTTGATTATGTTTTGGTGAGAAAGAGAGGAAATAATATTGTCCCAGCTATGTTCATGTGTTTTTGTGTCAAGTTGCAGTTGCTTAGAACAGTGGGATCCTTCGTTCCAACATAAAACACAATCTTCACCATTAAAAGGGAGGGGTGCAGTACTGCTTCTTGAATACTAGATATTAAGGCATTATTTAAAACCTTCTTGATAATATGGTATGGGTTTACACTCAGTTGTGCTTGAAGTTGTCATGGTTTAGCCCCAGTCAGCAACTAAGCACTACATAACAGCTTGCTCCCACCTCCACCAAGGTGGGATGGGGGAGATAAGTAGAAAAAAACTCATGGGTTGAGTTTAACAGTACAGCAAAGGAAGAGGAAATTGTTGTTGTTATTATTATTACAACAGCAACAATAATAATAGTAGTAATGGAATATACAGAATGAAATTATGCACAATGCAACAATTGCTCACCACCCAGTGATGGATAGCCCATACCTGAAGAGTGATTCCCAACTCCTGGCCAACTCCAATTTTATACACTGAACATGATGTTATATGGTAGGTAATATTCTCTTGGTGACTCTGGATCAGCTGTCCTGGTTGTGCCACCTTTTAACTTCTTGTGAACCTCCCAGCTGACAGAGCATGGGAAGGTGAAAAGTCCTTGACTTAGTATAAGCAATAAAAGTACTTAACAGCAACTAAATACTTCAGTGTGAAATCAACATTATTCTCATTCTAAATACAAACCACAGCACTACACCAGCTATAAGGAAGAAAGTTTACTCTATCCCAGCTGAAATGAGTGGTCAGGCACTGGAACAGGTTGCCCAGAGAAGTTGTGGGTGCCCCATCTCTGACTGTCTTCAAGGCCAGGCTGGATGAGGCTTTGGGCAACCTGGTCTAGTGGAGGGTGTCCCTGCCCATGCAGGGGGGTTGGAACTAGATGGTCTGGTCCCTTCCAATGCAAACCGTTCTATGATTCTATGATTCTACGAAACCTGGACAGCAGCTAAGCAATTAACAGAACTTTAACTTGGAATATGAAGAAAATATTTTCTGTACAACTCTCTTGCTGCAATTTCAGATCTATGAATATGGGTCACTTGATGTCAGATTTTTGGTTGTAATATGTTTCTCCCTTTTTCTCTGTCAAACTGAGTATGTTGTCAACATTCTTCTTAGCACACATCCAAAACAGCCTCCTACTAGCTACTGTGAAAAAAAATCCCACACTTTATCCAAATCAAAACCAGCACACATATTGTGGTGACTTTGTTCTTTCATGAAAGAAAAATAAAATTATAACAGAAGAAGGAAAGTAAATGAACATATTTATTAAGCAGTCATAAGGTTTAGGTTTAATTTTTTCTTCTGATTTCAACGCACAGACAAACTGCTGTCACCAAGTGCCAAGATGCCTGATCATGGGGCTGACTAGCTGTTACATTTTTTGTCTGTCATAGTAGGCATCTTCTTGCGTCAACTTCAGATGTCAGCAACAACAAGAGCCCTTGCTTTTTCTGGAACTATAAAGTTGGAAATGGCCATCTGCTCAGCCTTCTGTTACCTGAATTCTTCCCTAGAAATAGTTTTCAAGAATATATTAAGAACTGCAAAGAAAGAGAAAATGCGTAAGATGTTGGTAATGAGGTTTTAACACTTTCCTTTCACTTCATGACACGTTTTTTTAAGAGACACAGAGACAATGGAAACCAAAAGGAAATCTGTGTAGTTTAAAATAATTTGGTTTATAGCATTGAGACATTTAGCACTGCAATTCTCTACAGTACGATTAAAATTTGTCCATATAATTTTTATTAGGATGATATTTCAATATTTAAGATTCTTTTGATGTTATGTTCACATAAAAAATTTAGAAAAGTGTATTTGGCAGTAATTTGTTGCATAGTAAGGGTTCTAGTTCTATAACACCCCCAAAGTAGAAACAGAGCAAATACAGTCTATGTAGAGTTTAATCTGGAACAAGGAATTAGTGTGAGTTATTTTCATGAAAATTACTGTGCCTAAAGGATTTTCTCTTCTTTCCTAAAATAAGGTCCAGTCTATGGCTGCTTAATGCGGAGCTCATATACAGAGTTCTTTACTCACGCGCTGTATGCTCCACGTACAGCTACCTGATTCAGCAATGACAACATGACACTGAATTTATCTGCCAGTGTACAATTTACTGAAGTGTCAAATGTGGGTAATGCCAAATATGATGTTAACTTTGAAAGTCAGCAAAACCCTTCCTATTTTACAATAATTGCAATAAATCTAATGGCAAACTATGGCCACTTTATTTTGATGTTCAGGATATATACAGATAGAAATCTGATTGATAGATATTTAGAAAGCTTCTCATCCAAGAAAAATTAAGTCAGTGAGAACATTCTCATTGTCTTGAATGAATTGTGATCAGGATTTCCCTTGATTAGCCCCTCACTGCTTGAGAAGCATGAAATATCATAGGCTTTAGAAGTACTGGGTTTTTCGATATAGTCTTAGTGCAATGGTTTCTAACACTGAGTATTTTTTGGCCATTTTCTTTCTTGTGAAAGCTAGTCTTAAATGGAAAAGGAAAAAAAGAAGTGTAATTACGTTTTCCATAGAAGAGGATTAATTTGAAATGCAGTGTCACAACTTAACAATTTGTCTTGTAATATTATGTTCATGTGACAGAAGCTTTTAAAAAATCATGCAACAGCTCAACGTTATTTGGAGCATCTATTGTTCTCCTTTGTTTTCCAAACTGGAACAAGAAAATTGGAAAGGTTTCCATAGTTTGTTTCATTAACAAGACAGATGTAACTGGTCATGTGCCAGCACAGTTTTATTCTCAGTTGATGACAGAGTATTATAGCTATAATCCAGAAAAAAAGCACTGAGTAGTCGAAGTTTGGCTTTTCTATATTATTTTAATACAAGTTTGCAAAGCAGACCCTGTAAAATATACTAAAAAGTTACCCAATAAGTGGTGTTGTTGATACTGTAATTTTTCAAAATAGTCTCTATTTCCTTTCCTGACTAAAGTAATAAATTAGTTCAGTAATGTGAAAAAATGAAGATTTTTTGAGTAATTTTAATGTAATCATTAACATCTTTCTCAAAAATCCCACCCACAGAAATTCTTCAACTATTTTCAAGATCTGAGGCAGTATAAAAATTGTGCAGTGAAGTTCAGAGGGCTTTACTTCAGAAAAGAGCAGATCTTTAGTTAAATATTACACTATCTTAATAATTATCAAAATAACATACAATTTTTATAATTAATTATTATTAATTACAAATTACTAATTATTGATAATAACTATTACTATTTTTAAAGGTGTTCAGAATACAATAGTCTTCCTTTTTCCTAATTCTCTAGTCTCAGATTCAACAAACTCCACCCAAACAAAATTTTCCCAGAATATTGTGAAACCTAAACACTTGGACACTCTTGCAGTGTTTGCCTACAATAAGGCAAAGAAAGGATGGGATTCCTTTCTTAGTTAGGCACCCCGTTCCTAACTAATTGCTCTAACCACTGGGCTACATATAGTGAGGAATAACACCTCAACATTTCTTCAGGTTTTTTAATCTTTTATGAGAGGTCAAGTCCACTGTGACCTCATTGGAAGAAAAAGCTCTATGTGGCCCTTGAAGCTTAAATCTGTACTTTATTTCATACTTTAGAGTCTGCAGTGTTACTGAAAGCCATTAAGTCATTCCAGTCTTTGACTGGAATTCTCAGGTTTTATAGTCAATATCCTCCTCCAACATTTAGCTTATTTAATCTTTCCCATGCCACCATGCACCTTCTTTTTCTTTTTCAAGTTTGAAAAACAAAAAAAATTAGGGCTTCTAAATTATTATAAAAGTTGTATTTCCATTGCTATTTAAAGTTCTAAGTTGTTATGCTGGAATGCAGCTGTAGTATTTATCTTGTTGGTATCTGATTAACTATGTTTTGCTTCAAGGAGCTATGAAAGCCTCATTCCTCTCTATGGTGGTTGTTGGGTATTCTTCAGTGAGGAATGCATCATTTGCTGAACCTTACTTTTTACTTCAGGCTGCATATAAAAATATGTAAAAATATTAAACAGATGTTATATGTAGAGTGTTGTTTCTGGTTTTAAACAGAGACATAACAGCAACAAAACACTCAAGTGTGATAGGTATAAGGTGACAAACCTTATTCTCTCTCTCAGATAAACGCAAGGGATATTCATAGCATATGTAACCTGTTTCATGTTCAATTATTTCCCACTTTAAGTTATTTAAAGAATAGTAATATATATATATATATATATATATATGATCAAGAGAAGTACAATATACTGAATTTTGAATCAAAAGGATGCATTTTCTAGGATTTTTTTTTTCTTTTTTTTTTTTTTACTGTTCTTTACATCATAACACTTCAAATAACCAGGTTTTGTCATTAAGAACTTCAAATATCCAGAAATATTAAGGAAGTTACCATGGTTATAGCTGTGGATCAGAAAACCTAAAGGTATAGAAAAGCATGCATTTGTTCCTAAAATTCCTGAATAAGCAATAATATCAAAACAGGTCCATTGTTTATTTCAGGAGGCATTGAGTACATGTAATGCTGACATGCATAAGTTTCAATTTATTATCAAATGAGTGATTTCACATGGCATACTTCTGGCTACCATCATTCTTTTCTGGTGGCTGGTTTAACATCTACCAATCAAATCATTCTTCCTTATCATATCATCGTATTTATCCATTTGATGAATATATCACTCCCAGATCATCATAATCTACATTCTTCTGCTGCTAAGTTACATGATAAAGAAAGATTACAAAAACTATTAACAGAAATTGTAGAGAAAAGTAACATAATTTCATATGTGAAGGACAAAATGTCTCTTGTAGGAACTGACTCTCTACACATTTAGTACACTTTTAATTAAAGAGTGAGGATTATTACCTCCTCAAATAAAACAATGACTGCAGGGGGGTGTAGACATCACTCTATCAGCTTTAATTATCTCAGTCCCTCACCCTTATCTTTTCCTGACACTGACGCATCATTCTTGAGCTGTGCATTTCAACAGAAATGTTGTTTTTTTAAAATGTTCTGTTACTCTCAGCCACAGCAGCTGTTTCTGTTTCCTCAGCGATATGTATCTTCATGTTCTGAAATGAATGAAACATTTATGAAGTTTCTTTCTGGCCACTGGGATGCTTGAAATAAATATTTCCTGTTTAATTTTCAGGGAAACATATTATCCTAGTGTCATGAATTGTATTAAAACCATGGAGATACCCACAAGTTAATGATCTCTGCATTCTTAATAAAAATACATTAATTTTCCATGAAAATTTAATGTCCTACTTGGAAAAAGAAATAATGATTTTGTATACATTTCAGATTATTATTGATCAGCACTGCCCTCTAAATGGGACAATTGCGTATCCAATTTTCTCTGTATCCATTTTTATACTGCTAGATGTCAAACCCAAATTTTTCCTAAAATTATTTTCATTAGTTTTCTTTAAATTCAAACTCTAAACTAACTGACCCCAAACACTGTAAAATGTATTGCATTGAGTTGTTACTAGTCTTTACTTTTACATAAATGAGATGTTCCATTTTATTTTTAGATTGCATAAAAATAATTTGATCTTAAAAATACGCTTCTTTTTTTTTTTGTAGCATAATTCTCTTTAAAAAATAAAGGAGTAAATTGTTAATGGGGAAAATAATGGCAATATTTGTTTCTTTTAAACACATTGTTTAAGAATTTGCTGTATCACTGAAATAGTTTCAACTTCCAAAATAAATATTTTGAGGCATGAAAACTCCCTGTATACAATTGTGAGCACATAAATTAAACAAAACTAAACCAGCAATTTGAAGTCTGCACTGTCTGGCCTCCATCTCCAGAGACGTTCAGTTTTCTTTCTCTCTTTGGGGTCATCATATTTGATTCAATGGGCCCATAAAAAGAATTTAACTACCAGTGATGATCAGGGAGTATCAAAAATTTACCATATTTATATTTTTTGAGAAGATAGTTTGCTATTTCCAGAATGTGTTACAGTGAGTCTAAGAAATTGTCTTGGGTTTAGGTCTACAGTTGCAGAATACAATGTTGTAGTGTTCAGAAATAGTTGGACTCTATTGGCGGTTAGCCCAGGAGATGATGGTTAATTTACCCAGGGAACACTGGAAGGCCAGCTGGGGCATCTTAGGATTAGCAGCCAATGAAAAATGTAGAAAATAAGCTCTTTATATTGCAGAATTGAAACTCAATATGAACAGAAGACAATGAAGAAGGGAACCGTTGTTCCAAGCAAAAACTGCATGCTCCTCCAATCCTCATTCCCATTTTGTGATTTTAGGTCAGGGGAAGAAAAAAAAAAAAAAAAAAGGTAAACCCTACATTCTGTCTGGAATAATTCATAAAAATTAACTGTGAAGGTACATTTTTCCTATGCCTGTGGGGAAACTGAGAAATAATCGTGAGTATACGCAAGCTCTCAATTACTTTTAAGAAGGTATATACCAGCATGATACATGCTGTGAGAAAGGTCACATGAAGATTGTTACATTTAGGAAACAAACCCAATTACTATTACATACTAAAGCCAAGTACAATCTCACTACAATCTGACATTATAGAATCATAGAAAGGTTTGAATTACAAGAGAGTTTAAATATCACCTTGTTCCAACCTTCCTGCTGTGCACAGGGACACCTTCCACTAGAGTAGGTTGCTCAAAACCCCATCTAACATTGCCTTGAACACTTCCAGGGATGGGGCATCCACAGTTTCTCTGGGCAAGGTGTTCCAGTGCTTCACCACCCTCTCCATGAAGAATTTCTTCCTGATGTCCCATCTAAATCTACCTGCTTTCTGTTTAAAACTATTGTCTCTTGTCACCAACAAAGATGTTGAACAACTCCATTCCCAGTACTGACCCCTGAAGAATACCACTTCTCAGGCATGATTTGCCCTTAGTGGAGCCATATTTCACCAATCATCTCCTTACTTTCCATGTGTCTTAGCATAGTTTTCAGAAGGATCTACTCCAAGTACCAAATGTTAACCTTAGCTTTTTATTTTCTAAATCTCAGAACACAATTCAGTACAGTCTGAGACATAACTATGAAGTTTGTTTTTGTAGAACTACCTTTCTTCATCTTTTTTCTCCTTTTCTACACCGACTCTTATTCCTTTATTTCCCAGTTATTTTATCAATTTTTTTTGTCATTTATTTTAATATTTATATGTAAAACTAGCAGTTTAAAATGTTTTGGAAGCTCCATGATTGTTTCGTGTTCTGTTTGTTTGCAGTATGTCTTTCACCTTTCCCTTTTGGAGGTTATAACCTTTATATAGCACAATGTAACCATGAAATTTTAGGAAGCATAGGAGAGACACCATAATACCATAGTGGGATTTGGCTTGGATTCCATTCTTCTTAACCTGAGTGATACAGAAGCCATTGGAACTCCAGCTGGACAGCAGCAGCAATCATGGTATACAAAAATGTTAGAAGTGCAAATTATCAGCTGGAACATTTTATCTTGTGCCTTTTTATGCACTCAGATAAGTCTTTACTGATGAGGACACCATTGTATCACCAGCTAAGATGACCATGCATCTTTTTTTAAAGATCTGTCTCTTGGGCTGATTGTTTATCTTGTGTTTTAAGGGCACAGATCTTCCTCAATTCATTTTTTACAGTAAGGGGAAACTTCAATCAACCAAACCTTCACAGAACAACTTGAAAGTTGTAACTGATGTTTAAATCTTGATTTTTATAGTGTCCAACCAAAAAAAGGATTTCCTAATAAAGAACACGTGTGCTGGTTTTAGTCATGAAAGCGTTAACTTTCTTTACAGGGGCTGTATGAAGCTAGGTATCTGTATTTACCCTGAGGAAGGTACTGATAAGGTGTCTTTTTAGCTGGTGCTGGGGAGTGCATGCACCAAATTCAAGGTCTTTCTCAGATTCTGATATTGCAGTTGCATTCCCGACCTTCTCACTACTAGCAGTGTGGGGGCACACAGTTCAGACAGCTGACCCAAACTGACCAAAGGGATATTTCATTCCATAGTATGTCATGCTCGGTACCTAGGCAGGGGACAGGCTCGGGGGCCATTACACCTCCTAACAGTCTTTTCACTCTTTTACTGGCTTCTTAACTCTTCTGTTAGCTCCTTAAGTACTTCACTAATTCCTTTATTAGCTGCTTTGCTAACTCCCTTGCTCATTCATTCATTCATGAGTTGGGAGATCTGATAGTTTTTCCAATTGTGCTGTCACTGATAGGGTTCACTCAAACTCTGCTGCTATCGCTCTCGGGCTCCAGCTCTTGAGCTCCAGCTCTTGGGCTCTGATTCTCACTTCTCAGGACCTGATTGTCCATGGGTGCGTGGTGAGCAACTGTATCATATTGTATCGTATGGTTTTTTTTATTATTAATTACTTATAGAATCACAGAATGGTTTGGGTTGGAAGGGATCTTAAAGATCATCCAGTTCCAGCCCCCCTGCCATGGGCAGGGACACTTTCCACTAGACCAGGTTGCTCAGAGCCTCATTCAGCCTGGCCTTGAAGACAGCCAGGGGTGGGGCATCCATAATTTCTCTGGGCAACCTGTTCCAGTGCTTCACCACCCTCTCTGTGAAGAATTTCTTCCTGATATCTAATCTAAATCTCTCTGCTTTCAATTTAAACCCATTACCCCTTGTCCTGTCACTACAGACCCTTGTAAAAAGCCCCCCTCCAGCTTCCTTGTAGGCCCCCTTCGGGTACTAGAAGGCTGCTATAAGGTCTCCCTGGAGCTTTCTCTTCCCCAGGCTGAACAAGCCCAATCCTCACTAATAATAACACTTGTTATTAGAAATATTTTAATGTATTCATTTATATATATATTTATCACTTATATTCAATTAGTAAATAGTTCTTAACTCAATTTTATGACCTTCCTTGTCTTTTTCCTCCGATTCTCCCCCTCAGCTGGAGGAAGCAGGGCAGAACATGTGAGAACAGCTTTGTTGTATTTTGCTGGCCAGAGTTAAACCACAACAGCCTGATAAAGTTGTTCCTTTTTGGTGTCCTGGATAAGGCCTGATAACACATCTTTTAAGAAAAAAAAAAAAGTTTAATATTTTGCCAGTTAAAATGTGTCTAAATTTCTGTATTTCACTTTTGTAAACTTAATGAAAGACCATGAAAGAAATAAAAATTGGAGAAGCTTACTATGGAGGTGGGCTTCTGTGCTTTACTGGAAGGCAGAATGCATCTTCATTGTGCATTATCAGGTAGGATCTTTTGTCATGGCCTGTAATCCTTTTATGAGAGCTATTCCCATGTCTCTCAGAAAAGTACATGCCAGTCAGTAACTTTAAATAGAGGACTCTAGTACTTACGGAGGATAGCTGGTTGTGACACATTCCCAGATACTGAAGAGATCAAGGTGAGCTTCAGAGATGTGTGTGGAACAAACAAGGAAAACAGGTGTTCTGTTGTGCTTAGGTACAGGCCAGCATGACTTTCAGCAGTGCACTGAAGAGGAAGACTCCTACAAAAAAAAAAAAAACAACCTGTGTTATTATTTCTTTCAGAATCTTTCCTAAGATGATGATTTGATGGATGAATAACCTAAAACAGAGGTAAAAACCTGGAAATAACTGAGAGAATAATGTGAGTACTCACTCCTTTGGCACTTCTTCAAAACTGAATGTGAGCTCTCATTGCTGAAAGCTGTTGCTTTCTCCCAAGCCACCAGCTGTTTGAGGTCAAATACGATCCTCTGATCTCAAGCAGTAGTATGCATTTCTTTAGAACTTTCAATACTGGAAGATGTTAAAACTCTCTTAAAATCTTGTAGAAAAAAGAATTTGAAAATAAAGAAGCTAGAGAGCTGAATTCTTAGAAATCTGCAGATAGAATACTTCTGTATGTTCATGCTTTTGGCATCTAAAGCTGACCTGCAAAATGAAAAATTCATCAATTCTCCAAATAGCTGTCTGTCACATACTTTGTACCCCATGTAATCTAAGGCTGAATTCATGTTAAGTTGCTCAAGTTTTAGCCATAACTATCATGAACAGAATAGTTATAATGATATTATCAAACTGCATAAAGTTATATGTTATGTTATCCAAAAATAAAATAAAACAATATTCATGAAATTTGGAGAAAGCATTCTTTGTCAATCAACAAAGATATTAATAACTACAGTTACACCTACTGTATTTTATGTGGATGAAGTTTCTCAGTTACTGATGTTATATTTTTACATAAAAGACAGCAAGCAAAAGGAAACTGTTGTAAAAGTGTTTATAATGAAGCAAAACTCATTTTTACATTAGGAAATGCGAAGATACAAGAAAGTGGGTTCACAGAACGAAAGAAGGATTATATCATAGTAACATCTACAATCTTTTTAAACACATAATATATTTACTATGTATATATAGTAAGTATGTCATTCTAATTTTTGTCTGCAGTAGAGCTGATGCATTCTAATAGTTTGGGGGCTTTTTGCTTGTTTGAGGGTTTTTTTTTTTCAATTGTCAGACATGTTTAAGTCTTTTTCTGAGGGGATGTGAAGAGAGGGGAAGAAGATTGTTTGAAATTTATTTCTGCATTGCTGTTTATGCTTCAAACTGTGGAAATACAGAAATGTGTTTGATGCCTTCTGCTTCCCTAACAAGTGGAAAATGAGAGTAGCATTTGTTATCAGCTCACTGTATAGGTCTAATACTGCATAATATAAACTATAAATGTAATTGGCTGGTCAACATTTGATCTTAAAACTGTGTAAAAATAATAGTTTTCAAACACTTTCCTTCAAATGAAGCCTTAGAATCAGAGCAGGAATATAATTTTGTCAGCCTTTGATAACTGAAAATTATATAATCCTACTGGAGACTAGACAAGTCATAGCTACTTTTACATATCCAGTTAAATTTGTTAAATTTTTATTTTTATGGTTTTTTGGAGATAAAAAGGCATTAGCATTAACATTAGCTTCCTGTTGAAGATTTTTGTAAGTTACATTTATGTACACTGGTTCTAAGTCCTTCATGTTAAAGAAACTACTTCAAAGAAATCTTGGGTAAAAGTTAAGCACTCTGGTTAAGTAGCCTTGATCTCACCAAACTCCTTGTAGAGCTAGCAAACTGAAGTGCACATATTTGTGTTGAATAACTACCCCTAAAATTGACAACTGTTATCACCTGAGCTCCTTTTTAACAAGTGCTTTGAAATAAAATGGTACATGCTTACAAAGCCAAATAGAACATACAGAAGGACAAAAGAACTATAAAGATACTACAAACCGTAATAAACCACAACAGGATCATTTGGATATCTTTAATGGGTTGTAATTACTTCATAAAAAATACCACCTAATAACAACTGGTAGTTTGTTAATATCTCATAACTTTTTCCAGAAAAGTGAGGGGGCAGATGAGAGGTTCTTTTATGTTTATAGGATTATCACAATATTCTTTACTGAGTAATTAAAATGCCATTGTTACAAAAACATACCATTTTTATTTTCTTATGTCAAAACCAGCTGTAAATTTTTAAAAATGCAAATTCTGGAACATGGTAATCTTCTGGATCTTCATGCTCTCATACAGCAAAAAATCTTGCTTCAAACCTTATAGCTATAAGAATATTTATATTTGAAATAAAGAAGAAATGAATATAGAGATTTAAAACACTCATTTTGGTATTGCCACAATGAGTTCAGCAAACAAATTCTGTTTGCGTGGTTTAAGTCTTCTCTGTGACTAACGGGAGATTATTTATTTATATTAAGATGTAAAGGATTTTGACCATGAAATTACAGAGTTACAGTTAAATTCTCACAGTCATTTACTTCAAGATTTTATTGTTAAAAAGTTTGTCAGACTTTGAATGTGAAAATGAGGGAGAAAAGTGAATAATGTATTCAGTTATAGAATCATAGAATCATTTAAGTTGGAGGGGACCTGCAGAGGTCATCAAGTACAAACTCCAGCTCAGAGCAGGTTGAATTAAGTCAGGTTGGTCAGGAACCTTTCTGGTACAGCCTTGAAGATCTCTGGCGATAAGTATTCCACAACTTCCCTAGATAACTTGTTCTAGAGTTTGACCACCCTCACAGTGGCTTTTTTTTTCCCCCATTAATCTTAATTTCCCACCTTTGGACTTGTGTCCATTTTGTTTCATCCTATCACTATGCACTTTCAGGAAGAAGAGTCTCGCTCTATTTCTTTATATACTCCCATTAGGAAACTGAAGAAGGTACTTTTCTGCAAAGATAATTTCTAGCAATTTTAACCATTTCCAGTGCTACTGCACAGGGATATTTGGTTCCATAAACAGAAATTTTTATATGATTCTGTTCATGAGTTTTGTTAGGCCATTTCTCTACCCTTTTGAGAATCCTCTGAATGAGTCTTTCAGTTTCTTGATGATTCCTCCCAATTCAGTGTTGTCCATCAATTTTCTGACAGTGCACTTCGTCGTATCAGCCAGGCTACCAAAAAAAAAAAAAAAAAAAAAGTATCTGCCCCTGTATGAATCCCTGAGAGATGTTACAGGTAACTGGCTTCTCAACACCTCCACTTTGGTCATAAGGTTAGTTTTGGTGAACATGTCAAAGATCTTGCTAAAGTCAAAATGTAGAACAGCCACTGCTTCCTCACCTGGGACTGAGACAGTTTTCTTATTGTAGAATATAATTGTATTGGTCATAAATAGTTCATACTTCATAAATATATGCTGTGTATTTGCAAATAAATTCTTGTCTTTCACATGCTTGTGAATGGTTTTCAACATAATTTTTTCCACAATCTTCCAAGGGACTGAGGTTAGACTGATAGGCCTGTAGTTCCCAAGATCCTCCTTCTTCCTTCTTCTGAAAATAAATGTCATCTTTCTGTCATCAAGTCACCATGATAATTCAAAGATGATAGAGGACTTATAATGTCATTAGCCATTTTCTGTAGCATCCCTTGATGCAGTCCACATGGACTTACTTACAACCAGTTCAAGTGCTCCCTAACCCTATCTTCCTCCACTTCCTCCCATGTGGGAAATGTTTCACTCCCACTAGACTCTGCTAGTAGTGTCAGAGGAGGTCTGAGACCAAATTTACCAATTAGAAAAAAGTGAAGTATGCTGACAACTCCATGTTCTTTGTCCAAGGAAAGTTTGGGGAGAAACTAAGTTTCTCTCCATTGAACAGTAGGTCTCAATTTGGGTGTAGCTTACCTTTTTCTGCAAAAATTCATACAGAAGTTCTTCCAGTTGCCTTTTATGTCCCTTAGTAGTTTCAGCTCCACTTAATTGTTGGAATTTTGAGTCTTTCCTGTCATGGTGTTCTCTAAACTACATTATCACTGCTATCTATGTCTTCTTTTCAGGTCATTTTAAAGTCCTCCTCACTAGATTAGTAAGCCTGCTGACAAAGATGTTGTTTTCCCACTTATTCAGATGGACTATATTCCTGTGGTGGCTTTACCTTCGCTGGATGAGAGGTGCCCAGCAGACTCTTCTATCACTGCCATCCTCAGCTGGATAGGAGGTGAGAAAATATAGCAAAAGACTTGTGGGTCAAGATAAGGAGAAGGAGATCACTCAGCAATTACTATCACAGACAACACTAACTCAACTTGGGAAAATTAATTTCATTTATTACTAATCAAATCAGAGTAGGGTAATGAGAAATAAACCCAAACCTTAAACAACATCTCCCCACCTCTCACTTCTTTCTGGGCTCAGCTTTACTTCTGACTTCTCTACCTCTTCCCCACAACAGCACACAGTGGCAGGCAATGAGGGTTGCAGTCAGTTCATCACACATTGTCTCTGCTGCTCCTTCCTCCTCACACTCTTCCCCTGCTCCAGCATGGGGTCCCACCCATGGGAGACAGTTCTTCTCAAGCTTCTCCAATGCTGATTCTTCCCAGAGGCTGCAGTTCTTCACAAAGTGTGCCAGCATGAATCCTTTCCACAGCGGTGAAGTCCTTCAGACAGCCTACTCCATCATGAGTCCCCCACAGGGTCACAAGTCCTGCCAGCAAACCTGCTCCAGCCTGGGCTGCTCTCTCCACAGGGCCACAGATCCTGTCGGGACCTTGCTCCAGCATGGGCTGCCCACGGGGTCACAGCCTCATTTGGGCATACCGCTGCTCCTGTGTGGGGTCTATGGCATAAATCATCTCATCCTAAGATAGATTTCTAAAATAAACAAATGAATCCTACTGACCAAGTCCTAACTTTGTGACAGTGGTTCTAAAGAGAATTTGGACAACTGAGATATAAAACTATATACTGTACAAGTGTAAAGTAGTATGACATGAATCTATGCCCTAATACACAATTTTAAAGTTTTTTCAAAAATGGACTAACTTTGAAGTAATATGTCATCAGCACCTTATCTTGCGCCATCAGCTTTCCACGAAATGGATATTATTTTTTTTTAAATTATTAGAGAAGTTAATATGATGTTGACCATGTTAAGTGAATACTAGGAAGTAACTCAGAAGTTTAGATGTTATATGTCATTAAGGTTATATGTCATTTTATATGTCATTAAAAATGCACATTAAAAATATGTGCTGCAAACAACTTTTTCTAATTCCCTTCTACCATTTTTATAATTGCTGGATAAATAATTTTTAAATAAAACACAATTTTCCTCCTAATTCAGAAGGCTAGTCAGCAACTTAATTATCTGATTAATTATTCTTTTCTTTGTGAAAGGAATCACCTTTGAGGATGAATTTGTTCAAAGATGAAAAGCTGTGTATTTGACATACACTCTTGTTGTGTGATGGTGGAGTGCCAGGGAATCTATTTTGGTCTTGTCTCACCAGCCCACTTTAATCACTATTAAAATCATTCAAAGGATCAGCCAATGCCCAGCTGACAAAAGCCAAGTGCCTTGAAACAGATATAGAAAATTCCAGCTAAAACACTACAAATAATTTGGCTTTATCATTCTTGTGTTGCTGGTAAATGACAAAGTAGTATTTATGATTATCAGGCTTTCAAGTAAATCAGAAAGAGTTGTGGGGGTTTATTTTTTTTAAATGTCAAATCACTAAATATAAAACACTTCATTGCTCTTATAGGAAACAAAGCCTCTTGAAGTACTTACCATAAAGTGTTTCCTTACAGTCATAGGAGGTAGATCTTAATTAACCTTTATAGTAACCTCGCCTCGTAGTTAATTAAACCTGTACAAAACACGCTAGCATAATTCTGATTTCTGAACTTAAAGTGATCAAAATGGTGAACCTGATGCCTTTTTGGAGATTTCAACTGACCTTGTAATATAACATTTTATAGCTTTTATTAAGAATACGAACTTTTAAAGAAACCTTTATTCTACAGATTTTTCTAAGTGTATTCAGGCAGCCATTATTTCTAGAGCAATTTAATGGCAGTTACCTCTTCCATATTGTGACAAGGACACTGAAACCAATTTGGTGTCATACATACATATGTACATTCATATGCACACACAGACATACATATATAGATATATATATGAACATATATACATGTTGGGGATACATATATAGAAAGAATTTTTGGACAGTTACCTACATGGGAATATAAATTCTACTGACCACCTATACTATTACAATTAGATGTGAAAAACAAACAAACAAACAAAAAAAAAACCCAAAACCAACCAAACATTTAAATCTTTGTACAGAACAAGCAAAACATGCCAAAACCCTGCATTTAACTCTATGTGAACTACAGTATGTACATACCCAAGAGTCAGTGAGATCTCAAGACCAAGCCAGCAGATCGACCTGCAATTCAGGAACTAAAGTATGCTGATATACTATTAGCTACTAAGCATTTGTATTTTCTGCCCCATCATGGTCCAACTGCAGCACCTCAGGGAATTTGGGATTCACTCACTTAACCTTCCCAAGTCTATAAATGCTCATGTTCCTCTATTTTCTCTCTCTTTGCTCCATTCATTAAAAACTGGAAAAATGGGATTTATTGTAAGAAAATGTAACATTTTAGGAGGAGTTTTGCGGATGTGAGGATAGTATTCATGCCTGAATAGCTCTTCTTCATCTTCATCAGGAAAATGTCAGCAAGAAACACGAAAGGATAGCAACAAGACAGCTGTAACTGCGGTACATATTTTATTTAAATTAAACATTTAAAGTGTACACTACAATTTATTTGTAATTCAAGAAAGAAGATGCAGGTTAACTTCTTTTTTTTATTCTTCTCATGCCTATCTTTCTACTTCAAAGCTTAAAGCCAAATATCCTGCAAGATACATTCAATGTTTCATGATACATATCCTAAATGGTTTCAATATATTCAGATAAGGCTGATCTGGCTTGGTCCCCTAAATGGAAATATTTGGATCTCAATGAGAATTTAAGTAAAAACTGAATGAGAATGTCAGTATAAATTCCATATTTCAGTAAATAAGGAGACTGTATAAAATGACCAGATTTGCATCTACAGAAGAGGAATTACAGTCAAACAGAATTAAACTTTGATATAGTTAGGATATGATTGTGTTAGGTTTTGTTTCCATGGAAAATGGCTCATTTTATCTCCAGGTCAAAGTTCTTTCAGTGAAAGTATTAACATGATCAAACAAAACTGTTTAAATACATAAATCAATATTTTTATTTAAATATAATTTTAATAAGTTTGATTTAAATTTTATGTTTTCTTTCATAGAATTATAGAATGTTTTGGGTTGGAAGGAACCCCCCTGCCATGGGCAGGGACACCTTCCACTACATCAGGTTGCTCAAAGCCTCATCTTACATTTCTCTGCTACTGGGCCACAAAATAAGTATTTAGTCTCCCAGGCTGTATTTATATTTACCTGCCGGACATGCTGCAATGAACTGAAGGGACTGGATCATCAGCCCACATCAGTCACCTGAATACGCTGTTTCCAATCATGTAAGGTAGGACAAAGAACAGGGAAAGGAGAAGGGAGCCTTCATCGCAATAAAAGCACTTGTTTTATTAAAGGTTCATCCTAAGGTCACAGCTTGAAATTGCTATGCCAAGAACTCCCAGTAACTTTGGTATCAAGAAGTTTTAGTGCAATGCTGACAAAATAAATAGTGACTTCAAACAAAGTGCGTCAAAAAAGAAAGGTAGACAAGTGGAATGAGAAGAAAAGGTTGCCATCTGAAAACATCCTCAAATTGAGTGACCACAGAATTAATCTGAGCTGTTCACAAAGATACAGAGCAGAAAATTACTCATTCCCCACCAACTTCTCAATGAGAAAGACAGTATTGCCCCATCTTTCTTTCGTGCTTCCTTTCACCTCCAGCTCACAAGAACGATGGGATGGACAGCTTCTGTATTTTCTGTGCATTAATTTGCTTCAATAGAAAAAGAGTTCAGGTGTCCTCTCTTCTCCTTTGTTTAACTTATCAGCTGGCATTTTTTCTTATGGTATTTTTAATACAGGTGTTATTGTTCACAATGTGACTATAAAAATATCTTAAAAAATGCTTCTTGAATATCAACATGGCCATTCAGCATCCATTACACACACTGGAAATCTCACTAAAAATTCACATTCTTCAGTTTAACACATGGAGTTGCTAATAAATCTACTGATGAAAGAACAGGAAAATTATATCTTTATGGACTTCTGTTTTCATTACCAGGCTTCCCTCATAGGTTGGTGCATGAGTTATATTTGTTTATTTTGTGCTGTTATTATTCCTGCTTTTTATCAGGACCCTAAGAATGTTTGCATGATGGTTTAGAGTCATCTGAATAGTTTTATAAGGAAAATGCGTTTGGCTATTTGAGAATGGTATGTAACACATGCATTATTATTTTAAAATACATGAGCTATTTTAAAATCTTAATGAAAAAAGACAGACATATAGCTGCTGCTTTTAAAATACATGTTTAGGTAGTTTAAAAATGGGGCTTTTGCGGGAGTGGCAGACTGTTTCTCTTTTGGTTCAATAACAACATTTTAATCAAACCACCCTGATGTTAATAGGGATCTTTACAAACATTCTATTTGGTTTTGGAAACATTTTATTTGGTTTTGGAAGGCTGCTAGACGGTGTCCCCAGAACCTTCTCTTCTCCAGGCTGAACAAGCCCAACTCTCTCAGCCTGTCCCCATAAGATAGATGCTCCAGCCCTCTGAGCATCTTCCTGGCCTTCCTCTGGACTCGCTACAACTGTTCGGTATCTTTCTTATGCTGGGGGCCCCAGAGCTGGCTGCAATACTCTGGATGAGGTCTCACAAGAGCAGAGTAGAGGGGGAAAATCACCTCCCTTGACCTGCTGGCCACACGTCTCTGGATGCAGTCCAGGATACGATCGGCTTTCTGGACTGCCAGCACACACTGCCAGCTCATGTCTGACTTTTCATTCACCAGCACCCCCAAATCCTTCTCCTCCAGGCTGCTCTTGATCCATTCTCTGCCCAGCCTGCACACGTGCTTGGGATTGCCCCAACCCAGGTGTAGGACTTGGCCAAGTCTAAGCTATTGATATATTTTCTGTATGGTAATTCTTAAATCTTTACTGTGTTATAGCATGGGAAATTTTGATGCAGCATGAAAGATAAAGTAGTAGTTGTCAAAAGTTTAAAATGGAAAAGTCAGTGACACCTCAAATATCTTTGATAATTGACCCATTAGATAAAGTCTTCCCTTGAGGTCTAAACATGTTAGGCTTTGCTGTGTGCTGTCCAGAAAGCATATTTTATTGGCCAGTTAAGAAAGCCACTGCTGAGATCACAAGAGAAGTATGAAGCATTGTGTGAAAAATAGTAACTATAATCTCCAATTTTGCTGAGCTGCAGAAGAGTAGTGACAAAAAAAAAAAAAAAAAAAAAAGGTAAAAACAAACAAAAGACACACAGACAGAAAAGAAAATGAATCAGGCAAGAGGAAAGAGCATTTCTCCAACAATCAGCCATCACAACAAAGCAAGACAAGTGTGTTGGAAACAAATCAAAGCTTATGTGGAAAAATGAAAAACACAAAATAAAACATTCATAAGTTTGTTTGAACACACTAGGGAGCCCTGTGAGTTTTATAATTCACTTCTGTGAGAGCAGAATTAAAACCAGGGAGAAGCTTTTAGATGTACTAAGACATTTCATTTGCTAACTGCCAGAATTAAAGCACCACACTAATATTCAACTTAACTGCCCTCTTTTCCTGCCTTAAATGCCTTTAGAAACTTAGAGGCAACCTCTCTCTTGATTTAAATATCTGATACAGGTAGGTTATTAACAGAGCAGTTGCCAGAAGCATTGCCTAGGTTTCTCTCACAGCCTTTTCCTGAAAAAGAAAGTAAGTGTCAAGAATCTGAAGAGTAATAAAAACCTAGTAATAGGACATCCTGGCCACACAGCTAAGTCTGAACTTTCACTTCTCTGAACCTCATACAGCTGACTAAGGGCCACATATTGGGCATCTCCGTCCTTAAGATCCTTCTCAAAATGTGGGCACACCGTACAGTGCAGGTGAGTCTTTTTAAAATTATTACATTTTGTCTCTTGGAATAACAGCTACAACAGCTACAGGTTACAGGTCCACATAGTTCCCATAGTTCAGCAGGTATCCTGGCTGTAGGGAAAAGAAACAGCCCACTTTTGGTTGTGGTGCCACTATGACAAAGTGCAGGGAGCAAATCAAAATGAATAGGACCCGAAGGTATAAAAAAGCACAAACAGTACTCTATGTTTTAGATATTAGGATTTATATTAAACATGTTCCTACTCTGTAACTCCTACTTGTACTGGGTACAGGTGCTCAGGTGATGGCAGCGGGGGCCTGCAAGGATGGCCTCTGTTAGGAGAGGCCAGAGCTGTCCCATGAGGGACACAACCGGTTCCAGATGGCTCCAAAAGACCCACCACAGGACACAACTGAGCCCAGCAGTCACGATGGTGGCAGCCTGGGGAGCAAGTATTTAAGAAAGGGAAGAAGACACTGGAGAGACAGAAAGAGGGTGTTAAAGTGAGAAACAGCAGAAAGACACCAGTGTCAGACAAGGAAGAGGAGGAGGTCCTCCAGGTGGCTGGAACAGATACCCCCTGCTGCCCATGAACAACGACACACTGGAGCAGTGAAAGGTGTGGCAGATGCACCCACCCGAACAATGACCCAACAAAGACCTGAGAAAAGCCCACCAAACTTGCCACCACAGCTCTTGTCACACCCACTAAGTGCTGGTCAGACATCAAGACCTTTGTTATTCTCATCCACCTTGTTTAAAGAAACTTAACAGTGGTATTCAGAGTGGGAGAAGGGACTCCTTTCACTTACAGAACAGTTAAGGAACAAAGAAGATACATACTTTGCAAGATATCTGACTACAAGGTCCTTTCATTCTTGCCCAAATAAACCTAGTAAACATCCCATTTTTATTAACCATCTGTAACCCTCTCCCTTAGTCAATATTTAAGAATTTATCAAAACAGACTTGTTTGACATTTGAAATTTAGTAACTAATAGGAATGCCATGTATTGATTAATATACACACAGAAGATTTATTCTGTTGAGCAACATGGTCCTTTATAGCAGTGTGCTGTCAGAGCAAAAAACTCAGAGTTATTTGTTTTAGGAACACATTGCTGTAAATTTTATTAATTTCAGCTATTTTATTTTACACTTGGAGTGGAAGTATGAAAAGTTAGTGAGTACAATAAACAGTTGTGTCATGCATTAATAGATGAGTCTCTCAGTAAGTACAAAATGTAAATTTGAGAGGAATTGCTAAAATATGCTAGAGGTTTCTAAACTAGATACTGTCTCCAGGGGAAAAAAAGATTCTAAATGTCCTTGCATATATTATATTCTAATGAATATTCACTATACTTCAGTGGCCTAAAGAGTGAACAAAGTGTCTCAGTTATATTGTAAAGAGAAAATGCTATAATACAGGCAGCTTTGCTTCCTAAGACTTGATTTTACATTGTCTTTTTATTTAGCAACCACAGCTAAAATCTAAAAAGGATAACATATTAAAGGTGTCTTATATTAACACATTTATATATATATATATATATATTATAGTTTTTTAAAAAGCTATCTAATTATGCCTACAAATGTTAACATATGGGATTCCCAAGAGGAAAAAGAAAAAAGAAAAAATATAAAAAGAGGAAAATTAAACTGTGAAAGGCATAAAGGTTTTATTTGCATACCTATTCCAGTAATCGCATCTTCAGGCAAACACAGGGAGGGGGAGGCAGATAAGTTATGCAATACACTAGTGTACAGCTTTGCCTAAAATCATATTAAGATAGTCTAAGGTGGCTTTACAGATCTTGGAGTCAAGTTTGCTCTCATCTGCCCAGTTCAAAATAGTTGCAGAGAATCAAGATTTCTTCTGAATTTTGATGTTAGCATAGCTCACATGGTATAACTAGGGCTCTATAAAGAACTTAATCACAAGAAAATTTACCACTTCTTTGTTTAAAGACGTTATTCCCTCAAAACAGATACAGTCTCTTTCCAAATGAAGAAGCAGAAGAGTGTGGACTCCTAACTCCTGTTTTTCCTACTTCTATATATAAGTTGAACTTTCCAAAAGAAGCTGTCTCAGTCCGCAAGATCTATCATAACTTATGTGTACAGACCAGACAAGAAGATGTAAAAGTTCCTTGAAAATCTTTTGCTTTCTTAGGGCAAGGGACAACATTTTAGCTTACATTTCTTATATATAGTAAGATTTTATTTAATTATGACATTTTTAAAGGGACAGAAATTATACCCTATATGACTCTGGTGACTAACCAAAAAGCAAACCCAAACATACATTTGGAGGAGTCAACTTTAACTGTCCTCAGCAATTAAAAATGGACTTACAATGAATGGATAACTTCATTCTGAGAGACTAATTTGGCTAGCTGTAATGTAAATGATCTTTGGTAATACTGCCAATAGGCTCATTTTGGAAAACAACATGCAAGGGAAATCTATGAAACTGAATTGAGTACTGCAGTCCTAAACTAGTCAGGATCCCAAACTGTACTACCTTATTTTTCTTCTCTTTCACTTCACTTTACCTTTTCTTAAGGCATCTATTTTATTCTGTGAACTTTGCTTCACCCTTTTCCTTGATCAGATATAACAATAAGAAACTGCTTTCCTCAGCCATTAGGAAAGGACTAGTATTTAGATACTGATAGAAGAAATTTGTAATGAATGGTAGCTGAGAGTTCTTGTCCTTCTCTTTAAAGAGGGTTAGAAAATGGTCATGTCAGCCTCCTAGCAGCTCTGTAATTCACCACTGATACTTCTTCAGTGTCCATTATGATGATATATTGCTATCTTTAATGTTAGCGTTTCTCAAAAGAAGGGAAATAATACAGTTTTCCTTGCAGATATTAGAAATCTAAGACACAGTGGCTTGCAGGGAGAACTTTAAAGCTGGAATTAATCTCCCCTCGAGGACAAATTAGCATGAAATTCACGTAATTCTTGCAATTCAAAATAGAATTCCTGTATTTAAATTTCAAATCCCAATACTTTTTGTAGAAAGACACTCTGGATAGAACACCCATCAGTGTTGTTTGATGGCACTGAAGATGATCTGTTCCATAACCTTTCTTGGCCCTGAGGTCAGTCGGACTGGCCTGTAGTTCACTGTATTCTCCTTCTGGCCCTTATTGTAGATGGGTGTCACATTTGCTAGCTTCCGGTCAACTGTGAGCTTCCTAGTCAGAAGCCAGGGCTACTGATAAGTGACAATGTGGCATGGTGAGCACTTCCACCAGCTCCCTCCTTACCCTCAGTGGAATCCAGCCGGTCCCATTGACCTGTGTGTGTCTAAGAAATGTAGCATGTCACTATTTCCCCTTGGGTTATGGGGCTTCATTCTGCTTCCTGTCCCTGTCTTTTAGCTCAGGGAGGTTGCAAAACCACGGGTCTTATTTTTAATGATTGAGGCAAAAAAAGCATTAAGTACTTCAGGCTTTTCTTCATGCTCTGGTACTAGGTTTCCCCCTACATGCAATAAAGGATGAAGATTCTCCTTAGCCATCCTTTTGTTGTTAATGTATTTATAGAAATATTTGTAATTGTCTTTTACTGCAGTGTTGAGATTAAGTACTAGTTGGGCTTTGACCCTTCTAATTTTGTCCCTTTTATTTTTGTCCCTGCATGAACTCATGGCATCCTTGCAGTCTTTCTGAGCTGCCTGCACCTTCTTCCAAAGGTCATAAACTCTCTTTTTTTTTCCCAAGTTCCAGCTAAAGCTCTCTGTTCAGCCAGGCCAGTCTTCTTCCCCACTGGGTCCTGTTCTAGCACATGGAGATGGCCTGCTCCTGCCCCATTAACATTTTCTTCCTGAAGAATGTCCAGCCTTCCTGTATTCCTTTGCCTTTCAGGACTGCCTCCCAAGGGACTCTGTGAACCAGGTCCTGAAACAGGGGGAAGAAAGGAAATGGGAGAAGAAAAGGGAACAGAAAAGAGGAGAAGAAAAGTAAATGGAGAAGCAAGGAAGGAGAGAGGAGAGGAAATCTGTAATGGAGCTCTGGCACCTGTGACAACATAGGGGATGGGTCACAATGGGGCTGTCACCAGGAGCACCAGCAGGCAGGACTGCTGCAGTGCAGGCTGGGCCAACAGTGAGTGAGAGTGCCCATGTGGTGGGGAGGCTGAACTGGATAAGGGCTGGGGCAGAAGCAGCAGCTTCTGGGATGGGTTATTACCTTGGAGTGAGGGTCCAGCCATGCAGGGGAGCACCTTGGATAGGCCATGGTGCCACCAAGTTCCCTCACTCCCTCTGCCACCCACCCCTACTCCTCTCACTGTCTGCTCCCTCCTGCCCAATCCTACTGAGACCCCTTCTCTTCTGTCTCCTGCAGACCATGGCTGGCATTGTCTTCCTCACCCTGTCTGTACTGGGCACTCTACAGAACCCACTGCAGCTGAGTTATGGACTGGTTGCAGCCATTTATAGACTCATGCAGCATCATGCAGAACAGCTGAGTTGGAAGATAACTCAGCTGCTGCAGGATGTAGAACAGACCCAGGAGCAGAACAGAGTGGCTGGGGAAGTCCTGCTCCTTGCTGCCTTCTAGCAATGGTGGTTCTGGGCCACTGGTCTTGGGGCAGGAGCCCTGGTCCTACTTCTGTGGGTCTTCTGGAGGACCAGATAAAGGAGACATAAGCCAGTAAACAGCTGCAGACAGGGAAACCCTGGAAATCAATAGGAGGAGAAGGAAGAAAAGGTAGAAAAAGAAGACAACAATGATGATACATGGTCTGGGCAAATTATTAGCTGATCACATCCAGTGGCCAGTGCCATACATAGCTGGTGTGCAAGCTGATGTGAGATCTGGTAGATGAGCTTAGTGTCTGCCAAAGATTTTCCATAAGTAAATTCAAGCCACAGCTGCAGACAGCCATTGGAATCGGCTGCGTCTATGAAGGTTGAAGTGCTTGGGAGGACGTTGTCGTCTACCCTTAACTGCCTCATGTGCAGCTATAATGCATGTGCATGAGGGAGCAGCTGGTGGAAGACATACTCTGCTTCCTCCACCACCAGAAAGATGAGCTAAAAAGTCGAAATCCCAGCCTTTTCAACACCCTTTGCACCATCTCTTACTTAGACCTCAAGAAAACTACCTGCTGCTTCCACATGTTGGTGAAAGATATCTGGAAGGTCATGCCTCAGTCACACCACTTGTGACTAGTCAATGACAACATTCACTAAGTCTCCACAGAGGAAGATACAGCATTGCTTATGAATTATGCATTTTTACATAATAATTTTTATTTGAAACATTAAAATGTATTCTGATTATGTCATATATGTCAAATCTGTATGCAAAAATATATTTATAATTTCTAATTGTAATTCCAAAAAACTTCTCATACTTATTAAGGGAATAAAAACTTTTTTTTTTCCTACTAAGGCTATTCTCCCAGCCTGGTGTATTAATTCCCACTGGATGTGTTCTGATTCTTCAGATAACTAGTGAATGACTCTTACTCTCCCCATCTTTCTCCTATGATGTTATTTCACTGAAATTCTTTGTAAAACTGAATTGAATTTAGATGACACTTCACTTAGGTCCTGATCCAAAACCCATCAAAGACAATGACTTTCTTTGGGAATCAAGTTCCAAAGATATTTTTAAATACTTTTGAGGTAATGATAACCTGAATATATATCTCAAAGAATTTCTATGTTCTGGGACTGTTTCTGAATTCAAGTTTAACATAATACGAAGGCTGAGAAATCTCCAGGCTTCAGCAGAGTTCACAGGCTATGCTTACTTAGAAGTTAGCAACCACAGGCAGTGAGAAGCTTTGGGAGTAAAATAGCTAGGGGGTTCTTACAGTGGTCCATGTTCTTGTGTTTCAAGTTGTTTTATGATTATTCTTTACAACAGCTTATGCATTTCATGACAATGAGGGAGAGACAATGCACAACATGAGACAAGACCCTGTGACACTTCTAAAATACCTGAAGAGTTAGGAAGGAGTGCCTAAATTTCTTCATGGATCTCATGCGTAGTATCTTAGACCAATTGTATGAGGACTGAGTCCCATTTAGTTCTGAGATGGGACTGTTTATCTTCAAGGAAGGTAAGAGACAATTTATTGATCTTGAACTTCAGGCAAGTGGATTTCAGCATATTCAGAGAATGAGGATCTCAGGAAACGCTTTAATGGTCTGTCCTGGGAACAGTTGTTTTCAACATCTTTATCAGTGAGCCAGAGGAGTGAATAGAGGGCTTGCACATAAAGATGGCAGGTGACACTTAACAGAGGGACCAGTTGATCTGCTGGAGCAGCCCTTGGTGCCTACAGGGCGGTCACCAAGATAACACAGACAGGCTCGCCACAGTGGCACATGGTGGCAGAACCAGTGGCCATGAGCATAAATTAAAGTAAGAGAGGTTCAGATTAGTTATAAGGAGAAATCCTTACCCTGTGAGTCAGGGAAGCAGGCTGCACTGAGAGATTGCCCAGTCAGTGTGGGATGCAGCGGTGGCAGCAGCCCCTGCAGCAGTTCAGCGCTGAACTGAGGCGAGCAGAGTTCTCAGACCTCAGTGAGCAGAAAAGGAGCCAGGCAGCCTGCGTGGTAGCTGCAGCCCCTTTGAGAGTGGGTGTCTTGGAGGTGGTGCCGGGAGAAACAGAGGGGGATTTAAACCCCGCCCAGGGAACACCAGGGATCCGGAGGGCAACATGTCAGTGAGGAGGTGGTGCTGCAGGGTGTCGTCCCCTCTGGGCTCAGGAAGCCAGCTCACCCAGTGGTCATCACCCGCCCAGAAGAGAAATGTACAAAGCGATGGTTTCTACCTGGCCAAAAGCCGTTGCCAGAAAGACCATGGGGACACAGATGGAGCTCCCACACAGACATGAAGCCACCCAGGTCTCCAGCTTCAGGAACTGTCTGAATACTGGAGAGCAGCAGCGACAGCCCCTGTTTGCGGTGTGACCAAGTAGGTGACCTACTCAGCCTGGTGGCAGCAATGGAGGTGGAAAGATTAAGGAGTATCAGGGAATGCGAGAGGGTGATAAATTGGTGGAGCCACACCCTGCCATCTCTGAGGCAAAGGCAGCAGGTGGAGGCCCACCAAAAGCACAGGATCTCCAACCCTCTTGCCACCAGGCAGAAGGAGGAAAACACCTAAGAGATGGAGGTGAATGAAAACAGGCCCCTGCTTGGGGTGGCAGGTGACACAACAGGTAGAGGGCTCTCAAACTCAAGGACCAGGCTAGCTAGGCTATGGAAGAAGGTTCACCCAGGGAGTCACGTAGGGAGAGTTGGGTAGCCCCGCGTGTGAAGACTTCCTCCGTTAAGAAGAAGACGGTGATTGTTGTAGGTGATTCCCTTTGGAAAGGAACAAAGGACCCAGTATGCTGGCCAGACCCATTGCACAGGGAAGTCTGCTACCTCCCTGGGGCTCAAGTTAGAGACATCACCAGGAAACAGTTCCCAGGACAGACCACTAAAACCTTCAGAGCCTCCTTTTCTGGGATTCGAGTTCACTGAATATGCTGAAATCCCCAGTCTGGTGCGGCCCTCGGATTATTACCTGCTACTGGTAGTGTAGATGAGCAGTGATGAGGTTAATGAGAGAAGCCTGAAAGTGATTAAAAGGGATTTCAGGACACTGGAGCGGGTGGTTGAAGGACTGAGAGCACAGGTGGGGCTTTCCTCAATCCCTTCAGTGCCAGGGAAGAATACAGAAAGGAACAGGAAAACACACCTGGTGAACATATGGCTCAGAGGCTGGTGCAAAAGGTGGAATTTTGGTTTCTTTGATCATGTAGAGATTTACACAGTGCCTGGCCTGTTGGTAACAGTTGGAGACCAGCTTTCTCAAAGGGGGAAAAGGATTCTAGCTCATGAGTTGGCCAGGCTTATTGACAGGGCTTTAAACTAGGTTTGAAGGAGGAAAAGAAGAAAACCAGGCTCGCTAGAGATGAGCCTAGGAACTTAATGCCAAAT
Organism: Rhynochetos jubatus; assembly: GCA_027574665.1. Taxonomy (NCBI): domain Eukaryota; kingdom Metazoa; phylum Chordata; class Aves; order Eurypygiformes; family Rhynochetidae; genus Rhynochetos; species Rhynochetos jubatus. Next base: position 83,434,237 of record CM050649.1, on the reverse strand, counting down.
TTGGAACTTCAAACAATAGCCCACCTCAAGTGCATGTACAACAATGCATGCAGTGTGGGCAACAAACAGGAGGAGCTGGAAGCCACGGTGGAGCAGGATAGCTATGACTGTTGCTATCACAGAAACATGGTGGGATGACACTCGTGACTGGAATGCTGCAGTTGGTGGCTACAAGTTCTTCAGAAGGGACAGGCAAAGAAGTAAAGGAGGTAGGGTGGCCTTGTATGTTAGGGAATGTTTCAATTGTGTAAAACTCAACTATGGGGATGATAAGGTTGAGTGCTTGTGGTTAAGGATGAGTGGGAAGGCCAACAAGACAGACATCCTGCTGGGAGTCTGTTACAGACCACCCAAGCAGGATGAGGAGACAGATGAAGCATTCTACAAGCAGCTGGCAGAAAGCTCACAATCACAACCCCTTGTTTTCGTAGGGGACTTCAACTTACCAGACGTCTGCTGGAAGTACAACACAGCAGAGAGGAGACAGTCTAGAAGGTTCCCGGAGTGTGTGGAAAATAACTTCCTGACACAACTGGTGAGTGAACCCCCTAGGGGAAGTGCTTCACCTGACCTGCTGTTTACAAACACAGAAGGACTGGTGGGAGATGTAGTAGTAGGAGGCCGTCTTGTGATTAGTGACCATGCAATAATAGAGTTCATGATTGTAGGCGAAGTAAGGAGGGGGGCCAGCAAGACCACTACCATGGACTTCTGAAGGGCAGATTTTGGTCTTTGGTCTGTTTGGGACTCTGGTTGAGAGATTCCCTTGGGAGACTGTCCTGAAGGACAAAGGGGTCCAGGACGGCTGGTTGTCCTTCAGAAAGCAAGTCTTAAAGGCGCAGGACTGAGCTGTCCCTATGTGCCATGAGGTGAATTGTCGGGGAAGATGACCAGTCTATCTGAACAGGGAGCTTTTGCTGTGACTCAGAGAAAAGAGGAGAGTTTACCACTCCTGGAAGAAGGGGCAGGCAACTCAAGAAGAGTACAGGGATGTCATAAGGTCATGCAGGGAGAAAATTAGAAAGGCAAAAGCCCAACTGGAACTTAATCTGGCCACTGTTGTGAAAAACAACAAAATATGTTTTTACGAATACACTGGCAGCAAAAGGAGAGTCAAAGCGAATCTCCATCCCTTCTTGGATGTGGAGGGAAACATAGTGACAAAGGATGAGGAAAAGGCTGAGGTATTGAATGCCATCTTTGCCTCAGTCTTTCATAGCCAGACCCATTGTCATTACCCTGAGCAGGAAGACAGGGATGGAGAGCAGAATAAACCCCTCATAATCCAGGAGGAAGCAGTTAATGACCTACTATGTCACCTGGACACTCACAAGCCTATGAGGCCAGACAGGATTCATCCTAGGGTACTGAGGGAGTTGGCAAAGGAGTTTGTCAAGTCACTCTCCATCATTTACCAGCAGTCCTGGTTAACAGGGGAGGTCCTGGAAGACTGGAGACTTGCCAATGTGATGCCCATCTACAAGAAGGGCTGGAAGGAGGATCTGGGGAACTAAAAGGCCTGTCAGGCTGACCTTGGTACTGGGAAAGATTATGGAGTGATTCATCTTGAGTGAGCTCACATGGCAGGTGCAAGACAACCAGGGGATCAAGCCCAGCCAGCATGTGTTCATGAAGGGCAGGTCCTGCTTGACCCACCTGATCTCCTCCTATGACTGGGTGACCCACCTGGTGGATGAGGGGAAGGCTGTGGATGTTGTTTACCTGGACTTTAGTAAAGCCTGTGACACAGTCTCCCACAGCATCCTCCTAAAGAAAGTGGCAGCTCATGTCTTAGACAGATGTACTCTTCACTGGGTAAAAAACTCTCTGGAGGGCAGAGCACAGAGGGTTGTGATAAATGGAGTTAAGTCTGGTTGGCGGCCGGTCACAAGTGGTGTCCACAGGGCTCAGTTCTGTGGCCCATCTTGTTTAACATATAATTATCAGTGATCTGGATGAGGGGATTGAGTGCTCCCTCAGTAAGTTTGCAGATGACACTAAGTTGGGTGGGAGTGTTGATCTGCTTGAGGGTAGGAGAGCCCTGCAGAGGGACCTGGACAGGCTGGATCAATGGACTGAGATCAACTGTGTGAGGTTCAACCAGGCGAAGGGCTGGGTCCTGCATATAGGTCACAACAACCACAGGCAGTACTACAGGCTTGGGAATGAGTGGCTAGAAAGCTGTCAGGCAGAAATGGACTTGGGGGTGTTGGTCCACAGCCAGCTGAATATGAGTCAACAGTGTGCCCAGGTAGCATAGAAGGCCAATGACATTCTGGCCTGTATCAGGAACAGTGTGGTCAGCAGGAGTAGGGAAGTGATTGTGCCCCTGTATTTGGCACTGGTGAGGCTGCGCCTTGAGTATTGTGTTCAGTTTTCGGCCTCTCACTGCAAGAAGGACATTGACATGCTGGAGCGTGTCCAGAGAAGGGCAACAAAGCTGGTGAAGGGTCTAGAGAACAAGTCTTATGAGTAGTGGCTGAGAGAGCTGGTGTTGTTTAGCCTAAAGAAGAGGAGACTGAGAGCAGAACTGATCTCTCTACAGCTACCTGAAAGGAGGTTGTAGGGAGGCAGGTGCTGGTGTGTTCTGCTGGGTAACTGGTGATAGGACAAGAGGAAATGGCCTCAAGTTTTGTCAGGGGAGGTTTAGATTAGGTATGGAAAAACTCCTTTACTGAGAGAGTGGACAGGCATTGGAACAGGCTGCCCAGGGAAGTGGTGGAGTCACCGTCCCTGGAGGTGTTCAAGGAGTGTGTAATCGTGGCGCTTGAGGACATGATCTAGTGGGTATGGCAGTTTTGGGTTGACAGTTCGACTAGATGATCTTATAGGTCCTTTCCAACCTTAGTGATTCTGTTATTGTGGGGATTCCATCCCTGTAGGTTCTTAAGAACTGACTGTATCAAGCCCTGGCCAACCTTATCCTCTTGAAGCAGGAGGTTGGAGAAAAACCTCCCCAGGTGTCATGAATAATCCTGTGACTTTATGATTATTTCCTGGGTCTTTTAAGATACTAGAATGAATTTGACAAGTTGAACTTTCTGAAATTATGAAGAGGCAATTTTCTGTGGGAATACTTAGGAGCTTAGACCTCAGTTCATATAGTCCATGTCAGGAAATGAGACTATAGTATGATTCAATATTCTTTTCAATCAGGGAGTATCTAAGAAAAACAACAGGCACTGGTAAATGTTTTAAAATTATGACACACAGCGCATTTGCCTTCTACTATCATTTCAGGTTTCATGTTTTATGATGGAAAAAGTCAGGAGGTAGCTTCTTTTACATAAATAAATTGCATCTCTGAATCATTTACCTTAGAATTTCAAGACAAGACCTGAGGCTCAGCTTACATATTTGATCCTTCACTTCTCACACCCAAGAGGACTGCTTTAACTAGAAGGGTTAGAGACAAAATGCTGATCATATTATTTTCCCTTCCTTCAATTTTTTAGCTTCTGGGGAAGGTGTGCATTTTCTCTGTAGGGATCACTGACATCTACAAATGAATGAAGTGAGAAAGATTCAAGATTCACTTTACATTAACTCCTTTCATCAAGCTGTAACCAGACACCCTGCTGACTATCTTTGTCTTTTTATGTCCTAATAGCCTCGTGTACATGGATTATTGGAGGTATGGTTGAAATCCCATACATGATGAGGGGTTTTCTAGTTCCTAGGCTTGTGTACCAAACTATCACGTTTGAACATCAATTTGATACCAGGGAGACAATATGAATTGGGATACTAAAACATTTCAATTGCAGGTCTATACAAAATGTTAATTACACAACTTCCTTGTACCATGGGAGAGACAGCGAGGTCCAGTAGAGAAGCTGAGCATCTCATGCTAGTGGTTTCTCACACAACCTCCCTGTCTTGTAGGAGAGATGGAATGAAGTACATCAAAGCTTCTCCTGTGTCACGCCAGATACCACCCATGCTAGAATGGGGCACAGAGTTCTTGATTCTTGAGTAGCCTCCTCAGTGTCACTTAAGACCTAACAACTGGCCATCATCATTGCTGGTACTCACAATTTGCCTGTGTGAGGTTCTTGTGATTTCATGATTTTTGCAGCTAACACAGTGATCGGCAGGTTATTTAGGCTAACTTACTTCTTATAGTAACTATATCCTTATAGTCAAACTACTCCCTTGACAAGTTTACACTGACTTGCATATGTGGTTTTTTCCATCATTCTAACTGTCCCCACACATCATTGGTCATTATCTGTGCAGGCATACACTATGGGCTACTCTTCCTGTTCAGTCACTCCTAGGGCTAATTACATAGCTGTGGCATTTGTACCTGAAGGACAATGTCCTCAATATTTTGTTTGTGTTCTTGGGTACCACCCACCTTTAGTCTCTTAAATTAGCCCATAGTAAATGGTGGGATGATGTTTCTGCCCATGGGCTAATTGCTTCCAGTGTACTGGATTCCTTACCAGGTGAAAGTAAGCTGTGTTTACATTCCTCTGTTGTGGGCATGGAGAAGGTGTTTGCTTTGTCCATGGTGGCATGCTGTCTAGGTTGCTTTGCTTCCCATTCATCCTTCATATGAGGCACATCTAGGACATCAGCTAGCAAAGTTAAGGTCATTTCATTCAGGGCTTGCTAATCCATCATCAACCACCACTCCATATTTGTCTTTTTCACGGACCATACCACACTACTGTAGGGGTAACTAGCTTGAGTTTCAAATGTTTGCTCCTTGAGACCATGCCTCAGTGCTGATTGTACCCCAGCAGCTCTCCCTTCCTAGCATTTCAGTAACCTCATTATGACTCCTTCCTCTCTTTGCAGTTTGTGCTCCCTCCCAGGTTCTACAATGCCAGTGTGGTGCAGAAGCAGGGGCTGAGGCTTCACTCAGCAGCCACTCAAGTTCCACAGCATCAGCCTGTCTCTCCCTTCTCATTCCCTCAGCCACATGCCTTGGCAAGTCCCTGGCGGACCAATCTGTCATATCCTCCCCTTGTTCTTCTTTAATAACTGCTTGTCTCTGGGGAAGGAACAAGCTTCCCTCAGCACTATTGGAGGAGGAGGAGAACTGTACAATTGCCCCCTAGACCTCTAGTTCCCATCTGGGAGCACATTGTTTAACAGATAACCTTTCTCTTCTTCCATTTTCTGCACTGTTTTCCATGAAAAAAGCAATGTACAAAGGATCGAGTCCACACCAAAACCTCCCTTCAGGAAATCAGGGAGTTCTTATTTCTCATCCTGTTCTTACTTTATTTCCTACACTTTTTAGCAAGTCCCATCCTTACACTCTCACACTTTGGGATTTGGGGTTAACCAATGAACTTGGGTAATGATGGCCTGTTGTGGTCTAACTGCAGTCAGCAACTAAGCAGCACACAGCCGCTCACTTGCTCCCCCGCCCCCCCAGCAGGGTATGGAGAAGAAAATGGGAAGAGTAAAAGTGAAAAAAAACTCCTGGGTTGAGATAAAGACAGTTTAATAGGGAAAGCAAAAAAACACACACACAAGGAATTCATTCACTACCTCCTATTGGCAGGCAGGTATTTAGTCATGTCCAGGATAACAGGGGTCTATCATGTGTAAAAGTTACTTGGGAAGACGAACACCATTACTCCAAACATCCCTCTTTCCTCCTTCTTCCCCCAATTTAATATGCTGAGCATAATGTCATATGGTATGGAATATCCTTTATTCAGTTCAGGTTGCCTGTCCCAGCTGTGTCCCCTTCCAACTCCTTGTGCACCCCAGCCTACTTGCTTGTTAGACAGTATAAGAAGCACAAAAGCCCTTGACTCTGTGTAAGCACTGCTCAAAAATAATGACATCATCCCGGTATCATCAACACTTTTTTCATCACAAATCCAGAACATAACCCCATACTAGCTAGTATGAAGAAAATTAACTCTGTCCCAACTGAAACCAGCACACTGCCACAAGGGCATCCCTTTCTGCACCAATTCCCTCTTGAGAGCAAGGTCCTGCTGCAATCTCAAGTCCCAGCCTCTAATAACCATCAGAACACGTTACAGATATCTGTGGTCTGACTAATCTGTATTCCACTGCTGACAGCACTATTCACTATCGAATTAACTGAACTCTATTCACCACAGAAAAGATGAGACAGCCTGGGATGAAGACTGGGGGAGTCATCATGGTAATACCAGCCATGCAGTGCTGGTTGCTGGGCTGTGGGGTCTTCTGTATATTTCAGGTGCTAGGATTGCTTATTCAGCATAGTTGTTGATAACCCTTAGGGTCCATTAATATTTTTATTAGGTAGAAATGGCAATGGTTTCCTACACTTTATTGTTGTAGCCTAGTAACAAGTTCATCTGGCATGTAAATCTTGAAGAATCTTTAGTACAAAAAATTTGAGCTTGCTTACTAAATGAACCATCTGTAAATAAAGCACTACAATACTTTATGTTCCCCTGAGTATAGTCTGGAGACTTATTTGTTAAATTTGAAATGTCCTTCTATAACCTGTGGCTGACTGCAGCTTTTGAGACAAAAATGAGGAAAAAAAGACAGCGTGCCTTTTTCATTATGTTAGACTTTCAGATGGCGCAATCCTGGCAGAGAGTTCAGGTATGGACAGGACAGTTATACGAGGTGATTGTGATGACTTGCTAGAAAATCTTCTCTTGATTGTGTTAACACAGCCAAGAGCAAGTTTACACTTCTAAGGAGCTTATGAAAGGAGACAGCATTTTGGAAAGCAACAGCTCTGGGAAGGCTTGGGATTAACAGCAGATAACAAACTGCATCTATACAAATTATTGTAATCAGCAGGAAATACGTCAGCTGTCCGCTATACCTGTGGTGGCCGGACAACTGGTGAGGATGAAGCACTAGAGCTATGAGAGGTATTACCGGTTTACAACACTTCTAAAAATCATGGTGAAATTGTGTTTTCCAAGCTTGTACATTCTGACTTCTTAAAGATTATTCAGCTTCTCACATGCCAGGTCTTACAGTATTTTATCAGTTAACATAAACTGTTAATATATACCTGTCAATATATATAAATGTAGAACCAGAAATGGGAAATAAACCAAGAAAATCAATGCCATAATTAAAAGAGCAGGAATAAGATAGAAACAAGAGGAAAACAAAATTATAAATATATAACAAATAACCTCCTCTGAATATGATTGGATTTGATGAACCCTCAGATTATTACTATAAATATATTTCAATAATAAATATTTAAGTAATATTGGTTATATTATATTGAGTGATATAAATGTATATATCCTGGGCTTACAGAAATATTCAAGAGTTTCTTTCCTTTAAACTAAGAAATTTATTATTTTTCATCATTGCAAAAAAACCCCAAAAAACCTATATTTCCTCAGTTATTGGGCGGCAATCCTCTTAAGGGAGAAATCAATTAAGAATGTCTATTAGAATTATAATGTCACTGTTAACATTAATAATCAACTAAGTATGGTTGTAACATTTCTAAAAGTACTAACCAACTGTTCAGAAAAGGTCATATAAAAAGTTTTCTATCCTGATAAAGTAATGAGTTAATGTAAAATTAATTTCATGTAATAAATATCTAGAAAGTGTTATTAATCAGGTATATCCTAGCAAAGGTATAAAAATCTTTTACATCGAATAGTCCCAAAGGTATTTCACTTCTGGAAGCATATCCTTGACCTACTTTTCACTAGCTTATTTTTGGAGTAATGCTTAACCTACTCAGTAAAATCCATAGTGATGTGGGGAACACATTCCTTCCAAATAATCCAATTCAAGTTCATTAGATTAGTAATGAAGTGCAATAAAGCTGGACTAGATGTCTGACTGCTGAAGAATGTAAAGAACTAATTTTATTTTTCTAAACCTCAATTTCCTCATTTCAAAGATGTTATTAATAATTTAAGTCATATTTGAATGTCAAGTAAAATGCTATCAATAAAGAAAATTATGCATAATTTAGTGTATACAGGAGTGAGATTTTACTAGCATCATCCAGAATAAAAGTGAAAAATCAGGCAATGAACTTCCTTAGTCAGAAACTAGGCTAATTGTTCTGATGGTAAAAAATAATGGCGCAAGTATTAGCAAATTAAATTTGCTCTCTGGTATTCCTTATTCTTTGTGCTTCACTTGTACAGTTTTTTTGAAATTTAATCATGGTAATAATTCAACTGCTGGTAAACTTTTGTGTGACAGCAGGTCATCTAGAAGGACCTGAAAATTTGTGATTCAGCAATTGCATGGTTAAATCAAGATTAAAAGAGAAACAAAGGAGGTCTGCTGGAATAGGTAAATTGAAGCTTAAAAAATTGTTTACAAAATAAATGTATTTACTTCCTAGAATAAATTAATATATTCTTACTCATATAATACTTTGGCTTTGCCAATGCATTTTAATTTTGATGTATAGGATTAATATCTATATTACTTTTACTCTGGATATTTTTTTTACTCTGGATACTGTTTTGAATCCTGTGAAAAGTGCCTACAGTTCACTAATCCAATTAGAGAACTGCCCCAGCTGCTTAGGAGAATTTCACTCTCTTTTGCTGCTGAGACTTAATTTAGGTTGTTAATTGTTACAGAGAAACAAATGTCATTTATAAACCCCTGCTAAAACTTCCTCTATGGTAGTTAATTAAGAGCAATGCAAGCAGAAATCATTCTCATTCTAACTTACATAAATCATGTACAGAATAAATGAGTTAATTATATAAAAATACTTTTTTTAAATTACACTTTTGGCTTCTCAAATGTGAATGAAAGTAGGTGAAAGAAGTTACTTTTATAAAAGTGAAGCTTCCAAAGGACTTGTAGAATGGCCACCTTTTCTTTTTCTCTGAGTATAAATAACATCATTCAATTTACACCATTCTTGCTATGCATTCATAAGACTAATAAATTGTGAATTAGGAAATATATGCAAAAGTAAAATTAACATCCTTTGAAATCTCAAGCATTATGCTAAAAATGAATGGCATAGTAGTTCTGATTTTTGTTTTATCTATACTTAGTAGAGTTTTAAGGAAAGAAAGAACTTATTTAGGATTAATTTTCTCCTGTCATGAAAATGCATTGTGAATTTACACATGGATTTATATATATATACACCTATCAATAATTTCACATGACATTCAGTTTCTAGGTAGGAAATTCTGAAGCACACATGCACTGTTGGGCCCATTCATTCTACTATAATGTTCCATGTTTTTACAAAACAAACAAGCAAAGCCGAGCTCACAAATAGTGCAAATATTATTTAAAATAAGGTTTCCAATTAAAAGCCCAGAAGTTTCTCACCAGAGAAAACTTTCACGGTTTTGGGAGCTCCAACATCCTGAAAAACACCAGCTTTTGCTCTGGACTACATGACTGTTTTGGCTACTTGTATTTAATAGTATTATTGAAGATTAGGACAAAGCCAGGTGATTTCTCATAAATTTAGGCCATTGACTGTTTTTATACATACAGATAAAAGGAAAGTATTCAGTGATGAGCTGCAAATTTGACTTTGGTGTCTGCCCTGTTAATACAATCTCTTCCTTGTTACTTCAGCTCAGATCATAATTCTGTTATCTAGAAAACAGGCTAATCTAATGATTTATGTCAAATCCTTGTCCTACAAGAATTAAAAGGCTGCTGATAAAACAAAATAGTAGACAAGTTTCATGATGCATTGTCACCTTGTCCCCTCCAGCTTCTGCTTTCTTCTTTTAATGAAATTGAAAAAAAGTCTTTGTAATCAAGTGTTCCTTTACTACTGCCTCAGTGCTTTCTTCTTTTTTTTTTTAATTCTAATTTTTTATGACTTCACATAACATATAGTTTTACTCCAGTGAATAAAACCATGAAATAATCAAACAAAGATTAATTTCCACATAGTTAAAACAAAATTATATACTTGATCAAAAATTGTCAGTTAGATGAGACTGAATGAAATAGAACATGCATTTAACAAAAATAGATCATGTCCAATTTACCTTATAAATCCTTGCACAGGATAATTGATTTTTTACAGTAGGAAAATACACTTGATCTAATCTTCCTAGACATCAATAAAGACCTTGGTACAATGCCACATTACTAGTAAAGCTAGAGAAGGTAGAGATTTGTGAAGAAAAAAAAAATTTTTTCTAAAGGAATGATACAGTTGATAATAATGAAAGAGAACCACCAGTTTATTTTTGCAAGAAGGAGTTCCTCAGCAGTCTTATTTAATATTTAATAACTTTTACCAATGATTTCTCCTAAAATAAGAGTGGGAAAGTTAATAAAATTTGCTGACAGAAAAGAAGAAAACAGCAATGCTGTGGTTGGTTGAAATATTATGTTCATGATGTTGAGAACCTAATTTGTAAAATAGAATTGCATTTCTTATCCAAAAAGGTAGATCATACCCCTTGGCATCATAAGAAGTCTTTCTGGTACAATATGGTATATCTTCAATTAGGAAAAATACTTAAAACAGAATAGTTATATTTATAAGTCATTCAGAGGATGCCTATAGTGACCAGTTTGACAAAGCTGAGAAAACAGCTAGAATAACCTTAAAAAGAATTGTTCATTGTATGAATTTTACAATGAACATAAGTTTGGCCATCTAGCTGGTAAATCCTATTGTTCCATTCACAAATAAACAGAAAATTGCTATATTCATGGAAAACACTGAGTGGTTTTTTCTTGTTTTGCTGTATTTTTTATTAAGAAGCATTTATGAAAAATCACTGTTTCCAAGTGACAATATCTATACCATATCTAAGGCATCAGAGATTTGCAGTCATGTAGTATTAACAGCACTCGATTTTTTCTAATTTAATGATTGAATGTAACATGATTGCTTTTCAACAGATTCTTGTGTTTTCCATAATTTTTTGCGACAATAATCACAGTATTTTTTGGGAGGAACTTTAAGGAATCCCTGTTCCCTTTTATAGAATTATTTTACCTCATCTGGTTGAAATGTCCCCCATTTAGAGTAACTAGAGTTCCTGTATAAATGGAATTTCTCCTTTAATTAAATGAATAATAATTATATAGTAGGACACAAAGTTCCTCATTATCATTATTAATTGGAACATAATGGGAAGTGAACTATTCAGAATCACCACCTACTTCTATTCTTCAATCTTTCAACTCTCATTTATTTTTCTCTATAGTTTTTCCTATTATTGATAACTCATTATATTAAACACTTTTGTTTCCTCCATTATAGACCACACTAAAATATTTTATTATTTTATAGAATATATTTTATATTCTAACTATAAATGCATTTTGTATATCTAAATATATTTACATATATAAATGTATTAAATTTTTGTGCCTCTAAATATCCTGTTATCTTGTGATAGGGGAAGGTTCTTTTCCCAAGGCATTACCATCTCTGACTTCTCCCATCTTCTTTGTAGTGTGAAAATCTTCAGAAGTCGGTGGATATATCTGTTTTGACCCATTAAAATTCATCATGTACTGTAATTACTTCTGTAGCTAAATTCCAGGCTCCCTTCCTCAGGCATCCCTTTCACTTTTCTCTTTATTTTGAGTCTTCACAGAGTATTTTACTCTGTAATGTTACTAGCATTACCTGGAGCTAGAAGATCGGAGATTTTCAACCTCTGCTGAAGTGTGAACTTTCGGTATTATTTAATATAAAGTTGATTTCTTTTCAATTTTTTTATTCATGTATGAATAAGTGAGATTTGATTGTAGGTGATCTACATTTATGAGAAAGGACAGCAATAAAACCTGTCTTGCATTGTTTGTACATAAAATTATAGGTGGTCTCATTTCAGACTGCTTTATTTGTTCATTTTGTTACAACTTGGACCTGAAAGGCAGTTTAATGTATAGCCAGGAGACTACTTCTGTTTGAGTTCTCTGAGCTGACCATAACATTTCCGAGCTGAAACTTCCTGTGAACCCAGTTTGGCTAGATTCTTTGATTTTTAATGATTTATTAGATTTGTAATGACTGTTTCAATAGAAAACTGAACCATGGTTGTTCTAAGCTGACAAACGAATGCTGGTTTAGTGTCAGGTCTGGAATGCACTCCCTGCCTGCTTGGAGCTGACTTGTCTGCGCTCAAGGCCAGTGGGATGCAGCACAGTGGTACAGCCTTGTCTCAGACCACTGTGGGAGAATGAGCTAGAGAAAGAGTTGTTGGGATGGTGCTGCTTCGCTCCACTTCGTCTCTGCCTCTCTCCCTCATCCTGGAGCTGTCACAGTCTGGCCACTCTCCAGCCACATTCCTGCTGATCCAGCTATGACTCTCCCTTGCTGAATTGACTTCTGATGTGAGCGGCCATAAAGGCAGTCTGTTCAGAAAGGGAAAATTACAGAGCAGAAGAAAAATACTTCCAAAAATTGAGACTATCATTCAGGGTGTGGCCCACCGTCGGGAATGCCCCTGCTTTGCTAGCCTGTCTGGCAACCCCTGTTTCTAGTGCCCCTTTCCTTACAGGACAGCCCAGTCTTGCTGATCCTAGAACATTTAGTTTGGTTGTGTTTGTTTAGGAATTAATTCTCCTGTTAAGTTACCACTGGTGTGGGAATGAAGAAATAATGCAGTTTAAGAATATATGATTGCCTTCAATGTAGAGGGATGCCAATGAATCCACTGTCGGGGGTGGGGGATTGGGGAGGGAAGACTTTCCGGTAAGAATGTTCTTTTATTTTTATTTTTTTATTATTATTTTGCATGTGGATTAATGATAGCTACAATTAAATAAATACATTCACAGTGTGTTACTTAAAAGTAGTTAATGAACAGTTAATAAGAAAAATAATGTCATTAAATTACTTTTCAAATCAACAACTATAAAATGATTAGCAATGTGTCAACTGAAGCTAGTTGTAGTTAACTTCTATGAGAGGTACAAGGCTCTTCTTTTGATATATGAGCTGAAGCCACAGGGTTTTGTCTTAAATTTTTTCCTTAGTTTTTAAATTTACATTTCATTGATCATTTCTTATTAAATGAAAAATTGTTGTTATACTGAAATTGAAATGGTAGATAATAACCTCTCCTCTATCAGTTAAGTGCAAAAAATCTGATCTATGCTTTTGTCATACCACAATTTAATTGTTAGGCCAAAGGTTTTGCTAGCTGGCAGGTTTAGTAGTCTATGTCCTGCCAGCTCTCATTTGTCAGCACACTGTGCCTGTATTTTTCAGGTCTGCAAAGTGAATTTTTTTTTTTTTTATATAAGATTACGCTGCCAAAAAAATGAAGTTACAACTTCCTATTATCTGTCACTGACTTCCCAATTTTCCAAAACCAAAAACTTCCTTGTAAAGTTTGACACAACAAACTCTTTTTGAGTAATTAGAAAATGCACTGCAGTAGTTAAACACTAGAAGAGCAAAATACTGAATCGATAACAGGAAAGAGAGACTTCACTTTTTTCTTTATACTCTTTTCTCATCAGTGATAACTACACTCTTAATGAAATCTGTTTTGCAAAATATGACCACCCCCCTGATATATCAAGGCGGGGGTCAGGGGGGTGGGGTGCACGGGGGAGCAGTGCCTGCTCAGGTAAGACCAAGGTTCAAGTGCTGTGTATTGTAGGTGGTTTGCTATATGGAGGGAGCGTTTTGTGCTGTACATGCAAGTTTCTCTGCATCGCACAGCTATTTTAAAGACTGGTTAATAAAACAGAATTAATTAAGAAAGATATTTAAAATTTAACTTTATTTAGATATAATACTACCTTTCTAGTATCATGATAAGTCTTTTTCATGTTGTCTGGTTCAGACTGAACTTCGCCTGTAATATTGGCTCATGTTATAAAACACCAAGGGCTGCCATGTTTCTCAGCAATGAAAGTTACTGCCAGCAGATATCACAGTTACATTTGCCATGTATTCATTATTCTTTTGTGTCAAAATTAGAATCTTTTCGCCATGACCACTTTCATATCATTTTTCATGATGAGAATAGTTATATTTAGTCTAATGTTCTATAAAAATAAGTGCACTGGAATTGCAGTTTACGAAGCAATCTTCAAATTCCAGTAAGTGTATGAGAAGAATAGATCTTTATAAAGCCAAACCCATATATCACATCACTGGTTTAATACAAAAGTCTTTTGTCAGCTGGCTGATCACATAGTCTGCAAGAGGAAGTGCTGATAGAAGCAGCCTCTGGTGTCAGAAGGAGGAGCTTAAATATGGTCATGAAGCCAAGACATTCATACCACTATGCACGTCAGATACTGAAGGAGGTAAAAAGATGCCATAATGTGTTTCTCTAAATAGTACGAAGACTGGAATTATAGACACTGCACTCCAATGTCCTGCTGACAGAAACTGTATGGGAAGCTGGGATAGGGGGTAACTTTTATATAAGAAAGATTAACCATTGGAAATAAGAATGACTTTCATAAAATTAATGCTTCTCCCCAGACATGAAGGAGAGCTGGAAAAAAACAGTCTCCTGAAAGGAGAAATAGAAATCAAGGTGAGCTAACAAATGAAAGAAAATATCCGTTGTGTTTTGAAAACAGAAAAAAATGTAGTATTGAAATATTCAAGGTAGAGAAGAGTAAAAAATACGTTCTCTGGTGAGTCTTAAACCGATTAGATCTCACCCAGATTGCATACATAATACTGTATGATGTAAAATTTACAGATTTTAGACAATAATGTCAGAAGGTGTTTGCCAGTAGATTTTAGTAATATTTTGCTGTTATGCAAAATATATTATTTTTCCTGCAATACTTAGGCTGTTAGATTTTTGTCTTTTAATTTTGAGAGATAAGTAATATATGATAAAGTATCCTATGATGGATGATGAGAGTTTATAAAAATTGGCAATACAATGTTTTAAGTAAAATGCTTTAGAGTATGACACTGTGTACTTTATACATATGCTTGCTGCATATAGACGTGATTTTTACTTTTCTGTCTTTTCACATGAACAGTGACAAGCACTTTAGGAATCAAAGAATAAAAGCAGACTAGATGTTTCAGGGATAATAAGAAAGAATCTCAAACCCTCAAACACACTCTACACAATTTTAACGCATTGTACTGATATATAATCAGAAATTAGTATGTAATTTTTTTTTTTAATGTAAAAATGAGTCTAAAATATACTCTTTTTTCAATTGATGTGTTTTTTAAAGTAATGTAAAGAGGACAATCTGTTTGAAAAGCATGTTGCCCTAGTCAGAAAACAAAGTCTTCAGCATAGATTAGACTAAAAACATCACATTAAAAGAAAGAATAGATAGTTCCTGACTAATCTAGTGTCCTTCTACTATGGAGTGACTGTGTCAGTGGACAAATTACAGATGTCATCTACCTGGAGTTCTGTAAGGCCTTTCATATGGTCCCTTTCAACATTCTTGCTGCTCAAATGGAGAGATATGGGTTTGATAGATGATTTGTTAGATGGATAGAGAATTGGCTGGATGGAGGCATTCAAAGAATTGCAGTCAATATCTCAATTTCCAAGTGGAAATCAGTGATGATTGGTGTTCCTCAGGGGTCTGTACTGGAATCAATACTGTTTAACAGCTTCATCACTGACATAGATTGGGGGAATGGAAACACCCTCAGCAAGTTTGGAGATGACACCTGGATAAGTGGTTCATTTGATGCACTAAAGGGAAGGGATACCATCCAGATGGACCTTGATAGGCTTGAGGACTAGGCCTATGTGAACCTCATGAAGTACAACAAGGCCAAGTGCAAGAAGCTGCACCTGGGTCAGGGCAATTCCCAGTATCAACACAACCTGGGTGGTGAAGGGATTGAGAGCAGCTGTGCAAAGAAAGATTTAGGGGTACTGGGGGATGAAAACTTGGACCTGAGCCAGCAATGTGGACTTGCATCCCAGAAAGCCAGTTGTATTATAGGCTTCATAAAAAGGAGCATGGCCACCAGGTGGAGGGAGGTGATCCTATGATTCTGCCCATCTCCTCTGCTCTGGTGAGACCCCACCTGGAGTACATACAGCTCTGGGGCCTCCAGTACAAGAAAGACATGGACCTGGTGAAGTGGATCCAGGGGAGGTCTACATAAATGACCAGGGGGCTGAAAGATCCTATGGACCAGGATAAGAAACACTATGAGGAAAGGCTGAGAGAGTTGGGGTTGTTCAGCCTGGAGAAGACAAGGCTCCAGGAAAAATTCATTGCAGCCTTTCTATACTTAAAGGGAGGCTATAAGAAAGACAGAGAAAGGCTTTTTACTGAGGCCTATAGTGACAGGGCAGGAGGCAATAGTTTTAAAGTGAAAGATGGTAGACTTAGCTTGGACATAAGGATGAAATTTTTTACAATGAGGTTGGTGAGACAGGGAAACTTCTTGTCCAGAGAAGTTATGGATGCCCCATCGTTGGTAGTGTTCAAAGTCAGGTTGGAAGGGGCTTTGAGCAACTTCATCTAGTGAAAGATATCTCTGCCCATGTCAGGGGAGGATGGACTACATGATCTTTAAAAGTCCCTTCCAACCAGAACTATTCTATCTTTATTTTTGTATAGCTAGAGTATCTATAGATATTTTAGTTGCTCTTGTTAATTGAAACTTAGTTTTCATGTGGAATCTTTTTGGTTTTGTGCAAGCTTCCCCTAGTCCTTCACACTCATCTTTAGTTCGGTGTCTTTGTTTCCATTTTTGTACTGTTCCTTTTGTTTGTTTTTCAGATCATAAAATGGCATCTGGTATTTCCACAGTGTCCTCATACTATGCCTTGTTTTTCACATGTTGATACTCCTACTGAAATTTAATCTAGTCTGTTTCAGCAACTGCCAGATTTCCTACATTTCTTTATCTTCCCAAGAGAGCTCCAGCCTCTGAATATGCTATTCATGTGTTCGGTTGGTTTTAAGCCTTTATGCTTATTCTACTGTCTATTCTTGTTACACTTCTAATAATGACTATTTGAATGTAAATTTCTGTCTGGTTTTACATTCTTCAAGCAATTTTTCAGTTAATTAAAACAAATCTAAAATATCTGCTTCCTTATTAGCTTCCTTAGTTCTCTAAAACACCATGTTGTCCCCAGCGCATACCACAATCTAATGAAGTGTTGATATGAACAATCATAAAGGTGACCTGGTTATAACGGCTGTGGTGGGTTGACCTTGGCTGGGGGTCAGGTGCCCAGCAAAGCTGATCTATCACTGTCCTCAGCTGGACAGGAGAGAGAAAATATAACAAAATACTTGTGCAAGATAAGGACAGGGAGAGATCATTCAGCAATCACAGTCACAGGCTAAACAGAGTTCACTTGGGGAAAATTAATTTAATTTAGTGACAATCAAATAGCGAGTAGAAGAGAGCTAAACCCAAATCTTAAAACACCTTTTACCCCTCACCCCTACTTCCTGGGCTCAAAATCACTTCCATTTTCTCTACCTCCCCCCTCTGAGCAGCACAGGGGGATCAGGAAGCGGGGTGCTGGTCAGTTCATCACATGTCTCTGCCGTTCCTTCCTCCTGAGAGGGAAGACTCTTCACACTCTTCTCCTGCTCCAGCGTGAGGTCCTCCCACAGAAGACACACTTCTCTAACATCAGTTCTTCCCATAGGCTCCACTAACTGCTCCAGTGTGGGTCCCTTCCATGGGGTGAAGTCTTTCAGGAACAAACTGCTCCAGCCTGGGTCCCCATGGAGTCACAAGTCCTGCCAGAAAACCTGCGTCAGCCTGGGCTCCTGCTCTCCAAAGGTCCTGCCAGGACCCTGCTCCACCGCGAGCTTGTCATGGGGTCACAGCCTCCTTTGGGCATCACCCTGTTCTGGTGGGAGATCCTCCACAGGCTGCAGGTGGGTATCGGCTCCCCCATGACCCTCCATGGCTGTAGGGCACTGCTGGCCTCACTATGGTCTGCACCACAGGCTGCTGGGGAATCTCTGCTCTGACACCTGCAGCACCTCCTCCCCCTCCTTCTCTGACCTCAGTGTGTGCAGAGTTGTTTCTCTCACATCTCACTCTCCACTGCAATTTTTCCTTCCCAGTTTTGTTCTGGGTTTTTTTCCCCCTTCTCATATATGTTATCCCAGAGGCACTTCCAGTGTTGCTGATTGGCTTGGCGTTGGCCAGTGGCAGGTCTGTCTTGGAGCCAGTTGGCATTGTCTCTCTTGGACATAGAGGAAACTTCTAGCAGCTTCTCACAGAAGCCACACCTCTAGCCCCCAGCTACCAAAATCTTACCACGCAAACCAAGTACAGGGGGAAATTGCTGAACAGAAGAAAATGTCTGCTACTGACAGAAAAAAATCCAGTCAATCTGGGAACTATCAGCCTGAGAACAAGGCCTGTGAACCAGAAGCATCCTTAAGAAGTTCAGCTGCCTTCTTTGAAGTACAATTGAATCCTTAGAAACTGGAGAAACTCTGCAATTCTATCAATAAGTACAAACTCAAGCAACTGTAATGGTAATTTGTTGCCTAAAAAGGTGAAAAATTATCTTTAAAAAGGAGGAAGTAATAATCGGTAAATGTTGTTGGCTGTTCTAACTTCTAGAACAGCAATAGAGTCTGGGGAAAAAAAAAAAAAAGGGCTTGAAAGTATAGAAAATATCATTGACTAATGAATGTTCCAGTTGAAAACCAGAAATGAACACCTACTGGCTGCTTGAAGTGGTACTGTGCTATGCCCTTTTATGTCTCTATAATATAAAAGAGACAATTTTTATTCAAAACATCTTCTCTCTCTGATGACTTCCCATGCTTCATGTATTTTTCCCTTTTCTAAACAGGTCAGCATGAACTTGCTACAAGACTTTGGACCCTCTCTGGGGATGCCTGGGTGACTCCAAACTCCATGATGCAGATCATCTTTGAAGTGAAAATATGTCTATTTTATTGTTCCCTCTCTGGTCCCACTTCTGGAGTTGGCTTGGTTACTCCTCCACTTTCACTTCCAGGATGGTTGGGTCCCTTTCTGGGATCCATTTGTCCTCCCTCTGGGATGATTTGGCCCCCTTCTGGAATCTAGAGAATGCCATATATCTATATATATATAAATAAGTAACCTATCATAAGTATACCTGCTACTAAAATATTGATAGGTTTTCTTTGCTAGTGATAAATCTGTAGTAACCTGTAATACTATATATATAATTGATTGCTGCTATTATTGTTGCTATAATTGATCTCTGCTATACTATTGATTGCTGCTATAGATTTCTAATAGCTTGTTAAATATATATTTGCTTGAGTAATTTTAAGTATGCTTGTTAGTGGTGATTTTTCTGGTATTTGTGGTAATAAAGTAGAGAAACTTACAGGATAAAGCCTCTGCGTATTTTCGTAGTACATAGTCCTATGAACCCATGGTCTTTATCCCTATAGACCCAAGGGATGAGTAACCCTTTAGGCTGTGACACCTGTCGATGAACCATTGTGGGTTTTCCATACATATAGGAACAAAAATTCCTCATCACCAAGTTCTGTCCTTTGCAAGGTTCCTTTGGAAGCGTCTCAGAAAAAGTTATAGCTACACTCTCACACTGATCAAACAGTCTCTAGTGAACTGCTGCAATAACATCACATCAGATTTTCTGTTACTCTTTTCACCCTGAAGCATTCTATAGCATATAGCTTTACTTCTTCCTGATTTTACAGCAATTTTGTAGTTTTCTTTAGCAATGTTCCAGTCCTGTGATTTATCAAGTCACAGCTTTGATCACACACTGGCTACTAATTCATCCTGTTTATTCCTTTGAAGTCAATTTGTGGACATATAAAAAAATGTGGAAAACTTTCTCATTAACCCATTTAGGTATTTCATATAGTCTAATTATGTTTTCTGAATTTCCTTTCAAATTCCAGTCTGAAGTCTGAAGAGTTAATTACTCTTGTGTTCATTTACTTTGAAATATATATTTTTTTCCACTTTTCAAAATTATTCCAAATTCTTACGCCTGTTACCTTTCAGGTGTATAAAATTGCCTATAGCACCAATCATTTAAAATCCATTGAGACCAGTATTTAATACTGATGGTTTAAAATTTCAATAAGGTGGTTATATAAATAGTCTTCTGACTGGAAAACATGGTACTTTTCAAGTACTTTTCTTCTACTGAAAATATCAGTATATTATTGAGGTGTTCTACATAACAACTCATTTCTTCTTCTTCATTGTCTTCTTTTTCTTTTGCTTGTCATTTACACCAGGTGAAATAATAAATCTATTTCCAAAACTAGTAGATTTTCCTAGAGTAATCTCAACACACTACTCACAGGCACTCTAAAGATACTCACAGTAACAAGTAGAATATATTTTCTAACTGTGGATGCAAAGACTATCAGAATTTTGAGACCAGAGTGCAGTCAGGTTTGGGTTTTCTTACTGGTGGGTGTTTTCTGACTATGCAGGAAGGAACTCTAAATAGACAAAACATACTGTGAGTCTTTATCGACAGAATCTGCTAGAGACTTAATTTTCTTCCCTCAACCTGTCCTAGATCAGTAATGAGAGCAGAGGAGGAGAAATAATCTCTACTAAGAAGCGGCTTCTTCTCCAATGCAGTATTTAAAACCGGGGGTTTTATGGTTTTTTGTTTTTATTTTTTAACTTTAAAGAATGGTGTCATTATGCTGTACTTCTCCCAGGACTGTGTCCATAGTGTACCACTGACACATTTCCATATATAGCTATTAACAAGCATAAACAGCAAGTGTCAGCTCAACATGAATACTTTCTAACATTCCTAGCAGCTGAATAAAACTTTCACAAGCAGAAAAATAGTGAAAGCAGTTCTGTCACTACCCTGCACATTTTCTAGCAAATTATTCTTTTTCCATTCCATCAGAAATAGTTGAATAAAAAAGGTAAGATTAAATCTCCTGCTGGAAGTACCTAAAATTTGACCTAACCCTTACTCTCTCCATATAAATACTAAGCAAACTAGACTAGACTAGAGTAATTGTCTATTATAATGTAATTTTTTCTTTAATTCTTGGGACTTTCCATATCTATTGCATGTACTTCAGACAGGACCTGGAACAAAACCAGTAGTTTCTCCTAGGACTTAGCTTGTACAGTAAATTCTAATTTTGAATAAATAAAGCCACATGAATTAAGACTTTATAAAACACATCCCAAAAGCTATTTCTTGAACCAACATGTGTATCACTTTGATGTATTTTGACAACATGTAAAACTATTATTTTGCAAAGATTTCTCAAACCGGGGGAGCCATAACTGAAATCTGATAAAAAATTCAAACACATTTGAACAACAAAGAAAACCCCATACTCAATTATTTCAACTGAAGGCAGCAAAATATTAAAGAGCTTTGTGCTACACCAGCAGGACGTTTTTTAAAATGAAGGACTTTACAAAGTGAATTTTACACTTTTCAATCTGTTCTCACATGCAGGAACAAAACTTTAATTTCCACTACTTTACTTAGCATTTTTATCTTAACGGCTTCTCCATATGAATAGAAAAGATTTTTGCTGTTACACAGTCAGAATTCAGTACTGAAAACAAGAGACACAACTACAAACACAATACTGAAATGCCCAAGGCATAATGCTGTGAACACCTCACAGAAAACACTTTTGGTTGACTTAACTCTGAGTTCAAGCACTTTTGACAAAAGGTGGTGACCCTCATACTGAATAGATTGCTCTTGCTATGTGAATATGAGAAGACAAGCAGAGATGAACAGCTAAGTTGAAATAGCTGAGAGATGTATCTTTCTTACCAACTTTCATCTGTTATTCAGTGATCAGTAACAGATTTGGAACTGACCATGTAAGCATTTTTTCAATAAAAACTTGAAAATCTTAAAAGTAATTTTATTTTAAAAAGAAACAAAAAAAACCAAACAACAACAACAACAACAAAAACAACAAAAAAACCACAAACACCAACAAACAAACTCCGGGTGTTAGTTGTAAATTGCAAACTACCACCTGAGGGTCAAAAAGGATTACCTTATTGCAGCCTTCCAGTACCTAAAGGGGCCTACAAGGAAGCTGGAGGGAAACTTATTACAAGGACATGTAGTGGCAGGACAAGTGGTAACGGGTTTAAATTGAAAGTGGAAAGTTTTAGATTGGATATCAGGAAGAAATTCTTCACAGAGAGGGAGGTGAGGCACTGGAACAGGTTGCCCAGGGAAGTTGTGGAGGCCTCAGCCTTGGCTGTCTTCAAGGCCAGGCTCAATGAGACTTTAAGCAACCTGATCTAGTGGAGGGTGTCCCTGACCACGGCAGGGGGTCTGTAATTAGATGACCTTTAAGGTCACTTCTAACCCAAACCATTCTATGATTCTATGATCAGCTTTCTAAACATTCCATAACTGGAACTAACCATAAATGTTTCTAGACTGTGTTAAAGCCAAACATATGACCTTAATTAGGTTTTTAAACCTATTTTCTTGGTTCAAATTACAGCACGTACTTGTATGCTGCTGTTATACTTAGACTTAAGCTTTCTAAAGAAGTTCCTAATCTGAACTAACCATGAAAGGTTCCTCTGTGGTCAAAAGAAAGAGAGATCCGTCCAGAGAAAGAGTTTAAGGCCACATCCTACATTTGTTGTTCTTATGGTTGGACTGCCACATATCCACAAAGCTTTCAGTGACTATAAATAAAACAAACAAAAGGAGACCTTTCTTTATTATTAATTATGCCTTTATTATAATCAATGAATATGATTCATAAATATCAGAGGGACAGAAACTGACACCCTATTGTTCAGTGGTATGTTACTACTGCTTTTAGATCTAGCAGTCTTGTATTGCTTGTGAAATGGTCTTGTCTCAATAATACTGAGAGGTCTCCTGAAGGGATACACAGTGGCACTATTCAATAGAGAGGTATGTCTCATTGTGTTTGGATCTTCATGCATTCCAAACCTTTGAAAAACTCATTCTGAAGTGACAGAAATGGTGATTTATTATCAATAATGCCAAAAGAAAGCTTTTAAGACTAATAATGAAAACCATTGATTTGCTTAAAAAGGAAATACAGTCCAGTGTAATCACAAGGTTTTAAGACTTGAACCTCTTGTAACTCTGAAAGTTCTTCTCTAGTTTGTCTGCATGTGGAAATTATAATTATCTACTTTGAGTTCCCAAACACTCATTCATGTGTCCTAAATTTATCCCTAAAATAAAGCCTATAAATGCTGAATTGATAGTTCTTATTTACTCTGCCTAATGTTTTATTTTCTTGGCTACACTGCAAGAATTGGAACAACAGCCAATGTTTTTTAGAGAAAAGTTGTTTCATTTTTCATTAAGTGAGTAGACCAAAAAAAGAACAAAACCCCGCAAACCATAATGACAGTGAATCTCTATTTCAAAAAATGCTGAGTAAACTTTTGGTTTTCTGTAGGTTTTCAGTTGTTGCTATCTAGTCCTGATCTACAGACACAAATTGTAAGAAACATATTGCGAAATATAGTAAGTGGCCTTTAACAAGTTATGCATGTTCTTTATTTTGAAATCCATTTTTTTAAAAAAAAACCCAACATATACTTTAAAGTAACAGAAAAGCTCAGGTGTCATAATTAAAAATTAAATCTGTATTAAAATGTCAACATGTAGGAGTTTCTTTATGAATTTGTGAATTCCAATTCTTTATGAATTCCAATTTCCTTTAGGGAGCGATACTGACATATTAGAATCGTAGTAGTACATAACTAAATTTTCTTGTGAAATGCAACTTTTTAAAATTGTGATTTTTTTAAATGAAATATCATAAAACAAACATATATGGTGATGACAATAAGATCATCTAATTATTTTGTAATTTATATTAAAAAGGGAGAACAACAATTGTTGTAACTTGGAAAAGCTATACATTTACTGAAGAATCACAAGCATGTTCAAACAATAAAGTAGTTGCTTCTTCAAAATGATGCTATTTATTTTGGTTTACTTGTTTCATAAATCATACTTTATTGTATCTACAAGAGTTATGCTGACCAGAAAGTTTTCTTATTTGCTACTTTATATTGAAATTAATTTCTTATCCACAAGCCACAACTGACATCCACCTATCTCTTTTTTAAAATGGAAACAGACATTTGTAACATTAAGGTTAGCTCTGGGAAAATTCTGGTCATAGAAAGGTGAGATATACCAGCAAGATCTTAACTTTATTTGATTCTTTTTTAAAAATAATGGGAGTAGCAAAATATTTAATTGAAACTAAAGCCATTTGACAACCTAATTCTAGCAGATATGGGGGGAAAAAAGTGTATTACTATCTAGAAAACAGGTTAAAAAGTAATAAAAATACTTTTTTTTTCATTAACACATATTCATAAATGCCATTTGTATGAGTTTATCTCCTGTGGTGGCTTGTAAAACACATCTAGATATCTAAAACACTATATATTTATAATATAACTGATAAGTGAGCAGTAGGTACACATATTATCTGAAATCTAAGGTGCTTTGTGGTTAGCTATTTCATGGGAGTGATGTGACACCTAAAAGGAAGGCAAAACCAGGCAGCTCATTCTAAAGGATTTCTATGGTTTACATGATTAAAAAATGTTTGCAAAATGAAAATGTGTAGACAGATGGCTAGTTACTACAGATAGGCAACTGTGTCATGGAGTGGAAATACAGGGTCAGGATCCTTGGAATTATCTGGGCTCTGGTGAAAAGGATCACCCATAACCACAGAATGGTAGAGGAAGCCCCATCCTGGAAGAAGCAACAAGCTGAAGAAAACCATGATATGATAACAACAAATAATAACAAAACATGCCCATGAAATTAGAAGTCTTTCCAAGTTTTTTTTTTTTTTTTTTTTTGTCATCCCTAATATTTTTCATTAATCCATTATGTTAGAAGGGGGTTGAATCAGATGTGCTTTGAGTATGTACTCCTCTGAAAAAGCTGCCATCCTTCCGATTGTTGTTCCCCTTACAATTACTGGTTATTTGATTGAAGGTAATTGAATTTAAATTATCTTGGTTGACAGTTAATCAAATGAGGATCTGTGACCTGTTCACTGAGTACATCTCTGTTGGACAGTCATCAAGTAGTAAATAAAAATAGAGCTGTTTGTTAGTAAAACAAGCATAATTTTTAAACAACTCAGTATATAGATTTATAAACATGTCTTTATTTGGGACCTACTTTGCCCTCAATTTTTCTAGTGTGACTGTATTTTTATTGCTTCCTGTCAGCATTTTTTAAAGAAAATTTAATTCACCCTAAATTACAGTATTGTTTTTTTTGAAACTATTTGTAAATATACTAACATTACACTCAAGATCTTATCACATGTGAAAAGAATCACACCATATACACTGACTCATGAATTTACAGTCCATCAATTAATGTTTTAACAGCATAACAGTCCATATAATGTAATTACATTAAAAAATAGAATAAGATGAAAAACATCCTTTATTGTATCCCTTCCTTTCCTCTGGTGTTATGCTCACCATTAAAATGTCCTTTTGGGTCCTATGGTCAATGTTTGAGCCTTTCTCAAGCAGTATGGGATGAAACCTCTTCATGACCAGTTTGGGCATCTTTAGCCAAGCACAAAGAGGTACAAGGAAGTATTTGTTTCTGGGTTGGGTCTGTCACTCATTACCTTGCAGCTGATCTCCCCTAAGGCAAAGACAGGACAGAGAGAAATGTGACAGTCACATTTCCTCACTGAAGACATACAAACCCACTAACTGTGTCCATTCTCTCTCTGGTGTAAAGAAAATACTCAAAGCAGCGATCTCTAACTATATAGAGAGTGTCCTAAACAACTGACAAAAATATGTCAAGGTAAACTGCCTTTTGAAACTGTTCCACTATCATGACAACACTTGAAAAACAGATGGTTTTGCCTTAGACTCCCTTGTGTTCTTGTCATTAGAAACCTCTGTGACATGCGTTCACCTCTGTGTGTGTTCAAGTCTACTTAGGCTGAAGAGAAAGTCAAATCACTTGTGAAAATGCATGCAACACCGAGGCAAAAAGGAGGAACTTCCCTACTTAGTTGTGTCAAGTAGTTATTTTGTCTTTTTCATATGTTCCTGAATCAGAATAGTTTTTCCTGAGATCAAATCAAATATCTGATACCACACCAATATTTTAACATGGCTGGTGTGGGCAAACAGAAAAATTTTTCAAGCTTCTGTGTATTACATAACAATAAAAATATTTATTAATAATAATAAAAATAATTATTAATATTTTAAAATAATATTTTTTGCCATCTCAATTTTTTTTTTTTGGATGCTAATAATTCAGTCATTTACACAGTGCTATACTTGTTATAATTCTTTGGCATTTGTGTCTGACAGGAATCTTGTTTACTGCTTCTCTAAGCGGACTCAGCAGGAGTTTTTCACATGCTGATATGTAAATTTTCCCCAGAACTTCAAGGTTCATATACTTTCTAGAGGAGTATAGGTATATTTCCAAAGTGATAGCCTGTTAGTATAGAAGAAGAAACAAAAATGAAGGAGCTGAAAAGTAAACCCACTATTCTGATGAGCCACAGATGGGTGAAAAAAGCATTTCAGTAACAGTTTTTCAAAAAGATATCTCTTCATATATTGATTTTCTTCTGTCACCCTCAAAATATTACTTCCATAAAAACTTACAATACTGGGAAAACTGGTATATTACCTGTATGCAAGATATAAGATATAGATGTTTCAGAATATCTAAAAATTATCCATAGTGAACAAAGTTAATTGGAACAATACTTAGACATGTCTTAAGCTCAACAGCACCCTTTTACTTCTTTATGTTACTCTGTTAGCTTTCTTAACTATTAAAAAAAAAAAAAAAAAAAAAAAAGAGCAATGAATTATCTGTGACCAAAGTCTTCTGGTAGGTATGACAGATGATAAGCAAGTACACACAGTTTGAGTTACTGAAAGATTAATAGATTAAATCTCAGAAGAACATATGCTAGACATTTCAAGTGCAAATATATAAAATTCATAATATAAGTAATTAGGAATTGTTTAGCTTCCACTTACAGATTAGTTTTTCTACCCACTACAACATGAGTTATTGTGATTACTTTTGCCCAGAGATAACCATATAAATCTCCTATGCTCATCAAAATATATTGAAATAAAGAAGAGCTAATGCAATGCAAGAAGTAGATGATACAAATTAAGTGACAGGCTAGAACTTTGTAGTAGGGTTTTGAATGTTTAGACATATATATGAAGGGTAAGATTACTTTTTCAGTAGTAGCACAGAAGATATTGTAGAAATCAGGATGCTGGGAAATTAAATGGGAGTTTTGTCTTGATGCGCCTAAGCGGTATTTTCAAAAAGGAATGTACAATACGCAAATGCAGCAATCAAATTATGACCGTTTTTTTGGTTCACTTGGAAAATGAAATTCAGCATATAAGCCTGAGCAAAAATTAGAATCGTAGTGGGCAAATTATGATTACAAAACATAAGAGGGAGAAGACTTTGGGGTCAAAGCTAGAAAGCTCAAGTATGACTGATACTAGTTTGATACATTAATAAGAAAATGTCAAGAAAGAGGCTGAGATTTTAGTTTAGACACAGGTTAAATAAAGTAGAAAAGTAGCTCTGAAACTCACAGAACTGCAACACTGATATATGGGACATTTCATTGGATAAAGAAATGGAAGAAGAAAGACTGAAATCAGTGTGAAGATGCATGATAGAAACTGAGACATGGAGTATGGACTAGGAAATGAGTGATAGATTCTTGTATTATTAACAGAAGTCCCAGAAAAATAAAAAAAGTCATGACAGAAAATTTTGTTTAGAATGTATTTAAATTCCACGTGATTTAGAAGATTTGGAAGTAATATGCTTTGGTTTTCACCCGTATATTCATTTCCCTACAAAGTTCTGCTCTCGTGATTTTATTGTTGTTGTTGTTCTATAAAAGTAGCACATTTTACATGATTCATTTACAATTATTTCCAAAGAAAAACAGTACAATATTCTGCTTCTGGTTTTAATAATATAACTTGTTTTAGTGGCAATTACATGGATTTACATCAGTGTAACTAAAAGGACAATCTCATCCAAAATATGAAAGCTTCCCTTTTAATCCCAAACAATTGTCATCTCAAGCTTGTAAGTAATTTCTCTCTTCGTAGTAAGTTCATGTTGACTCATTTCCATGGTAACCTCTAATTCAACAGTAACCGGTTCCGTATTCATATTTTCTTCTCTTGGTATTTTCAATAAATGTTTGAGACCTGACAAATGTGTGCCAGGAGATAAAGGTCTTACCTCAGAGCTTCATGGATACAAAACTGCTACTCTGATATTCATGTACCTGAAAGATTGATTCACCACAGCTGATTTACTTCTATGTATTTTTGCTGGAATAAATTATTTTTTGCAATTCAAATAATTGTAAAGTAACTTAATCCTGTTCTTCTTTTTCCCCTAATGTTTAAGTATCGTTAATGTATTTTGCAATTGTAGAAGGTCCTAAGTTCTCCCTGCATATAAATTCTCTACAAATGTGTGTAGTTTATCTAAGAGCACTGCTACATGCCTCAGTAATAAGTTACTACTGTGAAATTCAAGACTGAGTGTTTTACCTGTTTGCTTCTTGGTTCAAAGAACCCGGTGTAGTTCTGTCTACAGATTGAAACCCTTATCTCAAAATAAATCAGTAGCAAAAATATTATGAGCTCACCTAACATGAGGATTCTACTCTCAAAAGTCACAGTAATTTACTATCTATTCCAGTTTCAGAAGTCCATTTTTCAAACCCAACACAGCCTTAATGACATAACTAATGGAAATTCTTCAAAATTGTATAAGATTTGATTTAGTTCAACATTATTCTTCATTCTTTTCAATCTGGACAAAACAATGAAGTAAATATTATAAAGAGTATAAAATTATCTCGCATGTATTTCAACTAGTTTTGTAGACATCTGTATCTGAAGTAGTCACGCTAAACTTTTTTCATACTGTTTCAAAGAAATAGGCATTTTTAGAACATGAATTGTCTGACACATTTAAATTTTTACCCTGGAGGGCAAAAGGGTTAATTGTGCTCTATGTCAGGCTCTGTTTCTCCATTACGTGTAAAGTAGTCTGACAGACTCATTCTTTCTCTACAAAGTGAGGCCAATGAGTCATTTGTTCGCGTGATACTCACCCATTAAAAATCCTGGCAAGACAACGATGTTATTACTTGGATTCAGTCAAACAAATTAGGCAAAGGATCGAGTAATTAATAGTCCTGTCATGGCTTACATCGTTCTTTAAAAAAAGCAAGCCTTTCAAATTACTTGGCATGGACAGAAGTTTCATGCTACCTTCCTTTTTTCCTTTTCACCCATTTGTTATGGCATGCTTAAAAGGATTCATTAACGCCAACAAATTATTTGGGCTCACTTGTGAGTTAACACCAATATTCAGAGGAAGTGAACAGGAAGCTGTTGAAATAAAGGAAAATAACCTCTGTTAAAGGTTCTTGTCTGACTCAGTTCCAAAGGATAAATCCCTTCTAAGGGTGTAGCAGCTGTGTGTTGGTGAGATGACATCAAGGGTCTCAGTCCCGCAAGTAACTAACTCAACATAACAGCTTGCTTGCTAAGTCGGTGTCAAAAATTAGAGTGTGGAAGGCTACTGGTAGAGCATTTATAACTCCCTTGGAAAAGGTCCAGCCACATACCTTTTCATTTTATTATAGGATAAAATATTGCTAATTTACTTCATGTCAAAACATAGTGAGACTTGCTGGTTCAGACCTCTAGTTTGCTGGGTTGATGTAAAACAACAGCAACCTATTACGGACTGCTTGTTTGGTTTGTTTGTTGGGGTTTTTTCCTCCCCCAAAATCAGAAAATAGATGAAACTGTATCTTACCATCAACGTATTTGTAATAGTGTAAGACCAGTGGATCTGAAAGGATTGATGTGATCTTCTAACTGTGCTGTTAAAACGTTCCAAAAAATATTTGTTTATTCCAAATGGAGACAGCCAGTGAGAAAAAGTAACTATTGTTGGTGCGAAAAAAAAAGAGCAAGAAGGTATTTTTGAATGAAAAGTAGGTATCTAAGATATTACTTTCTCCTTAACTTGAGAAATGAAAGAAAATAGATTAACACCTATCATCAGCACCACCGTGTCTTCGCAGTATTCAGTTTGCTTTATTGACATTGATAGTGCACTTTCAGCTCATATTCAACCTTCTATCTCGTAACCACCATAGGTCCTTTTCAGCAAGGCTACTGCTCAGCCAGTTTTCTCTCTGTTTCTACGTATTCTATGTACAGAATGACCTCAGTTATATTAATTATTCTGATCAATTCTCTGTCTACACTTTTCCACTGTTATCATCCTGGATTTTTCTGTTTGTATTAATTGTATGGATGTGAGGGTCTGGAGGCCAGCACTGTTTTCTCTGTATTCCATTATAGACCTAGGCCCTGAAACCAGCATCTCTCAGTTACCCACAAATGCAAAAAGGTCATATATCAGAAGAAGTCTATATGATAGCTCCTGCATATGATGATACTTAAGACTAGTTGCAGAACATTTGCAACAGCTTGTAGCAACCTAAAGGTCTGAAGTATGAAAGAGTAAATCCACAAGCTAGTATTCTCCACAAAATAGATGAGACCAAAAATGAGATGTGACTTTTGCCAAAGCAGAGAATTTGTGATCTGATGTGACAATCCTTGGGAGAGAACTATGCCTTGCAGAAGAGAAGACAGCAAAAATACCCAGGAGTCTTTGTAAATTTGAAAATTCCATCTTGATCCCAAAGTCAATTGTACAGCTAAGATGGCCCTCAGGAAAAATTGATTAAGCACTTGAAAAGTTTTTTGTGTTTCTAGAAGCATGAGGGCACTTTATTGCCTTTGAGTCCTATTTCTAGCTACAAACAGCCTCTGGTTTTTCAGAGAATGATAACAAAAAATAAACAGTCCAATTTACTTCCCAGGGACAGGGGAATACCTTCCAGAGATTGACTCAAGTTTATTCTATCTGAAAAGTAAATTTTAATTACAACTATCTTATTATATTCAAATTGAGTTTCAGAGACAAAATACCATAGATGTGGTCACATTCCACAAAATGTGTTTTCTTTACAGTAAAAAAGTAATAAACGGAATATAGGCATCTTTATTTTTTCTAAGAGTATGTGGACACCATAACGCACACACTTGATATCTGCAGTGTGTTTCTGGGAGGCATAAGAGTATTGTTTAGAGTTCTAAAAGTTTTAATTATTTTTCACACTAGCAGGTATGTGTCAGATTATTACACTGAAAAGGGTTATTAAACACTGCAGAAAAAAACAGTTTATTTTATTTTTATGTAAGGAGGGGATACACTTTTTAGATTAGGGCAAAAAACCCCAAATCTGATACAAGTAATTCTAAACTCTAAGAAAAATTATCCATTAATATAAATAGGACAATATTGAGCAACATGAAAAATAGGGTTTGAATCTTACACTTTCCATATATGATTCCATATGGTATTGAAGGTTGGGTTTCCAAATTCCATTCCTCACAAGTCCCACACTTCTTATGAACTTTATCCATAAAGTAATTATTTTATTATATCCCACACTCTGCTTGGTTTTCTGTAGGCTGCAAACAGGATTTTTTTTTTTCCAAAACCACTGTTAATAAGACCTCATTTTTATTTGTATTTATTACAAATGCTTTACTTATGATGGTATTGATTTTTGCATAATGAAAACAATCTCAAGCAAATAAAATCACAAGAGTGGTGTTGTAATTTTGTTCTATTCTTTATTTTATAGATATATTTCAAAAGGAAAAAATAGGTTGTTGTATATAATTATATATAGTTTGTAAAACAGAAATATATTTTAATTTTTTTTAACTAGTTACTGAATTTTGAATACCCTCTGATTCTACTGAAATAGGAATTCTCAAAAAAAAAAAAAAAAGTCAAAATTTGGAATTGTGTGTCAGAAACCATCATCAGAGATTCCATGTTTTCTGTCCTTGAGTGTAATTTATTCACTTTATTAATTTCTGAGGTGATATGAAAATTTCAGAAATGTATTCTTGTATTTTTTCTATTTCCAAAAATGTTAATGACCCTGCTAACATGACAATACCATATATCCATTCTTGCAGCTTGTATTGGGTGCAGGTGTCCGGGTGTTGACAGCAGGGGGGCTGTAGTCTGGTCTCTGTGAGAAGCTGGGTCTGTCCCATGCCAGACACAGGTGGTCCAGTCAACTCCAGTAGACACACTACTCCCTGAGACGGGACAATAGCTTTAGCCCACTGTCAAATTTGCTTTATGCCAATGGTTAACTTCTCAATTACTAACATAAATCAAGGATGTCTCTTCTAACATCTCTTTATGTCTTTCTGAACATTTAGATTTGTGAAGGACTTTTATTCTATCACCAATAAGTGTGGGGTTTCTTCTAGCTAAACTTGTGAATATTATTTTAGAACCTGAAAATGAATAGTTCACTGTTTAAAAATCAGCATCTTAGAACAAGTGGCTATTTCGCTTATAAAATTCATAATAGAAAAATCATTGTAAACACTTGTTTTTAAACTTACCATGCCTTTACAGAAAAATTGGATCATAGTGGTAACTGGGCATTATGTGAGAGGTTTATAATAGCCTAAGGAAATAGACTGAGAATAGGTAAAAAGTAAGGAACCAGTCAGGTAAGGAACCTTTCTTCGGAGAAAGGCTAAATCCTCCAATTGGAGGCTAAAGTCATAAAATAAAAAGACAGGTGTAAAAGAAGCAACAAGTGGGGACAGAGGGTGTTGTTATAAAAGACATATTTTTTCAAAGAAACATAATTAACTATTTTTCATACATAGTGGGATTCCTCTCCACAGAGGATTGTGGAAAGGAATCTCATTGTGGATCCTCACATTTCTACAGTATCTTATGGTCAGGGAAAAAGATTCAGATATTCCTTCTGCACAATTTGTTTCATAGTAAGTAGAAATAAAACCAACTCCGATAACTCATACCATGAGTGTGGAATACTACTTACACTGTAGCCACTCCAAAAGCTTCAACTTTGCATGTTAAACTAACTGAACAAAATTAATTTGACTATAAAAACATCTTATAAGAAACATTTTTTCTTTTTAATGTGAACATTTTCAAGAAAATTTGTTGATTTCAAATTAATATTTTCTGTGTTTTGCTTCATAACATTGAGCTTTCAATGATTGCTTTTGTTTTCAGTAATACAACAACCTGTAACTACAAATTGGTTTAGAAGAGTTTTTTTAAAACTCAGGATCTGATTTTCAATCAGATGTAATGTGAATAAAGTCTGGTAGGTAGCTAAGTCCTACTCAGTCATTCACTAACCCTGCACTGGCATGGGGGACAGGACTCTAAAGGCAAAAGTGAAAAATCTCTTGAGTTGGGATAAATACAGTTTAACAGGTAAACCAAAGCCCTGTGTGTGTGAGTAAAGTAAAATAAGAAATTCACTCAGCATGTCCCAGCAGCAGTCAGATGTTTATCCATTTCTTTGAAAGCAAGGCATCAACATGCTTAATGGCTAATTGGGAAGACAAACTCCATTGCCATAAATATCCCCTGCTTCCACCTTTGCAATCCCGGCTTTTATTGTTGAGCAACCTGTCATATGGTATGAGATATCCCTTGGTCAGTTGAGATCAGCTGTCCCCTACTGTCTTTTCACAAAGCTGAAGCCTACTCGCTGATGGGACAGTGTGGGAAAACGCAGCTGTGCAAGGCACTGTTCAGCAATTGCTAAAACACTGGTCTGTTTTCAGCACAGTTTTCCACAAATCCATAACAGCACCATGAAGTTACTATGAAGAAAGCTCACTGCATCCCAGCCACATCCAGCAAAATATGTATATATGTCAGACTAGAATTGTGTCTTAGAACATAGAGCAAGGGAAAATAGATTATATGATTAATTTCTGTGATAATCACATACAGTACATTAGCACACATATGTCTGTACGTGTGCCTCTCTCCAGACCCTAATGTGTGGGTCTTCATTTCATGGAAATAGTTGCAAAATAAAACTGGAGGAAAGATAAACCATTTGAACCAATCCCTCATTATTATTGTGGTTGTGGGGTTTTTTGTTTTGGTTTTAATTTTGTTTGATTTTTTTTTATATGACAAGTTTTATTGAGACTACAGTTATTCACCAAAGAGTTTCCAGGGAGAAGTCAAAATAAGTGATTGCAACCTTGGGGAAATGGAAGTGAGGGAAAGAACAAAATCACTAGTTGAACTAATTGAAATTTTTAATTTTTTTATTTTTAGCAGCAAATGGTGAATTTGAAAACTAGTAAAAGAGTTGTAACAATAAACAGAGGATTAAAATCTCTAAAGGCACATAATAGACTGTGTATATCATGCAGTAGATGAACTATGAAATAAAAAATATAAGAAAATATACAGAACAAAAATTATGAAACTTCAACAACATAACACTAAGAAAAAAAAACATTATTATGAAATCTAATCCATTGGTATACTCGTGACACTTTTCCATTGGAAAAACTCAAAACGATGTTTCCAGGGATAAATGTGTTTCAGTTCACGTTTGTGAGGAAATATCTATTCCTAAGGGTATTTAAGATGTAATCCAAATTATATCGCAACAGACATACAGGTATTTTGCTGTTTCTGATACATTTTTTAGAGAGTTTAGATAGATAAATATTAAGTGTTTAGATACATTTGGAGAGGAATGAATTAAGAAAATTTGTGGTGTATGGGTAGTGACTTTGCTTTGGTGTAAAACAATTTTCACATTGGTCAGAAATATTAGGGCTTAAGCATTTTCATAAATGGAAACTTTGAAGTTGTTGAACTTTACTATTGCAAATGTAGGTATATACTGTGTTTAGAGGCCTTTAAGGTTAAGCTTACCAATGAACAGGGAATTTCAAGGTAGAAGTTTTAAATTACGGTACCCCAATCCTTTCAAATTTAGGCACACAAATTTTATGGTGAGAGACTGAGCTATGTCTCATACAGTAGAAGTACTACATCAGTAAATGAAGACATATTAACTTAGTCCAGACTATTTTAAAAATCATTAATTTTGTGAATCAGTGGTTGTGAAGTGTCCTTCTGTTTCTACAAAAAGAAAGACTGTAGAGAGAAGAAGGACAGGATAATATTGCAGATTTAACACAGCAACATGCAATTGTTGTCAAGGAAACAACATGATCTTGTTGCTATAGCAATATTACACTATATTATACAAGACAAATTAATATAAACAAAAGTAAAAAGTAAATGTTGTTTACAAATAGATTTCTTATGGTAGCATAAAACACAGAGTTCAATGCTTAACAGAAGGGTTTGAATTTAAAACTCCAGAGCCCTTCACACTTCAACTACTTCTATGATACACGTACTTTATGCCCCCTTTACTCTACAAGTTCTAGGAAATGAAAACCGCAAAAATATTGAAAACTAATTGGTGTTTTTATTTTGATTTTTTTAAATCTAAAATTAATACCTTTTGTTTAAAGTTCATTTACCACCATCCTACTCTGAAAAAAGGTCAGCTTTTTCTCTCTCTTCTAGCAATATACATTTTTACAATTTCCTTTATTAACTTGCTTCCATGCTCATAATCTTTGTTTGCCAGTAAAACAAGACGACTGGGTTTTTCTGAAAGACTCATACTGTGAGAAGGTGTTGATGCTGCTGGGGAAATAATTACATATCATTTATGACAATCAGGCTCATGAGCTGTTATTACCTTATTTTATTATAAAAAATGCAATAGTGACTTGTGCGACAAAGAAGCCAGACAGCTGGTTTGATAGTCCTCATGGAGAAACACTTTGGATCAGCCAAATATCAGAACATGATTTCCACTGAATTTAATGTTGTAAAAGAGTTCATTACCTAGGCTGAGGTCAGCTGAATTATTCTATATAAAGAATCTCTTGGCAGCACTTAATAGGAAATAGTAGATGTAGCCTGTGTTTGGAAAGAGATGTATAGGTATATGAATCTAGTTATACATTACTGCACAGCAGTGAGTTTTAGGCATCTTCAGGTTAAGACGGTCATAACAGTGTTTACCTTTCGAGTCACTTTCACTGATTCGCAATCTGGAAGCCTTTCCAGACAGACTAATTCTTAGCAGAGAGGTCTCAGGTTTGCTATGTTCTAGAGCTGACAGCATCCTTTAGGATTTGATACACCTGTATTGGCTTCTGCATTGTGTAGAGCTTAGACTGAAAGGAAATTGATTGCTCTCTGAAACCTTCTGATTGAGTCAATCATCTGGAAAATTGCATATTATAGATATAATATATATATATAATAGATATAATATAGGTATAGATATAATAGTAGCTGGAATATTGTATATTATAGATAAATATTTGATTAGCTAAAAGCAAACTTCCAAATTAAGGAAGTAACATAGATTTATCTTTTTTAATTTTAACTATAACTTTTAAAAGAACTGTGAAACTGTGACTGAGGTTACAAACTTGGACAAGAAGGTTAATCTCAGATATGAAATGGAGTCTGTTTCTGCATTAACAACTTTGTTCCTCAGACTGTACTAAAACATTGCATAATAGAAAAATAGTTTACAAGAGACAATATAAAACTTGTCAAATTCTTTAATGTAAAACGCTTGAACCTACTGTTGACAAAATTTTTTAGAAGTCAAATGTCATTTTCTTCAAGCAAGATCTACATAAGTAAGTCATAAGAAAGCTATCTATTATACTAAACCATAAACCTGGATGCGGTTTTTCACTCAAGTAGGAAAATACATTGTGTTTTATAAAGGTCAATTAGAATACATCTACTACAAAGAGGTACAAAATTAGATGTCTTAATTTTCAAAAGGTGTGTGGTGCAATCTATCAGCCTTCTATCTTCTTCATAGAATCTTTTATATTTCCTAAGACTTTATTTCTTGAGCATCTCCCAGAGTTATTACTCATGACCATAACACAATAGTTCTGTTCCTTTTCCCTCCTGTCAGTAGAAATGTGGCTCTCCACATCATTCTTTGGTGTGTTTTCATATGTGATGCTGTGGTGACAAAGTCTGATCAAAGATGTTTTTAGATGTTTTCTTGTGGTTGTCCTCATTCATTTCTCTTAGTGCATGATTAAGCACACACACAAAGTAATTTCTGTACTAATCTCTCACTAGATGTGTTTCTACCCTACACGTGCTCTATATGTGAGGGTTTCTTTTGTATGAATCAACCACATTATTTTAATTGTCTGAATCAATTTCTGATTTGATGTTCCAGGACTATATATGGGCAGTAAACTTACCTACAATTAATTCAAACAGATGAGTAATATTTATGTTTAATTTAACTTTAATTGTATTGCAGATGTCTCACCTGAGAATGACAGGAATGTAAGGAGAGATACATGGAAACATATATGGTCTTATAGAATTATATACTAATTTTGGTAGTTTTTTTCATAATAGCTTGTATGGAGATGCTTTGAATTTGTGACTACTACAGTATTCATAACACAGAGATGTTTTAGCTATGGCTGAGCAGTATTTACACAGCATCAAGGCCTTCTTCATTTCTCATGTCCCACAGCGAGCAGGCTGGAGGTGCACTAGAAACTGGAACTGACGAAAGGGACATTCCATACCATATGATGTCATGCTCAGCATATAAGGCTGGGGGAATAAGGAGTATGGGAGAGTGTTCAGAGTTATGACATTTGTTTTCCCAATTAACCATCACACATGATGGAGCCCTGCTTTCCTGGATATGGCTGGACATCTACCTGCCTACGGGAAGTGGTGAATGAATTCCTTGTTTTGCTTTGCTTGTGAGCACAGCTTTTGTTTTACCAGTTAAATAGTCTTGATCTCAAACTACAAGTTGTCTCACTTCTACCCTTCCAATTCTGTCCCCCATGCCACTGGGTTGAGGAGTGAGTGAGCAACTGGGCTGGGGCTTAGCTTCCTACCGAGGTTAACACACACCAAAATGTAAGATAAAGTTACTATCCTGTATTGGTTTGGTTTGTTGAATTTTTTTCTGGAGAGACTGGATCGCTGAAGTGTCAAAATACTGCATGTTAACAGACAACTTAATCATTCCTGGACAAGAGCTGATGCTCATGAAATCAAAATAACTTAAATTGTTTGCATCTGGCTGTTAGTAATTTCATGCACGTATTTGCACTGCCAAGAATAACATTATTTTGGTTTCAGTTACACTGTATTTCCCTCCTTGCCCTTTGAATGTGCAGCCAATACAAAGATTCAAAATATAGCCCAGGTTTCATTAGAAGTCACACCTAACATGCATTTATTTCACCA
Source organism: Rhynochetos jubatus (assembly GCA_027574665.1). Classification (NCBI taxonomy): domain Eukaryota; kingdom Metazoa; phylum Chordata; class Aves; order Eurypygiformes; family Rhynochetidae; genus Rhynochetos; species Rhynochetos jubatus. Next base: position 83,396,045 of record CM050649.1, on the reverse strand, counting down.
TCTGTACAATACTGAGGTAATAACAAGTATTCCTGCAATGCCAAGAAGGTGTAAGTGGTGATGGTTTATGGCAGACAAGTTTTTACATTCCACTTCATTTTATTTTTATTTATATACTTTTCTAAAAATCTGAACTGTGATATTCCGTGTTTCAGTGTAATTTTTCAAATTTCACAGTCATTAAAAAATAGTATTTTAACCAAATTTCATGATACTAATGTAAAAATAAAAATAAAGAATGGAGGAATATTTAGGTCAAAAGTAATTTTTCTGTATTTTTTTGGGTTTTGCTTAATATTAAGGTAAGAGTGGATGCAAAGACCCTATCATTAGAGCATGTTCTTCCTGGGGAAATGTGGATATCCTTCTTTGCAATTTGACCTTCTCTCAATCCTTTGTGAGGAAGAGATTGTAGAAGGAAAGTGAATTAGCTTTTAATCACAAACATGGTTACAAGTAGACCTGTATGATCTGATATGCTTTGAACATTTTATAAATAATTTTGTGCAGTTTCTGAGGTATAAGGTGACAGAAAACAATGTATATAGAAAGCTGATCAGTTTGACCTTTCCATTGATAATATTTTTGAGGTGAATATACAATAAGATGCTGATCCTTTGAATACAGCATTATGTGCTAAATGGATACGTTAAAGCAGTTAAAATGGGCAGACAATGTACATGTTTCTTGACTGCAATGGTTTTAAAATCTCAGTCTTAGCGTTGTATAAAGCAGAATTCTGTTCTTTCCTTGAAATATTAATTTCTTACTGAAATAAAGAAAAAAAATATTTCAGTATGGTAATGTTTGTCCTGCTGATAAAAATCATCTTTATCTCATCTAAACAAGATTGACTTGGAATTTTTAATATAAAAATGCTTCTTGTAGAATGCCAATATTCATAATAACTATTATAGCATATTTATAAATTGTCTTATAGTTTTCTTATTTTAGCATTCCCTATAAAAACTTATTTTCTTCTAAAAATTGCTGTAATTTATTGTTTTTGAAATGTGGAAACTGCCAAGTGGATCACAAAGTATATAGCAAATTATATCAATGATGCACTGAATAAACTATGTCAGTGTGACTAATGTGTAAAGAAGTACATATTATAGATCTTAAAATAAATGTTGTATCTGCTCTACATAACCTTCATAGGAAAATCTAATTATTTTCTCATATCTAATATTCTCTGAATCTAAGATACAGAGTTTTAGGAACTTGATTCAAACATAAGTCACATATAAATGTTAGATTTATATAAAAATATATGAATTACTTTGCATGCGTACAATGAACTAAAATATTTTCATCCATATTTGCCTTTGTCATCTCCAGGACAAGCAAATGGACCCTTTTTTGCTAGTTCTGAAAGTTACACATTTGTTATAAAGAGAAGTCTGCAGGAGAGTTCCTCTCCAACAATACATGTGTTCACATGTAAATGTTTGAATTTTCAGTTTAAAACTATTTGGCTAATAAAATATCATTTCAGTTTCCAAAATACCAGTTAAATAATGTATGTTTGTATATGATGTGTGTGTGTCTGTTACCATACTGGACCAGGGGAAGAGTGTGAGGAGTCTTCCTTCTGAGGAGGAAGAGGCAGCAGAGACAACATGTGGTGAACTGACTGCAAATCCCATTTCCCATCCCTCTGCACTGCTAGAGGGGAGGAGGTAGAGGAATTGGGAGCAAAGCTGATCCCGGGAAGAAGGGAGGGGTGGGGAGAATGGTTTTATGATTAGTTTTGTTTTGTCTCTCATTGTGCTACTCTGATTTGATTGGTGACTAATTAAATTGCCTTTTTTCCTATGACAGTAAATGGTGAGTGGTATCTCCTTGTTTGATCCTGAGTCTTTTCTCATATATTCTCCTCCCATCCCATCCGAGAGAGGAGTGAGCAAATGGCTGTGTGCTGCTTAGTTGCCAGCTGGGCTTAAACCATGGCACATGTATAGTTAATGCATTTTTCTGTCTTTGAAAGCTGTATGTGGAAATTTTAAAGTTCTGAAAAAAAATTTTTGTCTCAAGCAACTCATGTTAATACTCTGATTTCTAATAATTAATTTATCCTCAAAATCTTTGACTTATTTACTATCTTTGTGATTGACTAAAAGCAAGACAGTAAATTTAATACCTCCAAAAATTTGTGATTGATATTTTGATTACAGTTCTTACATTGGATTTTAGTGTTACTGACTTTTCTGGAATCACAGACTAGGATGCATAAAGTTCCCAATAAAAAATGACAAACTGAAGGAATTCATAGGTTTAGCTTCAAAACAAGTATGTAGTTTTTCTGCAAGTAAAAATAAAAAAAAAAAAGAGAGGGAAAATTGTAAAATATGTATCTTTGTAGTCTGGCCATGAAAACATAGATGCTTGGGGAGTTTCAATAAAATCATTTTGAATGTTGAAGCAAAAACATAGCTGCTATATCTTTTCTGAAAATTTTAAGCTTTTCAGGATTTCAGTATTTCAGGAAATTGAGATAATTTTATATACATGTATACAGATGACATATATACACATAATTTAGCAGAAGTATAGACAATTGTCATAAATAGCTTTGATAGACTGTACAGGTTTTAAGGCCTTTAAAGAGAGCAAGATTTTCATGTCACTAACATAGTTACAGTGATTAGAGGAAATTCGAGGTAGGTATTTGTCTTCATCTCCATTGAAACCACATAACGTGGTATATAGGATTTTCTTTTTCTGTTATAGGACATGCACAGAATTATCACAATTTGATATTAGGAGTCTAACTCTAAAAAATAGCCAGAGAAGGTGAGGTAATTCAGTTTCTGTTTTAATACCTTTACTGACAAGATAAAACATACAAATGGTGATAGCAGCAATGTATGAAATGAAATTGCTTAGATCTGTCTACCATAGACCTCTCAGTGATAATGGAGTTCTGCAGATTGGTTGCCTAAGGTTTTTTTTCTCCTATATCTGACTTCACAATGGTTAACATAATGAATTTATGAGGTCTTAATTACAATACCCACCTCAGACTTTTTATTAAGTAGACCCATTTTATGCTCTTGTCTATTCTAATTGATATTAGGCACTTTTTTGTATATCTAAAACAAGAAGTCAGCAACTCTAAGAAAAAAATAAAAAAACTTGTATTCAAATAGTTTTCCATGTTTCCTAACACCATTCTGATTAAAATTTGTACTGGAGGAGCTCAGAACAGACATTGCTTCTCTCAAAATTCATCTAGTTCACTATTATGTAGCAGAGTATAGTATTATATACTCTAGGTTCCAAATTTTACATTCATCACTATAGATTAATAATATTTTGGGTCTTTACCAGCAGGATATTTTAGGAAAGAGCAGAATAAGACAGTGAGGAGGTAGAGAGGTTTACAGTTGGAGGGCTTGCTGAAAATAATGCCTCCTTTTTAAAAAGCAATCCCATGTGAACTAATGTACTGCTCTTTAACTATAAAATTAAAACCCCATCACATTGTTTGGCAGTTAGAGGATTATAGCAGTACTGCTGACTCCCATTTCCAGATGGAGTTTGGCTGTGAACACTTACTACTGACTGTCCTGAAACACATATAATGAAATTTCAAGAAGGGTAGATGGCTGATATTTTTGTTGACTATATGGTGCTAAATGTGGATTATGCATTATGTTCAATATGACGTATATTAAGCTTTAATACATTAAATTCTGTTATCTGTATTATTCTATTTCCTGTTGAAAGACAAGTGAAAGTGCACAACACTTAACACTACAATGCATGGCAACAATTCCACTGCTCTTTCCCTAATAGACATTACACAGTTTCAGTAATCTGTAAGGATTTTGCAATTCTTTCTAAAAGAAATATGCAAGATACTACCAGAATGAAAAATACACTACAATGTGGTATGCTTCATCTTAAAATGCATGTGTTTCATAAGTGTAGCAGATCACCCAGATGCTGGGCAAACTAAAGTAACAACTGATATCTTGAAGTCAAAACAACAGAAGCAGAAGTACCCCTAGTAGAGACAGGAATTGGGAATGTTCCAACTCACTGCACTGATCACTGGGAGAAATAATACCTGATATATTAGTAGTGGCATGTGTGCGCATACTATATAGGGTGCACATGGTTTTCAGAGACGAAAGGCTGCAATTCAAGATTATGAGGCCTGTTCTGGAAGAACTCAGGAAGACAGAAAAATTGATGAACAACATCTTGGGGGATATATTTCAACTACAAGGAAAGCTGATTGATTCTACTGAGAAATAGAAAAGCAAACATGCTAGTCAGGGACAAAAGTTTTTACAAACCAGGAACTCCAACCTCATGACAGCAAGAAACCAAGCTGATGAAAATGGAAATTACCTCTAGATTAAGAACTGATGCAAACCTATACAATTATTTACATTGGAGTGATGATAAATGGGAAATAACTACCACATTGTCTCTTCAGTATGACAACAAGGGGTATTGAATGAAACTGAAGGTGCTAAACTCAAAAGAAAAAAAAACAACAAACCAACAACCAAACTTTTACTCCATTTTTTTAACTTATTCTGTCATTTCTGTCTCATAAAATTAAACAGTGATACATAGAGTCTGTTTCTCTCCCTCTGTACACTAAATGTACAGAGAATTCCTCACTAGTCTTAGGAAAATAATCTGAAATAGTTATATTTGTATCCGATACTATGTATTTATCTAGCTCAAAGTTTCTAAGAATTTCAGTGCCACTAGATAAATAAAGTTGCTTATATTAATTAAAGCCATGGGGAAAATGAGTCAGAGAGGGACTTTAGATGAAAGAAACGTTATAAGAAGCTGGGCATAATTTCCTTTGTCATTCATTGTACCTTTAAGCATTGAAACAGAAAATGTCTTTTATAAATGCACACAAATTAGCAATAGAATTAAATTACTGATATAGAAGCCCAGATTTCCTTCACATAAATTCATAAGTTTTAACAAGATATCAATTAGACAGTGATTGCTCAGGGTTGACACTATACTCAATAGAAAGAGATAAGTATCCTCAAAATCATCTTATCATGGTGTATGTTTCTCTACTTTGACTTTAATAGTAGCTGTGGAAAGGCTACAAAATACAGTTAAGTTTGCAAAATTCATTGGAATGAACCCAGACTTTAGTCATGATTTACAAAAAATGGTTTATTATCTTTCAGTAAGTGTGGTTACTGACACATTTTAAGTTGAATAGTATAAACCAAACATAGTGTCTCTTTTTCCATTTTTTTCATCATTAAGGCAAAATGTTACACCAGACTCATAATTTTCCCAGACACCCGTATACCAAACTGTGTAGATAAGGGAAACAGCATGCCAATGTAAATTACTTCCTAATTAGCAGAAGTTCTGCCACTGACACAGGCAAATACATAAAAATGTTCCTGTCAAGCATCTTGAATGTTTTGTCATGAGTATGAAACTGAGGTTGTTACAATATGAGTAAATTTGATAATACAAATAATTTAAGTTCTAGTTTAATTTTGAACTACTTTACTTTGGCACATTATCTTCTGCTTTTTTGGGTTTTAAAATTTATTTTTTAAATGGAGGTTGAGTGAAAAAAAGTATGACCTAGACCTAAGGAAAATATCATGTGTTCTATGTGAGCCTCTAAGCAGCACTAAGGAAAACATAGTCTTTCAACTCAAGATCTTGCAGAAGGCAAGTTCGATAGGCTAAATAGATCCTAAAAGGACACTGTCTTTCTTTCTGTAATACAGGGAGAACAGTCTTAACTGAGATTTTGGACAAATTTCTAATAATTTAACCCTCTGAATCAGAAATATTGTAGGAGGAATAATAATGGTTTATACCCACTATTTGAAGAGCACTAGGAATCTATATTTGTTTGTAATTTCTCTTCTGCTGCCATTTGATTTTTAAATTAGTCCTTTGTTTAAAAAAACTCGTAAGGAGAAAAGTTATTTAAATTACTTTCATATTCATTTAGTTAATAGAATAACACATATAAATAAAAGTTATACACTAGAGTCTATTTTTGTTTTGTTCTTTAGATTTTCTTTTATTTTAGTAGCTTTGTACCAGTGGTGGAGAAAAAATACTGTGACATACCTTGCATTTCAAATCGTCAAAGATCTTGAAATGGAGAATTTTGACAGAAGCATGTGCTATGCTAATTTCACAGAATAATAGAATCACAGAATAGTTTGTGTTGGAAGGGACCTTAAAGATCATCTAGTTTCATCCCGCTTGCCATGGGCAAGGACATCTTCCACTAGGTCAGGTTGCTCAAAGCCTCATCCAGCCTGGCCTTGAACACTTCCAGGGATGGGGTATCCACAGCTTCTCTGGACAACCTGTTCCAGGGCCTCACCACCCTCTCTGTGAAGAACTTCTTCCTGATATCTAATCTAAATCTCCCTGCTTTCAATTTAAACCCATTACCCCTTTTCCTGTCACTACAGGTCCTTGTAAAAAGTCTGTCCCCAGCCTTCTTGTATGCCTCCTTCAGGTTCTGGGAAGCTGCTATAAGGTCTCCCCAGAGCCTTCTTTTCTCCAGGCTGAACAAACCTAATTCTCTCAGTTTGTGCAGGACATTGCATTTTGCCTTGTTGAACTTCACACTGTTGGCACAGTCCCACATATCAAGCCTATTAAGGTCCCTTTGGATAGCGTCCTTTACCTCCAGCATGTTGAACGCACCACACAGCCTGGCGTTGCCAGCAAAGTTTCAATTTAAACCCATTACCCCTTGTCCTGTCACTACATGCCCTTTTAAAAAGTCCCTCTCCATCTCTTCTTCACACTGAACAAGCTCAGCTCTCTCAGCCTGTCTTCAAAGAAGTGCAGCAGCCCTCTGATGATCTTTGTAACCCTCCTCTGGACTCACTCCAACAGGTCCATGTCCTTTTTATGTTGGGAACTGCATGCATTACTCCAGGTGGGGTCTCACCAGAACAGAGTAGAGGGAGAGAATCAACTCCTTTGACCTCTTGTAGAAGGCCACCGAATTTTCAGACATGATTTGCCCTTGGTGAAGCCATGTTGGCTGTCACAATTCACCTTCTTTGTTTCCATGTTCCTTAGCATAATTTCCAGAAGGAACTGCTCCATGATCTTGCCAGGCACAGAGGTGAGACTGACAGGCCTCTAGTTCCCCTTGTCTCCCTTTTTTCACTTTTTCAAAATGGGCGTTATATTTCCTTTTTTCCAGTCATTGGAAACTTCACTGGACTGCCACAACCTCTCAAACTTCATCTGCCAGTTCCATCAGGACTTGGAGATACATCTCATCAGCTCCCATGGACTTGTGTACCTTCAGGTTCCTTAGATGGTCTCAAACCTGGCCTTCTTCTACAATGGGAAGTTCTTCCTTCTCCCAGTCCCTACCTTTGTCTTCTATGACTTAGGCAGTGTGGCTAGAGCAATTGTTGGTGAAGACTGTGGCAAAAATGTCGTTGAGTACCTCAGACTTCTCCATATCCCGGGTAGCCGGGTTTCCCATTTCCTTCCAGAGAGGGTCCACATTTTTCCCAGTCTTTCTTTTGTCATCGATGTATAGAAACTTTTCTTGTTGTTTTTGATGTTTCTGGCCAGATTGAATTCTATCAGGGCTTTAGCTTTCCTAATCTGATCCCTGCCTGCTTGGACAATTTCTCTGTATTCCTTCCTGGCTACCTGTCCTTGCTTCCACCCTCTGTCAGGTTCCTTTTTGTGTTTCAGTTGTCCAGGACCTCCTTCTTCATCTATGCAAGCCTCCTGGCATTTTTGCTTGGCTTTTTCTTTGCTGGTATGAATCCCTCCTGAGCTTTGCGGAGGTGATCCTTGAATATTAACATGCCTTGTTGGGCCCCTCAACCCTCCAGGGCTTCATCCCACAGTACTGTACAAAGCAGATCCCTGAAGATCTGCTTCAGAAACCTGAATAGTGGTTTAACTTCAGCTAGCAAAATACCACTAAGATGGCCTCACAGGTTCCCCTCTCCCCTCCTTCAGCGGAGGGGAAAAATCAGAGGAAAAAGATAAGGAAGCTCGTAAAATTGAGATAAGAACTATTTCATAATTGAATCTAAATGAATATATACAAATGCTACTAATAATAAGTAATTAAAACTGTAGAAAATAAACCATATGATACAATATGATAAAATTCTTCACCACACACCAACCAATGCCCAGTCAGGTCCTGAGTAGTGAGAGTCAGATGCAGAGACCCCGAGAGCCGAGCAAATCCTGTCAGTGTCAGCACAGCCGGGAAACTAACAGACCCAACAATTCATGAATGAAAGAGTCAGCAAAGGAGTTAGCAAAGCAGCTAACAAAGGAGTTAGAATGTTAGAAAGTGAAAGTATAAGTGCAATGGCTCCCAAACTCTCTCCCCAACTATTCCCTGATCATGACATACTATGGAATGAAATACTTCCTTGGTCCGTTTGGATCAGCTGCCTGAACTGTATGTCCCCTACACTGCCTGTAACGAGAGAGAGTTGGGAACGCAGCTGCAGTATCAGAAGCTGAGAAAGACCTTGAATTAGGTGTAGTCATTCCCCAGCACCAGCTAAGGCACCTTATCAGTACTTATCTCAGAGTAAATCCAGGAACACAGCTTCACACCAGCTACTGTAAAGAGTTAACTCTTTCCTGACTAAAACCAGCGCAAGGCTGAAGTCTGCTCTCACGAAGCCCAGGGTAGTGAGCTTGCTGTTCACTCTTCTCTCTGCCCTAAGGATCTTGAGGTCCACCTTTGCATGGTCACTGCAACCAAGGCTTCCCTTGAGATTCACATTCCCCACCAACCCCTCCCTGTTGGTGGGAACAAGGTCCAGCAGGCATCCCTCCCCATCAGCTCCTCTATCGCTTAGTAACAGAAGTTACCATCAACTCATTCCAAGAACTTCCTGGACTTCTTATGCCCTGCTATGTTGTCCCTCAACAGATATCGAAGTGGTTGAAGCTCCCCATGAGGACCAGGGTTTGTGAACTGAGACTGCTACATCTGGTTATATAGGGCATCATCCACTTGGTCTTCCTGGTCAGGTTGCCTATAGCAGACCTCCACTATAATACCAGTTTATATATAAAAATTATATTAAAATTACATATAAAATTTTGTAAGTGTATGTCTACTATTTTGCCTTGCTTTTGTCAGAAAGATATTTGGGTTCATTTCAGCTATAGTACATGTGTCTTTTTTAGAAGTAGTATAATACGAATATACTAGTATAATAGGAAGAAGAAAACTTTATAAAAGAAGGTCTTTCAGGATATCATCTCTACTATACCTTCCTGTAAATCTCCAACAAAGGTCACTTTTCAGTAGAAGTCAAGTACGCCAGCTTTTAAAAGAAAATGTACGACAAAATTATACTCAACAAAACAGTTACACTCTATTGTTCACTAAATACTAGAAGTCACTAGGACCGTAAATAAGAGAGGTGAATTAAACATATGTAATGCTTGTATATTGTGTGAAATTTTGGAATTGTCCTTCCATTTGAACTGAGGTCTGCAGAAAACAGTGCATGAGCTTCTATAAAACTCCTGTTCTTTATGTTCCATTAAAGTAACTGAAATGAAGACAAAAAATACTGCATTATGAAAGAATGGTTCTAAAATATGTATAAAAGTAAGATCACACTACATTTTTCAAATTGAGGAAACTAACACTTGATAAAACACTATACTACTCTGAAGGAAAGTTACTGCATATTCAGTTATACTGTTTTCTACTGGAAAAAATCTCTTTATAAAGCTATTTACCTCCATATAGCTGTTAAACTACTGACTTTAATATTTGGGATTTTTTCAAATGTTCTGCAGACTTCAGCTTTTCCTAGGTGTTTCTTGTACAAATTACTGAAGAAGTAACATTACTAATTACCAATTTGTTGGGCTGTTTTTCTTTCTTTTCCTATTTTTTTTTTTTATTTAGAGGCTGCCACTCATCTGCTCTCTGGCTCCACCTCCTTCACAGCACAGGAGGAGAAAATAAAATGAAAAAACTCACAGTCTGAGATAAAGACAGGAATTTCCACATTTTCTTTTGAATCTAGGACATTGTGCTTTTTGAATAGGTTTGTATGGGTCCAGAAGAAAGTAAAGAGAAATTCTTATGTCACCTGAGACTGAAGATGTTGAATCAACCTTTGGTTATGTAGTTTATATTATAAGTACACTAAGAAATACAGAAGTCAAAATTGTCTTCTTCTCTTACCTCGTCCTGCTGAAGACATGACTTTTATGCCGATCAGGTTTTTTCTCACTTGTGTCTAGGACAGCCACTTCTTGGAAGTATGTTGGCTCAGATTTAAAAGAAAAAAAGAAAGCAGGAGAAGCTTCTCATAGTGAAAAGATATCAGTCATCTTCAGAGATTAAAGTTTCAAAGGTTAGTCTGGTGGGTTGGTTTTATGAACCAATAGTTCAGTGCACTATATAAGCACAAGAACACTGATATCAGAGACATGATGTTGCCAGTCTCTATTTAATCATTATTTTGACGTGAGATGGAAGGTCCTTTACATTATTTAATATAAGATTCAAAGGAATCTATAAACCCTGTACCTCCATAAGTTTTCAAAATAGTGAAAGTCCAGGCTGCTCTGAGTTGCATTTTGCAGCAAATGGTTGCATATTTGAAGTTTGTCAATCTTTTCCTTCCCTAAACAAATCAATCTCTACTCATCTTCTGTTATTGGACATGTTTTCTAAGCCACTGATCTTTCTGTTTTCATGTTTTCCAGTTAATCCATTACAGCTAAACATTAAACATCTGAGCAGGTCATTTCCACTATCCACTTTAACCTTCCATGACACCTGTTAGAAGCCAGCCAAAGGAGTAGAATTTAGGAACCATAAGTTCCCTCTGTACAGGAATGTTTCTGAAGTCAATTCAAAATACCAGTTACTTCAAAGTTTTAAGGTCTGAGTATCCCACCAAATGTAATAACATGGCACCATTCATCAATTACTAGAACAATGCAGATACACTGTGCCACAGCGATTCTTCTATAGTTTCTGGTTTAGGCAGAAGAAATGTTTTTTCTTTTTTCCTGGTCCTTACATGAACCTATATTTTTACTATTTTCTTAATTTGCATCTTTACTCATACCACTATTATATATTCAACCTTTAGAATTCTTCTGAGCAATGATTTAACATTCTAAACTCCTTATGCCTTCACCTTTTCCAGTATATTACCTATGTGACTGAAGAGAGTTTATATATCAAAGGGAAAGAAATCATAGGCATATGCAATTAAAATAATTCAAGAATCTGATTTATTTACAGGCAGAGAGAGGGAAAGAGGTTAGGAAAAAACTACATAGATAAGGAATGCATTGTCTCTAAAGTTACAATTTCAATATTTTTCAAAATTAAATCCATGTCAGATGTATAAAATAAAGTCTTTGTGTCTCTGCCTCAGTCAAGTCCTCCTTAGCATGCACTGAATGGAAAATAAAATTTCTCAAGTGGCTCATCTAATCCACTTAATAACCAACTTGAAGGTCTCCTTCAGAAACCTTCTGTGTTTAAAACAGAAGCATGTTTTTATGTATGAGTTCAATATATTTTTAGTAAGTTTTCATGCAGGCATCAGAGTAATAATTTTAATGTTAACAAGTATATAATGTCTAATACTACTTGTATTTTAATACATTTTCTTATATTTCAACCTTTTACCTAGTATCTAATCAACTCAGAGACAAAATTCCTATATTTGTTCATGTAAGTTCACACCAGAATCTTATGTGATTAAAAGAAGCTTTTTTTCAGAACACCATTATTCTAAAATGTTGGAATCCCCTTTCTGATCTTTCATAAGTGGCTATGATTTTTTAATATTTGTTTTAAAAGCCCAATATAATGGACTAGTTATTTTTACACCATGACATGAATACATGAATTCTGTTGCCTACACATAGACACCTGGTAACACATGAGATGCCCTGCAGTGTTTGAGATATTCAGTGAAGGGACACTGGTATTGCCTTGGGGAGGCAGCTGAAGAACAGATGGGAGACTCTGACATCTAATGCATTGAATCAAGTCTATTCAGTTATCTGTAAATAAAGACTTGATACACACAGAAAAGGTGTCTGTAGCTTCACTGTAGTAGCCCAGAAAAATTGTAAGGACTGATTATTCTAGTCATGTTTTTCTAAGAAGTACAAAATATCTTCAGTTCTCTCACTATATTTGAAGTAATTAAATTTCTCATCACTATATGCATTTGTTTTCTAACATAAATGTGATTTCAGTGCATGCAGTATATCCTTCATGTATGTGTTCCTTGTATCTATATGCTTACTCATGTAACACAACTTGATAAAGAAACTCTTTATCTCTGCCCCTAAGTTTCTATTCTCTTTAATTTGTGATTTTAAGCAGTCTTTCTCAAATTGACAAGAACAGATGAACATAAGCCACGGTCAACCTAAAATCTTACATGAATAGGATAACATCGAAAAATGATATTGCTTACTTTTTCCTTTTGTCAGGATATTTATTGGACCAGAATATCACATTATTCCCTTTCAAGGCAACTAAGAATTAAGATAGATTCTGGATCATAAAATATAGCTGTATGGTATATATCTTAGATGGATATACAATTCAGAATTTCAAAACTAAGGGGCACCAAAACATGCCTTGAATATCATACATCATTTCATCAGGAACATTATGTTCACTAATCAGGAGCCTGAGTCAGAAGACAAAACAATGTGTATACTACTGTCAAAAGATATCTGCGGGTTGCATGGTTTTCCTCTTAAAATAATTACCATGAATAGTTTGTTCCTGAAGATCATGACAGACAACTCTTTCTGCATTGTCATGCCTTGTATTCTGTTTAACAGAAAAAATATTAGCTGAGTCAATGTTAAAGATAGCATAGCAAAGGAATTCTAGACTTTTTACAGATAAAGAACAGGAATTAGCATAGGAATGTGTGACCAAACTCTGATAAACAAAGGCTGTTTTAATATCTACCTTTTTTTTTTTTTGTCAGTGTGCTTACAGGAATTTTCTTCAGGCTACAACATGATCTCAGGAAAAGACATTATTCTTCCCTGAAATTTCTTATGTAAGTTAGTTCTATTTTAAATCTGTAAGAAATATGCTGATTTTAAACATTTTTACTGCTTAGTACTAAGTGGTTTTGATTTTTAAGAGTGAAACTGGCAAGTGAGTCATACATATTTCCTGACTACTTATGATTCGAGTTAGAAAAAAAGGATGTTATGACTTCAGAGAAAGTAAAATTTTTCTGAGAATATTTTGAGAATTTTTTTCAGAAAGATCTGTGAGTATTTTTTGTTAGAAAAAATAGCAATTGGTGTGTCTCTGAACACCATCTGATCATTCCAACAAGGTAATGAAAACCTCCTGACCCCATATAACTGTTTACTTTTCCAGCAGTATCAGTGCTGCCATTGTAAGTGTTGACTTAAACTTATAGATAGATGCAGATGTATGTATAGACACAGAGAATTATTCCTAAATTCTGTGCAACTCAAAGGGTACACTCCTTGATTTTCTGGCAGATGTATCATTACATGTTGGAACAGTGTATTTGTAGAGTATGCTTGTATTCAAAATATGTAATCTATATTTAAATAGTTTTGCATCCTCATTTTTATGACATATTCATTTTACATTAAAAACTACATAGTTCCAAGGCAAGTCTTTGAAAAGGAAATAATATGTACCAATGGAGAGCACAGAACATTTTGTTCAACAGAGAATACTGAAGGTGAGTGGTTTAGCTGGGAGAAAACAGGCAGTATGAGAAAGTGGAAAAGTCTTTGGCTTAATGTATACATTACTTGGCAACAACCAAAATAGCAGTGTTATTAATATTCTTCTCAGCACAAATACAACTGTAGCCTCATACTAGTTACTATGAGGAAAATTACCTCTATCCAAACCAAAACCAGCACCATGAGTCTGTCAACCACAAAAAAAAAGATCATTCTTATGACCAAAATATGGAGTGGTGCCTGCTGAGAACTTGATTCTGTCCCATTCACTGCAGATGTTCTATATAATATAGAAAGAGTCAATGGAACTATATTTTTCCCACTAGTTACCCATAAAAAGTCTCACCTGAATCTTCCCTAATTTGCCGTTAAAAACTGTAACAAAACTCTAGGAGATCTTAATTTTGAACAATAAATTGAGCACCAATTAATCTGAAAAATCAGATTCATATCTTTAAAAAATGAATGCTGAAGTTAGTGCAAATTCTACTTATTTGTTGGATGGGCTGTTCATTAAAATTCAAATTGAATATTTTCAAGGAGGCAATTCAGCCCTGATAAGATTCCTCTGATAATTAGTGAGAATCCTTCCCACATAGTAACAACAGATTTCTCTTCTTCAACATCTCACAATTTTAGGAAGTTAGAGGCCAAAACCCTTTATGTAACAAACTGACTATGACTATTTTTCGTTAAATTCCAGTGGAAACCATTAATTTCATTTTCTCAGTATCTATAAAATGCTACTCATAATGTCTCTTCTCATTATAGGAAGTTTTATGCATATGGATGCATACAAATTTTTAAAACATTCAAATTGCATAAATACAGTGATGATCAACACAGAGAAGTCCTTTGAGAACATGAGTAATCGGCTGTTCAGAACACAGCTAGAATAAGATGGGCAAAGCAAAGAAGAAAAAACATAAATACTGATACCTGTTTATGAAGGAAAATGCAGCATCTTTGTATTGACTAAGGAAAAAGTCCACTAGGGAAAAATACTGATAACTTAATTAAAATACTAGTTCATAATGTGCCTATACAGATGGTCACATGATACCTAAAATGAGATTGTGCGATCCCAGGTGTGCTGTTACAATGGGACAATAAAGCAATAGACCTGTAAGTGGTTTTAACTACAACTAAAATCATGAAAATAGATAGAATCTCAAACATTTGTCTAGATTTTATGAGGCTAAGAATCACACGTATTTTGCAAATAATTCACAGGAAGAAACAAAAAGCATACCTCCAATTAAAAAAAGGCACATACTTAACACAGTTCAGGAATATACTGGAAAATACTGACAATGAAACATTATATTTCATGAAAGTGTTTATTCAGGTCAAACATTTCTACTTACAGAATACTTAATTAAAAGTATGCAGTTAAAAGTTCATTATGTCTGTCTTTGTATAAATTAATCAGAGTCTGGTTAACCAGACCAGCTGGTCTGTTGGTCAGGTATAAACAAAAATTCAACCTCAAAACCTCAAAACCTGACTATCTAGGATACAAAAGCTCTCATTCAGCCCAATAATTCCTTAATGTATTTTTCCTACCAGCACCACTAAAAGGCATCTTTCTCTTTGTTTTCCAGATGAGAAAGGGAAGCACAACAAATAAAGGTTCTTCAGTCAGCCAAGAAAGTTTTGCATGTCTTGTCCTTTTTGACTATTTTCAAATTCAGCCTGACTAGAATTCACAATACCAGCCCAGTTACATTCATTCAGGAGGAGAATTTAGGTTCCTCTCAAACAATATTGACAAAACCAGCATGAAGGTAACCTAAACCAGCAAACATTGTAAAAACTAGGAACAGGGAGCATGAAAAATTGGTTATTTAAAGAGGAAAAAAAACCCAAACATTGGCTCTGTTGTTTGACGATGTTGCCTTTAGATCAAAAGTAGAGTGATCCTGAGCTCTAGCCTCTGCTCTCAGAATTAGTCATGGAATTTATACTGAGGGGTCAGTTCACAGAAAGTAGCAAGGTTTGAAAAGAAATGGAGTCCAGAGTCTCTGGAAAGACTGAATAGGCTAGAATTTTTAAATAAACTTCAGTTTTGTAGTGAATGTTCCAAAAAACTACT
Source organism: Rhynochetos jubatus (assembly GCA_027574665.1). Lineage (NCBI taxonomy): Eukaryota > Metazoa > Chordata > Aves > Eurypygiformes > Rhynochetidae > Rhynochetos > Rhynochetos jubatus. The sequence goes on along the minus strand of CM050649.1, from coordinate 83,380,204 downwards.
AATATAGGTCCAGTATCTGCTATCTTTCCCTTTTCTCAGACTTCATATCAAGTTATAAAGTTATTAATTGTTTCTGATGATAGACATAATTAACTACTGCAAATTCCAAAGAACACAAAGAAATGTTGCACTAGTATCCACTTCCTTTGGTATTACATTATTTGCTTCCCCTTAAGATGATGATTACCACGGCTGAGATGAAAAGCTATCTAAAGTTAGAATTGACACAATGGAATGTGTAGCTATTATTTCTATGGAATAAGCAGTCTTGTTGACATAAAAAATTTGAACAGTCCTGAGACAAAGTTTTATACACCACCCACTTTTATGCTAAATGACACTAATATCCAAACATTTCAAACCTGCCTAAGAAGTAAATACATACTACAAAAAAACACTAAAAATTGTGTCACTGTTGTTATACAGGCACTGTTTTTAGAAGTTAAACAAGTTGTCTCCATGCAGTGCTACAAATAATGATTAACTGAGTAAATGGAAATCATTTTTAACACTGGTGCTTGTGATGTATTTCGTTTAGCCTCCAAAACGTAACAATATAAGCCTGAAGTCTTGCTATTTTTTTTTAATGATAAAGCAATCATCAAAAAGTAAATCCCTGCAACTCCTCCTGGTTTTCCTCCTGTAGGGACTGCTACATAGACATGGAGATTGAATAACGTCTTGTCAAGACAGGACTGTGTGACATGAATATTTTAAGGAACACATATCGGTTGCGCAAAATTATGCCCATGTTGCCTTCAAATGGCCACTTGTACCACTTGTCACTGAAAAGGATGTGAAAAGCAACACTGCAAACATACTTCAAAGATGAATCTATCCTTATGTGCTGTGACTTAGCTGTTATAAATACCTCATGGAAATAGAGTAACTGCAAACAAAACAAAGTGCATACAGATATTTTTCTTCCCTCCAAGCACACAATATCTTATTAATTGCCACTCAGGATGTTATTTTGCATAATTTATTTTCTGAATAGTCCAGTAGCAGAAACAGAAATTACTAAAGAGGGGAACTTCTGTTTTCATGCTGAACAGCACTGCCAAGACAGATTCCAGACACAAAATAACAATAGAGTGAGGTTTGCATCTTTCTTCAGAGGCATACAGGAGAGAATGTGATATTGTACTCATACTTCCTATAAGAAGCAGGTTAATTTGTATTTTACAATCCCATTTTATGAATGGACACTTTTTCCAAATTCCATGAAAAGACAGCTGAAGGTTTTATGTTCTTTTTGTAGTTCATATAGTAAGAAGAAGGAGTCACAAAATCTTAATACCTGATATATAGGGAAAAGAAATACCGTTACAGGGGAGAAGAAAAAAATCAAAAGCAAAACCAAATAACTCATATATGTTTGTAGAGAGAATATTAATGAGGACTGAAACAGGTGTGGAGATTTCTGCTTAATAATCTCTCATTTATATGCCGTTCTGCAGTGCTTCTTATGGTAGTAACTGAAAGTCTTATCAATATAACAATAATTTTCCAAGGCCTCTGAGAGGAAGGTCCAAACCAAAAAATATTTAAAATTAAAATATACTGGGGTGTTTTCTTCCTTTTTTGGTGTGGTTTTTACTAGAAATACCTTTAAAAAGTAGATTAACTTCACATGGTCAGCATAGGAGCTAGAGATATACATAAGGTGGCGGGAGAAGGCAGCAATTCTATTGCACAGCTTGAGAAGAAAAAGGCAATAGAAAAGGATTCAGGGGATGAACATCTGTCTAGAGAAGATCCCTGAACTAAGGTATTGGCAACACAAATCAACCAGCCTTGCTGACATTTTAAGAAAACATTATGCAATGGTAGATTTTATACTGCTGAAGGAGATTAGACTTTTATAAGTTACTCATGCATTTTACAATGAGACTTTCTCACTTACAAGTATTCAACAGTTAAAAGCATTGGTACTTGGTGCATCTTATCAGTAGAAATATCCTATCATCCCTTCAACATAATTCAGGTACATTCAGAACTGTACAAATGAATGTGATTTTTGAATAAAAAATATCCAGATTAAATCCGAATGTTTTGTCTTACCTTACATAATCTTGATATTTGAGATGTCTCAGCACGTCTCAACATGTTTTTTACTAAATTACTCAAGAAGGTCCATAAACAAGAAATAGCTAAATATTTATCAAATATAAACAGTAGTACAGCTTTAAAGTTCATGCAGATTACTCCTCTTTCATTCATTTAAGGCACAGTCACATATCAAAGCCAGCTGGGTAAACCTAATTTGTTCTTTGGGGAATCAGCTGCAATTTGTGAACAAGATCTTAGAGGTAAAGATGGGCTATGGTGCTGTGTTAAAAAAAAAAAAAAAAAAAAAAAAAAAAAAAAAGTCAAGTGTCTTACATTTAGAAGAGCTAGATATTAGCTTCACTTCTAATCTGGATCACAAGAATTATTAATGTTTTTTACCTGTTATGTGATACAACATGGTCCTCCATTACTGCTGAACATAATGTTTCAAAGTAGCATGTGTCCGTCACATGAACTTAGAGAAAAACGCTGCATACTTCAAGAAATAAAAAGATACTTCCCTGCTGTGGAAATGAAAGAACTTCTTTCTTTCCATCTCACTATTGTGTTTCTGAAATAAAGAGAAATAAATGTTGAAATTACCGTTTTAACTCACACAAAGCAATGTTCAGTCAGTAATCCCTTCACTAAAATAAGTCAGAAAACTGCATTTGTTTCTTGTGCCATATGTTGAAAAAACAGTGGAAATATATATAAAATACTAGGTGCCTGTTTTCTCTTTGTTGACATTTTAAAAAGAACTCTTAAACACCCCTGAAAAACATATATCTGGATAACACTATCCTATAAGATGTGTTGTCCTGAATTTCAGAATACCCTACAACTACAAAACTACAACTCAAAGAAAAAACATCTCTAAGTTTTTCAAATTTTTTGCTTTCTCCCACATGAAATTTGAAAGAAAATGTGCTGAACAGCCATCTGTCATGGTGTCCATAAGGACATGTAAATTTAATTGGAAAAAATGCCTATTCTTTTGCTTCGTATAATTGCCAATACCCCATGTTACTAACATGCTAGAAGGAAAAAAAAAATTGTCCATTTTTTCCAATATTTTCATTGTTTATTCTTACTGTATTTTCTACATGCAGTTTGTACATTAAACTATCAGTAACATCTTCTGCTGTCTGTTTCTGGAAAATTGGTTGATCTGTCTTGGTTTTCAAATCTATTGTTTAGAGAAATTAAAGTCTATCAGTTTTTGTAAACTGGAAGGCACAGGTAACTCCTAAAATGAAAACTTTATTATCCCTGTTGTCATTTATAAAATTTCAAAATTTTTTTTAAAAAGTAAGTAAATAGGAGGAATTCAAATCTCAGAGAATTTCAGCTGAAACCTCTCAAGATGGAGGCTTACACAGATTGTGGGTTTTTACTTGACATGTTTCTTTAGGAAAGAATCTGCTATCTCACTCAAGAGCATGAAGATACAAATTATATAAGTATAGTTGGCATATATGAGCAAACTTGACAGAAAAACACCACAATCAAATAGAATATGTATTGCAACCTGAAATTAAAGCCACCTAGACCTTCTACTTCTGTGTTTAAATTCTTTTTTAAAATTCTTTCTTTTAAACATGGAGTATTGCAAAACCAACATAGGGTCAATCAGAGAAAATGGAAATGCACATCTAGCTTGGGGTTTGAACAGTCTTCTGTCAACTGGGAGGCATTCTACAGAGGATGAAAATAACTAGTTTGAGCCTATTTTTCTAAAGAGCTTAAGCTGATAACATCATCTTGCATACAACATGCCTGCCATTAACTGTAGTATCCATTAGCAAGCTTTACTAAAGGAAGGCTTTTCAGTTTCATTCTTTGTGAAAATGAGAAAGGAGTTAAAAGTGAGGAGAAAGACCTATAAGCGCACATGAAATGGCTGATCAATTGAAAAGCTTCAGACTGAGGTCATGTGTCCTTAGAAATCAAAGCAGCCAAAGACAAAAAAGATTTCACAAAAGTGGTAGAAGTTCGTCAAACCTGTGCACAGTCTCAAAGAACAAATCAGCCAATGACAGAGCCAGAATTAGGCTTCATTGGGCTGAAAGTTGAGGAATTTTCTTGGTTGTTTATGAACACAAATTTTGAAAGTCAGTATTAAGTTCTTAGTGACTAGAGTGGTGAAGAACTATGCCCATCATGCCCTAGAAAAGATTTTTTCGTTGATAAAAATAATTACTTACCTTGTTAAGAACTGTTTAAGGTATTTATATTCTTAGCCATCTTTTACTGAAAATGAGCTCCAGTTTAAAATACACAGAATTAACAAAAATGGAATGAGGAGTCCTATAGGGTTTTTTTCCCTTCATTCTAGAGTTTGATCAGTGATGTAGTTATTCTAAAATTACTCTTGAAATTTTATTTGCATTGCATTTTTTCTTCTTTCTATATTTGTTATACACACCAAAAAAAAATAATATGAGTCACTATTTTCCTCATTCACCCGTCCTGATGGCAATGTAATCACCACATGTACAGTACAGGTTTTGCTGAGTTTTTAAAAACATATCGGTTTGAAAAGCCTGTAACCTGAAGTAGGACTAAAAATCTGTTATGTTCTATCAAACAGAAAGTTGTGGTTAAGGGATTTAGACACCCACAATGGTCAGACATACTATTCCTCCTGAGGTCTACAAAGACAGTTATTTATTTTCACTGGTTCTAGGAAAGAATGAAACCTTTCCCATTCCAGTTTGTTTTGGAGCTGGGCTTGGTGACAGCATGCATGCTAGTGGAAAACAAATCACAGAAAGATGCTGGGGGTCATATTGCTTTAATCAAAGCATATTAAATTCTGCTGGAAACAGATCTCACTATTCCCAAGGTAAGAGCTGCCCCTGGATATAATTAATTTATATGTCTAGTTTTAAGATGCTGGAGAAAGCAAACTGACTTTATTCTTCTGATTTAAACAGCTAGATCTTCCTTATAAATAAGATCTGACCCTCATAATTCCTATTTTGTGATAAATAAATAATAGGAAATGTACAAACTAATCTCCATAGTGATATTTAGCTGCTAAAATAAGATTATGCTTAAATAACTTTTCTCTCTAGGCAATCAAGGTTTAGAATTTTATGATTTAAATTTTTTCCTTCTGCTTTATTTTGCCCCAGTTAAAATGTAACATGATAGTTAAGTCTTATCAGCTGTTGCAAAGAATAGTTTTTTAAGTAATTTCCATTTTTCTTAAATACTCTTTTCTTCATTAATGATTCACGCTTATACTGTGTGGGGTTTTTTGCCTATGCAAAACACCTCCACTTTGTTTGTAGATGGAAATACTCATAAGCACATAATTCAAGTAAAACCAGTGCTAACAGCTAACAATTTGTTGTTGTTTTACCTTAAGTGTAAAATTAATTTCTTATTTTTATTATCTTGTTTTCTGGCACAAAACTAAAATAATGGCATGGTGTTTTACATGGGTAGTCCAAAAGGGAGAAATTCCTCATTTGTCTCATGCCTGAACACAACAATACCTATTCAATAGTTATGGAACAGAAAAAAAAAATAATAAAAAGGTACCTTATTGGTTCATCTACAGTTTACCTGTTTAGACTCACTATGGTATATGGTATACACTATTGGTACCCCAAACTGGAGGTTCATAATATGTTCTGTGCTTACTTTTCCTTGAAAGTATCTGATGAGATTTCAGAAATCTGCAGATTGTGGGTTCTAACAATGAATGATGCTAAATATGGTGAATTTACCCCCTCCTCACTACACACAAATCATAATTAAGAAAAAATGCAGTATCAGGCAAAGCTCTGAACACAGGTATACAATATGGTTTGTCTGGGGGTTGGAGAACAAATATTTTACTTCACAGTATATATATATTTCAGAAAAACTGCTGATGGTATACTTTTAGTATGCAAAGGCTTAAGTTAGACAATCCTAACAAGAAATTTATAAATAAAAATATTACTTCAGTGTTCGTGTTCTAGATGCTTAAGAGTCACTTGAAAGATGTAATCATAGGATCATTTTTGTTCATTTTAAAAGAGTCAACTAAGGGTAGGTAAATCACCCTTTGGAAACATTTGTATTAAGACCACCTGAGGTGACCTTTTCACATTTAAATATACAGCTGTTGGATACCTAATGTTAAACCAGATTATTCACCTCCTTAGACTACTAGCTATGTAACATTACAAGGACAAAAGAAAATATTCCAGGAAGTGAATGCAGTATAACATCCAATAATTCAGTGATAAGTAATCTGAGTATAAACTAATTCATGCAATTAAACTTCAGCAAACACTGTTTATGAGTTGTTCCATATACTCATAATTACTGTGATCTCCTGCTACAACAGAGACAGAAGAACTGAACTATGTATATAGGTATTGTGGCTCCATTAGTTAGGGATTTATCTTTTCACCCATTTGTAGACAAAAACTATTATAGACAGCAGAATGTTATTCATGTCAGATGTCCACAGAGTATTTCTTGTTAAACTGAAAAATGCTTCAAACATGATTGTGTTCCATTGCTTCTGAAATGATAAATATTCTCCTCTCTCACAGACAAGTTAAATTATAAAACCATGAATAATAACCAACTGGAATATAGATAATTGATATTTATGTGGCTGTATTCTGTACCCTTTCTATGCTGAATTTTAAGGTATTTTATTAGTTCAAATTAATATAAATTTTGTAATTATACAATTCTTGATTTTTTTTTCCCTAGAAAATTTAGTACTACAGTCAAGCTACATAACACCTAAATTTCCTTCATGCAAGTTATTCACTTCAGTGTCTTGAGAGTTATATCTTAGAAGAAACCGAATTGAACTGTGAAAATCATTATTTCCACCGGGAATTTTATTTTTAGATTTTTTGCTCTCCCTCCATCTGCCTTTGAGCAATTTTCTCTTCTTCAAGCATGAACAAGCAATATTAATCCAATTTCTAGTTTCTGTGAGGCACATTAAGTTAGATCAAATGTACCTCAACTCACCTCTTTAGGAACTATGCCTTTATTTAACTGTTTCATTATCTCATTCTCATAAAATCTGTGCAAAAAACAGCCCTGTATACTGTGAAAATCATGGATTTTTCTGAATTGGATGTGGAGATGAAAAGGAAAAGCAAACACATAGGCACCATATTGCTTTTTGCCAAAGGAAATATTCTACTCTGATTCCCAAATGAGCAATCACTCAAAACCATTACATTTTAGAAGTATAATTCAGTCAACATTCAGTTTACTCACCAGTTAACATACAACAACAGGATGGTTAGTACCTGTTCTTAAAAAACTGTTCAAAAAAATATGAAGCAAAAAAAGTCACACAGTTTCTCCTTTTCCCCTTTCTAGCTTTCAGCCAGTTACAACAGAAGGAAATGGGAGTGTTGGTGTTTTCCTCCTCCCCATTCATAGTGCAAGGTATTATCTTTTGCACTCAGGAGGACAACCAAGGTTGGCCAAAGCATTTCTCACTTTACCTTGCTTCCCTTAACTGAGATTCACATTTTCTTTCTGTTATATCATCATTCGTTAGATCAGTTTTTTTACTTACAGGCAGTAAATTCTATGAAGAAATACTTGAGATACCACTTAATCCATAACCCTTCTACATACTTGTATTTTCATAGCTGTTACTAGTGTTTACAATTAGCTTTTATAAATAATCTTTCCAGCAGAATAAAATGGTATGCTGAGGTATTAAATCCAGCTATATATTCTTGGTACTATTATTATTATTGATCTCACTACTATGATTATTAAAGGTGTTCATTACTTTCTGATGTTAGAAGTGTGTTGTAGACATTTGAAAACATTCCTGTAATGGTTGCTGGGAAGGCCCAAGCCAACCCCAACAAAGCTAAGCTAACCTAAGATAAAGCTAACCTTTAACTGGTACACAAATTACGCATTTGTGTGACTGACTAATAAACCCCCACAATGGAAGAAGGCTCAGAGGAGATAGGCAAGGATGACATGCCCATGAAGCTCAGGGAATAATGTAGGGTGTGACTGAACACAGCTGTTGCCAAAAGAAATTACTTCATCTTAACAAAAAGAGGTCCAGAAGGTGGCCTTTCTTTGAGGTGTTTATGTTAGTTGAGTGGATCAACCGACTACATCACAGATGAGTGGATCACTTAGTGTAAATGCTTCTTCCTGTATTTATTGAAAGAGTGTAAATATCCATGTGAGTTAGAGCAGCACTGAGTACAGCCATTTACACTCGTATTGTGATTTCAGTACACTTTATATCACTCTGCTAAATAAAAAATCCAAATATCTTCAAATAAGTGTATTTGATATTAAATACTACACTGTCCATATGTAGAATATCTAAGAGAACTTAGTCACAGCATATAGACTCTAGCATTTTGCTCAGGGTAAATCCCTGAAATACTGTCTTTTTTTAAAATCTTTCTCTGCTTTTAACCTCTGCTGCTTGGAAATAGAGGCCTTCTGAATGTACCTGAGGCTTGATCACTCCAGTCCTATTTCACCTGCTCTTGATAAATATCTTGATACTGGAGGTTTATTTTACAGCCACATTGCTTTAGAAGAATGTGTGAATTTCCTTAGTTCTTTAATATGTTTGGCTTTTTTCCTGTTAGTGGAGGGTTGGTTTTTTCCCCAAAACTTACATGGGATCCAAACACATTAAAATACGTGAAAGTTCACTAAAACACACTAAATAAATGAAAATAGAGAATTTTTTCCTCTTCTGATTAATATTTATTCTTTTAATTTAGAAATGAATGGTATTGGGTCTGGCTGAGATGGAGTTAATTTTCCCCATAGCAGCCCTCATAGTGGAAGGAAGAAAACATATGGATGAACTTCTGGAAGGAATGGTGCTGCTTGTTTTTACTACATTTCTAGTATTTGTATGGCTTCCAAAATGTGATGCCTTCTATTTTACTGAAATGAAGGTGTGTCTGCTTTTCAAATCTTTTACACACAACAAACTTGTAACCAATTGCATCCTTCAAATCCTGTGAATGGTTCCAATAAAATGAGTAGAGTCACTTGCAATGGCAGGTCCTGGGCTGTAACAAGGTGTAGTCTAAACTTTGCTCTCTGGATCAAGTGTCAATGTAATTTATTGTAATTTATATGAACTTGACCAGCCTCCACTACCAGAATACTATAAGTGACTAACCCTCACAACGTTCATATATGGAAAGTGAATATTACTGAATTATACTCCACTTTGGTATGTTCACCGTCTCCTCTGACACTAAAAGGAAAGGCTATATTTATATTATCAAATAATGTTAATCAGTAGAAGTAGATTTCTGTTGGGTGCCCAATACATGCATTGTCTGCCTTCTGGAGGAGAAAGGAAGAGTTCCTTAGGACTAGCTCTAGTCAGGCACCACGGGTTAAGTCTCGTTACTGGTTAGAGAGCTCTAATTTGGGCCCCTGTAGCACGTCTTTCACTTCAGTTTCATGTGAGAGGTATTTTGCCAGCTTCATTTTGAGGCTTTTCCATAATGTGAACCAAAGCATAGTGGGATGGCACAAATAAGAGATTAATTTTAAAAATGCACTGGTGTTCTGACCTAACATGCTAATGTGAATGAAACTGATGCCAACCAAAGCATGATTTGGGCTAAATGAGTCAGTCAAGATCCATTAGACTCAACAGGTGTAATGTCACTTTAAGCAACTTCAATAATGTGCAGAAGAGACCAAGAGGGAATTAACATGCCTACTTTTCATCTGACTTTCATAATTTCCATTTGAAAAGTGGACTAAATACTGACTGAATGTTCTTCTCATCAAAAACTAGAAGAATACATGATATAGTACTAACAGTACTTATTCCAAAATTATTATCTTTCTTCCAAATTTTATGTTTAATGTTATTAAGTTAGTGTTTAATTCTATGATTGCAAATGGTTAGATTAAGCATAAAGAGGAAGAAAGAAAGAAATAATTTAAACCACTGAGAATGGAATTGGTTTCAGTGTTCATGGTGTTATGACATCTTGCCAAGGCAGAGATTCCAATTTTCGGTAGCTGTGAATCAAACTTTTCTAAAAAACCTTTGAATGGATATCTCCAAGGATGAACAAAGACTCACCAGTAGGTAACTTACTGCAGTTCTGAAGAATGGCTAGTGATTAAGTTCTAAGTTTTTTTTGATCTCTAATTGTATTAAACATTAACTGAAAATTTCAGCTACCTAAATTTACCTCAACGCGCTTGGTTTCATACCTATTAAAGTCAATGACAGAGCTCCCACTGGAGAGTCAGAATCAGCTTCCTAAAGAATGGAAAGACATTTTTGAGAAATTCTACCTCTATGACTAATTCTAATGTTTGATGCCTTTCTGCAGTTACTAGATAATGAGATGTTCACAGCAATTTGAACCTCAGAATATATTAAGTATTAGGTTATATGAGATTTATTCTATCTGATTTCTACTTCTTACTGCTAAAGAAAGCAAAAATGAAAGTCACTGTGACAAAGAAGATTTCTGATATTCTGAGACCAGCAACAGGCAGCAAGTTGGACAATACCATATCTCTAAATATGAACCATTTCTTATGTTAAATAATTGGAAAAAGTTAAAAATGTTTTTCTGTGGTCAAAAATATGTAACATCCAATTAAAAAAGTGTGTAAATAAAATTATTCCAACAACCTCAATAAAAACTGGTTTGTTATTTTCCATTTACATTCATATCTTATTATCTCTAGTACCTGTATATACCTTGCGAACTGGTCTATGTATTTGGCAACAGTATAATTTTTGTGCTAAGCACTTGGTGAAATGTCTGCACTATTTACTATATTGAATAATTATTTCTCTGACAAGTAAAAGTAAAAAGAGAAAGTAAATACTTTCTCCCAATATTCACTGAAGCTTTCAAAAAATGATAAACCATAAGAACCTTTTCTTGTTGGTGTTTACCTATGGTACATTTATTTCTGATTATACCTAAGTTTTTCCATGGTTCTATGTAACACTAAAGCGGGTTGATTTCCTTGTTTGTTTTCAGTCAGCACTGAACGTAACAGTTAGTTAATAGTACTAGCATCACGGGTGAACTCCTATGTCTTCAGACATTCAACAAGAACACAACTGCATCACTTAGTGACATAAAAGCAAACATTCATTTAGGGTGGCTGCTAGGAATGGATAGCAAGTTCTGTTCAACACAGATGAATATGCATGCTTGTGCCTGTTCTGGACAAAACAAACTCAGACCAGTCATGTTCTCCAGTCCAATTACCACTGGCAACATGGACTTGGGAATAGGACACACTTTCATCCAACTGGTCAAGGTGTCCATGTCCTAGCAGTAAGACTGGCTTCATGTGTAATGATTCTGCCTTGGGATCAGCCTTCAGCCTTTGGTACAGTGTTGGAATTTCAGTTATAGGTTTCCCTCACCTTCTGTCTGATAGTTGTTTTCTATTTCCATTTATTGCTTTCAGTCTTAGATATTCTGTATAAGCTGCCACATGCCTCTGATCAGTTGATCCGAGGCCAAACTGTCTGACTTTCTCTACATCTAAAGCCAATCAATGATCACTGCATGGGTCACTATCACCTTCTAGTATCCTGCACTAAATGCCTTATAATGATATAAAGCTCTTAAGTGTTCACCTCTGTTTCTTTGTTTCTGTGTCAAAAAGGTGTTTCTTTGCTTTGCCTCAGCTTTCAGTAAGATTCCCCCACAAGAATTAACTGTGCTTATGGTGTTGTCCCAGGGCATACCAAATTCATCTAATGAGTTGGAGTTGGGCAGATGTCATCAAGTTCTTACATACCTGTGTGGTTCTTTTAGGTAGACTTCACCCTCAAATATATTAATAGTTGTTCTGAGACAAAATACATTCAAACAAATTTAGAGTCAGATCTGTGTTGAAAAAGTCAAATTAATATAGAAATAATATTGTTTCTTAATATTTCAGTCAAAGAAGTTATGCAAACCCCTTCATTACCTGGTTAAACCAAAAACATGTTTCCCAAAACTCAAGACTGGTGTTTGTCTAATGAATAGGCTGTGCAGAACTTCACTGCTGTAATAATTAGAGGTGATTCTATAGATTCTATTTGGGGTTTGTGTGTGAAAAAATAAAAAAATTAAAAAACCCAAAAGCAAACTTTTCCCAGTAGTAACTACTTTCTTGTTTGTTCATCTTGGGATCATTGGTTAATTCAAGTTGGGATCTGGTAGAATTACGGAGAAGGTTATTCTGGGAGTTACTGAAAAACGTTTGAGACACAACGCAGTCATTGGTCATAGCCAGAACAGGTTCATGGTGGGGAAATCCTGCTTAACTAACTTAATTTCCTTTCATGACAAGGTCACCCGCATAGTTGACCAAGAGAAGACAGTAGATGTATTTTTTTGGGCTCTTAGCAAAGCTTTTAATACTGTCTTTCACAATAACCTTCTGGACAAAATGTCCAGCATACAGCTAGAAAAATCCATGATACTTTGGGTGAGCAATTGGCTGATGTTTGGGGCTCAAAGACTTTTAGTAAATGGGGTTACATCAGGCTGGAGGCCAGTCACCAGTGGAATCCCTCAGTAATCAATTTTAGGGCCAGTGTTCTTCAACTTTTTAATAAATTATCTGGATGTAGAAAGCGAATGTACATTAAGTTTTCCAATGGTACTAAACCAAAAAGAGCTGTGTGCTCCCTCAAGGGTAGAGAGGCTTTACAGAGAGGTCTGAGTAGACTAGAGAAGTGGGCAATCACCAACCGTATGAAATTTAACAGGATCAAGTGCCAGATTCTCTATCTGGTATGGGGCAATACTGGTTATACATACAAACTGGGGAAGAAGAAGCTAGAGAACAACTCCAGAGAAAGAGATCTAGGAGGTTGGGTTCATGTCAAGTTGAATATGAGTTAAGAGCGTGGCCTTGCAGCCAAAATGAGCCAACCTTCCCTGGGGTACACCAAGCACAGGGTTGCTAGCCAGTCAAGGAATGTGATTGTCACACTCTACACTGAACTAGTGCAGCACCACCTCTAGTACTGTGTGCAGTTTTGGGTGCCTCAATACAAAAAGGACATCAAACTACTAGAGTGTGTACAGAAAAGGGGAACCAAGATAGTGAAAGGCCTCAAGGGCAAGAGTTGTGAGGAGCATCTGAGGTCATTTGGTTTGTTCAGCTTGGAGAAGAGGAGGTTGAGGGGTGACCTCACCACGGTTTACAATTTCCTCAAGTCAAGGGGAAGGTGTTGATGTCTCATTAGTGACTACAGATAAGACACAAGGAAATGGAATGGAGCTTTGTCAGAGGAAGTTCAGATGGAATATTAGGAAAAGGTTCTTCACTGATAGGGTGGTCAGTCACTGGGACAGGCTCCCCAGCATCAAGGCACCAAACCTGTCAGAGTTCTAGGAGCGTCTGGATAACACTCTTAGTCATACAGTTTAGTTTTAGGTAGTCCTATGAGGAGCAGGAAGTTGTACTCATTTATCTTTATGGATATCTTCTAGCTTGAGATATTCTATGATCATATGATTGTATGTTTTTCTTATTGTTGTATTAAATATCTGTATCCATTGCTTCAGTGCTCACAGCTATACAGTTTCCTTCTTTGAGACCCCTGTAATACTACTAATAACAAATGCTAAACAGAATAAACTGTAACTAAACTGTAGACTTAAAGTCCTTTTTAGATAATTGCCAGGCCGAGAACTAGCAAAAAGGTATCCTTTTAATAAAGAATGTGTTACTTGTGTTTGATCCAACTCCATCTTGTTCCAGACTATTCAGACAGTTTTAGGTTCACAGCAAGTAGGAAGAAATATTGAGTCATGACTGGGTATGTCAGGCATGGAGATGGATGGAAGAAATTAGCTCTGTATATCACTTGGGGACCTGCAGAGTGGCTGACAGACAGGGCTCGTAACACAGGAAAACACATAGGCATGGACTTCTTTGTACTAAAAAGTAATGTTTGATCAAGTCTTACTTCACTGTGTTGTAGATGTTGAGTAATTTATCATATTTACAGCTGTTGATAATAAAGACACAGTGTAGGTAAGTGCACAGTAATTGAGTTTTTTTGGAGTCATAGTGGGCTGGCATAAGAGTTTCCCTTCACTGTGTGGGTGGCCTTATCCAAACCCTCTAAATACCATTTGATAGACAGACAGAGCATTCCCTCAATCACCTGGCTCATCTCATAAATGACAGTGGACATCATTGGGTACCTAACACTTTCTCCCAATATTCTGTAAAAAAAAGCTTTGTTCTTTTAAAATTATATTAAATTATGAAAGAAATATTCACCAAGTAATTTGAAGAAGAAAAAACATTACGTACCTAATGAAAAATATGGCCTTCATCGAAATAAGCTCAAAAATGTAAGTTGTTTTTTAAGGAACATTTAAAAAATGAAATATTTTGGTATGTAACAGAAGCATAAATATGTCTTTGTGTATACGTATATAGGTGTGTATACAGAGGTATACCTTTACAACTGATAGCTCAAATAATAAAATAAATCATGAATTTATAAATGTTATGAAAATAAGATTTGGTTGGGAAATAGTAAATTATCTCTAGAGGAGACTTCTTTAAAAATATATAATACTCATGGGGATGGACTTGCAGGAAAGGTTCATAAACAAGTGAAAACACTTAAAGCTGTGTGGATTGCTTAGCTGAGTATTTATACATTTGGAATTACTGAAGAGTATTATAAAACAGATCAATAGCTTGAACTCAGTCTTTTGGAATAAGTATTTATGTCAAGTATTTATGGAATAAAAACCTATCCTTCATCTATATCTTTCTTCATTAGGATTTCAGTATAAGCAAGTGAGCTATGAGATATTATATTCTTAAATTCTGTCTTTAATTCCATTTTTTTGTTAATTTAGTCATCTTATAGGTAGCAGTTAGAAGAAATATAATTAATAGAAGAAAAAGAGGAAGTCCAAAGAATATTTTATTATTGTTGTTGCTGTTATTTTAGTCATGGTCATGGCCTCATATTGTCAGGATGGTATTGATATCATTTAAAAGATATGAACTGTACAACGTAAAAAATGTATGCTGTTTATAGATTGTAGTACTTCAGTTTCTAATAAAAGAAGAGTTAAGCCAGAAAGTTATCAAATTACTTTGGCTGATAAGTATTTATATGTGCTCTAATGTACTGCCATAGATTAACAGTGCCTAACATTTATTTCTGATGAACCAGAATATGTCACTCTACCTTTTTAGCTACTTATGTATATCCTCCAGAATACAAATTTTTCAAGATTAATTATTCTATCTCATATCAGAGCATCCACTTGTCTTCATTCTTTTACAATAGTTTCAAATCACCTACAAGGAGGGGTTTGGGTACGTAGTGACATATGCAAGGTATACGTAGGGCAAGGAATGTTTTCAGACTTTTTCTTCTCTTAATGCATGGAAGATAAATATCGATTTCAGTCATACTTCATCTCTACTCATTAATCTGTATAAATATGTAGGCATATAGGCTAAAATAAAATCTAGACTTCTTCCACATTCTGTGAAAAATTAGGTCCTTAAAAGGTGCTTCACACTAAGATTTTTATTCAGCTATCTTAGAACAGGAGAAAATACCTTCTGCAGGTACAACTCTCCACTGACTCAAGACTTGGGACTAGCTGGGACTAAATGGCTGCATTTTTATTCTTGAAAGACATGAAGATGAATTACATCTTTAAAATGTTGGACTCTCACATATGGTTCTTATCTATTTGTTTCAAATAATTCTAGTACTCTATAGTTTGGATTAGCTCCAAAACCAAATTGCAGCTAGTATTTCAATAGTTTAAGCAATATTTGAATTAAGTAGTGGTATATTAATATTTACTATACCAGTGTTACTGCTTCTTTCTACTTTTCTCCATATTTACTTACTCCATAGCAATAAATGTATTGTGGATAACTATTTAATCATATATTATGGGCTGAATGAGGCAATATTTTGTTACCTAGTCTAGTAAATTTTAATGGAATAAATTTAAGGTTTCTTAACTAGTCCTTTTTCATCACTGTAAACAGATTCCTCCTCATCTTGGCAGATGAGCAAAAAACCACATCTTTTCTGGTTCTTTAATGTCCACAAGTATTAATTATGTAAAATTTTATTAGTATGATAACTATGATGCTTATTTTAGGATTTCCCATAATATCTTTTAACAAGTATCTGATAATCATCACTGATTTATACAATGTAGTAAAGGAGTTTTGTGACTACATTAGCTTCTTCTGGAGAAAGATACACATTCTTACACCACTCTATCCCCCGCCCCACCCCCCCCCACCCCCCCCCCCTTTATTTTCTTTAAAAACAAATACTGTTCTTAGTCATCAGATGTAACTGATTTTATGATATTGCTTCCATAGACATATTCTGCTACCGCTATTATTAAACTAGCCATGAAGACCAAACTACCTGAAATGGTTGAAAATCACTGAACTATCATGATTTATCTAATTCTACATACTTGTGCTGGTGTTCAAGATTTTCTCAAAATGAGACTGCATTATCAGAACTGAAAAGCAGATATAGCTTGAAACTTAGTGATGATGTGTTTGCAGGTTTATGTTCTGTTCTTGATTCTAAGAATAAAATCAGTATTAGGCCCAACTACAGTACAAGATACATTTTTATGCACATAGTTTGTAATTCAGTAACTGTTGTTAATTAAAATGAAAGTGTTATTGTGTGTAGGGTGTAAAAGAAAGAAAGGAGTTTGTTTACTTCAACTGTTAAAGTCTTAGGATAATAAGCCTTAGAAATTTTTAATCCTCTATGTTTTATTTGGTCAAAGGAAGTAGACTTCTAGTGCATTGTTTCCTGCATCCAGAGACTGTGAGTTTTATAAGAACCCCAGTAACAAATTTTTTTCAGAAATTATACCACCTTATCATAGAATCACGGAATGGTTTTGGTTGGAAGAGACCTTAAAGACCATCTAGTTCCAACACCCCTGCCATGAGCAGGGACACCCTCCACTAGATCAGGTTGCTCAAAGCCTCATCCAGCCTGGCCTTGAACACTTCCAGGGATGGGGCATCCACAGCTTCTCTGGGCAACCTGTGCCAATGCTTATGGTTCTGGAGGCCTCCACTGACCTTTGGAAAAGAGAGATATTTTGTTCTTTAAGCCTGTGCTTTAACTTCATCTAATATCCATTCTTGGATCCAAACACCAACTCCAGCCTGGTTTTTTCCAGGTGCTGGACTTCCCATCAGCTAGTTCAGCCTTAAGTTCACTAATGGTTGTATACAAACATGAAATACAGTCCTCCACCTGTACCTACCTCCTGTAGGTGGTGCCAGTCAAATATTCTTTCCGGTCTACTCCAGCAGCTTGCACCTAAACCTTTAAGCTCCTCGCATCCTCACAGGCCTCTTGTCCTACTTTGTTGGCTCGTCTGAGTTCATTAGCTGCTTACACGCACAGGCACAAAAGGAGGACATGCCTGTAGATGGTGGAATTAGGATATAGTATGAAGCTAAGTTAGACCGTGGTGATAAAATGTGAGGCTTAGTCAGGCAATAAGTTAAGAAGTCATCTCTGTGATAAGAATAGGTCTATGAAATTGTAAAAAATGGTACAAGTGGAACTTACTGCCAGAATGTGACGCAGTTTGTAAAGGAAGTGAAGCTATTACGCAACACTTTATAAATATAATACATCAATCTGGTTATTAAGAAGCTTGTCTTATGAAGATATTTATTTAATGTACCACAAAAAAGCTAGGATTAAACACAACATTATAAACTATCCTCTGAAAAAATAAAGTTTTACTAAAATCATTAACATGTAATGGTATTCTTAGCTTCATCAGCCTGTTGTATAATTGTTGACAAATGTCAAAGACAAGAAAGTAACAAGAATATAAACTGTGTTATAGGTAAAAAGGAAGAGACCATACACCTAGAAACAGGAACCTACTGTTAGCTTAAGTAAACTCTAAGTAAACCAGTCTCATCAAAATTCTACAGTTGTCATTTTTCCTGTTACAGTAGTACTGATACTAACCATACAGGTTAATGTAGAAAAGTCTCATTAGTATCACAGTCAAAATAGTTGTACTAGAAGCCTTAGAAGTATCTACCCCATTTCTTTTGTGCTATGCTTCTCCTTTCATAGTCATTCTGAGTGTTAAATTTAATGGTGAAAGCCTTTGTCAGGCAGGGAGCTGGCAGGTGTCACAGTGACTCCTCAACATCCTGGTTTATCTGATGGGGCAAGTGTAGTGCTGATGAAGGACCCTGTGCCTTGCACTTAAGATACACATAGTCTTGTTTTAATACACTCAGTTATCACAGTCTGTTCACCTCTCTGTGGTTCCCAGCTGAACTCTAAAGCCTCGACATTTCCTGGGACCCTGTACTGCAATGACTGTAGCCTTTGCTAATAAATCATAGAATCATAGAATGGTTTAAGCTGGAAAGGACCTTAAAGATCATCTAGTTTCAACCCCCCTGCCATGGACAGGGACACCTTCTCCTAGACCAGGTTGCTCAGAGCCTCATCCAGCCTGGCCTTGAACACTGCCAGGGATGGAGCATCCACTACTTCTCTGGGCAACCTGTGCCAGTGCCCCATTACCCTAATCATAAAGAATTTCTTTCTTATACCTAATATAAATCGATCCTCTAACAGGGAAAAAACCCATCTGATTTAGTGGGTGACAGTGTTTGGGCTTCTTTTATCAAGATTTCCACTAGAATATTAACTTTACATAACTTGTTATGAAGGACAGAAAAGTTTAGGTGAGAAATGTATGGACTTAAAAAAATTTAAAATCTTTTCATAAAAGATGCTTTTTTCCTTTTTAAAAGTAAAAACTGTTCTGCTTTAAGAAAAGTATTTGGGTATATTCATCATTGTCCATAGTTCCCAGAAGTCAAATCCCTCAGGTAATAAAGCTCTCAGGATGTAGCATGCTAGTGCAGCTGATATACAGGGCAATGTTGTTAAGAGTTCAGTCTAACAGTGGGAGAATTGTATGATTCAACCTGAGAAGAGATAAAGGCACAAAGACTGACATTTCAGGAGTATAATCAGAGACACTGGGAAATGGGAAGAATTGCAGCCAGACCATAACTGTGATCTGGCTCTAAAAAAGTTTAAGAAACCTTTGTCTATAGAAAATCACTCACTCAGTCAAGTCCTCAGGGATTAGAGTAATGTAACAAATTAAATTTGCTTTTTTTTAAAAAGGTTTCAACCCTTCCTTCATGTCTGGACATTCAAATCTCAGCACGGCACTAAATGTTCTTTTTGTATTACAAAGTGAATTGGAGCTCTTTAAAGAAGCTGCTAGACTTTTGACAGAATAGTTATATTATTAAATGAACCAAGAGGATTTTATAGCTACTACATTTGATCTGAGTTGCTACTTGTTAGCTTGCAGCCCCCAACTACCCTAGACATACTTTTGTGATTTAACAATCCATTCATTAAAATCAGAACATTTTTCACATCATGTTTCAGAGTAATTCTTATTCTCTTTTCTACAATATCACAAAATAAAGGTTATTTATATTCACAACCAATGAAACAACAGTACACTGTGGCAACCATCTCGGACTCACAATGCCACACAGCTCACTGTGTTCCATTAATTAATACCTGTTCACACTACATCGTTATATTTTGGAAAATAAACACTAGTTTTTAATTTAATGGCCATGATGTCAGATGCATCATAGACCCTGGTGGATTCTTTATATAGCAAATCATTCTTACATGGAAAAAAAAAAAAAATCCCAACCAAAAAAAACCAAAAAGAAATTGCCTTCATTTTTGTTGTATTTTCATCTTTAGTGTCTAAACTGTCTGCTGAGGATTCTCAACAAGACTGCTTCTTCTATTAGGTACATATTGTTCAGTGATCATTCCTTCTTAGCATTTATGCAAGAGACAAGCTTTGCTTTGCTTCTGGTTCTAACTGACTGTGCATGACATAAACAAGGGCTTCACAGTTTTTTTTTGCTTAAACTCTGATTGGGAAAGCTCAGTTGTTTTCTACATTTTTTCCTCTTCCTCCTCCCACCTACACACAATCCCTCCCAGGCTAAAACACAGCCATACTTCCCACATATGTGTTTATGTTTATATAGATATATAGTGTACATTTAAAATAGAATTTAATTTTTATTTAGTTGACTTGTGAAACACCCCAAAATCCTGTGCAATTATAGTCTTATCAGCAAAAATATAATTTATACTCTAAAAAAACCAGCAAATTCTCTTTGTCTACTGCTTGCAACTCCAAATCTGCACTTCTTTACTCTCTCCTACTACTTAGTGAAGGTATGACTCATTCTGCCATAGTGTTTCAATATTGCAGGAGTGTCTTGTACTCACACAATCGTACATTTGTCGTGAAAATCTGTCTTGAGCTACCACATGACCTGCTTTGTACCATGCTATTTTATGTTTTCTCTGAATTGTATATCTCTACTCAAATTATAGATACTTATGTGTTCTTTGTGCCTCAGCAACTCTTGTTCTTTCCAAAACTACCTGCTGGCAAAAGCCTTCTGTTGTTTTTCCCAGTCCATAATCTGCTGAATGTGTACAGTCCAAAATTCAGATTCTTACAAAGTGATGAAGTCCATTTCAGTTTGTTTCTTATGTCAGCCCATGTCAGCTGTCAGTTATGTAGTTCCATGCATTACTTCTGTTGATTAATTAGCTACTCAGTCACCTTTTTATAGTACTATGACATTCCAGTGGATATGTTTGACTCATTTTGCTTTCTTTTAAACTCAATGGTTTCTTTTTAACTCAATGCATTTCTTGCTTGGAAAAAGATTAATGGAGGACATGGTACAGTGTGTCATAAATGTATGAGCTGCAGGTGTAGACAGGGAAAGGAAAAGGAAAGTAAAAGTCAAACATTTAAGTCCTATGTCTAACATATTCAAAGTGACACGTTGGGTTTGGGATGTTGGTTGGGGTTGTGTTACATATGCCCTTACTGAATGTTTTTCCTTTCTTTTTCTCCTTTGATAATGCACATCAAATAATATGGGTGTAGCATCTGTAAGACATATTGTATCCTGTAGAATGTTAAAAATGCTACCATGTAAAAAGTTACAGAATATTATTCCCATTTTTACTGGTATTTCTTCAAACTTGTCTGCAGAGGATCTCCGAGACATACAGACTTTTACCTCCCCACCTCTCCCCCAACCTCCCTAATTTCCTTCTGTTTCTATAGTGTTATTTTCGTGTAATTGATAATCCATCCTGTGATAAATCTGTAGACAACATCCAGTGCCAAATATTGTCTTTGCATATGTAAGTCTTATAAATTCAAATGGAACTTAAACTCCTAACAGATTTTTGAGGGCGTAACCTCAACATATTCTGAATATTACCAAACCACAAGAAATGAACACTCTTGCTCCTTTGGAGATGTCCTACCAGAGGAAATAATTCATGGCCATGTCAGCAGAATGGAAAAGGTGCACAGGAATCGTTTATTCACAGGAGTGGTTCACTGTGTTTCAACACAAGAGTCAGGTAGAAGTTGACAGAAGATGGAAAAAGAATACTCTGGGTTTTATTTTTACTGCACACACACAATGTGTCACTAGGCCAGGGAAATCTTTTACAAAAGTTTACATGATTGAAATAAATGCTGTATTAGCTTGTGTAAAAGAAAACTCTTATGGGTTACGTAGCCACTTATATTAGATGAGTTCTAAGCATTTTGAAGCTGATTATTAGGAGGAAGCATCATATGTGTTTTCCCTTTACTTTATGCTGGTTTTGATAGATTGACATTTGTCTGTTTTCAAGAGAGATGATGTTGATCTAACCCAGTACTATTGACCTTATGTTTTTATGTTCAAGAAAAAATGTACAGGTTAGTAACTGGAAATATCCCAGGCATTAATATGATCTGAAGACTTCTGCAGAGTGCCAAAGGAGAATATTTACTGAACAGACTCATGTGATGAAAGAATAAGCTATGAAAACTTAGATTTTATACCAAGAGAGTTCCAGGAGACTTCTTTAAACAGTAATGTCTTCGAATTCACTTATAAGTAAATTAGGGCAAAAATAGATAAAATATTATTATAAACAAGATTTTTATTCCACAGTATCTTAATTCTGATGGAAAGATTGTCACACTGAGTGACATGATCTGTAGGAAAAGCATAGACATGTTCAAAAGTTTTTTAGGTTTGGGGTTTTTTTCAGTCTCATTCTTACAACAATTTCCCGCAGCTATAATCTGGCTTTCTGCTCCACCACAGTAAGTGAAATTTGTCCTTCAAATTTCTGGCACACACACTTCATTCTTAAAAATACTATCATAATTCATCTTATACATGCACATGAGAAAAAAATACCACATTGTCTAAATATAATTCTAGTTTTCATGTTTATGACTTCTAGAGTTTAAGTATTTTTTTAAATCTACAAATCTCTGTTCAACATTTTCTGAAAACTTGCATGAAAATGTGCATCCCTGAAAATGCATTATACATGCAAAACCACTGTTAAGATATTCTTCTGTATTATTGTTCATTTATATTTCTATGCTGGAAAAGTTGGGGCTGATTCTATGTCTTATACAAAATCTTGTGTGAGCTGGTTGTCCTTTCCAAACTTCCTGAGATGAGTTTCAATACTCAAAGGTTGAAAGAAAGAAATACAGTGTTTTCTACAAAATACTGTTCAAAGGATCTAAGGACTTATCCATAATCTAAATTATATTTGAACTTGACCTTCCTATTATATGTCTTTTAAGTACTATCATATAATTCAGCAGATATAGTCTGAATTCCATTTTGTCCATCTGCTCTTTTGTCCCTGCTTCTGTCCCTCCCTCTTTGCCTTTGTGTGTACATCCCTCTATCCCACCCTTAATTCCCTTCTAGAGATCCCGAACACATGACATTAACAGGAATAATCACAGTTTTGTGTAAAAAAAAATAATACTGTTCATAGAAAAGCCTAATTACCGTACTCCCTCTCCTTTTTCAGTTCAGCCAAAGAAGAATGTTACAAGAGTTAAGGACATTTATCAGGACAATCTGCAGTTGGTGCATTTTTATATCCCTTTCTGTTTGAGCTCAGACAAGGAGTAGAATTTGCTCAAAAAAACAGTAAAGCCCAATAAATCAAGCTAGACTCTTTTGCAATGTATTTCAGTATTTAATCTACTATCAGCAAGCTTATACACCATACAATTTTCTCCCCCTTGACTGCTCCTACAGCAGAATTTACACAAAGCACAGAGCATAAATTTTATTCTATTGACATTCTCCAGTAGATTTTGTACCCAGGGTTTTTCAGCCTGCTAAAACAATAGAGTTTACATAGAAAATACTTTCTATAAAGAATACAGAAATGGCCAATGTAATAATTTTACTTTATCACAAAAATATTTATTTTATCAATCAGTTGTATTAGTTCGTAAGTTACCACTATATTATTACTAACCAATATATTCATCAATGACCTGAACGAAGGGCTAGAATGTGCTCTCAGCAAGTTTGCTGATGATATCAAACTGGGAGGAGTGGCTGCCATGCCAGAAGGCTGTGCTGCCATCCAGCATGACCTGGACAGGCTGGAGAGCTGGGCGGGGAGAAATCTAATGCAATTCAATAAGGGCAAGTGTCAAGTGCTGCATCTGCGGAAGAACAACCCCATGTATCAGTACAGTTTGGGGGCTGTTCTGTTGGAAGACAGCTCTGGGGAAAAGGACCTTGGAGTCCTAGTAGACAACAGGATGACCATGAGCCAAGAGTGTGCTCGCATGGCCAAGAAGGCCAATGGCATCCTCAGATGCATTAAGAAGAGCGTGGCCAGCAGGTCGAGGGAAGTTATCCTCCCTCTCTACACTGCGCTGATGAGGCCTCACATGGAGTGCTGTGTCCAGTTCTGGGCTCCTCAGTTCCAGAAGGACAAGGAGCTACTGGAGAGGGTCCAGTGCAGGGCCACTAAGAAGATGAAGGGCCTGGAGCACCTTCCATGTGAGGAAAGGCTGAGGGAGCTGAGTCTGTTTAGCTTGGAGAAGAGGAGGCTGAGGGGGGATCTTATCAACGCTTTTAAATAATAAAGGGTGGGTGTCAGGAGGATGGGGCCAGGCTCTTCTCAGTGGTGTCCAGTGACAGGACCAGGGAAAATGGCCATAAACTGGAAAACAGAAGGTTCAAACTGAATGTGAGGAAACACTTCTTCCCTGTGAGGGTGACAGAGCACTGGAACAGGCTGCCCAGAGAGATGGTGGAGTCTCCTTCTCTGGAGACTTTCAAAAGCTGCCTGGACTTGTTTCTGTGTGATCTGCTCTAGGTGATCCTGCTCTGGCAGGGGGGTTGGACAAGATGGTCTCTAGAGGTCCCTTCCAACCTCTAACACTCTGTCAATCTGTGTGAATTATAAAATATGAATGTGTGTTCATGTATGTAACAGAACTTCTAGCTCTGTTTTCAGCAACATAGGGGAAAATAAAATAAATAATCATGAACAAATTAAAAAATAAATAAATTTACAAGGACTAAAACTGTGAAAGTTCTCTGACATCTATGCCACGACATAGATGCAGTCAAGCTGCTCTTCTTCAGGGTGGATTCCAAGAGAGTATTTATAAAACATGTTTAATATATTCTGATAGAACTGATCATAAAATATGTTTGTGAAAAGTATCTTCTAAAATACAATTATGACAGTCCCAAACAATGGTACAATGCCCAGTACAGCTTGAAAAGATGTAAAGGGTTCTGAGAAACAGTTATAAATGAGATTCACCATATGTTGGCTTCCATGAAAAGCAGCCAGAATAATGTCGCAGACAGTAACTTATATTAAACTATACACAGAGTTCTGAAATCTCAACTAGGTAACCGAAAAACTTTTCTGTTGCCTTTGTCATAGAGAATATAACTCTTAGAGGATGAAAACACTGTCTCATGTCCTTAAAGGAAGAAGGGAATTGTATGCTATTGCATTCTTTTCAGTGAGATATTTGTGTCAGTCATCTGTCAGACCAACTTTCTGATATTGTTTCCACACACCTATTTACATTCTATAAGGAAAGCAGCCATAACACAGTATCAATCTTATTCTGGAATAGTTCTCACTTTTTTTGCTTCTTTCATGATACTGAAGTAAAAAGACAAAATGTTAATTAGACTTCAGCTTCTGTTGTTTTGATAAAGCATAGGGCAAAAAGCATGACATTCATTTTAGTGTCTTCATAAAAAAATTCAACTTCCCAACAAAGTTTCTGGTGGTTTTGAGGCAGCTACACAATGCAACTGGTGATAAGAGAGTTCTAGCATACGCCATCCTGTGAAAATTAGCTTCTACCAGGGATACATCTAGATGCTTGTCGTTTGTTCTATTTTATGCAAATGTGAATTCTGCAATATTAAAATACATTGTTGGATTGGTTCCTGAAAAAGATTTTAAAATTTGTCTTATGATTTTGCCCTGTTACAGAGTAAGTGCAATTATGTCTTTCACAGCTCAAATATAAGATTGAAAATGTCCTCATGGTGAATGTTTTGATCCCTCAAAAGACAAATAAAGACAATTACATCCCATATAACATCATTCTCTACAAGTTTTACAGTTCTGTACAGGCACTACATAAGTCTTCTCAGTAGCTGAAATGGTCAGTGCAGTTATATTTGTATTTAAGTATCCTGTGTTTTTGCCAGAAATGATTGGTGTGTCAATGTGATAATGCATAATTAACAATTCAAATTATCATATTTAATGCCTTCCATGTATTTGTAATTGTCATTGACTGTTTCAGCACCTTAGTTTTAATTAAAAATAAACAACAATGAAAGTATGTAGTGTTTTCAGATAAAATATTAATTAGTTTGTTATGAATTACAATATCCAGTGGGAAATAAAGAATTTACTAAGCTGCCCTAATTGCCCTACAGAGCCTCTCTAAAAAAATTACGTTTCATAAAAGTCATTCTAGTTATTAAAAAAAAAATTAAAAAGCAGCATCCATTGAATTAGTTTATTCAGTGTAGCAACTTTTAGCAGTCTAGCAGAAAGTAACAGGATCATTAAAACTAAATTCTCTTCTCTTGTCTGCACAATGGAGCAATTATAATCTATTCTGCTCTTCTTCATTGCAAAGAACTCTCACTGCTGGCAGTGGTGTTTCTACATATGCAGGAAGATCAGAACAGCTGTACAAATATGTTCTGTTCACTTAAACACACTAAGAGAAGCTTGGGACTGCATTTGTCTTTTAGCCACTGAATGAAGAGCCACCAGACACCTGTGGGAGATTCACACAAAGATTGAGAATAGACAGTGGGGACTATATGTCCCTAATATCCATGATGAAAATATTTAATTATTACCATGAAATATTAAGCCAGAGTAGACCCCAGGACAGGAAATACTGTCCTAAGTTCTCAGATGTTGTGAGTATGATGTCTAAATTGAGGGACTCAGGGATATAACCCTGTGCTGGTTTTAGTTGGGAAGTTAATTTTCTTCACAGTAACTAGTGTGAGGTTATGGTTTGGATTTGTGTTGAGAATTTTGATAACCACCTAATGTTTTTAGTTGTTTATATCAAGTAAAGAACTTTTTCAGTTTCTGATACTGTACCAGTGTTCCCAAATTCTTCTCTACAAGAAGCTGCAAGGGGACACAGTCCAGAGAGCTGACCCAAACTGACCTAAGGGGTCCATATTTCATTCTATAAAACATCATGCTCAGTATTTAGGTTGGAGGTGGACCAGGGGTCAGGTTTACTCTCAGGCTCTTGTTCTCTCAGTCGCTCTCTCTTACTTGTTGGAGCTAGCTCTGCTTCTGGTGCAATCACTCGCTCTGGCTCTGGTTCTTTCTACTCAAGAACTGGCTGGGTATCAGTTGCTGGGTGCTGAGCAGTTGTATCATCTGTTTTATTTTACATTATTTTCATTACATATCATTATTAGTGGTCATATTATTTTAATTACATATTATTAGTAGTAATAGTAGTTAGTGGTACTGTTAGTATTATTAGTATCGTTATTTTATTTCATTTATTTTTAATTATTAAATTGTTCTTATCTCAACCCATGAGTTTCCTTGTCTTTTCCTCTGATTCTCTTCCTCCACTGGAGGAGGGGGGAGTGAACTGCTCTATGGTACTTAGTTGCCGTCTGAGATTAAGTCACAACACCTTGATAAACCATGGAAAATCTTCAGCACATATGAGACTTGGAACCACATATTTTTCCCTTCTTTCTCACATTTTTATGGAGAAGAAACCCAGTGTATGAACAGGGAAAAACCCGTGATGATTTCAAGCAGGTTGCCTGGGCTTGCCCATAAGGACACCACAATACTTGGTGATATTGCAGTGCGGTTTAGATACAGACCATGTTTCCTGATTTCTTAAATGAAGATGTGCACAGATTTCTTAAGTATTTTGCAATATCTGCTGCACAAAACCAGCAGCTAAACTTTCCAGACAAGTAGGTCGCTTCTGAATAAATAATGCTGCACTGTGTGTTCAGCACTGTATGTTTCCCACAAAGTACAAAACTGAGTTTGTAACAGACGAGGTTAGATTTTCAAAACTTGTGGAAGTTCTTGTCTTCTATTTTGTTAAATCATCAGCTGCAATACTGTAGATTTTTATACACTTCCTTGACAACAAGAACAAATTATATTTTTTTAATGTTAAATCTTCTATTTGAAATTTTAAATTTCAACATCTACTTTGGGATCACCGCATGTTTCTTTCAGAAAATGTTGGCTCATAGAAATTAAAGACTGCTTCATTGATAACCATGAATGTTACATTTTACTTAGCACTTCAACATTAATTTGCTTATAAAACATTACATAGTCTCAGAGATAATGCTTTTTGCATAGGTGATAAATACTGTAAATTTCCCTGAAGATTGTTCATGTTTTTCTTAATTTAGTCATGTAGCTTTTCTTATGTGACTTTAAGAATAAAATAAAGGAACAAACAAAAAATAAATGGATTTTACAAAGCCCTCCCTATTTCTCTCTATCTAATACCATATTGTGTGCATATGTGTGTATTTGCACACTTAAACTTTATCTAATGACAGAAAAAAGTACTTTTGTTGTAAATAGTCTTACTGTGTTTCAATCAGATAAATATAGCAATCTTATAATCTTTGTATTTGTTTCTTGCAGCTATTATGTGTTTATAAATACTTACATAAGAAGCATATTGAGAGATATTACCTACAGTGAGTAAACATGTCATAGAATATGCAAGTGGTAGGCATAAGACCATAAATAGCCTTGTAGCACTTTTCTATTAAAATTTCTCTTACTTCAAGTGACATGCTGCAGTAGAAAACAGCTAGAATGCTAACGGCAGCTATCTCAAGAGGAAATGTTTGATCTCCTTAATAGACGTTATTATTTCTTCAGGAAATATTTACTAGATTCTTCATATTTTACCTGTATATTAAATATTTTATTATTAAAAATCAATTGTGACAACTTCCCTGCTAATATAAAGCTGTTCATCCAAACACAGTGCAATTTATTATCATTACCAAAAGGGTCAACAAGGCCTTCTGAATGGCATACAGACTTTGGCTGTAAGTGCAGTTTCAAGCATAAAATGTAGCAATATTATTTCAAAAAGACACCTATATGGCCTTTCAATCATAAGGAGAAGAAAAAGAGTGTTTTCTTATACCTGCAAGTTTCTGCAGTATGAGAATACCTATGTATGATGTAGCTTCTAGATAACTATTAACTTATATTTTATTTTCATGGTACTTGAAATGTAATCGTGTTCTACACCAGAATTTTTTCTGAAACTTGTGTGGTCATTTCAGTTTACTTTTCTTATCTATGTTCTGTTTAGGTTATAAATTTCCTCATTTTATATGTTAATAACAAAACAAATACAATAATGCTTTGAAAACTATTTTTCTAAAATTCTAGATAGCACGTATGCGACAAAAATATATGCAGCAAATCTTACATAGTGGAGCAAGCAGTGCTGCTTTATTTTAGAAGCTGACCTCACAGAGATGCTGAGTCTGACCTGAGAGAAATCATTACAGCAATTTCCCACAGGCAGTAAAAAGGAACAAAATGGTATAGTCATTCCCACTTACGGTTCACTGCCTGTAATAGTGCATGTGACCTGTCATGATGGCAACAAGTTTAAAAAAAAAACCCAACTTGAAAATAATACGGAGTCCAAGCATTCATGTATATTGTGTGTAAAGGCTAGACTGTTATTTTACCTAATGAGTGGTTATAAGCTGAAAGCTTCAGATATAAAATGTGCAATGTTATTTAAAACAGTAGAAAGATTAATATGATTTTGTGGGACAACCTGCACTGTCTTCAGAAATGGAGTGAAGACCAGATTTATAGTCATGTTTGAAATGTTTATGAAGTTTGAAAGAGAATTAAAACTTTATGTGACTTTGAATAATTCAAAAAATTCTATGACTTTTCAGGTCATCAAAAGAAAACATTACTCTCAATTGTGGTGCAGATTATTTTAGTTTTGCACAGTGTAAAGCAGTTACCACTGTGTATGCAGTTGCAAGGGTTTTTTTTTATCTGGGTATCTGATTTGACAAATATTTTGGACAGATCGAGCAGTTACAATGGACAAATGACAAGACCAAAACAAATTGATGATGTGTACTAGGTCGTCATTTGAAAATTTTCGTAGCAATACTGTTTTATCAGAAAAATATAAATTGGTTAAATGATGTAATTTATCTCAAATTCCTTGATGTTCTAATGCTTTACAAAATTTCCCCATGTTTTATATAAAGAAAAAAAAAAAAAACACCACCAGCAAAAATATCTACTCTGAGAATATTTTAGTGCTTGAAAAAGTATATTGATTTTAATTTTTTACTCATTTTGCCACTTATTAGTGCTGGTTCCATCACACAATGCTGCCAGGAAAGCATATAAAATTATTTTTTTTCAAGATTGATTCAGGCACCTCAACTTAGTGTCTATTGCTGTTTTAACACCATGTCTACCTGAAACATCCATCGGAAGTTGATAGGCATGACACAGAAATTACAAGGAACCTGTGGTTTTATGGGACAGCATCTACAAACCTGGCAAGATACCAGAGAATTCTTCATATGGCATGAGTTACCTGGGCAGATGAATAATATTCCAGATTCTGCACTGTCTAGCAACTCGTATACAGCACATTTGGTGACATTTGAGAAATTTCAAGATATACAGCATCTACCTTGGACTAGTACATATGGCACACAGCTGTCAGAAATCCACCAGGAAGCCAATAAGAAAATTAAGAAGTTCCAATACACATTTCTCAAATGTGATCTGGTCTTCTAAATTCTAGTAAATCAAGCTGTCTTTCTCACATGGAAACTCATAAAAATAGACTTCAAAATTAAGGAGTCTTAATGTGGAGTTCACTCATATCTCAGAGATGTACTTATTTTTTTCTTCTCAGAATTACAGAGCAATTTTGATTTAGGATGTCTGTGAGTTGAGGAAAGCAACTCTTTGATAGAAGTACAAAGTAACATACAATGATTTTTACAATCTTAGTAACTGTTATGCATTCCAAGCAACCATTCTAGAGTTTAGTGAGACAATTTTCAAGTACTTCAGACTAAAGTTGTTGTCTATATTCAAAAATACATCTAAGATAAATATGCAAATTTGACTGAAATGAAAATGTATGACCTTTGTTCAGGTCAAAAATTATTGGCGGCAGAAGTTTTCATACTTTGGGAGCTACTACAGTACAAATAACAAAAGAACCTATACCATAAAGCAGCAGGGAGGGGAGAGGTGTTGGTTTTTTTTTCTTTTTTCTTTATTTTTCAATAATCTTCGATATTTAAACAATTTTCCAGCAACCTGTTCATTAAGGGACATAATTGCAGCTAAGCCATAAAAGGATTTTCTAGCTTAAAAGAGAGTTGAAGTCTGTAATCTTAGACAAACACTAAAGATTGCTAAAGGGAGAGCATAGCCATCCTAGAGCAAATATGAACTACAGGAGAAAAATAATCATACAGAGACATTAATTAATGATGTTAACAATAAATAAAATGCAAGCCTTTGCTGATTAGAAAGCTAAGATTTTAAATGACAATGCCACATATAATTGACTAGACACTTCTGTTTAAATCATTACAAAATCTGTCATTTTTGTGCCTGATTAATTTACCTCCTTTAATATTTCATTTTTTCTCCAACATATTTTTATATCTACATAAAGCCTTTTGGTCTTGTACAGGTATGACAATGTTACAGCATTTCTTTCATTCAGTCTTCAGTTCAGATGTTATAATTATAAGATAAATACACTTTGCATCAACAAAGCTTCATTCTTCTGTACTGAAATGAAATCTCCACTGTATTCATTTGAATTATACTCCTTTTTGAGATTATTTAACTTCCTCATAGAGATGTCCAAACTGCATTTTTGCAAATACAGCCTGGGTAATCTCCTAACTTAGGTTCTGCAACTGACCCTGCTAGGACTACCAAAGCTAAGATTAAACGGTTTCTTTTTTGCAAATGAGGTTTTTTGTTGTTGTTGTTGTTGTTGTTGTTGTTGTTTTGGTTTTTTTGGTTTTTTTTTTTTTGTAATATGAGTTTTCCATTACTAATATGTGTTTAAGTACAATCAAAAGTTTAGTACAGTCAGGAAAATATTTTATGCTCAGTAGACTCAAGCTTTACTGATGTTTACAGATTTCTTCAAGGCATTATCTAAGCCAAGCAACTACGGTGTTATTTCATGTCCCAAAAATACTCCTGTTCTGTCAGTCTATTGATCAGTCTGATGTGGAGGTAAAAACAAAAAAAAAAAGAAATTCCAGTCTTTTGTAACTACTGCTGGTCTGTATATGGAATTTCATTAGCACCACAACTTCATTTATGCTGAAAGAGGAAATAGTCCTTTTTCCTTTTTAGGATATATTTCTGTTATTTTTTGTCTTTCACAAACACTTATCAGAAAATCCTCCTCTAACAGAAGCATAAGTCAAGATTTTTCTTCATTGGAGTGTCTGTAAACTTTTCTGTAATGAGCTTTAATATTGGAAGAGTATTTTCTTTCTCATTTAAAAACTGATGTATTCTTCAGAAGTTATCTGACACTTCTTCAATTTCAGAGATGTGCACAGTATCAGAATGCACAGATTTTGTGGAAAACAATTAAATTGATATTTTTGATGCTATGATGATAAGGTAATCATGACAAATAGAACACTAGTGAGAATAACTTGGTAGCTACAAAAGTAGAAATCATATTACATGTCCACTTGTATTTTAAGCTATCCTATGAAATAAAACACACAACTGGCAGTCAGAAATTGATATTTTGAATGGTATGGCGGTGGCTATATATTGAAAAACAAAGCATTATGCTGTCATCTAAGAAAAAAATTTAAATTTTGTGTTATTTGCCTTACAAATAAAATAGACTGATTAAAACAGGCTGTTTAAATTTTCTGTGGTAGATAAACAAAGCTAAGGAAAAAATGTGCATGGGATAGAATGAAAACTCAAGACTTAGACTTACAAATATAAGTAACTAAAAGAAATTAATTTGTAAAGCTAGAAATATAAGTTCAAACCTATTGAAGTGTGTCTTTTATGAAGAGGCAGGGTTTTCAGGTTTTATTCGTCAGTAGTGCACATCTCTCTCAAGTTTCACTAAGAAGAAAAGAGTAAAACAAGGCCTAAAAAAATCCAAAACCCTTCTCTGGACTTGTATTCCAGATTATTCAAGATTCAGCACTACAGTATTTTGAAGATAACTGCCTATCTGTGGTAATGACCCTCTAGGTGTGGGTTTCTCTACAGCCTGATTAAGTGGACTACTGGGTGAGTGGGAAATATGCTGCATGTTCTGTCTCAAAGGAGAGTCAGGAGTGGCATACCTCAGAGGTTAAGACTAGTGAAAATATTGTCTAACTTCTTAACACTTTGGAGGCCTAGACAAATTGGGAGGAGCCTTTAATTGGAGTTGCTTTTCAGAGAAACTTCAACAAGCTGAAAACATGGGCCAAGAGAAACCTTATGAAGTTTAACAAGGGCAAAACCAAAGTTATCCACCTCTGACAGAATAAACTGATGCAAAAGTACAGACTGGGGGCTGACTGTCTAGAAAACAGCTTTGCAGAAAATATGTGAGTATCCTGTTAGTAAACAAGATGTTCTTGCAGCAAGGATCAACTGCGTACTGGGAAGTATATGCAAAAGTGAAGACAGCAGGTTGGAAGAAGTAATTACTTCCATCTATTCAGAACTTATGATATCATATCTGGAGTACTGTGGCCAGTTCTGGGCTCTACCAAAACAGTACATGTCAGTACATGAAAGGTACTGACTTAAGTGGAGCAAGTCAAGCAGAGACACACCAAGATCATTAGGGAGTACATAATGAACGAGAAGAGTCTGAGAAGAGGGCTTGCTCACCCTTCAGAAGAAAAGACTCAGGGAAGAAAATACTGCTGTTTAAAAGTATCTAATTATAGGATATATTGAAGCCTGTTCTCAGAGTCACACAGTGATGGGCCAAGAGGCAGCAGGCAGAAGTTGTAACATGGCAAATTCTGCTTAGACAAAAGGAGAGGAAAAAATCACCTTTAGGGTGATCCAGCAGTGGAACAGATTGCATAGAAAGATTAATATAACTTGATCATTGGAGATGTTCTGAACTCAACTGGAGAAGGCCCTGATCAGTCTTCCGTAACTAGACTTACTGTGAGTAGGAAGTCAGACTATCTGATCTTCTAAGTCTCCTGAGGTCTTTTCAAAACAAATATTTTAGACTAAACATAGTTTTCTTGTGTGATATGAGAACTTCCAAGTTATCCAAGGCATCCACACACAAGCAGTAGACACAGTAATTGACTTACAGGAAGCCCAAACCTTTTTGCAGTATAAGCTGGATGCAAACCAGGATACGAAGAACATGCAATTGAATGAGCTGTCAGAATGAGATTTTCTGGGCTGTAGGCCCAGCCAGAAACTAAGCTCTACACAGCTGCTCATTCTCTCCTCTTCCTCACAGTGGGATGGGAAGGAGAATTGGAAGAAAAAAACAAAGCCATTTGGTTGAGACAAGGACAGTTTAACAGGTCAACACAAGAAATGAAGAAATAACAACAAAACCAATTAAAAAAATATACAGAGCAAGTGATACACAATGTAATTGCTCACCATCCAGAACCCAATGCCCACCTGTCATGGTTTAGCCTTACCTGACAATTAAGTACCACTCAGTCACTCAATCACCTCCCTTCCCTCTCCTACAGTGGAGGGGAGTCAGAGGGAAAGACAAGGAAAGCTCATAAAGTTGAGATGAGAAATATTTAATAATATAAAAGAAATTTATAGTGATAGTAATACTAACAATACCACTAATAACAAATAATTAAAATGATAGAAAATAAAACATATGATACAGTAGCTCACAGTAGCTTCTTGTCAAAATTGGCTCTATCCCAGCTGAACCCAGGACTAGGGGTTAGAAACTTAGTATTTTCTGATCTTTAAGTTTCAGTAAAAACTTCTTAGGCTGGGGTTCTCTGTGTGGACAAACTACAGAACTATAGTGAGAATCTGAGTTATCCTTTATTAGTGACCAGATAATAATTATGCCATGGGTGATAATTTCTTATCTAAATGTTATTCTTTCTGCTGTAGACAACAGTATGTGTCCGTTAAGGAACAGATGACATAGATTCATTCTTTCCAGTATCCCACAGAGAAAAACTGTAACAATTTTTTAAGATCTCAGAGTAATCACTAGAAGTATGTGGAACATCTTGCTAATGTGTTCTAGATATGCTTATAAACTCTCACACAACTATATTACGTTTCTAAACCACCTAAGATATTCTCAGCAAGTTGTGTATTTCAATATTACCATCCATCAAATTGGCCTATCTTTACCAAAAACAGTAGAAAGTAAAATGTCAAACCCATATGATTAAGCTTCTCTTTTGGAGGAAAAACAAGTGCTAAATGACCCGTAACTGCACTTAAGAGAAGCCAGAAAAACAAGGACCATAAAAAGTAAAGCAGATTTTTTAAGGATGAATAAAGAAATGCACCTACTGTGCTTCTTGGATTTTGTTAAGGGATATGTTTATTGAGCAATAATCTGCTTAATAGCTCATTAAAGAATCATTTCCTGGGTTTACTTTTATTCTTCATATGGGATTCTGCACCTGCTACACATTTCCACTTCTCAGCCTCAGTATTTAAACACCTCTGTCAGAACAAGAGGTAGCACTTCCACCTCATGTTTTCTATAAAAATCCTCATGTTATCCCTCATCTCTCAGAAAAATAAAATGGCTCTGAGGAACCACTAAGCTGTGACAATAAAATACAGCTAAAGGGCATAATCAGCAGAACACTAGAAATTACTGCCTATTAGTAGATAAAAATTCTCTCATAATCTGTATGACATCAATGCCATAGACCAGGGACATATAACAACATTATATCATTCTGCCTGGAGACCAGGCCCTTGCGTGCAGTATATTCCTTGTTTTATAGGTGCCTCTCTACCAGAAAGGTAATCAATACTTGAAAAGGCTTCAAAAGAAGGTTTCTGAAGAATTGACACATGAGCAAATCTTAAATAAATTAAGTACATCGTGCTTGGCTAGAAGATTAAAAAGAAAAATTACGGTATTGGTACTGAAGAGTGGTAAGATATCTTAACCAAGGAAAATAAAAAGAGATATATTTAGATATATTTTTAAAAGATTGTTATATAAAAAAGCTCTCATAGGTAGATATGAAATGGCTTTGTGAAGGAATTAGTGGAATTTCAGTGCCTTGCACACTGTAAATAAGAAAAGAAAAAAAAATATTATTGTAGAGTATACTGACGGGGAGAAAGACCTTTAAGATGAATATTTCAATTGCTTTTACTGTGCCTACAAATATGATAAATTCACTGAATATTACAGCTAAAGCTGTACAAGTTCACTACTGTGGTTTCTAATGCCAAGAGTACAGTAATTCAGGCTACCAGCTACTAGGGTTAGCATACCCTGAGCTATTACCCTTTGTAGGTGCAACAGTAAATTGTAACCACAAAGGACTAATTGGAGATTTACACTAATATGTGAAAACATTTTATTTTTTTTAGAAAATACTTGTTCCAACCTCTTCAATAAAAAGGTTAGATAAAAAAAAGTCAAACTTTGAAACTTTGAATTTTATGATATTTTTCTATCTGAAAAATGCAGTGTCTATCTGTAAGTACATATTTCCAGTTGTAGTCCCACTTTCATTCCCATTTCAAGTAGCCCTAGTGTTAGATTCAGCTGTGCTTCTACTTTTCAAAATATTTTATTAAACTAAATGCATATATCACGGCTCTGCTTATCGCTAACAGAAGCCCAGGAAGATTTTTTTCTCTTCCCTTCATTTACAATGTGTAAGTTTTATTCACTTTCTTATCAAACGTTAGATACTGATCACAGAAAATGATAGTGTGCATAGCAGAATGTATACATTATTTCACTGCTGTTAAAATCTTGAATTTCCCTTATTGATGGCTTGCTCACGTAGTCAGTGTTTAGCTGATCAGATTTTGGCACAGGAAGAAATTCTCAACACATTAATTTTAGAGAAACTGTTTGGGATTATTCTCCTTTCCCCTTTGGCATGGAGATCATCAAATTTCATACTGCTGAAAGTGGAATACTTGCAGTACCTTTGATGTTTCTTGCTCCTTTTTCATAGAACTTCACAGCTGTGACTTTTAGTCTTTCTTTAAG
Organism: Rhynochetos jubatus; assembly: GCA_027574665.1. Lineage (NCBI taxonomy): Eukaryota > Metazoa > Chordata > Aves > Eurypygiformes > Rhynochetidae > Rhynochetos > Rhynochetos jubatus. Next base: position 83,343,398 of record CM050649.1, on the reverse strand, counting down.
TATATATATAGATTTCCTTAGTCTGTAGAACTGGAAAGTGCTTGTGAGCCATGGTAGAATTCACAGTGGATACTTTACAGATGCTTCAGATAAAATTTTGAGTGTTTGGGTGTATGTGGTTGCAAAGGACTAAGTTAAAAAATAGACCGACAAATTATTCTGTATATTTTGAAACATTTCCTTCTGAAATAATTCTGCTCCATTTTCAGTGCAATGATTCAGTAGTTTTTTAGAAAAAACTCTTGGTCTTAACTTCTCAAAGTTTTTTCTGGATTATTTTCTTCTTCCCATCACAGACTCTTCCTTTCATATTCACACAACTCCAACTTTCCTCACTTGCTTATCCCTATCTATCTATAATTCTCTTATTACATATACCTAATGTATGTTTCCAATTTTTTTTAAAGGCACATAGAACCCTGTCATTGCCTCATGGTTTCTTATCTGACATATATACTTGAAAATCTGGCTTTGTCTGATCTCTAAAAATATGATTCCTTTTCCATCTTCTTTGACAATATTGAATTTGGTTTTCAATCTACCTATGTTGTGAACATTACTCAGTCTCTTTATATAATTTTCATTCTGGTTTCCTTTTTCTTTGTTAATTTTTTAATTTTTAATTGGAGATTAATTTATTCCTGGGACAATTCTAAAATATGTATATGTTGCTAGTTTTCTTCCCTGTTTCTGCTTCAGTTTATTAATCTATGTTTGTGTACATGTAGCTGCATCATTACTTATGTTTCAATAGTTCTTATTTATGATCAAGTTCCTTGGGTAATGCACTACAACATCCACAAGTTTGTCTTAGCTATCCGAACCAGCTGAGATGAAACCATACTTTCAACATGAGCCAAAGGTGGGCCAGAGGGAAAAGCAATTTTACAAAGTGACACAGGAAACCATGCCATTTAGATAGCTATCCCAAACTACCAAGAAGCACAAGGAAAAAGACATATTTTACCTTGGAATATCTGTTAGACGATAGGTAAATCCAACTGTCCAACACAGGCAAGGCTGACACAGGTCCATGTCCCCAGGACCAACCAGTAGTGAACCTGAACATGTATTCCCAGTAGGAACACACAAACTCACATATACAATACACATGCACATATAAACATATCCAGCCACACAGATCACAGACAAACACACAGAGCATGCACATGAACACAAACCTAATCATGTACCTCTCATCTCAGGCAGGTCCATTAATGCAAAATTTACCCATATGTGGGTTGCCCCCAGCAGCAGGGCTCAGACACAGTCTTTCCAGCTGCCCCTGGATCCTTGTCTCTACAGCTGCTGTCACCTGTACATATGAGCCCCCGAGACCACACCCCACTCCAGACACCCCTTTCTAAGACAGATATGAGCACTTACACACACACACAGACATTGACACACCACAGATTCCCCAGGAGCTGGCTTTGGACACATGGTCCATCCAGCAGGTGGTACTGGATCCTTGTTCTCCCTGTGTATCTCACCACTAGGCTCAAACACACGCAGACCGCATAATCCCTCCAGCAGCTGGCCTTGGGTCCCTCTGGTAGCCAGCTCTTCCTGTGATCTTGCTTTTAGAGACACATCTCTCCAGTTCCCAGGCCACTTCACCTACATGCCAGGTGCCTACTAGCCTGATCACACTATTACCAGAGCTTTAACCATCTATTAACCGTCTTTAACCAGTGCTCTTAAGGCTCTAAGAGACTCCATCATATAGGTATGATGACTGACATTTTTTAATGCAAACCTGGAGAAATATATAAACACAGCTCCCATTTTTGAGTATTTTCTTTGACATCACAGGGAAATGAGAAAGGGACTGTACTTACTCAATAATCTAAAAAGAAGGCCATGCAGAAGAGAATGAATACATCCTCTAAGACACTTAGAATGAAGCAGCTTACTGGTTCTTAGTCCTATCCTCTCCAAAATTCTTGTCTTGAAGACAACATACTCATGAAGATTTTTTTTTTTTCCAAGGTGTTGACAGCTATAGTATTACAGTAAACTACATGGCTATTTAATGAAGAAAGACACAGATTTCTTTTTTTTTCATGCCTCCTTTTTTTACATTGCTAGTTAAGACAGTTAACTTTAAGCCATTTTTGCAACTGTTGATAAATGAAAAATGTGTTTTATAATTTTAACCTGCTTCTGGAGCCTTTATGTTCACCTCCTGGTTGCTGAGTGCAACAGATAAAGCGGAAGAAATATTGAAGTAGAGAGATATGACATTCACCCTACTTAAATGCATAACCTGAGGTAAAAAAGAAGGAAAAAAAGGTCCAAGAAAGTAATTTAATTATATTTTTTAAAAAAGATAAAACATTTACATGTAACGGCAATAAGATATAATGCATCTCTTACTTATCTTCTGCTAATATTTTAATAAATATTAAAATATAAAAAAAGAATATTTCCGAATTTCTAAAGGCAACTTCTATAATAACTATTTTACAGTCTAAAAGTTAAAACATATATTTTATAGGTTGGGGTTTTTTGTCTATAGTAAGAACCAGGCAAAACCCAAACACCTTAATTTCTTATTAGGTCTACATATTTAAAGATAATCTCTTTTCATCTTGATCTATGTAGGAAGACATTCAGAAAAAAACTAACTTACAAAAGTGAAAATAGGTCTCTTCATAAATAAAAATAAATAGCTGAAATTCTTTGAAATAAATAGAGCTGGAATCTCCTTAAAAAAAAAAAAAAAAAAAAAACAAACCACAATAGGCTCTAAAAGTTTGCTATTTTCTTCCATTCTATAGAACTGCTATATGGAATTTTAATTTCATGCATAAAAAAAAGTTCCATTTAAATTGATGCAATAACTTTAACTGTATTCCTCTTACAAATTTTAAAGATTAAATCACCTCTTCTATCTGAATTTAATAATTAACTGAATAACATTAATGAAGTATTATACAGATGGAGAAGTGAAAAATAAGGAAGTGACAGAGGATGAAGAAAGTACATCAGCAATGAAAAATACCCCAACTTTCAGTATGCTTCAGTCAGACACTTCACTTAGCTTCTGTAAGTTCTTTTAGACATGCAAGCAGCTCAGTGTTTTCTAAAGATAGATTTTTTTTTTTATATTCAGAGGTTCTATAGATTGATTAATAATGGATACTCAGAATAATGGCCCATCAGTTTCTCTTTCATTGCTTTGGGAGTCTGATATTTCATTTGTTAATGTGATCATGAACAGGATGTTTAATAGATTGCCAGAAGACTGCATCCTTAGTTCTTTTTATGTTATTACTTTATGTATTCATTTATTAATAACAACAATAATAATTTTTTAAAAAATAGTATAAATTTGAAACAATTTGGAGGAAAAGTTAAGATGTGAAAATTATGTGAGGAACAAAAAGGAAATGAACTCTCAACATAATAAATAAGGAAAAGCTGTAATTTAGTAAGGGTTTAAAAAAATGTAAATGTAATTTCTGTGAAATAAGGAACACTTAAAAAATTAAGAGAGGTGAAATAATGAAAAAAATGAGTGCCCATCTTCAGACAATTTGCTTTATGAAGAAAATACACTGCCAGAGTTAAGTGTTTTTCACTAATACTTCAAAAATTAAAGTGTAATATAACTTTACAGGATATTAAAAGCAGCACAATTGGTAAACTGTCCTGTAATTCTGACTTGAGTAATAGGGCTGAAGAAAGTTTTTATAAAGTTTACAGCTTTTCTCACAAGTCAGCATGCATTTATGGGTGTTAAAATATGAATAAAAGGTACAGATATATGCTCCAGAAACATGAGTTCATTTATCCTACCTGAATAAGGCAGAAAAGAGAACAGAACATTTATTTTTCACTGTGAATGTTAGACTAATTCTAGAATCTTGATAGTTTTATTTTTCATTTTTTTAAAAGATAAAAATAGAATTGAATTCATATGGGCTTTTATATCTGCAATCATTAGTATAAATGTGTTACGTTTAATTTTCATGTTTCTTTATACCATTTAACTTGATGAACTAGATTTAACTGAATAAGAGCATGCTTTTACATGGAACTGCATATAACTGATTGGGGTTGTCATCTTGTCATCCTTAAATGAGCATACAAAAAAGCAAGCAAGAAATGGTAAATGGATACTTTTTAAGATAACTGGTTTATTGTTTTATTTATCAATGCTGACACTATTTAATCAAGTATGGTATAACAATAACAATAATAGCAGCAGTAAAAAATGATGGAAAATAAATAGTATGAAATATGGGAGAAGACTTATGAGCTATGTACAGGTGTAAACTGCAGATTGGGTCATAAGTGCAGTGTGATCTATAGGTTTTCTAGAACCTGTAACTGCCAGTGGTTTCCCTTCTCATTTAGCTGCTTGCATCATTGCTGAACAGTAATAAGTGTTCTGCAGCAAACGTAGTTGGTTGGGGTTTTTTTGTTTGTTTTTTTTTTTTAATAATAAGGACATCAACACATTCTTAGAGCAGCCTTCCAGTACCTGAAGGAGGCATATAAGAAAGCTGGAGGGGGACTGTACAGCCTGTAGTGACAGAACAAGAGTTAATAGGTTTACATTAAAAGCAGGGAGATTTAGATTAGATATCAGGAAAAAGTTCTTCATGAAGAGGGTGGTGAGGCACTGGAACAGGTTTCCCAGAGAAGCTGTGGGTGTCCCAACCCTGGCTGTCTTCAAGGCCAGGCTGGATGAGGCTTTGAGCAACCTGATCTAGTGGAAGTTTCCCTGCCCATGGCAGGTGGGTTGGAACTAGATGATCTTTAAGGTCCCTTCCAACGCAAACCATTCTATGATTCTATGATTCAAAATTCAGACACCTAAAAATAAGGCTCTACATAGAATCATAGACACACGAAAGGTGTCTACTACAAGTTAGGTTTGAAAGTTCCAATATTTGTGTCATTTTTCATATCTTGGTATCCAAGGGTCTTTTCAGGTAGATACAAGGCCTTAAGCATGTAAAAGCAATCTCAGCCTACACCTGTAAAGTTATTTCCAGTAAAAGGTGAACTATATTTGCAATATACAAGGTGCTCGAAAGAGCTCATCCGTGCTTATGAAAGATGAACTTAAACTGGACTGAGGGCTACTGTAAATATTGAGGAAATTGATGGTTTTGCAGGAAGAAATGAAAAGTTTCACCTTCTTGATCTACCAAAATGAAAGCATAAGGGATGCACTTCAAAATTATAAATGCTTTCTTCAGATTAATGTGATGAAAAGAGGAAAACTCTGGCCTTGAAGACACAGAAATTTCTTTGATCCCTTGTAGGACTTCTAACACCATGATGAACAACATAGACTTTTGGGAGACACAGAAAGTTCGTATTTCACCTTCTAGTAGACACAGAGTCCTTTATATGTATAGACATCTTTCTGCTTACATGATATAAGCTGGACAGACATGACTTGTTGTGCCTGAGCTCTGAACATACCAAAAGCTCAGTCACTTTCTTAACAAGATGCAGAGCTCAATTTTATAAACCTTACTGGGGTAACCAGTTCATTAGCTCAAGGGGTTTTGCTTTGGTTTATTTTCTTTTTTTTCCCCTGTGTTTGCAGTCCTATAGCCTTTGGTCATCTTAGAACTTAAGCAAAGATACACTGAGAGCTAAGGCAAAGCAAACTTATTTCAGAAGATATCAGGAAATAGAAAATATTCAGGATATGTCAAACATATTCATGGTATATCAGGAACATATAATGATAGGGCTTTGTCATGGTTTAACCCCAGCTGGCAACTAAACACCACATAGCCACTCACTCACAGCTCCCTGGTAGGATGGGGGAGAAAATCAGGAGGGTAAAAGTGAGACAATACATTGGTTGAGATAAAGACAGATTAAGGTAAAGCAAAAAATGAGCATACAAGCAAAGCAAAACAAGAAATTCATTCATCATTTCCCAGCAGGTGTTCAGCCATCTCCAGTAAAACAGGACTCCATGACGTGTAATGGTTACTTGGGAAGACAAACACCATCACTCTAAGCCTGTCCTGCCCTTCCTTCTTCTTCCTCAAACTTTAATTGCTGAACATCATGTAATACGTTATGGAATATCCCTTTGGTCAGTTGGGGTCAGCTGTCCCAGCTGTGTTCCAACTCCTTGTCGGTCCCCAGCCTATTCACTGGTGGGGTGTTGTGAGAAGCAAAAATGCCTTGATGCTGTGTAAACACTGCTCAGCAGTAGCTGAAACTTCCCTGTATTATCGACACATTATCACACATTTTTCAGCGCAAATCCAAAACATAGACCCATGTAAGCTACTATGAAGAAAATTAACTCTATCGCAGCCAAAACCAGTACAGGCTTGAGTAAAGAATATGCAGTTTAGCTCATTATAAGTAGACAGATATTAATCTCTCTAACAGGAAAGAACAGTTAATACTGAAATTTTGAAAGAATACCAGTATGGTTTACAAGTCAGGTATAAGGATGTTTTAACACAGAAATATTTTTAGATATACTCAGACCCCTGGATTTCTGACTATCAGGGTAAGTTAAATTTAAACTAGAAAAAATTGGCAAATCTTTACAACAGATGATTTTTGATTCTGGAAAATGTTATTAAATGTGTATTGGATTACTTATTATTATTACCGAATCTTACTAAAGCCCGAAGCTTTTATTTGTGTTGGGTTGGTTTGTTTGTTTTCTTGAAAGGTACATTCTAGTCCAAAAAAGATCAATACAGGGAAGTACTAATCCTTTGTCATATGGAGGATCAGGCTAAGATGACATAATCATTCCACTCAGCCTTGCAAATCTATAAATCTATAAAGGTTATGTCAAGTGCATTGAGTATCTTGAGCTAAGGAATGGCACCTAGGATACTGCAATATGGACTGATTCTCACTGTATAGATTTCGGAGGTCTTAGAAAATATTGTTAACAGAAGATTGCCATAGAAGTTTGAAATTCGTAAATATAATCACAACAGGCATTGGAAGAAGACCCAGGTATAGCAGTAGAAAATCTGTAACATAATGTGATAAGATTTGATATTCCATTTAATAATGTCACATACATTATAAAGAGGTAGTGATGCTGTGTTCATGTCTTCCACTTTTCTATTGCTTTTTCAAAAATGACTTGTACTCTGTCTTTAGTAAGTTTAATCTAAATTCTTAGCAAATACCATTATTAATTAATTTTGGGGAATCTTTCCTTGGAATCATGAAATAAATCCTCAAACTTAGTAAACAAAAAGTATCCAAAAGTTTACATAAAAAAGTGCTAACACTTTAGGAAAACAAAATGTATTTAGGTGATTGGCTATGCACTGAGACGTTCCAAAATATTTCCTTCTCATAAAAATTCATTCATTATAATTCTGAAGCAATATGTATTTTCAGAGTCTACCTTTTTGTACATTCTATGTTGATGCATAAATGTATAAAAATTCTACAAATAAATGTTCTCATTCTGATGCAATCTCATCTGAAATTCTTTGAGACAACATAACAGCGCTAGTTTGAACCCATAGAAATAGCAAACAGCTTCCAGCAAGTGCAAAGCAGTAAGCTGATTATTATAAGCACATCTTAGGTTTTCTGGAGAAACTGTGCAGTCTGTGTTCTGATATGATGTCCTTAGAAACAGTAGCTATTTAGATTAGCCTGTCAAAATAATACGTGAACAATTATGACTGTCCATCACATCATATTATTAATTGGTTTGTTCTATTAGTATTGCTGGATCACATCAAATTATCATTGCATCACACCATGATGTCGTTAAGACTTTTCTCATCCTGCTAATAAAGCAAAGCATTTAAATAGGAAAATATTAAAAATAAATGTTTTAAGAACCAGCACTGGAAAAATGGCCACATATTTTTGTTTGTTTGTTTTTGTTTACTGCGTTGTACATGTAAAAAGGATTTGAATCCTTCTGGGGTTTAAATGTTTTTTTTTAAAGAAATTACAAGAAGTAAATAAAGGCCCCCTGTATCCTTGTAGATAATGGAAAATATATTGAGGCACATTGCAGCAGAACCAATTCCCTCCATCTGAAAAGGAGGGGACAGTGGCATTTAAAGATGCTATTCCTGTATGAATCAATGAGATGTACTTTGAGAAAATTCCATTGCAAAGATAAATACTAAAGCACCAGGAAAAAAAGCAACAGAAAACCAACACAGCAGATGTAACAGCCAAGGAATGATGTTTTCAAGGAAAAATACAGATATTGAGAAAAATTATCACTACCAACACTACCACTTACTCCCCCAAAAATAATTCTAAGAACAGTTATGGAAAACTGAAACAGAATCAACATTCATTAACAACCAAGTTATCTACTGCTTAAAATCAAAAAATAATTTGAGGAAAAACTATAAAACATAAAAAGATGGTTTTTAAAAAAAATATTTTATCATTTTACGAATATAATAGAAAATTGAATTTCATAGGAAGGGGGTTTATGGGATGAATTATACAGCCTAATGAAAAAACCAATAGCACTCTATTAAATTTTATGGGTTTTCTTGAGTAATTTTTTCAGAACTGTCATAAACTTCAATAAATTCTTTTGGCTCCTATGAAAGTCTGTACAATTGTTCATTAAAGGTTTGTATGTGGATATGTTAAAGAGTTTTCAGTATCATTGAGATACTGTGTTCAGAAAATTCTGACCCTTGGAGTAGACTCGGCAGCAGAACTCACAAAAAATATCTAGACGACTTAGATAAGGGAAAGTGAAATTTGATCCACCAGATAAATGGAAAATTAACCTAGATACCATTTTCTACATACATTTTGTCTTTCTGTCTCCTACAAATGCCACTTGCAGACAGATGACAGAAATGCAGTGCACTTGTCATACAAGTAATTTGTTCACTACTTTGCTGCACACAAATGTGAAGAATTTCATTCAAAGCACTGCATCCTTCACAGAAACATGAAAGAAACACTTTTCCATACTTCCCCTTACTTATACCTTGCTCACACAATTTCATGTTATTTTTATAAAAGTTATGATGACTCTTTAGATCACATGAAGGAAAAAAAAAAAACAAAAAACAAAACCAAAAACCAACACCAGAAAAAGCAACAAAATTCTTGCTTCTTTTTGGTCAAACTACAGCTTTCTGAATAATTCCAGATTCACATGGAAAAGAGGCTATGGATGAGATTAATGATCACTTTTAGTCTTTGAAAGAAAACGAGTTTCTGTATAAGACAGAAAATTATTTATATCATAGAATGGACTGAGGAAAAAAATGTAATTACATGTTTCTTATCTTTTAGCAGAGCTACTCTCAGTTCTGCTCCTAAGGTAGAATGGAAGACAACAGCACCAAATTTGAACATCTCTTAGCTACTTTTTCATCCCAAAACCAGAGCCAGGTTTCAGAAAACAGCCACTAATTGCATATAGTTGATTAATATCCTTTGAAGAGTTTGGGGTTTTTTTAGTTCTTTCCTTTAATCAGTTTGCTTGCATAGAGCTGTTCCTGATTCCTCTTTTAGTTAGAGAAAGCCTGAAGCTCACAAAGTAAAAATAAAGATTAGAGAAAAATAAAAAATAATAAGACTTATCTCACCTAACTTCAGGTCTCCAGAAATCTCTCTTCTAGTTATTCACATTTCTTCTACAGTTAATCGATAAACATATTAACTCTTCAGGGAACCAGTTCTTCCAGCTACATGTGTTACAAGGATGAACAACTTCAGGGAGAAGCCTCTCTCTCCCCACTACCAGTCGAAGCAGCTTCCATCAACACATTAAACTAGACACCTGACTTTTCGATGGCTAAAATTAGATGAGAAGAGTCACAGGCAACAGTAAGCATGTGTTTGAAATCTTTTTATTCTTCAGAGCTGTGGTGCCTGCATTTCGACTGCACAGGGTGTCTCAGCCAACTCTGAATATGAAAGCTGGAACCATTTCTTAAAGGTAGGCACATACAAGAAAAATCAGCCATGATGGACTTCTAGTATATCTTGTAACAGTCAAAAACAAAAAATAAACTGACAAACGCTTCCTTGGTGTTTCAAAGATGGTTGTATAATTAAACAACTAAAAGTCAATCACTGGTGGTTTTGCTTTGCAAACTTAAGAGGTGATAGTGTAATGTACTGAACAACTCCGTGTTGTGAGTGAGGTCCGTACAGCCCAAAGTGTTTACTGTCAGAAAACACACATGTATTTCACAAAGCAATTCACATACTACAGGTGAAACAAAAAGAAGGAAAGGTGAAACTAAAGAGACAGTCACTCTATTGGATGTAGGTGTTAAGGGTTTAGCAGTAGGGGACTTCAGGGGTAGCCTCTGGGAGGAGAGAACACAAGCTGTGCTGGACACAGACGGTTCTAGCTGGCTCCCATGTACCCACCACAGAGTCACAGCTGAGCCCCTCAGCCAAGATGGTGGTGCCTCTGGGAAAATGTACTCTAGAAAAGGCAAACTGCTGCCCAGGAGTAAGGAGAAAATGAAAAAGGAAAAATAAGTGTAAGAAACAACCCTGCAGACATCAAGGTGAGAGATGACGAAGAGGGAGGAGGTGCTTCTGCAGCCTGCATCTTGTGGAGAGAAACACGTCAGTACAGATATCCACACTGCTGCCCGTGGAAGTTTCCACACAAGAGCAAGTAGAAGCTTCCTAAAGAAACTGTGGCCCATGGAAAGGAGTCACACTGGAGTAGGGGAAAAGTGTTAGGAAGAAGGAGTGGCAGAGCTGAAGTGTTGTGGACTGACCACAACACTCCATTCTCCATCACCCCTGTGCTTCACAGGCTAAGCGTAGGCAGAGGAGTCTGGAGTGAGAGTGAAACTGAACCTGGGAAAAAAAATGGGTTGGGGGAAGGTGTTTTAATTTTTGTCTTTTCTCCTCACCATCCAAGTCTATTTTATTTGGCCATAAATTAAATTTATTTTCCCCAAGTCAACACTTTTCCTATGAGAGTAATTGGTAAGTGATCTCCCTGTCTTTATCTCTTGGTCTTTTCCATTTTATTTTCTACCTTTGTCCTGTTGAGGGGAGGGAGTGAGAATGTGGTTGGGTGGGGGTCTGACAGATGACCAAGGTCAACCCATCACAGTTATTAAAAGAATTCATTGGTCATACTTTTCTATAGAAAAGTTCTAAATATTCTTATACTACAGACAGCTGGTTTTGGATAAATTTTCACATTTTAGTTGAAGATTTATATATGAATCTCTCTTAAACACCTTTTATTTAAGGGTTGATAGCATAAGAAACCAATCCTCTCTTCATTTATCTTTGTATTAATAATGTTGTTACTAACTTTTTGTCAATTCTCTCTAGTATCTATGTTCTTATGCATACCATTCCTACAATATCTGGGGGATTTTGTTTCCTTGTTTGATTGTTTGTTTGTGTTTTGGTGTTGTTTTCTTCTTTCCTGTCACCTGAATGATTGTCTTATAGAATCATAAAATCATAGAATGGTTTGGGTTGGAAAGGACCTTAAAGATCATTTAGTTCCAACCCACCTGCCACGGTCAGGGACACCCTCCACTAGACCAGGTTGCTCAAAGTCTCATCCAGCCTGGCCTTGAAAACAGCCAGGGATGGGACACCCACAGCTTCTCTGGGCAACCTGTTCCACTGCCTTACCACCCCCACAGTTAAGAATTTCTTCCTGTATGTACTCTAAATCTACTCTCCTTCAGTTTAAAACCTCATCAAACCCGTGTTCTTCAATATGTAATTACTAGAGTTGCTTTGGGGGTTTTTATTTTGGTTGGTTGGTTGGTTGGTTGGGGGGTTTTTTTGTTTGTTTGTTTTTACTATGGCATTGTCAATATCTTCTACTTTTATTCCCAGATATCAAAACCAGAATAATGACAATAATAACTATTATAATTTTTTAAATCATTTTAGAGATCTTCTCAAGCATATGTCAACAAAAAAAAGCTAAATATTTAATGAAACAAAGTATGAAAACAAATGGTCTACACTATATTCTAAATGAAAGACTGAGAACAGTCTAATAAAGAAACAAAATAAAAAAAAATGAAGGTGTTTGTTGAACTTCCATGGAAGTCATCGTATCATGGAATGGGGTTTCTAAAGAATATCACCAAAAAAATGTCTTTAAGGAGATATTGTCTTGAAGAATGAATTTTCTGTAGAATTCCAAAGGACATCTACAAGAGTAGGCGGGTGACATGAGCAAGGCTCAGCTTCTTCAGTGTTACTTCCAGAACACCACTGTAAATTGTCCTACGCTATCTGAAACATTCACACATGGCTGGTGTAGCAGACTGAAACTGAAGAATACATGGCATGAGACAGAATGTGAAGCAGATCCTAAAGGATACCCAAGCCCTGTGCAGCAGCAGCCAAAACACTCGCAGAACATCTTGACTCTTTAAATTCATTACATTAAAGTCAACTTCTGATGCTAAAATAAGAGACAATTAGCAAAAATTGTAGCTGATTTTCACTATAAGAAGGATGGTTCGTCTTAAGCTGATATCAGCTTTGAAGTCCTAGACACAAGGCAGACCACAGCAATGGACAGAGTTGAAAACAAGTTAATCTCTAAAACAGGATTTGTACAATATTGATAAAATTGAAACTATTTACTACAGAAATAGGCCTGAAAGTAAATACGAGTGAAGTTAAATCCATCCAAGGAGTTTTAAGGTCAACTGGAGAGTCCACAGTATGTTATAGTGACCTTACCATTCTGCAGAAAATATGCAAATTTAGCCATAATTGTTACATTTCCAACTATTAAAAGTCTGATTTAAATGCTATCTATGTATAATTTATCAGTGAACAACTAAACAGAATTTCCTGATGCTGAATATTTTCTAGGTTTTTGTGGTGTTGCGTTGTTTTGTTTGGTTTTTTTTTTTATGTGTGTGACTTTTAACTGAAATTACATACCTCTGAGAGAACAAGTACTTAAAAAAATCCCAAACAGTTTATCAATATATGGATCCCTGGCGAATGAAAGCATATTATTAAAGGTGTGACTAGATGTCAAACTGAAGTGGAATGGTTAATTGTGCTAATTGCTCATGTACCTCATTTCTACAAAAATATTTGTAACACGAATATCACTCATGACTGTACACATCTCTGGCAGAAGTGCAAATGGTCATAAATTTATATATGAATCTATGCCAGATTCCCCTTCACCGCCCAAAGGCTTGGTTTTGTTTAATAAAAGGGTGATAAATTGACAATGACATTCTCTTGCCTTACTGTCATCCTCCTTCTTCCTCTGTCATTTCCAGCAACACTTCGATTCTCTAAACATGTGGTTTTGCAAGTGTAAATTGTTACTGAATGAATATGTATTTACTCAAATAAACATATATGGATTTTTATATAAGATTCTACTAACACAAAATGCAGCATGAAATTCTAAGAATAAGTAATGTTAATAAGAACAGAAGGACAATTTATGCATTTTATGTTTTTTTCACAATTTTGCAATTTATTCCTTTAGCTATCCATGTATTCCCTTAAATACCGATCACATTAGTTTGATGGAGATGGAATTTATAAATGATTTTGTTATTTTACAATGAATATTGATTTCTTAAATTAAATTTTCTGAGTTTCAGTTGGGTTTTATTGTTACTCTCTTTAGTACAGCATGTTGACCTTGGTAGAAATGAAGGAACTGGGATATGAACAGAAGATGCAGTCAGTTTGAATAAAAGTATAGTTTATCAGAACTTAGATTTCCTCCCATTGTAAAAATCTATAAAAAGACTATGTTGTTTTTCATGTCACTTCATTAAGATGAGGAGGAGGAGGAGGAGGAGGAGGAGGAGGAGGAGGAGGAGAAACAGAAACAGAAACAGAAACAGAAACAGAAACAGAAACAGAAGAGTAGTAGTAATAAAATTAGGGTCCCATTCATACCTATAAATTCTGCAATGACAGCCTTTCTATCAGTATTTTACAATTTTTGTATCATGGCTGCAGATGTAATTGTTAGCAGGAAATTAAAAGTGAAGGTAAAGAATTGAGAATCTCCAGTCTTCCCACCAATTCAGAATTAACATAAGAATTGTTTCAATCTTCATTTACCCTGTTACATTACACGAGATCCAGTATTTAAAAGAAACTTATGTTCAGACTTTCAATTTTTAAATGTACTCACAATATGGTCACTTAGGAAAGAATTAATCTCTTTTATCTTGAGTTCTCTCAGAGACAGCCATCTAGTTTCTGTCTTCAGTCAGTGGAGAAAGACAGAAACTACCAACAAAATATTGATCTTATTCTGTGCTCTTAATCACTTTCTAATCTAATTCATAATTGATCTAAAGTAGACGAGCTGAATCTTGGATCATTGGTTGCTATGATATACAGCTAACATATTTAGCTATATGTTAGTATATGTTAGTATTCAGACTTTGAATACTAATTGCTTAAATCCCTACTTCGGCACTGGATTTCAAAAGCATTACTTGGATGTTCAGTTTTCTGGAATCCATCCTACAATTTTCTAGGCATCTGAATAAAATTCTAAACTAGAACATGAAGATGTAACCAGATCTGAAAATCTCTGCTCTAAAATTCTGGCCTGAAAGCTCCTTTTATGATGTTGGAATAAATGCAACAGCTAGAAGTTGTTGCATGCTAATTGGTATTAATATGCACTTAGACCATAAAAAGAAAACAAATTAACCAAAAAAAAAAAAAAAAAGGACAGTCTTTGAGAATTCTGAATGTTTGCATCACTAACAAACTCAAGGGAACTAATTGTCAAAACTAACAGCAGAAGATGGGGCAAGGTGGCCTGCAAAAAAATAGAACTACCTCTGTCACAGAGACTCTTGAAATTACACCAGTCCTGAAAATTAATCTATGGCAAAGCCTTAGCTGCTGCCAAGCAATGTATCTGTTCTGAAGTGAGTTAAGTATTCTTGGGGCACTGTCATTATGTCTACTATGTGACTCTTACCTCACGAGTGTTGCATCACAATTGCATCACAGTAATGCTTCTGAGGATGCCAAGCATTCAGCAAATAAAGGCTAGACATAGCTGCTGCTCATAAAATGGGAAATTTCTGAAGGAAGAGAAGGATTCTGAAGGAAGAGAAAATTTTTCCTGTGCAAACATATGGGTGATTAATCTATGACAGGTATAGCTGTATCTAACGAGATAGGCACTTTCAAAAGTCCTGAATAGGCATTTGAGATAAATGTTACAAATTTATTGCTACCGACCCCTGAGTCACTAGATGCTCTTGTTCACATTGTTTGGTTTTTTTTTCTTTCTGTGTATTTAAAAGAAGCATAGCTTTCTGAAGATATTAATTTTCAAACAATTATTATACATAAATAGACAGGGATATCTTTGACAGTGGGAATACTAGGTATTGTGAAAAAAGTCAAAACCTTACTTACTAGGAAAGCATATGTACAGCGTATGTGTTCTGTGGGAGTCTTTACTTCTTTGAAAGGATCCATTGATCCATTTAAGGATCAAAGGTGGTTTGGTATAAACTGAAGGTAGGTCTGGTTTTTGTTACGGGTATAGTCCTGATCTGTGATTGTTCAGAATGGAGGTTTACTGTATACTGGCTTGGGTTTCTTTCCAATAGGAATCAAAACACATGGAGTGGTGCCCTGTACGAGTCTTGTCCCAACAAGATTCAAGTTAGACGCATAATATCTGTCTGTCCTGGGATAGCTGTGGGATCTGCACTGCCATTAGGATTCCCTTCACCTCTTGGAAGTATACATTAAGCTTTTGAGACTTCAGTGACACATAGTCAAATTTTACAACTCTGGCTATTTAAATTTCTCAAGAGACATGGCAGTTAAATGTGTTGGGCCTTAACTGCATATGCACATTTTCACTACAGAATCAAATTATTGAAAAGAAGTATCTTAGAAATATCTTCCTATCAGAACTCTGGATACAAAGGAACTCGAATTCTTGATTTATTATTTCAGGGTTAAAATTGCCTAGAAAAAAAGGCACAAAATGAAAGTGTCCTGATTGAATTCAAATATAATGCAAGAGAGAGCCCTACTGGCAGAGCTTAATAAATACAATCACTATTTTAGTAGCCTAAGTAAATAACTTAACTTAAAATAAACAGGAGTGAAACACACATCCTTGAATATTTGTGTCTCCATATCCTTGTTCCATTTATGTGGTTCATTGAGAAATCCAAACACATGTTCATGTGGTATGGATACTTCATTATCCCATTGCCCATGATAACAGTGCTATGATGTAACGTCTTCCTCAATGGAAAAAATGGACTATGAAGTATTTTACCAGGAGAACATAGTCAAGACCCCTTGCCCCCTAAACCCTGCTCTTCAATGCCTTAAAAATGTGAGGGTAAATGTGAAATTTTATGTTTCTAATCCCTTTGTATTGGAGCTTGTCCTGGTCCCAGGCAGTGATGAGCTGCTCTCTTGGGGCCAGTCTATAAAATGTTGTTTCATTCCATAATACATCAAGCTAAGTGTTCACTGTTACCCCTGTACCAGTGGCACTGGGAGTGGACTGGGGGAAGCTTGCAGAGGCTCGACCCAGAAGGAGTGGAGAGGGGGGAGGGCCCGGAGGTTCTGACCAGCAGCGCATTTTGTTTTTCTTTCCGCAGTGTGGTCTTTGTCCGGACCTTGTGGCAGGTGGTTAGCAGAAAAGTAGCATCTTTTGACAGGCAAATTGCTCTGGGAAGAGGGAGTTGGAAGTTTTTCTTTGACCCTGCTCTCTGCTCTCAGGCTCAGGGTGGGGGATTTTTTTCTCCTTGGGGTTTTGCATTTAATTTTGTTTGGTGTCCTGGAGCCTGGCTGTGTCCATCCACGGGTGGTGAGATTCTGTATTATTTGTTCTATTTTTCTGTTCTTTTAATTACTTATTAGAAATAATATTGTTAGTAACTCAATACGTTTCATTTATATAATTAAATAGTTCTTATCTCAACTTTTACGAGCCTCCCTTGCTTTTCCTCTGACCCTTCCTCCCTGGGAGGAAGTAGGGGGGTGGAGTGGTAGAGCAACTGGTGGTGCTTAGCGCAACAGGGCTAAACCATGACAGAGCTCCAGAAAGTTTTAGAAAAAACCAGCAAAATTATGCACCTAGTTAAAAAGCTAAAAGCCTGAAAAGGGAATCCTTTACAGCTTATATAGGCAGCAGGGAATATAAAAATATATCTATCCAGTTTGAATAAAACATCTAAACTGCAGCTTTCTGCAGTATATTTCTGTCATGTGTGGGTGGTGCTGGGGGTGGCAGGTGTTTCAGTAGATTTTACATGTGCTTAAATTAATTCCTCTCTTAAATAACAAGAAAAACACCAAGAGCATTTCAATAAAGCTGTAATAAGCAGGCCAGCATCAAAGATAAATGAAGGTGAGTGCAAGCAGGGTACAAAGCATACAAAAAAGAATTAATTACTTGAAGAAAAGAAATTAAAAAAAAAGATTGTCTTATTTTATATTATCTTATATGCATCTTTAGAAGACGCATTAATCTCACTTATCAACTTATGAAATAATAACAAGTTAAAAAATTTGAAACTACAGTAGAATTGAAAAGATTTCTTCATACCTATGCATTGTTTATTTTTTCTTAATCTTCCATTCAAAGGATCCGTAATAGCCCAGTAAAAAAACAGGTGCAGCAATATATCCGTTAAATTTTATGAAATATTGATTCCCTAAACTAGTTAATTTGGTAGTTAAAATGGGGCATCTAGTACAATGTGAGACCCTGTAAGGAATCCATATTACTCACACAAGGTTGGCAGTCTTGACACAGACCCTACAGGAGAACCACAGCCATCTGGAACTCCAGGTGGAGAGGATATAAAACACCTTACAGACTCCCAAATCACACTAAAAATCTTTGTTTAAGTTTTAATATACTTGTGCTAGAAGATATCTAAGCTTTTACTACAATTTAGTGGAGAGCTAAGGGAAGAATCAGTTACCTAAAGGTAGAAAACTCTATGAAAAGATTCCTCAGTATATCCTGTCTGACCTTTGACTGATAGTGTGTAGGGTGGACATCTCCTTGGATCATACTTGCTTGGCCCTCTGCAGATGTCCCACACCCCAATACATCACAGATAACACTAGAAGTCTATATTTAGGCAAGATCAAGCTCAGTCTCAGCACTGACAGTGGAGACTAAAGAGTGATCCAGATCACTGGGAAAGAGGCATTTACATCTGTACAGGATAATAGTCCTCAAAATCAACAACTGTATTGGGTGCATTGTCTCTGGTTATAGTAGCTGTTTAGATTAATTAATAGCGGTTTTAGTAACATTTTGCTGTTTCCTACAGAAATGTAGATATATCCTGAGAAAATATAAGGGAAGTAAGATACAAGGTCATTCTTGGAAATACTTATTTTGGAACATGATGAAGAATAAGCAAAACATAATAAAAATATATATGAAATTTAATTCACTTATGGCTTAAAGACGCAGAGCTCAGATTGCATTTGAATGAATTGGCTTATGCTGAGATTATATGTACACATTTTTGACACATAGGACTTTGTGATGGAGAGTAGGAAAAACAAGGAATATAGAGTAAGAATAAAGGTCAATATATACTTGAGGGCAAAACAGGAAGGGTAGTCTATAAAGCCAGCCTATACAGTTTGTATCACAAACTGGGGTAGCAGGTTTTTTGACAGTATGACAAATATTTGAAAAGGATATGTGGTCCTAAACAATATATATGGGGACGAAAAAAATCATTATCATTTACAAATACACTTACCAGAGGTACATTT
The DNA here is from genome assembly GCA_027574665.1 of Rhynochetos jubatus. Lineage (NCBI taxonomy): Eukaryota > Metazoa > Chordata > Aves > Eurypygiformes > Rhynochetidae > Rhynochetos > Rhynochetos jubatus. Next base: position 83,324,678 of record CM050649.1, on the reverse strand, counting down.
AGTGTCATCTGTTTTTTAGCAAGTTATCAATGCATCCAACCCAATTAGTTCATGCACAGAGACTGTATAGATAGAGAGTCTGCCCATGACAACTCATTTCTAAACAAGGTTTATTTCACTGTTGTCACCAGAAGGCTGTATATCTGCACACTTTCAGGAGAAATGCTAGCATTTTCATCTTTTTTTTGTACTTTCTCATATCTGTATCTTTAGAAATAATGGGATCCAAAGAGAGAAAAGCAATGAGGGTCTGGATGTACCTTACATATAAAGTGACATAATGATATTCTTACTAGCAATTCCAAACTTCTGTTTTCCTTCTTTATTTCTATTAAACAATGAGCTAATATTTTCACAAAACTATCTACTATCAATTAAAGGTGTTTCTCTCCAGTTACTGCAGTCATATCAGAGCCCATTAGTTACTTTATAAGATATATAAATAAAGTAGCAGGAAATTAAGAAGCCTGATCAAGTCATAGAATTTTTATAGTTCAACTTAGTTCAATATAGTACAAAGTGACTACCACACCTCTAAATCTTTAGATGCAGAAATAAACATTATGTTTTAAAAAGATTTCCCAGTTAATTTCACCTCTTTTTAAATTACATTTAATTAAAAAAAAATTAGTGTTCACTTTCCTGAAACAGCTTCTCTCAAAATAGATTATCATCATATTTATAACTTTATATTTTAATCCCAAATTGAATCTAACTTAAGGTTGTAGTCTGTGCATCTTTCCCTGTCCACCTGAAGACTATTAAAAATGACTACATTACCAAACTCTTTTGCAGCAGTACTCAATCACTTCTCAGTCTTCTGTTCAATAAACTAAATTGATTGCTTCTTAACCTTCTTATTATAAAGTTTATAGTCCATTTTCTGCACCATAATTTTTGCCTGTTCTGAGTAAGTCCTGTTATCTCACCAGTATTCCAGCAGCCTTCTGATTACAGTTGTCTACACACACTGTACTTGCTTCTACTTCTTTCAGTTATCCGGGAGGCACCTTGCTCTCACTGCACAACCTGGTTCCTGACCCTTGATTTAAACTACCGTTGGAAATAAGACAAAAAGTCAAAGCACTTTTTTTTTACAGATTTTCATTCTTTTAATTCAGGTCACATTCACAATGAACATTGTGAATGCTGTTGTAATTCAGTTAATTTCAATTTACCATCTTAATTTATGTACAGGTGTCTGATTCTCAATGTTTCTGATGTCATGTTGCCATCAACATCCAGCCCTTTGAAGAATAGGACAGCCATTTAAAAACTGAACAAATACTTGGCACTTGTATACCCTTAAGCTCACCACCTGCAAGGACAATCCTTTTCATCACTCTCCAGCTACAAATTTCTAAATGAGGGACATATGAGCCATTCTCATTTTCCTGCTCTTTCTATGTATATTGAGTGTAACCCTATTTCATGTTGAAATGAGGTATTATTCCATGTATGTAAATATTATGAAGTGCAAGTAACATTTTGCTCTTATTTTCTTCAGAAAGAAACTTTGGCAAATAACCAAGAAAGAAGCTGTGTTGTGCTACCTCAATATAAATATCTAGGGAACAGCACTGCAGAATTTTGGCACACCTCAGTTACATACCACACCTAAAGTGGATCTGCTTTTTCTTCTCAAGTTTATAAATTATTATTTTTTTCTTAAATGCATTTTGAACATTTCATATTAACTCTGTTTCATATTCTTTTAAAATGTCGTATTCAGATTCTACCATCATTGTCCCAAACATCTTTACAAATTATGTAGCTAAGTACTTTTCTTACTGTGAAAAGTGATCTTTAATTAGAAAGACCTGTAGAAAAGAAAGAACTGTGTCAGTAAAAAATTATTATACAAACTTACATAAACTTCTCAACTTCTGAAAATAGTATTTTTGGTCTTGAAGAAAACATTTCATTTTTCACTTTTTTTTTTTCTGAAATTTCTCGTATATAGAAAAAATGATGATTTTAATTGTCTTGTACTAATTTTCAACAAAGTTAAAAAAAGCATAAGATTTACAGTGTCTTCTGGCTATAGCATATATCAACATTCAGATTTTTAGATATATTTTGAAAACCCATTTTTTCTTTTTCTTTCAGGCATTTTACTTCAGAGTTCCTTGTGTATTTTTTTAATTTAAAACTTTTACCTAGATATTCTAATATATTTTAAGAGCTCCTTGTGATATGCATAGATCTATAACTTATGCCTTTCTCGAAGAATCCTAGTTATACTGTTTTTCACTATTCAACCCATCTTTTGTTGTATTTGCTTGTTAAAATGATATCAATTAGAATTCAACAGTAAGGAACAGTATTTTTTAAGTAAGTGAACTTTGATATTTTTTGCTGTATCTTGATTTTCTTTTGTGTATTCCTAATGCACTGATTTTGTAGTACCAAACCACAGGCTTGATGGATGAGGAATGTTACATAACATCGGAGCTATGGCAAGGCATACATGAGAAGCATTCATCCCTGCAACCACTTCAGGATAGAGAATCTAATTCTTACTAGAGCTGTTCATACTGCCACTGTGCAAGCAGGAGAATAATGAAAGTCATCAAAACCCATTGTATTGATTTTCCTCACCCCAGTGTATTACTAAGGCTTACTGGCATTGACTTCCATTCACTTTGGCCTTTTTGCCTGCTTCTCAGAGTCTCTTCCAACTGCTTCAAGCATTTCCAGACATCACCAGCTGAGCACACCTTCTGTGCAGGAATAGCATGACCGCACACCAAATGAAAACTATGCACAGTGACCAACAGGACTGCCTGACTGAGGGAGTACTTTCAGCTCACTAACCTGCTGATCCTTAAAGGTGGTGGGAAAAGGAATTTGTGTGAAACAGGGAAAGAAGCTATTACAGTCTGCCATATCACATCAAAGTGCGTATGAAGTACACCATATTAGCCAAGATGGGACTTAAAAACCATAAAAGATTCAGCAGATCAGCTCCATGTTTGCTACATATAACAAAACAATAGTTAAGCAAGGTTTGATCATATCTCAGACAAACCCTTAAGAAGTCCAGGTTTTAGTGCTATTTCTCAAGTCCTGGTGCTATTCTTTGGTGATTTTAGGCCAATAAATTACTTTCTGTTTGCTCTGTTGTTTATCTACTCTCCTAAACCACCAGTCACTGCTTATAAGCTCCTTGGTGTTATATAACACAGATTTCTTCTGCCCATCTTGAGCATACATCTGTGGCTCAGGAACTGTAACAGATCGTCATCGTTTTGTACAAGACAGAATACCATCCTTCCGTTCAGGTAGCTTACTGGAGTATCACAAATGAATAATTAATTCCTTTCTGTCTATGTAGTGTACCCAGTTAATAAGTATGGTAGGGTCATTTAATTTAAATGGATATTTTGAAGAAGACCCAAGGGTGTGTCCTACAAACTAATGAGTTACTCAAAGATAACCTCCAATAATTATTGCATGTGATTTGGTGGGGAAGAGAGAAAAGTGTAAAAGTATTCCCATATCTTGTGCAGTAACATGTTTTGTATGAGAAAAGAGGGAATTTTGGGGGATTTTGCTATCTCCTAGTATAAGTAAGTATAATATCTCTTTCAACTCACCCCACTCCTTGAAGAATTTCTTCCTTTTCATATTCAGCTGAAAACTGTAGAAGCAAAAGGCCCAATACTTTGATGACTTTTTCATAGTTTATGAATAATTATTATAAAAGTTTCTCATTATTTTTAAGTCACAATCAACTCACTACTATCAGGGCATGAAATTTTTAGTAAATAATTTTTTTTAATATTCAGTATTTTATTCACCATCTGTAAGGTGTTCTCTAAATGAATCCTCTGAACTTCACATGCTCCCTGCTGAAGGCCACTGTTCTTTAATAATAATATGGAATAAAGTCATTAGCATAATCTGGTATTTTTCACAGCACCTGTACTCTATTGAGTTATACTACATTAAAATGAAAAATGAAAATGTCATACTTTTCAAGGACCAAGAGAGATAATGTATTCCTGCCCAAGTATTCTTCTGGCTTCAGCCAAAGTTGGGGTTTTTTTCATTATGTGCCTGACCAGTATGTTTTCTATGCACTTGTGACAAATTTCAGCCCATAGCAGTTAGACAAAACTTTGTTCAGGAGCTAAACAATAATCCAGGTATTTATATAAAAAACATGTTGGGAGAGGGGGGTGGAAAAAATTTTCCTACCAGATGTCTGGGCTTGTGGTGGGCTGGGTTTTTTTCCTTTCTATTAGTGCTGTCAAGATCAGTGAGTAAGAAAGAAGCTTTCTAATAGAAGCATTATTAGAAAGAATAAGGGGGAGAGGAAGATCAATTGTTATCTTATGTGAAGAACTAGCTCAATAAGTTTTATGTCTTCTATTACCAATATACACTGGTATCATTAAAATATTATGTAGAGAAAAGGACCATTGATTTACAAGAGATTTCAGTTTGACTTCATTAATTAGGAGACAAACTACAGATTATAAGTAGTATGTACCTTTCCTTTTGAACATTCAGTGTGATGGTGGGCAGTGTATTGAGTGTGTTGACAAGTAAAGATTTCTCAGTGACAAACATATTTTTTCAAACTTTTGACACGGTACCTGGAGTAGAATATTCTTAGTTGCAACATCCAGATCACTTACTATTTTAACCAAAAGTAGTACAAGTAACAATTGTTTACAACTGATGACTTCACAGGCTGTATTATGTAAAATACTAAGGAGCATCTACAAGACAACTAAGTAATTTTTTTTAAATTATTTTTTTTTCCATATAACAACAGAGAGTTTACAAAATTTACAGAAAGGTAATTGACTACCATGAGCATGTCTGAGGTTACTGTGGACTGCAAGAAGTATTTGCTCAGGAAGTTGTTACATAAATTCCTTTGAATGTAAGTCCTGAAGTACAGAGATTGTTGATATGTTACATTAAAATGTACAGTAAAGCTAAACTTAAAGCTTTTTCTCATGTGCAAGGAAGATTTCTAGCTAGGAAAAAAAGAAGTTTAGCATGCCTTTATAAAAATAAAATATATCCAACTTTTCACTTCCTTGTATAACAAAGAGACTTTATGTAACATGTTCATTTTCTGTTTCATTTTAATTTTCCAATTTCCATTGCATTAAAAGTATCTTTTCTTTTTGAAAACATATATAACAGCACTTGGCATGTATTTCTATTTTAAGGAAAACAAGATGTTTCAGAATGATACAGTTTAAGATAAAGAACATAAAGAACAACAATAACTATCTCTATAGCAATATGAATTTTTTTGCTATTTACAGCACTCTGTAAAATTATAAGTGAGAAGTAAATGTGTGATGGCCCAATGAGACATAACTGCTCTTTCCAGTAAATTTCATACAACTGAAGCTTAATTCTGAGTCTGGATAGTTTTATTGATAGACACCTTCTAGCACAATATTTCTGCTGGCTTTGTTGGTTTTAATAATAAATGTATATTGTACATTTTTCTTCATAACTTTATTTACAAGAATATTTAATTAAAATATTATACAGCAAATCAACATTGTAATAGTTGAGTCTTGGTAGATGGCAATCTGACCACAAACCAGCACTGTACCTGTGCAGCAGACAAGGCCAAGAGTAACCTGGATTGTTTTAAAAGAAGTACAGCCAGTAGAGCAAGTGAGGTGATTATCCCCTCCATCTGGCTCTTATTAGACCACATAGAGTACACTGCATCCACCTGGCTGCCTGCCATCCCTTTCCAAAACCCCTATTCTAAACAAATAAAGCATTGATAAAATAAAGAAATAAAATTAAAAATACTTTTCAAACTGTTATTTCATTGTTATTGGGCATTTTAAAGTCTATTATTTACAGCAAACTATTTGAGAATTATTTGGGAATCGTATTTTTTTCCTATTCTGTTTCCATTTAGATATATTTCATTGTATGTTACACAATATAAAATGAAATATAGGAAAAAAAATATAGAGTTTTGGTTAGTCATTTTATTTTTCTGTAACAAAAGAAATCCATTATTTTAAATCTTAAAATGGTTAAAAAATTCCTACCCAGCCTATAGTTTTCAGCTGCACATGTATGGAGTATCAATGGGAGTGCACCTGAAATGATGAGTACAGTGCAGTTGAATGTCATCATTATCCTATATCTCCTATAAAAAAGATGCTCAATCTCCTCTTTCCCATTCATGATCTTTTTAAGCAATGTCTATGATTTTAAGTAGTATATCTGCACCTGAACAGAAAGCAAGTGATTTCCACTTCTTTGAGAATCAAACAGTTGCAATAGTAGGTCATTATAACTGGCATTATTGTTACATTTAAAAAATTAGCTACCAGGAATGCACACTCCCACCTTCCAGAGACTCCATCTGAAACTGAGGTTGTTCATTCTCTCTAAAAAGACAAGTTACGAGTTTTGCTAGAAAATGCAAACATTTGACTTTCACATTATAAACAATGTCTTTTAGAAACTCATAAACCTTAGAAAGCAAGCAAGCAAACAGGTCCCTACGTATACATTATTCTTTCAAGATAATTAGAAATTATTAGAAACTCACAAGCATTAAGGCCAGACCACTAGACTTTCCCTGTGTTACTTTTTCACTGTGAAGATGAATGAACACTGGCACAGGTTGCCCAGGGAGATTTTGGAGTCTCCCTCTGAAAAACTGTCTAGACACAGGCCTGGGTAACTTACTGTAAGTGGCCCTGCTTAAGCAGGGAGGTTGGACAAGACGACCTCCAGAGGTTCCTTCCAATTTCACTTATTCCATGCCTCTGTGATCTCTAGGAATGCCAAATTTTAAGCAAAGACTAATATACAAAGACTATCAATCCTTATCTGTGCCGCTCAGGAGGACTCTTTCGATCATGTTCCAAGTGGGGTATTCACACAAAATCTTGCCCTTACGCAAGATTGTGATTTGACACGCAACAATACTGGAGTTAAGTTTGGGAATGGGCACATGATGACAGTGATTTTGTATTCTGAGACTTGTTATCTGATATCTGATAATGTACATTGCTCAGCATAGTCCCTTTTACACTGTATACTGTCATACTTGTTGCCCTATAGGCATATGTATGGGGACTCTTATGCAAGAAGTGTAGAACCTTTGGTTTTCTTTTAAATAAACACATTCAAAACCAGCTTGATGAGAAGGACCTTAATATGACCAAACTGCTATTACATCTCACTGAAGGCTGTATTACTTTTGTTTCAGGTGTGTAGTTCATCCCTATTCCCTCAACTGCTTACCTTTCATTTCCTTCAGGATCTTGAGGATCCACTGTGTTGTTAGTCTGCATCTCAGCTATATTCTGCAGATCTTTCTTTACGGTGAGGGTGTTTAAATCAGTAGAGTCCAATAAACCTTCACTACCATTAAAATTATCTTCCATCTAAATGAGCACAGATAGTAATCAAGATATTGCTGCCTCTGGTTTAATGAAACCTTGTTTGGAAAGTTGCCCCTTCATTTTAGAAGTCTGTGTACTACTTCTCCTTTGGAAAACTCTGTTTGAACTGTTAAAAACCAACGTATCTAGCAGTTTCCATCCAGTTGTCATTCAGAGAAGTGTTCTGTTTCTTTGGTCTTAAACTCAATGAGCCAAATTTTTCATGGTCTAAGATAATAACTCTGGAAACATTTGCTACAGGCTGACTTTTGCTGAGCACACAACGATGTAAAAAATGTTTAATGTCATGTTTTATAGCTGGTGCCTTTATGGCCTATGCTTTTTTATGGTATGCAGCGTTTACTGTTGCATTTTTCTACTTCAATATCCAGCAAAGAAATTAACTGAAAATATTACAGTCATATTGTAGCTGATGAAAACAATGAAACAGTGAACTGTGTAAGTAATGTCTGAGCTGTGAAGAGCTATTTTTAGTTGTAACTTTTCAATAAGGTTTTATTTGTTTCTTTGTTTTAAACTGAAGAACCTCTAGTATACCCGGATTATGTCAAACATTAGAATGTATCAAGAAACATAAAAGCATTTATGCACTAATACACTCCATGCACAAGCTTTACCAGCATAGTATTGTATGTACTGTGTAATCACACTTTTCCAAAATTTCTGCTCTACTCTTTTCATTATGTTCTGCCCTTCTGCCTCGCTCACAAGAGGAAAATACTGCTTTATAGCAGAAAACAACACAGAACAGCTTAAAGTAAATTTTCTATCTAATATTGGGTACAAAACTGAAGTACCTGAAGATTTCAAGTCAGGAAACTGTTATGGCTTACCTGTTCATTACATTTATTGAAAGTTTCTGCAGTCCTCTCTTGCTTCTCCCTTTTTGGTCAGGCCTCCAGAAAAGGATCGGTAAGTACATCTTTAAAAGTATCCTTCCTGTAAGATTTCTCTAAGAGTAAACCAAAACATCACATAAATGCCCCCAAGTAATTACATGGCTGCAATCCCCCTTGACTGTAGTCTTCTTCAAAATTAGTACTTGTTCAAGTATAGTCCTGCCTTAAAATGACAAACTATATGTGCACACAGATTATTTACTTGCAGAGAAGTGATTGTAAATTTGTGTTTATTGTACTATTTTACCCTCATTGGATATTGTTATTGTTTCAATCTAATCAGACTCACTTCTGTCTTCTGTGATTATTGCAATTTTAAAAAACACACAATAACAAGTGAGTTGCTTCTACGTGTTGCATTTGTGTGGTGGCATTTGGCACGTTTAAAAAATAAATGTTGAGTCATTGAATAAACACAGCTATTACTAGCAACAGACTAGTAATCTCCATAGGAATATGTGTAGATAAGTAACCCTAACCCCACAACTACTTGACAGTCTCGAATTTGTAATCCAAGATTTTTCTTTGCAGTTTTATTTACAGTATCACATTATGATCTATTATTATCTGACATAATTCCAATAGCTCTACTTGGATTCAGTGCTTTCCATTTATGACATTGTAAGTAAAGTCATAGTGACATTCCTAGATGAATTATGTTGTATATGAATACAGTCAAATGACATACTCCAAAATCTGTTTTACAACTTTGTGTTAACTATGTACAGCTAACACATTCCTGTCATTATTTACTAACCGTTACTCACTCATGGCATTTTGAGATACTAGTAATCTTACCATTATGGCCATCAAATGCTATTTGATTGATTGATTTCTAAAGGTAGAATGGAACTTATGCAGCCTCATTTAGCTGTGTAAAATGGCAGCAGTGGTGAAAGTAGTGCACTCCTATATCAGTGGATAGAGATAAGCACATTCAGAGCACAGTTTATCTTACTACAAGAGAGGAATCCAAGCCTGATTGATAGGAAAAATTGGCTACAACCTCTCTATGCACCATGGAGAGGTGGAGGTCTGACCACTAGTCCAGACTGGTTTCTTAACAAGTGTTTCTTTAAAAGAAAAATTTAATCTGTCTGTAGTTTCTAGTCTCTGATTTGGATTTTTTTCCACTTTGCTGTTCCTTGCGGTTTTGTCCTCATTCCCTTTCTTAACCAAAGACCAGATTTCAGAATTTTACTTCAAAAAATTTCATAATTAAGACCTCCCAATTGTTATTACTTTATATATAGATTCTTCTAATATTCAGAGTTGTTCATAATTACACTGATTCACAGTGACATTACATAAGGCACAAAATCAGACTTCTTGTATTTACTGGCTTCCTTGAAATCCACTATGATCAATTTATGTTTAGCAAATTCCGTAATGGAATGAATCTTACATGAGTTAACTGTCTATGTGTTTGTCATCTGTTTCCCAATATTTTTTTACATTATTAGTCAATTTCTGCCACATTTGAAAAGAGTGGAACTCTCAAAGACAATTTATCTTGTGTTTCATCAATCAGGTGGCTGGAAAGGAAAGGCTGGCCCATATACTTACAGTCTGAGAAAGGTTTCAGCTCATTAGTTTTCTGTTCTGTTTGGCCTGTTAGCTGCCAAAAAATAACAAATGGATCAACATATACTGCTTCTTATGTAACTGGTAATTAATGAGTGAATGAGGGAGTCTGAGGTATCCTGAGAACAGAGTGTGCAAGGTCAGAGGAAAAAATTATGGGGAAGTATGGGAAACACTGAAAGGCAAAATGCAGATACAAGGTAAACGTCAGGGGAATCCAATTTGTTCTGTCATTGGAATATAGTATGGAAAGCTGTAGGAAATCAAGCTGCACTATTTTCACTGCTCAGAAAACAATTTCATCGCTCTTGCTATAGATAAATGTTAGAGAAACTGCTCATCCTGTTGCTTGTCTGATATGCCAGTTTACAGCTGACCTCTGCCAATGTAACAATGTGTGCCTTGTTTCATATTGTATTTATATTGATTTTCACTCACAGCAAGCCCTGCTTATGGCTAAGTTCTATATGAAGCCTATGCCTTTTTCTTAACTGTCCAGTCAAATGTAACTGAAGGCACACATTACTATGGAATAAAAAATAACTGACATCATCACATTAGGTTCTAGAAAATAAGAGCTATTTTGATTTTGCTTGTTTCTTTCTTGATTATAATCTCTTATAGGAAGGACAATAATTTACTGTTTGTTTATATGGCACTAAGCTAATGGAGGCATTACCACACTACATTGTTAAGTGACAGCAAGAGTTAGCTCTAGTTAAAAGGGAATGAACATGCAAGCACTGTCATATGTTCTATTCAAAATTAGTTAAAATACAGAAATATTTAAAATTATTTTTTAGAATGTCTGGTCAATGGCACTGTATACTTGTGAGTTTTCATCACCCATTCAGTGACTTAGACCCTTTGCAAGTATTATTGTGTAACTAATAAAAGAATCACAATTCAGGTTTCTAAGCTTCATTATATCCCCATTGTGACATGTGCATGTTAAAAAAAAAGAGTAATTTATCTAATGCGGTGGCAGAAACTTAACATGCTATTGTTAAATTATTAATGCTTATTTCTGTATGAATATATAGGCTTCACTATTTCACTTATCACTAATTCCCAGATTTCAGTGAATGCAAACATTTTTCTATATTTTGAGTCTTCTTAATGTAGTAAGTCCATTTCTTTTTCCTTATTCCAGGCTACTGACAACACTGCTACAGCACTATGCAGTAAATAGGTCAGAGCAATTATGTCACAACTTTTCTTTCAATCTCCTATCACTTTAGGACATTAGGTGTAGACATGGTGATGAAAATATCTTTGTCCAGCTCAGCAACATGGTGTGAGAGGCAACTTATGGAGTAAAATATTGAAAAAGACACCAGCATAGAAAACTGTAAAAATACAACGTAAGGGAGAGAAATAAAATGTCTTTGACATTAAAGCTGTAAAAAAGGGTGAGACCTGATTCTCTTTGCAGTCACTACTGTAAATCCAGAATAATGCTATCAAAGCAGTGAAGTCAACATTAGTTTATTTGAGAAGATATTCAAAGTTTTAATTTTCAAACTTATCTACCCTTTTGTCTAGGGAGATAAAATATGGCAAAATTATGTGATGAAGTGAAAGGTAGTTCTGGAAGCCTAGTCATCAAAATCAATTTTTCTTTAAACTTTGACCTTACTGATAATGAATTTAATAAGTAATATTCTGGTGAAATTAACAGGTCAGTGTACAGTGTGTACATTGAAATCAGTTTATCTCTTACTGTTTTCTTTAAGAAAACAACAAACTCTATATTTTGACATGACAGGAACATAGTAAATAATTGGAATGCAAAGATATTTCAGGAAGAGAAATGTGTGAGCTGGAAAGTTTTATAACTAAAGCAGGGTTATATTTGGCTTTTTCATAACTGTGGGTAGAAGAAATACATTTCACTAAGTTGAACTGAAAATTAGTGATTTTCCTGCATAGAAATAAAATAAGCAGTGAGCTATTCAATCAACAACTGAAGCTGAACAATCAACCCATTCCCACTGCTATCAATATATGAAACTTATTAAAAATGCTGAAATCTCAGACCTCACATTTAGGAAAGCTAAAATAGAAATCCATCAGAAGCAGCTGTATCTGTTTCACTGATCATGGAACAGTTTTTGCCTTTCCATATGTGCATTTGGAGGTTTTACTTATTTTTCCTTCTTTCTTCTTTTAGTAATATTGGTGCAAGGATAAATATTTATCACAAAACTGAGGGATTTTTTTAGTCAATTGTCTGTGATTTACAGCTGACAGTTTTACCTATTTCTAAGAATATTCATGAAAGCAAACTGGTTAAAATGCAAAACCCAAAAACATAATCAAAGAGAAAAAATAGGTGTAAGCAATCAAGTACATTTCAAATGACTAAGAAACACAAGCCAAAAGTTACCCTGAGGTTTTATATTTATATTTGATATGGTTAGTGTGGAAAATTGTATTAATCTATTGCAGGTTTCTTCATTCACTTATCATCCTATTTGTATATACTTTCTGAGGAAAGCCTCCTGGACAGTTTGGAAAAATCTAATAATAGACCTAAAATCTGCTTCTCTCTGTATGAAGTGCTTGATGTCTCAGTATCAAACAGCATAAATTCTAAAAATTTGGCCTTTTGCAATTTTCTGGGGTTTTTTTACTATTTTTTACTAGTTTTGAATGTCAGCAAAAAGAGTCATGAACACATGTTCTTACTGAACAGGTGTTGCTGCAAAAAATAAACACAATGACTCTTCTATTAATGTTGTTGTAATTTACAAATTGAGTTTCAACAAGATATAATTTTTCCTTTTTTTTGCAGTTTGTTGTTTTTATTTTATTTCATTTCATTTCATTTTATTTTATTTTATTTTATTTTATTTTATTTTATTTTATTTTATTTTATTTTATTTTATTTTATTTTATTTTATTTTCTTTTCTTTTCTTTTCTTTTATTTTATTTTATTTTATTTTATTTTATTTTATTTTATTTTATTTTTTATTCAGTAAAAAAGGTTGTTCTCTCAAATTTATGACAGTCACATGAAAGAGTTGTTACATGGTATCTTTAGGAAGGCCAAGGGACTTTGGAGCTTGGATTCTGAGTCTTCTTTCTGTTAATTATATGCTAAAGTGCATATGAGTACACTTACCTGAAATTTGAGATTGACTCCTTTAAAAACAAAAGGAAAAAATGGATGATCAGGACAGGACTGACTCAGACTCAAACCCAGCTGTACAGGCAGTGTGAAAAACTTGGACTCAAACCTAATAGCGTGGTGAGATGAATGCAGTCTAATAACACATCTAATAAAGACTTTTCAGATGTATGCCATGTTCTTAAACACTTTGCTGGGAGTCCGTGTGCAAAGCAAAGGTTTTAGACAGTAATATCCACCTGGAATGGGCACTCAAAATAGACATCTTTAATTTTGGGGAGTTTTTTGATTGTTTGTTTATCTGTTCCTCAGAAGCTTAAACTCCATTACAGCTGCCTGTTTATTAAAAGAAGATGCATGCTAGAAATACAGAAGTAGAGCAGCAATGGGTCATAAATGCCTATGGAGTACTATCTATTTACATATACATCAGCTATTCCTGTCTGATGTAAAGAAGGAAAACTTTTAAGACACTAAAAATATAAAAAACAGAATGACAGTCTCACACCTTTAAACAATGAACTTGATGCTGAATAATACTCTATCAAGGAATAATTGATCTACAAACTGAGGTTTCAGGCATTTTGCCCCTGTGGGCTAACTAGGGTCCAACCAAGATCCAAACTGGCTTTGAAATCCTATGTTCAGAAACAAAGCATTAATATGTTAGATGATCTAGATCATAATAGCTAGCACACAAAGAAAAAAGATTAGTACATTTCTCCCCAGATGGTGCATCAGTTCAAGTGCTACATTGCTGAACTGCTGATGTAACCTTGGACTGAAATTATAATAACTTCTGTAAGTCTTTTAATAGTGTAAGATCAACATGATCATAAACACTAGGTATGTATCGGGTGACCTATCATCTAGCCAAGAAAGGATAGAGTCCTGTCTTAGAAGTGTAAACATTTTTACACTATGCCATGACATGCTGAGTGATGAACTGCTAAATTTTACTTTCCCAAACAAAATGAGGATGACTATTAGAAATTTTTTTTTATTTTTCTATGGAAAGATGCTGTATCTATCCAAGAAAGAATTTATTGATGCACTATGCAATTTCAGCAGAATCTTAGCAAATGAATTTTAAAACTTCTCACATAACCTCCTGTCTGAGATATCTGGGATGGCTAACAGCTATACTTCTGGGTTTTGAAGAGCCTAAATTTAACTCAAAGTGATGTCCATTTTTTTGCATAATGACTTCTATGTCAGGAAGATGAAGACTTATATTCAAGGTTCATCTGAGAAACCAGGGGCTTAACCAGTATCTGTCACACACCAAGAAAATAAATAAGCACAGAAGATATTTACATAACAGGTTTTCCAGTCTCCTTTAGAAGCTTGGACATTCTTTGTCAAGCTCCCCAGTTTAGAGGACTGTGCTGGGTTCAGTCAGGGAAGGGCTAACTCCCTTTACTCTGGTTGCCAGGGAACTCTGTTGCTGGACAGTAAGTGAAAACATTGATAAGGCCTCAGCTGGTGCTGGGGATGGCCTGTACTGAACTCAAGGTCTTTTGTCCGCTTCGGATACTGTAGCTGACCCAGACGAACCAAGGAAGTATTTCATCCCATAGTACGTCATGTTCCGGTCTCTTTGGGTGGGGAAGAGGGTCCGGTAGCCATTACTCTTCCCTTCTCTCTCTCTTCCTTACTCCCTTGCTCGTCTCTCCGGGCACTTGCTAACCCTCCTGCGTTAGCTGCTTTGCCAACTCCTGTGCTGGCTCCTTCGTGTGGGAGCTGGTGGGTTGTTTTGACTTTTCTGGCCGTGTTATCAGTGATAAGGTTTGCTCGGAATCTGCTGCGTAGGCTCCCGGGCTCCGGCCTTCAGGCCGCGGCTCTCGGGCTGCGATCGCTCTCGGGCTGTGGGTCTCGGGCTCTCGGGGTCTGATTTTCATCCCTCAACATCTGGGTGTGCATTGGTCAGTGGATGGTGGGAAATTGTATCATATTGTATATATTGTACTATATGTTTCATTTTCTACTATTTTAAGTATTTATTAGTAGTGGTACCTGTATGTATTGATTTAGATTTAATTAGTAAATAGTTCTTATCTCAATTTTACGAGCTTCCTTATTTCTTTTTCCTCCGATTCTTCCCCTCCACTGGAGGAGGGGAGGGGGATTTGTGAGAGCGGCTTCGTGGTATTTTGCTAGCCGGAGTTAAACCACGACAAGGACCTATATCTCATTGGAAAGTTCTGAGGAGAAGGTTAACTCAATTTTTACTCATAACTGTATTTTGAAGAAAATATCTCTGGGTACATTCTGCCTTCTGGAAAGGAAGAATCCACCACCAACTATGAACATGTGAGAGAAAGAGATGCAGGTTACTGCAAACAGCATTCTTCTCCACACTCCTCTATCTTTCTTAGTATGCATAATAGAATTCAATATTCCCTCAACAAGAATATCATCTTGGCAAACTAGTACTTAGGGCACTCACCCAGTATAGCTCACCCAGTGAGACTGTTCTGCTCTTTGTGTATTTTATGTGATGCTATTTTAATACAAAATTGTAAATGCACATAAGTCTCATAAACAGTGACACTCTTTCCCTGCCTTTCTGGCTAAATGAGTTTTTAAGCCATTTACATCTGTAGTTTTTTCAGTCTGACCTAACATAACAGTGCTGGTGGACTGGGACTGAATTATGCAGGTTATTTGACATCTTGTTAGATTCCTCAGGGAAATGTTTTGGGTAATAAATGGATCTTGAAAACAAACAGAAAAATCACCCAGACAAAATATTTTTAAAGTACTTGAAAGAACTCAAAATTAGGAATCAAATCAACTTTTCTGCCTAATTTCTAAGCCCTTAAATATCTCTATGAAAAGAAAATCACTTGTATAAACCTGTATTTCATCAATATGAAATTTCAACTATATATATGTAATAAATATATATAATGCTTAGTACACACAAAAAATAAACTAGGGTGGATTCCTCTCAAGAGGGACTTTCTCCTAGTCATTCAACCTAGACCTCTCTACCTGAATTACAAATTAGTTTTCCTAAGCAGACCACCTTTTGAAATAAAAGTATTATTATTCAAGCCTCTAAAATACTGATGAGTTAACAATTAGCATAGAATTTAATGATTGTCCAACAAAAATCTCAGACCATTCCAGAGTTTTTCTTAACATCTAAGACAACTAAAAGCAGGTTTTGGACTGGTGCTGTACTGCAATTTCAGTAACATGTTCTCTAAAAGCAGGCAAGAGGGAAAACAAGACATGTAGTAACTTGTTTGTGTGGTTTTGCTGTTGGTGATTGGTACCTAAGAGAAATTATGCTGCTTTCATTTGTCAGATACCATAGTACTGACAACCATTCTTCTGTGGTTTTTACCAGAACCAGATTTCACTAACAGAGCCAAACTGCAAGATTCATCAGGCTTCACATTTTAAAAGTGTAAGGTATTGAAAGTCTATAATAGTATTTTCTTGGTTAAGTTCACACAAAGATTTTTGAAAGATGTGATTTGATTAGTCAACACAGTGTGTGGGCTGAATTACTGATTAACACTATATAAAATGTGCTGAATATATTAAATTTTTAATTTTAATTGTTATTAATGAAAATTAACAATCTGACTGGCTATAAAATAAAATTAGCATACAAGAAAAAACCCACCCATCTATTTTTTGAGGGATTTAACTACATTTTTATGGAAGACATTTTCATACCATAAACATAACTGTACAATATGATATGAGAGACTGTAAAATTGCATAGCATTTGCTTATAACACTTTTTAAAATTACTTGTCCTTATCCAAAGTCAAAAACATAAAGTGATTTATGATTTGTATGAAATAACATGGCTTGTTTTATACTATTTTTTATACATATAATTTTAGGCAATGTCTGTTACAGTGTAAATAAAATAGTAAAAAGCATCTCTTAAATATGATGAAAACCTTCTCTACCCTGTGTGTAAAAACATTACACCGGATGACTTCTAAAAGCATAAGGTTTTAAGAAGACTTAAAAAAAAACCCCTGAGATATTTTAATTACATAGATAATTAATGTCAATAAACTGTTATACTTGTCAGACTTCAATTTCCATTCATTCAAATTATAGATTTTATCAATCGTAACACTTTTGCTATCTGTTTAATATTTGTCACAATAAGTAAGCATTGCAAATTTGGCCTTATTCTCATGGTGTGTCAAGCAAGGACATTACCTCACAGACAGGTCATAATGATGAATTAATTAAAGCTGGGGAAGTGCTCATATTATGCTAATGAACTCTACTGCCAAAAATAAGTTTCTTCAAAAATAGCCATGGAAACCTTTAGAGTGGCAATTATTTAATTACAGGGCCCCTTTAAAGACATGAATGATAACTCAAGTGAATATAATTATTTTTCCAGTTATGCAACTTCATAACAGCAGCTAAAAAACAACATTCAAAGTGTAGAACTTCGGGTGACATAAAGGAAAATCCATGGAGTTCAGTGCAGTGACAACTGTTAGTGATAACTGTGCACCAGGTTTTAATTGTTTAGTTGCTGTAAGTGTATTTGACATCTGAGACATCACTCAGGTCCCTCTTAAATTTATTTTTAAAAATAGCATAAAGGTCTCATGTACTAAGTTCTTAATATGTTGTTACACATAGAAACCCTGACTGTACCTTCAGAAAAGTCCTAGTAGTGCTTAAAATGTGTGATACATTAATTAAAGTATAATGCTCAGATGTTATGATAATCAAGTCTTACTGGGGTGTTGATGACATTTTACACTTTATTTCTGTTTGGTGCAGGAGGAGCAAAATGGAACACCACAGTGTCTTCAACTAAAAATATTTACTCCAGACTGAAAGAAAAAACTTGGTTGTATTTAACCACTTCAGTTCAGCTTTTGTGATTGGGAAGACACCTACTAAATGTCCATCTGAATTCAGTAGGTTTTCCCTTTTTGATCTGAAATTTTCCTCCAGAGGGTTTGTAGCAATAGATACATGTTTCCTGCTCTGAGCAGTCAGGTTATGTACTCTCTAAATAAGACCCATTGGAATCAGAAAACAGGCTGACAAGATCTTAACGTCCTGAGGGACACAGTTGACAAGTAATGCTCTAAAAACACTCTGCATATACAGACTTCACTGACATGCCAAAAACAAACCAAGAAAAAGGACAAGAGTCTAGGCCTCTGTCATTTAAAAGCTCAAGGAGTAGAGATGCATTCTTTTTATATAATATCCTAACAGACAGCTTGAGTAAGTATAGGCATAAATCAGTCACTAGGTCAGAAGCTAAATTAAATGTTACAGGTGTTCTGTTCTAGTGACTTTGGGCCACTGTGTAGCAGTAAATAAAAGACATGGCCAAAAGAGAAAGAAAAATCTCTTCCAGGATTATCGTACTGTTTCTCCCATAAAGTTTGATGATGAGCTTTAAAAACAGTTAAAACGTATGGGTTTGTATTGAAGTATTTCCCTCTGTCACTGGGCTATAAAAAACGGAGGTGACAAAAGGAACAAGGCAGATTATAAATTCATATGTTGAAGTTCAGACAACTGAGGCTTTCACCCAACTCCAGCCAAACCAACACACCTTCACACGATGCTAAAATAGTAACAGCACAGAACATAAATATAATCAAAACAAAGAGTATTGAAAATCTTCAAGATGCTAAAACACTTGTTAATATCTAAATTCATTGAACTATTGGTAAATTTATGAATTTCACTCTAGAGACAAAAAAGAAATTATTGTAGAAGAAATGAAAGTAGATTCATGGGCTACCAGTATCAAAAGGAAAGTGAGTTAAACTGTCTGTTTTAAAAACTAAGAAAACCTGAGACAAATTAAGAAGCATCTGGTAAAATCAGTGTACTGAACTCAGGGCTTTTACTACATTTTTTAGAATACATGCCAGAGAAGAAAGGAGATTAGGTATTCTGAGCTGACTTTTAGTAATTTTGCCCACTGACATGCTGTCCTTCTGGGACACCTGCATCTTCTTGGGTTCAGCAAGAAAACAGTGTAGAACTGATGCACATTTCTCTGAATAAGGGATATCTTATTTTCAGTATTTTCTCAGAAATGTCTTAACATGAAACATTAATTATTTTAGGTTTGCAACCTAGCTAGTGGACTATACTTCTCTCAGTCACACTACGCATATATTTAATATAACATCATAAAAGTGAGATCTCAGAAGCTTCAGTAGTATAATAGCATTACTGTAGGATTGGCTCAAGCCAGTCTGCTGCTTTTTGGTGGGTTTTTGTTCAGGGTTTTTTTCCCCCTTGTCACATTTGTTTATCAGTCCAAAAGTGTTAAAAGAGTCTCCAGCATCTAATTTAATCTGTATTATCTACCATCAGAAGACATAAGCATAACTGTTCTAGCTAAAGGTCACTGTAAGATGTGCAAATATAATAAATGTGAAATTCTCATAAACAAGTGTCAAGATGAGGTTATTAGATTCGTGACCACATTCTTAACCAGTGAATTTAGCCCAGTACTTTAACAATAAGAAACTATGGATTATGGGTCAAATTGTTTCCCTGAGTCTAGTGTTTGTATTCTCTTACTTAGAAAAAGGATTTGCTAAAAATGTACAGTCACTATTTTGTCATTTTCTTATTTTGAGACAATCCACTGGCTTCTGTTCAGAAGACGCTTCATATTAATTTTCTCATTCTAATCAGTGGCATTGTGTACTGTGTAAAGATGAACCTCTCACTTTGTTCATTGCTATTTTACTTGTACTAATGAAACATATTTGGAGTTATCATCTGTAGTTAAAACTATGTTTATATTTGTTGTCTAACCATTTTTTTTCTTTCTTTTATGAGTAACATTCAGCGTTTGATTATAGCTCGAGAAATATTGTATAACCTTGTTTGCTATGAAGCAAAGAAATTTTCCATGCAGTTGTAAGGAGATGCCTGATGCTCATCTTTGATGATATGACATCATTTCAAATTAATTCTGCCAAATATTGTGACTGCAACCAGAATTATATAATATCCCAAAGTCAAAATTTTAGATTAGACAAATATCTCAGCCTGTTTGGCCTTCCCTGTCAGAGTATAAAAGAAAGCTGGATAAAGTATTATCTCTTCCAAGGAAGAAAAATAAAAATTAAAGAAAAGTTTAGTATCTTTTCATGAAGATCATGAAGAGACAGTCATATCTATGACCTCTTCCCTGGTCATACTTTAACAATTTGTAACATGAAGTAGTGATTCTAACTCCTCAGAGACCTCATTCCATATTTTTGTTTCTTTCAGTAGTCACAAAAGGTGCCTCAGTTGTTTTTGCCCCTTGATTAATTTGTCTCTTTGTTTTTTAAACTCAGTGTTACAACTCTATCATAACAGCAGAACAATAGCAGAGCATGCATTTTCCAAAATGTACCTGTTTGTTAGAAGAGTTTCTTAAAAGGGTGCAATTCCATGGTGCTACATAGAAACAAAGCAACACCAAATGCAGCAGGACATCATGTTCAACTGGTCATTTTCAGAATTTGGCAACATCGCAAATGCAAGGTATGGCCTTAACCTGGTTCAAGTGAAAGAAGATCTGTTTAGATTTCATTGCTTTGTCTTCCTGCACATGTCACCACATTCTTCCACCATACCCTCCTCCCCCACCCCATTTCATTCATACTGTTTCTGCCATTTCTGGAGGTGGCTAGGCTAATTTCAGCACTTTTACACAGCTATATTGAAAAAGCAGCACCACAGATGAAGCAATCAGTATTTGTTCCTAGCTCAATACCATGTGACTTATTTCCACAGATATATTTACAAAGCAGAAAAGTACTTTTAAAGCCCTGCTTCTGTGTTTTGGTTTGCTTTGATTTGCTTTACTTCCCTTCAGGTTTTCCTGGTGATTTATTAAGTGTTTTAAGATGCTTTTTAAAACAATTTTCTCCTTTAATTTTTTGACCTTCTTGGCAATTATCTGCCAGACTAAAGTATTTGTAGACATATAAGATGAAGTTGCAAAAAATTCTTGATGTGGACAAAGCTCTTAAGGTTGTGTGTATAGCAACTTTAAATTTGTCTCAAACAGTAATTTCTGGGTAGGGATTAATGGCTTCCCTATAATAGTAGGTAAAACATGCTAGCTTTAATGGAATTTTCTAGGAGTTTTCTATGTCTATAAATCTTGAACTAAAAATGACACTTGGTTTGTAAACCTAGAATCTTGATCATTAACTTAAGAGACAAAAAATTAATTCTCATAAAGACTGTGATAAAAAGAAAAAAACAGTTTCATACAGGTCTGCTAATACTTTCTCTAAAAATAGATCATTTAAACAGTAATTGTGTCTGCAAGAGAAGAAAGCAAACCAAGAAAATGACAGCAAGCCAAAAAAAAAAAAAAAAAAAAAAAAAACCCAAACAAAAAAAAAACAACCAAGGCCAAAGACCTTGGTTTGACTTACCTGCTAGATAAATGCTGAATTTGTCCCTGTCAACATGCAGCTATCTGGGATTCTCCAGATATGGAACTTCTATGTTGAAAGCCAACTCAGCTTTAAATGGAAAATGAACAGGGTTTTGAATATCACAATAATCATGTCTGAGGGTGTCTTAACCCAACCCACAATAATCCATTCTGTATAGGGAAAAAAAAATACAAAGGAATATTCTACCTGCTCTATAGTAACTATGCCTTTACTCTTCTCTCACTAAGTAATGAGAATAATATGTAACTATTTTCTTTATCTTATTTTATTATAATAACAATATAATTTAATTGAAAATAAAAGTAATATGCCCTTGTCATAATTAAATATATGACAATATAATAATCAGCTTCTTTATATGTCATAAGAAATACTATGACTGTGCTTAGAATATATTAAACCCATGTTTCTTTTACTCTGAACCAGGTAAAATGTTCAAATAAACTACAGATCTCCAAATTAACCTCACTGTTCCAAAGGGCAATTACAACTGACTTTTCTGTTGGTTATGTGTCAACCATGGAAAAATCTAGTGAAGTTCTCATAAATACATATTTTTATTCTGAATCTCAGATTAAGTGAATACTTTGATCCTGAAACTTTTCTAGATGAAGAAACAGTTTTGGGTCTCAGTGATTATGCTGAAAATTGAGAGTAATTATTTTTAACTTTTGCTAAAAAATAAATCCTGTGAAAAATGTGTAACTGTTCTGTTAAAAAATTAGGAAAAAAAAATAATAAAACAAAACCAAAATCAAAAAACCCTGAATTTTTCACAGTAACTAATTCATACATTTAAAAAAATAAATAAAAATCTGTGTTTCACCTTTTCTTCAGCCTTCACTGGGACAACAATCTCAATAATCCTGCTCTTTAAAAATATTTAACATATTTTTCTTCCTATTCAAATGTTAGTGGTACTCAAATGAAAATGCTTGGAAACATAAGTGAAAGATTCTCTCCTCAGTCATATTCCCCAAAACCCTCTTAGTATCTCAGTCTTTCTCCTTCTCCTTTCCCTATGATGTAAAAAGTATTTTGATGATAAATTTTAGTTTGTTGTTCCAAACACAATAACATAATGGAATGGCAACATTCTATTTTGGCTATATTTCTGAGAAGTCTTGAGTCCATTCTGCTTTCTGTATTCACATACATGCTACTTTCATGTTTAACAGTGGCTCAGATGTGTCTCAAAAACTCTCTCTTTTGCATATCACATTTCAGTGAAGAGGTGAATTGGCTTCAAGGAATTGAAGAATTCATTTGGGCAGAAAGGACTTAACATTTTCATTTGGTATATTCATTCCTTTTATTTTTTTCTTCAAAAGTATTAAAGATATTGTTGTGGCTTAATCCAGCCAGCAACTAAGTATCACACAGCTGCCCGTTCACTTCCCCATTCACTCCTTCAGTGGAGGAGGAGAATCAGAGGAAAAGACAAACTTGTGGGTTAAGAACAATTTAATAATTGAAAGTAAATTAAATAAATCAATTATACCAATAATACTAACAATACTAATAATATATAATGAAAAAAATGGAAAGGAAAACAAATTATAGGACTGCCCACCACCCACCAACTGACTGAGAGCCAGAGCAGGAGAGAGCCCACTGCTGGCCCAACACCCAACTTATACATGGAGCATTATGTTTCATGGAAATACTCCCTTGGCCAGTCCAGGTGAGCCATCCTGACCATGTACCCTCCCAGCTTCTTGTAGTGAAGAAGCTGGGAATGCAGGCACAGCACCAGAAACCAAAAAAGTCCTTGACTTGGTACAAACACTCCTTAGCAACAACTAAACACACCAGCGCTATCAATAGTCTTCTCCATGCAAATCCAAATCACAGCCTCATACTAGCCACTTGGTGAAGAAAACAAACTCTGTACCAACCAAAACCAGCACAAGCCTTTGTGGGGAATTGTAGTAAACTTCCTGATTTTATAATAGTTGAGATCACTTGTTATTAAATTATTAATTCTGGATCTAAACCTGCACAATCCTACATTGCATTCTGGTTCTCACTATACTGTATGTATATTTTACAGGCAAACATACCATAAAGTTTCATACCTACTTTTAGTTCCATGTGGAACATTTTTCATTGTGTTAGTGTGTTTTTCCCTAGGAACTTGAACACTATGACTAGCCATGAAAATACACAAGGATTAAGTCTTATCTCCTTTAGAACTGAATCATCGAACAAATAAAAACAGAACCCCAAGATGACAAGAAAACTTTCCCAGCTTGAATGAACTAAAAGATCCTTTACAGATCTCACTTGCCTTTCTGTCCTGCAGTGTGTCTGATTTCTGTAAGAATATAAGGGAAATAATTTCAATATGCATAGACACTAATATTAGTGGCACTAATATGAAAGTGGCATTCATGAAGAAGCTCTGGAATTTTAGTTTCAAATTGGAGTTCATTAAGAGTAAGATCTTCAGGACAAGGCCCTAAAGGAACCTTTCCTGTCTAGTTCATTATATTCTTTATTAAAACCTGTAATGGATTTGTGATAACCTCAATAGAGACATTGCATAATATAGGAATAAGCATATCTGCTTAAAAAAAGTTGAGCCCAGGAAGTTCTTACTCCCTTCTACACCTGACAGTACTGTGGGATTATTGCTTAATTAGTAGTTTAGCCTTAGCAGTGAAGATGCATATGAAATATTTAAATTCAAAAGCTGCCATTTATCCTGGCTATATGCCAGTCACTGCATTTATCATTGGAATTCTATTTAGCCTGGGTTTTGTAGTGGCTCTGTTGGAATAAGCACTGCTGAAAATAAATAATAATAATAAGTGAAGAATGAAATAGCTGAAAGAACATCGGTAACTAGTGTTTCAGGTCCCCGCAAATTAAGGGAAGTTAAGCAATGCACAGGACTGAATATGGGCTGAAGTGGGAGCAAGTTCATACCCCTTTATCCCTGAATGTTAGCCCTTGGGTATCACCTGATGGAAGATCATCCTACTTGCAAGGTTGTTTGCAAATGAATTCACTCTGTCTTTAAATTTATAGTCCATCAGAAAGAAAACATTCAGTATTTGTAGGATCAGAAGAAGATACAACAGAATCCATCATTTAGGATAAGGGTTAACTCATTTTCAGTGCTCAAGATTGCTTTTCTTTCCAGTTTAAAGTTTAAACATACTGATAGCATGTCTCAGTCTAAGAAGAATACAAGGAACTTCTGTACAAGGCAATCATATGCTGAAAGTATAAGACATTGAGTGAATCTATATATGAAAGATGAGGCTTCTGACACCCCAATATCCAGACCAAGAATGCCAAGCAAATTACTTATTTCGTAGCTTGATTAAAAATTGTCTCATAACGTAGCAGAGAACTCCACAAAGGTGTTCTTTCAATAAAAGGGAAACAATTTGTAAAAAACACAGACCCTGAAATTAAAAAAATTTTTAACAATTTATTATTTTAAATTCCTCTGAGAGTGTTGCTGTTTATCCCCAGCCAGCAACAGAGCACAGCTGGCCACTCATTCCCACACAGTAGGATGGGGGAAAGAATCAGAAAGGTAAAAGTGAGAAAACTCATGGGTTGAGATAAAGACAGTTTAATAGGGAAAGCAAAAGCCATGAGCACAAACAAAGTGAACCAAGGAATTCATTCACCCCTTCCCATCATCAGGCAGGTGTTCAGCAATCTCCAGGAAATCCTGGGTGCATCACAGTAATGGTTACTTGGGAAGACAAATGCCATAACTTCAAACATCCCCCTTTCCCTTTTTCTTTCCCCAGCTTTATATGATGAACATGCCATATGGTATGGAATATCCCTTTGGTCAGTTGTGGTCAGCTGTTACAGCTGTGTTCCCTCCCAACTTCTTGTGCACAAACAACCTAGTCGCTGGTGGGATGTTGTGAGGAGCAGAAAGGGCCTTGACTCTCTGTAAGCACTGCTCAGCAATAACAAAAACATATCTATATTGTCAAAACTGTTTTCAGCGCAGATCTGAAACATAACCCCATACTAGCTATTATGAAGAAAATTAACTCTATCCCAGCCAAACCCAACACAAACAGGCATGTCATTTATCCAAAACAAATCAGAGAACTGCAAGTGTTGAGGCCATGTCAGGATTTAGGTTAAGATTTGTCAGTGCCGTGGTTTAGCCATATTTGGCAATTACGTAACACACAGTCTCTCGATCACCTCCCCCCTTCCACTCCTACAGTGGACAGAGTCAAAGAAGACAAGGAAAGCTCATAGAAGTTCAGATAAGAACTATTTAATAATAAAAATTAAAATCATAGTGATACTAATACTAACAATACTATTAATAATAAGTAATTGAAACAATAGAAAATAGAATATATGATACAGTAGCTTACCATGCACCAACTGACACACAGCAAGATCCCAGAGCAGTGAGCAGTCCAAACGCGGGGGGGAGAAGACCCCCCAACTCCCAAACCACTAACAAAAAAACGGTTCCCTTGCTAACAACTGTGCCAAGACCTAACAAAAGGAGCTAATGACCCAGGTATCAAGCTACCCAAAAGCCTTAACAATCCCCTTCACCCCATGCAGCTTCCTGCTTCAGAACCACACATGTGGCCACTGAGCCTGACCACTGAGCCTGACTACCAATGGAATGAGATAAATCTCTTGGCTGCTCTGGGCTGGCAAGCTCTGTGTAGGAGAGGAGCTTGTTCCTGCCTGAAACCAGCACAGTCAGTTAATATCCATATGCCACAAACAATGTTTCTGACTATGTTTTCATACTTTCTCAGTTTAGGAGAAAGGAAGAAAGTTCCTATCAACCTATCTTTCTTATATTTTCTATGGACGCTTTTCTTATCATGAACAGCTTAAAGTTTCTACTTCATATAATATGTTCAGACTTAACAAAAATGTTTGCAAAGTATTCTGTCTGCAGCCTATGCTGGTTTTCAGGTTTGTAAGTAAGATAGTGTTTACTCAGAGTTCCAGATGTAATAGAAAAAAATCAAATTAAGGTAAATTTATTGTTAAAAATGGTCCAACTTAAACCTAAAACCACTTGCTTGTGATTTTGAAGTTCCATATTAGAGCATCATATTTCAAGTTGAAATAAATTTGTAACAGACTGAACACTCAATATGTTATTTAATTTAGTAACTTAAGTCCATTTTTTAAATATTACCTCAAAAAGCTTTGTACAAGTGTTCCTTTAATAAAACAGAAATGTTTAATGCAATGAGAGTATATTATCAGCTCGGTTAACAGATCTCATAATCCTTCTTAAAACAAATTAGCCTAGAGTACCTAAAGTTCTGCTTCTGGTTAT
Source organism: Rhynochetos jubatus (assembly GCA_027574665.1). Taxonomy (NCBI): domain Eukaryota; kingdom Metazoa; phylum Chordata; class Aves; order Eurypygiformes; family Rhynochetidae; genus Rhynochetos; species Rhynochetos jubatus. Next base: position 83,297,891 of record CM050649.1, on the reverse strand, counting down.
TTCCCCAAAACCTTTAATTGTTACACATCTGGGGCAAAGTTATTAACAGGCTTTTATGTTTGACGTGCAAATTAAGCAGAATTTAGGAGCTGATGTCCAAAGTAGTGTCAATGTCTTGCCTTCTGCAAATACTTCAGCACTTGAAAAACCTAAGTTTTACTCAGAAACATTAAATCATGCATATAAATCTTGATTTTGCACAAGGCTACATATACTGGCATATTAGGTGAGCTTTGAAAGTGGTTTGATATCTTACTTTTGAGGTTATTTGTGTATAAAAAAACCTGCTGCAATCCAAATTTAAGATTCTTGCTCCTGAGGTTCCTTATACATATAATGATAGGATCATAAAAACAGGGCAGGATAGGATTACAGGAGGTCAGCAATTTTATGTCAGGATCAACTCTAATAAAACCATTCTTGACAGGAATTTACTGAAGGTGTATTTAAAAAACTCCACTTATGTAAATTCAGCAGCTATGTAGGAAATGTGTCAGTTGGAAATAGTCCCAGTTTTCCTCCAGTTTACTGGCCCTCTATTCATCTTCTCTGCAGTCTAAGCACATTTCTGAGATATCTGCTGGAATGTAATTCCCTTAGGAGGAGAGACAGCTAGGCCTCTCCCTAGCAAAGTCTGCATGACTGTGGTTCACAAGTTATTTCCATACAGAAACCTCTCCAACAACCAGTGTACACAGGATCATGACAAGTATGCCTCTTTCAGGCCATGTTGGCCCTCCAACAGCACAAATAATCTCAGGATATATCTTTTTTTTTCTGCTTGTATGTTGGCATTTTGACATCTTGCCTTAGAAACATAAACATTATTACATGTGAGACAACCAAAATAGTAAGTTTATCATGGCCAAATTAGGAAGAATGTCACTTTAAAAAAGAACACGTTTTAAGTATTGCAAAATGTTTCAGCTCAAAGAAGGTCCAGAGGGTTAAGAGAGCAAAGTGTCTGTTGTAATGTGCTTTGAGCTACTCCAAAGTAAGCCTAGGGAGAAGGGATGAAGTAAACACTACATGATTCTTCCTACCCACCTCAAAGAACATTGCAGGACAGCTTCCCACTGAGGCATTTCAATGCCTCCTTAATCACTACATAAAATTAACCTCTCCCTCCTCTTTTTTAATCTGGTTTCATTTTCCCTAAACTCTATTACCCCTGCTCTGTCAAACTGTTAGCTCTGTTAAGAGTTGTGATACAAACCTTTAAGCGTAAAGAGGGACGACACTACAGTGTAGACTGTGAAGAAAGTTAGGTCCTCTGAGTCTTTGTCCCTTGCCTATCCAACCTGCTTAATTTTTAATTTATTTACAAGCTCTTTTCTCAGAGAAACTTCTAGTTCCCTCTAAGACAAAACTTGATGAAATTCTTCTGTATAGTTCACAACACAGGCTACTACCAAAAGGAAAACTGGAAGACTACATCATACTGACTACTGTCTGCTGCAGATAATCCTACACTCTTAAAACATTGTGCAACCTACATCCCCGTAATGCTCTCATGTCATACCACAGGACACACTACATGTAACTTGAATTCAGTGCTGTAAGAACACTATTTGACTTAATCAAGACACATTCTTCACATTATATGAGAAACGTTTTACTGGGAAAAAGTCCCATTATGCCCATGCAAGCAAAACAGTGATTAGGTCCTATGGCTATGAAGATACTACATGGAAGCAAGAGGGGACCAAATACCCTATGTTGTTCAGATGCAGCCACTCTGCCGTTGGATGTCTCTCTAGAAAAATACAGGCATGAGCCATTCTGCAACACTAAGCTTGGGAGAAAGAGGCTACTCCCTGGACATGTATTCATTAGCATAGATGAAGCTAGTAGAACTGGGATATGTGCATTTATATTACATGTGTTTCAACTATTCTGCAGAGTTTTTTTCAGTCATAGATCACAATAACTGTAATAATAATTTACATAAAATGATGATAATAATTTAGATACAATAAAGATATTGTATTAATAGTGGTGACTTTGATTGCAGATTTTTTCCCTGATATTTATATTCTAAATTTCTGAAAAAACAATTAACCAAAGACTGCCATAACTTTTGTTTCTAACCTTAATAGATGAATCTTCAAAATTAATGGTGTATTCACTCGTCTTTGCACAGACCTGTCTTACCCTGTATTTCATGAAAAAGTGAAGAAACTGTTATCCAGTGATGAAATACTTAATCTGACACTATTGTAGCTTTGCATTAGAAAAGTGAAACAATTAACAATTTGTCTAAGTGACAGGGCAAAACTAAGATAACAGCAGTCATCCATGAAACCAGTATGTCTTCCCAATTTAATAGAACTTCAAAGACTTTGGAGAGGAGGAGCAAAATCACTGTTCAGCCAGGAGTACTATGTAGAACGAAATAAAAAACATTTGCTTGTTCCACAAAAGCAATTTCAAAGATCTCCTAGAAAGGTAAACAGGCATAAAGAAGTCATGCACAAACACTAAAACAATAGTTCTCATCAGACAAAGTTATTCATATCACAAAGTCTTGCCTCCAGGTTTAAATAATTTCTAATTGTTAACTTATGAACAATAAAATTAAGCAATTAGTTCTGTAAGTATCCTAGTATACAGAAGGCTGGAAGAAGGTCATAGTATCTCTTTTGTGACATCATTATGATGACATTGATGGTTTTTGCCACTGTATAAAAAGATGTGTCAAAATCAACCTGCTTCTTCCTTAAAAAAGCTGTTTACTGTAGTCGCACTGCATGACATTGTAGTTTCATCTCTTGCTTATGTTTAGCATGATAAACCTGAAGACTTGCTCTATTCCAACTAAGTATTGTTCTACCTTTCTTATAAATATATATATATATATATATAATAAACATCAGACTTAATAGTACATAAGAATTCTCAGAATCGCAATGGGAAAACTTGTTCTGTTTTCATTCATACACTATCATCTTATGTATCATACTGGTTTTATCACAGTTGCCACTATTGTGAGCTCTTCACGCTTACATGAGAAAGTGTCAGAATAAATAAATTATTAGTCTATTTTAGTCTAGGAAGAAAGATCAATTGACTTTCTGAAGGCAAACTAAGATACATAAAGGGGAGTATTCAGGATCATGAGGAATTGATTTATTTATGGCTCAGCTCAGATTAAGTTTAAGGATTATTCACCTGTATAAAACCAAGAAATCAGTTTTACCAGCATGTTGTGGTTTTAACACAAGTCACTCTATCACTCCGCCCACCCACACCCCACTCCCAGTGAGGAAGGTTCGGAGGAAAAGCAAGGAAGGCTCATAGGAGTTAAGAACTATTTAATTATATAAATAAAACTTATGGAGTTACTAACAATGCTAGTGCTAATAAGTAATTAAAAGAACAGGAAAATAGAACAAGTATTACAGGATATCACCACCTGTGCATGTACACAGCTAGGTTCCAGGCAAGGCAGGAAAATAAATCCAAAAACCCTGAGAAAGGGAAAAAAAAGAAAACCAAAATGAAGGGAGCAAACCCCCCCCCACATCCCCACTCCTTCCCTGCCAGTTTGCAGTGCCGCTTAATGTTGGCAACACCTATTCAGCTTGATGTATTACGGAGTGAAACAAAATATAGACTAACTAACTGGTGCAAAATATAGACTAACTGGTGCCTGAGACTCAGACGTATCACTGCTTCTGCACCAAATACGTTGGCTGAGCCAGCTGTACATTAATGTCTTTGCATGTGCAATTCAGAAATGGAAGTCAGCTCTAAACACACACTTAGATGTCTGCAGTCTAGGTATCTTGCTGCGTCAGTTGTTTGAATCTCATTGGAGATAATAGAGAACTAGCCAGTGGGTGGAGGTAGTCATTGTAGGTTAGAGAACTACAGTAGACAAAATCCAAGTATTTATTTCAGAATTAACTTAGTAGTTCTCTAGTCTCCATTTAACTGTTGTCACAACCAAAAAGAATATGAATATTGTTTTTTATGAAAAGATGTGAGGAACCTAATATAGTTTCCTCAGTGACCACTGAATAAAATATCATGACCTATTTCTATAGGACTTTGACATTCTTCTTTTGCTGCCAATAGTCAGATTAAATGTCTTCAGTACAACTGAAATGATTTAGCAAACAAATACCTCTTCTTTATTGTGCTTACCATTTGGGAAAGAAACCAGACAGAGGTAAAACAGGTACCCTCTGATCTATGCTACACACCCGGTAGATGTGTAGCTTATTTAGCTTTGAAAAAAAATAATAAAGCAAAATGTGTATGGGTCTCTCTTCCAAAGGTGGATAACCTGCAATCACCATTTATCTTTGCTTAACTGTCCAACCTGTGTTTACTCTGTTTAACGTTTTAACCTTTAATGTGGTTTTACCATAACTTTCACATAGTGCCAGCAATGTCACTGTACATGATACGTTAGTACTCCATGTCACAGACCAGGCAAGCTGTCTACGGAATTTCCTGTTCATGCTGCCTCAAGTCCTTCATCACTACTAGTGCAGGTATGTTTCAGGTAGCTCTCAGAGAGCATGTGAGGGAAGAGCTGGAAAACATGAAAACATGGTTTGGAACATCTAAAGCAAAATTCCACCTCTTTATATAAAATGGAATCTTTCAATAAGAATAAATCTTTAAGTGCTGAATGTTATGAAAGGTCAAGGACTTTTTAGTAGCTGAGTATTTCTGACCTTAATCTTTATTATAATGGGTACAGTTTGAAATAATGAGAACAAAGGTAGTGGAATCCCAGTGTGGCACGTTAGAAAATAAAAGGAAAAACAAATCTGAGACAGTTTTGGCAAAGGTGGATGCTCTTAAAGAATGCACACAAGATGTATTTATTTGAGATTTATTTCCTGACAAAAAAGCATTTTTGCTTAGAATTAATTTCAATTTGTGGAAGTAAACATACATTTGCATAGATTGCTGATGACTATGTGCTCTGGAATATTTTTTGGCCTTTGATTTTTTCTACTACACAGACACTGACATTTGGTACTTATTCAGATAATTTCGAGAAAATAATTGGTTTGCATGTTCCCTTTTTTTGGGGTGATTGTTTTTTTTTTTCCCCAGGCATTTTGGTAATCACAGAGGAATGTAACTATGCATGAAAGAGTACTGAACGAATTCCTGTATAAAGGGAGGTATATTATTTCTTGTCCACAGCTACAGGAGCTACAGCTTCAGTGCTGATATAGGTAATTAGCTGCTTCTTATAGCTGATACAAGCCGCGCGTGCTGCCTGGCTGCTCTGTGCTACACAAATAGGCAGATCCTATTTGGACAAGTCAGAAATAATAATAAAAACTTTTTCATATGCAGTCTAGAATTCTATCCACATTTAACTGTGCAAATATCTTTCTGTTTAAATGGTTACTTTTAGAGACAAGAAATCAGAAGTCTTTTTCAGGGCGATTCATGTTGACAGTGCCATCTAATCAGTCACCACTTATGCCCCTGAAATATTTGAATAAAAATGGTTCAACTATTTATAAGACTGTAGAATGTAAATAAAATACATTACTGGCAGTTTAACATAGTATTTGCACCCTGTTTTTTGAGTGTTGTAGAATCTGAGCTGTGTGGTAACTGCTAGAAATCTGAAATCCAGCAGGGACTTTTGGTGGTCAGTGAAAATCAGTTTGCATTTGGCCAAGAGAGTTTAAAACAATCCTTTGCATATGAAAGCTGTAGTTGTATGGGAAACTGATAGATAGCAAATGTAATGATCCATCAACATTTTACCTCCCTCACGTCTCTGTATGTAAACATGTTTAGTGGAATTTTTCGGCTAATGCATATACTGTTGCTGTCAAACTGGAGCAGAAAAGGAAAATAGAAGAATGTAGGGATTGTTTTCCAAATGGAAGACACATGATTAGAGGTTCAAAACCAGCACTGTCATCCTAGAGTTGTGAGGGTATTTAGTATGTAGCAAATGCATCAGTATGGCAATCATTACCTTCCTGTGCTGTGAAAGTGGTATGGAAAATGTTAAATCTTTCTCCAGCGGAAAAAGTCAACTTGTGTTAGGCAGGACGGGAAAGCCATCTGTCCATAGTCCTGAGCAAATTAGAGGCATCAGGAGTATATATTTGCAAATGGTGCTACAGGAGAAACATAATTTGTGCAGTCCTGTGATGCTTATTGCAAAAGAATAATACATAATGATATGTGTCATTGCAGAATGCCATAGCATGTCACTGTCTTCTGCAGAAAACCTAGTACCATTTATGAAAAAACTTCAATATGGATTTGCTTGTGAATTTTATTTTAATGACATTGTATTATATAAGCACACAAGCATCAATATATAAACTAAAATGCTGTGTGCAAAGGAGAGAAGTATCTACACTGTGGGCATTTTTCTGCAATCATATAGGTTTTTAGTGAGTACGTATACAGTTGCAGATGCATGAATATGCATGTGTGCTGTTCCATTCCATTCACTTCATAAAGTATTGCCTGCAGCTCATTCAAGTCAGAATACAGTACCAGCGTATTCAAGAGCAACATAGAATTATATTTGCTGTTAATGCAATACTTTCCAATGCCAAGAGTTTTCCTATTAAAAACAAACAAACAAACAAACAAACAAAAAAAAAAAAAAAACAAACAAAAAACACCCAAAACCATTCCTTTTGTTTTCTTATTACAGGACTAGAATACATAATTTTGAACCTGCTTTGTGTTTCATTCTACTTCAAACTTGATTTTTAATTTTTAACCCGCATTATATATTTCTTCACAGTCCAATTCACTAGATGTCTGTTATAGTTTAACCACAGCCAGCAACCAAGTACTACACAACTTCCCACTCATCTTGCCCCTCCCCCATTGGGATGGGGAGGCAAATCAGAGGAGAAGACAAGAAAACTCATGGGTTGAGATAAGAAAAATTTAAGAAGTGAAAACAAATGAAATAAAACAATCATATTAATAAAACTAACAATACCAATAAACCTAACAATACTAATAATATTGATTTTACTAATAATAATATGTAATGACAATCATGAAGAAAAAATAAATTATACAACTGCTCACCACCCACTGACTGACATGCAGACAATTCCTGAGCGGTGAGTGCCAGACCCAGAGAGAGAAACCAAGAATGAGACAACCACCCCTGCCGGCCCACTCAACCCAACTTATATACTGAGCATGATGTTTTATGCTATGAAACACCCTTTCGGTCAGTATGGTCAGCTCTCCTTGTTGTGTCCCCTCCCAGCTTCTTGCAAAGAAGAATTGGGAACACAGGTGCAGTATCAGAAACTGAAAAAGACTTTTATTTGGTATAAACATTACTTACCAACAACTGCTAAATGTAGTTGCAAATTCTTCTCAACCTAACCAAAATACAGCCTCATACTAGCTACTGTGAGGAAAACTAACCCTCTTTCAACCAGCACAACAGTCAACAACATTTTTGTTTAGTGGAAAGATTTTAATAATCCAAAACATTTCAGATTTATACCTTGTAAATTATTAATCAGTCACTGTGTTGGTTTCAGGCAGGAACGAGCTCCTTTTCTTCACTGTGCTGATGGCTGGCCCAGAACGGTCAAGGCAGTGTTTCCTTCCATGGTACCTCAGGCTCACTGCACATGTGCAGTTCTGAGGTGGGAAGTGGACTGGAGGGGGGTGGGGGGGGGGGTGTTAAGACTTGGGCTAGCTTGATAGCTGGGTTGTCAGCTCCTTTGTTAGCTCTTGGCATGGTTGTTAGTGGTGGGGCGGGTTCGTTTGTTAGTGGGTTTCAGGTCGGCTGTCTTTTTCCTGGTCATGTTGTCGCTCTGGGGCTCTGGCTTTGGGGCTCTTGGGTTTGGACTCTCATTTCTTGGGATCTGGTTGTGTGTCAGTTGGCAGGTGGTGAGCAATTGCATCATATGTTCTATTTTCTATTATTTTAATTAGTTATTAGAAGTAGTAGCATTGTTATTACTAGTAGTATCACTATAATTTTCAGTTATGTTCAATTATTAATTAATTCTTACCTCAACTTTATGAGCTTCCTTGTCTTTTCCTCTGACTCTCCTCCTGCACCAGGGCAGGGTGGGAGGTGAATGAGCATCTGAGTGGTACGTAATCGCTAGATAAGGTTAAAGCATGATAGTCAAGTACAGTACAAAAGGACAGAATGTTCTGCTAACAAATTATATTCCTCACTCTGAGTAGTGGTATACTTCTATCCAGAAGTATAACCTTTCTCCGTGCCTGCAAGAACAATAAATTTCTTATAGAATTTCCAGTTTCTATTATGTCCTAATCCTTATGTGAATGTCATTTAAGTACTATTATTGTCTGTACGTTTTTCTGTTGTCATTTTTCTTGCAGACAAGTGCTTTCTGAAAAATGTTAGAACACTTTAGAACTAAAACCCAGTTCCAACCATCCTCAAAATGTACGTATTTAATGGTTACAAGTTTCTCTATTTCTATAAAGAAAGTTTAAAAAAAAAAAAAAAAAAAAAAAAACCCCAAACAAAAAAAAACCAAACAAAAAAAAACCAAAAAAGTCCAGAATCAATAAAGAAAGTTACATGCATAAATAGAGGTATAGAAATAAGAATATCCTTTTCAGGGACATGAGGTTAACAGTCTGGAATGAGAACTGGTGGAAGAATATGGGTTGCAATGGAAGCTCCAGGAAAGAATGCTTCTACACATTTTTGAATAAGCAGAATTGCGCTTGAGTGGTAAGCAAATACTGAGGAAATTGGAGGAGGGGGCAGTTACTTAAAAATCCCAAATACTGAGATGTCTTTTTCTAAATAAACAGCTTTATATATACTGATACTTGAACTGTAATTGCTCCCACAAAACTATACTGCTTGCATTTTATTTACAAGAATATTCAGAAATAGTTCCCTCAAAATACAAATTTGAAGGATGATATTCTTTGCACGAATAGTTCTTTCTCACTGTTACTGAGCTAGGAAAGGAAAACATTGCATCTCAGTGTGTGTCATGAGAGCATATTCTTACTGTTTTACCACTTGCTCAAAGATAGATAGGACTGCAAATTAGGCATCTTGTCTATAGGCAAAACCAGAGAACACATACAGAAGACATGGGACCATCCTTTTATAGGACAATTTCCATTCATTCAGGGCTCGGAGGTCACTCACTGTATGGAAATTTGCCACAAGGGTTTTGCTTGAAACTGAAGATGGAAATGTGTACTGATCTGTAGCAAATAACGTGCTAGTTTTCTGATGTGGGCAATTGCCCAGTAGGCACCAGACCATAAGCCCACTTCCAGAAAGAACTGCATGCGCATTTTCAATGGATAATTAAGATGGATCTCATAAAGGAAGAGGCACTTGCAAGTTGGATTTTCTGTCATAAGTCCAAACTTCACTTTGACTCAGTCAAAAGTTTTTAAGATCTTGTAACGTAATATCATTGCTGTATCATTGGATTACTGTACAGGCTGTCACATATGGATGGCTGTCAACAAGCTGTACTTCATTATGTTATGCCTCAGATTCTCAGTGAGCCATTATGAGTCATTAAGTGATCAGAGTCATTTGTGCAGAACTGCAGCTTCTACACTTTTCATCTCACTGTCTATTTTTGCACATGGGATGTGTTTCCATATTTGTGTTTTATATATATAAACACTAATCACGGTAATCCAGTGTGAATATATTAATATAGATTAATACAGAGTTGTAATTACAAGGAGCTTCAGTCCATGAAACTAAAAATTCTCTCTTGCTTTGCATGTGTACAGACGATAGAGGCTTGGGGTTTTTTGACATGATTACCTGAATGCCTTGCTTTACAGCTGATCCTAATGAATATAACATGACTTAGTCATCCACTTGGAGTTTACACAGTCCTCTAAATGTCCTTGACCACAGGAGCTAATACTAGCAGATACTTGATGGCTCTCAGTGAAAGCCAGTCAAGGCAGGGAACATTGTAGACGCTCACACAGCTCTCTGCAGAACTGAGCTGAAAGAGTGTACGCCCTGGAGTATTCACACTAAAACTGATCTGGTCCAAATGCAGTAGACATGACACTCCAGGGTAAACCAAGAGATTATTTTCCTCAAAACAGTCAAACACACACATATATGCATATATATTTACATTCTTTCATAAAGCACACATATATGTATATATATTTACATTCTTTCATAAAGCCGGTATTTAGAACAGTGCTAAAATACTGCTTTAGTAAACTCAGTATATAGAAAATAAATATGTGTTTATATAATTTCATCAAAAGGTACAGTTAAAAATAATCTTGAATCTTGAATTTAGACCTGGAAATGTATGGATAACTTACATAACCTATTTTTATAAATAAAAGGAACTAAAATAATTTTTCTGTTATTTGTTACCCAGTAATGAACATTTCAGCAATTGGATGCTGACCAGAAATTTATCGATGAAGTAAAAGCAAGGGTTAGTGTGCCTTCAAATCAGAATTTAAGGTGGCTTCAACATTGCTTTAACTTAAGTATACAGATTTTTTTAATAGATAAAATCTGTTCTCTTTCATTCTGTCTCTGGAAACAAAGTGTTTGCTAAGCTCCACAGCCCCTTCTGAATCAACATTTGCATCTTACATTTCAACAAAGACTGAAAAACAGTGCCCTGGACTCACTAACATGTTTCCCTGTCCTGTCTTTCTCAGAAGGTCAGAATCAAAACTGGAGCAGGACAAAGGCAATATAAAAAGGAGGATGATCTCTTGCTCTATATCTGAATAGGAGTAGACACTTTATTTGAAAGATGGCAGCACTTAAGCGCAGGATGCATCACTGAAATATTGCTTCAAGGCACATTTCAGCTGACTATCCTTATAGTCTAAACAATTTCCTTTTTGTAAGTCAAAGTGAAGGTGACTGTTCTACCAAGATGCCTTTCTGGTTGCATTATAAATGCAACTGGAAAGAGGATCTGTGTTGAGGACCCAGGAACCAGACTGCCAAGATTATAAAGGCTTAGCAATGCAAGTGTGAGGCTGGGACACAAACAAATGAGATTTATTCTGTCAGACTGGCCTCAGTATATCGTGCAGAAGGCTATTTTTGTCTCTCTCCATCAGCACATACTGTTAGTAAAGCACTGGCAGAAAGCCTTTATCAGAACTGAGGGAAGGTGTTTTATGCATAAGGAAATTAATCCCAAAGCCTCTATTCTTATACATTATTCTGCCATCCTTGTTCACTGCTGGAAATAGAGAAGCAATTTACCATCAATAATAATTATTATGCTTAAGATTTATAGGAACAGTTCCAGAATTTCCAGATGATCTTTACTTTCCAAACAGCCTTACTGATTTCCCAGTGTACTGGAATAATATTTTTGCATTATTTATGTGCCAGAACTTCAGCTGGTGTAAACCAGTGGAATTCTACCAAATCTAGTGGATGTATGTTGTTGTACAACAGGGGACCTGGACTGTGTTCTGTTCTTCAAAAAGAATATTCATTATTGAATTTATTTGAAATCAATGGGACTTTTTGCAGAACAAACTACTTTTCAAGGTGAGCTGCGGGGGGGTATCAACAGATGCATTATCTGGAAATACTCTTTAGTAATACATAAAAATATACTTGTATTACAAGCCCTCTATGGAGTCTTATCCTAAATATCCATATGACTGCTTTTCTATAGTAGGTGGATTACTATTATTTTAAATGAGAAGAGTTTTTGTAGTGTCATTTGAATATGCAATTTTGAAAAATAGAGCTGAGAGCAAAACTAAAACATTTCTCATAGTGGTGTTTATTCTCACAGAATGTCATAGGATAAGTCACTGGACTTATTGCTTACCTTAAACTCAGGCAGAAATGCAAAAAAGATGAAAACTATTTCACACAAAACCTAACTTAGAACACTTTACTAGACAGCTTTTTGCCATAAATACATAAAAATATTGTTGCAAGTTAGAATAATAAAATCATAGAATGATTTAGTTTGGAAGGGACCTTAAAGATGGATAGCAGTTTTGCAAACTCATAGGCTACTTCTTTCAAGACCTGCAGATGTGTTTCATCAGGTCCCATGGACTTGTGCACCTTCAGGTTCCTTAGGTGTTCCTGAACCTGATCCTCTTTGCATAACATTAACACCTTGAATACAATCTTTAATCATGGAATCATAGGATCATAGAATCACTTGGATTAGTAGAGACATTAAAGATCATCTAGTTCCAACACCCTTGCCATGGGCAAGGACACCTTCCATTAGATCAGGTTGCTCAAAACCTCATCCAGCCTGGCCTTGAACACTTCCAGGGATGGGGCATCCACAGCTTTTCTGGACAACCTGTTCCAGGCTGCTTTAAGGTTTCCTTGGAGCGTTATTTTCTCCAGGCTGAACAAACCAATTCTCTCAGCCTGTCTTCATAGGAGAGGCGCTCCAGTCCTCTGATTATCTACGTGTCCCTTCTCCGGACTCACTCCAATTGGTTGATATCCTTCTTATGTTGGGGGCCCCACAGCTGGAAGCAGTACTGCAGGTGGGGCTTCATGGGTGCTGAGTAGAAGGGGAGAATCACAACCCTCAACCTACTGGCCACGCTGCTTCTGCACACTTTACAGACATAGGATGGAGAAACTCATCTAAACATATATGCAATTAATTTTGGGTCATGATACATTTTAAAATTCCATTTTTAATTAATTGGCCGTTTTGATGTGGGTCATGATAATCAATAAGTGCTGACCTTGGTAAGAGCATGAAAGTCACCAAGAGAAATTATGCAAATCATTGTTGTTCTGTCTCAGATCTAGAAAGAACAGCTTTTGAAGCCCCTGTATGTTATTCAGTACTGTCTTCTGTCTGTAAGATTTCATAGTTCAGATGCAAGGCAATATGAACATTTCCAGTCCATTTCAAGTCAAACTAGGAAATGGATTAAATTAATTCACCTTCAGCAATAAATTTTTTAATTGCTACATCTGAATCTGTGAGAATATAATTGTCCATCACTTAAAGGCAAAAAAATAGTGAGTAAAGCCCATGTTGTTTTGGAAAGGAGGAAAGTTATACCTTCCTAAAGCCTCCAGTGTTTTGAAAATCTGTGGTATAATATACTAACTTCTAGGTTCAATTAGTGTGGTTTATTATCCCTCAAGGTCAATCCTTAAATTTAAACTTCATTAATTATGACTTCACCTCAGCAAAAGTCATTATCTAATTATTATTTAATTTTGTGTTACTGTTACATAGCTTAATAAGGCAGTTGAGTGTAGACTGAATGTAGGAGGCTTTAAGCAACATTTAATTTAATAGTTTCTTTTAATGCACATTGTTTTAAGAAATTATTATAACAATAACTAGCAAATGGTGAGTAAAATGATGAGGTAGGATAGGAGAACTATGTAAGGCTCTATGGCAGATGTCTTTGACCCAAGACATGTCTAAAATAGGTTACATATTGTATCCCAGCACAGAGGTTCTAATTCAGGCATCCACAATACAGCTTGAGTCTTGAGCTGAAAATCTTTCATCAGAAGGCTGAATGGTGACTGGGTACAGCTGATCTCCTCTGTACTACAGCTTGGATAAAAGGTTAAGACATTTCCTGTCTAGTTCTAGTAAATACTAGTCTTTACATTATTTTGGAAGCTACTTCCTTCTCTGCACTCAACTGAACTGGGCATGGTTTATGTACAGGTTGCTAGAGAACAGTCCATTGTGGTCAGAGCTAAAAGAATTTCCCATTAGATTGCATTCTAACTACTAGTCTTGTTCATGTCCTTCTACCTCATTTTTATTGCATTACTGTCATTGCCTAGCCCATAATGAATATTCAGTTGCTTTGTCTCCTACTAATGAACTTGTAGGGGATAATGTTATATTTATATCACCATGATTAGATTAATAAAAAATGCACATTCAGATGTATTACCAGCCTGAAATCCATTATTATTATTATTATTATGTGAAACTTTTTTACACACCTGACACTATCTGCCAAGACTGAATTAAAGTTAAAAAGCCAAGAGGAAATAGGCACTTACTTTTCAGAGGGCTGGGCTGTCAGAGCTCTAATTTGTAATTTTCCTTTTGAGACTTGTCAAAGGTCTTTTTGCAACTGAAAAGTTTAATTACTACAGTTGCAAGGGTCATAACTCACTCACTGCAGGGAAGATGAATAGTGTTGAACTATTAAATAAAGGACACTTGCTAGAGTTATTTTTAAAAGTAGTTATGACAAAAGTGCTACTGTTCTTTAGGACAATAACTTGATGTCTCATCTAAATTTCTGCTGTCATTCAGAATAAAATGACCTCCTATCTATTCCATGTACTTAGCTTTTAAAATCCTTCCACAGGTATTGCTAACTGCAGTTTTGCTGGTATCCATAGGTTTATAATCCATAAATTACTTGGTAATTTCTGTCTTATTTTGACTATATGCATCTAATCAAAAGATCTAATCTTCAAACACCCTTTCATGCATAGATATGAATCAGACATGATCTGCTGGATAGATACAAACCTTTTTATACTTTCCCTCTATGAACATTTGGGTGTTCAAGGAGAATAAACATATATATTCATACAAAGGATGCTATTTCTGATAAAAATATATGTATCAGAAGTGCTATTCTGGTGTTTTGTATGACTCACCTTGCCAAAGACAAGCAATAGCAAAAAGTTATGTAGCTTTGTAATTAACCAAAACTCTGACAGTTCTACTAATAGCTATGAACTCAACATTTTTATTTGTAAATTAGTTACAAAAGTCAAGAAAGACTTATTTCTATTTTGTTGTCACTTGACTCAGATTAGTGGCACAATAAATATTTATAATTTGATCTTTATTTCAGTATTTGTTTTGATCCATATCATTTAGTCAAAGCACTCAACTGGGAGATTTTCTTCTATGAAACGACTTTATCTGTTTCTCAGGTTTTCCCAGAAAATTCAGTGCTTACTTTAGACAGTGATGATGTTTACTCAGGAATTCATTTCCACAAGACTTTGTCCAACACCTATATAGAGCAGATATTTTATCCACAGACTATGTATTTTAGCACATTCCCTTCAATAGACTATAATTTCATTATTTTGTTAAAGGTAATATTTTCTTCATAAAGCATTATTTCAAGCAATTTTCTAGTTCTTGACCTTTTTTAAGATAATGTTTCCATACAGTAAATGAATGTTTTGTAAATGATGATGGACTAGCTAAGGATTAAGATGTGAATTATAAATTGTATAATATAATGGAAATTTTAGAATTGTCAATTCTATCAACATTAATAAAATTCTTTTTCCTGGCAATTACCTTCAAAGGAACTGAATGAAAATGTGTTAAAGTGAAGTCCTCTGAGGCTGGACATTAAAGAATATCCCCAAAATAATATATTATATTGACCATTTGATCAAATGGTTTAACTTCTTAGAAAACTTCTTCTTCCCTGCCTGTTTTTTCCACTTACTCCCCCCCTCCTATTGAATCACTGTGATTGCTCTTCTCTAGTTACTCTGTGAGAAACACATTTTTTAATTTTCATGTCTCCACTTCTCAATAGCATTATATTTCTCAATCTTCTTAAAGACTGCTGTTGAATAATGCCATGATCTGCATTCAATGAACATAACTATGAACTCTAAACATAGGACTACTTATCTGGAATTAATGCAACACTAGCATGTTGCATTATTTTTATTTATTTTATTTTATTTCTATTTTATTTTATTTTTGCTTTTATTTTTATGTTTACTAGTATTTTTCTGAAAATAAAACAACACCTTATCATATCAGAAATCCACTTACTCATTTTAATGATGGAAATGAAGCTAAGTTCTACCAAAATGTAATCATATATTTGCAGTATCTTGATGTCTCTTAATTGTGATTTCATTATTTATGGCTTTGAGTATTCTCTAACTTAACCGATACCTAGAGTGACTGCTAACAGGTGTTTCTGGTTTGATTTTTTCCTCACAAATGTAACTGAAATTTTTTAATAAGGTTTAGCTCGATCTATATGTTATTATAATCAGATGTCTAAGTTGTTTTCTAATATAAAATCTTAAAGTATAAACCTTCATTTAAAGCTGAGCACAGCATAAATAGATGGAAATTTGTTTAGATACTTCACTGCTTACACTCAAGTATTCTGCCAAAACAGAGTTGTTGTATTTAACCGAATTTTGTTTAGGCTTGTTGAACAAGGAGGCTATTCTGCTAGAAATACAATGAACAAAATATATGAACAGCTTCTGTTCCAGATTAATAAATAAATAAATAAATAAGCAACAAACCAAAACTTAAAACTATAGGAATCCCTTTAGTCATGGCAAAAGGCATAGTCAAGGGAAAGACTAAGGTTTTCTTAGGTATGTATTTACATTCTGTGTTGTATAGTCACTGGAGAGTGTACATCAATTAAAGATAAAAATACCTGCCCAGTAATGCGTCTTGTTTGGCACTTGTGCAGAACCCTGTTGAGATGGAGTTGTCTTAAATAGAGAGAGTTTGAAAGGTTTCAGAAAGGGAAAAACACACAGAGGCAGCAAGATGCAGATTATATGCATTCTGCTGAACTATAGGTGACACATATCACTGAGAGGTAACATCTTCATACACTCCTTCAATCAAAATTTGGAGATGGCTGAACCAACTGAGTGAGACTGGGTAACAGAAGAGTGACACAGAATGTCCAAAACAGAAGAGTCGGTGTATTAGTAAGTCAGGTTTTCTCTGAGCGTTGTCAAAATTGCCTAAACTGAAAGCAGCTGAGTTAAAAGAATAGCTTCTATAAGCTCTCTTAGGAATTGACAGAGGAGAACAGACATTGAAGATGAACTGAATCACACTGAAGGTCTTACAGCATCTATAACCATCAGCAACAATATTTGTCATTTAGATACTTCAGTTAAATGTCAAAAGTACTTGTGGTTAATCTTGGTCATTGTGCATTGGCCAGAAAAGTCGTAAGTAACATGGAAACACTAAAAGGGAAACAAGGTTTGAAACTAATAGACTTTATCTCAATGGATCCACATGACTAAATAAATGAGAGCAAGGGAAATTGAACATGATTGCAAGCTTACTCCCTGTCTCTGTTTCTGTCTATTCCAAATAGCTCTCAAAAGCCAATATTTAGACAGTTTAGGAGACAGCTGAGTCCAAAACCTTTTTCAAAAGATAGTATGGACCAGGCCGCATGAAATACACCCTCACTGCCACGCTATTCAGGAGTACAAAAATATTTTTACAGATACCCTGAAGCAATCCACATGTCCCCACACCTTCCTTAATGGCAAGCAATATATGAATAAAATTTCACATTACAAAAATACTATTCTGTTAGACAAAGACCTCTCTGTTATTTCAGACACTGTGAACACACAAAAGCAGGATTTGCAGGGGATCACAGGGTTCAGAAGAAATTCAAGTGCTATGAATCATAGATATGCTAGTAAGCTTTCAAGTCAGTTCCACTTGTCCTGGGATCAATGATAAGTCACTAATTTTAAGTTAGTGCCACAAATACAATTTAAAGACAAAAACAAACAAACAAAAAAACAAACCAAAACAAACCCTCAGTGATATCACAGATTAGACATTTAATGATCTGTCACTGGAAAAATGGTTTAATCTGCCTCCCTTTGTTCACATACCTTCCCTGGAAATAAAGTTGGCCCGTGACAAAAGAGGCCACTT
Source organism: Rhynochetos jubatus (assembly GCA_027574665.1). Lineage (NCBI taxonomy): Eukaryota > Metazoa > Chordata > Aves > Eurypygiformes > Rhynochetidae > Rhynochetos > Rhynochetos jubatus. The sequence continues at coordinate 83,280,237 of CM050649.1, read as the reverse complement.
TAAAGGCTAGATTAGCAGTAGAATACCCTTACAAACTGGTTATTGTTCATTCAGATAGTTAGAATAGGTAGGAATGGCATTGCTTAGTGTCTGCCATGTTCGCTAAGGCAGATCTAATTGAAGATGTCTGTACTGTGGATGCCTACTTCTCAGTTAAACATTTCGGATTGTTTCTTTTGTAAAGATAAGAAACAGACATTTCCAAGGCAAAATGTACCTGCCCTGCTCTGAACACTTTCTTTAGATTAAGATGAAATGTTTATTACTGTCCGTTAATTGAAGTGGAAGCCTAAGGTGACTAATTCAGACATTGTAAAGTCCAAGGCTGAGCAGCTGAATCATAGTGTGGATGTTGTTGGGCAAAATTATAAAAATTACTCAGTTCAGTTTTCTAATTTTAGTCACTCATGAGTTGGCATGTGACATTTTCCCAGATGAAACCCTCAATTTAAGAACCCCTAAGAATTTTTGCCTTTTCCAGACAAATTATAACAGGGACCTGAAGGCAAACATTTCCCCTTACAAAGTAATTCAGCACCAAAAAATTCAAGAAGTGCATACACCAAACCCAAGACTATTTGTCTCTGAAAGGCACCCCAAAAGTACTCAGTACTTTTTCTTCAGCATGAAGGCTCCTCCATAGCAGAACCATATCAGGCAAGTTTCATGGAGTCACACCTGTTCCCCAAGAAATTTGTAGACAAAGCAGAGACCCGAATCATTCTGAAATTATAAGAGTATGAATAAACATTTAATTCATATTATTTTGCCTTACACCCCAATATAAATATACTAAAATGATGTAACCAGCAACAGTTTTTAAGTGTTTTGTTAATACTGTGATTGAATAGCCAGGTGCAATGCTTAAGAATTTTAGATATGTGAGGAATACGACCACAAAAGAGGCAAACAACAATGTGTATAGTTGCACACAGGAAGCATCTAGGTAACAAAAGTTGCAAGATAAATAGGAATAGGAGAAAAAAGGACTAAGAATGTACAGTCCTCCTGCTGAATGCAGAAAAATAAAGTAAGATACAGAGTATCAAGAGCACTTAAGGATGCTGTGAGGGACAGTATCAAAAACTATTAAAATACAGAAAAACTACATTCACTGTCTTCTTTTCATCCACTAGGTGGGTGACCTTATCATAGAAGGATATCAGATGGGTTAAACAGGGCCCTTTCTGAACTCCTGTTGACTGTGCCTGGTGATTGCATTGTTCTTTAAGTTTCTTCCAACAGCACCCAGTATGATCTCCTCCATAATTTTTTCCAGTTACTGAGGTTAGACTAACAGTTCTGTAGTTTCCTGGGTCTTCTTTCATGCTATTTTTGTAAATTGGAATAATGTCAGTTATCTTTCAGACAGTGGAGACCTCTCCAGACTCCCCAGACCTCTGGTAGATGATTGAGAGGGGTCTTGCTGTAACATCCGCTAGCTCCCTCAGTAATCTGTGATGAATCCCATCAGCCCTCATTGACCTGTGAACATTCAGCTGATACAGATGGTTCCTTACAGTTGTAGTGTCCACAAATGGAAAGTCACTTTTCCCGTGCTCGTGGTCCTCTGACTCAGACATCCAGGCAGTCCAAGATCTATCAGTATTATTAAAGACTGAGGCAACAAAAAGCATTGAGTGACTCCACATTTTCTTCATCCTTATGAGTCAGGTGGCCATTGTCAGCAAGTATCGGCCCAAAGTTTTCCTTTTCCTTGGACCTCCTCTTGTTATTGACATACTTAAAATTACTTGATGGCTGACGAAAAGCTTACCAAATTCAAGTTTATTTGAGCTTTGGCTTTTCATGTCTTCTCCCTGCATATTCAAACCACAGCTCTTCAATCTTCCTGCAAAGTCTGACCTCACTTGCATAGATGATACAATTATTATTTCATCCTGAGTTCCAAGAGTTCCCTGCTCAGCCAAGCTGGTCTTCTGCCTTGCTTGCCTGTTTTAAATAACAGTATTTATATTGTAATGGACTATGTACTGTAGTAATCACATTCTACAAGTTAAGAATGTCTTTCATGGAAGTGGAGAATTTTTACTGCAAAATAGCCTCTGACAAAGCTGAGAAATATGTAAACCATCACAAATTTGAAAGCATTTAAACTAAACTGCACAGCCTAGGGAAGGTCAGCAAAAGACAGTCAATTCCTCTGAAGCATTTTTAATAAAGCTTTGCCATATATTTACATATGACAGGAAAATATTCAATAATCAGATAAGCCCATTTTCCTGTCATTTTTTTCAGCAACATGGTAATATTTTCTTATCAAGCTAAACAATACTGAAAAATAAAAGGTTACATTTATTAGAATCCTAGCAATTCTGAGAAATCTTGTCTGTCAGCATCTACTGCATGAGTACAAATGTAACCTATTTACCAGTATGTCAGAATAATAATTTTTTATTACGAAAATAAGAGTCAGGAAATTCCGAAGATACGGTACAAAACCCCTAAGTCTTCTGTTCAGTTGGTGAAACTTTCTAATGCAACATGAGAACATTATCAATATTCATCTAATCTGATCTGCCATTCCCATACTACTTTAGGTAAAAATATAAAAATAAATGAAGATTGTAGAGTTTGTTTATGTAAGTATTTTGAAGGTTTCCCCACTTCCTTTCATTTTATTTTTTTACTGAGAATAATGAAATTCCAAAATGTATTGCAGAAATACTGTACCTTGGGTGAAACAAACTCAACAATTCATCAGGAACGTAGAGCCTGCAAAATGGTCTGTTCTTCTGTCAGCCCATATATCAGACAAGTGAAAAGGTAATAAGAACAACTCTCACTTATTTCATGTATTCAAAAGCTTGCATGAAAATGTCCAATATATAATTGCTCTAGTAAATGGATACATGAAAATGTTATTATGCGAGTGTCACAAATAGTACTTTACATATGGTTTAATATGGGGTTTATTTGAAGATTTTATGTACAGGATTATTTTTAAACTTTTCTTAAATTTCCAAGTTCACTGAACCATTCAGGAGTCTGTCTTCTTTGACAAAAGTAGATGTCCTTTCAAAGTAACTTACAGAAAAAAATTTTTCATTGTGTTTTGAGTACTAAGAAACATTCTTACTGGATTTAATGAGAGCGCTTTTGTGGGTAAGTATTATCGAGTGCATGTATAACATGCAAAGCTGGTTACATAATTCATAGTTCTTTACCTTATATTTGCAAAATAACCACAATTCACAAAAGGTGAGTAACTGTGGAACCTTCTGGAGGATTAATGCTGAGCATTTTTCATGAAGTAATTCATTTCAGGTATCTTGTGCACTTAGCACTACATCATGTGTCTCAAGTATCATTCAGCATCTCTGTTCGACTACAAAAAATTAATTTCCTTGCTTTTCAGGTCTGCAAGATATAAAGTGGTAAGTATTTGGGTAGCCAATACTGTCTTCACTTTTATCACAACTGTTTCATGGCAGAGCAGAACAGGGGTGGCAAAGTATGATGAAGAAAATGTGCTTATGTTATTTATAATGTTAGCTTTCCTCTGACTAATACAACATAGAAAGCAAATACACTGAAGTGTAGCAGCATGCACTTTAGCTGTTACTATCATCCTACACATTCCAGAGGAAAAAAAAAAAAAGCCATTTTTGTTGGAAATTTCACACATGTAACCAAAGCAATATAAACAAAATAATAATCTAAAAATTATGTCAACCTTACACTGTTCTAAACTTAAGAAAGAGGAAGAATTTATAAGTCATTGTGAAATGCATGATTCTTTTGAATAGTCAGTTGTTTCACCTTAAGAAGCTTCTGAGAAATATGCTAAATTAAAAAAAAAAAAGTAAAACCACTCTTTAGTTCATTAAGTGACAATCATATAACTCATACTCTTAGCTGTAAATGCTTGTAACAGATTGACGGCCATATTTCTGTCCTACTTCCAGAGCAGTTGCATGAAAGGCTGTTACTTCAAATTGATTTACATAGTTTGCCCCAGTCTGGTTAGCATTAGAATTCAAGTGTTGTCATACTGGATCAGAGCATCTGGTCCACTGTCCTAACCCTGACAGTAGCAGCTTATTTGCTTCATCTCCATAAAGCTTCTGAAGAGAACCACTGAGCTGTCATCCAGAAAGAAATATTTTCTTCATTTTCCTTAGTTAGTGGTTGGCCTAAGACCTGAAAGTGGGAGATTTTATTCTCTTTTATGCATGTGCATGCACATGCATATGTGTGTTGTGTGTGCATGTATGTATATGCATAGATGTTATATGATGGGACAGTTACCCCAATAAATAGACAGATAATGATTTCTTAAGTTTTTAACAAGATGTTAGGGCAGTATCTGAATATGTAAAATAGCAGGAGAAGAAAGAGCTGGCATTTTTCTCACACTGTAGTCCTACAAAGAGAACATGAGAAAGTTAAGTTGGTCTTTCAGATGTTTAGATGAGGCTCCTTAAGATGGTCATCTCTGGAGATCATTGATGATAGGAGTCAGAAGTCAGAACATGCTTATCGCATTCAGATAAATGTTTCCTAGGTACAACCTAAACAATGGAACAATTTGACTTCGTGCTGACAGTCTCAGGCTGTCCTCTTTGTAAAGGCGTAATCTTTGTTGTCTTGGAATATATACTACACACCAGTGCCAGTATTGTAACACATTACCTGCAAGCTTAACTTCATATCATGAATTATCTATTGTGTATATATCAGTATGAGAAATTTGTGTGATAATTAGAACTTGCAGTAATTGGGTTTTGGTTTGGGTTTTTTTGTTTGTTTGTTTGTTTGTTTGTAAGGAGATTTTTTGGTGGGTTTATCCACACATTCGATAGAATGTTATTTTGTTCACCTTAAACCAAGCCATGTGGATCCCAGAACTGATACCTTTGAAAGGCAATTGAAATTATGTTAGTGGAGGTAAGAAACGGGAAGAAAATAATACCAGAAGTAAAAACTCAAAGCAGAAGTAGAATCTATGCTTTTACAATGTGTTTGTACTTTGAATTAGATATATTTTATTCAAAACTAAGCAAAACAACTGCTGGTGGAGTTATGTTTAACTAAACTCTATCATCAGCTAATGATATTAGGTAAGGGAGACTTCATCCAAGACACAGATCCTATTGCTGGAAGTACATAGACCTGTATATCTGTATTCTTCTGCATATCTGTATTCTTCTCACTTTCCATTTTTATATGTTTAATTTCAGATAACATTTCCTGCACCTACATGATTAGGGTAGTTTATGGAAACAGTCTTACTATGGTTCAGAAATCATTATTTCACTTTCTCTATTGAATATACTTCAGCTGAATCTTTCTAAAATCACATTTATTTCCAAATCTGATTTCTATTGGTGACCCATTCTGCTATTAATAATGTGTCCTATTTATTCTTTTTATTATTTGCCTCCAGAGAGAAGTTGCCATCTTATAACTGAAATTCATTTTATATTTGACCTTGACATTTTATCCCTGTATGTTGCCCTACTTCATCATCAAGGTCAGTTATTTCTTCCCATGAGATATTCGAGTCCTTCTCCATGTTAACATTACCTTTCAGCTTTGTGACAGTGTTTCTTCACATAGACTTGGTTTTTTACAGTATGAGGGATTTGACGCCCCGCCTCCTGTATTATTCCTTTTTACATTGAAAAAAAATGAAACAATCTGTACTATAGGTATAAAACCTTATCTCATTATAATCTGGAATGCTTATTTCTGAAATGTACAGCATCTGATGCATCTAATTAAAAATACTAAACATTTCAAAACAATCCTGCTATATAACTAGTCACAGAGCTCAAAAACCTTGTAAATTAATTTTCCACTATGATCATCTACATTTTTTTGAAGATTTTTCATTTTTAACCCCAGCAAGAATTCTTAAATATAATATACTTGAGACTCTATTCGCAACTCTCTTTTCAAATGCAATAGCATCTAGACATATCTTAACAAACATTTTTTAAGTCCTTGATTAAGCCTTTCCTTAATAAGTTCAAAGACTTCAAGTGTCCAGAAAGAGAATTCCATGTAAATACTATTCAGTCAGCCATATTTTTTTTCACTCCCTGGTGACAGCTATGAAATGAGATTCCTATTACATTTTTCAGCTAAGATCTGGGTTGTATTTTGAGGAATCCCACAAGACTGAGGCATCCACATATTTTACAGTGTATGAGATAAGCATTTTGCCTCTGGGATAGCTGTCATTTGACTATAAAATGTATTAGATTTACATTCTGAATATATAATCTTTATTATAATGTTTCATATCAATAAATTAAAAGATAACAGTTATGATAGGAAAGCTGCAAAATAACATTTCAAAGTCAGTTTATTTCATATTTCCCTTACTAAAAAGCACTCAATCATAAATCTTGAGAAAAATGCCTAAAGCAAATCAATCTGTAGACAGGGTTGTGTGGCTTTTTTTTTTTTTTTTTTTTTCATAAAATGTTTACTTGGTGATAAGCTTCCCCACTAGGTGATAGTTTCCCTTATTAGCTGTGGATACAATGTAAAACTGACGTTTGGATTATTGTATGCCGTATTGATATTACCACAGTTTCCACAAGAGAATGCATATCTTTGCTAAATTCCTGTCTGAACAATTAAATTTCTAGATTTTCTAAGCAGTTTTATTTCAAGTATTTACTTCCTTTTCTTTTGACTGGAGTTTAACTTCCTTTTCTAAATGGTAACTAAACTTTGCTACTAAAGAGTTCAGTTTAATTCAGATGTTACTAAGATTAAGTGATATGCTAGAGATATTTTGACATGCCATCCCATTGGAGACAACCAAAAAGAATACATAACTCAGCTCCTGGCTGCTACCCAGTGGGAAATACCCCTCAATTATTGTTTCTGCTAATTTAAAATGTTCTGCTCTCAGAAATGCATTCTGAAGAATTTTCCTATTATAAGTTCAGTTACAGAAATCATTTACATATTACTCAGCCAGTTCCAAAAAGAAGGATTTTAAACATAGGATTTAATTACTCCTTCTTAAAAAAAAATAAATTGACTACAGTGCATGTGTCAAGTTGGATCCAATTACTTAAAAAATTCTTGGTCTAGTAATATTTTCCAATATAAATATACAAGTTTTTTAAATACATACTACATTAGTTTTCTGTGCAGCACTGAGCATTTAGAAATAAAAGTTATAATAAATTATAACAAGTCTGATTATTTATAATGGTAAGTGAAATATTCAGTGAGATAGGTTCTGACTGCACATACTCAGAAAGAAAATTTGGATTAGATCTACATTATAGGAGTACTCAAAAACATTCCTACTAGTAGACCCATCTCTAAAGACATAGGTTTTTACTTTCAGTGTCTTTCGTGGGACCACCTGATTTATTGATTTAAGGATTTAAAGATTACTACATCTCATTTTCCTTAATTCATTGTTCATTTATTGTTATGATGTGTCTCATTTCACATAGTTTGGGTAACCCAGCTTCATCTCCACGTAGTAGTTTCATCCTTTTCTTAATGCTGTATTCCCTGTTCTGTGAAACTATTCTTTATCTTGTTGACTATGTTTAGGTTTTTTTTAACCTCTTATTGAATTAGCATGAGACTTTTATTATTGTAAGCATTAATATCAGGATGCAGAGAACAGAGGACTCTGTACTCTACACACACATTGAGGGTAATGTTCTAAAATTCAATAGCTTTGGAAAAAAAAAAAAGAAAATAACACTTAGTAACTTTCATTTTAACACAACCTTGTACATAAAGTTGAAGAAGATATTTAAAAGTAATATCTGAAAGATTATCATTAGCTTAAAGATAAATTGAAGGTAGTGTAAAGATGACATATTCAAAATTCAGAGTACATACGTGCTACCTATCAAAAATCGTTCAAAATCCACCAAGAAAGAAAAGACAGCTAATTTAAGTAAGAAGTGGAAATGTTATCCAAATGAGAAAAACAAAGGGACATAAACTTCAGTGTGGGAAAATAAAAGATTGGTGAGGATTGCAAACACTCTCAAGCGACCTGTAGCTGAGGTGTTGAAAAACACATATATCAAACTAATTGTTGTTTAGCCTTGTGTTTTTGACAAGTAGAACATCTGGGTTTAGTTAATATAGGCCTATAATAGACTTAGAGGCACCCTATTAAACATGCTTGAGATTCCTGCCCTGTTGTGGGAAAGATCAAAGCATAGTGGTAAACTGCACCAGCACAAATCCCAGAAATACAGACAAAACCAGCAGATTTCAGTGATCCTCTAGCAGGGACCAAGCTCCACCATGCCTGTATCCCCACTTGTGGACCTTTGCCCTGGTGCTGCCTCCAGGATCCCACAGTTGGCAAGGCAGCAAAAATAAATTTACTTTCAGCATTTCATCTATGGTTTTATGTTTGTTGCTGAATCATGCTTGTGCTGGCTCACTCATGTACCAAGTTAAATATAAAATCATAGAAAGACAGTCCAAGAAATTTTTTGAGCAAAAATCTGCATTGAATAGATGATATGCAAAAGGAACATCCTAGGAAGATAAGACCAAACTAAAAATGTTACATTATTTTTTCATAACACTGTTCACTATGGGATATTCCCACACTGATGGCATTCTTTATATGGATGAATCAGATGGATAGTTCCAAATCTAATGTAGATAGCAGAGGTTTTGGGATAAATTGATATAATTAACATCTGGGCTAAATGACATTTACCCAAGTAAACAGATCTCAAAAGGAACTGAAGGAACTCAAATATACAAGTCAGCATTCCATATTTTTAAACCAGTCTTGGTAGAAAGCAAAAATTATTACATTTAATAGAACATTTATGAAAAAGGAACTTTAACAGTGAAGCAGAAACTATAGCTAGTCAACCTGCATATTTAATAAAATATGGAATTAGTAGACATATTACTATATGCAATATATAAGGGATAAAGGACTACAAATCTTTTGTATCAGAAATTTCTATATCACAAATCTACAGGAATTTTTAAAAAAAAAAATTAGCAGATTGATCTGTGTCATCTAGTCCTAATGCACTCAAATCTCCAAAATCTGACCATGACCTTTGTCTCTAAAGGCTTTTAAAGAAAAAATAAGATAAACTGAACATCCTGTAAGAGATTCATAACCTTGTACATGATAGGAAATAGAGGATATGTAGAAAAGTGCGGTTTTCACTTTGGAGGGAATTTACCATTGTAGGTATCCGGAAACTGTGCTGCTTAATATATTTGTAAATTTTCTAGGAAACAATGAATAATAAGACTACTAAGTTTGCTGGCAATATTTAATTATTCAAGATACATGATCACAGAGTCCTTTAAAAGAAACCCACTATATTGATACAGTCCATAATGAAAATTAAATTCGATGTCAATAAATGTAACTAAGCTAAGGGAGGAAAATGTCGTAACTACACATATAAAATATTGGCTGCCAAATTAATTATTATCACTTTAGGAAAGAGACTAATTTATTGGGTGTCTAAATTAAAATAAATAGTGAAAGATGTGAAGGCCTTTCTTCACACTTGACATAATTTAATTGTGAAACTTTCCATAGCGTATATATAGGCCAAAAATAAAATGGAGTTAAGACAGGACCAGAAGTAAGTCACAAAGGACAGATTTATTAGTGTCCAACATTAACAGTAAGTCTTAATGTAATCCATATCTGAAAAAGTCCTGAGGATTCTTCTTTCCAAATGTAATGGCAGTAGAATGGCAATTCTTCACTTACTATTATGCTGGTTTTCCTAAGTATATGTTAATAACCTTTGGATTTTACCCATTTTTCACTACAGGAGTAATAATACATTTTAAGTTTTCACTGTATGAGTCGCTTTCACAAAACTGAAATAAAGTTTTACAAGCCTTGCCAAGGGAATTTAAAATCCCTCATGAAATCCTTCCTCAATATTATAATTCTTACTGACTTGAACTAGCCTCCCACTAGTTTGTCATACAGTCTCGTAAGAGTTATCTAACCTAATCATCTTTCAGAATTTTAGAATTATTTATACCAATAGAGCCATTACTTTGCAGAAACAGTTACTAAAATTATTCTTGATAGTAAATATATGTTCATCTTCCATATAATTTAGTGGCTGGAGAGTATCCATGTGAAAGCCTTCATTTTTAGGACATGTCTTGTAAGCATATCCAACTAAGTTATTATTGTGCTCTTCAATCTGTTAATATTTATTTATTTTGAAACTTTGGGGGTTTATCACTTAATTTACTTACATGGTACTTTACTGTATTCTTCCGCAGAACAGTCAGTCTTCTCATGATTGATAAATCCCAGAACAAATTATGCACCTTCATCTAGATTGTTCATTGCTGCTTAAACAGAAAGGGAGAACTCTGGGGAAAGCAGGACTTGCTTACCTAAAAACTTTAAAATGTTAAAGCTAATACAAAGCCAATTCCTTCTGATGTTATTTTAACAGTTACTTTATATGATACATGTTTTCATGGTAAGAAACACTTGAAGATACTACTTCTGTAACCTGATTCATGCACAGTCAACATCTTTTTGTTGAAGTGATTCTTTTTACATTAAAAAAAAGAAGTGCAGATACATCTACACAAAAACTTATCATGTGTAGTTAATTTGCAGGAACATGATGAGAAGCAAATGCAGACTGATTAAAAAGTTAGTCTATTCACTTTCTGTGGGCTATCATCTCACTTCTAAAGCAAAAAAGCACTCACATTTTAAGATCTACTATTCATCTATGTGACCACATACTGCGTGCTTCTGTAGTGCTCTGGCTTGCCTTCTGCTTGATAAGCACAGAAGGAGCAGAAACAATAGATGTTATGTACTACAGCAAGTAATGAAGTTTGAATATTAAGAATTTAATAGAAGAAAGGGTAAAAGTTATCAGTTGGGGAATAGAGTTGCACCAAATGTATGCATTGCTCTTGACTTTAATATCCTCCAAAACCGAGATCTGCTTCAGAATTCTTTTGTTTGCACTGAACAAGCATCATGTAATTGCAACTTAGTCTCATATAATTGCTAACATTTGGTGGTTATTAACAGGGAAAATGAAACACACACTATTTCCACTGTAACGGATTATTTTCATGACATCTCTCTTCTTTTTTTATTCACTCTTCATAGAACTTAGGAAACGGTATCAAAAAGTTTTATAGAAATGGAGGTTTCTTTGGTTTCATTTGCTTACAATATCTTTTAAACTATACCTTTTTCATTTTTATTGAAGTTGTCCTTAGTGTTTGTATTTTTTGAGTAAGTAATTTTTAGAAGTTGCAGAAGGAATTGTTGGGTATAGTAGATTAGAAGGTTAGTAGCTGGTGCCTTTGTTGTATTAAAGGGTGCCATTTTACATCACCTCTGGTTGTAATCGCACATGTCCACTGATCTACGTCATAACTTTATAAGAAAGCTGTCTAAAGGAGAAAATCATGAAAAGTACTATGGTGAAAAAAAAAAATTAGAAAAACTGACTATGCGAAATTATCCGGGGAAGCTTTGGTAGCGAGTTGACAGTAAATATACTTGCATAAAGTACAGATGGTTGGAACTTACTCTGATATCTTCGTTGCCCACTCATTCACTTCATTTACTTAATTGCAAATCAGAAGATAGAGCCATAAGGTACATATTGAAGAAAAGACTAGTGATTGCAGTAATAGTGTTGGCAATTTTTACCTTTATGTTAACCATCTGTATGTTCTATACCATATATTCCACCATACCTTTAAACAGAAAGAAATCTCAAAATACACACCAAATTCTTGACTGAAAGGTGTATATATATATACACACACACATATATGATATATACATATATAGAATACGTACACATTTCTCTATATATTCGTTATATGTTTGTCCGTATACACACACACACACACTCACACACATGAAGAGGGAGCTTTTTAAGAAGGTGTCATTTAAATTGTCCCAAAATTCAACACATTTAACCTGCATTGTGCTACATGAATTCCATCCTACTTCTCCTGAGCACATGTAGGTTGCAGTATTTACATATGCCACCTAAGAAATTATATTCCCTACCTTATTCCTGATAATTGTTTTTAGAAAAGCTTCTGGGTGGTGCGTCTTAATGTGAGATTACATTGTCATAAGTCATTGAAGTATTACAGGGAATTGTAAATAATGAATTATTTTTCAGATTTCTTAGCGACTCAACAGAAAAGTACTAGCGATGAATTGTTGCTCATTCAGCTGACACATATTAAGAAAAAGTATACTGTGGATAAATGTACATTTACAGTGTAAAGGCTTTCTCTTTTTCTTCTTCTTTTTTTTTTTTTTTTTTTTCTTTTCCTGGTTGCTTAGCCATTTAAGTAAGATAAAAGAAAAGTGATTTCTTGAGCCACTCAGTTGTAATCCCATAATGAAGCAGAACTGCTCACAGTGAAGATCCTTGTTGAGGAAATATAGTCAGTACGATCTCAAGAAGGGAGTTGGATCTACTGCCCAACTATGTAAGTTAGTGTTATGTGTACCCGCAGTCTTAATTTTCCACAGTGTTCTGGATTCATTCCACCCTCATTTTAGCAACTTAACTGAGGGTAGAAAAGTTCATTTCTCTGTCATCCTCACTTTCTGACTTTAATGCCAAAATTAGATCCTTCTCATATGAAACTGTACAGGAAAGCACAGTTCAGGAGAGCACTTAGTGTATTACAACTCCTGTACAGAATGTAGCCTGCAGGAGCAACCTGGAATTAGTATACATTGCATAAAATTAATAAAGCATGGGCTCTTGGTCCTCACACCAACTATTTGACTCTGTGGCTCCACTATAGTTGTGCTGCACACTTGCCTTTGATATCTCAGATTGGAGGATAGTCTTATTAACTTCCCATTGGAGTCAGCTGGGAAGGGTGACTACCTTCAGAGGATTTTTTTCCATCTCCATAAGATCTGTTACCCTTCAAATTACTGCGCTCTCTGCACTCATTATGGGCAGCTAGGCTAAGGTTTTGTGTCATGTATAAGTGCTTGCAGTGAAACATCTTCAATACATATTTGTGTCTCCACTTAGGCCTACGCCTTCCTGCAAAACCTGTATCTTAAAATGAAATCATCTACTCACATCTTTGAGCTCAAAGCTCCACAAGTACATTCTGCAGGGCTGCTGATTTAGCCATCCAGGCTAAATGATATTAAGAAACTTGTAATTAGATGCAGGGATATGTGCTATCCTAGCAAGTGGGAAACCTGTATAAGCTAACAATCACAGTTAGAATCCAGAAGGTAATCTAATTTTTGTATTTCTTGGTGAAAAAATAGCAAGACAAGAAGTATTTTTCTTTGACAAATTTATTGAATGTTGAAGGAAAATCTTTGGCAAGGTATTGAAGTAGTCTGCAATTAAGTTGCTGTGTGAATATCAAAGTAAAATATGTCAAAATATCAGTGATGTTAAACAAAACAGAATGAAAATTCAGAGAATCTCTGTGAGTTTAATATAAATTAAAAGATATTATCAGAACTGGGCAATAAAGGAGCCTGCTCTATTAATTCAGTCTTTCAAATTCTATGTTATACTTTCTGTAACACTTAAGGTACTTGCTACTAGAAGTGTAATATAAGTAACAAGAAGTTACAGATACAGTGGTTCTTGTCATCTGAAAAGAGGTATTTTTACAGGCTCCAGGTAAAGTAGTTAGAACAGAAAACCTAGGGTATGTAATACAGATAGTATACAGTTCATATATTCAAATAGAATTATAGAATTACAGAACCATTTGGGTTGGAAGGGACCTTAAAGATCATCTAGTTCCAACCCCCCTGCCCTGGGCAGGGACACCTTCCACTAGGCCACATTGCTCAAAGCCTCATCCAGCCTGACCTTGAAGACAGCCAGGAATGGGGCACCCACAACTTCTCTGGGAAACCTGTTCAGTGCTTCACCACCCTCTCCATGAAGGATTTCTTCCTGATATCTAATCTAAATCTCCCTGCTTTTGATTTAAACCCATTACTCCTTGCCCTGTCGCTACAGGCCCTTGTAAAAAGTCCCCTCTCAGCTTCCTTGTAGGCCCCTTCAGGAACTGGAAGGCTTCAATAAGATCTCTCCGAAGCCTTCTCTTCTCCAGGCTGAACAAACCCAATTCTCTCAGCCTTTCTTCACAGGAGAGGTGCTCCAGCCCTCTGATCATCTTTGCGACCCTCCTTTGGACTCGTTCCAACTGGTCAACATCCTTCTTACGTTGGATGTTGCTCCACAGCTGGACACAGTACTCCAGGTGGGGTCTCATGAGAGCAGAGTAGAGGGGGAGAATCCCCTCCCTTGACCTGCTGACCACACTTCCGATACAGCCCAGGATACAGTTGGCTTTCTGGGCTACCAGCACACACTGCTGGCTCATGTCCAGCTTTTTATCCACCAGTACTCCCAAGTCCTTCTCCTCAGGGCTGCTCTCTATATCCATTCTCCACGCAGCCTGTATTTGTGTTTGGGATTGCCCCAACCCAGGTGCAGGACCTTGTACTTGGCCTTGTTGAACTTCATGTGGTTGACAGAGGCCCACCTCTCCAGCCTGTCAAGGTCCCTCATATGATAAAGGCCCCTCAAATAATAAATTCATTGCCAAAAGTTCATATATCTTTTCTGTTATGACTTATAATTTTATGCATGAATATAACCTGAACATTAATTTTTGCCAATCATAATAGTTTCTTACTGCAAGTTGACTTCCGAATATCATATCTTCAGCTGGGAATGCCTCTGAAAGTACAACTTCCATAGTGTCTCCTGCCAATACAATCTTTACTACTTTCATTTCATTTTTATCTATAATTCATTAATTCATGAAGGTCAAAAATCCTTCAACTAGTATGAAAAAATTCAAGAGTTTAAAATCCCACACCAAAAAAAAGTAAAAAAATATTTAAAGATCTTTAAATTCCACTCTTGCCTTTTGGAAGGTTGATCAGTCCCTGTGTGACATAATATTAATGTTGACTTTTTGAACAGTAGATGTCCTCAATTATGCAGTATAAATTGAAGCTAAAAGCAAAACTCTATTAGTATGCATTCTTACACTTCTTTGCCCCTTCACAGTTTCCTCAAAACAATAGGCTTTGTATTCTACTTATTGCAAAGAATTATTCCCTTAACTCATCCAGAGTTACCATAATAGTAATACATTAAGCTCAAAACCACCTGGATTTTCATATTTGAATAGCTGAAGGGAATTTGTATTTTCCTTTTTTTTTTTTGGTCTTAGACAGAAGAGGAATATCCAATTAAATATTTGAATGTCACAAATAATTGAAAACTTATTTAAAAACATCACCTGTAGAAAAGCAAAAATTACCATCTGTATGCAATTTGAAAAACGTGTTTCTTTGTCATAATGTATTTGGTTTTATTTTAATTTAGTTAATTTAATTTAGAATATTGCTAAGTTTTTGGACACATTCATACAGTGGTCTCATTCTTACTTTTGTTGAATGATGGTCTTTTGTAACATAAGAAACCAGTCTGACATGGGAGAATTTGGGTGCTGCAGCCATAAGAACAGAAGCACAGTACTCAGTGTCACGTAGTCTCAAATTTACTTACTAAGTAGTACAGTTACAGTAGCTGGCTAGTGATTTCTGTGCTACATTGCACACACACTTCACGTCTGTGATAATTAAGGCTCCAGCCTCTTTGGTCTATTTTAGACCTCTACCAGGGGTACCAGATCCAGGGTATACCCATATGTCATGATAATTACGACTGGTTACGTAGGTCATACGCACAGCCCCTTAATGAGTAACAGAAATATAAAGCTGTTAACAGTTACATGACAGTTTGGATCATCTGTGCTTCTTTCTTTCTTTCGCATATATACCAAGTAACCTAGGACAGGCAAGGCCGAGTAGGCATAACCTGAGTCTCATTTATCTGAGCCTCATTTACCTGAGCAGTGATCTGAGAGTAGGCCTTATTCCATTGCAAAACAAAGTTATGATCTAGGTCAAAATTCAGCAGGTAAGGCTTGCATGAGAAATTAACAAGTATGAAAATCCTGAAAGATATGGAGTGAGTCTAGTGAAAGGCCACAAAGAGAATTAAGGGACTGGAGTATTTTTCATATGAGAAGAGGTGGAGCTGGGACTGCAGCCTGGAGAAGAGAGGCTCAGGGAAATGAAGAAGAGAGAGACAGACTCTTCTCTGTGGTGCCAAGGCATAATCTGCATAAATTGAAACACATGTTATTCTGTCTGAACATAAGAAAACCGTTGTGCACTGTGAAGGTGGTTGAACACTGGGACAGGTTTCCCAGGGAAGTTGTGGTGTCTCAGCCTGTGGAGATACCCAAAACCTGACTAAACACAGTCCTGGGTGACCTGCTGTAAGTAACTATACACTGATTTGATCAGAGGGTGGCTGAAACAATTTCCAGAGGTGTTTTCTGACTTCAAACATTCTTTGATTCAATAACTCATTTTTTCAACCTTCTTCTTCACCCAGCCTGGTGTTTTTATTGAAAACCTTTACTGTCTCTTAAGAAGGTATTGTAAGCCTAGCAGACACACTTGTTTGACACCATGTGTGTCACCTCTAATAAGTTCACACTTGTTAGGAGACCCTAATAAAAAAATGCACTGGAGTCACTGGGTCACTGTTTGTATTGTCTGCAACATCCCCTTGGATTCTTGCATTTGTGACTGTGGAGTGGCTCAGCTTCAAAAACAGGGGTGGTGAATGCCCCTTTGGGAGTGCTAGAATGATCCCTATTCCTAAATTCTTTTACTGGCCATATAAAAAGTAACGTCAGCTGCCTTAAGGACTTCCTGCTTGGCTGTGCATGCAACAAGGAAAATATTAATCTTTCCTTAAACATAGACTTATTAAAGTTAGATAATCAAGTGTTTGCTGGTTTCCACAGGAACGCTTTAAAGTGAATTGATCCAAACAGTTAGTTCTGGAGGTTTAGAATTTCAGAAACTCAGGAGCATGTATTAAAATAACAGTTTTGGTCTAACTTATCAAACAAGTTATAAAATAATATCTTGTATTGCATTTTTGACTGTGTTAATAAATGATTCTGATTCCACACCAGTAAGGCTCTATAATCACGAGAAGGGAATTCAGACTAAATATTATTTAAACAAAACTAGCATTTCTTACTAGAGTTAAATAATCTGAATTCATCTATCTGTGTAAGTCATTATTTGTTCTTAAATTCACAAAAAACCTTCTTATCCAGAACACCTTGAGACTTTATTTGTAATTTTGGTTGGTCTGGGTTTTTTCAAAGACATGCCAAAATACCACTACAGCTGACTGAAGAATCCAGGGCTTGATAGAGCAAATTCTTACTTATGCAAACTGTATAAGTCTTATTGCATTTTACAATAATTAGCAAGCCGTACAGGTATGATCTATTAAAAAGAAAAAAGAAAAAAGTAATTCTTGTCTTTATTGTATCTTCTGTTTTTTTTATTTTCTATTGCAATAGAAATGTTTTAAAAATATTTCAGTTCTTCTGGGAGCAACTGTAAAAGGGCGTCCTTTTCCTTTTCAAGGCTACTATGATTTGTCTAAGACTTTCGAATATTTATTCCCTGTCCTTATTTTTATCATTTTCATGAAGAATTAGAATAACCAGTTTAATTTTGAAAGTGTTAACTGTTCCCATTTGAAATATAATTGCCGTGCATCTGGCCTTAGTTAAAGCAACAGATAAATAGACAATATTAAGTACAACATAATTACTATTATATTATGATGCAAATTTGAAAATTAGAAGGTAACTTGATTGAACAAACTGTGGTGCAACAATATATATCACATAGTACATGCGTTAATTCCAGAACTAACTGCTAACTAGGACAATTTATATAATCATTATCATGTGTTTCCTCTTTCTAAATTTTCCTCCTAGACATTTTGGCATTAAGAAATCATTAAGTTTTGTATTTTAATGTAATTTTTCTATTTAAATTACCAAGAAGTTACCCATTATGTTTATGCCTGTGCATGGGTTTTGGCACTAATATATCTTCTAAAAGATATGTATGTGTTGCATTAAATATGTCACATAAGATTGAAAAAAAAACCAACCAAAGTAACTTGAAACTTTACACACTGTATCAAATTTGTTAAATTGTGTGTTTACCAGAGAGAGGCCTGAACGCGTGGCAATTCACAAATACATGTCTCATATAAGCTAGTAAGAAGGTAAACTGCTCAGTAGTAGGTGCTCTTCATTTTCCTTTCTCCAGCAGAGTAGTTAACTACAGCAAGTGTGTCTAATGTTTTAATGTTCACAGAATGCTGGGAATGTCTATTTTGGTTTGTGTAAAATTTTTCTTACATAGATTATTTTCAACATTTGACTTAGTGTAAGGCATTAGCTTCTAATATCACAACACATAAAAAGTCACGGTTTGTTAAAATATCTCTTAAAGCATATGAATTTCATCAACATAAAGGAAGTATATAGAATATAATATTTTCCTCAGAACATTTAGAAACAACACAGAAAATAAAGTGACCCATGACATGAAATAAGGGCCTTTAAGGCATCATGAGAATAAATACTCAGCCTCGGTGGGCTGTTGGTGGATTGAACTTTATTTTCCTGATGTGAAAAGACAGAAAACCCTAAAGCCTGTTCAGATCTGCATAATGATCTGCTTTTAATTGTAACTTTTTGCTGTTACTGAAGAAATCTGTGGTGGCAGAATCACTTATAAATATGGGGCCTATCTTTATGCTATAAAAGGGGGGATGGTCTTCAAAGGAACATGACCATTTAAGTCAAGTTGCACATCGTCCCATGTTTGGGGGCTTTGGGGTTTTTTTGAAGTAGTAATGTAGTTACACTTGCCCAATTTTTGAGGTATTTTCTCACACAAATTATTCCATATGTTTCCATAGAATGACATGCACAATGTATTTACATCCAGAAAAATTTCTAAGTGCTTAGCTTTAGGCACATACTTTATGAGTGGCATAGGAATAAATGCATTCCTAAGAAAATATCAATTTAAATATACGTGTAAGTGCTTTGTTGAACTAGTAATTTAGCTGTTACTCTATGGGATTAAGAAAATAGTATTCAATAAAAGTTTAAGACCATTAAAAAAGTATTTTACTTTATTTAGAATCATATGTTAGACGTTATCTTGAGTTCAGGTAAGTGTCTACAGGAGTTTGGTGTTGAAGTTCCAATTACTCATGGAGATCAGCAGCTCAATTACTTACCTAAAAAGGGGTATCATCTTGTACAATTTGAGATGTCAGAGTGTGCCTAAGAGATATGTTTCAGGACTGACCATGACCTCCTGAAATGGCAATTAGGATCAGAGCAGGTCCCCCACTGAAGACAGCCACATTTTGGTAAATGATTCAAGTGCAGACTGTCAAACTGGGCAAAATGAGTATTTTCTTTTGAGCCTTTAAAAAGTTTAGAAAAAAAAAAAAAAGGCAAACAGCTCCAAACCAGTCGCTTTCTTAATCCAAACCTAAATTAAAATACAGATGTTTAATCCAGTCTTTCTTTTTATTTTCCTACCTCGAGGGGGCAGGTGGCAGGAAACAAAACACACAAAAAAACCAAACAAGCAAACAAACAAACAGGAAATCAAACCAAAGAAACTTGCAGGTTCAGAGATACCGAAAGTAAAGATGTACCATAGAACAAAAGAATGAGTTCTCAGCAAGTGACTTGCTTTTAAGTTCTCTCTCTTTTGTTTTTTAGGATAAATAATAAATCATATGGAAATTATGCAGTAGATCTCCAGTATTTCATTCAAACGTAAGTGCAGGCAGGAGACAAATGGATATGCCTGACTAGACCTTTGAATACCATGGTAAATCCTAAATGACAATTATGCAGTGTGGAATAGGAACCTATTACAATAATAACTCATGGGATGTATTACATGTCTTCCAAACCTATGTAATTATAAGAAATAGCATATATCAGAGATGGAAGAACAATTCCTGTTTCCTGATTATGGTGTGAATGGAGTCAACTGTGTCTCCATCCACACATGTCCTTCTTACTCTAGTGTACTGAAAATAGTGTACATTTAGCCACCAGAATGTATAGATTTACATTTAAATGTAAACATTTAAATGCTGCTATGATAATTTTAAGTGGCACTAAAATGCAGAACTTGATAATACTTTCCTTGGTCTATTTTTTGAAATTCTTACAGAAAAAGAACTCTTGCTCAGAATTAAACTTGTGGGAGAGGAATGCATTTAGCCTGCATTACCACCTTGTCAGTTCAGGTAGAAGGAAAACAAACACGATGATAATGTGGGTTGTTAGTATTGTTCTCCAGTATAGTTAGTACAAATGTGTCTTTTCAAATCTGCGATGTTTAAAGCATTGAGATCAGCATTAGTGTTAGGCAAAATTGCTTAATGCAACTTGAAAATGAAAGACAGAACACTCAGAAAGAAGTAGTAGAGCTCACTCAGAGAGAGCATTAGAAAGAGGCATGTGCAGCAGGAGGAAAATTATTACATGACAGATAAGTTGTCGAAATTTTATAAAGGTAACATTTAGTTCTTATTCTTATCCCACTACAAGAATCTATGTGGCATTTTTTCTAGTGGTTATTCTTTACAAAGTGATTCAGATTTACTGTCCAAAATCCTCAAATGGACTGTAACACAGAACAGCAGGGCAAAGTCCCCTGATACCAACAAAGCCAACCATGGGAAGTGCACTTGAGAGGACTTATAGTAGCACAGATATGACAAAAAGAGTTTTCAAGGAAAAAGATGTGAGATCTGGTGCATTTTCCTGCACTCACTTGGCAATTCCAAGTACTGCATTTATCCCGCTTCCTAAGTGGGTAGAAATCATGTCAGAGCATTTGGTTACCTAAAATGTTACAAAAAATGTCTTGTTATATCGAAAGTCAATAAAATATTTCTGTGAGCAAACTGTTCCCTGATTTGATGTAATGTTAAGGCAATCAGTAGTTAATCTGCATTCTCTCTACCCAGGATATTGCTCCTGATGAAGGTTATTAACTTCACATTTATGTGAACGACTATGGATTCTCCTCAGAAAGCATGCTATCATCTGGGCATGTCAGACAACAAAGAGAAAATCCAAGAACACCTAAAACTAGGAAAGGGATTTTATTTATGGCTTAGCAGAGAATTATATTTTCTTGAATATCCACATCCTGCATAGTTTAACAATGAATATTTGAGGTCAACAAAAGCTCATCCAGAAATACTGACCTGATGTAGATATCCATGACAGAAAACAGCAAACTAGGAACCACCAGAAAGGCAGGGGTGTACCAGTGATCTACTAGCTGTTTAAGTAAAAGCAAAATAAAACCAATAATAAAGTGAGAAGAACTTATTTACTTGGGAAAGGAAAGCTA
Source organism: Rhynochetos jubatus (assembly GCA_027574665.1). Classification (NCBI taxonomy): domain Eukaryota; kingdom Metazoa; phylum Chordata; class Aves; order Eurypygiformes; family Rhynochetidae; genus Rhynochetos; species Rhynochetos jubatus. The sequence goes on along the minus strand of CM050649.1, from coordinate 83,258,879 downwards.
GAGGAAATTTTTCACAAGAAGACAACATTCTATTGGGAATGGAGCGAATGGATTCACCTTGGTATCGAAGGCTGCAATAGAAAATAATTGTAATGGATGCAGAAAAGGAAAAAAATTCTTGTAACCAAAACCTATAGATTTTTGAGGAAACTGTAAGCAAGAGCAATAGTAATATAAATAGAGTTAGAAATATATCATCAGCCATTTCTTAGTGACTGTCACGTAAGAAAAAACCTGAATCTGAGATCTCAAAGATAATAGTTACGCAGTAAGAAAATGTTATATGAGGAGTTAGGAAATATGTAAAAGCCAGAGGACATTCGTGAAATTAAACACGTAGGACTATGGGGAAAACATTAATTAAATCATTCAGAAAAGGTGGAGTGAGTTTTTGCTACATATAGAGTCTTACTCATGCTTGATCTGAAACTTCAGAGCAACAAAGACAATGTAAAATAAACTTTCAAAATTGTCACTTAGTGAGATGGTGTTGAAGAACAGAATGCTCATTTTCAATGTACTAAGCAGCAAAAACATAGGTATTTCTTTTTATCTGAGGCTAGGTAATATGAAAATGGGGTATAAGTTGAAATAAAAGCAAATTTTAATCAAATGGTATTTTCATCTGCACTAAGGATATTGTTTAAAAAAACAACCAGATGCAATTTTTGTTATAAAAATTATGAGTTAAACTCCTCTGATGTGCCTAAAAAATAAATGGACAAGGGATAGTCAGTGCTAATAACTCATGTTTGATAACAGCATTCTGTTGTCCATTGTTACTTAATATGCTCTAGCACATTCTCCACAGCATCCAGTTGCTAGTTCAGAAAGCACAGATTTCCCCTAAGTCCTGTGTTTTATTTCCAGCCTTGTTCAAATATCTCTGATATACTACTGAGTAGAAATAGCAATAGACAGTGTTCAAGCAGTGAATGATAGAAAAGCATGGGCAACCAAGAATATTATGGCTGACGTACAATCATTATCAAAATAAAAATACTTTAAGTGCTTCAGAAAGTAGAAAACCGACATTTTCACAAAGGTTAAGTGTCATGGCAGAAGAGCCTCTCTCATAGTGTAGTGTGCTACCGTTAAGTCATCATTTTCATTACCCGACTGTTTTAGACTTCCAGTTTATTTACCTCTTCTATACAGCCAGCTCATCTTTCATCTTCTGTGTATAATCACAAGCAGTGTGAAATGTTATTAAAATGCTTAGACATAATTGATAAAGAGGCAATTACTCAGCATGCTTAAATGACTTTCAGCAGGACTTGTTTTCTTGTTATTTTTAAGATACTGCCCTAAAGGTTTCCTACAGCCTGGGTTCCAAACTCAGGATAGCTGTGGTTTCTTACAGAAGATACTGCCTAATTCTGTGGATTAGTGTGAGACTAGTGCAGAAAAAAAAAAAATCTCAGGACAGAGGCAGGAATGCAATGCAAAATAAATGCCTGGGAGGGAGATAAAAGCCTGACATGCTTGTAAGAAAAGAAATACAAAATTACACTATTTTGCATTATCCCTATTCACTTGCAATTAAGAAAATTGGGATAACTGCCTCCTTAATAATAATTCCAGAAGTGTAGGCCTTCTTTGCCCTTTACACAGAATGGTACTTTCAGTCAAATATGGTTCATAACCTTTCCAGATAATTTAAGGATGAAGAAAACAAATCTTCTCATTTTACTTCAGCTACTTTAAAACAATTTTTCCACAATATTCATTAAAGTTTGTTCGTCTTCCAAGGTGATTCTCATTTTATAGAGCCATAAAGTAGACACAGAACTAAAGGCTTTAATCTGCATGTCTTGTTCTGAGAAGTATTCTTCTTTTAGGCAAAAGTAAGGTCCTATTCCAAACAGCCTAATTTCTAATTACCACATCCTGACTAAGAGACTGTTTTATTCTTATCAGCAGATTTTTATTAAAGGGCAATCTACAGTCTTCAGCAGACAAGCAACCTTATCTGAACTCTGCCTTCATCACCTAATCAAAGCAGATTTATAGAAAATTGTGCATGTCTAAGGGACTGAGTATTTTGTTGAAAAGACCTTATTGCAAAGGAATGACATCTACATCATCAAGGACAGAATGTTATTAGATTTATAAGCTGCCAGGCAGCATAAGAGAAATTGCTGGTTGAAACTCTATACTGTTTGCCATGTGATGTCACAATGGATACAATATAATAGGATCTGGCATATCAGTGATATGATTAAAGTATAATATTAGTCCTGTGCCTTTTTAACTAAGGAATAATTCAGTTCCTAGGTGGGTAAATGAGGAGACCAAAGAGCTAATATCTTATGCCCTGAAGGAAAAAGAGTCCATGACTCTCTCTTCAACTCCTGTTTTATGAATGTGCATTAAATGCTGGTTTGATAATTGATAATTTCAACCATTCCTGAGTTTTAATTATGTATTTAGAATTTGCTTTTTGGTTGGCTTTAATAATAGTAAAGTAGTTTTGTTAAACCTTGAAGCATTCATTTTAGGAGAATCAGTGTTTAGGATGTCACTTGAAGAGATGACAGCAGTCTTTATTCACTAAGGAGGTCGAGTAATAAAGCAATGATCAGATTATCCATCTGTGCTTCAGCTCTCCAAGCCAATACTCTTCTCACTATTTTTTCTGAAAGACACAGCTTTTGTGAATTTAGTCATGCTAGCACTGTGATGCTTCTCATTAGTAATTGCTTACTTCATATACTGAGAAATAAAACCTTAAACCATAAGGACTAATTCTCACTCTCTTTCATCTCCATATACATTTTACTAAACATACAGTTTCTAACATGTTCTATGTTTACAGACAGAACATGATGTACTAGTAATACAGACAACAGAGAGCTTTGTTGAAAACAGCTCCTGGATTTTACTGAGAAAATAACCCCCTTGGCTTCTACTGTCAGAATCTCTGAATCTGGAAATGTTTCAATCACAGGAAAACAAACTGAAGTCCTAATACTCTCAGTGGCAAAACTGTAATTAACTTCAGTGAGTTTGGGAATTTCTGTTTTTTTCTTTTTTGTCTGCAAATGTTATCTATTGGCAAGTAGACCACTGTTAAGAAGAGCTAAGCACATAAAGAAACAATAAGCAAAATTAAGGGTATTTCAGCAATAATGTATTTTTACATTCCACTAGGAGTCAAAAGGTGTTCCCTGATATATTGGAGTGGCTAGTTGAGTGCCATTCCATTGCCAGTGGGGACAGGAATCACTGGTTCGAGTCAAGGCTGTCAAATCTTTTCCTCAGCACACTCCCAGGATGAAGCTATGAACAGGCAGAAGCTACCACCACAACAGAAAAGTAACAGAAAAGGAGGCAGTCCTGCAGGGCAAAGGAGTCCAGGAAAGGTGGGAATTCTTCAAGAAAGAAATCTTCAAGGCACAAGAGCAGGTCATCCCCATGTGCCAGAGATGAGACGGTGGGATGGAAGACCAGCCTGGCTGAACAGAGAGCTTTGGATAGAACTCAGGAAAAAAAGGAGAATTTATGAACTTTGGAAGAAAGGGCATGTAACTCAGGAGGACTACAGGGATGTTGTGACATTATGCAGGGAGAAAATTATAAGTGCCAAAGCCCAGCTAGAACTTAATCTGGCAATAAAAGGCAATAAAAAAAGTTTCTATAAAAACATTAGCAGCAAGAGATGGGTTAAGGAGAATCTTCATCCTTTGCTGGATGTGGGAGGAAACATAGTGACAAAGGATGAGGGAAAGGCTGAGGTACTTAATGCCTTCTTTGACTCTATCTTTAAATTTAAAAAAAGACCTTTTATGTCAAGGTGACCCACTTAGTGGATGAGGGAAAGACTGTGGATGCTGCCTACCTCGATTTCAGTAAAGCCTTTGACACTGTTTCCCACAGCATTCTCATGGATAAACTGACTGCTCCTGGCTTGGACAGATGAACTCTTCACTGGGTAAAAAACTGGCTGGATAGCCAGGCCCAAAGAGTTGTGAATGGAGTTAAACTCAGTTGTTGGCCGGTCACAAGTGGTGTTCCCCAGGACTCGGTATTGAGGACAGTTCTCTTTAATATTTTTACCAATGTCCTGGACAAAGGGTTCAAGTGCAGACTCAGTAAGTTTGCAGGTCACACCAAGTTGGCTGGGAGCACTGACCTGCTTCAGGGTACGAAGGCTCTTCAGAGGGTTCTGGACAGGCTGGGCCAGTGGGCTGATGCCAAGTTTCAACAAGGCCAAGTGCCAGGTCGTGCACTTGGGTCACAACAGCCCCATGCAATGGCAATGGGGTTCCCCTACATTCTTGGGGAAGAGTGCCTGTAAAGCTGCCCAGAGAGAAAAGGACGTGGGGTTGTTGGTTGACAGCCAGCTCAATATGAGACAGCAGTGTGCCCAAGTGGCCGGGAAGGCCAATGACATCCTGGCCTGTATCAGGAACAGTGTGGCCAGCAGGACTAGGGAATTGATTGTGCCCCTGTACTCAGCACTGGTGAGGCTGCACCTCGAATCCTGTGTTCAGTTTTGGGCCCCTCACTACAAGAAAGACATTGAGGTGCTGGAGCATGTCCAGATAAGGGCAACAAAGGTGGTGCAGGGTTTGAATCACAAGTCCTGTGAGGAGCAGCTGAGGGAGCTGGGGTTGTTTAGCTTGGAGAAGTGGACACTCAGGGGACACATCGCTCCCTACAACTACCTGAAAGGAGGTTGTAGTGAGGTGGGTGTCAGTCTCTTCTCCCAAGTAACAAGTGACAGGACAAGATGAAAGGGCCTTAAGTTGTTCCAGTGGAGGTTTAGATTGGATATTAGGAAAAATTTCTTCACCTAAAGTGTTGAAAAGGCTGCCTAGGGAAGTGGTTGAGTCACCGTCCCTGGAAGTATTTAAAAGACGTTTAGATGTGGCACATAGGGCTGTGTTTTAATGGTGGACTTCCAAGTGCTATGTTAACATTTGGATTTGGTAATCTTAAAAGTCTCTTCCGACCTAAACTATTCTATGATTATATGTTTCTAAAATCAAGGAGACAGCAACCACACTAAAACAGCAGGTGAGTGAGGAGCAGAACCCAGCTATTTTATAAATGACCTAGCTGTTGAATTATTGAATGTGACTGGCATATGGGAGACAAAGCACTGCAATGCAGTTTAGGGGACCATCACACTGATTCTTCTTCAGATGCCAGTGCTAATCTTAGAAGCTGTGCTTGTACTAGGAAAACTAAACAGCATCAAAAAATGTGCTCACACTCAGGCATGAATTCAGAGTCATGATTAATTTGCATGATTTTTTCTTGGAGTAGTAGCCTGCTCTCAGACAATGCAGAGGCACAGTTCAAGGAATAGTGTGTATAAGGGACTGCTGCTAATAGGCAACCGAAGAGGAACCATTCTGGTTGTCATGTGGGGGGCACAGGAAAGAGCCTGGGTTGGGAGCTGTGCATGCTCTTTGGCCTTCAAAACAGTGAAATGTTCCTGGACTGTTTATTTACCATTAGAGACATGTCCTGGATAGTTCTCAGTGCTCCAGCTTTAAGATACTACCGAAGTCTTTTGCAAAAGACTTTTGTCATTTATTTAGAAAAATATATTGATTAAAATTAGACTTTTCATTATTATGTTCTTTCAGCCCAACTAACATTCTGTTAAGGAAATTCTCTCTTTCACTATATTAAGTTCTTGTTCTCATTTTCAAGACATTCCCCAGCTCAGCTCCCCACTACTTATTGATTTAAACCTCTTATCACATTACCATTAATGAACTCCCTCTGTTCTGCAGATGATGCCAGCCTTAGTTGTTTGCCTTTCTACTGCCCAAAATATCTCTGTGTTTCCTACTGAGGCAGTGTACTAGACCTGGCTGATTAGTTTAGTACATTCATACCTTCGGTTGCCTCTGAAGGCTTACTTCTATACAATATTTACAGTAAAAGTGGGTCAATACGTAAGTCAGAAGTATACAGACTGAGAAAACTGAAGTTTATTATGGAATCACTAAATAAAAAATGGATAAGCAAATAACATGTATGTGTCCTTTTTCTCTGTTAAGTAATTTGTTGCTTTTCCTACTTAAAAAAAAACCAACCAAACAAACAAACAAAAAAAACCCAAACACAACAGAAACCATACCTCTCTCTAATTTTATATACTTATAAACTTATAGGCTACAAGTAGAGTGGGACAAGAAAACCATTATAAAGTACAAAATAATTATTTACTCCATCTAACTTGTTAGCATACTACCACACCAGTATGATCCACTTCTAGACATATATGTATTCTGGTTGTGTTGTCACTTGTGAGAACAGGTATAGCTTCAAATCAAAAATGGCAAATATTGTGGTTTTACGTTTATTTCAATTTTTTTAATGAAAGTTAGAACATGTTTATAACAAACTCATAATCTCAAATCCCTTTTACCAGTTGAGAATAGCAACAGGTGTAATTTTTTCATAATTTTCAAAATATTTACCATTGCTTTCTTTTTAAGTTGCATAAAATAATATTATAATTTATGCCTGCAGACTGAGTCTTGGTACTTCTCAGTCATAACATCCTCATTATGTTTCTCTAATAGGTCTTTTTCCATAAAACTTTTTTTCTTCTCAAATGTAATGTAACTCTGAGTCCAAGACCTGTATTTCTGTTTCTTCTAATATTTTCTTCTCCAACCTTCTTCTTTCTTATTTATCTTTTCTTTCATTGTTTTGTTATAAAGCTTCTCTGACATTAAAGAAACAGAAAATTTTATTTCTGAGGCTAAATATTTTCCTATGACTTTTTTTGGTAATCTCATAGTTCCTCCATACATGGATTTTCCATAATTTTATCACAACTATCCAGGTCCAGTGATCATTCTGAGTAGAAAACTTATAATTACACATAAACTGGATATATTATGGAATATACAGAATTCTAAAGCGTTATTTTTGCCCTCAAAGCATTGTTATTAAAGGTGGCTCACAAGATTAACCATGAAATAATTATGCAGTCGTTACATTAGTATATGTAACTTGCCATATTACTTCTCCTTTCTTAAAATTATTGGTATAAAATAGCATTATTATGGAGTAGAGCTGAAAGCAAGGAAGAATATCCAAAAATAGCTCAAATGTCACATGATGTTGATCTCAGGATAATTGAATCCAGCTCCTTTTGTCCTTCACTCTGGGTAGGTGAGGATTCTTTCTGAGATTAAGACCTCTAAATCTAGTTAGCTACTCCTGGGCCAGGAATTTTTTCCTTTGAAAAACAGGAAGGAAGCAAGGAAGGAAGCAAGCTGTTTCTACCCTCATGGGAGAAATATGAGGTCTATTGGAATAACATTTCTGTTCACAGCATCTAGTTAGGAAAAAAATGGAGTTAAAGGAATATTCAGTACTTAGTGCTACTGACAAGCATTATGCAACCTCCTACACCTCCTACTGTGTGACTACTGTATCTAAAAATTTTCCTAGTTTTTCTGTATGAAGGGAAGAGACACTTCTTTTAAAAAAATATTTTGTTCTTTTGAGAACGTAGGTTATATATCTTGCTTTATAATGAGTAATTATGTATTCAAAACCAAGCATGGCTCTAATATTTTAAAGTAAAAGTCTAGAGAATATTTGCTTAACAGCTACTTTGCAGATCCCTAATTTAGATCTAAGAAATTGCAACTAATGCATAAATACATTAAAGTTTCAGGTACCCATATATAGTTAAAATAGCATAAGAGCAATAATTTTTACATGTATATTTACCATTGGTGTGCATAATCAGATGCTCTGGCCCTCTTAGTCAAAGCAGATAATAGTAAGAAGAAGTAATGTGTTCTTAATTTATTCCGTGGCTGACTGCTTAAAGTTCTCATACAAGATGTGGATGAAATAAATAGATCTTTTTTACCCCTGGTGAAGAGATTTAAACCGACTATCAGCACTGAAAAAGCATAGGAAAACAGGTTACCATGGGATGATAGAAGTGAGAAGATTCTTAATCCCCTGCAGCTAAACAGAAGACTTTATATTCTGCTTTGCTGGAGTAACTCACTATACCCTATGCAACTGTACCTAGGATAAAGCACTGAGTTACAGGTTCTATTTTAATTATTTAAATAATAATAATAGTTATAAAAATTTGGTAATGCAGGAAATGGAATCTGGAGAGTTCCCTAATCATGAGCCCATAGAGACACACTAGATGCCTTAGCTGTTGAGCAGAGGTAAGGTGAAAACTACTATAGCCTTCTAGACCTGTAATACTGTATTGCCATCGGTAGGAAGAGGCCACTGAGCTTTCAGGTCCTCAGAGCAGAGTTTGTCAGACATGTCTGAACCTGGCCTGAATGCTTGCAGCTTTATTTTTAGTTGATTTAACTGTGACAGCATTTTTTCTAATTCGTAACTTTTTCTAAAGAAAAAAATAACTTTTTTTTTTCCCCCTAATGTCTGTGTTTGAGTTAGTTTGCCTTTGTTTATTTCTATGTTAGGCTTATAGATTTTGTACAAATAATAGTAGTAAGCTGTTACTCTTTTTACATCAAGGTATTTGTAACTGACCTAGTCTTGTTTTGGAGAGAAATACAGTCCTGGTCTGATAGTGGAAGCCCTGAAGACCAGGGATGTGGATGAAGGAGCACAGGCACAAGATGATAGGAAACAGCTCCCAGACTGAAACTGGAAACCCCATTCCTCTAAGAAATCCACCCACGATGGGTTAAGGAAATGCAGACCAGAATCTGAACAACTAGTTTTATTCATGAGAAAACAAAAAACGAGGCTCTGACACATGTAAAACACACCACATCATGCAGTAAACAGGGATGTAACTTGCCAACCAAGAGTAAGGTTTAGAAGCATCTTATCAAATATATAAAAACAAACCCAAAGGAATCCTACAAGGCAAAAAATTAAATAGCCAGCATCAATATTATGCTTCTTTCCAGTGAAGGACTTGAGTGGAGTCCCTGTATCCCCTATGTAAACACAGACTCACAGAATTACTAAGGTTGGGAAAGACCTATAAGACCATCCAGTCCAACCATCAACCCAGCACTGCCATACCCATGAGACCATGTCCTCAAGTGCCATGTCTACATGTTCCTTGATACGTCCAGGGATGGTGACTCCACCACTTCCCTGGGCAGCCTGTTCCAATGCCTGACCACTCTTTCCGTAAAGAAGTTTTTCCTAATATCTAATCTAAACCTCCCCTGATGCAACTTGAGGCCATTTCCTCTTGTCCTATCACCAGTTACCCAGGAGAACAGACCAGCACCCACCTCACTACAACCTCCTTTCAGGTAGTTGTAGGGAGCGATGTGTCCCCTGAGTGTCCACTTCTCCAAGCTAAACAACCCCAGCTCCCTCAGCTGCTCCTCACAGGACTTGTGATTCAAACCCTGCACCACCTTTGTTGCCCTTCTCTGGACATGCTCCAGCACCTCAATGTCTTTCTTGTAGTGAGGGGCCCAAAACTGAACACAGGATTCGAGGTGCAGCCTCACCAGTGCTGAGTACAGGGGCACAATCAATTCCCTAGTCCTGCTGGCCACACTGTTCCTGATACAGGCCAGGATGTCATTGGCCTTCCTGGCCACTTGGGCACACTGCTGTCTCATATTGAGCTGGCTGTCACTCAACAACACACTGAGGCCATTGACCATAGGACCCAGAGGTGCAGTGGAAGAGTGAACATGGCATGAAGGGAAGGAGTGGATACTAGGAACTGTGTGTATAACTGTTCTGTCTTGGTTCACTGCATCTGGTAAAGACACTGTCCTTGCTTGTTGTTCTTTGAATATAAGTTCACACAATTGTAGCAGCTGAATTGATCTGCAAAAAGTAATTTGAAAAAGGAGGGATATTCATTCCAAATTCAGTGTTAAGTACATTGCTGATTTTTCAATTCTAACTTTTGTTATTAACTGAGAAAATGATGGAAAATATTGGGAAAATATACTCGGACACACATCATACCTAACAGGGAAGATATAACATTTAAAAACCCCAAAACATACTTTTATTTATATGCTATTTTTTTACAGTATTGTGTTACTCTTGGTACTAGATTTATTGCATAGACTCCAACATTAGACCTTCTGTTTGAAGAAAATGAACAAACTATTTATAACTGCCATGTACAGAAATCAGTTCTGAACATTTTTAGAAATTATATGTTAAGAGTGACAAAGCAATCACGAGGAAAAGCCAGTATTTAGAACACATGGACCAATTTATACAATTAAAAAGACTATTTATGATTCTTTTCTAAACACCCTAGTTCATTTAGACAATGGACCCTTTCTATCACCAGAGTTTCATCTAGTTACAGTATAGAATTTAATTAAAGAACCCTTATATAGCTCTTTCTTTTTCAGTGGGATTAAGGAATGTATGATTTTTCTTTAAATGAACTAATTCTGAAGGTTTTGTTTTCTCCTGATAAACTAATATGGACTCTGTGACATAAGGGAAGTACAAAAGTTGTACAAACAAATAATTTCAGTTATCCACCTTTCTGTTTGGAAGTTAATACTGGAATTTCAGTTAATACTGGCATGATATGGAATGTTGCAAAGTATTAAACCTTACAGAAAATAAGAATACAAGCTGGTAGCTACTTCCAGCAGTGTCTGATACCTTAATCATACTGAAGTGTATTTTGAGGATAACATCACTGGAATAAAAATTAATTATTTGTGCCAATTGCTGCTCAGCATGTGTAGATCTTCCACAATTTCTTCTCAAATATTTATCTGGTCTCAAAGAATATATTGATTCCAGAAATATTTAATTAAATTTACCACATTAGTAACAAAATATTTTCAGGACTGAAAAGTTATCTTGAGGAAATGAAGTGCTGAAATGAAAGTACTGCTTTGTGGTTGCTTTTCTATGTAATGCGCATAGCTTCATCTTACAGGAAAAAAATGGAGCAGTGAGATTCTTACAGTTGGTTTTCATCATCTTGGCAAAGAATGCCATTTGCACAAATCACAGGTTAATTCTGTAAGCACATATCTTTCAGAAGGAGTTAGTTCATAGTGGTGACAGTATTTTTTTAACAGAAATTTTTTAGGATAAGTGGAATCTGGGTTGATAAGGCCTTTGAAAGATTTTCTGAATACTTTTGCAGTTTTTGAGGAGCAACAATAACAACCTTTTCTACATAGCCCAAGACTAGTTTTGTACAAATATTATGAGTTTTAATCTGATTGCCCCACCTAAAGTGTTTTGTCATTGCTTCAGTTTTCATCCTTTCCAGCTCCATCCATTGTTAGCAGCATGAGAACTCTGGACACTAAGAATGTAGAAGAAGCCGCAGTTTAGGAGCTAGTGTATAAATAGGAATCAAATAACATTTAAATGAAAGACGTAGAATAAAATTATCTGTAAAAAGTATTTCTTTGACTGTATCTATACTATAAAACTTAAAAAAAAAAAAAAAAAAAAAAAAAAAAGGCCAGGAGTTGGTTTTTGTTCCTGGAAAATAATGTCTTACATCCATACCTCCTAAAACATCCCCCCCAGAAAGAGAGAGGTCATGTCTCTACCTAGAGACATGGCCTAGAGACCCCATAAATCCATCATTTTCCACAATGATTTATGGTTGGCTTATTCTTAGCTCAGCCTTGGGCTGAACTGATGTGGTCTTTGCAGTGCTCAAACTCTGCTCTGCTACACCTGACTCTGAGACTGCAGGCCCTCAATCAGTGCAGATGAGACTAAACAGCCTGGGTCCCCATCCTCCAGTGGAGGCTGTAGTTGTCTCCAGCAGGACCTCTGTTAGACCTGCCAGAGCCATACAGCACTGCATGTCAGTTAGTAGTAAATGCTGATGTGCAGGTTAATTCAGACAATACAGACAGACAGACAAAATGTGGTCATTTGTCCACACAGCTCTGTTTGCTTCACAGTTAGATGGCCATAAATATTTGATATGCCATAGGAAATTTTACCAGACCTTGAACTGCTGCTCCTAAAGGACACAGACTTCCTTTGGTTCTGTGCCATATCTGCCAATCCTACATGGATATCTAGGTTGTTCCTTCATATGATTTCCATAGCTGAATCTAATCCTTGGTCTCCACTGACATGATAAAATTTTAATAAGAACTTAGATGGAGTTCTGTATGCAATAGAACCCTATTCTAAAACTGGAACAGAAATCCATCTGTGACTAAAGACAAAACATGACAATGTTCATAAAAAATTAACTTCCCTTCTACCACATGTAGCACAGAGAAGAACAAACTTGTCCGTACTCTGACGAAATCAGTGTTAGATGAAAAGGAAACCATGTGTGCAAGATATATTTTTGCAAGCGTCTCTGAGTATGAAAAAATACTAGTCCTTCTTCCGTGCCCTAACCTAGCATGCAAAACCAGGAGAAGCCAATCAGCAGTGACAAGCTTCTCCTAATGTGCAAAAAAATTTATTAGAAAAACTCACTGCAGGTAAACACAATCTCAGAATGCCCAAGTTCACAGAAGCCACTGTGAAGCAAAGACTCATTTACTGGATCACCATCACAGCTTTGTGATTACTCTAGTTCTCTACTGTTTTATACAAGAGGCTGGTCTGCTCCAGCATGTCTGGTGAGAGGCATTTTTGGGGAATTACCCTTATCTCTGCCTTCACTGCAGTACTTGTGTTTATTAGTTTTTTACTGGAAAAGACCATACACAGTGAATATCAGGATATAAAGATTTTCAGCTAGGTAACTCTGCACTTTGGTGTTGAGAAGAGCAGGAATACAAGTTTTCTTCACTGCTATGCACGTTATGCTACTTTACACTTCACATGATACAGTCATAGTATGTTTTTAGGGTTCTGGAACAAAATTCTAGCTCAACACCTCAGAGTAGGCTGGTCAATACCTTTTATGCAAAGGTTTTGGTTTTCATGCAGTAAACAAGAGGACAAAACCACTGAAGTCCATTTTTATTATATCCAAAATGCAAATCTCTGAGCTGTTATTTATTTAAGAATATAATGATGGAAAATACAGACTGAAGTTTCAGAATATTCTGATGCTAAAACACTGTAAAACCATTTTAAAAGCTTTTTTATTACATATTTCTGCATGTCATGGGCATACTTTCTTATGCTTATCTGCAAGCATCACATTACAATGTCAGGAGTCAGAGATAAACAATTTTTGTCAGAATTAATAAATTTCATAAGAGATAAGCTCCTTCTAATAATTTTGGTATAACCATAATCTGTAGTTTCTGTTTCTTTTCTCTTTAAGACACAAATAGCTTCTAAAGAGAAAAAATCTTCAGCAAGTCCCAATTCTTCCATATTTCTAACATTAGAAGGAGTTCTCTTTGGTAATGGCATATTACAGCATTAATGGTATGTGTACTTTTCATAAATGTAAGATAACTTGGACCGATGGGTAAATATTGACATTTTTCCATTTTATTCAGAGTCCTGGGATTCTGAATTGAATCCTCTGATATTTAACTAACTTGTAGGGCACATGTCATTTCAAAAACATTTTACAGATCCTGAAAAAAGGAAAACCAGTATTTGGGTTTTATTTCCAATACTACCTCGGTTAACATTTACAAATGTTTAGGCACTATAAAGGAATTATTTAGTACATTATTTAGTATATAATATATTTTGTTATTTCTGTTCAACATCATATACACTATTATTAGCCATTCAGTCCTTAATTCAGCATTTCTTTAATGTCTAATACAGTAATTCTTTCAGACATTTTTTACTCTTGAATGTAATCATCCTACTAAATATTTACTGAAGTAACACTTCAACATTCAGTAACTTCCAGAAATCATAAGAGGAAATGTATTTCTTTTTTGTCCCTTTTTTATTCTTTGAAATATAAGATTTCTACCTTTCATTTAAAAAAAAAGGTTTTGTTGGGCACATGAAAAGTATCGTTTGACATACATTTGCAGACAAGCCCATTACCATTTACCTTACATTCCTAACAGCCAATTTAATATTGGGTTTTCCTTCTTTTATTGCAGAAGCAAACCATACAATACATAGAACATTATACAGCCCTCTAAAAAGAGCAGTTACCATTCTTTATTCTCTATGGCATTTACCAATTGTCATTTTGTCCAACTTGTATAAACCATTTTAAACATCCCTATTGTATTTGTGAATTGGGATTGCTATAATGAAAATCCAGAATCAGTATTTTATGTGAAATCATTCCCTTCTTTGGCTACTCTTGAAGGTATTAAAATCATAATAATGACATTAACCATAGAATAAAGTAAATGTGTTATATTATTGATCTATCAGTGTTTTCAAGTTACTCTATTGTTACAAAAACAGAGAAAAAACATTTAAATAGTGCAGCATTTGTTAATATTATACAACAAAATATAAAATTCTTCATATAGTTCCCAAACCAATAAATTCAGTTATTGAAGCAGCCTACTACTAAGTTTGCCACAATAAATAGCATAGCATTTAAGAAAACAGCAAAATGGGGATATAATCAATAGTCCTCAGCATTTCAGATATACCAGGAAAACATTCAGACACTTTGAATGACTGTGAGCTTTAGATATGTATGGAAATCCAGATGACTTGAAAAGCAAAGCCTTGAAAGGTAAGGAATGATACATTATGGTGATTTGTGTGAATGTTGTGAAACTGTGATAATTAATACAATGACTACATTGTAGTGATGTTACATACCAAAACATCACACATCTTGTAAAATCAGGTTTGTCAACTTTTGAACTTTTTCTAACGCAAACTTTATTCATGTGAATGTTATGGACAATATGTGATGAGAGTATATGACAGATTTGGGTGCACAATCCCTACGTTCATATTAGAATAAGTAAAAAAATCCAACACCCTTGAGATTTGGATCTTCATTGGGTCATTGCAATAGCACTAAAGGATTCACAAGGCAAGAACACTTGACACCATACATATAACTAAAAGATAGAATGTCATAAAAATATTTATCAAAAAATTATTTGAAGTAAACTGCTTTTAACTGGAATGTCTTGAATTCCATTTAAGAAAAAAAACATTCTTACAGTTGTAGCAACATCTGTAGGCTTTGCTGAATTATACTGAGATGCAGTACAACAACAGAGCTCTAGGATTAAAGCAGTAGGTAAATGGAGGGGGAAAAAAAAGCCAACAGAGAAATGTGGACTCAGGGGGAGAAGAGAGGGGAAAGGATAATAATGGAGATAGATGTGATTACACATGTGACTGCTCTAGGTGTCTCAGAATTACTGAGGACAGTCAATGGTAAAAAGAGAGGATACTCAATAAAAATAATTGGGGAAAAGAAAAAGCGCATGTGTAGCATCTGGCAATTTTGCACAGCTGCTGCAGGGTCCGCTTGTTTATTCAAAGCAAATATGAACAGTAGGTAGGTTGTTTCGTCTTCAACTATACTGCCGCTGGGAAAAAAAAAAAAAAAAAGGAACATGCTTCTCTCTCCTACTTTACATCATTTATACTTCTCCTCCCCAGCTGGTAGCTGAGATGTATTACTGTACAATTTCTCCAAGCTTCCCTCTGACCTTTGATTATTTGTATTCTACTATCTTGTTCTCTCAGATGCATCAAGAAATTACCTGAATTGCCTGTCTGAAACAAGGGACAAAATTAATACTAGCAAGTTGAATACTATCACATGTTCACCGAGCCTAGCAAGCATTCCCTTTGCACTCACTCGTTCTTGTCTTTGCTCTATGGGTTGGACAAAAATTACTTGGGTTTTTTGTCCCCACAGGACAGAATGCCTCATTACATCCCAGGTGCGCTTTTCTACCTTTGAACTCTACATGGATGAGTGGCTTTGTAAGTCTGCATGACAGTTACTAGCAAACTAAAACCCCAAATAATCAGTGCTATGCTTAAAAACTGGTTTCTTTTGTCATATACCCTCCTGGTTTCTTGCAAAAAAGTGTGTTAAGGTCTTCCATAGTTGGAACTTGTGCCTGGCTCATGAACAATTCTGATGTATGTCAGTTAATCAGAACAAATTAACTATATGCACAATTTAGTGTTAATTCATGTTAAATGTGAGAAACTATAGAAGCTGTTATGGTTTAATCCCATCCAGCACTCAAGTGCCACACAGCTGCTTGCTCACTTCCCCCCTTCCCCAGTGGAGGAGGAGAACCAGAGGAAAAGACAAGGAAAGTCATGGGTTGAGATAAGAACAATTTAATAATTTAATATATATAACTAAAAACATAATTATGTTGTCAATATACTTTTCAGCACAAATCTAAAACACAGCCTCATATTAGCTACTGTGAATAAAATTAACTCTGTCCCAGCTAAAACCAGCAAAAAATTAAACATGCACAATTGTTTAATTCTAATTGTCTTGTGTTGGGTGACTTATATAGCTATATAATAGCTGATTAAGACAGTAAAAAATGTAAGAGTACCTAAAAAGTACTGACTTTCTAGGTTTTTTGCCCATTTTTGTACAAGGTATAGGCAGAAACACAAGCTGAAAAGACAGTTTTATTATAATAAACTGGCTTGATTTGAGCATTACAACAGTGGTCACACACAGAAATATACGTATGTGTAAATGCAAATCAGTAGCTTACTAAGTTCAAGATGTGCGCATGACAAAATGGAAAAGGAATTAATGGGCTTCGTCTCTTCAGCCTAAAAATACGTAATGGTGAGAAAGTTAATTTGAGGATATTGCCCTGTTGAGGATTAAGTAGTAGCTATAATTCTGTATATCCCTATATTTATAACATTCAATAGTATCTCTAACTGTTTCCTGATTTGCTTTTACGATGAAAGCTGCATAGCAGGATTATTTATTGCCTCTGATTTCTGTGCTGTTATCCTTTTTGCTCTTCAAACTTTACCAGACCAATTAATATTCCTTATCTCTAAGCAAGGTAGTTCTTCTTATCCCTAAATAAATGTGGTTTTACAGCAGCTCCCAATACACCAATTATTCTAGAAATCCAGTATGATTCTGTTATATCATGGATAAGTGCAGACTTTGCTCTACTTATCAAACTCAAAAAATACAGAACATGTTATGTAAAGCATCAATAATATTTCAACATTTTGCTTTTAGCCTTCTGCTTCTGTTTTCCTATCTTATCTTTTTTTAGAAAAATGGCTACTCAACACAGCTGAAAACAAAAAATCTAAAATCAAAATATCTGGTGAAACTATAATGAGTACATTTAATTTTTAAGAAGGCCTGTTGTAATTTTCTTTTCACCATTAAAGCCAAAGTGATGAGAATTTACTCAAGTAATTAACTGATGTGGAAACGGGGACCTAAAGAGCTCAAACTACACATTGGAACCGATACTCAGCTTCACACAGATGCTTCTCAACCCAATGACCTGGATTTTCAGCAGAGGTCACATGGGTCTTCTAGAAATACTTGAAAATGGGTCTGGATTAATAATTCATTATTGCCTTTGCTCTATAACCACTACAGCTGTTTATGTAATATTAAGTAGCTCAGCGTAGAGCTCCTTATGACACCATCTTACATTAAGAAAAAGACAAAGAAATGTACATCTGCCCCACCTCTTTCTCCAGGTCGTACAACCATGGATACTTTCTCTAATGCTAAATGATCTTATCTCCTGTCTCTACTGATGAGAAATGTGATTGCTTAGCACCATCATGCAACAGTAGTACTGAATATGGAATAAAATAAAAAATAGATTAAATTTTGACACCTTAAAAATTGATAAAACAAAATTGTGAATTGATAAAAGATGAAAATTAAATGCCTTTCCTACATGGGCACACCACTACATTTTTCAGAATCAGTTCTGTGTCTTTTTTTAGACCCCCTTTTATAATTTTCTTGTTTGTACTTTGCTCAGAAGGTTGCACTAAAGCATTACTTACAAATTACGGTGGACCGTCCCTAAAATATGAAAATCTCAATCAACAACTATATCTTACATACAAAACAGGTCTGAACCACAACTTTTTCAATGTGAGAGTTCATAGAATTAATTCTGTGTAATTAATTACCAAGATTCACATTGGTTCAGAAATCTTAGAAAGCATTTCATATCAAGTGAGGTATAACTACATTTGATCTGTTTCTTATGGCACCAATCACTGCAAAAGGCCAGAATATAACACTAACTGTCCATTTTTCTAGTTCCAAAATGCTTCAAAGTAATTTATATTTGTGACCTTTCGCATGCCTTTAAGTTTTAAGTGTAAGTAGCTAACAAAAAAATAAAATTATAATTGATTTTTTAAGTTTTGCCACTAATAATGACCAGATAAGGGGATGATAACCCTGGCTCTGCATTAGCATACATTTAGTTTTAAGAAGCATTGTTATTGATATTTT
Source organism: Rhynochetos jubatus (assembly GCA_027574665.1). NCBI lineage: Eukaryota > Metazoa > Chordata > Aves > Eurypygiformes > Rhynochetidae > Rhynochetos > Rhynochetos jubatus. Next base: position 83,240,590 of record CM050649.1, on the reverse strand, counting down.
ATTGCATTTTTTATGTTAAAGATATTTAAGGCTACAAGTGTATATATTTGGAACAGTACTTGACAAAATAAAAATCACTGTCTTTCTTTACATCTACTTCTATAGTTTTTCCACATCACCATAATTTCAAAAATGGGTTCTTTTTTCCTGTCTTGATAGAAACTGCAGAAAGAAAATTTCCTCATAAGAGGCACAGATAGTATGATCCATTTCACTTAATTTTGGCATATTAATTCAGGCCAATAAGTTTACTGATTCATCAAGCTCCATGTATATTCAGTGGATGGAGCTAGATACCTCCATTTACAGAATAAAAGAGATTACTTTTCTCCTGAATGTCTTACTCCATTTGCTAAAGCATGACTCATTAATATTCTCTCATAAGAAGAAGAACAATTTACCATTTTTTAAATAAAATGTTAACATTTCCCTCTAAAAGCATATCTTTGTCATTAGGGCCTTTTCCTAAGATTTTCCTTCTGAAATAAACTCTTTGACAGCTGGTCTTTGTACATTAATATTATGTGATCTGTTCTGAAAGTATTACAAAAACATGGAGACTGCTTGCTGTCCTGCAGGACCAACTTATAAAATTAAAAAGCTTTCACACTTTTTCTGTATCTGATTTGGTATATGATTACAGGCAAAAGTACATCCCTGGGCAAAATATGAACTCTTGCAAAGATATATATTCCCTTTCTCTTCTTTCTTTCTTCTGAAACAACTTGTATTCCTTTTAGCTGAAACTGTTCCAGAGATGAGTACTGGTTTTCTGATATTACATCCAAACCAAACAGATACTCCTTATAACTCTGATCTGTGAAATGCAGAATTCCTCCCTCTTCTATAATGTTGTAAGCTATAATGTAATTTTATATTTTAATCTTTCAGCTCTTGTTCAAGACTGTAGATTTCATGTCTTAAGTTTCATGATGCAGAATGTCAGCACAACTGACAATTATTTATGCAGAAGAAAGTCCATATGTCACTTAAAAACATGTGGAGGGTAACTTGTGGAAACCTCCCTCTGTAGCCATAGACAGGGTGTTAGTTATCTTGCTGCATGGCAGCTGCACTGTTGGATCCCATGATAAGGAAGAGAGGTTCATGGGGAAGGCAGTATAGGCTGGCATGAATAGGTAACCAAAATAGAAAAAAAAAAAAATTAAAATTCCCTTAAAGACCAGTTCTTCAGACCTCAGGCTGGGGCATAGAAAACTGACATAACCAAGGAAAGAACATATTAAATCATTTATCGGGTTAAGGTTTTGCATTTTGAATTTTGAAGAGGATATTCTTTTTGGTGACCTTGTAAGTTCTGAGGTTGTGTGGGAAGGAGTAGAAGAGAGTTGGCAGTGATAAATTGGGAAAACAAAGCCTTTCCAGTATTTTCCATTAAAGAAACAGAGTCCAGATGTGCTTTTATGTCAGTGTCATTGGATGCTTTAAGTTACCAAGTAGTATTTTGCTTTTCTTGTATTTTCCAAACTTTCAACACTACCACTGCTGGATGATTGGAATGCCTTTTCATTAGTTGGCAATACATAAGGAATTTGCTCATCTGATGAAAAACATACCATCACACCCACCACAGAGGGGGCTTTGACAGTAGAAAGAGTATGGACACCTGTGGGTTGATACATCATACATTATTCTAGAAACAGAATCATAGAATCACAGAATGGTTTAGGTTTGAAGGGAGATTAAAGATCTAGTTTCAACCCCCTGCCATGGGCAGGGACACCTTACACTAGGTCAGGTTGCTCAAAGCCCCATCCAGCCTGGCCTTGAACTCTTCCAGGGGTGGGGCATCCACATCTCTGGGCAACCTGTTCCAGTGTTTCACCACCCTCTCCACGAAGAACTTTTTCCTGATATCCAGTCTAGATCTACCCACTTTCAATTTACACCCATTACCCCTTGTCTTGTCACTACAGGCCCTTGTAAAATGTTGCCCTACAGCTTTCTTGAAGGCTCCTTCAGTTATTGGAAACCTGCTATAAGGTCTCCCCAGAGCCTTCTCCAGGCTAAACAAGCTCAACTCTCTCAGCCTGTCCTCATAGAAGAGGTTAAAAAATAGGACAAGTTCTTGTCAACAGACCTTACACTACCACATCCAATTCTGTCAAAGAGGCTTTAGAAGTGGTAGGAAGCGGAATTTTTTGAAATAAATCTAAAGTTTGACTCACCTAAATCATCATAAGATTTGAAACAATAGGGAAGAAACATACCATTTTAATTAGTTCCACATATAAGCCATTCAATTTATGGAGAATGAGAGGTTTAGGACAAGTTAAGGTATTTATTTTAATTACTTGTTTAGGAATCAAAATAAGGAGAAAAGTTATCACACTTATACCTATGTGACGTATTCCAAGGGAGAAAATGACAGCAAGACTCAATGAGAACATTACACGCTGAATCATGTTCTAGTTTATATTTTCATGGCAGTCAGCAATGTTTCCATGGGCGTTAAAGCCTAGGTTTTGGGGTTTTTTACTTTTAGAGATGAACTGACCTTTCAGTAGGCAAATTATTTATTGGGAAGGGTTGTGGTAGTTTCTTTCAATTTCTTGTTCTTCTTTGAAGATAAAGATCATGACAGAGAGAAGGAATTTTAAGCAGATTTGATTGTTCATGTAGAAAGATAAATACTTTCACTTTGGTTTGAGCCTTATTTTTAAGGAAACAACATGGTATATATCAAAATCTTGAGAAGGCAGAGTAGATAGGGGGGCTGCTTTATGCAGTTCACTTTAGCCATCTACCTTTACTAGTTTTACTGCCATCTAAAATGTTGCAGACTATTTAGATCTTTATTCTGGACTACACTTACATTATTTTGACTTCTATATCCACATGTAAAGACCCTGGCATCCTTGTAACCACATGCAAATGGTCTGACCAAAACAATTTTTAAGGAGGAGCACTTGTTGCAATGCATATTCTTTGTATGGTGTAAGGGTTAACCTTAACTGGCCTGAAGTGCAATAGTTCAACATGACGTGTCAATATATAATATCATGTATACAATGCTTTATTTCATATATTTACAGATTATTTCTCAATGTTATATAATTTTTGTTTGTTTAGTCTTGATTAGAGAGACAAAGCAATAGTTCCTTTATTGCTAAGCTGTTAATAAAGGAAATAGTATCATGTGTATAGGTTTATATGGTTTATATGTATAAAAATATATACAGTTTATATAAACAAAGTATATATAGCAGAGATTGGAATTCTTAATTGATACAGTGGCTTGAAACTGAATTAGATATGAATTACTAGAGCAGTTTGTCTCTATCACAGAACACTGAAAATAACAATTAAAATATTCTAATTGCTTTTTAAATGCGTTTTCCAATAGCCATTGTGATTTGCTCCTACGTTTTGATTTTAATAGCAGCAGAAGGACAGTAATGTTATTTCATTAGGAAGTTATATAACAAGATTCCTTTTAGTATCAGGACATTTCATAAATTTTGGCATATGAAATCATATTGCAGAGTGTGGACATTTACAAGACTCTAATTTATCCTTTTAACAGTAGCAATATCATTACTCTCTCTGTCTTTCCTGCAGGTGTTCATAACCTAAACTAAATTCAAATTGCTTAATAAGAAAGAAGGATATTTCAGAAATTTGTTGACAAAAGGGAAAAAAAAAAAGAAAATTAACACACAAGAGAAATGTTTCTGTCAAAAATATTGTTACATGATCTGGACAGGACAATCAGATTTTATTCATTCACAGTAATTAGGCACAATCTGTAATAACAGGGAGAATTATTTAGCAGAAACTGAAGTTGTTTCTTAATTATGAACGATTGGAACATTTTATATTTCAGCAAAAGCTTTTACATTATCTTCAGTTTGCAAGGCTAATGTTAATTACTGTACAGACTAATAGCTGTCAAGTATGTTCTATATTCAGTATAAGTGAATAGAAACTATTCTTATATTTCTGAAATAAATAAACCACGTTGTTCATAGACTGCTTTAACTCCTACATATCTACATAATCATGGCATTCAGAGCAGCCATTATAATGTCTTTTGTATTTATGAAGGTAAAAAATACCTATCTCATAATGTCATAAGGCAAAGTGACCTTGGCTCAAAGCATATGGAACCATAAGCCCTGTAATAGGCAGTAGTCAGGCCCTTGCTAGTCTGACTGACAGCAGCTTGTATACTGTTTATACTCTCAAGTAATTTAATTCTGACAAGTGGTGCTGTCATGCTCAGGGTGGTAGATAGACTAAATGCAGTAGTAAGCATACTCACTTACATGTAATAAACCCAGTTACCCTTTTTATTCCTTCGGCTTTTCTCTGTTTCATTATGAAATAGGATGTCATTTTTAAAGTATGTAGGTTCCCAGCTGTCATACACAGGCATCTGTGGGCATGTCCTATCACATTCCAAAACTATTCCAAGTTCCCATAGGAGCAAATAATATAAATCAGTGTTCTCTCTTTGGATAATTGACTGTAGCAGTGAGAACCATCCTTGAATACAAGTTTTCTAACCTACAAAGTGATGGCCAGGATATGTGCTGTGGAGTGAGAGGAAGAGAATAAAGAGGCAATGTGTTCATGTGACAGATAAATCATTTTCATTTTTTTGCACCTGCAATGAAATATCTATGACAAGTATCAGCTGATAGTAATTTCTCTGCTCTACACAGCAATCCAAATGTTATCATTTTAGGCTTTAATTTAGTCACTCTTTCCAATGCAGAGTGGGAGGGGTTAAGAAGTAGCATTTTATCAAATAAAGTGAGTCCTCAGGTTAACTCAAGACCACAGATAAAAAATAATCATATTATTATTGCATAACTTCACTTTGGAGCAAGGTTATATTGTACGGAAAATTTGACTGTCCTTTTCTATGCCTTAGTACTTTTGGAACCTTTAAGTACTCTTTTTTATAGTTTAATTTGTGGATAATTATCATGTATTCCAACAATCGTTTTTGGGGATAGAGTTACAGGGTTTGGTTTTGGGGTTTTTTTGGGGGGTGGGGGTGGGTAGGGTTATACAAATTATTTACAATGTTTCATACAGACTCTGACACAAATCTTCTGCAACAGAGATTTTCTTTCTTTGTATGTTTTTCTTCCTGTCTGCTCTTCCTTTAAGAACACAGAGGTGGGTATTATTTTTTTTCCTCCACAGCCTTTTTGTTTGTTTGTTTTTCTTTTCCCATTATTGCCTGACTTGTACATGTTTTTGTGCCTCTGGGCTTCTGTAACAACAAGCCTAGAGGTTTGCTGTAGAACACTTAGCCTCTGAATCTGACCTTTCACACACGAGATGAATTTCTTATAAGAACCCTCTCCTCTAACAGGTATAGTCAGGCAGGCACAGAGTTATAGCTTATGTTGAAAAAACTTTCAGTCTACATTTTTTCTACATTTCTAAAGCAGGCTGCTGAGTTTATTTCAGTGGGATTTAATACCAGTAGGGAGATTGCAAGTTTTAACATTTTCACCACATATAAGTAGACCACATGATGAATAAGATTTAAAAAAAAAAAAAAAAAAAAAAAATTTGATTTAGAATGTAACCAAAGGTTTGTTCTATTTAAGAAAGAATTGTAAGGGGTTTTTTCTTACTGGACATACATGATACATGGAAGCTATATGTTATCAGACAAATTGTTATATGCCTGCTGCTCTAATAATGTATTCTTAAATCTCTGTATTGATTGTATAGTTTGTTGTATAATATGTTCGCTAAGTAAAATGTAGGATTTTTTCATTGAGTCTGGGAACGGAAAATGTCTTTCCTCTCAGTTGTAGGAAAGAGAATCCATGCACATAGAACAAGTTTTACTGTGTGAGGTGTCAGGGTTCAGATTTTGTGCCTAAAGGTCTCTCCCAGACAAAGGTGACCTCACCCAAACTGAATATGGGAGGCAATCTCCAGCCTCTTCTGAACCCTGAAACTTATCCATGTGCTGGCAAACTGCTGGCCGGCACACAACTAAATTGTGCTTCCCAACAGTTAAATACACATGGTCACAGGTCCATGCTTGAGCCAAATACTCTGACTTTCCTAGAGTTTCCAGCACGGATGTCATTCATCAGACTTTAAATACACCCCACCACTTAAACAAAAGCACAGCAGCTACTACTGGAGCACTGTCTCATATTAAATTTTTTCCAGTGTCAGGGGAGAAAAAACTATAAGCTGCAAGAGGATTCACACCAGCAAGGAGTAAGCCTTGAGTAATGTTGCTATGATTCCTTCCGCAATGAAAAGTTTCTTTTCACCTTTAGGGAAACATTGTTGCCCGGCACAGGGGCTTAGGACACTATTACTGAAGTTCACTTGGAAACTTTTTCTGCTTAGTAGGATGTAGTGTCTTAGAAAAGCACTGTAAAAATAGTCCTTAACACTGTGATTTTCCTTGGTATCTAGGAATATGGCAGTGTATGGCAGCTGCTGCCCCAAATCAATAATATTGTTTAAAAATATGGCATCTCTTAAAGGAATATCTAGAGCCTTGACAGTGCCATTATCACCCATGGTTGAGAAAAGAGTGCTATATTTGCCCAATACAGTGACCAGATCCCTCAGAGACCCTTAATGGATGATTTCTCTGTCAAAATGTAGCTTATTTTTTCTCTGCAAAATTATTCCACCCTCAGGGTTAAAATATATTAGCTTCACTTTCCGATGAGATGTTTCAAGTGTTTTAGAAAATCTTTTCCCAAAAAATATTCCTACTTTTCTGAAAACGGCACGAAGTTCTAAACATACAATGGGGCAGGTCTTCAAATTTGCTTACCCCTTTGTTAGTATATTTGAAACTTTGAACAATTTAAGCCACAACCCCCCCAAAAACCCTGAAAAGGACCGGCATCACAATTGTACTTGCAACTAATGAGAACAGTGAGACGGAGATAATTGTGAACAGCCACACTGAGAACTTTAAATGTAGTTTAAACATGAGTTATCAGACAAGTATTTCTGACATGACTCTATGACTCATTTCATAATGCAGTCCCCAAGGCTGTGTAATTAGATCCTCAGGTGGCAACAGCAGCGTGCTCTACCGACATGAAAATACTTGCTGCTAATGTACATTAGAATGTTATACCCAGCCCACAGGGTATGAAACCAGCATCTCCTTCAGTTTTGTATATTATACTATGTATATTATGTTATATATTAAAATCATGTCTGATCCAAAATCGTCTACTATATCAGCCCTCATAGAGAAGATTTAGACTGTTCACTAGAAAGAGACTTAAGACCACCATCTTGAATATCAATCAACAATTGAGTGAGATTTTGAAAATCAGTATTTTGGATTTTTTACCTGCAATGATAACTAAGTGCATTATCTCTTCTTGGAGATCTTGCTCCTAATACTTATCCATTAACATGTACAGAAATCCTTTTAATTTCACAATTTAATTTCATGATCAATCCACATACTGAGCGTAGTTTACCTGTGTTTAAATATGTACCTGGATATATTTCTTCTCTAATAGGCACTGTTTGCCAATATTGCTTTCCCAACTGTAGTATAGCAAGCACTAAATATCTCTGGTCCATAGGGTGACTGCAGTAAGAAAAAGTCTTATGTTGACTCAGAGGAAATCAGTCTGTTGTTGTATTTCTCAGCCTTTTTAATTTTTTATCTGTGAGTGTTTTTTTCTGGTACAGAATTTTCTCTTTTCCACAGTCTTACAACATTTTGTGATCTCTGCATAACAATGTATTAAAGTGCAGTGCAGATTCTGATTTATTTAAATAAACTCAAGGTCCCTTCATCAAGCTATTGCTATGACCTCACTATTCCTGCTCTGCCTTAAAATTACTCAAGAAATATTCTGTGGTCAATTATGTCAAATCAATAGCTTTTAAAATGCAAGTTAACAGTCCACACACTGTATAATTTTTTTTTTTCAAGACAGAAGAGAGTACCCAAATATCCCTTCATAGACCACTTCAGATTTAGATTCCCTCAGACTTCAACATGACTCTTCACCATCTTCTGTTTTAACCTGTTTAGTAGAATTGTTCTTATGATGCTCAGCTTGAGGGAATAATACACTTCCATACAGTGTAAAGCCATTCTATATACTATTTCAATAGATTTTTTCATGTAAGAACTATGAAGCATTTGGTTTGATTGTCGATGAAATGCATAAAATAGATATTATAAGCATTTGCTTTTTAGGGTTTTGGAGTCAGACAAGTAAGCATCTTAACTATGAAAACAGCTGCATTCTTGGTATCACTACTATATATAATTCATTGCTCTGGGTGCTTCTTCTGTTTCATTAGATTACAGGACTTTTAACCTAATAGTGGAGATATTAAAGCATTTTATTAGTGATACGGAAAAGATTCAGTATCTGTGTTATGTTGAACTCATTCTTTTAACTGATTCAACTTCTAATAATTTCATCATAGTGGAATATAAATACTTTAACATTTTCTCAGACCATGTAAGTGGAGAAATGTATTTCTTGCTACTATGGAAAAAAAAAACCAAACCCAACAACATGCAAATAAGACTTCCAGAGCAATTTCTGAGTCAGAATCAATCACCTAAAGACATATTCTAGATAAAAGAGTGGTATAATATTTTGTTTCAACTAAGTATTGATGATGAATAGAAAAATTGACCTGGGATTCCTATTAACAGGACATGTCATTATTATAATTTTTCCCTCCAACATGCATCTCAAAGTGGAATCTTCCTCTTGAAATAAGAAAATGAAAAAATTGCATGTGCTTCAAGGGTGACCATGGTTTCGTATCATAAACAATCCAAATTCATATGACAATATAACAGCAGGATATACAGGATATAAACATATACAGGATATAAAATACATTATGCAGTCAAAATTTTCGTTCAAGATTTTTTCAATTTTATTTTTATTTATTTTATTTTGTGCATAATAAATTTTTCATATTAATAAATATTTGATGAAAAATTTAAAAATACAGACTGTACAATGAGTGTTCAGGACTTTGAATCTGCAATACCTCCTAATCAGCAGGCTAGACATCTGGTGCCATTAAAATATATTAACTATGAAAAATAAGTTGTTAGGCAAACTTTTAATTGGAATCCATATTTTAAAGGAAAACCAAAGTAACTTCCTCTTTCACAAACTTTGATGTGACCTTTCTTCCTGGGATAGGTTTGATAGTGCATTCTAAAAATACCATTATTTTCCAGATGGCCAGAATAATATCAAAGATATAGGGTGCAAAGCTGTTTAGAGAATTCTTTATTACACCGGAGAAGAAGAGAGAGGAGGCAGCTGACATTTCCAATGCTTTGATAACATCTGTTTTTTTCCACAGTATCACTTCACTAGGCTTTCATTTTTACCCCATTGCTACTTACTTCTCAATTTTTTAAAAAGAAGAATCTGTGATATGCATTTTCTGCCCAGATTGTCTAATGTTATCCACAATTTCTGCAGTAATTTAAGACTAGTCCTTGACATTTATCAACTTCCTGTTACTGATGCATTTATTTAGTTTTTAGAAAATAGTTTTCACTTCTTTTAGCCTTCTACAGTGATGACAGTAGTGCTTTTTTTCTTTATGGTACCTTGTTTCAAGTTCTGTTCTTTAAGCTTGTAAATCATCAGTCTATGGAGTAAAGAGCAGTAAGGTAGGAACCCTTTCATTTAGTAGAGGGGAAGGAAGTGAAACAAAGTACTGTATTTCAAAATCATGTTCATTTTAACATTTTCTTTGCAGGCTTTCATATCTTCATATTTATGTAATAATCAGTTGACAAAACTCCCCCAGGTTTTCTACTGCAGCTCAATCACTTTGAAAATCATGGACAATGATTCTTCCTCCCTGACTTTAGGCACCTAGACCCTAGATAGCTTAGAGAAATATGTTGAACTATGAATATCACTCTGGGGTCACTATTTAACCTATTGAGAAGAAAAAGATTTCTGTGCAGAGGTGACAACCTGTTTGGGATGAAACAAACAAACCAACAAAAAGCCTTTCTAGGGGCTTTTCTTTTCTCCAGTTGCTAAGAAGGGAATCTGGTATGCCTAGCTCAAAACCAAATATCTTAGAATATCAAAACCAGATGAATTTTTTCCCAAGTAATATACCTTTATGCTTATGCTTTTCAATTCTTTGGCTTAATTTTTTTAAAGTTTTATTTAAATGACTCATAAGCTGTTTGTAGCTGCAGCTGTTACTTGTTATTTGCAGCTGAGGTTTCAACATGTAACTTTTAAGAGTAAAACTGGTTAAAAAAATGTGAGAACACTTTCATTGACAGTTTGATTGTAAAAAGCTGTTCAAAAGAAAACAAAATTGAATGATTGTTAAATTTCTTTTTTTTCAGTGATTTTTTTATCTGTCATTAGAAAAGGCTTTTCTTAGATTCTAATTTTTAATATTTTTAATTAGATACATAAAATAACATATGTAATTTGATAACAGCATGACTAAGTGAATGATTATTAGTGAATTTTTAGTTCTTAATCTGATACATGCCTAAAAAGAACTTTTTTCACACCCATGTATTTGTATCCTTGAAATCCTAGCATCTAGCAATAAGAATGTTAGGCAAAGAAATTTAGATGGAATTGATACCAACTGAACTGTAGACCTTCATGAATTGATCGTAGCTAAATTTATATTGTTTACTCTTGTAACTGCTCTGGGGTCTCATCACCTCTCCACTATTTGTTTGCAATAGGGGAGAGTGGTACAGTTCTGTAAATTGCTTATTTTCTTTGGTGCCTTTTCTCTTTTTAATGAAATGTCTTTAGCAGAAAGCTAGTCCCAGTCTCATCATTTGCATAAAAAAATGCCGAAACACATTAGGACATGTTTCTAAAGCAGCAATTTAATTTCTGGCTTTGAGTTTCAGAACTGTGTCAAGAAAAGCAAGGTCAAGTAGAGTATTAATCAACTGAAGTCAACAATTGCTGTTATGGGAGGCAGAGAGGTAGATGAAAATATAAGGGACCAAGAAAAGAATCAATATTTTATGAGTTTTCCTGATTTTGCCATCTAAAAACAGATGAGAAAATGAATAAAATTACTACACAATGAATAAAGATTTTTGTATGTGTGTGCATCTTGATCTAGACATTTCATTACTAGATAAAATTAATTTACCTCAGGTTTTGTGAGATTCTATTTCTGTGACATAAGGGAAATAATTCAGACATACATGTTGGCTTTCATTGTTTCCCAGTGTGTGGCTTTGAGAGGATGAGTAGTTTCTTTAAGAAGAACTGACTTATTTCTTTTTCTTTTCTTTTTTTTTTTTTCAAGGGAAGACATACAGTGAGGCTTTAGAGAACTACTGAATGTGTGGGTGGCAAATCAGGAATGAAGAACCCATAATCAGCTCTTTAATCAACAAAGTAGATCTAATATTTTGAGTTAAAAGTGATGTTTCTAGAATTACTTTCTGACTGGTAATATTAAAACTCATTTTTGAACTAAGAGAGAACAAAGAACATGAAAATGTAAGATGTGTCCATTTATAGGTTACAAATAATTTGACCAAGTCTCTCAGTTGCTTATTCAATATTTTTCAGAGCCAAGATGGAGAAAAATTTCATCAGTGTCCCTTTAAACCATAAGTAAACAAGAACTCACAGTGCTCGCTTGAGTAGTTGCTCTGACTTGATGACTTCTGATGCAACAAAATCAACAGGCCCAGCAAGCTAAGCTAATCTCTCTAGTTAGCCAATTTCCCAGAGACAGCCAATCTCATGTCGAGAACAAATGGAGTGGAAATACAAGCTAAGAAATAGAAAGTGCAAAGATTTTAGATGTTACAATGTGACATAACAGGTGTTACCTACCTGTAAATCAAGAGATTTAAAATGCAGATCCAGTTTTCCTCTTTTGTTATGAAAGAATCTTCTTTCTCTTTACAACTGAGTATAAAATAAATTGAGAAAACTAGAACAATTATATATTATTTTGCAACTGAACGTATGTGTATATGTACACATACAGGGAAAGAAAGAAGATTGCTGTGATGAGAATACTTAGAAGACAAATAAATACATCAGACTGCCTTTAAAATAAACCTCTGCTAAACTCATTTGTTAACAGCACACTTTGTGCTAGTGCTTTCATTTGCACATTAAAAATCATCAATATTTATACAAAATGTAGCAAGTTATCTTTAACAAAATATCAATAAAAAATGTACAAAGTGTTTTCAACATGTTTTCATGATATTTGGTGCTCCTCTTCCTCCTCACACCCTCAAGGAGATATCATCTGCTCCTGATACTGCTTATTTGAGGGTGAGGGACGTCATTCCAGTTATGGTGTATTTGGTAAGAACCACTGTGAATTTCCAGGCCTTGGTGTTTGTACTGTTCTCTGCAACTTTTTCTTACTTGGATGCCTCCTACATGCAACATGTCTTTTCCCCTTTGGGGTCGCATTATTACTATACTTACTTAAAATGCTTAAGGATTGCGCCTGTTTATGCCCTCACATTGTTACAAAATGCTCACAGACTGTTGTAGGTTAAATTATTTCAGTATGCTTGTGTTTGGGTTAGTATTAACTATGGCCTAGACAATACATTTATAATTTCTAGATGTCACAGGTCTTTGTTGTGGCTACAATTTGCTGTGATACACTGTCCCTGTGCCTGCTGTGGAATGTGTAGGCTTCTCAAAATAAAATAAAAGCCTCTCCACTTTAGCTTCCCAAATGGCATAGAGCTTTTCTGACAGTTTCAGCCAGTATCTCTCTAAATAGGGTTGGTAGAAACCTCCAACTTCTTGCATTTGCTGTAATTCATACAGTTTAGCAAGAGCTATTTATATCTATTTCCTCTTTGCAAAAATTACTTCTGGATTTTATCTAGACCATAATGGAAATTGGGAGGAAAACACATACATAAGAGATATGCAGTTCAGATACGCTGAGCTCTTTGTGCCTTGAGAGTTTTTCTTGCCAGGAAACCTCCAGTCTTGCAAAAATAAAACCATCTCCATATATGCTAATGTGCCTTGCCTCTCATTCCTCCTAAATGAAAAGTAGATTATAACATGAGGGAAACTTCATCATCAAAAGCCAAGGAGATAAATGTCTGCACTGAAGAGTCTTGGCAGAGCAAAGTGAGTGCTCAGTGAAAGAGATATGGCTGTTTGCAAAGGGATGGAGACTGAAACAGAATGTGGAAGCAGAAGTGTAAGTACAAATTAAACATGGTATTTTGGCACAGAATTCTATTGACACTAATTTTCCTTTCAGTTCTTGACATTGAACCAGTACATAAAATCCATAAATCTAGTTCAGTTCCTGTAAGGAGGGCACATTCTGTGGGTTGTCCATACACAGTACTTAGGTACAGAGTGGTGACATCAGCTACACTTTTCCTGTAATTTAAGGGAAAAAGAACATGAAATTCCATCCCATAGGACAACTGTAGAGGTGTTTACATAAACAACAGAGATCTGCTCAAATTACCATTTACAACTAAATCAAGGATTCATCTCTTTTTTTTTTTTTTTTAATGTAATAAAGAACTGCAAAACTATTCTGATTTCCCTGCACATGTTGGAGAATTATTTTTCAAAATTATTTATAAAATAGTATGGGTAAAACAAATTAACTGATGAAATTCTTCACAAATTATTCACTTTAAGTATTTGCACTCAGTTTTACACGTGTTTGGTGTCTGGTGACCAATTATATAGAATTTTTTCTGCTTCTGGATGATTTGTCTTATTTAGGTAAGATGTAAATAATAAACAGTACATGAAAAATACTATGTCCACATTAAAACACAATTTTGTACCATTAGATAATCTCTCTAGATCGAAATAACAAAGGTAAAGTGACTACACTGACAAGATATGCAATGGTTTTTTTATGCAATATGGCTTTTTCTTCTTCCAGATTGGATTCAGTCTGTTCCCCTGGATAAATGTCCCCACTATCCTTATGCTTTGAAGATGTCCAAAAGGACAGATTGTTGGTTCAAAACTTACTTAGATCTACCCCAACAGTTTGAGTGCTTCTGATGCATATCTGAGAGCAGATCTCACGTTGCGCTTACCTCCAAAACCAATTAAATTATTGTGAATAAATATCTTTTTTAAACTGAATCAATGCACAGGGATGGCCAGAGGATTCACTTCAAAAACCTCACTATTGCTCTTATCAAGCATGCTAATGTGGACACACACAAATAGCAGATGTTTTTGTTCTTATGTGACTAACTTTTGTCTGCAAATGTAAGCTGTTACATGTAGAAACCTAGTAAAAACACATATTAACAAATTTTAACAAAAGCTTTTTTTTTTAATAAATGTAATGTTATTGCTTGTTGCATACCAATACCTAATTTAACTTCTGTTAAAATATACAACTTCACATGTTGATAGACTTTTTATATTTCTAAATTCATATTCCTCTTAGTCTCTTTTAACTTGAAAGTAACTGGGGCCTAATTAATACTTTAACCTATGACGGTTCCTACACATAGAAGTAATTTAGTCAAAAACTGTAACTAAGCCCTGAAAGTTAAAATTAATTATCATCATGGGATGCATTTCTTTTCAACTAGTCATGATTTATTGATCTAAAGACACAGGTGCATGCTGCTTTATGCAGTTTCTCAACAGTACTAATGAAATAACATTAGAAAAGCATCAATTACTTAACTAGAGCACAGAACATACAGACTACATCTACAACAGAATTAATTTTGCACTTCCTAAACTGCTTTTTATATCTAAATTAGCTTCTTATATAAGTAACACTCTAGTAATATTGTTCTAGTGATAATCTTTAAATTAATATAACATACTGGATATCTGAAAAAATCCATAAACGCAAAATTTACATCAATAAAAATAGGATAAATGTTTGTTTGCATGGTTTTCTAAAAAATATATATAAAATATAGCATGTATTATAGTGACAGGGATAATGTAACTGCTAAAGATAGAGATGTACTTGAAAATCTAGTTCATATGGAAAGTTCCTGAAATTATATGTAAAATGTGTTACTGTATGAAGTTATGTTCTTTTGTTTTGATTTGTTTTGTTGGGGTTCTTTTCGCTTGTGTTTATGGTTTTGATAATTTTGTGATTTTCTTTCCTTTTATATGCACCAGATTTATATTAATGGAATGGTGTTCCAATAAACAATGTTACACTTACGTTTCAACTGAAGGCTAGAAACAATTAAGTTGCTAATGATTTTAATGCCACTGAAAACAAAACTGTCTTAAGTTAAAAACATGTAGATTTAGAAGCAAGAAATACCTCAAACTTTAGAAATACTAATGGCTAAGGTTCCTCCTATGCTGAACTGAGTTATGGATAATTCATCACACTGTAGTGCAGCAACTTGGTGTGATGCCCAGGCTGTGAAGACTGTTAGTCACCCCTGTTATGCTGTACTCCACCAACACAGGATCCAATATGCAGCCTCTAGGAGAAAGGATTCAGCCCTCAATGTGCTGGGCTGCACTGAAAATAAGCATTTCCTAATCAGTGGATATATTCGAATAATCTGAAAGAACGATTGAGAAATATATTCATTAAATTAATTCACCTTTAGTACAATGTTAATTTTTACTTTTTAAAAGTGACAATATTTTTATATGTTTACTTGTATGAACTATAGAAGATATGAAATACTATGTCTATCAAACAAGGCCAAAGGGAGTCAAGTTCCTGACCCACAGTTCTAGTAGTATTGATTTTCTGTTTCTTAGAAGCCTCTTCATTATTCCACTGTATCTCACCTGGAAATGCAGTCTACTTTATAAGGAACAATGAAACCAACCAAACAAAAAATTACAGTGCAAATTTATTTCTGCTTCGGAAACACAGGATCACTTGCATACCTGTAAGGCACTGGTTATTAAAAGAGGATAATGTTTTCTTTTTCAGACATTAATGGATCTTGCTTCCTCCTGTTCTTCTTGCTCTTCAAATTAGGCAAAAAAATCATGGTACTGCAAAGGTGGTAATTTCTAAGGAGCACTAAATATACAGACAGTATGACTCCAGCCTTTCCACTGTCCTTTTGAAGTGCTGCCATCACTAACCTGGTGCCTCTAGAAGCAAAACAAATGTTAAGTTGCCTGTATCTACCAAATTGTTTCACTCAAGATTTGGGTGTAAAATGCATGATCTCAGAGGGAAGAAGGTGTTTCATGGGAAAACATGGTATTTTTTCTGGGACAAAATTAATTAATTATTTTTATCTTTTGGTCTGCTCCTCTGCAAGTGATGCAGAGGAATCCTTCTTCCATTGTTTTTTGCCAGGTTGTTGGTAGGTTTAACCTAGTTTAGATTTATTTCTGTGTCATATTTTGTTCCATAGCCCAGGTGCTCCTGCCTGACA
The DNA here is from genome assembly GCA_027574665.1 of Rhynochetos jubatus. NCBI lineage: Eukaryota > Metazoa > Chordata > Aves > Eurypygiformes > Rhynochetidae > Rhynochetos > Rhynochetos jubatus. The sequence goes on along the minus strand of CM050649.1, from coordinate 83,224,224 downwards.
AGCTCTACTGCTAACTATCTTGATACTGCTGGGGATGTGCATCCCTCCTAACTGAAGCCATGTAAAAGTTTGATAGTCAGTTCAAACTCTCATCGTAGTCATTGCATAAAGGGAGAGAGAGAACAAAGCATCTCTAATTCTTCGCATTTAACAATAGTTGTCTCTGAGAGAAGACATGAAAGCTTTTGAAAGAGTCCACTTCACAGACTATTGAGGAAGCCAAGATGATTACATTAGACACAATTCTTAGCTTTTACAAAGATAAAGTAAATGAGTTGGAACTCACTCTTTATGCCAGAGCTACCATAACTTTCTCTATTGTTTACTTACCCTAGCTCCTTCCATGCCTCGTTACTTTCTTTTGTTTCATTCTTAAAAGTGTCTCTCCCCTTTAGGTATCTCGGTATCTCTCCTTCATCAGCTTTCTCCATCCTCCCCTGTCAACATTCAAACAGGTGATTAAAAAAAGCTGATTTTTTTCTAATAAAATGTTTTCCTCCTCTGTCCTTTGAAAAGATTTTCAAATGCTGTAACATCTAGACCAGCTCTTCCTTGCAATTTCACAATCTGAAATCACTTTAATAACCTATATATTGCAATTCTTTAATTCTTGTTTATGTAATTCATTTAATTATTCATTACACTGTTACTGGGAAACATTGTGTCTTTTTGGTCTTAGAAACTCTTCAGTTTGACTCAGTGACAAGAACACCATTTTAATATATTGAATATAACCATGCAAAAACTATATTTTTATTGAATAGCCTTTTCTCTACCACATTTTTTTGAATAAATGGTGGCATAAATGCATTGACAGCAGCTAATCTCAGAGGACAAAGTATGCATCCTTAATAAGCTCTTTGCTCATGTTAAAGGAGAGTGAATGACAGGGAGTGCAAGATCTTATTTAAAAGGCAAAATACATTACAGTGCATAATAATGCACATAACAGGTCTGCTCAGATATGTGCTATAGAAAAATGCAAGAAATCACTGCAATAATACGCCTGAAGACAGAACACTTATTCTAGTTATGGGTGAGTGTGCTGTTGAGATCAATTAGATCACGTAAGTCCTACAGACAGTGAGAATAGCAGTAATAAAACCTAAAGCAAAGAACATATTGCACAGTGTGCTGACAAGGTCAAATTGATAGTAATGATGTGTGATGGCAGCACTGCAATAAGGTTGCCTAATACTGTATGCATCTGATATTGGTTTTCATTACCTATACCCTGGAGTACAGTCAGAAGTTCACTGAAATGATAGTGATTACCCAAAGGGCAAAGGCAAGTAAGACAGGCAGTTCAGTACTTGTGCATCCTGCAAACTGCATGAAAGCAGACAAAATTGTACCTGATGCTAGATCTACGAGGCTTACTACCACTGGGATCAAGTTGAGTTTATACTACCTTTTATTCATTTTTAAACTGATGCAGTGTTTTAAAGTGTGTGCTTAGTGAGTTTATTAAGACAGTCCATCAGAGACCATGATAGCTCTCTTCAGAACAAGTCTACAATTTACATTTTAAGTGTGCACTGTAAATCAGCCCGTAATGCATATCAGACACAAGATGTACTGTTGTTCAGTTTCAAGTTAATACACTTAAAAGCTTGGGGTTGTGCCTAGTTTGAATAAACCTAAGATTTTTCAATGACTGTCTGGTGCTTTAATAATGCAGCTGCTTTTTGTCTTTAAAAAACAAACAACAACAACAACAAAATCAATCCTATGCCTTACATCCCATAAATTACCTTCCAACACTCTCTGAAATTCTTCAGTATCTTTTTTTTCCACTTCTAGTGTTTTGAACATAAGTGGCTTTAGTCTCTACTGAATAAGACATGTTCACAGACAGAAAGGTTAATGAAAATTAAAGAGTGTCCTTTGGAAGGGTGTATCAAGCATTGCATCTAAGAAATGCATCTGGGAAGTTTCTTCTCATTTGTCTGTTGTCCTCATAGCTCATGTAAGACGTGAATAGTTGAATAAAATTATGCAGAGAAATTGGGGCACTTCTCTGGCTCATTTAGGCATTTAGACAAATAAAGGATGTTGTAATGTGATCATGTACAATGCTCCTCCCTCAAAAAAAAAAAAAAAATTTAGAAAAATCGAACCTGAAAATTTCAGGGTAACATTCCAAGCAGAAGTGAGCATTTAGAAAATGAGAACTTGTGAACTTGGCTGCTCTTGACTTTCCTCCTTGATTCTAACATTGTCATGAACATCTGCTCTTCTTTCCCTGACTACATGACATTTCCTGGGTGTTGTGACTCTTGTCTTTTGCAACGTTAGCTGTTCAAGGAATCAAGGCTCACATAACAGGATTTCAATTAACTTTGTTAATCAGCCAAGTGCACATTTTCTGAATCTTCCTTCTTGCGCATGACACTGCTTTGAATTTTTGCCTGGCTTCTCTGATACAGTTTAGAGGAGCTTTTTGTACAATCTGAAAAGGTAGCAGGAAATGGGTGTGATGCTGGGGGAAAGCCTCCTGTGAGGAAGGGGCTGGGTGATGACCTCAAACATGGTTGACATGGGTAAGGACAACAGGGAAATTGTGCCCATGGCATTCAGATCACCCAGATGACCCACTTCAGGTATACAGTGTTTGCAGAAGGAAAATGTAACAGTCTGGCTCCTGAATGTTTCAAACCCCAATGTAATGTTTTAAAATAGGTTTCTCTGTGTCAGAGGCATGATGCATACAGACTGGAGGATCCTGGAGATTTGGTCTTTAAACTATAGCGAACATAGGCCACCTCTCTACTCAGTCATGGCCCCATTTCTGCCCCTCAACAATCTCTTGCAACACTACCATGGCTGTAAACGTAATGCCATCTCCTACCATCATATTCATAACTCAGTTTTCTTGTCAATCTCCTGTCCCTTGCCTCCTTCAAGAAATTATTTTTAAAAAATGTGTAGGTTCTCTTTCCTTAGTCATTGCTTAATTGGGGAATTATATTCTGTTTGGAGAAACATTACTGGGTATACACATTCAAGAAAGCCAATCTCATTGATATTATGTTGCATGTTCTGGCTTAAACATGCTTAATATGCTCTCTGAATACTGATTAGATTCATATTTTACCTGGTTATACCCTTTTTCCTCCCCCAAAGTCTTGGGTTTCTCACAGACTCTGTTGGAGAATAACAACAACAAAATCTTAGAAAATCCTACACTAATTTTCCCCTGTAAATAAGTGCCTAAGAATTCACTTTCATATCTGGAAACATTCAGAAAAGTTACTGTAAGTTAAAAAGTGTCTAACTCCTAAGTGCACAAAAACATCTTGAAAATATCTTAGCACCAATTTGTCATTACTTTTTAACCTACGCATGATTTCTGTAGACAATTACGCATACTCTACTTTTATTACTAAGCATAACATTCTTTTTTCCCTAGATTTTCTTTATAAAAGGAGAAAAGACACATTATTAATACATGCCTTCTATTATTTTATTCTTTGTCAGCTTAACTGTAAATAGCTAAAGTTATTGCCTACACAGATACATTTTGGAAGTTTGCTAATATAATTTCATTCTTGATAGTGTCTCCTCTTATATACCTTATGCACCTGTGATCAAACAAAAAAGCTAAAGACAATTTGTCAGTGCTTCAATTATTCTATAGACTCTCCTAGTAACAGCAGATATGATTATGACTAATGTAGCCTGCATCAACATGACTTCCCTAAAATGCTGAGATTAAAAAGGAGAAACAAAAACACATTCATTATGTTGCAGCTCTGAGTTTTTGTGCTGAATAAGAAAACATACACATGTAAGCAGTATTACAATAGCTGTAATTAGTTCTGCAGTAAGAAATGTATTAAAATTTACTGTTCGTTATCAGCTGGGTAACCCTGTTTTCTGAAGCATTGTGTGTGCTTTTGTGAAGAACAGAACAAGAGGGACTCCTGCTGGCTCAAAATCTACAAAAATTAACACTTTTTATTAACTTTCTTTTTTCCATTCTTTATGTACTTACAATTACTCATTTGTTCTATAATACCCAAAGGCTCTGAAAATTAGTGAATACGTTAGACACTCTCCTGCAACTCAGAAAAGCTGACTATTAGAAATATTTTAAATGTCTGAGAAGAACCAGTTGAAAGAAGAAAGGTAGAAGCTGAGGATACATACATACAATCACATAAACTATCAAATAGTAACTTATGTAGTCCTAAAATGTCTGTAGTGAAACCAGAGGCTACTTATTCTACACATGCTGCTGTTACTGCGGAAAGTGATTATTTCATGTAAATATTTATATATATGTGTTTATATATATCCTATGCCAAAGTAAACTAAATCAAATCATCAAGAAGTGCACAGTTCACAGAATTATTTTGTTCAGCTTAATTCTAGTCTCAGGCTAAATCTTAACTTACTATGACAAATTATTAAGAGGAACAATTGCATTATCACATAGTGATGTTTTCCTAACAGGACCTTTGCTTTCTTCCATGCACAGGATGATGGCCACTGCACAAAGAATGAAGCAACACCAGCCCAATATTCCTTTGTCCTCCTCCTGTAATATGTCCCCACAGACTATGCAAAACCTGTACTGCATAAGGAATTATTCATTTCCTCTTGGGCTTTTCTATACTGCTCACCTCAGTATCTGATAGCCAGATGTTTAAAAGGATAAAGGGCTGGATAGACAAAGGAATTTAATATCCAAATACAAATTAGTGTAGTGGGAACTACACACTGCACAGAAATGCTGCTGTATCTTTGAGGACTACAGTTCAGAAGTGTCAATGTCCACCAGCATTGCCAATAGTCCACTACAGAGGCAATATAAAGAGAACTATGCAAGTTCTAAAACTAGGCTGATATTTCTAAATATAGAAGCAAACTGCCATGCAAAGGCAGTAGCTGCATTCTACGAAATACTATAGCCATTTGAAAATAGCACTCCCCATGAACTGCTAATTCCTGGTTCTCAGAAGGACAAGTGATCTCAGCAACTTTCGCTTTAGGAGTGAATAAGTGTTTCTGTAATAAGTGTTTCTGTCCCTTGCTGTTCTTTGTACATGACAAGAAGATATCTTAGCTCCAAAATTAAGATTCTCAAACCATTGACTCGGTTGCTGTTCAACCCTAGAGGTGCCTAACCTTCACTGGCAACATTTTTTAGGTGTACTTATGTATCTGCATCAAATTACTGTGTTTTGTCACCAAAGAACAGCCCTTGCCCACTTCCCAGTCACCACTGGATTTTAGTATTAAATGTTTTTACCCATTATGTCACCTAGGGTAAAATATAGGTCTTTTCAGATATGGTTAACCTCACAGAAAACATAGCTGGGAGTACAGTAACATTTCCTTTTATTGAATAAATTAGTAGCTTGGAATCCTTCTGGGAAATAGAGCATTCTCATTAAAACCCGTTCTATTTAAGGGAACTTGAATGCACATTTTCAGAGGTCTCCTGGATCTTACTGATTTAATATTACAGTTGTCAAGATGAAACATTTCTGAAAATAAGTTTTATGTACTTTGTCTTGAAAAATGCCCCTTTGACTACATTAAAGCAAAGGGAGAAATGTCAGTAATTTGTTCAGTAACACATCAGATATTTATAAGAGGGTTTACCACAGAATGCATTTTGCAGAATGTTTCAAAAATTTTCTGAAGTTCTCAGGCATCCTTTCTCTGTCCCTCCCTCCCTCCTTCTCTCTCTCCTTCATCTTTCATGTCTTTCCCATCTCTGTGAATAGGATAATGACTTCACTATCCCGTACAAGTTACAGGCAAGAAGACAGCAATCAAAAAGGAAAGACGATACAACAGCATGCAGTTGAAGTTGGCACTGGAGCGCACAAGTGCATATGACATACAGTGCAATAGGCATCGCACAAGGCACTCAGGCAGTCTCTGTGCTCACAAGCATTACACAATGGGTCATCGTGGTATATTCCCAGCTGGGAGATCTGGGAGCACCTCCAGGCTCCTGTGCTGGGGGCTGGCTGCATGTGACCTCCAGCAGGAATATACCTGGTGCCACCGGGCCTTTCCTGAGGAGGAGGCTGTCAGTCGTATACCAACACGGAGTCTCAAGACAGGTGGTCCAGCTTCCCGAAGAGAAAGCAGCCCCTAACAGTGCGACCACTCACAGCCTAGCTGCTGTTAACATGATCTGCTCTGCCATCATGGGGGCTTACCAAATGCAGGGATGATCAATAGGAAGAGAACCCAAAGCAAGGTGAGCATGGCAAGATATTCTGCACTAGGGGAAGATGTTTGTCTCTCCTCATTGATATGAACTGATGGTGAAGAGAGGAGGCTGATTTTGTTTCAGACTGCTGCTGTTGGTCGGGTTTTTTCCAGTTGTGTGAACCAGATTAATAATTTTGCTTTATGGGTACAACTGCATGTCAATTTACTACAATATAAATACTTTCTGAATAATTATTGGATATTATATTATTTAATATTGTCTGCTTTTTTAGCAATCATTTAGTGTTAAGTCACACTGCCTCCGTTGGTTAGCTTAATTTTCAACAACTCAATAACAGTAAATTATTTAAAGCACTAGAGAGGACCTGTGTTTTCTTACCTCTTGACAACTTGCGAAACAAGAACCAAGTACTGAATAAGCCTGAGAACATCCAGAGCACAGGCAGGAGATTGCAAAGATTTTCTTCTGCAGTCTAAAACAGCCAAGAAAAAGGGTACTTTTGACAGAGTTGTCACCTGCCCAAATACATTTATGTATCCTTGCCCTAGTGACACTGGAGGTGCAAATGGGTTCAGAGCACTCAAGTCTTTATTCAGCTTTTTAATGGTTTGCTATTTAGAGCATCAGCTTAGCCTTCAAAGCAGAGCTGAAGCCATGTGTATGTTGCCACCTACAGTTAGGTGGGACCTTGATGTATTAAGCTGAGAACACGGGTTCTGGCAGGAACAGGAATTCACCCTGCGCTAGGTAGTTAGGGGCAGGGGCAGGACAATAGCAGGGGAGAAACTCTCTCTTGCTCCTTTCCAATCATCAAAACAGGAGATGAAGAGACGTTCCAGATCTTCCCTTGGTTGTTTCACTTCTCGTTTCCCAGAAGGGCAGATGAATCTGTTTAACAGTATGAAGAAAAGGGTTTAGTCTCATAAATACTTTAGGATTTGCAGCAGGAAACTGATACTCCATTAGCAGGTAGCAAGGAACATGTTTGGCCTTGCTAAGCCAGGTGTTAATAAAGAGCTAAGCAGAATTTACCTGTAAGGAAAAATCATTAATCTCAACGTTTCAGAAACACTGTTTACCTTTACTCAATCTATGAAATTTTCTGCAGTTGGACAATGCAGACAGGTTCATTAAATAAAGAAACAATTGATTTTGTATTTCATAAAAGTAAGTTGATTTAAAAAGCTCATTATTGTTGTAACATTTACGAATGTATTGCCAGAGTTACAAACAGATGATCTTGTAATGCTCTTGTAATTTCTTATGAGTTCAGGTAACAGCAAAATCTATTGTCAAATGTTAAAACCCTTTATATGTAAAAATAAACCGGACCAAGGTCTCTTATATAACTGGGATCTATCACCTGCCATCTGAAAACTTCTAAAAAATAATAAAAAAATTCTATTGCAAATTCTGAGCCTGATCCTGAGGCTGTTAATCAAAACAAAGAGATCTTGAGATACATTGTTCTCAGTCTGGATGTAGCCAATGGTAGCTTTACTGAAAAAGGATGTTTTATGTGTTTAATTAATCTTTGCCTTGCTCTTCATTAGAATTTCAGACTCATTAAAAGTATCAGTCTGGCTTTTCAGTGGAGCTGTAAAAGTTAGGTATAAATGTTATTGCTAAAAAAATACAATAATGTGTATTTCTGTGTTTGTCTCAGAGGGATTGGCACAAGTTTCCAAATTAATGTTTTTAAAATAAATTATAGCATCCCTTGGGTCACCATAAATTTAGCACTCCCTTGTTTCTGTTAAAAATATGCTAATTGCAGGTTTCTTGCTGATGAGCATCATAGCGTATAATAAATATGTGAAAATTTCAGCGAAGCACCCTTTCTTTCCAGCATACTTGCATGCAAAGGACATTCCCTAAATATGCAGGTTAAACTTTGTTAAGAAAGAAAAAATACACATCAGTTAGAACTAAAAAGCTATTATAATTATTTTTATTTACAATTTCTGAACAACAAGGCTTTAAAAACATTATTTTTATTACGGTTGAAAAATACATAATTATTAAAATATTTAGGTTCTCCTGCCTAAGATAAAAGCATGTTTGTCCACAAATGATTGAGATTGTTAGGACAACTTGCAGGGAACAGTACTACTGAAGATGGCTAAGTGACACGATCTAGTCCAAAAATATTGTATTTCAATCATCATTATCAAGTATTTTTATGCTGAAGGAAATTTTCCAAGTATATTAAGATAAACACTTATTTTAAATAATTTTTTCTCATCCTAATTGCCAAGATGCTGCAAGTTCCATTCATGCTTGGAAAACATGATAATATTGACATGTTTTATATTTAGAAGAGACTATACTTCCTTCTGCATCTGCACATTCACAGCTCGTCTTCTCAAATAAATAGAAAAAAAAAAGATCTGTTGTGACCTTCTCCATTACATTTGAAACACAGCATTAGGGATTCTGATCTGGAAGCAATTAGAGAAGATGAAATACATTATGGAAAGAAATTGATAAAATTTAGAGTTTACGAAAGTGGAAATATGCTTGGTGTCACTTTTTGAAATGTCAGCACAGACTAAACACAAGTTTTCAGTACGGGAGCATAAGAGCAGACAAAGAAAAAACTAGTTCTGGTTTCATACCAGTTGTTGCCCATTATGAACTTTATATTTTGGTTGCAGTATATAGGGAAAAAATAACAACAAAAACAAAACCACAAAAATGAAAATCTTATGATCCCATTATTATTTACAGTTTTTGTACAGTGCAACTTTTAACACCACAGTATCAAAAAAAAAAAAAAAAAGGAAAGAGGAAAGAAGTATATTTTCTTGCTACTTATTACACTGTATTGGTGTGTATAGTTTTTATAAAGGCTGCTTGCATCCTGTTTCAGATAAAATGCTATTTGATGAATGAGTTTAATACAGAGAGGTCTGTCTTGAGAATATTCTCCCTGAATTCCAGAGAGGCATTTTTGTGGAAAATCTGTTTATCACATTGTCTAAGCCAGGGTGTGATCAGTTCTTGTACCCTGAAAAAAGAAGAGAGACTTTCCATTAGTCTTTACAACAAATTATTTGTGAATTACAGAAATGAAAATAAATCTAACTAAAGACTTCAGGCACTGAGAAACACCACGATACTTTTACTTACAGTTTCCAGAAACAGACAGACATACATATGTATGCGGAAGATGACAGTGCCTTCTTGGTGACCAACATACTAATCTAGCTCTTGTTTCACAGAATACCAAAGTAAATGGGGTTTTCTTTGTTTTGGGGGTATTTAGTTTGGTTTATTGTGGGGGTTTTTAATAGTTCAAGGCCTTCATCCTTCAAAGTAAGAACCTCTTACTAGATAAAAACTATTGTTCTTCTCTTGTGCGTGCTGTCCTTTCAAGGGACACTCTGATGTCACTGTCATCTGAAAGTGACTGAAGGAATAAAGATACTTGAAGTTTTCTCAGAACTTGTTTTTCCAGAATTATCTATCTCCTCCAATAATAGTGCCGTTCACTACTCTCTTCTTTGTTGCATCTTCGTATCACAAGTCACAATAGAGACACATTCCGCAAAATTTGCATTTTGTGATTTTCCTTGTTAAAGGCATTATTGTTGCATATAGCTTCTGCTCATACATTCTTAGTCTTACCTACCTACATCCAGAAGTCAATCAAGACTTACTCAATTTTTTGTCAGTTTTTCTGCAGTACTTCAGAAATGGCTATAAAAAAATGAAGCTAATTTAAAAGTAGTTCTTATATCAAAAAAGAAAAAGCATATTATTACAAAATCAGAATATCAGATGCCTCTATTCTTGCAAGCTAATAGATGACAGGAACTGGTTTTGAAACAAATAGTAAAGGGAGTACAGAAACAGAGATTATTAAAGAACTGGACATTACACATCTTGACATACCTAAAATAAAACTCTACAAAACATTAAAAAATACATTTGTAAAATACACATGAACTAGTGGACTTATTTTTAGGAACTCTGTAATTTAATATTTTAATAGCTATTGACTTCCATGTATGTCACACAAGTCGATGTTCAATATTTTCTCTATAATGATAATTTGTGTTTAATTGCCGGTATTTTTAAAATTTGTTAAGTGTAAGGCTGACAGCACATACTGTGGTCTAAGCAGTAATGGAGTCTGACAACATTATAAAATAAATCTTTATTGAGGCAGTAAGAAAGATGAGCAACAACTCACCCATACAATGCTACTCATTCAATCACCAGTAGTAAATGCAGGACCACAAGCAATGGCACAGCTCCAGTGAACTGCCAGGGACACCTAGTGTCCGGGTCATCTGGCGACAACAGACAATTGCGCAAATGGCTTGTGAAGGTGAGTAAGAGTCACACCACCCCTTGGCTCCATGGTGGCAGTGAGATTTGATAGAAGCATACCTTACATGGATAATGTGTGATGGCATCCTGCCCACACTGTCGACATCAGTCAAAGGGCAGGGTATCAGGTGGCAGCATGTTGGCAGTCTGCCTGTGCTGATGATGTTGGCCAAGGGGCAGGGTGTTAGGAGGCGGAGTGTCACTTACACCCTCTGATTCTCTCAAATCATCACTTGATATGGAGTTATAGGCTAGTGTTAGCTATATGATAACGTAGGTGAGGTTGGTGTTCTGAAACCTGCAGAGTACTATTTAAATAGTCAGATGCTGGCACATCACAAGATGGGTATCAGGGGTGTCATATACCAAAAATCTCAAAGGTCTGTGCCTGAAATAACTGTAAATCCAGGAAAATATCTCTGTAAATGTGTTTTCTGTGACATTTTAAGGTACTTAATGTCATTCTTTGGAAACTGCAACTTTTGAAAAACTTTGTAGCATGTCTTACATATCTCAATATACAGCTATGTAATGTCATCTGATTGACAGAGAACAACCTAATGAAGTTCAACAAGGGCAAGAATTAGGGTCTTGCACCTGGGAAGGAATAACCCTATGCACCAGTACAGCACAGTTAGAGGATGACCTGCTGGCAAGCAGCTCTGCAGAGGGGGACGTGGGATGCTGGTGGACAGCAAGTTAACCATGAGCCAGCAATGTACATTCATGCCCAGAAAGGCAAAACGTATCCTGGGGCACATTAAAAAAAGCATGGCCAGCAGGTCGAGGGAGGTTATCCTTGCCCTCTACTCTGCCCTAGTGAGGCCACATCTGGAGTGTTGCATCCAGTTCTGGGCTCCCCAGTTCAAGATAGATAGGGAACTAGTGGAGAGAGACCAGTGGAGGGCTACAAAGATGATCAAGGGAAGGGAGCGCCTCTCATGAGGAAAGGCTGAGAGCGCTGGGCCTGTTTAGCCTGAAGACTGAGAGGATCTTATCAGTGCTTATAAATACACAAAATTTGGGTGGCAAGAATATGGGACCAGACTCTCTTCAGTGGTGTGCGGCGACAAGACAAGGGGCAATAAGCACAAACTGCAATTCAGGAAATTCCATCTCAACTTGAGGAAAAAAGTCTTCACTTTGAGGGTGACAGAGTACTGGAATGGGTTTCCCAGAGAGGTTGTGGAGTCTCCTTCTCTGGAGATATTCAAAGCCCACCTGGATGCACTCCTCTCCAACCTGCTCTAGGTGAACCTGCTTTGGTAGGGGAGTTGGATTAGACGATTTCCAAAGATCCCTTCCAACCCCTAGCATTCTGTGATTCCATGAAAGGGAACTGAAGTTAACTGACACAGTCCCACCCACTTCAGTGGATTTTGTATTGGTTCATATGATCATACATATCTTTGGTGAAAGGGAGAAAAATGTGTACAATGTAAGTTATAGACATTTATGATAGTTAACCCTGACTTCTGTGAAAAAACTTCATAATTTTAACACTAAAATTTCAAATTTAGTGAACTTGTTGGTTTCTGTTTCTCATTATAAATATAATAAAGATTTATGTGCACAAAAAGAAATAAAGGATTAGAATCTCTTCAACTGACTTAATGTTAATAATTTAGTTTTTTACTGGGAATTGGTAATCACAGTTTCAAAATACACTTCTCTAGGATCTTACATCAAATTCACGGAAGATATAAGCACCTTTTTATCTCCTATTTCAACTTTACACTACCTGACTTTTTAGTGATGCAGACGAACTCCACTTTGATAATTAATATTTTGTGAGCTACTACTGAAAATAGCAATTAGAAATGAAAACTGTATTTCTCTCTGCTGTCCTCATCTTAGTTATCCACATGCTATTTAGATCTACTTTTCTTTAGATCTCTTAGGGATCTGAGGGAAAAAAAAAGTCTGTTTCTCCTTTTCTTGCTACATTCTTTAAAGAATTCTTCAGTGGACTTCACCTTGCCTTACAGTCTTATCAACTGCTAGATGTCCTATTTACTTCAGCTCTCCTGATGTGATTACACTTAATATTTCTCCTTCTTCTTCCCTAGGAAATTTATGTCTATTTCTTAGAGTTATCGTCCATCACCCTTTTTAAACACTGAAGCAAATCCATTTTCTTTTCAATGATATCTTCCTCTTTTGACAGTAAATTACCTTTGTCATCTTTCATAGGGTGTGCTGTTTCTCCTGCTGACATTTTGTTTCTCATGTACTTGAAAATTTTCTTCTTCTTCATAGCATGTTGTGTGACCTTCCCTCTACCTCCCCACCTTTGGTTTTTTTCATTTTCTTTTTTACTCAAATCCATTCTGTGGTCCTTTCTCTTAAGTTTTGTATTTTGTGTTTTATACCACTTAAAAAAGACTGGTTTATCTTTAATATGGTTTGTCTATATTAATCTTCCTTCATTACTAGCATGGTTTACTTTGTTGTTTCTTTTTAATTCTAGATGAATTGCACCTACAATTTACCTTTTCTTTCTTTCTTTCTTTCTTTTTTAAACTTTCTTTTTCCCCATGAATTTAAACTGTTCTCTTTCCATGTTTATTTTGAACACTGGACACCCAACCTGGATTTTAGAGATGGTATTCTTCCCTTTCACTTAGAATCATTATTTTAGCAAAGAAGGGGGTCCATAGTTCAAGGTGAAATTGAATTTCCTTCTTTTAAATAATCAGATATCTGTGTAGAAAAAAAATATTTACTGAGTTTGATTAGTTTCCTTCAGAAAGGCAGGAACTGTATAGCCACTGATGCGTAGTTCATCTGCATTCTGCTGACTGTATTTTTCACTAAAGAAAAATCCAATATGGTACTGTTTCAAAACACAAAATAAAAACAGCCATAGAGATATTAATACCACTGCTTTTACAAAATGAGCCTCTCTAACTTCAGGTGTTAGTGAGTTGAAATTCTTCACTGAGGTAAGAACAGAGCTTAGTATGGAAATTTCTGCCACTTTGTCAAAATGTGTGCATTTGTGGGAGCCTTAATTTTCTGGTGTCCTTTGTTTTGGTCTCATATAACTACATAACAGGATACTTTTACTGTCAGTCTTAAGGAGTAAAGGTTCCAATAAGAGAGGCATGCAGCCTTCAGTGGAATTAAAATGCCATCATTTGAAATATGGTTACATGAGAATGAATTTCTCTTTCAAAATTAATCAAGGCATCTAAAAGGATCTACAGATTCTGTGTACTTATTAAACGTTAAATAATGACTGAACCTCGAGAAAGCATATCACTAAAAAAATTAAAGAATGTTAACTCTATCATTCTTGGATAGATTAAATTTTCATTCTGCTTAAAACATAAAAGAATACCAAAAAGTTATAATAATGCCAGAAATGGAAAACTGACATCTCTCCTTATCACTGCTATCTAGGATATATTTTCCCCCTTTTACAAAGGAACATGAATGGGAATTAAATACGTGCATTGGTTTATAGAATATATAATATTTTGATAGATTATATATAGTATTTTAATCTAAATAATAAATCTGTTTATTAGAATCAACATATTACATTTATTTCATTCATTTGGGATGAAATGGTTCTGAATGGTTTGCATTGTTCTGAATAAGATTATAATTTAATAAAATTTAAATAGCCTGTTTTGTAAGTTATTCTAATAAATTTCTTTACGTTTCCTACAGTATAAAAGTTTTTAATAGTGATTTGATAATATGAAAAGTGGGATTAGGTAAGAGATTTATGATTTGAGAGTTAGTTACTTTACAGAATTATTCTTTTTCAGCATACCTTAGATGTATTCTTTTTTTAATATACCTTACCTGACTTTTGACTATAGAGGAAAAAATAGAGATAAGAGGAAAATGTCTAGATTTTTGAATACATAGTTATAACCAGAAAACCAGGAAAAAAGGGACTTGGGTTTACATTTGGACAATGTACTGTTGACCGAGCTTTGTGCAACAGTATTCTTGCTGTTGGTGTCCTGAGGTCTGAAATCCTGTTAGAAGGAAAAGTAAGCAAAGCAAGTATGTTTCCCTAGATACCATAGCCTTGTAGTTTGAGATTTCACAAAAAAAAAAAAAAAAAAAAAAAAAAAAAACCAGCCTTGTTTATGTTATGCAGCTTTATGCAAAATGCGTAAAAGACCTTATCAGAGTGGAAATTCAGAAATTATATCAGAAAAAAGAAACAGAATATTTCCCCTCTCACCTAAGCACAAACACCACCAACACTAAAAACTATTATCTTTTCCTTCATTATGCTGTCCCTGAAATTCTTGCATTTATGGCTCTGAACTAGTTTGGAACCAAGAAAAAGCACGCTTTACCATTTTGGGGGAAGTGGAAGAGGCGGGATTCAATCAAGTTATCCTACTGAAGCCAAATTAAACCAAAAGTCAATTTGGTCTGATATTTTATTCTAGAGAAAATAACTGTATGTTGCATCCCCAGCTGCAGACAGACACTGCTATTAATGGACTATACTATGAGTGTATTAGTGGTTATGGGTGTATAACCACTTAGGCAGTTAGTGGAAGTATTGAAACAGAAAGCATACTGGAGTTTTTGACGAACACAAGTCAGAATGAATCTAGAAAACCATATAAGATTACAATTTTGGAAAAATGTAAAAGACCTCTTGTAGTACCTTCACTAAATATATTAATATCTATTTTTTCAGTCACGTTGACTCCTTATACCATTCAACATCACAGTTCAGTAATAGTTGTGCCTGCTTACATCTGAGGAATTAGCACTATCCAAGCAAGGTGGCAATATACGTCTGGGACAGAAATGCCTACCATATAATGAAACCATAGTCTTAAATGTTCAGAAGTGCTTCTCTTCCTGAAGCTTCTTGTTGGCTGGCTGAAGTTACCCACTCATATATCCAGGTGGTTGGTGTGAGCCCCTTTTCCCAAAAGTTCTTGCTTATTCCTATTCATTACAGAGAGGGCTTCAGTGCTGAGCTTGGCACAGAGCCTTACAGAGCCTTACAGCTCAGATGTGATGGTCCTAAATGTCTATCTCTTGGGTTTAGGTAGGAAAAACATTATCTTATGTGTGTTCAGAGAAAAAAATAATAAAAAAGAAAAAAAAAGTTATTATTATTTCAATTAGCATTTTTTGATATTCTTAATAGTAGATTGGCTAAAGGGACAGAAAGCAATTGCTGACCTAAAGATTATCATCTGGTAGGTAAATAAAGTCTAAAGTAATAAATTATGGTTTTCACCTCAGCTTTAAATACAATGAAAAGAAGACACAAGAAGAATAAAACAAGTATTATTATCTTTGGATTACTGGTCTTACCCTGAAGTCCAGAACTCTCAGCATTACTTTTAAATTAAACACATAGAACATGTTACCACAAAGGTGACTTTAGTTTCTTTGCCACTGAGTCCACAATTGCATTATCATAGCAAATGCAACATAACTAAAACTGAAATTTATTCTTTCTGATTCTTTCTCCAAAATAGAGTGACAAGCCAGTAATAATAACATTTTCATCATACATACAAATATTTTCATCATTTCAGAGTTTCTCACAATACCTCAGCCAAAGATGCTTTTTGTCCACCGTGACCTGGGTGCATGGTTGCGTGATAACATTGCAAAAGAATTGTGTTCTTTAGAACAATGGGGTTGAACACATTAAGAGATTAAAACTTTCATTTTGCATGTCCTCCCTTTTAGCTGTGGACTCTAGCACATTCCACAACTGAAATTTAACCCCTCATGTTAAAATGAAAACAGTTTTACTGATGACATTGGGAATGGGTCTGTACCCAAATGCATGTTCCTTATTACAAATACATGGTCAGATAAAATCAGATGAAATGGAATATTGAAATTCTTTGAATATCTACTTCATTTTATACCCAGAGTCATTACAATCATTTTAGGAAGATTTATTCTAGTATGTTGATTTCCATATACATAATTGCAATTTTCTAATCCAGTGCAAAACCTAGGGTGTGATCCAAAGTCCATGGAAACAATTAGGAGTGTTTCCAAGGAGATCTCCAAATGATCTTTCTTAAATTAATTCTTCATAGTATGGCTACAGTTCCAAAGGGTGAAGATGTGAAGCTCAGTAGTTATTTCAATATTATGCATATTTGTATCTGTTACAGTTTCTACTCCCACAAAACCTCAGTGTCTTTCCTTATGTACAGATTAAAATGAACAATTCATCAATTCAACAACCTTGTTGCATATGTGAAAGTCCTTGATTTTAATTTTGTAGAAATGTTTAACAGCAAATAATTGCCACTTGATTGTGTAAGGAAAACTTCAAGGAGAAAAATTCTCAACACTGGAAACTTAATCTGTTAACTGAAAAATCATGCTGTGTTCCACTCAGAAACTGTGAATTCACAATGTCACAGTAAATTATTGGTAAAATTGTATTTTAAAATCCTTCTATTTAGAATTAAGATTGCAAGCTGTTTGTTTCCTGTGTTACATTGAGTAGTTTGATCCTCCAAATGCAGAATTCAGTAGTTCCACTGAATGTAATGAGAATGTAAATGTAAATGAAGTTACTTGCCTGAATATATGGTTGCTGATTACTGAATTGGGTCCTAACATCTCAATTTTCTGGGTAGAATGTGTTCATTTAGATGTGTGATATAGTCTGATGGGAGTCATGCTGCTAAATCTCTGTGAATCCCCTTAAAAATTAAGACACAGAAGAAAAGATATTTGAACCTTTTGTTTATAATGGTACCATAGTTATTATGATAGACAAATGGCTTAAGCTGTTTGAACTTTTTTTATTAATAGACCTAAAGTTATTTTGTCTCTTTGGTACACAAGAAAAATAACTTTTTTTTTTGCAAGGGATGGGTTGTTATGTTTTCCAGGAATATACATAGTGCAAATGTTTGTATTATTTTGTACAAAAAATATTTTTCATGTGTTTGAGATTCCTACAGATATTTAATATGGTCTGTAAATCATAGAGGGCTTAAAATCTGGCATCTTGTTTAACTCAGTCCAATGGTTTTCATAATGAATCTAACAACTTTGAAGAAAAAAAATAGGGTAAAGGCAAACCAGTAGTCAAATTAAACATACTCTAGACATATTTATTTTCCTCCAATAGCAATTAGGCGTTGGGTGAGTGACTAAGGTACAGGGTCCCAGACTATTGTTCTATTAAGTCTATAAAATTAAGCTTATCATATGTGTCTTTCCAAATCCAAAACACAAATTCCATGGCAATAAGTCTTGATCAAGATATACAGTAAAATAACACTTGTTCATACCCTTCTTCATTGCATCTTAAAAATTCATCTCTGTATGGAATTTTCTGACCTTATATCTTGACACTAGTATTTTAGTAAATTATTAGAGTACAAGAATGTTTCTGGGAATATTAGAAAATACTGCTAAAACATAGATTTTGAACTTAGTAACATGAATATTCAGTACAGAAATACAGTCCCAAGAGTTTATTTCTATAGTTAAAGAATTCAAAGAGTTGCATAATTGAAAACTTTCATTTAACTCTGACATATTTATTCTCCCTGGGTAAAACCCAGAATAGATCAGTCAACAAAAGAAAGAAGTGCAAGCCATGTGTTCCTGATTGTGTGACACTTAGTGAGAGACAGAATCTGCCCTCATCACAATGTAAGTGTATATATAGAGAGATATACACACACTTCCATGTGAGAACATAGAAGGGAACACTTATTATTTTCTGGCATATTTTGCTCCTGAAGATAATTGCAAATAAATTGAAAAAGTGAGAAACAAAGTCTAAATCTCTAACCACCTCAAAACAGTGATCATAGACAGCTGGTACATTGGGTTACAGAAAGGTTTTTATATGTGCAAAGCCAAAGAAACGCAAAGAATTTGGTTGGTTGGTTTGGTTTGGGGTTTTTTTGTTTGTTTGTTTCAAAGGAGCAGCCACAAAGGAGAATCATTTCTTTTGGAAAAGGCCCTATAGATCAGGGCTACAATGTCCTGCACATTTTTATATTTCCAGAAGACTGTAGGAAATTAAATCTTTAAACTCACTTACTTGGCATGTCAGTATTCCTTGAGGGCATAATGAATTGATTTTGTAGGATTTATTTGAATGTGTTTATGCAGCTCCCTTTTCAGAGTCATCGCTGATTGAAAATGTGCACTTATATTTAAGACAGATATTTCTGTTGCTGGCATTTAGTATTAATAAATTAATTATTACTTTATAGTATATGTCTACATCACATTCAGATATTGAAATTAAGTAGCTATGTGAAGACATGAATCCCTTGTCAAAAAAAATAGTGTTCCTGTCAAAGCTAAAACACTAAAAAGAAGCTTTGAGAAATACAGATGTGAGGAGATATAGATGGCAAATAGATATTTCCTGTGCAGCTTATTTTGTTAAGTTTAGAAACACTACGGAAAATTTTCTACACTGTTGGCAAATTATTCACGTTCCAAAAGTCGCTGTGTTTTTATGGGAAAAACACCTGCAAATAGTTACCATGATAAACAAATCTGTCAGTAAGACTCCTTTTTCTTTATTAACTAAAATTCTATTATGTTTAATAGAAAGACTATGATGTTCTAGTAACCTTATACACAAAATCCTTTGTGACGGAAAATCAACTATAGCGCAAAATATTTATTGCAAGACCTAAACAGCCTTTTTCATATGAGGTGAAGAATTAGAAGCTACATATCTGCTGTCTCACCACTTCATGTACCATTAGCATATGGTGGTGGAGGTGACATCTATTTTTAAGAACAAAGAAGGATTTGCACGTGAAAAAGAAGCTTTAACAGTGAAGATAGGAAATCAACACACAAGATGTATGACCTGACAGCAAACTTAAATGACTTCATTATTATGGTTAATACTAACCTAAGAAACATTTCAACCACCACAGTTCAAAAGCAACAATACTGCTTAAGAATTTTTAAAGCATGGGTTGATTTTAACATTTATCCAGCTTGATACTGTATTACTCCTTCTTTGGCAACCCAAATTGCTGTCAGTATATTCCTGGACACTTTCTATGGGCTCATTTCTGTTGGATTTGCACCTCTGACATTACCTTGTTCACTGTCCCACTTCGACTTCCCCATTGAAACCAGGACCGTCCATTCTTCCCTTGTACTCTGACTACCCTCATCCATCATAGGTGTCCATGTGCCATTTTCATGTGTATTTTTCATCCATGCTTCAACCCCAAGACTGCAGCTCCATCCCACCGCCACCCAGAAAAAAGGATCCTTTGGAGGATGAAGAACTAAAATAAAAATTTCCTATAATTTATGCTACTGCAGTTAACTTGCTAGTATCTGTGCCGTGCTGATTCCATTGATAAGCTGGAACAACATTGATAGACCAACCGAAATAAAAATACTTGCACTGCGAAGAGCTAATCTGAATTCTTATAGTAAAATACAAATCTTTAAATGTTTTAAGATAAACAAATAATTACTCCTTCACATAACTTGCATATTATTTCACCCAACACACACACCACACCCCTCCCCCCCAAATATATTCTGCATTACTGTAACTTTCAAAAATCATATTTAATGTTCATTAGCTTTATTGGATTTGTTTCTAAAATCCTGAGCCACTTGATTCAGCATACAATAAATCGTTGAAGAACAGTGAGGAAACAAAGTAGGAAGGCATTTTATTTAACAGTGCATAATTTTTTTAAAAAGTTTTATCTTGCTTGTTAAAGTAAGATGAGAAGTTTCCCATTAACTAGGCTGGGAAGCCTTAGGGGCCACTGAAAGCTTTTTAATTGCATATTTAATTAGAAATGTGCTAGAGAGCTGGAGTTCAGCTTTTCTGAAGCTCATGGCTCCTGACAAAATGTCTGTTTTTAAGCCATTTTGTCTCTTGAAATGTTTTCTAAAAAGTGGGTTAAACAGAAGCAGCTCTAATTTTGGCTATGTTCACTTCAAAGGGATTTTATTGTTTTATCAATCCTACAGTATAACCAAGGTGAAATGACATCTTAAAAAATAAGCATTTTCAGGTAAAATAAAACCTCTAAAAGAATAAACTTTAAAGGTTCTAACATTTTGTTATTTTGCCTAGTACACCAGCAGTGGTAGATGATGAAAGAAGGAAAGAAGAGGGGGATTATGTCTGTCTGCTACAGGTACAGAGTTTGCAAAAGCAAACCAGCAGTCAGTTTATCCATCAGCCATTGGCTGGAGCAGAAGAAAAATAGATTTATACATATTTTCTTTATATTCTGGGTAGAACAGTGTTGACAGCACTGCCTGCACTTGTCAGGGTTCCCAGCATTTGCTCTAAACCAGGATACAACATGACAAGCCCAGTATGTCTTCTGCCCAGGGCTCGGTCACACAGCTTTTACCAAAAAAGTTGTCTGACAGAAGTTTGCTTGAAATTTAGGCTGCCTCAGAAGTGCTAGCTTCCCCTGAGGTAATTTAATGGATAAAGGAGGGCAGCCCCAACAAAAGCTGACAGCACTTCAACTCCCAGCATTGCAGGTATGAATACACATTAGTTACGGCTGGATAAAAATGCTTCTGAAACACAAGCTAAACCAGTAAAGTAAGCTGGTGGTTTTTTAATGAAACACAGTATTTGAATAAGAATAGTCTTTTAGAGGAAGAATGGAAATTTTTTTGGTGTTTTACATGAAAAGGCCTATTGTAGAGGTAGTTTGAATTAAAGAAAATGTTGGAAATACATGGAAATTATTTAATTGAAAGTGTGAATTTGTAGACTAAAAGAATAAATGTAAGCCAGAAGAGAACTAAATAATTAAATTATGTTACATGAGACAGTACAGCTAAAGCTGCAAAAGTCTTTTGATACACACAAAAAATAAATCCACCAAACTTGACTTGATATATTAAAGGTCACAAAGGTTTATAACAACATGAAAGTGCTAATGCATTGCTGTCCTTATTTCACCTTCACTCAATAACAGCCAGAGATGTGAGATTCCCTGGAGTATGTCTATTCAGATAACTTAATCAATTCCTTTCATGACTGGTAAAATCCAGCAAGTAGCACCCAGACCTTATATTAACATCAGAGCTGGAATTTTTCTATTTTCTGGGTGAACCACATTTATACATAATGATAGTCCATGTCTTTGATGATAGAACATGGCAAATACATTTGAAGGGTAGGAACTAAAGTTTGTTACAAATAACTTGATTTGAGGAAATAGGCTTGATTATCAGCTAAACGTTGCTCTCATTTCATTTCTGTGATCCAATATTAATTAACAAACATACAAAATGTGATACTATTAAAAATATTTCAACTTTAAATTTTAATGCTCAAAGACGGATCTTCTGAGAGTAATAATATTTTTATATTCTGTTCTGCAACTTTATTATCTATCTATCTATCTATCTATCTATCTATCTATCTATCTATCTATCTATCTACCTATAAATGGGGAAGGTCTTTAATATGTGTTTACACAATAACTCAAACAGTAGAGACGAAGCAAATGCTCCAGACTTTACTATGGAAGAAAGATACCTAACTCAGGTTAGTAGATGTGTTCACACAGAAGTCAGTAGTGACATCTTGACTAACACTATTAGGTGCAAGAACAGTATTCATGTTTTTAATAATGACTTACAGAAACTGAAGTTACAGATTTGACACTATTTTCATAGAATCGTAGAATGGTTTGGGTTGGAAGGGACCTTAAAGATCATCTAGTTCTAACCCACCTGTCATGAGCAGGGACACCCTCCACTAGACCAGGTTGCTCAAAGCCTCATCCAGCCTGGCCTAGAAGACAGCCAGGGGTGGGGCACCCACAGCTTCTCTGGGAAACCTGTTCCAGTGCCTCACCACCCTCTCCATGAAGAACTTCTTGTCCTATCACTACAGGCCTTTGTAAAAAGTCCCCTCTCAGCTTCCTTGTAGGCCCCCTTCAGGTACTGGAAGGTGCTATAAGGTCTCCCAGAAGCCTTCTCTTCTCCAGGCTGAACAAGCCCAATTCTCTCAGCCTTTCTTCATAAGAGAGGTATTCCAGCCCTCTGAACATCTTCATGGGCCTTCTCTGGTCTTGCTCCAACTGGTCAATATCCTTCTTGTGCTGAGGGTTCCACAGCTGGACACAGGACTCCAGGTGGGGTCTCACGAGAGCAGAGTAGAGGAGGAGAATCACCTCTCTTGATCTGCTGGTCGTTTCTCCTGATACAGCCCAGGATATGATTGGCTTTCTGGGCTGCCAGCGCACTCTGCCAGCTCATGTTCAGCTTTTCATCCACCAGTACCCCCAAGTCCTTCTCCCCAGGGTTGCTCTCCATCCATTCTCCACCCAGCCTGTACTTGTAGTTGGGGTTGCCCTGACCCAGGTGCAGGACCTTGCACTTGGTCTTCTTGAACCCCATGCGGTTGGCAGAGGCCTATCTCTCCAGCCTGTCCAGGTCCCTCTGGTTGGCATCCCTTCCTTCCAGCATGTCGACCGCACCACACAGCTTGCTGTCGTCAGCAAACTTGCTGAGGGTGAACTCGATCCCATCATCCATGTCACTGATGAAGATGTTAAACAGGACCAGTCCCAACATTGACCCCTGTGGAACGCGGCTCGTTACTGCTTTCCACTCAGACATTGAGCTGTTGACCACAACTCTCTGAGTGTGACCAGCCAGCCAGTTCCTTATCTATCAAGCAGTCCATCTGTCAAATCCATGTCTCTCCAGATTAGAGACAAGGGTATCATGCGGGACAGTATCGAAGGCTTTTGTGGAATTAGAGTAGGGTTACTTCATTTATAACTTTTCTTATGGAATCAGTGTTGTATACATTCATTCACTGTTCCTCCATTCTTAAGATGAATACAAGTAGCATTATATAGAGTTCAGTCTTGTCACATGCTAGACAAAACTGTAAAACACAGGTGTGAGGTGAGATGAGCTCCATTGTCATCAGGACTGTCGCCATGTTCAGTTCTGTGTTTCCACATCAAAACCAAACAGAGCTGATTGTCTAGTAACACTGTGTGTGGCATAGACAGAGTCCTGAGGGAAAGCTGGTTGCTTGAGACTAAAACCTGTTAGAAAGATGTGATGTGGCCTGGCAAAAGAAACTTTCTGAAGTAGTGGCTGATGGCTGTAAATGTGCATTCTGCTGAAAGCAGCTTCCAATGGAGTTCCAAGGTTATGAACAGTCCTAAACTCTTACTAGATTATTGTTGGTTTTGGAAGCACAAATAGCTGCAGTGGCTGAAAAAAATGAAATCCAAGTGGCCAAGAGTGATGCAATTTTTTCTATAATATCTTTCCTTCCTCTCTAATGTTTGAAGGAAAAGTTAAGATTCTCTAATACTGTCTGGGTAGGATGACCCTTTTAATTACATGTTTATATTGTGGAGATCATTATATACTGAATATTACACAAAGACAAATTGAAAGAAGGCCCAGATGGTTGCGTTTGGCTTAGAGTGTACTAAGAGAAAATTGGTTTTGTAGTCCTCCAGTCTAGGGACATCCAGTGTATCTACTTGTCGTGGTTTAACTCTGGCTAGCAAAATATCACAGAGCCACTGTCACAGGTCCCCCCTCTCCTCCTCCAGCAGAGGGGAAGAATCAGAGGAAAAAGATAAGGAAGCTTGTAAAATTGAGATAAGAACTGTTTACTAATTGAATCTAAATTAATATACACAAGTACTATTAATAATAAGTAATTAACATAAAAGAAAATAAAACATATGATACAATATGATACAATTATGATACAGTTGCTCACCACCCACTGACCAATGCACAACCAGGTGCTGAGAAGTGAAAGCCAGAGCCCGAGAGCCCAAGAGCCACAGTCCAAGAGCCCAAGACCTGTCACAGCAGAGTCCAAGCGAACCCTATCAGAACTATCAGGGACAGTATGACTGGGAAAACTAAACAAACCCACCAACTCCCTCATGAATGAGCCAGAAAAGGAGTTAGCAAAGTAGCTATTGAAGGAGTTAACAAGAGTGTTAGCAAGTATAAGGAAGTAAAAGAGTAAGAGTAATGGCTCCTGGACCCCCTCCCCACCTATGCACAGAGCATGATGTACTATGGAATGACGTACTCTTTTGGTCAGTTTGGGTCAGCTGTCTGAACTGTGTGTCCCCCATGCTGCCTGTAGCGAGGGAGAGTTGGGAACACAACTGCAGTATCAGAAGCTGAGAAAGACCTTGAATTTGGTGCAGGCATTCCCCAGCACCAGCTAAGACCTTATCAGTACTTTTCTCAGTGTAAATCCAGGAGCACAGCTTCACACCAGCCACTGTAAAGAGAGTTAACTCTTTCCTGACTAAACCCAGCACACTAGTGAAAGCCCATTTGCAAAAATCACCAAAAACTGGTGCAGTGTCCACCAAAAAGGCACATGCAATGAAGTCAAAGCTATCATTAAAGTTATAGTGAATGAATTAGCCTGCAAAAGAAAAATCCAGTGGGTATTTTGTTGCACCACAGCAGCAGATTTAAGAATCAAACTCACTGGTTTTATCTCAAATAGTTTTAATCTAGATTAACATTTGAGAGATGAACAGTGGAGAGTGAGATACAGTTGAAAGCACTACGAATAAATGATAATGTTTTACTTATTTCATATTAGTTCCACATTCTTAAGCTTTTACTAACCAAATTACTTAACACATAGCAGATACGCTTAGTTCATAAAACTTAAAATAAGAAATGTCTTATATGGATCAGGACTGAAAAGCAGGCTGGCTGCTTGCCACACTGGCTTGACTACTGACATATTTTACACTGTGTTACAACATTCAGTTTTACCAGTTTCAGAGGAACAAAATACTGTCCTTGCTGAAAACCACTCTGCTTTCAAATAAGGCCTTGCTTATTTCCAAGATAAAACCTGTCAACTGGGAAAAAAGTCATCTTAACATATTGAATGCAGATCTTTTAAGGTCTCCCAGATTAAGTTATTCTCTTTAATTTTGAAAGAAATATTGTCTTAACACTGGATGAGATCCTCGTGCAAAGCATCTGTAATAACTTCTGTGGCTTGTTCTTCAGATTTAAGACTACCCAATTTACATGTGTTGCTTTTATAGTAGGAAAGGCATAACCCTTTCAACCTGTTAAACAGACTGAGCATCAATGTTTCCTATTTTCAGTTCTTCTAAACTCCTCTGGATAAAAGCAGGTGATGCTATTTCCAATTTTTTTCTTTCTGTTCCTGAAGAGATGTGGAGTCTTGCAATTTCTTTTTGGTTTTTTGGATTTTGTTGTTGGTGGTGGTGGTTTTGGTTTTGTTTTGTGGGCCGTAAGGTTGCTTCATGGAGCATGCTTTTAGTTTTCAGTGGTCTCAGGGAAGAGGTAGGTGTCTTTGAATGCCTGCTCATTGCTCGAGGAATGATGTCCTAACCTCAGTAAATAACAAGATACTAAAGGCATAGCCCATTTGTAGCTGGATGGAATCTACAGAGGATTACAGGACATCAAAAATATGTGAAGAGAAAAGTGAAGCATACTTGTATATGATATTTAGACATATAGAAAGACATCTGAAATCAGACATAGAAGCCAAGGAAAATCTGAAAGGATTCCACATAGCAGGGTGGTATGTCGCTCCACTGCATTTTTATAACAAAGGTCTGGATTCTCAATGGCAACTTTTATACTTTTACTTCATTTTCTGACAGCACACAGATTTTGCCTTGCAAAGAGAAAGAAGTGTGCCTCACAGAATCCAAGGACTCAGCAAGAGTAGGAAGCCTTTTCTTTTCCAAGAACAGATGATTGTCGACATCCAACAAGGCACCTGCTCCAACCACATGGTTTCTATAAAGTTCCCATTTTGCACAGACTGACAGCTTGTGGTATAAAACACAGCAGTATTCCCACAGTCAGGAGTTAGCAGGAGTCCTGCAAGGTAAGATACTATCAATTAGTTGATCACAAGGCAGTAAGTGCCAGGAATGCTGTTTCATACAAAGAACCTGGCATTATCTTTTTTGTAAAACAGTAGATCTTGAGTGAACAGGAGCTCAGCGGTATACTCCCACTTCCCATATTGCCTAGTCCATTAGAATTGCTGGAGAAATGATAGCAAGCTGAACACATATTTATATAAGTGTGAGCATATCTTTGCATCCATGTGTGTGGGGAGGTATCTCTATAAATACACATATGCTTCAGAATATGTTGTAACAGCTTTTTTTTTTCAAATTCACTTCCTTGGTATCAAAGAAGTAGGTTGTAATCTAAGTCATCTTGTTGTCTTACCACGTCCCCTGTGTTCCAAAATCACATCTGAATTCTGGTATCTCCAAGGAGGAACTCGGAGACAATGATTTGCTTTTCTTCACCAGTGCTGGAGTCCTAACATCCTTGAGACAGTGAGATGCAATACTTCAGTTTAAATTCATTTTGCATGTTCCCTATTTGATTGGCAAGTTACAAAGTGTAAATACTTTATTAAAGTTGGTGGCAACATCTGCAGTTGGAATAAATGATTTCTGTTTTGCATTGCCATATTCATTTCTTCCTTCCGTCACTTTGGAGGTCTCAGATTTTGTCATGACATCTCCAAATTTCAAATTCAGCAACCTTTTTCAGCTGTAGAATCCCATTTTGATGATCCAATCTCATGGAAAAGTAGTTATATTTTCCTTTATATTTTTTGCTTAGTGAATATTATATACCGATAGATTAAACTACTTTTTTTTTTTTTTTGGTAGAAGACATGACTTTGTAATAGATTTTTTCCAGGTGTGTTGTTATTTACAAACAGGAAAATTAATTTTACATCTTAGGAAAGTGTTGGGTTAATAAATAGAAACTGATACTTGTGATAGCATTCTAATGACTCTAATCTTTCCACTATGGGCCTAAAATGCTTGAGAGTTGCACTTACATATAATATGAAAGATAACTGTAATATTCATTGGTCATTTTAATTCACATCTGAATCAGATGTGAATCATTTAAGATTATGTTTTCCATATTTCACTTCCTAACTCTCTCTCTCCTTTTTTCTCATATCACAAAATTTCAAAGAATTAAATCCAAATTATGTATGTATACAAATTTCACCAAACAGTATATACTCATTAGTTATTAGCACACAGAGAGTTTCTGGAGGGTTTCTTAATGAAGAACCAGTTAGTCACTATGAAAAGTAAGTATTTACTACTTTGTAGGAAATTCCAAACCAGCGTCTAAAGCCCTGGGACACCTGAGCGTTTTTTCCTGAACATCGAGGAAATGCCACAGATAATTCATGACCCCTTGACTGGCCTCAGTGAGCAAGAAGTAACCACACAAAGGAACTATCACCCTTAAATATACCAGCCGTGTAAGCATTTAACCTCTGAATTGTAGTTGAAAGGGAATTATCTTCTCCCTTTCCTCCTGTGACTGAAACTTATGGAGAAAATAATGCCTAAGAATCTTAGCAGGACTAATTAAGGACAGTATAAAACATGAGAAATTAATAATCTAACCTCTAGTAGCACTACACAGGGCACTGAATCACACTATGAATTTTTACACTTCAGGACTTTGATCTTGCCTGAGACTTCATACAAAAAGTAAAAAAAAATGTAACCATACTTTTTAAAAGAATAACAGTGATTGCCTATGCAAAACAATTCTATAAAATTTGTGACAATTCTAGAGCTGTGGTGTATTTAGTAACAAATTAATAGTGATATGGTCTTCAGACTCCTCTGAATGCACAGTGGGAAGAAACATCAATCACTGTTACTGCTTCTTTCCACTCTCTCAGTTGACTCCAAACCATGCATCTAATCCATTTATACCATAATTTATCCAGGCCTTCCCTTAACTGTTGCTCTTTTCTACATGACATCCCCTGACTCCCACAAACATATATTAAGATGCATCAGAGAACAATATTTTGATTCTAAAAGAGATCACACAAATCTTCATATGGTCTGTCTACATATGAACAAGTCTATGGGAAACAGTTGGTTTAGATAAATCATAAAAGCATAGAATGATAGAATGGTTTGGGTTTTAAGGGGCCTTTAAAGGTCATTTAGTCCAATGCCCCTCATGTGGGCAGGGACATCTTTCATTTGATCAGGTTGCTCAAAGCACCATCCAACTTGACTTTGAACACTTTGGTGATGAGGCATTCACAACTTCTCTGGGCAACCTGTTCCAGTGCCTCACCTCCCACATCATCAAAAATTTCTTCCTTATATCCAATCTAAATCTGCCTTCTTTCAGTTTAAAATTTTCACCCTTTGTCCCATTGCTACAGGCTTTGGTAAACAGTCTCTCTCTGTCTTTCTTATAAGGCCGTTCTAAACACTGAAAGGCCACAAGGTGTCCTTAGACCTCTTCTCCACGCTAAACAGCCACAACTCTTCCAGCCTCCCTTCATGGGATAGGTGTTCCAATCCTCTGATTATTTTTGTGGCCCTCATCTGGACTCACTCCCGTAGACTTTGTGTCTGTGGCCTCCCCTCACTGCTGGGAGTGAGAAAGTTGGGAATACAGTGAGTATCAGAAGCTGAGAAAGACCTTAAATTTGGTGCAAGCACCCCCCAACACCTGCTAAAAAGACACCTTATTGGCACTTTTCTCAGCACAAATCCAAAAACATAACTTCATACCAGTCATTGTGAAAAAAATTAACACTTTCCTGACTGAAACCAGCACATTTATCCAGAAAGACTAGTCTGCAATGCATGCATTCAGCTTATTACATTCTGAATTCAAACATCTTTTGTTTGTCCAGAAGGGAAGAAACAAAATGTAATATGACAGGATACTACTTCAGTAATCTAGAACTGGTTGCCATATAGAAACAAAAGTCTAAAATGCATACTTAAATTCCACAAATGCCACAAATATTTCAAACATCAATAAAGGTGTTGGTTTTTTTTTTTCTACAAATATAATGTTATTGGAGAGCACCCAATTTTAAAAGATGTCTGTTTGCAGCAAGACTCTGAGAACCTCACTGGCTGCCCTGACATTCAGCAAGCCAAATCAATTACTTAATATGAAGTTCGTCCAGGTGCCTACCAGGGATGATGGTGAGTGGGAAGATTTATGTTTACAGTGTGAAAAGTGCACTTTATGCTTTGAAGGCAGAATCAAGAAAATCTTTTTGCCCTGAAGATCTGACAGGCTACTTAGAAAAAGCTTTCAGTGTTGCACATTCTGTGTAAGCCCTGAGGAGCAAGGACCTTCCCTTTGAACATTAGGGAAGAGTCAAAAAATATATAAACTCTGTAATCAAAAAGGGCAAGAATAGTTTATGTTGTAAATGCTAGAAACTCCTCCTGTTCCAGACTGGTAGAGGAAATTGAATGCAGAAGGCAAGAAATAGAGAACCTGATATATCACAGAAAGTTAAATAAGAATCTCTCATTGCTTTCCCTGAGCTTTGCACAAAGGCTACAGTTATCTGTTTAATCAGTGTTATTCCTGCTGTTAATCTCTCTGGGGACCTGGGAGCTGCTCCACTTGTATCAATAGACAACATCAAGTTCTCTTGATGGATCACTATTTTTCTCAGTGCTCTGGAAACAAAAATAAATACTTCTGTCAACTTTCTCTACAAAATTATATTTGGTACCTTTCTTATCCTTCCAGGAAAAAAAGAAAGGAAGGCCTTAGAGATATAAGAATATATAAGCTTTCACACTAAAGTAATTAAGCTACATTAATAATGACTAGAAAGACAACTTCAGCATTCCTAAATTTGAATGAAAATGGACTCAAATTTGGCTCAGTTAAGAAAAGTTAGTGTCTGTGAAGCCAGCTGAAGATTTAACTTTGCTCTAGAAACCTCTATTAAAAAATCAGACCTTCTTCTTAATGATAAAGTCTTAAATGTTATTTTCTTTTCTACAGTTATACCATCATCAAAAAAAGGAATCCATACTTTGATATATTTGTTAAATAATGTGGTTTCTATGAGCATCTATAATTTTTGGATGAATAAAAGGTGCCCAACCTTTTACAAGGTATGTTTCTTTGCATTTTACTATTGTCACATTTGTGAAGAAAAAGTTGAGAAAACACACATTAACATATTTAACATCTTTGCCAGTGACATGAACAGCGAGATCATGTGCAACCTAAGCAAATTTGCTGACGACACCAAGCTGTGTGGTGCAGTTGACACACTGGAGGAAGGAATGCCATCCAGAGGGACCTGGACAGGCTGCAGAGGTGGGCCTCTGCCAACCGCATGAAGTTCAATAAGGCCAAGTGCGAGGTCCTGCACCTGGGTCAGGGCAATCCCAAACACAAATACAGGCTGCGTGGAGAATGGATTGAGAGCAGCTCTGAGGAAAAGGACTTGGGGGGTACTGGTAGATGAAAAGCTAGACATGAGCCGGCAGTGTGCACTGGCAGCCCAGAAAGCCAATCGTATCCTGGGCTGTATCAGGAGAAGTGTGACCAGCAGATCAAGGGAAGTGATTCTCCTCCTCTACTCTGCTCTCATGAGACCCCACATGGAGTCCTGTGTCCAGCTGTGGAGCTCTCAGCATAAGAAGGATATTGACCAGTTGGAATGAATCCAGAGGAGGTCCACGAAGATGATCAGAGGGCTGGAATACCTCTCCTATGAAGAAAGGCTGAGAGAATTGGGCTTGTTCAGCCTGGAGAAGAGAAGGCTTCTGGGAGACCTTATAGCACCTTCCAGTACCTGAAGGGGGCCTACAAGGAAGCTGAGAGGGGACTTTTTACAAAGGCCTGTAGTGATAGGACAAGAAGTTCTTCATGGAGAGGGTGGTGAGGCACTGGAACAGGTTTCCCAGAGAAGCTGTGGGTGCCCCATCCCTCGAAGTGTTCAAGGCCAGGCTGGATGAGGCTTTGAGCAACCTGGTCTAGTGGAGGGTGTCTCTCCCCATGACAGGGGTTTGGAACTAGATGAACTTTAAGGTCGCTTCTAACCCAAAGCATTCTATGGTTCTATGCTTTTATTTCAATCTGGATACATTTTTCATCAAAATAGTTTGAGTAGTTAGAAAGAGGATGACCCTTTTTCCTTCTTAATCTGAAACAACAAAATCTGAAGTTTTCTATTTTTTTCCTGAATAAAACCTTGACATCTGAGATGTCTTACAAAGATGTCTTTGTAAACTTTGTTACAAAGATGTTTTTGTAAATACCATGTATGAACAGTAGTTCCTTTGAGTGAGGTAATTGAAAAACAGTGTAAAACTGAAAACCAGAGTTCAAGGAGAAATACTTTACATCTACATTTATATTGTCCTTCCACTAAATAATATTCTGACCAAAGAGAAAGACTAATGTTCAATTTTCATCTTAAGACATTTTATAATGTCAGCCCTCTAACTTATGGCATTGTCTAGTAGTTCTTTTTTATTTGTTTGTTTAAATCTGTCAAAGTTGAAGAATCTACATTCATCAGTTTTTCATTTAGGTCATAAGGAATGTAACAGAAAAATGTTGATTCCAAAAGCCTTTAATATTTTATCCTGGTACCAGTAATGCTCATCTGTTCATAATGATGCTAAGGATTCACCAATGAGTTAAGTAGAAGGAAAGAGATGCTCAAAGAATAAGACCTTTCCTACAGGAGAGATTTAACATCATTATTTTTGAAATATGACCTTCCCAGCAGCATTTGTAATTATACTTCCAAATTAGAACTAATATACTCTCAAAACCAGTCTCTCAGTTACTAAGCGTATCAATTCCATTCCACAGAAAAAGAAAGCTTTCAAAATAATATGGGAAACTTTATTCTACAGAGAAATGCAGATATTCTTGAATCCTAAATAATGGTAAGTATCATCTACTTTGTGAGGCACTAACAAAGAATATTAAATACAGATTCATCTTGTTGTCAGACTTGAAAATAAGATGTAAAATGAAAAAAATAAAATTCACTAATATTAGGAACTGTTTTTACTCTTCTGCCTACTTCTATATATATATCAGTATGATAATCAGGGAAATAAAAATATATATACTGTTCATAAGCTAGCAGGGGTATACAGTTCTTTTTTGCCAGTTTGGTTTTTTGTGTCTTTTTTCCAGATAATTTAACTTGTATTATATTTATGGATCATGTCTGAATGATGAATCGTAAGTTAATTGAGACCTTATGATGACAAAAATGTGGACAACACAGTGGGAAGATAACAGGATATTCTAGTGAATGTTACTGCACTTCCTATGTTTTGTGGTAGTGAACCTTCAGAGCCAAAGAAAAATGGTTCAGTCTAATAAAAGAAAAAGTCTGCTTTGTGACACTGAGATGATGGATTCCTCTGGAGTGAGAGGGTAAACATTTCTGAGAGGTGCACAAACCATTTCCCATATTCTTTATTTCATATTATAAGATTTTGTTTAATTCTAAGCTTCTGGGAAGATATAACATTTTTGTAAATTTTCTCAGGCGTTAACCCAATTCACATAGAGATTAGAAGTAAGAGGTTTAATCTTCTACATCTGTGTCTGAGCTGATGTTCAGCTTGCAAAAAGGTACTCATCTGAGTACCAGGTACAGATATGGTACACTTAATGGCACTCATCTACTTTCCACAGCATTTATACTACACACAAAGTCACATGCACTGTAGGTAATAATATTTTGAACCAATGCATGTACGTCTTTCACATGCAGCCCCCAGAGCCATAGTATTTGGCTGAAAAAGAGAGAGATGCCTGGAAGGAGGACGCAAAACCTTTCCCACTAGCTGTTCATTAACCCCTAGGACTATAGATCAGTATATCTGATCTTCTGCTCTCATTTTTATCGTATTATCCTTATATTTGCAACTCTACAATTATTCATCACAGAAAAAAAGCAGGAAACTATTTTGTGGTGCACAAGAATAGTCTTTTAACTGCCATGGGGCTTTCTTGGATGATGGCAACAAATTATGTGGGGTTAGAATCAAGCTGATACTCTTCCCAAGAAAACATGTTTACCAAGAGTCACACATCAGTATTTCATCTTTGTTTTGCATTGACAGCCAACGCAGCTGCTGTGCACTGATCTCAATGCTGCCTGCTATGTGAACACTTATATTGAAGTTTTAGTTCCCAACAAGATTATTTTGGAGAAAATCTTCCGATTGCCCGACTTACTGTACTTCATATCACAGAAATAAGTATTTTGTGGAAATTAAAAAAGAAAACATACTCCAGAAGGTTACCTAATATGGTCCAGTTGTGAATAGACATTTAGTTCATGGGACCAGACAAGAGCTACTGCAAAATGAAATACCTGAACTGCTCAGTGGGAACATCAGGTCCTCGACACCAATATTTTTACTCTGTGGGTCTACACCCATTCCACCACACTACTCACTAATGCAGACATAGCCTATGGGTGTTGACCATTCAGTGCAAGGCTAATTAATACTGCCATTTCAGACACCTAGAAAAAACTGAGGTATGTTCTTAAGAAATTTTGAGTAGTTAGCATTTAGTGTTTAGCCTGTAGTAGCAAATAAACAGAAAAAGGACATTGGTGCAAACATAAATATGCAGACATCCACACCATTTAAACATTAGTGTACTCACATTTTGGTCTGTGCAGGTTAAAAATTTTCTTAGGCAATGGGTACACACAGTGCAGGGGTGAGGGAAGGCCAAAGACTCTTTCCAAAATTGCTGATGCCGTGTCCTAAGGCATAAGTTCACCTCTCTATGAAAGGTGTTGCAATATCTTTCCCATGTAATACTGTTGTGACACAAATTAATTCCTGTCCACATCAGTTGGGCTACTCCAGGATAATGGGTTGTGATATGTAATAAGTGGGACAACTCTACAAGCAGGGACCTATAAGAAAAGGGTTCATACAGACTGTGAGTTCTTTACTAAAATCCTCATATGTGTAATTTTACTCCTTACATGTGGAAGTAAATCACCTGATATCTATTGAGAAACTTATATGATACTAAATACTTAGCAATGAGAAGAGTAAAAGCCAAATCTTCCTACTAATACTAGCCAACTAAGCGCTGACATAGAGTTATTATCTAACCAAAAGTTTTAAAGAATAGCTTTAAGGAATAAATCCAAGAAAATACTACATGAGAATAAAAAAGAAGACAGAAAATGGAAGTTTCCAGTTAGACAAAGTTAAAAAAGACAATAGAAAACCTGAAAAAATATGAACAAGTGGGAAAAAGAGCATTCTAGAAAAACAGAAGAAGCATATAATAAATCCAATTTTCAGAGCATGACATATGTTTGGGATTAATAAGATCATTTGTACCTAGTGCATATGATTTTCAAGTGCTTATCTTATTTAGGACAAAGAATTTCAGCGTGTTATGGAAATGGATTCTGTCCATTATAATATGTTTTAAAAAAAATGAGCTCAAAATGTCTCAAGAAAATAAATGTAGAATGTGTGCATTAGTGCATATAGTAATATGGTACCAGAAGTATAACACTGAACGGAGACTTTTAAATATTGTTTGCTGTTGCTTATGGCTTCCAAATCAGTGCACAAACCCTTTGAGCTAAATTTTTCTATGCTCATTTTCAACTTAAATGGGAATTTTTTTGAAAGTGTAGGAAAATATGGGTTAGCTACTTTAGAGTTACCTGAGCATGAAAATGTATTTTTCATGCCTAAATATGAATTTTTTTGCACTTTGATGATTCAAAAATAGTTTCATTTTCAAACTTAGCATAAAGGATGTACTGTCATCTACAGGAATCTTATGTTTTGAAAAACAGAATAGAAATTAAATGTAAATACAGCTAGAGATAAAGAACAATTTATGTTTGTATCACAATCAGTTCCTAAATTGCTACTGTTGTTTTCCTGTGTGGTAGGAGCCATCCTGCTAAAATGTTTGTGACTGTAAAATCCCATATTGGTGTAATTTTACTGTTGACCATGCACATATTTGGAAGTAAAGGAAGCAAAATAACTGCATCTGTTATTTCATCTGTGCCAAAACTCAATAATGTTAGCATATAAACCAAGAGAAAGCCAATAAACTATTCTGTAACCTTCAATACCTTTCCTTATGTACACCATATTGCATTGAAGTATTTTATTATGTTGTGGGTGTGCTAGACTTTATAAATAATTTTAATTAAGAAACATCTCACAACAAGAACTCTTATTTTGAAAAATTGACTTATATAAATTATACCACTGATTTAATGTTTGGGCTTGGTTACAATCAATAGGTCAAATTTTCATAAGTGGAACAGTCAGTAGCAAACTGCCTAGCCATATCTATGCTTAACATTTTAATGCTGAAACAATTTGAAAAACAATGTCCAGAGCCAAATTTAGATGGAATATCTATAACTAAATCTGTATTGTGACTATCAAGTCCTCTTAAGAATGAAACTTTATAAATCTTGGGGATGCTCAAATTCCTCAGGTACACAAAATTCTGCTTATTTTTTTGTCTAAAGGCACTTTGAACGTGCCAGTGATGATTTACTGCATTCTAGATCAAGACTGTCTTCCACAAGAATCCACAAAAGCTTTTTTCTTTTACTTTTTTTCACTTTCAAGGTCAGAGGATTGAGAAGAGCACAGGCAAGAGGGTGTTCACAGAATACATTTATTGAATGAGCACCATAAAAAAAAAGCAGACTTAGCTACTATTTTTCTGAAGAAGGAGGCCGTAAGAGTTGCCAACATCCTCTAGATAAGGATTTAGTGTTTGAGACATTCAGCCGGGACATGATATATTCTTGGTTTAATTTCTCCTCTGCGTGAGGGGACTTAAAACCAAGAGTTTCTATTTATGCACTTTACAATTCAAATGCTTAATCAGCCCTTGGAGATGAATTGAAATTCCAGATGTCCCAGAGGAAAGTCGTAAGCACTAAATTACAACCCTTGTTCACTCATTTTATCCCATCTCCTCTTCTCCAATACAGAATTGCTTTAGACCAAGTGGAGAAACTTCAGACAATGCAGTGGGACTCTTCACACGCACTCTTCATTCCTCAGCCTAACGCACTGTTACCCAACTCCAGAGGTCCAGCCCACTGCTGTCCACATAGTAAAACTGCAGCCCTCAGGTTGTGCATTCATCAGGCAGCAGCGCAGTGTTTGAGGACTTTGAGGCTTGCTTTGAGCTGAGAGAGTTTTAGTCAGTGATTGTTAGCTAAACTGTTTCAGCCTGAACTGTGTTGTAGATATGGTAAAACCCCAGCAGTCACTGCATAACAAATGAGAGCCTGTTATGCCAGGGGAGGGTGAGGGAGCTTTCAAAGTTTAGCCGGAAGTTAATGAGAAGGAAGCAGACTGTTTTAAGACCATATGCAGAAGTCATCCAGGCAGACACAAGACTGAAGTGGAATGGGCCTTTCGGACCAGTACTGGACTCTTCCAGGTAAATGCCATTAGACACTGATGACATGCTGTGTTGATCTATTTCTCTTCATGGAGAAGAGAGTCATTACTGGCTTTAAGACCCAAAAAGTCTTTGGAAGGGTTAGCCTAATGCCAAAGCAAAAAAAAAGATACAGCAGTTGTTCTGTGTATTAGTTATACCTACTTGAGTCTCTTATGTATTAATTGGGACTGACTGTTAGTGTTACTGTATAATAAGTGTCACATATTTTATTTGAATACTAAAACATGAATGAGATGATAGATTGACAGTAAATTCTTTTCCCCGTGTACATGGTGTGCTGTCTTTCATCCGTAGTAAGGTTTTGTTTATAACTAAAAGAATGGGTACTGCCCAAAGCTATAATGGCAAGTGGAAGAAGATGCTAAATATCCAGTGTGCAAAATACCTAATGCAAAAAGGACAGAGCCTGTCCTTATTACGTTGACTTTGGAATCCCACACAAAGTTCTTGTTCTATTTCTGATCTTTTCCCAGTCTATCATTTCTTGTTCTTTCCATGTTTTTATAAGACACCTGTTCCAGCAGTCAGGCAACGAATAGTTAACGCTGTGGTGCTCAATATTATATTGTTTACATTGTTCTTGAGTTTGAACCTCTCTTTAGCTTTCAAAAATCATCTAATGTTTACAAAACTATTCAAGTTAAATATTTTTAAGTTCAAATTTTTAAAAGAATATTAATACATGAACATTCACATACATTAAGTGTACCTACAACCAAAATACTACATGTTGAAATTGTTCAAAAATGGGTAAGAATTAGACACTTAAATACCCAAATGACACAAGATAGCCTTATATTGCATAAGCAATGGAAGAATCTAAATTACAATGAAAATACTTAAGTATCTAAATCATGTAAACAGATTTAAATATTCCTTTTGATATATATTGTCATATACTATGCAGTTAACAGTCTTCCATAAATTTAGAATAACTATTGAAAAATATCATTGCATAGGTTGGTACACTATGTTAAATTATCAATTCATTTGTGAATCAATAGTTCTTACCTAACTTGGAAAACTCAGGAAAGTATTGTGTTTATTTGCAAGTCATTGTTATTAATTTTTTTTTCTTTCAAGTATTCTAGCTACTTAATGAGGATGCACAAAAATTACACAAATGATAAAACATCATGCAAAATCTAAGTGGTGGCAAATCTATATTATGGGTTGCAGACAAACTCTGCACTAAAAATTATTTATCTAATCTACACAGTGAACACTGAACAGTATATTCAGAAAAAAATTAAATAATTTTCAAGAGATTTGTTGAGAAAACAGATTGTTTATTGTAAATATTAAAAATTGTTCAAAGACCCTTTCTTATTATCTTCTTTTTTATGGAATGAACAAAGTACTGAAAAGTAGTTCTGGGTTTTCTAGGGGTTTTTTTTGGGGGGGGGGGGGGGGAGGAGGAGGGGTGTTTTTAATTGACTTTTCAATATCCTAAAATCATACTGGAGAGTATGTGTGCTCTGAAAAATAAAAACTGTCCTAGAATTCTAATCAGGTCCTTCACTACACAAACAAGTGTAATTTAATTACCTCATTTTAGTGCCTAAGATTAAAAGTTGGTGATAATAAATGTCAATATATAAAGAACATTCAGATACTTAACAAATGTGTAAATTAATTAAATATTAGTTCCCTCATTAAGAAATTGCTTCTCAAAATCTGTTACTAGCTGTGAACAGCTGGTGTATTAGCTAATGGGCAGAAACAGTACCAAGGACAACAATAATAATATAAAAAAGTAACTCATTTTAGTGAAGATGGATTTTTCAGAAGACATCTGATATTGTACAGGGCAGCAAATGTTCAGTATATTGAGAGCATTTTGCATGAAGCAATACTACAATACATATATGTAGCATCATTAAAAATTTCTCAGTTACAGAAATGCAAAAAAAATTATTAGTTAAGAAGGTTTCTCAATTCAAACTTTATTATTTAAATGTATTGAAAAATCTTGGACATTATTTTGATTGCAATAAGAATATTGAGCTCTTTTACACACAAAAATATTATTAGTTTTCCTGAATAGCAAATGGTAACTATTAATATATACATTGTCAAAAAGTGAACTTACTACCAGTGTAGTAAGTTCAGCAAAGAACTCACAGCATGTTGTATTGAATGAAAAGTGAAATAAAGTGAATCAAAACCTGGTATGTTGAATTCACAGTTTAGTTTAGAAACTGTGGGTTGATTATAAGAAAATACTTTTTTTTGTTAAATTAGTATATAGGAATATATTTTCAAAGTTCACATTAAAAGGAGAGTAAGTTGAAGTAAACTTTAAAGCTGTGGTCAAAATCTGTTTGGGATTTTGCTTTTATATTTTGGTATCTTGTATTTAAGAAAACCTGTAAACTAGACTATTCAAAAAGTTCTAAAGCTATGATATTAAAGAAATATAATGTACGATATTTTTGTTTAAGGAAGTATAGATTCATATTGAAAAAATATAGCTTCAGTTAGTATTTCTATTCATCTTTAAAAAAGGACCAAGGGAGAAGAATTCTGCAGATGCAAAAAGTTTAAGAAATAATTTCAAACTGATCCTGTTTTCCTGAAGTGAGCAACTACAGCTTTTCAACCAGAAGTCACTGATTTGCAGTGTCCCATTTTGGTTTGTGCTTTTCTTTATTTTTTTTCTACAAGGTTGCAACAAATACCTGATGAAAACTAGAAACTTTACATCATATCTGTAATGTGATTGTATAATTTTGTTATCTCCAGTAAAATTAGTAGGGTTACTACAGCCAAGGTATCAGCAATTTGTTTTCATCAATACTAGGATTTTCCTGGCAAAAAATTAAAAGACAGCAAAATCTGTTACATTTTCTTAATAAAACACTTGATCTGTAGATTCTGGGCTCATACACCTGTATAGATTAAGCAAGAATTGCCAAATACTGAACCTAAGGTTTGCATTATATAGTGCCTTGCTTATTTATTCATCAGAGGTCTGACTATGGAATGATTAAGTGACATAAAACTTCCAGCAGAAGAACTCTAAGTGGCTTACAGCTATAATCCTTTGAAACACTTTTAATTTTTTAATCTTTAATAATATTTACAATCAATAGTGTTAAACCAGGCTATGGAAAGTTATATTCGTAAATTCAAATAAAAAGAATAGGAAGAACACTAAGTCAAAAACCCCTTGAGACTAGATTACCCAAGAATTCCTCAAAGAAACAGATTGGAAACATTTCCATCACTTAATTTTTGTTTCCAAGACAATTTTCAAAACAAGTTTTACCTTTCTCTTGCAGAATGTCTTGAAATACAAGACAGATTTTTACTATCCATCATAACATATTTTGATGGTGTACCTCCACAATCACGTATACTGCTGTTTCAACAGTGTGAAAAATATCAAGTTAGTGTGATGTTGAGAGAAGGTCTAAGCAAGTCATCTCACTACTGATTTCACAATTCATTTCTTCCCAGGTCCTCCCTCTGACTCATTGCTTTGCTCATGTCAGAGCAAATCACTAAGAAATGCTTTAAAAATAAAAGTTCAGATATACTGATTACTTCTATAAATAAATTTACAATAGAAGATGCTTAAAATTAAATCTGACAACAATTAATTAAATATTTTACCTTGTTATTCATATATAGACACATTTTAAAGTAGTAAAAATTGTGATAAATGCTGACACTGACTTTCATACCTGGATTTCCTCACCTCTGTAATGAAAAATATATGATCTACACAACGCAAAGCAGTATAAAAGAAATATTTAGTACATTTATTTTTATATTGTTCTTGGATCTTCCTTTGTATCTTTAAGAAAGAGTCCTGCTAGCATTTGTGGAGATCATCTGTCATTCTGGCATGTTCTATTCCCACATATAGAACAGAAAAACACCACCAGAATAAATAGTGGAATATTCTAGCTTGCCACAACCTTGCAGTGAAGGCTTTGGTTTTTTCCATTTCAGCCTTCATTTGCTCCCTTATAAAACCAATTATCTACATGAACATTCAAGTAGACTTTTATTGAACAGATAGGATATTGCCATCTGAGAATGTTCACTTGTGCAACCACACATTGAGTATCCTTTCTGTATTACTTCAGTAAGTCATAGCTTTTGTTCAACAGGTTGGTAAAAAATAATATATACTTCCCCAATCCGTTTCTCAATGATTATGTGAGACAAACTGTTTAAAGTTACTATCCTTTGTTTTACTGGTGAGTTAACAATAATACTCTAGCATGGATTAAAAATGGAGATTTTGTTCCTGGGAAGAATTTGTCTAAATTTTTTCAACAGTTCCTGTTCAAATATGAATTCATTGGTGCTTGAGTAAAAAAAA
The DNA here is from genome assembly GCA_027574665.1 of Rhynochetos jubatus. Taxonomy (NCBI): domain Eukaryota; kingdom Metazoa; phylum Chordata; class Aves; order Eurypygiformes; family Rhynochetidae; genus Rhynochetos; species Rhynochetos jubatus. The sequence goes on along the minus strand of CM050649.1, from coordinate 83,183,050 downwards.
AAAAAAATATATTCAGATATCCCAAAATCAGTTCTGGAAAGCAGAGATATATCAATATAGTTGTAAATTCAATGCTCGAAAGTGTATATAAAATTTATCCTTGAAAACACTTGCATAATAAACCCAGCTTTCCTTAAGAACCTTATGTCTTCAGAAAAAAATCTAGGCATAATCAGTCAAAACATTTAACAACATATTTGCATAACTCTCATAGAATCATAGGATGGTTGGGGTTGGAAGGCACCTTCAACATCACCTAGTTCCAGCTCGCCGCTTTCAATTTAAACACGTTACCCCTAGTGCTGTCATTACAGGCCCTTGTAAAAAGTCCCCCTCCAGCTTCCTTGTAGGCCCCTTCAGGTACTGGAAGGCTGCAATAAGGTCCCCCCAGAGCCTTCTCTTCTCCAAGCTGAACAGGCTTTCTTCATAGGAGAGGTGTTCCAGCTGTCTAATCATCTTCATGTCCACCTCTGGACTCTCTCCAACTAGTCTATATCCTTCTTGTGCTGAGGGCTCCACAGCTGGACACAGGACTCCAGGTGGGGTCTCACAAGAGCAGAGTAGAGGAGGAGAATCACCTCTCTTGATCTGCTGGTCATGTTTCTCCTGATACAGCCCAGGATACAATTGGCTTTCTGGGCTGCCAGCGCACTCTGCCGGCTCATGTCCAGCTTTTCGTCCACCAGTATCCCCAAGTCCTTCTCCCCAGGGTTGCTCTCCATCCATTCTCCACCCAGCCTGTACTTGTAGTTGGGATTGCCCCAACCCAGGTGCAGGACCTTGCACTTGGTCTTCTTGAACCCCATGCGGTTGGCAGAGGCCTATCTCTCCAGCCTGTCCAGGTCCCTCTGGTTGGCATCCCTTCCTTCCAGCATGTCGACCGCACCACACAGCTTGCTGTCATCAGCAAACTTGCTGAGGGTGAACTCGATCCCATCATCCATGTCACTGATGAAGATGTTAAACAGAACCGGTCCCAACATTGACCCCTGTGTAACGTGGCTCGTTACTGCTTTCCACTCAGACATTGAGCCGTTGACCACAATTTTCTAAGTGAGATCATCCAGCCAGTTCCTTATCCATGGAGCAGTCCATCAGTCAAATCCATGTGTCTCCTGTTTAGAGACAAGGATGTCATGCAGGACAGTATCAAAGGCTCATATACATGAACCAAATTTCAAGTTCTAAACATTACGGGTGTGATTTGGTTCAAGATGAATCTCCTACATTTAAGCATGTATGTGACAGCTATTATAGTCATCAGAGGTAATATCAACATAAATTGTTTGCTGTAGCCTGAAGAGCAGTACTTCACCAAGGTGACTTTGCTAACGTTCAATTCATTTGTCTAAATAGGCATGTCGTGCAGTCCAATACACAGGCATTCAGGTTCCCAGGATGTTCACATGTATCTGGAAGTTTAAATTGTCAGAACAAAGGAAAGCTTTTATCCTCTGGGGCAGAATCTGGACTTGTAGGATAGGATAACCCATAGCACCTAAAAGGAGATTAGCCCTTGTCTTGACTAACAACTAGTGTGAATCAATAAGAATGGATCTGTAGAGCAAAAAAGTTAGCACTGAGTGTCTGATGTTCCCATAAGGCACATTTCATGGGAAGATTTTATAATTTGTGTCTTTGTAGACTGGTCCACACTTTAAGTGTGACAACTGGGAGGTTCACTTTAAATCTTGATCATAACTAAACCTTTGGTATATAAACCCACTGTATCTACATGCATGCAACTGAATTAAGTCTGTCTACTTTAAGCTGAGCTGAATGACTCCCTAGAATCTATTGCCTGTGTTGAATTTGGTCTTGGTTCTGTTGTCTATTGTTGGGTTTTTAACGCTTCTAATGGACTTACAGCAGACCTAGTAGATGCTCTCCAACCTTCTGAAACAGCAGCTGGATACCAAGTGGAATAACCTTGTGCATATCAATTAGTCATAGACACCTGTGTTTAAGTGACTGAAATGAGACCTAGATCTCCATTAAGTAAAAAAAGAATTTGCAGACCACATATACATGTAGACACTTGATTTCAACGTCCAGCTTTGAACAAAATCTCATCAACTCTCTTTTCATATGTTACATAGATCACTCATGTAATCTTTAAAGGACTCTTTTAATATCAAAATGCTGTGAAATCTCATGTCCGATTGGCACTAAAATTTAATGCAAAGTTATCTGTAGCTTCAAGATGTATCAACTGCCTGTATATCTGTAGCTACACAACGTCTAAAAAACAGACAGATAAATTGCCTGTACATCTGTATCTACTTTACTTCTAAATAATAGACATAAGTCTGAAAAAAACCACGCATATAATAGCTCTTATTCAAGATAGTGAAATATCACCATGCATTTTACTATTTTTTTCATATTATCATAACCTATCCTAACTTCTTAACATCAGGCTGGATGAGCCTTTGACTAACCTCATTTAGTGAAAGTTGTCCCTGCTCATTGCAAGTGGATTGGACTCGATGAACTTTAAAGGTCTCTTCCAACCAAAACCATTCTATGATTCTATGATCTTCTTTGTATCATTTACAACATATGTAAATTACTTTTCAAAAGGCTACAGAGGATTGCATTATACCTTCTCAGACAGGATTTACTGTTAATATCATGTAGCAATATCTCTTACATTCGGTGTTAATTCCTATTATGCAAATATCTAACAAATTGTGATGGAAGAAATAAGGTTTTGTCCACATTTTTTTCCAGCTGAATTACATTTCCCTGACACCAGAGGTCACTATCATATTCATTCTACCTTGGCAGTGTACAAAGCACGTTTTCTACAATTAGACAAACTAGCACACAGAAGACATAAAGACTATAGAAACTATAACAGAAATAAATTTAATATCTGATTACTTCTTTTTCCTCCCTTCCTTATCATTGATATGACTCTGTTTTGTAGGTATTAAATATCCATGTTTTCATGTCATCTAATTGATTATATTAGACCAAGAAAAATGTTTCTGTCTTGTATTTAATAGAAAATATTTTTCAGACTCAGTGAAAAAACTACAGCTGAAATACATAATAGGTTTTCCAGCTTAATCAACTGTTCCTCAAAACTTTTTTTCTCTTATATCTTTAGACAATCATGTTTACAAAGCTGTACTAGTAATGCCATGAAGACCAGGTTCTTGTCTCTAGTAGATATTAATATGAGGAAGATAACACTAGGTTACTTCATTACTTATGACTTAATCCCAATAAGCTCATTATTAAACTTAGGCCTTGATAATTCTTCTGCTAGTCTTGTTATTCACAAATACTGAATAACCCACTGCAGATGTGAAGGTCAAGGGAAGTTTTGGCTGCAGTGACTGTGAGATTATGGAGAGAAGTGAGCAAGATAATTAGTGGAATCACAGTTATGGACTTTGGGAGAGCAGATTTCAGCTTGTTCAGGGAATCTGCTCAGTAGAATATCCTGGGAGACTGCCTTGGAAGCCAAGGAGGCCTCAGAAAGTCATTTACCTCCAAAGATATTCAAAGATATCCTCCTCAAAGCATAAGAACAGGCCATTCCTATTCTAAGGCGGCCAGCATGGATGGGCAGGGAATGCCAGCCTGAGCCCAAACACAAAGGAAGTATAAGAGGTGGAAGCATAGATGTAATACTACAGAGGGGGTACGGAGGCATTGTCCAAGTCTGCTAGGAGGCCAGCTGACTAAAAAGGACTTTTGCAGACAAGGACTTGGGGGTCCTGGAGGACAAGTTAAACATTTTCAAGCAATGTGCTCTTACTGGCAAAAAACCCAACTGGCTCCTGGGCTGCATTAGGGAAGGTGCAATCTACAGGCTGAGGAAAATGATTTTTCCCCCTCTATGGGCTTTGTCTGGTAAAGAGATAATTTTCTTTACAGTAGCTTGTATAGGTCTATTATTTGCATTTGTGCTGAAAACAGTGTTGATAATACAGAGATGTTTTAGTTACTGCTGAACAGTGGTTTCACAGTGCCAAGGCCTTTTCTGCTTCTCACACCACCCCACTAGCAAGTAGGGTGGCGTGCACAAGATTTGGGAAGGGATATATCTGGGACAGCTGATCACAAATGACCAAAGGATATTTCATACCATATGATGTCATGGTCGGCAATAAAAAGCTGGGGGAAGAAGAAGGAAGGGGGGAACATTTGGAATTATGGCACCTGTCTTTCCCAGTAGCCATTTTGCATGATGGAGCTCTAATTTTCTAGAGATGTCTGCACACCTGCCTGCCAATGGGAAGTAATGAATTCCTCATTTTGCTTTGCTTGCATATGTTGCTTTTGCTTTCCCAGTTAAACTGTCTTTATCTAAACCCATGAGTTTTTTCACCTTTATTCTCTTCCCAGTGTCACTGGGAGGGGAGTGAGAAAGCAGTTGTGTGGTGTTCAGCTGCCTACTGGGGTTAAATTACAATATCCTCTCATCACAGAACCTCACAGAAACAAGACAGGCTGACTAACAAACTAGGAATAGGATTTTTTTTTTTTAATGTTAACAAACTCAAACTAAATTTTACTCTAACCAAAATCACCTCAAGACTCCAACAAACATTTACAATCCACAGGTTCAGGATGCCAGTTGGGAATTAATACTACACACCCAATCTAATAATTATTAAGATTTATGGCCGATGACCCAAAATGTGCAATCACTCAACAAATGGGAGGGCGCTCAGGTTCAAGGAGTTTCCTTAGGTGGTGTCCCAACCTAACAGCGAGCCACTGACTTCAGACCCACTGCTCCAAGGACGACCAACTCAAAATAGCTCTCCGGTGTGTCTCCATCTGTACCCTAGTCAAACCTGATCTGTGGTCATGTGTGGTCAGGTCGAGCTTATTGGCTGAAGACCTCAGCTTCCTTACTTTCAACCCTAATATCTGACTGCCACCATGTGGGCATGACAAGAACTGTAGTAGGAAGTTTTGGTGGGCTTTTGTCAGGTCTTTGTTGGGTCATTGCTGGGGCAGGAGCATCTGCCACGCTCATCTCTCTGGTTCTTGTGAGACCACACCTGGAGTGCTGTGTTCAGTTTTGGGCTCCCCAGAACAAAAGAAGCACTGACAAACTGGAACAGATGCAGCAGAGGGCCATCAAGTTTACAGTTGGGTTTGGTCATAGGACATTGAAGGAGAGTCTGAAGTTTTCATCATGGAGATGAAAATGGGGTATCTTATTGCCATCTACAATTACCGAACAAAAGAGTAATGTAGAAGATGAAGCTAGACTCTTCTTAGAGGTACAAAGTGGTGGGATAAAAGGCAGTAGATGCAAGTTGCAGAAAAAAGAACATTCCAACTAGATAGAACGAAAACCTTTTTCTTCATGAACATTGTCAAACAGTGATACAGGCTGTCCAGAGATACTACAGAATTCCCATACTTGGAAATATTCAAAACTCCCCTTAAGACTATCCTGAGCAATCTGTTATCGTTGGAACTCTTTAATCAGATATCTCCAGTGTTTCTATCCAACATAAATTTTTCTATGCCTCTGCAATAATTCTTCTCTTCTGTGTTAACTTTCCTCAGTATATATATAGATCACCCAGATTTAACTGTGCTAAGACCATAAAAAGTTGTTTTTTCATTATTTCATTATACTAAGCTATACATAAGGTGAATTACAAGAAAGTAAATTCAAACAGTGTTTCTAATATGTGTCATTATTAGACATTTTTAATGAATGAGGAGGCAGACAAACTTGTCATCATTCTTGTGGAAATTGTACTCATCATATTTGTGGACAAATGGTGTACTTAACATGTCATTGTCTCTCAGAAGAATGAAACTGTCGGAACTCATTTCTCAGAACCCATTATGATGCTAAGCTAAAATCAGAGGAGAAAATTTTTCTTGCAAAGATATTCTTCTTCTGGTACAAACCTGATGGACATGGCTTTTTAAAAATTATAGACATATTTTATGAATGATAGGTATATTTTAACACCATGATTTCTCAAGGCCTCTTCAGCTATTCCTGAATCTTGCTGCTGTGTATATGCGACTGACTGTTAACCTACAGTTCTGCCTACAATGTACTTACAGAACTAAGCACATGTATCGGAATAGCTCGTATTGGACACTGGCCTACTTCACTTCCCCAGACTGTGATACTCAATTTTTCGAATGCTTTCAAGAACTGATTTCTTTTGTTATGATTTGCATTTTACCCTGATTATATTTTTTCTTAATTACCTATACACACACTCACATACCAATCTCAACAGGGGCCAGGAACACAAATAAAATTGAAAATTACTATAAATATACTAACCAAAAGAGGAACTGGAACTTCTGAACATTATTTTAAAGTTTCTGTGTTAAGAGCAATAGTACATGTAGGACAAGAGTCAATGCAATTTTAAATTTTTTTATTATTATTATTTTTTCACAACATGCTAACACGTCCTATATTTTGAAGTGGACTATGGATTTAATTTTTCAGTATCATGAAATTGATGGATTCATTTCTTAGTATAGCTGAAATCAAGGTCCTAATATTTTATTTCAATATATTCTTACTGTATATCCTTCAGTATATCTTCATCTACTAATGTTAATTAAAAAATATCCTCAAGGTATGTATGAATAGGAAAAATGCTCAGAAAATTGTGAAACACATAGTAAAATATGTATTTCTTACATTGCCAAGTAGTCCTTTCAACTTTCTTACTTTAACAGCATGAACACTTAAACCAAAATGTTCCCAAAAGTCAAAGTACTCAACACATATGAATATGAGGAAAGGTCTATTTTTGCCTAATTAACTTGTTACTGAAAGTCGAAGATATTTCTTTATTTGGAATGTGATTTTTTTTATTTTATGCTGAAATAATATACAAAATCAGAATAAACTCTGTGTCTTTGGGACAGTGAAGAAGTTTGGGGTATTTGTGGGCATTACTTTATTTAGAAATTATGTAGACAAAACAGCCACAGGATAAATGCAATATTGATAGATATATATAACACAAATGAAAATTATTCTTAGGAAGAAAGGATATGTTTCTGTAGAAAGCATACCAAGTTGTCAATTTTTCTACTATTCAGCGATGAAAAAATTGGAGAAATGATCCCAAGGTTAGTATATCATAAACAACATCACTGACAATTTAACAGACTGTTGTGACTCCACCTGGCTCCACTGACTGTTATAAAATATTTCTAAATCCCTTGTATTGATAATTGAGAAGACACATAGATTCCATTGAAATTAAATTGGAGACCATGTGGAAAGACCTGAAAATAAGTAAGTTTAATTTATTGGTTTTGACTTCAAAATGGGAAGATTTAATCTGCTCTCACTCAATATAAAATAATGAACTTGTGTGAGTTGTTACCATCTTGGAACCTTGTATTATAGAAAAAAAAAAGAAAAAAGAAAAAAAAAAAAGAAAAAAGTATCTCTGTACGGGTTCATATGTTTGTGCAGAGAAAAAATAAAAGAAAAAGAGAAACTTTATTTTACCAGGATGGCAAATTAAGATTTTGAACACAAGATGGCAATCTTCTGTGGGCTAGATGTTAATTTCTCTACAAGATGGTCTTATGGGTGATAATGAGACAGTGTAGTCCTATTTTCTGTGAATTTTCTTATTTTCTTTTTGGATATCTTCACCAGTTTGACAACCAACATTACAGTGATTCGTTGACACAAAGTAAATATCCTTTTCACATAGGAAATCAGCTTTTTTTTGCATTGTGCTCTAATTACTGAAAGTGAAGAGCTTTGTTTAAGGAGTATTTTGAGTATATAATTTTAATTTAATATTTTGAACAGATAATATACTGGATAAACCTGAAAAACTTAATAGAAACTAATGGCTTCTGCAATATTTGTTTTCTTTATCTGGAATACTCCACATGGAATTCAATGCCCTATTTTATTTTTGGTTTGGTTTGGGTTTGGTTTGAGTTTTTTTAACTTTTACATTTCTCTTCACTGTCTTCTTTGTTTTGCCTCAATAAATGCAATATACCTGTAAGTTAGATCTTTGGCATTTCAGATGTTCCAGCTAGCAAAGTATACCTCCACCTTAACACAGATTAATATTATACCAATCTTGTCCTTCACCCTTATTCCAGTTTCTTTTTATATTCAAATCTCTCACCCTAACTTCCACAGATCTGTCCATGGTAAGAGTAACACCTAGCTTGGCAGAAGGCTTTACATTGTGCTGCCGAAAGTTTGTAGGGCCAGCTCCATCAGGAGCTAAGGACTGCCTCAAGCTCCACCACATTTTATTCCATGACAGTCATGTTTTCAATCTTGCTTTATGGAACAAAAAGATATAGCAAACATAGCTGTAAACAATTCTTGTCATTTTTCCACTGGAGGGAAAAGAAACCAAGAAGATCATATCTGACAAACATGAATCACAAAATTAACAAGGTTTTCTGGGAGGGAGTTATTCACTACCATATGAACACAGGAGGATTTTCTTTAAGATTTCACCAGTTTTCTAAAACCAGTGGAGTCCATGCAACTGGCATCTTCCTGTGCTAATAATGCTAATTTTTTTTAAAGATGATAGAATCATACAATCATCAAATCATTTAGGATGGAAAACACCTTTAAGATGATCGAGTCCAACCATTATCCTAGCACTGCCAAGTCCACCACTAAACATGCCCCTAAGCACCACATCTACACATCTTTTAAATAACTCCAAGGATGGTGACTCAACCACTTCCCTGGGCAGCCTGTTTCAAAGCTTAACAATTCTTTCGATGAAGAATATTTTCCTAATATCCAACCTAGGCCTCCCCTGGCATGACTTGAGGCCATTTCCTCTTGTTTTATTGCTTGTTCCTTGGTAGATCAGATCGATGCCAACCTTTCTACACCCTCCTTTCAGGTAGTTGTAGAGAGCCATCAGGTCTCTCCTCAGCCTGCTTTTCTCCAGCCTAAACAGCCCAGGCTCCCTCAGCCACTTGTCATAAAGCATGTGCTCTAGACCCCACCTACAACAAGTTTACCAGTACCATGTCCAGATGGCTTTTGAATATCTCCAAGGGTGGAGGGTCCACAACTTCTCTGGGCAGCCTGTGCCAGAGATCAGTCAACCTCAACTAGAAAAGTGTTTCCTGATGTTAAGACAGAACCTTCTGTGTTCCAGATTGTGCCCATTGCCTCTGGTCCTGGTCATTGGACACCACTGAAAAGAGCCTGGCTGTGTCTTCTTTACACCCTTCCTTCAGATATTTGTACACATTGATAAGATTGCTCTTGAGCCTTCTCTTCTTCAGACTAAAAAATCACAGTTAATAAGAGATTCTCCAGTCCCTTAATCATCCTTGTCGCCCTTTGCTGGAGTCAATTCAGTATGTCCATGTCTCTCTTGCCCTGAGAAGCCTGAAACTGGACCCAGTTCCCCAGGTGTGGTCTCATCAGTGCTGAGTGGGGAAAGGATCGTCTCCTTGGACCTGCTGCCAATATTCTGTGTAATGCAGTTGAAGATACCATTCACCACCTTTACAACAAGGGCACATTTCTGGCTCATATTCAACTTGGTGTTCACCAGGACCCCCAGGTCCTGTTCTGCAAATCTGTTTTCCGGCTGGGCTGCGCCCACAATACAGTGGTGCATGGAGTTATTCCTCTCCTGGTGCAGAACTTTGCACTTCTTGTTGACCTTCATGAGATTTCTGTCAGTCCATTAATCCAGCCTGTCAAGGTCCCTCTGGGTGACAGCACAACAATTCGGTGTATCAGCCACTCCTACTCATTTTGTATCATCAACAAATTTGCTGAGGATAGATTCTGCCCCATCATCCAAAATTTTAATTAAGATGCTGAACAGGGTTGGACACAATATTGACCCCAGGGATACACCACTAGTTACTGACCTCCAACTAGACTTTGTGCCACTCATTACAACAATCTGGGCCCATTTCTTCAGTCAGTTTTCAGTACACCTCATTGTTCATCCAGCCCATACATCAACAGTTTCTCTATGAAGATGTTATGGGAGACAGTGCTGAAAACATTAATGAATTAAAGGTTCCTAAACCAGGTAAAGTAGACACTAACAGATGTCTCAAAGATGTCTTTAGGTGCTTGTCTCAGAAATACGTTTAGGCATGACTGCAAATGGGGATGTAACACCTGAAACACAAAATCAGCTCTTTGGCACTGAAGTTCAGCATAGCAATAAATTCAACATTTTCCATACTGAACATCATATCATCCTGAGGGACTTTGAAGGTACTCTTTAAGCCATGGAGCAGATTGAGTAAAAATCTGTCCCTTCTCTCTTCTGTACTACTCTGAAATGAAAAAAACCCCAAACCAAACAAACAAAAAAACCCACAAACACCAAAACATGGTGGTCCAGTTGAAAAATATGCATTTGTCAGGGTGGGAAAAGGCACTCATTCCTGAGTTAGATACTCTGGGAATTTTTATTATTTTTTTCTAATGGAGAAGACATTGTTTTGCCATGTCATGTCTGGGGCATTCCTTAGACTGATCAGAGATGTGATTACATCCTCTGTGAAGAGACTTGAACTCTGACTCCTCTATTCCTTGGTTTACCAAGAAAAAATAATACAGTATTATTAGTAGTATTTCCTCTGCCTTAGCTTGTAGGAAGGTTATACATATTTCGACCATGTGTATGAGCCTCTACTTAAATGACACAGGTAAGCAGAATACCTTCTAGTTTAAGTATGATTGGGAATAAGTTCAGTTACATCACCACTGTCAGGGCTTTACAGTTTTTCCTTTTACCAGTACTGTGTGGAATTGTACAAATGGTATTATTTTTGCAATACAGAAAATATTCAAATATTTCAATGCATAGCAAAATATTTAACTTTTCATTTATTTAACTTGTTAAATATATAACTTAAGTTTCTATTTTATCTTCTCCAGTTCATAATAGAAGAGAAATTGCTAGAGAATAAGAAGAATAATAGAAAACATTGATTCATAAATATCATTACCGTGGCCAGCAGGTCAAGGAAGGTGACTCTCCCTCTTTGCTCTACTCTTGTGAGACCCCACCTGGAATACTGCATCCAGCTCTGGGGCCCTCAACATAAGAAGGATGTCGACAAGTTGGAGGAAGTTGAGGTCACAAAGATGCTCAGAGGGCTGGAGCACCTCTCCTATGAAGAAAGGCTGAGAGAGTTGGGCTTGTTCAGCCTGGAGAAGAGAAGGCTCCAGGGAGACCTTATTGCAGCCTTCCAGTACCTTAAGGGTGCCTACAAGAAAGCTGGGGGTGACATTTTACAAGGGCACACAGTGACAGGACAAGGAATAATGGGTTTAAATTAAAAGCAGGGAGATTTAGATTAGATATCAGGAAGAAGTTCTTCCCGGAGAGGGTGGTGAGGCACTGGCACAGGTTGCCCAGAGAAGCTGTGGGTGCCCCATCCCTGGCAGTGTTCAAGGCCAGGCTGGATGAGGCTTTGAGCAACCTGGTCTAGTTAAGGGTGTCCCTGCCCATGGCAGGGGAGTTGGAACTAGAGGATCTTTAAAGTTCCTTCCAAACCAAACTGTTCTATGATTCTATGATTACTTTTTTATTTTCCTCATTGCTATAAAGTTGCAAAGTTACTTCACGACATAAAAACAAAGAAATTATTAAAAAATCAGCCAGATTATTCTGAATTTAACAGTCATTTTAAACTGCCGCAAAATGTTTTGTTTATTCACCAGCAGCAATGAAAGTATTGAACATCAACTGCAGTTTACTCATATGAGACTAAAATTTTAATAGGTTATTATTAAGACTGTGTTTTACAAATGTCCTGAAAACTGCTTGAAAGATAAATTTTATAAAGATACCTTAGTATTTATTTAGTATATAAATATTCATTCAGTATATATTTATATACTGATACATACAACACAAAATCAGTTAGCACAATAACATGCCATTTCTTTCAGAAAATATTACAAGATTTACAACCTAGGATAACAGAAATTTTAATACAGAATTCCAAAATAAAATTACTGAGGAAAATTGTTAGGACTTCACATGTGAGATATAGGGATAGAAGGGTTAAGCATGCTTTTAAAAGTGGTCTTAATAATTTCAATTCTGCTATTGTCTTGGAAGCATTCAAATCACTGATTGTTCTTCCAGCATTTCCTATCTTTCCTGTTCTTTTGTTTCAATTAAAAGATAACTTTTAAGATACCCTACTTCCTACCTGTGGTTGTGGTCCCTACATTTTTGTTATCTTAATTTACATTCTTTTTTGTTCCTCTGAGAACAGTCATGCTAGTTTTTACCACAAGAATGTATCAGTAAGAATCTTGAACTAGACCCTTTAAAAAACATTTAATTCAATTATGAGTTACTTTTAAAGTTAATGTTGGTGTGAAATTTTTTTAATGTTGTTAAAAATACATATTAGATAAAGGTGATCATTTTCCTACTAAAATTAGTGGATGATTCAGTAGATAAAATATCAGTCTCTGCAGGAATCCAACAAGCTGGATAGCCAGTCACAGCAAGCTTCAAGTCATGTATGAGACAATATTGTTTAGAGTTTTTTAAAAATTCATAATTTGGTGCTAATCCACATAACATGTATCACAGTTAACATTGTTCCAGCTTACTCCATCTCTGGCCTATCAAAATTTTCCTGCAAAACCTTCTAAGTTTAACAACATCACTGATGTATTATGTCACTAGATTTAGAGTCCAAAAGCATACCCTCTCGCTAAAAAGCAGAATACATATGTATCTACAGTGATAACTTTCTCATAATGCTCTCCCTGATAAATAGTCTCGTTCTTATGCACACATACATTTAATTTCATGTACTCCAGGTAGTTCTTCTGATGTCAATGGTGCAACTAAAAGTTTTCTAAACAGCAGGCTGCGATCACAAGTCTGTTTCATATATCCCCAGGAGAAGCTGGCCCACAAAACACCCTCACAGTCAGATACAACCTCTGTGACATGTCCCTCTCTCAGGAGTGGTGTGTGTTAGAGGATGGCTCATGTTCTTTTTAATTCAAGTAATGAAGGATTGGCTGGTTGGTTCATTTTCTTCTGCCAAAATCCTATGTAGCTAAAAGTAATTCCAAATTCATGGGTTTGCCTTGACTTTGAATTTCTGTTACTTTTTCTTTTGACAATTGCAAACCCAGATTTGGTTATTTCTTGTATTCTTTAATTTCTAAAACTACGTAGGGTAGGCCAATCTTTCTCATTGTGTAAGCCCAAAAACCAATACTTGCATAGGACTGACAAGTGCAAGACCTGTATTTTGGCTCTTAATTGAACAGTACAGACATTCAGAGAGGCTAGGCTACATGTTCTGTTGGATGCCATAACTCCTTAGGTTAGGTTTTTGTCTGTGCCACAATAATTCAGAAAACCTTTCATTCTTTTAGTGAGGATTCTTTCTTATACTTTCTGTTTTAGATATTCCCTTCAAATACCTTTTTTGTTGTTGTATTTGTAAAAACAAAAACACTGCAGCATAACCTGTTTCTCTTAATCTTCCTAACACAATACAAAACATGGTCCTTAACCTGAAGCATTTCCATATGTCTTTGTTGTGCCTTTTAGCACATACAAATGAAACACAGTAGTCGGAAGTAAAAAGTCAAATGCTGGAGGACAACAGCTGTTGTAGGTGTATGCTTGACTGTGGTGTTAACTGACAAACAGATGGAGAAAAACAGGTCTCCCAAGTGGCATTCAGAAGGCTTTTATGGATAAAAGAGCAGTCTAAATGTGGTGTTTGGGCCCACTGAAATTTAAAGTGAGTTAATTTTTTCTTCTGTGTTCTAGAAATTTATATGTACGAAGGCAGCTGATATACTTGAAATAATTTTGGGGGGTGGGGTGCGGGGTTGTGTTTGTGTATATATATCAGCTTTAAATTTATATTTAATTTGACACAAAATAATTTATGGGGGAGACTTTTGATTTTGGTCCTCTTTTTTGCATTGTAATTTGCATTTACTGACAAAGAGTGGAAAAACATCATATTGTATGGATTGAATACAAACATGCTGTTTCTAAGATGTATTTAACAATTGACATAAGAGACAATAAATAATTCTGATGATAGAAAGGTAATAGAAAAAGAATTAATGCAAACAAAGGGATATGTACAAGTATGGAATTAGTGCTTAAAAGCAGTGAAAGCCTTCTTTCAGCGTATTCTGATACGACATGCAATGTGAAGAGGTCAGTGTCACGTTTTTCCCTGGTTTCCCAGACAAGACAAGGGTCTGCAAATCCCTGTTCTAGGCAATATTTTGCCACTGTCCTGAGCTGTGATCTTTGACAACTTGCTTCATTTCTGATTCCCTTCTCATTCTTTTGAGCAATTTATTTTTTAAATTAATGTAAAAGATCTTCAAGGAAAATAATTGTCTCATGTCTTTTCATAGTTCTTGGCACTAATGCAATTTCTTTGTAATATTAAGTGAAATGTAGCGGGGACTCAGGTAAGAGGAAGAGAATTAAGAGTTCAGATGCTTATCTGTTTTTTAAATTATTTTATTAGAGTTTTATAATAACAGAGTAAAACCAAAACAGCAGTTCAGGGATGTTATTCTCAGTTCCCTAGATTAGTTGGATCCAGGATCGTTTGTCTTCTTTCTTCCTAAACTGTTTTTTGGCTACATGAGTTTCAAGAAGAATGATGGATAAAGTTTTCCTGGAAATAATAAAAAGCCTAGTCATTACAGAACTTAAGTGGGTAAAGGTTTCACTTTTCCTCTGTGTTATGTAACTGCTAGCCAATTTATACCTAGACTTTTTTATTGTTTCAGTGGAACTTAGCTGAACTTCAGGTGGTCTGTCTACTTAAATTTGTTTCATAATAGAATCATAGAAATATAGGGAAACATATCATAGAATCACAGAATGGTTTGGGTTGGAAGGGACCTTAAAGATCATCCAGTTCCAACCCCCCTGCCATGGGCAGGGACACCCTCCACTAGACCAGGTTGCTCAAAGCCTCATCCAGCCTGGCCTTGAAGACAGCCAGGGATGGGGCATCCACAGCTTCTCTGGGCAACCTGTTCTAGTGTTAACAGAACTAAAGGCAGGAAGATAAAAGCACCTATCAACCTATCTCCTCAGAAAAAATACTCAGAAACACATCTGGAAGACAACATGTAGTCAGGAGTCAAAAGAAATATTTATAACATTTTTGTATTACATTCAGGAACAACATCATTTGGACTAAAAATACTACTAAAACTGGTAATTCTCACAGATATCTTGTTTATGTTTTATTACTTGCTCATAAATCTGAGTTGGTAGAGTTGACAAGAATCCAGTTTATAAGAAAAGCAAGAAGAACTTAGTCATGTGAAACACTGCCATTAAGCTTTGTAAAGACAATGAAACTCACACATCCTCTTGTATGGAGATTTGCACAAGTAGCCTAATTCTTGTATCATAAACCTGTACATGTTGAAATGTTAAATGCAGCCCAATCTGAGAAGTCCTGATTTTATAGAACTAGGAAGCATATGGAAAAGGCTGTGCAAGAGCTTAGAATAATTGTATAGGTCGTCTTTCATGTTTAATTTTTTCTATTTTATTTGTTTGTTTGTTTTGTAACAGAAGGCACATGTAAACCACTGTGGTTTATTAAGTTGCTCATTATCATTTTGCTGCCTTTCTGCATCTTGTAAACCTTTCCCCAGACTTCATTCTTGACACTAAGGAGAACTCTGAAACCTGTATGCATATTATCTTTGGGAACTCTTACATAAGAATGAAGTGATATAACAATTTTAGAATTAGGTCCTTAGTGTCTGCCAAATCATGTAATTATAGAAGTAACATGCAAGGTAAAAGCACTTGACATACATACTTAATCAAACATTAAAGCCTTGACAAAATTTTACTATGTTCCTATAAAATTATTCTAGTTCACAATGTAGAAGGATCATTCTACAGTGGCTTAAAACATTTGTATTCAGTTAAGAGTGACTGCCAGACATCCCCTAGTTTTTGCTCCCTCCATCCCTTAGTAGAAACTACTCATTTTACATATAGCATATTACAAAATATTTCATAAGATACATATCAGAATACTGTTGTAAATGTTTAGAGTTAGATTCTAGCCTTTTCCTTCCGTATTTTACAGATCTCATAAAATGTCAGCTAACTCTACTGTGCTTCAAGTCTAGCATGCTCTTCAGAGGGACCTGGCTGGCCACATAGGTCTCAGACTTTCCCTTCTCAGTGAGTTAGGTCTGAGACATAGAAAAATACATACATATTTTGTAATATATTTTTTTATTCTTCAATTTTAAATATGTCTTAACTATGTACCTATTTTTCCAATATACATTTCTGTATGCCACATATGCCATTGTTGCCACAGAAGTTTCCTGTAAACGCAAATAAATGTCTCCAAATCACTATTTTTAGCAAAATGCAGTTCATGTTACCAAAAAAAAAAAAAAACCACTGCAACAGGCAGTATTGTCTAAAAAGTCATTCTTAGAATGACATTAAAAAGAATGCACAGCTATGATTTAAATATATACTTGATTTTCTCTGTTTTTCTTTGTTTAGAAAGGGTTTAAGTTCTTTGTGCAGCCCTGTGACCTAATGAACTGTAAAGCAGAGACTGTGGATTCAGATGTTTGTACAACTGGGTTTTTTTAAAGAATATGGAGATTGTCTTTATTCAATAATGCCACAGGCAGCATGCTTAAGTGAGTAAATCTAGCGTTTATTGTGTTCCCGGTGACCATTCTTCTGTTAAACTGATGTCTGATGTTAAAATTCTTATCTGTATTTGTGTCTTTGAGTAAGTGTTTAGACATCTTACAGGTTTCTAACAGGGGACTGGCTGTTCTTTTCACTGATGTTTCCACTAATAGTACATGTTCGTGCAGAAGATGATCTCAAGTAATCATTTTCAACGAATTCTGGTAGAATGCTAGTTACAATGTTCAGGTTAGGAACCTTCATGTTCCATTTCAAGATTGGCTGAACATATCCTGTACTTGGCCATTTCTCTTCCTGTTTATACTTTCAATTGTTTTATTTTGGGGAAAGGATTCTCTTTCATTGTGTGTATATAAAACTGAGGCATAGTGGGACACCAAATCTCAGTATAAACATTTTTAATTATAGGAGGAATATTACAAATTAGCTGACATTAGGGGATCTCTTCAGAAGAATAATTGTTGGTATCTAGTGCTACTGAAGCTCTAAGATACACAGTTTGGCATCCAGAAGTCTGTTTGGAAAGATGTGTGGTTCCCCTGGGTCAGTTTTTATAATTGCAAGACTGTACAGATGCTATCACATTTGGCAGAACTGACAAATAGAACTCAAGAATAGCCATCTGTCACACTAGAAAACTAACTGGCAAATAGAACACAGGAATAGCCACCTATCACACTAGAAAACTATTCTTAAGCAACTGAATGAAAGCCCTTAGGTTTTCCCCTAAGTCAGATAGACATAGGAATCTCCATCCCAAGATAGTTGTCTATATAGATCAGCATAATCAATTTCTAAAGAGGGAAATCTCTCTCTTCTATTGGGTTTGTGTGGTGGGATTTTGGTAGCAGAGGAGGGGCTACAGAGGTTGCTCCTGTGATAAGCTGCTAGAAGCTTCCCTGGCTCCAAGTCAGACCTACCACTAGCCAAGACTGAGCCAATCAGCAACAGTGGTAGCACCTCTGACAAAATATTTGGGAGGGGGGAAAAAACACCTGTGAAACCCGCAGCAGAGAGACAAGAAGGTAGACACCAAGGTCAGTGAAGAAAGGTGGGGAGGGGGTGGGCCAAAACAGAGGTTTCCCTGCAGCCCGTGGTGAGAGGGCAGCCTGTGCCCTGCAGCCATGGAGGGTCACAGGCAAGCAGAGACACCCTACAGCCCGGGGAGGGCCCCACGCTGGAGCAGACATCTGTGTCCAAATGTGTCCTGGACTCTGTGGGAAGCCCAGGCTGGAGCAGTTTGTTCCTCATGGACTGTGCTCCACAGAAGGGACCCACAGCAGAGCAGTTCATGAAGAACTGCAGTCTGTGTGATGGACTCATGTTGGAGAAGTTCATGGAGGACTGTGTCCCATGGGAGGGACCCCATGCAGCAGCAGGTGAAGAGTGTGAGGAGTCTTCCGCCAGAGGAGGAGGAAGCAGCAGAGATGACATGTGATGAACTGATTGGGAAACCCCTATCCCCTGCCCCCCCTGTACTGCTGAGTGGGGTAGGAGGTAAAGAAAACGTGAGCAAAGCTGAGTCTGAGAAAGAAGGGAGGGGTGGGAGGAAGGTGATTTTAAGATGTCGTTTCATTTCTCATTGCCCTACTCTGATTTGACTGGTAATGAATTAAATTGATTTTTCTTCCCCATGTCAAGTCTGTTTTGCCTGTGACTGTAATTAATGAGTTATCCCTCCCTGTCTTTGCCTCCACCCACCAGCCTTGCATAGTATTTTCTACTCTCTATCCCACCTTGGGGTACAAGTGAGCAAGCAGCTGCGTGATGCTTAGTTGACAGCTGGCCTAAACCTTGACGTCTCTACATAATGTTTATAGAAAACTGGAAAATTTCTTTCTTTTATTTATTTTATGTTATTTTGAGGGGTTTTTTTTGTTCTGAACAGTTACAGTAAGTGGATTAACTAACTGCAACAGGTTTTCTATTAATGAAAATTTTCTCCTGCTCTACACAAATATTCAGATTTCTCCTCTCAGTGCATGCTGGCATATAAGGTCTATTTTGTCACTGAACTACTAAAGCAGGTGAATGTTTCCAGAGAAGTGAAAATCACAGCATTCACTCACATTCACAGGAAGCATTCAACTAACAAACTGAATTTTATATGTTTTGAGGTTGAAGGCAATGCAAAGAAGGGAAATCTGCACTATAGCAACAGCCACATGAAACCTGACATGTACATGCATGTCTTCTAAAAATCATATACTGTGCAAAATCTACTATGTAAGAAGAGCTGCTAGATGGTGTTTCAGTGCTGCAGTCTACCTTTTTTTTTTTAATTTTTTAGTGCATTATTTCCCAAGGAAATTATTACTTAGAAGACATGCTTTCATAAAGTTCCAAATTTATAAAAATTTAAATGTGAGCAAAATATAGTAAATTTCACATAATGCCAAATTACTTTTTAAAGCAAACTTTATGTGACTGATTTATAACAGTGTATAAGTTTTTGATTGCTAACAGGTGTACCTTAAGGAGTTGTAAAATACAAGGACATAAATTGGTTGAGTCAATAAAATCAGCTGCGGAGGTTCTTTTTACAATTGTTCATTAACAAATCAGGATAAAAATTTAAATCAGTATTGCAGTAAAACTAGTAAATCCTCCTTCTCAGCTGAGGAAGCTTACTACTGTCAGCAGAGAGCCAGATCATCCCATCTGATATTGTTTGAGAAAGCATATTTTATTGATATTGTTTTGTATTGGGTTTGCCTGGCAAGGTTTTGGCAGCGGGGAGGTGGGAAGGGAGGTGGGCAGCTACAGGGGTGGCTTCCGTGAGAATCTGCTGGAAGACAAGCCAATGCCAGCAAAGACAGACCTGCTGCTGGCCAAGACCGAGCCAATCAGTGGGTGTGGTAGCGTCTGGGATAATATGTTTGTGAAGGGAAGAAAAAAAAAAAGGGAAAAGACTTTACAGCAGAGAGAGAGATATGAGAGAAACAACTTTGCAGACCCCAAGGTCAGTGGAGAAGGAGGGGGAGGAGGTGCTCCAGGTGCGATCCAATGTCAGCCCTCCACACGTTTGCATATATGTATGCAAACAACACACATCAGATTGCATCCTTATGGTAATGCACCTATGTTTCTCTTTGCAAATGGCAAAGACTGAGTAAAGAAAAAGGCGTTCAGTAATCCAGGCACAGAAACCAATACTAAGCAGTAATTGAAAATTACATGTTTGCTTGGAAACTGCTGAGAATATTACTTTGTCTCAGATGAAGAGATATATGAAGTAGGCATTAAAATAGTAAAACCTTTTCCTTCAAAAGTGCAATTGATCTTAGTTTTAAGAAACAGCAACGGAGAACACTGAGTACTATCTTTAGCCTCAAAAATCTCTCAAGACAACACACAAATATTAGAATACTTACCTTAAGATTAGCTAGATAAAATTGGACAATTCCAATGGAGTTATTAGGTTATGGTTGCATATACTTAGATTCAGATTAACAGTAATGAAATATGCCTACTAAGAATAATGGCCCTTTCAGAAAAGAGTACATCTAATCAAGCGTGTTATGCAACACTGAGTTTTTGTTCAAGGGGTTTGCTGTTTAATAGCTGTTTGGTGGCATTTGGAACTGGATGCAGTTATTAAACAATGTAAAAAGCTAATTTGTTTCTTGGCAGGAGGAGTTAGCCCTTTTACTCTCACTCAGATTCAAATAAAATAACCCTTAAGTTAAATAACTACAGAGAAGGAAAATCATACACACGTGATAATGAAAAAACTGACAGCCTATTTTTTACAATCTTGTAATCTTCTGTTGGAAGATATCATCAAAAAAATGTAAATATATCTCAAAGTACTCTGAATCTGAAAGTACTCTGACTAAAATAAGAAGAATGGGGACAGAATCAAGAACAGCGTCTGTAAAGAAAGTTTTGGTTTGGTTATTTTTCATTTGTCTAATGAGAATATAGGACAGTACAGCTCCTAATAGTACATCATAAGATATCACAGCAGCATAAAACTATAGGATGGCAAGATATCCCTGGACTGACAATCTTATTCAAGAAAATCTCTCTGAAATCAGTTTATAAGAACATTATTCATAAGAAGTATACAACAGTTTCTTTAATAAAACCTTTCAACAAATGTAAGATTTAGTTTGATTTTTTACTTAGCTGAACAATACCAGACTAGAGTCCAAAATCTAGATCCAGAGAAGTGACTAAAACAATTAGCTTTTACCAGAGTCTCAGAACTAATGGAGATCCTTTATAAAATAAGATTAAAAAAAAGAAATTACCACAGATGATGTTTATGAAAATCTGATCACTTTTATTCAAAGATAGTCTACAAAGACGATTTAGAACATTGCCACATAGCAGTCATTTATTTCATCAATTTTTGTGAACCTTGGGATTCATCTGACCAAACAGGTACAACTACAGAAGTTATTGAAAACACGTATTATTCCAATAAGGATCAGAATCTAATGGCTAATTTAACATTCCAATCTAAATAGATCAGATTGATTTGTGCAGGAAAGTCACATTTAGTTGACTAACCTTAAGTATCTAAAGCCACTTGAGATATACTAAGATGTTCCATCTCTTCAACATCTGCTAATTCTAAAGGTTGTAGCTTGTAAAGGACTTCTTTTGACATATGCCAGCCCTATGCAGACAGACTTCCTAAAGCTCTAAAATGGTCCAAGACGTCTATGTTGAAGTGACCCCACAGTGCCTATTCATCTCTACAGTTCACAAAAAATTTAAGATTTACTAGCTCCAGTTTTGTTATCCACATTTCGTTGGACTTCCAGCCACAGCAACTGAGTCTATCTGATCCTGGTGATGACAAGTTCAAAACTGGACAATGTAAATTGCCTCTGAAAACTCACATATTTGATTTTTCCCTGAAGTAGACTAAAAAAATACACAGATGCCTAGATTTGTTCTATCTAACTTTGTATACTTCAGCAGGTCCAGCTGTCCTCCCTGTGTATGCCAGCTTGTCTCAAGCTCAAACTGACAGGGATCAGTCTTGCCTCACTATAAGTGTCCTGAAAGTACATGACTGAAATTGTGTGGAAAGGTTTAGCGCTCACTATCATGTAACTGCAGATGCTCATATAAGCTTCAGCTCAACATGTTAATCTTCCAACCATTAAAGTTTACCCTTCATTTCTATGGATGAAGAAGCTAAACAGGGATAAACCACTGCTTTTAGCACTGGTAGTAATTTCCTTATTGTTAAATTCTTAGAATTGTTCTTCATCCAGTTTTAGCTTGCCCTAACTTGCAGTCTTGAACCAGAGCCCAGGCAAGATAAAATCCACATGTAACATAATTCTCAAAGGATAGATTGGTTATGGCCACCTTGTTTGATCAATATAGACACAAAGTGTGTCTTGTAACTTATTTTTAAGATTAGAGGACTGCCTCTGGTCTGTTTCGTTTACTGTACAAGTGTATAGCGTGATTTCACCAGGGAGAAAACACGCTTGACCAATCTCACAGCCTTCTATGATGGCATGACTTCTGGGTGGATGAGGGGACAGCACTGGATGTTGTCTACCTCAACTTCAGCAAGGCTTTTGACACTGTCTGTCATAACACCCTCATAGGTAAGCTTAGGAATTGTGGGTTAGATGAGTGAACAGTGAAGTGGATTGAGAACTGGCTGAATGGCAGAGCTCAGAGAGCAGTGACCAGGAGTGCAGAATCTAGTTGGAAGCCTGTGACAAGCAGTGTTCCCCAGGGGTCAGTACTGGGCCCAGTCTTGTTCAATGTATTCATCAATGATCTAGATGAGGGGACAGGGTGTAGCCTTGGCGTGTTTGCTGATGACACAAAACAGTGAAGAGTGGCTGATACACCGTAAGGCTGTGCCACCATACAGTGAAACCTGGACAGGCTGGAGAGTTGGGCAGAGAGGAACCTAATGAAGTTCAACAAGGGTAAGTGTAGAGTCCTGTACCTGGGAAGGAATAACCCCATGCACTGGTACAAAATGGGGGTTGGCCCACTGGAAAGAAGCTCTGCAGAGAGGGACCTGGGAGTCCTGGTAGACAATAAGTTATCATGAGCCAGCACTGTGCTCTTGTGCCCAAGAAGGCAAACGGTGTCCTGGGGCGCATTAAAAAGAACATGGCCTGTAGGTCAAGGGAGGTCATCCTCCCCCTCTACCCTGCCCTAGTGAGGTCACATCTAGAGTACTGTGTCCAGTTCTGGGCTCCCCAGTTCAAGAAAGACAGGGAACTACTGGAGAGAGTCCAATGGAGGACTACAAAGATGATCAAGGGAATGGAACACCTCTCCTATGTGGAAAGGCTGAGAGCTGGGTCTGTTTAGTCTGGAGAAAACTGAGAGGATCTTATCAGTGCTTAAAAATACATAAAATCTAGGTGTCAAGAGCATGGGGCAAGACTCTTTTCAGTGGTGCCCAGCAACAAGACAAGAGTCAATGGGCACTAACTGTAACACAGGAAATTCCATCTCAACATGAAGAAAAACTTCTTTACTTTGAGAGTGCCAGATCACTGGAATGGGCTGCCCGGAGAGGTTTTGGAGTCTCTTTCTCTGGAGATATTCAAACCCCACCTGGATGTGTTCCTGTCCAACCTGCTCTAGGTGAACATGCTTTGAAAAGGGGGTTGGATTAGATGATCTCCAAAGATCCCTTCCAACCCCTACCATTCTGTGATTCTGTGAATAACACAGTTTCTGGCTATTTTGGACCCTTACAAGTATTTCTTTCAAAAGGCAGTATGGACAAAACTGTATAAATTTATACTCTCTCCACCCTCTGTAGTGACCTAATACTATTCTGGCAGGCTTTGGGCTAAGACCCAACGTTGAGCTAAGATTCCCCTTAACAGATACTCTGAACTAACATGTATATGCAATTCTGGTTATGCCTTAGGATCATCACATATGTCCCACAGGAAACCCATAGCCAAGTACCATGAAGACATTCAGACTTGGCCTTAGGGAACAGTGACAGGCTCTGTTTTACAGAGATGTCCATGCAAGTTTAGTGATCATTCATCTACACTGAATTACATTGTTTCAAAGTTGTGGATTGCCACCTCAGTATACTTGTAAATCATTGTGATGAGCACCATAAAATAGTTGAGACAGTGATTTTTTTTCCCCGTTTTTCAAATTAATATTTTGACAATAATTTTCCTCCAGAATTTAAATGAGAGGTGTAAATATCAAGATTACACAAAATCAAATGTTTCAGAAAAAAATGTATTGAATAATATTCATTTCCATTTGATTTTCTGAATTAAAAAACATAATTTGAAATTAGATAGGGAATGTTTCAGTCTTGAAGTTGCACTGAGATATTCCACACATCTATTCTCTTTCATGTGTCAAACACTTTAGTCACACTATATCTAGATTACTGTAGCATTGTGCATCTATTCTCATTTACATAAATATTTATGCACCCATATGGAAAAAAATACAGTATGACAAACTACTGCTCCTATTAACCTGGTCAATAGCATTTACAGAATCATATTTTCTTCAAAAGTGTTTTAATGGATGACTCCAAATAAAATGCTGTCTGAGACAGATGTGGCACAAAGGAAGGCTCTGCGTTTATTGCCACCAAAACCTCAGACATATTTTGATGAAAAACTGATATTGAAGAAACCTGTTGAAGTGCTTATGGGATTTACAAGCATTCTTTTAGGGACACAAATCAGAAATGACAGGCCTGTTTGAAAGAACACTTAGAACAACCCACGTGTGTTAGAAGAAACCAAGCGTAACATAGCATACCTTTTGTGACACAGTAACATTTCACATACATGTTATTCTTCAGTTTCTCAGTCCTTTCCGGTATTGTGTAATGCTTTTGGAAAACATTTGGAATATTGTAATAGTAAAGGGGTAGATTCCTAAATTATTTCAGTGTTTTGTTGTACAAATCCTATGAGAAATCCAATTTCTGTCCTTGTAAATTATTTACATCATGAGGTATGCATCCAAGATTTCCATACGAGGAAGCAAGGCATTTCTAGATTTATCAACTCATTTCAATATATAAAGGAATAAAATTTATTTAATCCGGAAAATATATTTTTCACATCTTCAGGAAACTTTTACTGAAATATATTTCATGATTTACTCAAGAATTCCCATGCAACTTTCTCCTCTTTCTGAATTGCCAGCAGTGAATAAGCAATCTTAACCACTTCAGATTCTATGGAATATGGAATTAGATATCTCTTTTTGTAGAAAATCTGTTCTTTTTTAAAACATGAATCCATCTGGAAAACAATTTCTAGCTCTTGAGGGAAGCAATATCAATATGAAATCATCTGAATGGTTAAGAATACTTACAGTACTGAATTACTTTTATAATTACTTCAAAATAACAAGAGACACTTTGACAGTGAAATATGTTGTTTTTCAAACTGCTATTTACCACAACAAAGGAAGCCATATTTGGAGAAAATCAAACATAATCATAGTCTCATCAACCTGTCATTTTCTGTGTTATCTACCTCAGTTGTATATAAGCACTGTTATGTGAATCCACATAATGTGTAAATTAAAACTTTAAGGGGTTAGCCAGTTTTAAGATTCTGATATATTTAGTAGGAATTCAATGTCAGCAAAATGTGAAAGTATTTATAACAATTTTTAACTGTCGCTGCTAATATTTTTATGTTTCCATTTAGGGATGTTACTGCCAAACTACAATTTCAAATGGAAGAGAATATGTTATCTGATAAAAGTCACATTCATTTAAAAGATTACTTTAAGAAACAATTTGGCACCAAATATTAATGCTGAATACTGTGTGAGCTCAGCAATCACACTCTTAAGGATTTGATCCAATGTTCATCCCCATAAATTAAATAAATATATGAGCTTTTGAAGAACTTAATTCATATACACCTGGGAAGAGAGAGATTTTTTTCCTATAAAACATAATATTCTAGACTCTTTTATATCAAATGGCAGCTAATAACAACCCCGGTTAGAAATACTAGTCTTGACTCTGCTTCAGTCTGAATTATATTTTTGTACCAAGCACAGTTCTGTAGAAATCCTATTATAACTCTATTTTTCTTTTCTAGGTCATGCCCAAAATTAACCACAGACATGGCTTCTTAGGATGCATACACTGAATCCCTTACACATAGTATTTAACTATCAGCTCACTGTCAGGATCATTTTGGACTATCCTAAAGAGCTCTCTTCAAAGCAAATATAGCACACACCCTAAAGGGAAACTCAAGAATATTTCTTTCTCTTGGATTTATATCATCAGTGACTTTTTTTTTATATTAAGAGGTGAAAACAGAATTTTTCTGCTGTCAAGTTATAGCCAGAATCCAGACTGAAGAACACAAAGACGATGGCACACACTGCTAAGTCTAGGAAAACTATGCCAAGAAGCTTAGTTTTTCCATCAGATCTTCAATCATTTCCTGCCTCCTTGTGAATATAGTGTCTCTTTTCAAAAATTATAATTAGTGAAGTTTGCTGCTTTTTAAGATGTCTGCTTATCTTGTTAATGGCTGGATTCCACAAGTATTGTCTTCTTCAATTTATGCTGAAATAAAGTGAAGCTGTTAGCAAAGCAAAAGACCATCAACTTTTTTTAAAGTGATTCAATCTTCATGATCTGCCAAACTACTTTATTTAGAATAATGGAGAATAAGCAATAATAGAAATACGGTGTACATAGAATGCTGTTTTAAATGAGTCAGCAGACTTCAAGGACACCTAAATAGTTGTTACCTATAAATCTTTTTTTTCATACTGAAAACTACTTCGTACGTATCCACTACTCTTGTGATGACATGTCCTATTTTGCTACTGTTTACTTCTAAATGAATCTTGCCTTCATGTCTGTTGCCCTTTTATCGCAATGAAATCATAGTGTATATTGATTAATACAACCCACCATGGAATTTGAAGTCTAAACAAAGGAAAGGTTTGTGCGATTTTTTTGCCAAAACAAAATGTTAGACCATTTTGGATTTTTCAAGCCCAAGGGATAAACCCAAACATTATGCTCCATTTTAAGTGATTCTGGTCATGTGATAAATGACCTTTCACTGTAATGAAACATTTTTAAATTGTAGATAGAAGCAATCTTCTCAGGGATTTCACTCTTAGTCTGTGTTCATGGTGCTGCAAATGATTAAAATGAAATGGTACACAGGAATAAGGAAAATCTTTTCTCGCAAATGTTGTAGAACAGATAAAATTGCCTGAATAATTAACTAGAACAGGCACATAGGATTACGGTTTTCGTTTCTATTGAATAAATATACTTTTTATTACATGTATTCTAAATTTTAAAAGTTGCCTGTGAAACTCACTACTTCTGGAAGAGCCTCCTAACAAGAGAAATATTAATTACTAGTATCCACTTTTGTGTATTCTTATCCATAAGCATCCTTTGTAATGGTGAAAATAAGTTCATTGGGGATTTTGCAAGGGTTTTTTTTTTTTTTTGCTCTAAGGCATTTTTCAGATCCTAGTAAGTTGTTTCAGGGAGCTGTCAATCTGACTGTATATTACTTTTTCTCATACTAAGCAGAAAACCTTTATCCACAGAAGGAAAATATGGTAATAATAAGTGTAAAAGAATCTGAGAGTGACCATGGGCAAATTTCTCACAGATTATCAAGGTAAGTGTGAATTTGTTACTAAAAGGTATTAAATATTTCCAATGTCTTATTTTCCTTTGTTTTTCAGTACTTCATATATCCACGTATCCCAGAGAGAACACAGTAAGACAGATACAATATATATGTGTATATATTATGTATATAGAATATTTTTATTATGTTTGTTTTACTTTAGTAAAACTTCTATATCCAAGCAGTATATATCATAATATATTCATTTCATCTGAACTGGCATTTTTAATGAAAATTTGCTTGAGATTTCATTAACATATTAACTCATTACTGGTGGATGAAAAGCTGAACATGAGCCGGCAGTGTGCACTGGTAACCCAGAAAGCCAACCCTATCCTGGACTGTATCAGAAGAATTGTGGCTAGCAGGTTGAGGGAGGGGATTCTCCCCCTCTACTCTGCTCTTGTGAGACCCCACCTGGAGTACTGTGTCCAGCTGTGGAGCCCTCAGCATAAGAAGGATGTAGACTGGTTGGGGAGAGTCCAGAGGGCTGGAGCACCTCTCCTATGAAAAAAGGCTGAGAGAGTTGGGCTTGCTCAGCCTGGAGAAGAGAAGGCTCCGGGGAGACCTTATAGCACCTTCCAGTACCTGAAGGGGTCCTACAAGGAAGCTGGGGGGGACTTTATACAAGGGCACACAGTGACAGGACAAGGGGTAACGGGTTTAAATTAAAAGCAGGGAGATTTAGATTAGGTATCAGGAAGAAGTTCTTCACGGAGGGGGTGGTGAGGCACTGGAACAGGTTGCCCAGAGAAGCTGTGGATGTCCTACATCTGGATGTTTCAAGGCCAGGCTGGATTAGGCTTTGAGCAACCTGGTCTAGTTAAGGGTGTCCCTGCCCATGGCAGCGGTGTTGGAACTAGAGGATCTTGAAGGTCCCTTCCAACCCAAACCATTCTATGATTCTACAATTCTATGATTTCTTCATTTTATTGAAGAGAATATTTCCTGCTTAAATATTTTAAAAAGATATGTTATTAGGAAGAGCTGGCAATACATAACTTACTTATGACTACTTAAAGAAAAAACCTAATGTTTTAATTTATCTTGATATTTTTTTCTAGACCCCTTTGTCTTACACAAAATTGCATTTGCTAAGCAAAACCACTTCCATGCAGCATTCATGTCCTATAGGATCACAGATAGGGATGAGAGGGTTTTTGCCCTTATTCACACAATGCAGTTCAAATTAATTAAGAAATAATTAAGAATTGATTTAGGGTTGTCCTATCGCGTGATGACAGTGCTCACTTCTGATTCGTTGGTTTAGGAGGACACAAATATAAAGCAGCATAACAGACATCCTAGTTTTGTATAAAAGAACCTAACTACCATATATTTCTAATAGCATCAAGAAAATCTGTAGGGAAATGTCTGAACCATATGCTTGATTTTGCATATCAGGCAAGAACTGACCTTCTAGATAGAAATGTTCAAGCCAAAAGCCTTAGCAGTGTCCTTTTCATTTCCTTTACTTACTTTATAATCAAGATACAATAAACACACTAGAGGATTGAGAGCTGATGGCTCATCTCAGATGTCACATCTGAGAGGCAGTAATAGCTCTCATTACATCTGCCACAGCAACTAAAAATGCAGATTCAGCTGACAAACCATCTAAATGTTGCTGAAGGATGGAAAGCTACTTGGCAGGTAAGAAATTAAAAATACTATGATCCTTCATTTTCATACTCTAACTTTACACAAGTACTGGACTGAATTCAACAAAGGTACACTTGCTGAAAATCATAAAATCATCTAGGCAAGTCAGGCCTATATATTTTATTATGGGAAAAGAACTGAATCTCTTAAAATATACCCATGATCAAAGGTGAGTGGGTCTTTTGCAGAAATGAATTTTTTTTAAACACTGCTTTCTCTATTGTAATGTCACATAATCTGTAAAAGTAATCTGTAGAACAGTGGCTAAAAAGGCTTATATATTGCAAGCTGTCATAATCATAAGGATCCTGCTTGGAAGAATAGGGCTGATGGACAGGGATTGTAAAGATCTTTATTTCAGCTTTATAACAAGATAATAGTATGTTTTCCAAATGCTTTCAAAGAAACAAAATGGACTCAGGTGTACTAAAACCACCTTCTTCTTTTAGAGCAATATAACATCCATTTAAGTGGAGACTCTACTGATCTATCGCACTGAGAAATGTGCAGTCTATAGACTTTTAACTATGCATCTACAATCTGGCCATCTCATATTCAGTCATTTGTTGTGATGAACGAATATTGCTTGAGGGGATAGGGGATGACAGAGATACTTCTCTATCTCTGGGTGAAATATTTCTTAATGCACATGTGGAACATTAAGTTGGCTTTTATTTCTGTCAGCCACTTTTTACACCTAGCAAAGAGAACACATTAACTGCAGAGCACTCCAATTTACAGACTTTATTATCTCAAACCACTGGAAGCACTAACCACATGTAAACCTGATGGCTGAGCTTTAAACTGTATGCAGACTGTAAGTCAAGAAGGGTTTCAATTTTCCAGAGGTTAAGGATGGTGACAAAAGGGTTGTTTGTGGATATGAAACAGGGGAAAGGCCGACAAAGCAGATGTCATGGTGGGAATCTGTTATAGACCACCCAACCAGGATGAAGAGGCAGATGAAATATTCTTTAAGCAGCTGGGAGAAGTTTCAAAGTCCTTAGCCCTTGCACTCTTGGGGGATTTCAATCCACCAGGAGTCTGATGGGAATACAATATAGCAGAGACAAAACAGTCTCAGAGATTCTTGGAGTGTGTGGAAGACAGCTTCCTGACACAGCTGATGAGTGAGACAACTAGGGAAAGCAGCCGCTGGACCTGTTGATCGTGACCAGAGAAGGTCTGGTGAGTGATGTGATGTCTGGAGAGTTTCTTGGGCATACAGGCTACAAAATTATAGAGTTTTCAATTCTCAGAGAGGTAAGGAGAGGGGTCAGCAGAACTGCTACCCTGGACTTCTGGAAGGCAAACTTTGACCTGTTTAGGTGCCT
This sequence comes from Rhynochetos jubatus, assembly GCA_027574665.1. Taxonomy (NCBI): domain Eukaryota; kingdom Metazoa; phylum Chordata; class Aves; order Eurypygiformes; family Rhynochetidae; genus Rhynochetos; species Rhynochetos jubatus. Next base: position 83,152,729 of record CM050649.1, on the reverse strand, counting down.
GGTAGACAGACTCCCTTGATAGGCAGTCCTGAAAGGCAAAGAAGTCCAGGATGGCTGGACATTTTTCAAGAATAAAATCTTGAAGGCACAGGAGCAGGCTGTCCCTCTGTGCCAGAAGATGAGCCATCAGGAAGAAGACTGGCCTGGCTGAACAGAGAGCTTTGGATGGAACTCAGGAGAAAAAGGAGAGTTTATTTATGACCTTTGGAAGACGGGGCAAGACACTCAGGGAGGATACAAGGATGTTGTGAGGTTTTGCAGGGACAAAATTAGAAGGGCCAAAGCCCAGCTGGAACTTAACCTGGACTCTGATATAAAAGGCAATAAAAATGTTTCTATAAATGCATTAACAACAAAAGGACAGCTAAGGACAATCTTCATACTTTACTGGATGTGGGGAGAAACGTAGTGACTAAGGAAGAGGAAAAGTCTGAGGTACTTAATGCCTTCTTTGTCTCAGTCTTTAAGCATAAGATCAGTTGTTCTCTGGGTATCCAGTCCTTCAGATGGTAGATAACAATGGGGAGCAGGATGAAGCCCCCACAATCCAAGGGGAAATGGTTGGTGATCTGCTGCACCACTTAGACACTGATGCATCTGTGGGACTGGGTGGGATCCACACAAGGGTGCTGAAGGAGCTGGTAGAAGTGCTCACCAAGCTACTTTCCATCATCAATCAGCAGTCCTGGCAAACTGAAGAGGTCCCAGGTTACTGAAAGTTAGCCAACGTGACACCCATCTACAAGAAGGTCCAAAAGGAGGATCTGGGGAACTATGAGGCCTGTCAGTCTGACCTTTGTGCCAGGAAAGGTTATGGAGCAGATCATCTAGAGTGCCATCACATGCCACATACGGAACAACCAGGTGAGTGGGCCCAGTCATCGTGGGTCTATGAAAGACAGGTCCTGCCTGACTAATCTGATCTCCTTCTATGACAAGGTGACCCACTTAGTGGATGAAGGAAAAGCTGTGGATATTGTCTACCTGGACTTTAGTAAAGGCTTTGACACTGTTTCCCACAGCATTTTCCTGTAGAAACTGGCTGCTCATGGCTTGGACAGGGATACTCCTTGCTCAATAAAAAGCTGGCTGGATGGCTGGGCCCAAAGAGTTATGGTGAATGGATTGAAATCCAGGTAGTAACTGGTCACAAGTGGTGTTTCCCAGGGTTCAGTACTGGGGCCAGTTCTGTTTAATATCTTTACCAATGACCTGGACGAGGGGATCGAGTTCATCCTCGGTAAGTTTGCAGACAACACCAAGTTGGGTGAGATGGTTGTTGATCTGCCTGAGGATAGGAAGCTCTGAAGAGGGATCTGGACAAATGGGATCCATTGGCTAAGGCCAATTGCATGAGATTGAACAAGGCCTAGTGCCGGGTCCTGTACCTGGGTCAGAATAATCCCATGCAACACTACAGGCTTGGGGAAGAGTGACCAGAAAGCTTCCCAGCAGAAAAGGACCTGTGGCTGTTAGCCAGCTGAACATGAGCCAGCAGTGTGTTCAAGTGGACAAGAAGACCAATAGCATCCTGGTCTGCATCAAGAACAGCGTGGCCAGCAGGACTAAGGCAGGGATTGTGCCCCTGTACTGGGCACTGCTGAGGCTGCACTTCAAATCCTGTGTTCAGTTTTGGGCCCCTCACTGCAAGAAAGACATTGAGGTGCTGGAGCATGTCCAGAGAAGGGCAACAGAGGTGGTGAAGAGTCCGGAGCACAAGTCCTATGAGGAGCAGCTGAGGGAGCTGGGGTTGTTTAGACTGGAGAAGAGGAAGCTCCGGGCAGACCTTAGCGCTCTACAAGTACCTGAAAGGAGGCTTCAGAGAGGTGGGTGTTGGTCTCATCTCCCAAGTAACAAGCAACTTGGCCTCAAGTAACTTGGCCTCAAGTTGCACCAGGGGAGGTATAGATTGGATAATAGAAAAGATTTCTTCACTGTAAGTGTTGGCAAGCATTGGAATGAGCTGTCCAGAGATCAGTCACTGTCTTTGCAGGTATTTAAAAGATGTGTGGGTGAGGTGCTTAGAGACATGGCGGACTTGGCAGTGTTAGGTTAACAGTTGGACTTGGTGATCTTAAAGGTTTTTTCCAACCTACAAGATTCTATGATTCTATACAAACCCTCACATCCTCCAACCTGATTTCCAAGAACCCCAGAGAAGATGGCAACCCTAAAAAGGGAGTGGCTTGAGGCTTAGGTGGGGTTGTGGAAATAAAACAAATGGAAAGACCAAAGGACAGGCTTTAGACGAGATTTCTTTTTTGTATTGCATCACTATGTTTGAAAGCCTTTCTTGTAAAAAGACAGATATAGCATGTTTGCAGCATGCATGGAAATCTAAGTCACCTACATCTACATAAGTGTAATAAGGTGAGTTGTCATTCAGCCTAAAGAAATAGCTCATGGTATTTGCATACATAAGCTTAAGAGACAAAGAAATCAGGAGCTTTTATGTAAGTCTCTTTAAACTAAAAGGAAATGGAAAAGGTTGTGTATGCACCTCCTGTGCGATGGGAGATGGCATTTATTTTCCAATTTATTTTCCAATTCTGTGCACATTCTTTTAAATATAATAAAGCTTTTTGCTTTTAACTACATAAAAAAATGTTAATACATATTTTGGAATTCTCTAGAGGCACTGAAAGAGTGTAGAGTTGATAGAGCCAAGGCTAGCAGATATGCAAGCTGCTTAAAGGGTGGGCAGTCCTAGCTGCTAGTAGAACAAAGAATTGGTGGTAGAAGAGGCTATGTGCGTGGGTACAACTAATAAAATCAATTCCCACTAGAATGTTTTCAGGATCTTAAAATGTAAATGTAGGTTACTGCAGGAAGAGCGAGTCAACTAGATGGTCTATTGTTTGCCTTCACAGAGGAAAGACTATAAAATTATGATTAAGAATTCATTATTACCCTGCTTATTTGTTTATACCTTTGTTAATGGGGGTTTTTATAACCCTTGAATTGAAATATTATTTATTAAACTTCAGTTCATGACTTCACATGGTAAATTGAATTATTTGAGTATCAAAAGTTTAATACAATTATCTTGTTTGCTGATAGATGTTTGACCTGCTGTTTTAGAAGCAAGCCCTTAAATTTTATTCTAGTCTTGTTGTTGTCTGTCAAGTGTTGGCAGGAGGGTTACACAATCCCTTTTTTATAAAAAGGATTATATCAAATTATGAAATGAATCCAATTATCAGACTGATAATATCCTTCCTAAATTAATCCCTTAAGATCCATAGGACAAATTTGGATTGCAGTAGTTCTGCTTAGCTCTCAGTACTCAGAATAACAAAGTATTATCAGTTCAGTGACATTTGATACAGGAAAGTTAGAGCCGTGTAACTGATGCAGGATGAATACAGTCACTCCCAGGTTAAAGTGAATCTTAAGACTATGGTTTAAAGGTAGCCTGCCCGAATCATATTTTGGTTTGGGTCAGAGAATAACCTGATTCACAACACTGAACTTTCCAACATAGGACTTAGTATAGGTAATATTTAAATGACAAATACAAATTAAAGAAATAATCAAATCATACAGTTTGTTAACTATCTGCTGCTGAACACACAGACATTGTTGTAAGGAAACATTGAACATTGTTCAACAATTCCTATTGAACTGTCTCAGACTTCTGAAAAAGCTCTGCTTTATAAAACATCCATGACAAACACAGCTAGAACTTATGTAGTCTGTCAGGAAAAAAAAAATAAGAGTAACAAATAATAATGACAGACAAATCTGTGAGCTTACAATGACTGCCGGAAGGCAGGCTGAGTGCAGAGGAAAACCACACACACACAGACAGATTTTTTCTTTTGCTGAATAATAGTCACAGAAGGAAGAGTTTCAATGACTTTCCAGAAGTTGATAATTTAAAACTTTTAGTTAAAGACTCAAGGATGAAATGTTGAAAAATCTCCTGATGTGTTAGAGGGTACTTGCTTGTCAGTGTTCACAGAGGCTGCTGAAGCCATCAAAGACCTTTGACAATGCAGTAAAATCACACATGTCTGTATGAGGTATGGTGATATTATGACACTAGACAATAGAAACCATTGCAGAGAATTAAAAAAAAAAAAAAAAAAAAACCAAAACCAACCAACCAAACAAAAAAACCCAACACAACAAAACCACAAAACAAAAGTGGTTTTGAATAGAAAACTGGATTTCTTCTTGCATTTTTTAAGACAATGTTCATTTCTCTCCTTGATGACTCTTCAAGAGCTCTTTAAGGAACTAGGGGTTAATAATGTCACCTTAATAATTTCCCAGAAGAATACCTCATTATTAATAAAGGTCTTCGCATTTCAGTCATTTGGGGTGAGAAATAAACTACCAATCTATCTATCTATCTAAATATATATATATATATATATATATATATATATGTAAAAATAGAGTCAAAGGATATATCTGCTGTCAGGCAGATGCTGGAAGCTGGAAAGGTTAAAGCATTTATTTTTCCTTGAAAGCCCTTATTCAAAATTCAAGACTCAAAATTCAAAACAATTTTTAAAATATAAATTAGAAAAAGTATTTCCACCAGAGGAATGCACCAGTTATGAATTAATTCTGCTACAAATAAAGACAGATAGACTTTATATATATATGTAATGTGCTTTTAATTCTCCTTTATTTTTGGATCTCATCTTTTCAACTTTTAACAGTATGTTTGACATACAAAAGCCAACAGAAATGTTATATACTAAGTAAGTCAGTGTGAAAAGCTTTTTTTCCCTAAAATTACATTTCGAGAGCTTAAGATTTATACACCTGCATGCCTCAAAGGGATAAGATTCATGTCTGCTACATCTCTTGCAAAAAATTATCTGCAGTCCTCACGTGATGATTCTGGTGAAATTCTTTTTCATGTCTCAAAACTTTACTTAAAAATAAATCTTCAGATTTCACCTTCGGTATTTTTTATCAAACATCATTATGCCCATGATCCATGAAGCATAATAAACTTCTAATATTCCCAAAAGGCGAAATGCAAAATATGAATCTAAATTGCTAGCATGATGAATATCTATGAATATATAAACATTTAAAACCACAATGATGTTATACAGAAAAAGATATTTCCCTAGTGTATATGTTCAAATAACGAAGACCGGACAAAAGAGTTATCTCACAGAGAAGATGGGAATTGTGAACGGCTTCTGAATTAAATACAGTTTCCCTAATCTGCAGAAACCTAATAAAGCCTCTTGATGAAAACTATTGCCAAGACAATCATTTCTGTGCAGTCTGTAGGAAGTAAGCTTAGACTGGAAATAAGTGAAAGGATCTGCCTCACTTTAGGAAGGCACTTTGCTATTTTCATTCTGCTATCCTTCTCTGCAGAGTTTAGCAGGCAGCTTTTGTTTTATCATTTTCTCCAAACCTCCATGACTTGAGACATCCAACAGAAACACTTGTGGAATTAGTTAGTACCACAGAAAGAAGTTGCAGTCAGACTGAGAAGTAGCATAACACTGAGTATTTAACCTAGTATCTGGGAAGAAAAGGAAGGATCAGCCTTCCCTCTCTACTCCATCTCTGCTTCTACCACTTTGCTCTGATGCTTTTGTGCTTTTGTGTAGGTCTGGTTATAAGGATTTAGTGCATATTTATCCCTCTTTATATCTTCCTTTAACCATACTTTTGCTACCACATCTCTGTCTGAAGCTACCTGACATACTTATTTTTTAATATATGTAATTATAGAATAGTCTGTTTCTATCACTACTACACCAAGTCCAAGATGATTTCATATAAAACTGGGAAATATGCTTTCGGAATTTTTCTCATGTTCCTGAAAGGCATGCTTGGATCTACTTTAATGTGAGGGGGGTTAAGTTAAACCTTTAATTTAAACTGTTACAATTTGGACACTAGATGGGCTTACTTAAGATACATATTGTCAGAAATTATTTGCTTCACTGAATTTTATAAATCATGACTATGGTACTCATACCTTAAAATACTTCTATTAACTTGCAAAAGTTTTCTGGTTCAACAGATATTTCCTATTGCTAGTTAATGTAGTCTCTGAGAAGTTTTTAATTGTCGCTCCCATTACTACTAATTGCACACTGTATTATGCAGAAACCTCTTGTGCTGATTAAATCATACATAGTTTCAAAGTGAAGTAAAATCAGAAATAATTAAATGTAAGTATAAAAAAGGTGGCTGATGTCAAAGGTGTTACAAGCTCTACCCATTAAAAATGCAATTCAACAAACATTTAGGGACAATTTAATAATTTTATATTACTAAAATATTTCCCATAATCATACGTATGTATAATTTGCATGCAAGCTGAATGTACAGTAATATACATATAGCAGAGGCATAGTTATTAGCAGAGAATAGGAATTAGTGAATAGTGGTATAGAGTTCCCTTTCTACTTCATCCCTGAAGGATGCCACACACTTTATTCTACATGATGTGAAATCCTGTGCCACTGCATGATCCCCAGAAGTGGCAAGCCTGTCTACCTCTGGCCCTGGCAAATTTATCACTGATAATTCTTCATGAGGCTACTAAGAAATATTCTTCTAGATTTGATAACTAAGAAGTTTTTTTTAATTTTCTATTTGTAAAAAATGAAAAGCTTAATAGGAACTTCCCTAATTCCTGTACTAAAATTATCTCTAGTTGCAATGGATGTATAGACAAATATGGAAGACAATTTGAAAAAAAAACCTAAGAAGTTATTAATAGATATCTTTACACAGGATATGCACATCAATTTTAATAGATAATAAGTAATGATGATTGTCATTAAAATGATGTAAAATTAATTTTTGCTCATAATTTTACTTCTCAGACGCTTTTCAATGTAACTGTAAAATTCTCAGTCTAATTGGTTGGTCAAAATAGAACTCTTTTTTTTTTTTTCTTTTTCCTCTAAGACCAAATACACTTAATACATTATTTGACAAGTAATGTATTTGAATAACTTATAAAAACTAATAATATTGAAAGCTTTAAAACATTTATGAAAACTCTCTAAAATTATTGAACTGAATTGTGTGAAGTTAATGAGCCTTGAGTTCCTTTTAAATATGAAAATCATATATTGCATAGTTATCCAATATTAACTTGTATCAGCCATCATAAAATAGTCACTCAAATGTCAGACCTATCTGAGGGTAATTACAGTAGGAGCTTCTAGTACAAAAGACCTCCTGACCTCTTCATTATCTCTGTAGGTTACAGATAAATAATATTATTTTCATTGATTTGTATATAGTTGAGAAGGCTAGTAATTGCTACTTGTTAAGTTTAGTGGAGGACATTCAGGCCTCATTTTCATTACCACTCTAGCCATCCATTCAGGGCAGAGAATAGTCCTGTATGTCTGGAGTCTACAGTAATAATTTATACTTTGGATAATGTGTTAATAAAAACATGCAAAAAGGTAGATTAGTAGTAGGGTTTACAAGTTTTCATATTGTTTAGTGGAGCAAGACTAACTTTACTAGGCTTAATAAATGTTTTATTTAAGACTTAACCATAAAGCCCTTTTTCTTCAATAAGGTGTGAGGTTCACAGTAATTTTTAACTAAAAGGATGTGTATCCTATATCATTTTTATCAATCCTGTCATTACCTTATCAGTCAAGCACAAATAGTCCTTCATAAATTATATTTTAAATTATTAGAAGTTTTCTTTAGAGCAGTTCCATACATACTTCCATGTAATTTAAGGGCGACTAATTATATTAAACTACAGATGAGAATACAGCAAGATGAGAATTTTCTTTAATATTCTTTCCAGGTATTATCTAAAGAAATTCTACAGCATTTTTGCTGGGTTTTTTTTTGGTTTTTTTTTTTTGAAAGAGCAAGGTTGTCTTCTCGTAGAAGACACCAAATAAACACCTGCTTATTACATTAAATATCTCTTCTACCTGGCAACAACAATTACCTTTGATCGGGACAGAGGAAGAGAATTGCTGGACTACTGACCATTATGAACAGTCAAGTAACATTTACAGTAGTCAGGACAAAATGACCTGTTATTGTCTTTAATTCAGTTTTGGTTTTTAATACCAGCTATTCAATAAGACTCAGACAGGACCTTAAGGATGTTATTTTCACCTCTGTTATTTTTATTTTGGGTGATTTGTAGGAATCATTTAAACTAACATTTCTTACACCTGAAAGCATTTAAAAAGCAAAAACTTTGTTGTTTTCAGATTGGAATAGTCACACTTTCTATTGATTATATTTAGGCACTTTGCTCAAGAAACTTACATGCATGTTCACAACCTTTCACAAGCAGAGCAGGATGCTGAATATTGTTTTTTCCTGGTCAAGCTGAATAACTAGAAATGTTACCTATAATCATTTTCAATTTCTGCTAATATATGGGCCATAACTAGCTTGAACTTCCTTAAGGCATTCATACAGTAGAAACTCTTCTCAGAACATGAAAAATAAACTACTCATCTTGAGAATCATACTTTGGGTTCTGGGGTTTACTGGAGTGAAATCTCAGACAGTAGTCTCAAAAAACAGGTGACTTCCACATGCTCACTGGCATAAACCTAAGGGACAGGGATTGGGCAAATGGGTGGAATACGTTTCACCTAAATTTAAATAAACTCAATACACTTTTATGGAAGCTAGGCATCTAGATTTCCACCATAATTAGTGGAGATTACCAATACAGTACGTGTAGTGTAGTCTTATGATAAAATAGATATCTTTTTATGTTCCATTACGTTAGACTCACAGTCTCATAAATAAATACAGATTGTATTAAAAACTGATTTTTAATATATGTTCTGTACCTTGTTAGATCCTATCCAGTTTCCAACTGCCACCAAGAAATCCACAGGTCTTTCCTAAGTTCTGTGTTTTACCTTTCAAACATCTGTAAGTGTCTCAGAAACATTAAGACATCAATAACGATACTAGGCAGATATGCTTAGGTAGGTGAATCCCTCATGAGGCTCTCTGGGTATGAATTCTATTATTCTGGCTGAAAAACTCATTCCTGTTCTCATACTTTTTAAAATCAAATATTAGAGCATGAGAAGTTCAGCCATATTTTACAGATCAGAGGCTGGCAACACCTATGTTCTGATGATAGATAGCAGTGAATGCTTATAGAAAACTACAGGAAAAAACTATATGATGGAAAGGGTACTGAAGTACTGGTAGAGCTGATCTCAGTCTTCCTTATGAGATATTTTTAAGGGACAGTTTAGTCAATTGTCTGTGATCGTGACTGTAGGGATGCAGCATTAATGCCTAGGCTTGGATTAGAACTTGTCTTGAAGTGCATTCCTGTCTTTCAACGGTATGTTTCTGAAATGGTGTTTGAGTGGACCGCAGAAATTAAGATTATGGATTTGTCTTTTGTTCGGGTTTTTTCTTTTCCTTTAAATCAAAATGGAAAAGGCTTCATCGGGTAGAATGTTTGACACATCTGAATAATAAAACATATTCCAATGCTCTGAAATTTTATTAAAATGTGAATAAAATTTATGAATATATAAATATACGTATAAAATTTCAACATGATTCATTTATGAATTTATTATAAGATATACTATTGTCCTTACAATTTTGAGAATCAATGGACAGTGAATGGTCTTAAAAATCCCTCAGCAACAGCAGATCTGGTGATAATAGTTATTTATACTCATTACTACTGGAAAATGACAAGATATTGACTGGATACTGATAGGTTAGTTTTTCTTTCTTTCTTTCTTTCAAAGAGATATTTAGGGCATATTTAAGTCATTATTAGTGGCCCATACAAAAGAATGTATGAATACTGCAGATAAGCCCTTCTTAAATGTATTTTTAATTCAGGCTGGTATCTAGACTTCACAAATTATGTAAAACTTATTTGGCCTCTTAGAGCCTATATCAGCTAAATAAATTGCTTTCTTGTCCTTGCCTCAGGGTGTCTAGCCCAGTCTTGAACACAATTACAGTAAACACCAGCTACATAGCACAATGTCCTGTTTTTAAATATGCATAAAATCAGCTTCTTGGGTTTTGTTTCTGGTTTGGCCAATAGATCAAAATTGCTCTTTTCATCTATAAAACCATTTATGGCTAAACATGGAAAAAACTTATAAAGGACTACTGAGTTTGCAGATTGAACATGGTTTCACTACACAAAAACAAAAGGATGAATTTTCATTGTAAGTGCACACATAAATAGGAAATCAACGAAATAATGTTGAGCATCATTTTAGTCACAAACTAATCTTAACTCCTGATCCAATAATTGTGTGTGTGTTTCAAAATATCAGTGTTAGCTTTTCAATGGCCATAGTATAACCATTAATCCACCATCATCACAGCTTCTTAAAAAATTAGCAAGATAACTATGAAGAGTGTATGAGTTGAGATTGCTGTAAGGTTCTTGCTACTACTATTCATTTTATATAGCAGGAAAGGAGCCAGCATAGTTTCTTTCTCTCATGGAGTTTCTTTCCTTTTTATAATAACAATTGGCAAAGTGCTTCAGTCTATCCTTGAAAAAAAATGTGTTTCTATATAGACCCCTAATTTTCACTCAGCAACCCAATGAACACAATCCTGCTTTCACCACTGTATACTGGGGAGAGGAGTGTCATGTTCTTTAATCATTTCTAGCTGAAGATGCTTGACAGAGATCCACTTTATCTTTACAGGCAGGCAGTTTAACTACTTTAACAGAACATATGCTTCTGCAGTATCCCTTCTTCAGTCCTTTCTCTCTGCTATGAAGCTCTATCTGTTAAAAGTGTAATTCCCAGTACCATAGCATCAAATACCAGATAGCTGTATGTACTGTTAAATGAATTCAAGTTCCAGAAGAGCCTTTGCCTTCATTTTGGTATTGGTTTTGTAAAGGGTATCTATCTAGCTTGAAATAGAGTAAAGGAGACTTTTAAACAATTACAGAAATACCATTGATTTTGTCTCCTCTTATGAATCTATATGCTTGTTTCATACCTGTCAATAAACAGAGTGAAAATAATTTATAGAGAACTAGAAAACAGAGAGTGTTATCTTCAGGAATTATATTTTTTATACAATCTAGGTGAGGCAGTAGTCCTGTTTGAGATTATATATATGCAATTTTGCATGGTTTCACATTTTGGTCTAGCTAGTGGATCTGATATTCCCATCTGTGAATCAAAGAGATGGAAGCTGTCTTTATAGCCGTTAAGGACAGTAAAGTCTTGTTGTGGTTTAACTCCAGCTAGCAAAATACCACGAAGCCGCTCTCACAAATCCCCCTCCCCTCCTCCAGTGGAGGGGAAGAATCAGAGGAAAAAGAAAAAAGGAAGCTCGTAAAATTGAGATAAGAACAATTTACTAATTAAATCTAAATCAATATGTACAGATACTAATAATAATAAATAATTAAAATAGTAGAAAATAAAACATGATACAATATGATACAATTTCCCACCATCCACTGACCAATGCACATCCGGATGTTGAGTGATGAAAATCAGACCCAGAGAGCCCGAGAACCACCGCCCGAGAGCGATCGCAGCCCAAGAGCCGTGGCCTGAAGGCTGGAGCCCGGGAGCCAACGCAGCAGATTCCAAGCAAACCTTATCACCGATAACACGGCCAGAAATCCCAAAACAACCCACCAGCTCCCACACGAGTGAGCCAGCACAGGAGTTAGCAAAGCAGCTAATGCAGTAGGGTTAGCAAGTGACTGCAGAGACAAGAAAGGGAGAGAGAGAGAAGGGAAGAGTAATGGCTACCGGACCCTCTTCCCCACCCAGGAGACCGGAACATGATGTACTATGGAATGAAATACTTCCTTGGTCAGTCTGGGTCTGCTACAGTATCCGAAGCGGACAAAAGACCTTGAGTTCAGTACAGGCCATCCCCAGCACCAGCTGAGGCCTTATCAATGTTTTCTCTTACTGTCCAGCAACATAGTTCCCTGGCAACCAGAGTAAAGGGAGTTAACCCTTTCCTGACTGAACCCAGCACAAGCCTTTACTTTAAAAATCAGACTTGAGAATACATGAAATTTCTTTTCTGTTCTGTCTTCCAACGGTGTATCCAAGAACCACTTTAGACAAAAGCACTGTCTGATTTTCAGTGAGAAACAGCAGAATTCATCACTTGGATGTGAGAAGCTAACACATTCAACTTTAACACTATAACCTTCTCTCCTTGTTGCCCCTTCTGTAAATTTCCCGTTTCCATCTCCCTTGGGAGTTTCGTTGCCTAGGTCCCAAGGATCCCAAGGCACACCACTAAAGCAGCACAATTTTACCTTGACTTAGACTTCTGAAAAAATTGCTAAATTGTTTGGAGGAAGAGGTGTTAGAAAGTTTGTAGAAAGGTAACAAAGGTACAATTGCAAACATAAGTACAGTGGTTGAGATAGGAATCATTTCTGTCTCAAGAATTCAAGAGGAAAAACATCAACATGGAAAGATATGTAATTCTAAAGAAAAAATAAACAGGCAAAGCAAAGCAATGAAACAACAGAGCACTCATTGGTCAGCCATTGATCAGTATCATCGGTTTTATCAGTGCCAAAATATTTAGTATAAGATGTCAAATGAACAATGCTAAGCATCCATCCAGGGACTGCTCTGGACTAATGCCTGCCTTGCCAGTCAAGTTTCCTGGCTTATCAGGGGTGATGAGCACAGAAATGCTTTAAATCCTATCTGATTTTCTGTATGTCAGTGAATAATTGATTTACATTTTTAAGCTGTCTGCACCCTTTTGCAGTGCACAGACAACTACCAACCAGTCAACCTCATCTCTTTGCCCAGTAAGATCATGGAGTAGATCCACCTGGAAGATGTGTCAAAAGATATGGAAGGCAGGGAGGTGATTAGTGACAACTAGCATAGCTTCACCAAGGGCAAATGATGCCTTACTAATCTCGTGGCCTTCTGCAATGGAGTGACTGCATCAGGAGACAAGGAAATAGCAACAGGTGCCATCTGCCTGGACTTCTGAAAGGCCTTGATAAAGTCCTCCCCAGCCTTCTTGCTGCTAAACTGTAGAGATATGGCTTGATGGATGGTCTGGATGGCTATCATCTCCAAAGAGTTATAGTCAGTAACTTAACATCCAAGTAGAAACCAGTAACAAGGGGTGTCCCTCAAGGGTCCATACTGGGACCAGTACTATTCATATCTCTATCAATGACCTGCATAGTGGGATTGAGTACACCCTCAGCAAGTTTGCTGATGACCCATGAGACTCTCATGAAGTACAACAATGTCAAGTGTAAGGTCCTGCAACTGGGCCAGAGCAGTCCCCAGTATCAATACAGACTAGGGGATGAACAGATTGAGAGCATCCCTGGAGAGAAGGACTCAGGGATACTGGTGGATGAAAAATTGAACATGAGCTAACAATATGCGCTTGCAGCCAGAAAGGCAATTGTATCCTGGGCTGCACAAAAAGCGGTGCAGCCAACAGGCCACCCTCCTTCCTTCCCTCCCTCCCTCCCTCTCTCTTTAGTCTGCTCTCACAAGACCCCACTTCAAGAACTGTATCCAGCTCTGGGGCCCTCTGTACAAGAAAAACATGGACCTATTAGACTGGGTCTAGAGGAGGTCCACAAAAATGATCAGAAGGCTGAGAGATTTGGGATTGTTCAGCCTGCACAGCAGAGGAGCTCTGGGGATGCTTTATAGTTGCCTTTTAGTATCTAAAAGGTGTTTGTAAGAAAGACAGAGAGATACATTTTACCAAGACCTGTAATGAGAGGGCAAGGGGTAGTAGTTTAAAACTGAAAACAGGTAGGTTTAGATTGGACATAAGGAAGAAATTTTTCACAGAGCGGGTGGTGAGGCACTGAAACATGTTGGCCAGAGAAACTGTGGATGCCCTATCTCTGTAAATGTTCAAGCTCAGGTTGGATGGGGCTTTGAGCAACCTGAGCTAGTGAAAGATGTTCCTGCCCATGGCAGGGGAGTTCTTTAAAGATCCTTACCAATACAAAGCATTCTATGGTTCTATGCCCAAAAAGAATGACCTAAAAAGGGGTGGTAACTACACTAAGCCTTTTTCTCTTACTCTCTAAGTTAAATTTTCTATGGGGCACTATGTTATCATAGTAGGGAAACACAGGAGAACTCTTATCAGAAAGAGAAACAACTTTTCTCAAACACTTGTATCGCAGGCTCTGCTTCCTTACAGAGCTTCTATCTGGACTCTAGTTCACTGACATTCTGCTTTCTAGCTACCCACTTAAACAAGAGCATCTCAAACTTCTGACCTCCCATCCCACCCTATTTCTGAGAAGCATTTTACAATAAAACTCTTCAGCGTGCTTTTCTTGTACTTTTGGAAAGGAGACAGTGTCTCAAAATTCACCTTCTTAAGAAAAATACTTTTTATTTTTTTCTTCTCTAGTAAAGTGACCTAAAGGCTCTGTAATACCTTGACAAAAAGGAGGCTGTAGGATATTTTCTGTCTAGAGGAAAGAACAGGAGTTCTTGGAAACAGAAAACAAAACCATCAATCGAAGAAAAAACCTTTTTATAAAGAATGTTTATATTGTTATGGGTTCAATAGAGGTTATTAACTATATCTGAAAAATGGTCACCTCTATGTAGAAATTGAAAGAGAAAACAAACTAAATGAAGTGTAACAACTGAGTGAAATGTCTGTGAATAAACATTTCCAAGTATGTAAGAACATCCTTGGAAATGTTTTTTTTTGTAGGGTTTTTGTTGTGGTTTGGTTTTTTTGTTTGTTGTGGGGTTTTTTTGGTCTTTTTGTTTTTTTCAAGGAAACTGGCATCTTCCCTTTAGCAACACAGTTTCATCAAAAATAGAAGAATGCAGTGCTGATTGCTGGATTGCTTACTGAAATGCTGATTGCTCTATGCTGTAGCCATGTTACAGCACAGAGAACTAGTTTGTTGATAATATCACCCTTACACCAGGCAATAATATAAATGTCAGTTTCATATTCACAACTGTCCAGGCAATATAATACCTTTGGTCATTTCTTCATTAAACTTCTTAACCCTTAGTGCAATAAGGATAGTTATATGTTGGCTTAGTGAAGAGAAAACAGAGCAGAAATATGGTAAAAGCTAGAAACCAAACGCTTGGTGAAAGAAAGGATGAAAGGAAGAAAGGAAGAAAGAAAGCCTGTAGTATTTATTATATGACATTGCATGTCACGTGGCAAACACAGTGCAATGGTGGGAAAAAGATTTTAGTGAGCCAAACCATTGTCTCCAGTCCTAGTGGAAATAACTGATTTTCCTGCAGGTAATAGCAGAAGTAACTCACTACAAGCACATGAGTATTTGTAAAAAAAACCAGTGAGGAAACATGGCTCTTACACAGCATAATTTTTTATGTTAGAAACTGAGCTGCCTTTCATGGAGCTAAGAGGGTGTCTGGACACTGCAAATATTCCTTTCCTTCTCATGGTTTACTCATTATATACTTCTTAGGAGCAGAACCACTAGTATCTTATGAGCAAGAGCTTTTATCTATTCCTTTATTCCATTTTATTCTCCATTTATTTCTCCATGGACTCTGTAGAACTAGTAAACTGCATATGAAAAACTTGTGCTTCTTCTGATAAGGCATTAGTGAGTAGTGTGGTAGGTTGACCCTGGCTGGATGCCAGGTGCCCACAAAAACCACTCTACAACTCCCTCTCCTAAGATGGACAGGAGAGAGAAAATAATCATAGAATCACAGAATCGTTTAGGACCTTTAAGATCATCAAGTCCAACCATTAACCTAACACTGTGAAGTCCACTGCTAAACCATGTCCTAAGCACCACATCTGTATGTCTTTTAAACACTTTCAGGAATGATGGCTCAACTACCTCCCTGGGCAGTCCTTTAGACTTACACCTTCTGGGAAGATGTAATATAATTAAGAAAGAAATGTTCTGTTTTGTCATTGTATATTGTTCACATGCAAAAACACACAGAGACGAAAGACTTGAAAAAGGAAAAGACTATGTTGCAAAAGACAACATAGTTTTATATGGCTGACAATTTTTTGACAGAAATTATTCTTGTAGAGTTAGACATTTAGTTTGAAAGAAGAAAAAAACTAACCTTGTGCAACTGTTGTATCTAAAGATCTTCCCACAAGCCCAGTGTTCCAGCAGTTGTTTATGTAAGTTACTTTTTCTTCACCAGTGGCAGTTTGCTAGGATAATAAACTGTCACCACAAACTCTTTCGGTAAAAGTGCACACAGTATGATAAAACTAGAATAATTATTTCACTGCCTTAGAAGTTTACTTCTTCCCTCATGGAATTAAGTACTCTTTAAGCAAACAGAGGAGATGGTTCACGTGTCTTTAGGCAATACAAGACAAGATTCAAACAAAATTTTTCAGTCTAATGGAACATCTGATGCTGCATTACACTGGAATTCCTACAGCAATGTATACTTGCAGTATCTGCATCAAACGCATTTTTCATGACCCATGTCTCAATCAAATAACAATACAACGATCTACAGTAGCAGTAATAATCTGATGTCTGAAGTGAACACTCATTAGCCCACTGAGAGAAAGGAATGTAAAGTTAAATCATTACCTGTTGCATTCAATAAAAGACAAGTGACCAAGTAGTATAACTTTCTTCCAGCTGCCCAAGTAACACTTGGAAAGCTTCAAAATATCTACACTCTCTACAGTTTTTTGCCCACTAAAGAGAACAGATCGCTAGCTAGTATGTGTGACATATTGGGAGATAAAACAGTGGATGTGGAAGGGGACTTATTGTTAGCTGTGGAGGAGACAGGCAGGGAGGATTAGAGGACAAGCTGAGGAACATGACCTCAGGAACATGAGGAACATGACCATGGATCAGCTGGACCAGATGTCGTAAAGGTAGACTGAAGGGGTAGGCAGGAAGGAGACAAGGTTAAAAAAGACAAGAGAATAATTTTAGACATTGAAGAGACACTGTTCCTAATAGAGGGCCCTGAAGACTCTAAGGTGCTTGTTTCTAAAGAACAAAGGACAGAAATCTGTAGGAAAATAGTTTCAGTGGATTTTACTGACAATGAAATAATTTGAAGACAACACTGCCTTATCAGTTCTGGGGTGTTATAGCAAGTATTTCCTGATGTTTCTATGACAATGCACTGGCTGCTTCTGGTAACTAGTAGTTTTATCTAGGCAAATTCTTTTATTGTGTTTTATTGTTTAATTTATAACAGAATGCATACATCTGGACATTTATTGTATCAATTTCTTCTAACCTGTATCCATGATGAACCATGTCTAATACTGAAGAGTATTTTATTTCAGAAAATATGTTACTGTAAACAGACAGTAATATATGAATATCACAGTCATTGGAAAGACAAAAGATCCACTCAATCACCTAATGTATTGCAGTGCTAATGTACCACTGATTCCTGAAAGATCTGATTTTGTTCAGAGCTGTAATAATACTCCTGGGCAAATCAGTTTCTATAACTGCCTTAGAAAGTTAGCCCAGAGGTTAAGTCTTCTGTCAGGAAATTTTATACTCCTCACTCTAATTTTTGCTGCCCTTTGTTTCAGTCCATTATTCCAAATTAACCTTCATTTCATAACCTAAATCATTCAACTTTCTCCTTGGAGTTTAGTGTCCTGAATATTTGTAGTTGCTATGAAATCTTTTTCTTGTCTTAAAGCTAACTCCTCAGAAGTCATTTTTTCTTCTCCTCTGGTAGTGATTGTTTTCTTGTACACCTAACTCTGTCTACATTGTCAGTATCATTCAGAAAAATGGTCCTAATGACCAAAAAAATATTTCAAGTGGAGAACATAATTTTAATTCTATATTAGTGTAGTGGTTTTTATCATGACTAGCCGCTTCTACCACTCTGCGCCCCCCACGCCCACCCCCACCCCCACTCCCAGTGAGGAAGGGTCGGAGGAACAAACCGAGGAAAAGCCCGTAGGAGTTGAGATAAGAACTATTTAATTATATAAATGAAACTTAGGGAGTTACTAACAATGCTAGTGCTAATGAGTAATTTAAGGAACACAGAAAAGAGGTAGAACAAATGATACAGTACCCCACCCCGAAAAGGGAAAAAAGGAAAGAAAACCCACCCGAAGGTATCAAACCCCCCACGAAACCGCCCAGGGGCTGAGAGAGTAAGAGAGAGGAAAAAACTTTCAAACCCCGACTCCTAGACTGATCTGCCCGGCAAGATGCTGGCTCTGCCCAGAGCACCAACCACGTGCCACGAGGTCCCTACAACAAAATAAACCCCCAGCCCCCTCGGCCGGAAGCCCCCCCAGACCCTTCCCACTCCCAGGGTCCTGCCCAACCACAAGCCTTTCCACCCATATCCCCACCCCCTCCCCGACGGTCCCGCGGTGCCACGGGCCCCGGGCTGGCACCACCTATGCAGTTTGATGTGTTATGGGGTGAAGCAAAACATAGACTAGCTGGTGCAAAGCTAAGACAATTAGAAATAACCCAGAAAAGAGACACCAAGGTGACTAAGGGACTGAAGCATTTCTGGTGTGAAGAAACTCTGAGAGCTAAGATTAGTTGAGAAGGAGATCAAACATGACCTTCAGAGATCCCTTCTAACCTCAAACATTTTGTGGTTCAGGGATTCTGTGATCATATGTTTACGGAAGACCCAAGCATGCTTTCCTTTTCTTAATACAAATATGCACATTACCTGTACAGACCTTGAAGATTGTTTCATGTTTCTTTGTTCCCAAGTTTTCATTCTTATTTTCATCCTGAATATCAGTATTTTAGAAAAGATATTTACATCCTAATGTCTCATTTTGTGGAAAAATCTTACATTGTCTTTCATTAGTAGTCTTCTGCATTTCTTTTTATTGTACTGCCACTTCACTGACATTTACAATGTTTCTTAAATTGTCATCAACAAATTTTTATGAGCATGTTCTGTCTCACATTTAAAAACCGAACTCCATTTCTCAGCAGTGAACCAGGAGAGGTCTGTTGCAGTTTAGGCCCAGTCAGCAACAAAAGACCACGTTGTTGCTTGCTCACTCCTTGCACCGGTGGGATGTAGAGAAGAAAATACAATGAAAGGCTCACGGGTCGAGACAAGAACAGGGAGGGATCACTGATCAGTTATGGTCACGGGCAAAACAGAGTCGCCTTGGGGAAGAAAAATCAATATAATTTGTTATCAATCAAATCAGAGTAAGACAATGAGAAATAAAGCCACATCTTACAAACACCTCTCCCACACCCCTCTTTCTTTCCCAGGTTCAGCTTTGCTCATGATTTCTCTACCTCCTTCACCGCTTAACAGCACAGGGGGACAGGGGATGGGGCTTTTCCAGTCAGTTCACCACACATTGTCTCCTTCTTCCTCAGGTGGGGAGGACTCCTCACACTATGCCCCTGCTACTGCGTGGAGTCCCTCCCATGGGAGACAGTCCTCCATGGACTTCTCCAACAGGAATCTTTCCCATAGGCTGCAGTTTTCTCCATGAACTGCTTTGGCATGGGTCACTTCTGTGGGATGCAGTCCTTCAGGAGTGGACTGCTCCACTGTGGGCTTCCTATAGAGTCACGAGCCCTGCAGGCACGGGTGTCTGCTCCAGTGTGGAGTCCTCCCCCAGCTGCAGGTGAGTCTCTGCTCCCCCACGACCCTCCATGGCTGCAGAAGCACAGCCTGCCCTCTCACCACAGACTGCAGGGGAACCTCTGCTCTGGCCCACTTTGTCCCCGCCTTTCTGCAGTGACTTTGGGTTTCTGCCCTGTTGTCTCTCTCACATCCAAATCCTTTCTCCACACTGCCTTTATCCACAACATTTCCGCTCCTGCTGATGGTTCTCTTTTTTAGTTTTCCCCACTTAAATATGTTAATTTGCAGAGGTGCTGAGTGGCTGGTCTGTGGCCAGAGGTGGATCTAACTTGGAGCCGGGGGAGTTTCTCCCAGCTTCTCACAGGTGCCATCCCTGTGGTTTTTCTCCCACTACCAAAACCCACCACCACCGAAACCCAACACAAGGTCTTACAATGTTCTTCCGAGAACTACCAGCTAAAACTAGAGAAAGGGCAGGATACAATGAGTTCTGTGTCATGTTTTGCATATTCCTGATCTTTGGTTGTTCCAGGACCTGAATGCAAATGTGCATACACAGCAGCATTTCAACATTTTCTTCGGCAGCTACAAGAAAGATCATCTTAATAGGAGATCCACGGCATGAGAGAACAACATGCTTCTTAGCAAAGATATGCTACTTTCTTATTCCGTAAAATGTATGTATAGCTAGTTGACAGATCTTCCAGTTCTTAGTCTTCTCTCTTACTAGGCATTTTCTTGACATCTAGAATAGGGAAAATATCACATACTCTGTTTACTGTGTATATCTTTCAAAAACTCCGAACTACTTGACATACAATGTTTTGCAAAGACGCATTCATTCTTCTTTGTGCTCTGGAACTAGATTCTATTTATTTTTATTTCTGTATTAAACTTCTCCATTTACATGTTGTTTAATTTTTTAAGAATCTGCATTTTGATATTACTATTTATATTCTTACTAATCTAAAATGTTCTCTTTTTATCCCTTCAGACTTCTCTGGGATAGATTCCAGTTAAGGCCTCTCCAGCTATTTCTGCAATCAAAGCTGAACCCTCCTGGAAAATACTGTAATGCATTCTATTTAAAATCAGTGACAATTAAGATATTACTTTTTGGAGATTCCTACCTTGTCAAAAGCGTCTGGATAAAAATTATTTATCTTCTTTCTAGTATTTTACTTGGTTTTCTTTCCCATATGCATTTGTCTGCTATTTCTATTTCAAGCTATTAGAAATAAACCTGTGTACCACCAGAAATAAAAGTGCTTTTTAGTATTTCAGTGTTTGTCCCATACAGGTACTGACTCCACAACAGGAAAAGACATGGATCCATGAAGGCCCCTTCTGGACCCTAGTTTTCACAGATGAAACGTGGACACATTTTTCAGAGTGCAACCGTAATATATTCCAAAACATCTTTTATCTTCTTTTCAAGCCGGTCCATGGATTGCCTGATATACAACATGATACATTTACTTCACACTGTGCCTATGTCTTCTCCCTGGACAATATTTTGCCCTTTCATCTCTAGCTGACCATAAAAGATATTAACTTAACTTTCAGCCATAGGTCTGGTTTCTTTTTTCCGATACAACCTATATTTACTGACAGTTATTATTCTGTCCCATGCTCCCCTCTTCAATGATTTCTCTCTCATCTCTAATCTTTTTTAGTATATATATTAAGAGGTCTTCCCTTGACATTGCCTTCTTTAGAAACATCAAAAGCATCTCATATAAACATAGATACACTTAGGCTTATTAAGGCATTTGTAAAGCTTATTAGAAGATATTTACACTTATTTAAAAACTCTCTTAAAATAAAAACACAGTATTTATTATGTCAAACACATTTCAGAACTGACTGCTATCTCCTGAATAGTCACCACTGAGAAATCATCATTCGTGTGTGTTTTCCCTGGGTTCCAGAGCAGTAAATACATTTTCAGTGTAGTCCAGGAAGAAAATAAAGTAACAAAGAATTGTCTGATGTCAAAAGCCTGATAGAAAGGTAAAGAGCAAAGTGAACAAGAAAGTCAGACAGAATAAAATGGAATAAATGTAATTATTCAAACAACAATAATCCTAGAAGATCAGATGCAAGCAATCTATTTAGGAACAACTAATGCAAGCTAATGGAGGATGTATTCTGGAAATCCCTAATTAGCCATGCAATTTAACATGAATTATTAGGGCAAGGCCATAGCCATGTGACTAAATCTCTTACTTATTTTAAAGCAGTGAGAAACAGTACTGATTCTATAATTATATACACCATTGATGAGACGGTATAGAAAAAATGTTCTGGAGTTTTCATTTTCAAAAAGATGCTAAGGAACAGGAGAAGGTGGAGGAAGAATGGGAGGAAAGCTTTTTGTTGATAAACATAATTCATTCTGTCTTGCATATTGAAAAGAAATTACTAAGAACTTGCCTTACTTTGTCCAAATGTTTCCATCACCAGAAAAGTCTAATACTAAAGAATTTTAGGTCAAAGGTAAAAGGTACCAGTAAATACAGCAAGCCAAAAGGGAAGAAAAGTAATCACTTTGATAATAATAATAATACCCATGAGAAGCCCTTGGGTTTTGTATCTGCAAAATCATCATTAAACTTTGTGTATATATATATTGTAAAGGAGAGTTTAATGCTTCCATGATTCTTTTGGGAGAGCAACGTTTTGTCTGTCTGGATGTTCACTGTCAGCTGCTCTCATACTGAATATGATGAGAAAACATAGAGGTTTGTCCTGAATAATTAAAAAATGTGCAAAGTAAAAAATATCCAAAGTAATCTCCTGACAGCTCTTCACATTTGAGAGTATGAAATTAAACCATGTAGTTCTGTGTCACACCTTCATAGCAGTGTTTACTGAGTGAGGATTTGATCTTGGTTTGCCTGTGTAGAGCTTGGATGGCCAGTTGCAGATGATAAATACACAGGTTTTTCAGTCCTACTTTATTCTATTCATTCCGTGATGTTTTCCATCTTCCCTCTATATTCACTTCCCATTATCTCTGACTTGCAACACTGTATGCTCTACATGCTTCTGTTTTTGAAGGCTCATATTGCTTTGTTATTGTTTTGATTTTTATCTTTCTTTTTCATTTACATATTTCACTACAATTTTTACTCTTTGTTTTCCATATCCTTTTGAAAATCTAGTCTATCAGCCTGGATGACTTACACACTGGCTCCCATTCACGTCACCTCCCAGCTCTCTTCTCCATCTGTTTTACATAATACTTCTTGTTCCAAAAAAAAACCAAAATAAAACAAATATTGTCTTTGCCCAGAAAGCATGTTAAAAAATTTTTTGTCTAAGTAATTTTGCACAGAACTTTGTTTTTTCTTTTAAACAGAATAAAGTACCATATTTCTAAAACAGGCAACATATGATCAGGTGAAAATATTTTTTTAAAAAAACTATTAGCCCTAAAGGTAGATCAATTTGTCTGCAACCATGCTTATGGGGGGAGAATGGAACACGGAGAATGCACTTACTTCTGTTTTTTATTGCCATAAGAAGCAGTTGGAGGACCTGCAAGTCAGACCACATTACTGAACATACCTGTTCGGTGTATGTGAGAGAAAATGGAAATTATCAGCCAGAGTTAGCAACTACTAGCTTAGTGAAAAAAAGACATTCTGAAGAGAATAAGAGTGGTAAACAAAAAACTCATTCATAACACTCACCTACCTACCTACAAAGTTGAGCTATCATCCTTGTTAATAACCCACTTGAGAAGGTGAGGCATTTGTTTTCTCTTTGTGTTGGGCCTGTGCTCAATCCCTTGTGAAATCAGCAACTCTTAGAATTTAGTTATTGTGTTTTGCTCATCTGAATGCTCTGCAACGAAAAAGTATCAAAGCAGAAGAGATTGGGTAAAGGGATGATAAGATCTTTTTATTGAAATAAAAAGAAAAAGGAAGCCGCAAAAAGGATGACTGCCACTAGACAGATCAGTGGAGACTGAGACCAGGTCACTACCACATCTAAGAAAAATAGGGAATGAAATGCTGTCTTTCCATAAGGTTATTTTTATGTTGTTGTTGTTATTTTTTGGTTGGTTTTTGAGTTTTGGGTTTGTTTTTTTTTTCTCATTAGTTAGTTAACGAAGATATCAGCTACTAAGTGTCATGTTGAATGTGTCAACTAATTAGAAATTGCAATTTACATTGAGAGTACAATCCAAATTAAGACAATGTGCACTGTGAGGCAAAGATGCTTGTTTTTATTGCCCTTCCAACTTCAACTTTTACATATTTGAAAAACTAGCTAATAAGTGCAGCAGTATAGAACTCATGGTAATAAAAACTTTAGGGCTTACAAAATGTCATAAAAAGCTCATGGACTATTTCTAGAAAAATCATGAATTATTTATGAAGCAACTTTCAGAATTAGGTTTTCTGTCGTGTTTCTGTTTATATTATATGTCTCAGGGTCATCAGTTTCAGTTTATTTTATCTTATGAATGATAATTTTCCATATTTGCACTAGAAAGCAATAAACTTTGGGCACAGTGTCAAATAAAAGGAGGCCAGGCATTTTTTACATATATGTAAGATATGCTTATTAATTAAACATAGACATTTAAAAATGGGCAAATTGTAAGTGTCCACAGCTTCAAGGCAGCTTAAAATTTATGAGAGCTTTACTAAATTATTTATTCCAGTTTCATCTGATAACTAAATTTGAATAAACAATTTGCAGCTAATCATTTTTTCCCTAGAAAAATCCTCTTCTTCTGTTTGAAAACTAAGTAACAATATGAGGTCTCCTGTGGTGGGTTGACACTGGCTGGATACCTGGTGCTCACCTAGCCACCCTGTCATTCACCCTACTCAGCTGGACACGGAAGAGAAAATACAACTAAAGGCGCATGGGTCAAGATAAGGACAAGGAGACATCATTCACCAATTGCCATCATAGGCAAACCATACTCAACTTGGGGAAATTAATTTGATTTATTACCAATCAGATCAGAGTAGGATAACGAGAAATAAGAACAAATCTTCCTCCCTTGTTTAAAGCCAAGTGTGATTAATCCTGCCTGGGGTCTTCTCCTTCAGAATACACATGAACTCAAGTTTGTCTTTCAGGATCAGATCAAAATTATTTTCTAATAAACTCCAGCAATTGTGCAAACTGTTGCATATGGTAATGAACCATCAATTGCTGACTTCTGTTGAGTCACTGCACATATAAATGACATATTATTTTGCATTTCTGGAATATTCTATTCAAATAATAAAACATTTTGGTAACAAAACAACAAAGATAAAGTATTGAAAAATGTAAATTTTACAGGACGCATATAAAACATTCCTGGTATGCGTAGGTCAAGGACAAACCCAGCTCTTCATAATTTCATATAGTTTATCTAATATCACTGACCAAAATATTTTTTTGGACTCAAAGCATTCTGATCTATCTGTCTCAGTGAGAAAATATCAGATTATACAGCACTGAATAGAATGCAAGAGGAAGCTAAATTGTCTACCTCAAACACTGAATTCTCTGACTTGTGGATAATGTTTCATTAATTTACCTAAATGAAGCTCGGCATTGTAAAGCCAGTGTCAGAAATGGTGTGGAGAGGGATGGGGGAAGCAGCCTGAAGCTAAAAACCCGCTATTAAGCTTAACAGTCACCTTACCTGCTGAACACAAGATTGAATTTCTCAAAGTAATAATGTATTCTTTAACAAGAAAAGAAAGATAGACCTGGGAGGAATCATAGAATATATCAAGTTGGAAGGGACTCCTAAGGATCATCAAGATCAGCATGATCATCTGGCCCCCTTGAGGAAGTTGTAGACTTTGATGAGGTCACCCATCAGCCTTCTCCAAGTCGAACAAACAAAATTACCTCAGACACTCCTTGTAACCCTTGTGCTTGAGACCTTTCACCATCTTGATCATTATCCTCCAGATTCCCACCAACTGGAAAAGGGGAAACATTACCCCCATCTTTAAAAAGGAAAAAAAGGAGGACCCAGGAAACAACAGGTCAGTCAGTCTCACCTCTGTGTCTGGCAAGATCATGGAGCAGATCCTCCTGGAAATCATCCTAAGGCACGTGGAGAATGAGGAGGTGATTGGTGACAGCCAACATGGATTCACCAAGGGCAGATCATGCCTGACAAATTTGGTGGCCTTCTATGATGGGGTCACAACCTTGGTGGATAGAGGACAGCCAACTAACGTCATCTACCTGGACTTGGGCAAAGCCTTTGACACCGTCCCATACGACATCCTTGACTCTAATCTGGAGAGACATGGATTTGACAGATGGACTGCTCGATGGATAAAGAACTGGCTGGTCGCACTCAGAGAGTTGTGGTCAATGGGTCAGTGTCTGAGTGGAGACCAGTGACGAGCGGCATTCCTCAGCGGTTGGTGCTGGGACTGGTCCTGTTTAACATCTTCATCAGTGATATGGATGACGGGATCGAGTGCACCCTCAGCAAGTTTGCTGACAACACCAAGCTGTGTGGTGCGGTCGACATGCTGGAAGGAAGGGATGCCATCCAGAGGGACCTGGACACACTGGAGAGATGGGCCTCTCCCAACCGCATGGGGTTCAAGAAGGCCAAGTGCAAGGTCCTGCACCTGGGTTGGGGCAATCCCAACTACAAGTACAGGCTGGGTGGAGAATGGATATAGAGAGCAGCCCTGAGGAGAAGGACTTGGGGGTACTGGTGGACGAAGAGCTGGACATGAGCCAGCAGTGTGTGCTGGCAGACCAGAAAGCCAATCGTATCCTGAGTTGCATCAGGAGAAGCTTGACCAGCAGGTCGAGAGAGGTGATTCTCCCCCTCTACTCTGCTCTCGTGAGACCCCACCTGGAGTACTGTGTCAGCTGTGGAGCCCTCAGCATAAGAAGGATATCAACCAGTTGGAACGAGTCCAGAGGAGGCCCACGAAGATGATCAGAGGGCTGGAGCACATCTCCGATGAAGAAAGGCTGAGAGAATTGGATTTGTGCAGCCTGGAGAAGAGAAGGCTTCAGGGAGATCTTATCGCAGCCTTCCAGTACCTTAAGGGGGCCTACAAGGAAGATGGGAGTGGCTTTTTACAAGGGCCTGTAGTGACAGGGCAAGGAGTAATGAGTTTAAATGGAAAGTGGGGAGATTTACATTAGGTATCAGGAAGAAGTTCTTCAGGGAGAGCGTGATGTGACACTGGAACAGATTGCCCAGAGAAGCCATGGATGCCCCATCCCTGGAAGTGTTAAAGGGCAGGCTGGATGAGGCTTTGGGCAACCTGGTCTAGTGGAGGGTGTCCCTGCCCATGGCAGGGGGGTTGTAATTAGATGATCTTTAAGGTCCCTTCCAACCCAAGCCATTCTATAATTCTATGATTCTACAATGTCATTAATACATACCAACTCTTCAGTAACTCAGAAACTTTTCTGCCGTACTTCATTGTGTAGACTTATCTTCTGACATCCTTCTGAGATGACAAGATGAATTAAAAAAGATAATATGGTTTGAAATGTTTGTTAAGGTGAGGTCCTTACATCACACAAATGAAATAAACTTTCCAATTTCAACAGAGCTCTCCAGAGCACAAATCATATGCGGAGTGACTGAGGGAGCAGGGGTTGTTCAGCCTGAAGAAGAGGAGGCTCAGGGGAGACCTGATCGCTCTGTACAGCTACCTGAAAAGAGGTTATAGTGAGTTGGGTGTCGATCTCTTCTCCCAAGTAACAAGAAACAGGACAAGAGGAAACGGCCTCAAGTTGTGCCAGGGAAGGTTTAGATTGGAAATTAGGAAATATTTCTTCACTGAAAGTGTTGTCAGGCATTGGAATAGGATGCCCAGGGAAGTGGCTTTCATTATTCTTGGAGGTATTTAAAAGGTGTGCAATGAAGTGCTTAGGAACATGTTTAGTGGCGGATTTGAAAGTGTTAGGTTAATGGTTGGACTTGATGACCTTGAAGAAATTTTCCAACCTAAACAGTTCTGTTGTTATTCTGTGATTCTATGAAATGAGCTCTGTCATTCACTGGCTGAAAGAGCATACCTATTTGAGGGTTTATTTTAATTTGCATTACCAGCAGCAAGGGATGTTTTGCTTAGGAATTCAAATATAGAAACAGGTCATCGGTGCTTTTTACTAGCATTACATGCTTTGCTACGGTACATTTACATACACACAGACTCTGAAAGTGGAATATGATAAATTGCTGAAAAGGTTTTTGTGTGTTTTTATTGATTTTAAATATATTCATGTACAAGAAAAACAATGGCCTCTGGTAGCAAAGAATCCAGGGCCAGTTTTTAAAAAATGGAAATGTCTAAAGTCAGAGACATTGTTCAAGATAAACCTTGTAACTCCCAAGGACTATACCAAAAAACTCAGTGAGTGCTCATCTGCTCTTATAGTTACCTTAATTTCTTTAAAAGTGGCTGAGTTCTTAAAAACTCCTCTAATCAGGCCTATGCACATCATTCACAGACATATTGTGGCAATTTTTTCAAAAGTATACCTAGATCTATTATCTTAATTCGTAAGAACTTTTTAAGCTCCACAATAAAGTCAACAGACCAGTTAAGTACCCTGCTGCTCCAGTGTCCTGACACTGCCGGACTGATAGTTCTCAGTAACTATGTAAGAGTGATTCTCAGTTCTGAGTAATCAGAGAGGAAGTTGAAACAAAATAATAAAAAAATTAACCGTATAATGGGCGCTTAGGGAGGGTAAGCTTCAGACAAAAGGACTTGAATCGGAAGTTGCTTTTGTTCCAGGAACTTACCATTCTGATGAGCCATTGGTGTTTGAACAGCTCATGACTAATTGTGCAGAGAAGAAGCCAAGTATTTGAACTATGAGTTGGTCATCTAGGAAGAAAATCTGAAACACCGATATGCTCAGCTGCTTGATTGCAGTGCAAGGACTCCTGCAGCTCACCAAGTATGTACTCTGTAAACAAAAGGTATGGAATGCCAACCCACACATGCCAGATTCTTACTACCACCTCTAACCTAGGCAATTTCTTAATCTGGCAGATGGATTAATACAATCAGTATATGTTATCTGAGCCTAAGATTGTGGGGACAAGAGCACAGTAACTGAATACAGAACATCAATCCTCACTGCAATTGTTTAATTATCAGGACAATTACCTACACTGTCACTTCTGTGTGCAATTATGTGATAAGTAAGTAGCTAGGAAAAGTGAAGGCAGGAATCCTTCATTTTTATCCTTCTGCTAGAAGCTTGCGTATCTTATTTCTACTAAATCATTTATAGAATACTTTCTAGTTGTCTACAGAAAGCTCAAGATATTTTTATGTATCATTAAAGAATCTGATGACCTATATCCACATGTGAAGGGTAAGTCCCATGGGCTCAGTTAAAACTCATATCATTACCTACTTTAACTCTACAAGGTACTTGAACTGAATCTGTTATGCTATTCCTTTTTTACCATCAGACAGTTGACATACTCAAGTGTATGAATGCAATCAGCCAAACGCTGCTTATTTTTTGACAGTCATTCTCCAACAGGACATGAATAATATTTGCTGAACCAAAGAAACTACAGTTACAAGTCATAGACTGTGCTTTAAAAACAAAGTATGATTTCAGCTACACCATTTTAGTGTATACTAATTGTCTTTATATTAGCTGGAACCTTTAAAAACAAAGTTCTCAGTGTCGAAAGTGAGGTAATCAACATGAGTAAGAACTGCAGCATTTGGCCCTCAATCCATATTAGAATTTAAACTGTAAATTTTTGTTAATACACTTTTCAAAATCCATTTTATAACCAAAAAAAAAAAAAACCAACCACAAAAAACACCCACAAACAACCACATTGTGCAGGAGCCTGAGCTCCTCCTCTCCTCCTTGTGGCAAAACGCCTTATGAACCAAATGAAAATGTCTGAGGAAAAAAATGGACCTTTTTAGTTGCATACAACAGAAAGCAAAAATAATTCCCTTGAAGAGTCTTATTATATGGAAAAAATTAAATCACAAAGCTAGTATTCATAGCATGTCCACTTTCTATTGATAGAATTAATCTCATTTGGGCAGGAGGGCAGGCTGCAGAGCAGGGATGGGCAATGCAATAGCTTTCTTAACTTTGGTAAACAATCCACACTTTGTTCAGAGCTTTCTTTCCTTGGCTGAAACATGGCTTTGCCTAGTAGCTAGTGTTATTAGACTATATTTCTTCTCTCACTTTCGAATATTTTATCCAGCTTACCACAAACTTACAAACCTTAAGACCCCAGAGGGACCTAAAACTTCTAAGAGCTTTGCAAAAATAGATGCCCTAAATGAAACAGCACCTCAACAGGTAGGTTATTTGAAGTTGGCTTCTCTCAAAGAGAAATTCTTCTTTCAAGGTCAGCCAACATTTTAGGCACATGCTATGAGTTCACCATCAAACGCAAATTCAAAAATTCTCTATCATCTCAGTAAAACCAGGATAAATTTGCTCCTGTTTTTTATCTGAGAGACTTGCAAATATTTTTCTTGATATTTATTTAATCTTCTTCCATTTTGAAAAAATATGTGGGTTTTTTCGTTTACCTAACATACCTAAAATGGATACAGTTGTTTTCATTGCATTTTTCCGAAGCACTTCACTGTAACTGTACATCCTTTCTTTCCCTCAGCATCACTGAAAATGTCAGAATTTATCTAGGATAACATTAGTCAACTAGTGCATCAAGAACATAAAAGGTAAAACAATTTAATTTTTGTTGATAAGTTTTCTTTTTCCTGAGGAAGAAATTAAGTTGAAACATTTAGGGAGGAAATTTATTCTGTCATTCTCATGGTGATATAAAGGTACAAAGTAATACGACTGAAAGTAAGTTGTTTATTCTGCTCTAAATACAAGCATAGAAGAATCTGAACTAGAAGGTGTCATTGAAGAACAATTATTTTCTGCACAAGAGGTCAAAGAGACAAAGGGACTGCATGCTTTAAACAGATTCATGCAAGAAAATACCTCCGATGATACCCTTTTGAAGAATTTATCATCTTCAGTGTACATACAGGCAATCAGATGAATTACAGACAGTGACTGGCTTTTTTCCTCTAGTAAAGCAACTGAGTCAGACAAGAGCATTGGTTTTATTCCTCTAAAATAAAAGAAGAATCAGTCTTGCTCAAGTAATCAAGGAATGCTTCATTTAACCAGCTCTATTTATTTTGATGGAAGCTGTTAATGTTTTCCAAATGTGGAATCCTTCATAACAGGTTAAGGAAGATCCATACATCTAAGATAAGGTTTTCAAAGATCAGAGTAACCTTATTGATCTGGTTTAAAAAGATTTGTGAAATTAATGTCTTCATACATATCAGATATGTATTAGTTAACAACATTTCATGTTTTAATCGTCTTGTGGCAAGTTGAATTTAAGAAAAATTATTTGGAAAAAAAAGAAATAAATGATGAAATTTCTCTCTTTCAGAGTAGAATAACCTACCCTTCAATCAGCATTATAGATTTTTTTAAAAACATCCTGAATAATTCCAAGGAAAACCATGTTTTGTAAGATATCAGTGATGTACAAGAAAATACAGAAAAGTAAAACAAGGGAGACCCCTTGTGGCCTGATTCTCGTCTAATAAAAATGCCACTCAGAGGTTCTAATATTGATTGCAATATACCGTGGCAATAAATATACTTTCTATAAAAACTATGATAAATAGTACTCAAAGAATCCTAAATGCTTCATGAAATCAATATATAGATTTTTGCCATATGCAATCAGCATATCTCATTTTTACTCATGGAGCGTATAGAACTGCGTATTCTGTTCAGTCTTCAAAAATGAGTGCTATCTCTTAGATAACTGAAGATCTAAAAATTCTCATTGATATTGGTAACTGAATATGAAACATATCATTTCACATCCAAGTTATTTTGATTACAAAAATAGTCCTTTTTTTTGGTGGATTTTTAAGGCTGTAATTTAAAACATTGTTCATTAAAAATATCCAAATATAACATTCTGCCTTTTCTAGACAAAATTCTGTATGACATTTTGCTCAGATACCATAAGCATGGTCATTGACAGAACGTCTCTTCCCTTATTAACTGGAAAGAAAAAAAAAAAAAGAAAATAATTTGCCTGGTAAAGTAGACTGTCTACCAAAATTCCTTTTTCTTTTTTTTTTTTTAATGTAACTGAAGAGAATTCACTGTAGAGAAGCAGATAACCCATAAGCATTTAGACAACCTCAGGCAGAAAATAAGACCTCTGGATGAGAATGAAGGGAAAGAGAAAGCAAAAAGATTAAAAAAAGACTGTCAGGCCCTCAAGATGAATTCATAAGCACTGAGGAAAGGGAATTCATGACTTTACAAGATGAGGAAGTGTCTTACGGATAAAGGAGTAACTATCATCCTATCTCTTTTAGGGGAAAAACCATAAAAGCCTGGTGGCAGACAAAGATAAATGTCTTAGCAGTGCTAGTTAAAGTTACAGCTGCTCTAAATTTTTGAACAATGTGATCTTCTTGAGGGGGAATGGGGGCACCAGAGGAATAAGCCACTGTCGGTCTCTGCATGTCTTTGCTCTGTGGTTTCATTGTAGTCAATTCAATACAAACACATGAACACAAGTCGTAGGTGAGAGAGACCTTCTGCATAGCACAGATCTTTTCTGACCACTGCATTAACAACCTCCTCAACCCAACTTGAAGAATTTGGGGTATTTTCAAAACTGAAATGCTTTTATAATTCATGGGTCACAAGCAAAACAAACAAACAATCAAATAAACACCCTATGTCTTTGTTTCTAAGGCAATTGTACTGTCTTTGACTTTTTCTTTGCTTCATGTAAGCATTCTGATCAGACACATGGCTCTTGTAGCCACATAGACCTGCAAAAAAACCACACATGACTTAGGCAGATCACCTCCTGCATTATGTCAGCACCAAAGTACTTACACTGTGCTATAATCATGTTATGACTCAGTTGCAAGGGGAACAGACTGGCTTGAAAGTGCAAGACTAGATGGAAATGGAAACATTGGCTGCTGGTTTAGTACATAAATTTCAGTTACTACACTATGAGAGCAGAGGCTTTTCTTCAAGACTGTCTCCATGAGACTTTTTTCATTCATTATTAATTCCAGGAAGGTATTTTGGTGGTATGACCCAGTCCCCGTAAGCACCCTGGCCAAGCCCTGTGGCACCAGGCCTGCGGCAGATCCGCAGCTCTTGCAACGCTTGCGATGCCTCATTGTAGACAGCTGGGAACACACCAGACATATGAGCTGAGAATTTATTGCTAGCCCAATTAATACTTTAACAGTCTCACAGTCCACATTATCTCATTATTGCAGAAAGGCCCATTAATCATCCCCTTAAATCTATTAAAGAGAAAATCCTTACATTCTGCCCTTTTTTTAATTAGTGTTAGGCTCCCCGTTGAGTGTTTCTCTGGGGCATTTTCTGTTGACTTTTTCAGCCTTCCTCAGAATGAGTGGGGCACCTGAAGTGGGTATGGCCCCCTTGACCACTGCCCTGCTTGGGTCTCGGGGCCTGAGGGAATGGCCTTGGCGGTAGGGAGGATATGTTTCTTCTTCCTCCCTGCCATTTCCTTCTGGAGGTCCCTCAGGGCAGGGCATTAGGTGCTGCTCCACCCTGTGACACAAAGGACAGTTGCACCCCACAATCGGTCTGCTGGCAAGAGATAATTAGTCTGTCCTCTTAAATTTCAGACTTTTTTATGGATAAGCATTCGTAGTTTTCTCCATAGGAGTCATGCTTTACTTGTTTTCATGTAACTTGTTGTTAGGACTGTAGTTGCATTCATATATGCAAGTCTGTACTGGGTCAGCCCAATCCCCACAGAAGTAACCTCATGAACTCCTATGAAGAGTAACAACTAGATAAGAATGTGAAGTGGTTCCCAGTACCCTCCCACTCTCAGATTCTTTTCAGCTTTGAAACCCCATCCATGGACTGAGGAGTGTCTTAGGCCTGTTAAAGCTTCTTTACAGTAACGCACATTTGTCTTGTCCTGGAATACTTCAGGTTTCTTGAATGTTGCAGACTTGAATATGCAATACCCCTTGACAGTGTTCCACAGGCTATGGGCAGGTGTTATCCTTCAATACTTCTCTAGTTTTTGTCCTGGAAAAGATAAATTATCTTTTATCCATCCTCTTCACGCTACTCATTTTGTTGTTCTTTGCCACATTTTTCCAAAACTGGGACAGATTTTAAAGTATTTAAGTGGATAGAAACTTACTAGGTATTTAGAAACTGTTGTGTATGTAAGTCATGCCACATAAATCCTACTAGATGACTTGCTATATCTTGATATGTCTAAACACAATCTGCTCAAACTGTGTAGGATGATGAAAAGCTCAAATATATCTCACTGCTATTAGCAGTTCAGATTACTTTAAGCTATTATATTGAAAATTCTGACTGAATTTACAATCTAGTCGAATAGTTGTGAGGATGAGAGAGACAATTCTTTCAGAACAATACTGATAGATACTGTTTCTGAGCTTCCTTCCACTGCAGAGGCATGTTGGCTTCATATACCATTTATAAATTTGAAAATGAAACAGAATCATGACCACTATGTGATGCCATGCCTTGGTTCTTATTGTCCACTGCCCTTTCAATTTACGGTGTTGTCTTTCAGACTTTATCAAGTGGATGAAAAGCACCAACAATATGAGTATAAATAATCATATGGGATAGAACTAATGCAAGCCACTCCTGAGACATAGACATGTCCAAGTATGTCCATAACCTAAAGTTTTACAAGCAAAATAAAAAACGCATTTGCATTCCTCTATTTTATAGTCAATATTTCGTTATTCTAGTTGTGCTCTTCATTAATATAGGATCAACTCAATACATTGAGGTAAACAACTTTTTACTTTCTACATTTTCAGATCATCTATGCAAAAAAGTTATCACCTTGAAATTTTAAGAAATAGCAAGGCAGAAATTCTATGTTTATGCACAAAATAACCCCCCATAATTCCAAAAAGAGCAAGACACATACTGAGAAAGCTGAAAAATTGTTCTGCAAGAGAATGTTACAGACCTACAAAGCTAGTTATTGTAAGCTGCCTAGGAATTCTGATGGCTATGGTGACATTACAAAATACAACATAGTATTGTTTTGGAGAGCAACAGTTGTTTCCTTTTTTGAATATAGTCTGGACAGATATTTAGACCTACACATTACCAATGCTGAGCCAGGGCACTAAATATAATATACCTTTCTTTTTAAGAATTTTAATGGCTCTGTAGCCAGCATGTAACTCTCCCTGGGGCATCACATATCTAGAATCTGTCCTTTGAGATTTTATGGCCCTTTGTATGGCCTTTTTTATGATCCTAAATTAAGAATGATCTCATATGACTATTCCTCGCGTGTAATGTCCCAAGTACTACATTTAAAGATCCATGCAGATTACCTGTGTCTCATTTACATTTTTTTTTCCCAGTGAGTTTTTTCTTGGTTTTGTTCACTGCTTTTAAGCCTTTAATACCATGAGAAAATACTCATATAATTCATGGTAACAAACCGTAGTAATTGCCACAAAATTCCATATTACTTAGCTTATTACACACTGTGGTATCCCATCTAAAAACTAATCATGTATCTAAAACAGATTTTTTAAATCTCTTTCAAGAAATCAGTATGAATATAATGTCACTTTTTCTTCTACTCGATTTATTTTATAATCTTAATAGGACTACAATTTGAAAAATCTATATACATACAAATTATTAACACATCAGTCAGAATGTTTATAACCAAGTATATAGCACAACTCCAATGATATTTTCTTATATCAGAAACCACATAGAAATTGTTTTTAAAAGTCACTATTTAACCATTGATAATATTTTCACTTCTTCCTTTTTTGTTATCCTCATAAGGAAAGCAGTGTTTACAGTTCAAGGCATTTGATCTTTATACACCATGTCCTGTCTTATGTATACAAGGCAACAGAAAACAAAACAGAAGCTGAAGAAATCTGCAATGTCTGTATGAACTGATGGATGGTTAGGTAGGCTCTTAGAGCCCATGTGCAGAGAATGTGATCAATAGGGTAATGTTGATGGTCAGTGACAAGCAGAGTATCCAGATGTCAATACCCAGTCCCATTTTGTTTAACATCTTTATCAGTTGAATGAACAATGATATGGAGTGCAACATCAGAAAAGCCTTTAATGGCACTAAACTTGGTGGAGAGGATGATACAAGAAGTGTCAAAGTGTCGATTCAGAGGCACATCAGAAAGCAGAGGGCTGGGCCAACCAGCATCTTATGAGGTTCAAGAACCATGGATTCACGGAATCGTTTAGGTTGGAAGGGACCTCTTAACATTATCTAGTCCAATCCTCCCATTCAGGCTAGAGAGTCAGCTAGAGAACAACTGCTGAGAAGAATCTGGGTCCCTCATCTTCATTCCCTTCCAGCAGGTACTTATATATTGATAAGATCTCCCCCTGAGCCTTCCCTTCTCCAGACTGAACAGTACCAATTTTCCAGCCCTCCTTATGTGAAAGATGGTCCAGTCCCTTGCCCATCTTTGTGGCTTTGTGTTGGACATGCTTCAGTGAGCATATAGCTTTCTCATACTAAGGACTCCAGAACTAGACACTGCTCTCCAGGTACAGTCTCACCAGTGTAGAGTAGAAATGCAGGATTTCCTCCCCTGAACTGCTGGTATCACTCCTTTTAATGCAGTCTGCGATATTTTTGGCCACCTTTGCTATGAGAAAGGATTGATGGCTTGTGTTCAGCTTCTGTCCACCAGAACCCCAAAGTTCTCTGCAGAGCTGCTTTCTAGACACTTGGCACCCAGTGTGTACTGGTGCTTGGGGTTATTCAACCTAGGTACAGACTTCGCATTTCCCTTTGTTGAACTTCATGAGATTCCTCTCAGCCCATTTCTCTATTATAATTTGAACACTAATATTATAATAATAGACATATATAAACAGCACATTTTAAGAAAAAGATAAGACTATTACAGTTCTGTATATATGTGAATGTATCATCAGTTAAGGATGTTTATAATCCAACCTATATTCAGAAAGCGTACATGAATATTTCTTTCTCTTCCTGTACATTGTTTATCGAGATGTAAGTAACTTTTCAAAGGTCCAACTCACTAAATTTCAGCAAAGACCATCAGATTCCATCTCCAATTCAGTAAAATACATGGGATTAGATTTCTGCAGATGGAAGGAGCTAAACACTGATTTTCACTGAAGCTGCACACAGCATGTAATTTAAGTAGAATTCACAGTTGCAGGATGTTCTGAACTTCAAAAGCTGATATATGAGTTCAAGTAAGGAATAAGTAGACAGATTCATGAAAGGAAAATCTAAATGAGTATTAGAAACACTGAGAAAAATGCAACATCTTAGGAAAACAAGAAACTTCTGACTTCCACAAGCTGGAAAGATATATGATGTGTAGAATCTGCCTGTATATCTTCTGTTGTTTACAATATTTTCTTAATCTTCTACTACCATCTCCATAAACAACACTAATAGGTTGAATGTGACTATTACCAGCATCCTGATTTTATGTTCTTATGCTTAATATAAAAAAAAAGGTTTTGAGCCATAGGAACATGAATAGTCCAGATGAATTCCGCAAGGCATCTCAAATATTAAAAGTTAAGAAGGTGCATAAATACTGCATGAGCTTTTTCTCATGTGTAAGTACAAGTATTTATTTGTCCAAAACACTGTCTAAGGAAACATTTTAATAACATCAAAACTCTGTATGATATATAGACAGTGCTTCCTTTTATTATTTTCACAGGGAAGCACTTCATTTGACTTTAAATGTATATGGTTGTAACTGCAGCTCCAATCACAAATGGATTCTATCGTATTTTTTCACTGTGAAAGAATTTTTCAAGGACTAGTGCCACAGATGGCTGAACTCTGACTGGTTTGTATGCTGAGTGGTAGGAATTTTGGAAAAATCCTTGCTTCCTGTTAATATTCTGTAACCACATTTTTGGCTGTCTTCAAGGGAAAGACTTCAGTTCTCAGGAGGTGATGTGATTTCATTTACCAATTCGTCTCCACATAATATTCCAATTGAAGAATCTCTATGGAAAAAAGTCTCTATTTCATTACTTTAATGTGCAGGATTATATGCTAGTTAAGGTCATATATTCTGTTGTTTAAAGAGAAAATTAAGAATTATCAGTATCCTGTGTTCTATTAGCCAGTATCACCATAGAGGCGTATGGATTGATATAAGAAGTAAAATCTTTCGGTTGCAAGCAATGCAAGATTGCTTGCAATCAGATCGAGAAATCAATGGAAACTAAAATCTTAGTATGAAAACATAAGGAAAAAATTACTAAAATTCTTTCCTATCTTACCAGTGAAAGTGTTAAGAAATGTAATTAATATGTATGTTATTTACATTTAAGCCTACATATTTCATTTTAACTTGTTAACATACTGAGGTTTTTTATCTCCTTACTGGTGGTAGTACTTAGCAGAAGGAGCCTAAGTGTCTATTCAAACTTCAATTCATGGTATGAATTATCAGTTACAAATAATTAGGCAGGTAGAGTGTGTTTTTTCCAAATGAATTCCTTATGCTTTGATGTAATAGTTAATTTCATCATCAATAATATTATTGCAAATTTTTTGTTATTCATAAATGATGAAATAATAAGAAGGCTTCCTTACAAGGGCAAGTCCATATCATTCTGTTTCGTTACTAATACATGAATGAAAAATTTTTGGAGATTTTTAACTTCATGCTGGATTTTTATAAACAGAAGATCAATATCAAAGGATCATCAGTAGTGTCTTCTTTCTATTGTTTATATTTTGTCCAAAACCCCAACCTGCAAGAATATTTTTGAAAAACAAAATAGATTTATATTTATATGTAATACAGTGTGCTTTGCCATGTTCAGTTTTAGCAAGATATGTACTTCAGCATATAGAATAAGTAAAGACAGCTTAAGGAATACCTTCTTTCTGAATAAATGTGGTCACCAGAAGCTGATGGTTCATTACTAAGGAAAAGAAAAAATAAATTCTTAGAAATACTCCAGAAATTGTTAAGCTTTCTAACACAATATGAGGACTTCCTTATCTAAACATGCATATTAATGAACTGGACATAAATTAGACTTATCTTGCATATGAAACATAACTGGTTCAAGCTAGTATTGGCACCATACTAAGCCATTTTTTTCCTGAAATCAGGTGCAGTTTGCAATTTTTTTTTTATTTTTTTTTTTTTAATACATCTGAACAGGCTATAATCTGTTACTTTTACAGCTCCAGAATGTCTGGAACAGTACAGAAAGAGTGCTTTAAGATTTTTTGGAAATAGAATAGTTTCTAAATCCTTAAAAAATACGTAGTTTTGCAACAGTTTATGGAACAAGTAATATTCTTTAGCATAGTTTCTTTTTGTCCTAGCATGGATGAGAAAATCTACCTTTCACAGGTATCTCATAGATATTTCCTTATTAACTCTTAAAAATAAGTTTGTTCTTTATCTTTTTTCTCCATCTGCAATGCACAGTTGTATTCCAATTGTATTATTTTTCAAAATTATGATATCTTCTAAGGAGTTCTGAGCTACAAGAACCTTCTGCAAGATTTGGCACACAGCATACTAGCTTAGCAGGACTGAGTGTTTTTTCTCAGTATACCTTAAAAAATAAAATTCTGTGAGAGACTTGCAAGAAATATGCAAACATTTATTTACATCTTTAAACAGCTTTGCACTTCAATTGCCTTCTAGGACTCTAACACATAGCTGTAAATATTTGCCTTTTGGTTTTGAACAGATTAGTTATTAACAGAAAATCACATTGCTACTTTGCACTCTTCATGACAGGCACTTCTGGTACACAGTCCACTCATTTTGTCCTAACATGTTTATAATTCTTCCTCTCTGTAACCTCCCCAGGTCTAAATTAAATTTTTGCTTTAAAGTGAACATATGTGGCCTCCCCCCTCTCCTAGTAGGTCACATTTATTTTTCTAGAAGAGTCAATAAAAGATTTTAAAAAATGCAAAAGCATTATAAAATGAAATGTTACATGGGATTTGCATTTTAAGTATTTTTGTTTTGATCTCAATGAGAGACACAAACTGCATTTCTTATTACACAGATACTACATTAAAAATAAAAAAGAAAACCCACTGGAGCAAATATAATAATACGTGTTTCTCAAGTGAGTTCCTTACCTACTAAGTTATGCACAAGATTCTCCTTGTGTTCTGTGTACATGGTCCAATCAATTTTGTATGCTCATCTACAAAAGGAGAAGTATAGAGTCCTCAGTCTGTTCTTGATTATCTTCTCAGCCTAAACAAGGACAGTATAGGCATATTCTTGATTATCTTCTCAGCCTAAACAAGGACAGTATAGGCATAACCTTGAATTCTCCTTTTTACGATACACAGCATAAAGGAGCAATCTAACCTTGCCTTCATGATCACATTGATACTAGGCAATGAAAAAAATCGAGTTGTGTACTGCCTTTTTTCAAAGAGGAGAGAAAACTGTTCCTTTAACTGAAAAACCAGTTATAAGTATATATAAAAAGATTCAAAGTAAATTGTCCCAAATAATTTAAATGCCTAACCTCTCAGGAGAGATAAGTTTTCAAACAAACCTGCATGCTTAGCATTTCTTCTTGGCTAACTCTAATCCATCTAATGTCTAGTATGTCATTTGAACAAGTCTGAGACATAAAACCCTCCTCATGCACTGAATAAGGCATGCAGGCAACAGCTTTTAGACTCTGGATTATACTTTTGAGGTGTAGAAATTGAAGCACTGATTCACTGACTTGGTGGAACCAACTTTCTCTTTGAATGCAACCCATGTTCTGTTATAACTTTTTAGGCAAATTCATTTGAATACATTAAAGAAAACAAAGATTACAATCACAGTTTGCATTTTTATCAAATCATTCTGTTTCAGAAGAAAGCAACAAAATGACATTTTAAGTTAATTATCTTTATTTTTCACTTCCAGCTATGTAACCATTTAGCAGCAGTGAATTATATAAATAATTTCCTCTGAAACAGAAAAGCTGGTTTTCAATTTAAATTACATAGAGCAAATCAAGATTAGATTATTCCAAATCCTGCTTTTACTTTTTTCTTATTTATTTGGAATAAATAGCTTGTTAGTTTAATGGTGTCTGTCTCACCTTTTTTAATTTTGCTTTTGAACTTTTCTAGTTCCTTGCAGTTAACGAAAACCAGAATTATTTATGGTTGTCCGTCTCATGTAATTAGTCTATAATCCTTAGTAAACTGTTTCACAAACACAAAAGTCTGGACTACTAAATAATATGGGTCAGGGAGCAAGTTTGATCATTAGACTCCTTGTCACGCAGATACCTGTTAGTCCTTGACTTTTTCAGGTCAGCTCTTTTGTCCCATGCAATATCTGAAGATGACCTGTAGA
Source organism: Rhynochetos jubatus (assembly GCA_027574665.1). Classification (NCBI taxonomy): domain Eukaryota; kingdom Metazoa; phylum Chordata; class Aves; order Eurypygiformes; family Rhynochetidae; genus Rhynochetos; species Rhynochetos jubatus. Next base: position 83,111,763 of record CM050649.1, on the reverse strand, counting down.
ACTGTTCACCACAGGAAGTGCTCCCAAGGATCAGTAGGGATAAGACTCCATCAGGGCTGGTCCTGGGCAGGCTTTCCACTCTCAAGTGCTCTTACATGTTTTTAGGTGTCACTCTACCCCCGGGATACATAGCACATATTCTTTGTTTCACTTTGCAGTCGGTTACAGTCAAGTCCTCACATTTTTTTCAGTACCTGTAACTGAAAAAATACTGATAAATAATAATTATGCTGTTGGGCCATTAGGCACTTAGAAAAGACCTAGGGGTAACTGCTATGAAGTGTGAATGAAAGTCGTCTGCTGCAAAGGGACCTAGTATTTGGTCCAGACATTTTTGGTGTTGAGGTCAGCAATTGATCCCTCCTTTATTTACCAGCATAGATGTGGCTGTCTTTGTAATTCTAACCGCTCTGAGGTTAGAACATATTTTCTGTATTTGGGAACAAACATGAAAACACCATCTTCCAGATGGTTCTGTTGAGTAATTATCTGGATTACCTACTCATTTTAATCAAATACAACACCATAGAAGAAAGTTTAATGGAATTGATGGTTACACACACACACATGCACAGAGGTAACAGAACTTAAAATAGCTCAGGGCCAACAACAAGTAGAGTTTCAGATCTTCTAAATTTGGCATTAGCGATTTCCGAATCAATAACATTTCCAGTTAAAATGAAATCAACATGATCCAGTGAAATTCAGTATGAAAGCTGAAGCCTAAATCCTACAAGTTATGTAGGCAGTTTCAAATAGAATTTTAAGATGGTTTATTCTTTCCCTGGAAGTTTCCCAAGTCTAACAAAATATGTGTCATTGATTTATTATTATATTTTTCTTTTCCCACTTGGACAACTTATGGCAACCTCCAGCCAAGGAATTCTCACCAGCACCCAGGGTTTGGTTTTTTCCCACCTAAACTTCTAGGTAACTTTATTATTATCCCTAAAAATTACTCATATGTGCAACAGGAGCTACATCAGTTTTCCAGTGTACTCTTTGAGTAGCTGCACAATTCAAATTTTGTATATTTATTTCCCAAGTGAAAAAAATACAAACTTTCACTTCAAATTAACATAGTTCTTGAGGGGAAGAAGGTGAGAGGAAAACAAACCAAACCAAATGAAAACAAACAAACAAAAACCTTCTGCTGGGTTATTTTCACAGAATAATACAAAGGAATTTATTTTTTTCTTTAGTTGTCTTTATTATGTTTTTCCTGTATCTCTCCTTTTCAAAAAAAGAAAATATTTTCTTCCCCATCTTCTTAGTCTGTTGAGTGAATAGCCAAGGGTTTTTTTCAAGTTTAAGAGTGTAATTAGGCAGTCTTGGAATAAGGCTTTGATTCTTTGTGTGATTATTTCTCAGTTGTTTTCTGCACTGGTTAATGCCACTAGGAAAAGAAAGGAAACTTCAATCACCAACTGTTATGTTTCTATCCATCTGGAGCTTAGATTGACCAGGGGACATTGCCTATCAAAAAGACACAAAAATTTGTCCTGAAACTGTCAAATATCTTCACATTTACAATCAGTCCTTGAGGGAGAAATCTTTTTTCTCTCTCTTTTTAGAATGTTTTCCTCTGGCCTTTCTTGTTAATATATGTTCTCTGATCATAGCTGAATTTGGAAACAAATCTTTTAAAAAAGGAAAACATTCCTTTTTGAGTAGGGTAGGAGCAGTTTGCTGTAACCTGGTTAACACTTCTACCATTGAAAAAATAACTAAGAGAAAAATATGAGTTTGTAAGCTGGATATTTGCTCCTATGGTAAGATTATATAGAAAGGAAGTTCATGGGGAAGGGTAATAAATACCAATACCAGTTGATATAGAACAAATTGAAATTTCTTGTTGGGCATTTGCTATATGACATGATGGAGGCACAAAAATAAAACAGACTACAGCACTGTCTTGGCTCACCAGTGGTGAGGCCACACCTGAAGTACTGTGCCCTATTCTGGGCTCCTCAGTTAAACAGATATATGGAGTTACTGGCGACAGTCCACAAAGTTTATTATGGGACTGGAGAAAGTCTTCAATGAGCAAAGGGTAAGAGACCTGGGATTGTTCATCCTGGAGAAGAAAAGGATCAAGGGAGATCTCATCAATGTGTACAAATACCTGAGAACAGAGGTTCTTCCATTGGTGCCCAACGACAAGCCCAGAGGCGACAGGCACAAGCTGAAACACAGGAGGTTCAGTGTTTCAGAGCATCAGATGGTCTGAACATCAGAAAATGCATTTTCACTGAGAGGGTGAACAGGCACTGCCACAGGCTGCCCAGAGAGGCTCCGGAGTCTCCATTATTGGAGATATTCAAAAGCCATATGGACATGACCTTGGGCAACCCTTCTTGAGGAAGAGGGTCAGACCAGATGACCTCCAAAGGTGTCTTCCAACCTCAACCATCCTATGATTCTGTGATTCTGTTTACTTTTGATTTTTTTCTATATTTTTAACACTTTTTTTCACTTTCCAGCAGTTCAGACATACAGGAAGACAAAATGCTCTACAGAGCTGACCAACTGAACTAGTTCAGACATTACATATAACCATAGAAGAAAATTTATCTGGTCTCAAGAACAAGGAATGTGTGTTTCTCAATTAGTGCATGTACTGCAAGCAATTATAGCTCTCAAAAATGGGAATATAGTATTTCAGTGTATTATTAGCTATATCTTTTATTTAAAATTATTATGCCAAGAGATGCCAAAGAACCTTCAAACTCCAAAGTGAGGAGATACGTAAAATAATATATATTTTCATTTACAATATATTTATATAAAATTATGTATTTATGATATAGTTATAAAATAATTTATTGAACATAAATTGGAACAAAGTGCTGTAGCAGAATATATGTGCATATACATACACAATTTAAGAAAGTGAAGATTATTCTTATGGGATTATTTAGAAGACAATGAATCAGGCAAGTTTTAAACTTTAAAACAAAACTTTACTGAATTCACGCATTAACACACGTCATGCTATTGGTTTGTTTTTACACATTAATCATCATCTCTACATATACAAAACTGTTAGTCTTTAACAATTGTATCTCAAATTACTTGTGAGTATGCAATGCTGTGGATCTGATGTCATGTAGTTAACACTGATGGCTATGGCCTGTGGTGGGTCTTAGTAACAGGACTCAAGGTGATTAAACCTGAGAACTCTTTAATGAGATAATTTCAAACTGAAATGGGCTTGTCTTTTTTAATTTCTATCTTCCCTGGGTCATCTTTAGTGTTTTAGGCTTCTCACTGCCCCTCCCTAAAAAGACCATCTCAGCTGCTTGTTGTACCATTTGTCTTGCATTCAGTTTTGCTGCTCATCCTCGTTCTGTTTTCAGCACAATATCCTGAGTATTTGCAGTCACCAGTGTTTAGATCGTCTTCTGTCTTGCAACTTTTTACTTGGATATCTCCCATATGCAACTGCACACTTCACTGCTTACCTCTTCTGTGGTCACATTGCTCACATACATAAAATGTTTATGGATTTTGTCTGGGTATGTCACCATAGTGCTATGAAACACCTAGCATTGGTGGCTGCACTATTTTAGTTTGCATATATTTGTATTCAACACAAGCTGATTTATATACTGATCAGTGCATTTTTTGTTTATAATTGTCTGATTTGGTTACAAAGGAACGCATTAAAATTGAGACGCCTTCTATATGAGACAATACAATAGGTTGGACAGTAGCTGATTCCTGCTGCCCACTGTTTCTTCTCAGGATTGGTTCTTCTTATAAATACTCTCCTCAGTTCAACAGTTTTCATGGTTTCTTTAAGGTCCCTAAACTCCACATACTCTTTTCCAGGACACTGGATCTTTTTTATTGTTAAGTTCAAGACATGTTTCCTAGTTCAGGGTTTACTTCCTGATGCAAGCGGACAATTGGGCACTTTCAAGAAGTAGTTGATCAGTTTCTGTTGTAGTCTTTTTCCCTGCTATTTTATTCAGTACTTCTCAGCCTGTCCTGAAACTCCCGGAAGTTCCCCAGGCCTAACATACACAGTTGCTTTCAGTTGAACCCTAAGACGGGTTAATTATCCAAAAATGCAGTTTCATAATCAAACCAAGCAAAGTCTGTGCATCTGTACTTTAGTATCTACCTCCCTTACACTGTCACCAGCACTTACACAGTCATAAAATCCAGGAACTGACCCAGCTGAAACTCAGCCTTCCAAAAAGGAAAAGGAAAAAAAAAAAAAACCCTCAGCCATATCCAATTCAGCTCCCTTGCAGTCACAGAAACATTAGTACCCAAAGAAAGAGACCCGGGGCTAAAGAAGAAGAGGTTCTAACCAAACATGAAAAAACACAGCTAGTAGTACTGAGCCACAGTGGGACAAAATAGGCAACACTATTCACCACCACCCACCTATTCCTGCTGTAAGAATATGTGCTGTGCAATGAGCATGTAATAAACCAAAAACAGAGAATAAAACCATCCATCACCAGACAACATTGAAAGACAACATTACATTCACAGACCCAAAAGTACAGTAGAGTCAGGTGTAGCGACATCATGATACATACAGTCAGCTTCATTTTAGCAAGGCTTATTAGTTCTGCCTCAGTCCCAGCTTCGCAGGGCTCAGACAGTTTTTTGCAGAGCGACTCAACAGTTTCTCCTAAGCTCTACAGAGTCGGAAGCGCTCGTTACCTGGGACACTGGAAATATACACAGAGCCTCTTGCTTGGTAAAGTGACTGACCTAATAAGCTTGCTCAGAACTTGGTGCTCTGCAGACCATGGACAAGCACAACTAACAGTTTCAAGAGATGGAAAGTGGGGAGAAAAAAAGTAACAAAAGAGGAAGCTGCGCTGCCAAATAATTGTATGCAGAGCAAAAAACCCTGAAATTGGTATCTGACACAAGCATGAATATGCTAAAAAGACAGCATTGGATGAATGCAAGAAAGAAGATAATCCCGTATAATACCAATATTTCAAATAATGCAAAAAGTCCTCATTAAGGCAATAATGCAATTAACAGCTATTATTAATTGCATGGCTTATTTTTATTTTGTCTAGATACAGTATTTTAGAAGTTGCGTTTATTTGTTGCACATAATCCTCTTTCCTTGGTTCTCAGACATTTTTTTATTTTGGTTTTCCCTGTTGTTTCTTATTTCTTTGTAACCATCCTTGTTTTTATTTTAGAAAGCTCGGCTGTGGCCATTTTAATTTTGACTTTTTTATTTTTTATTCTGTGTTTTTCTATACCAGTTTCTTTTTTCCCTTCTTTTTTTTCCAGTCTCTGAAGAGGTGTGTTCATCTACCAGATCTTTTATCCTAGTCTTCCTTCAGTCTGTTCCTTAGAACTTCTTTTCCCTGACTCCCTTTCATAATGAAAAAAAGGCTCAGGAATTAATTAGAATGCCTGGAGATGAGGATTTAGCATTACAGATTAAAGAACAAGATGTTGAAACTGAGACAGACTTCTAAAGTGACACAATAGTTTAGTCTAAAACCAGGAGACTAAAGTATATCTCAGTATTTAGTACGCTACGTGTAAAACATCCAATGTGTGGTTCCTTAGGAACTGAGTGCAGCAACTTCCTGAACTAGGCAGAAGGGGAGTATAAATTAAAAGAAAGTGTCTGAAAATGGCTCTCTGCTGACTTTGCTAGCACTGCTGGGCCAGGGAACCTCCAGACTCCTTACAGCATATAAATATTCTATCTGAGGATGTATCATCTTCTCTTCTGCACTCTTGGTTTGTCACCACAGAAGCCAGCTGATGTGAATTAGAATTTAGCCACTGTAACTAACCAATTAACTAAGTTTCAAGGGTGAAATTCAGAGACCTGTGATTTAATCTAAACATACATACCGTAAATTACCTGGAAAGGCTATGCATATGAACTAAGGTAGATGAGAGCGAACTTGGCATTCATGTCAGTGGTATTTTTTGGGACCTAACAACGCTGTCAAAAACCTTCACACTAGTCTCTATGAGTTTTAACTCAGGCCTCATAAAAGTCAGTCTACTAAATGTACAGAAAAAGCCTAGAAGGAAAATAGTTATTCTCTGTAAATGTATGCGTAGGACAAAGACATCTGGTATTTGAGAGTTCTTTGATCTAGAAGACAAAATCATAGCCAAATCCAGTGATCAGCTATAACTATTGAACTTGTTTGTCCTTGACATTAGTTATTTCCATCTTAATCAAACTTTGGGGTTGGTTCCATCAGCAAGGTGAAAGTTGTTGGCAGGGATGTGCTGACAGAACCACTTACTGAGAAAGGCTATGAGGTACTAATGTAACAGGAAGACTAAGTATATGACCATGCACTAGATTACACTATGTGAGCTCTGACTTCTGGGGTGACAGAAAATACCAGAGTGGGAACACACCCGGGTCCAGAACTCAATGGATAATGCCATGCAGTGTTCCCAGTAAGATATATTGTCTCCCTTTATGTTATTGTATACTTCTGATTATAGATATCAAATAAAGAACAAGCCTAACTGAAAATTGCTAAATAGAAAACCAGAAGCCGTTTATAAACACCTGGTTATTCTGTTCGTTGTATAATTTTCAATTTTCAAAGATAGTACTGTAAAACAATTAAGAAGAATCAACAGTAAGTTCAGGAAACGTGTTTCTCATTTAATGTAGCATTAACCATAAAAAAAAATGTGAGGCAGTAGGAATATACAGGTAACAAAAATTATAGTACACAATTTAGATCCCTGAGGCGATCAAAAACAAGCTCAGGGGAAAAAAAAAAAAAAAAGATACCTATAGTAATTAATTTACACTAATGGTCAAGTTAGATAAAGATATCAGCCAGGCTAAAACAGTGCCAGTGAGACTTACAAGGTGCTTAAGATGATGTAAAATGATGCCAGGGTCAATGGTATTTGGAGAAGATGCTAAATTGAGTAAAATGAGCCATGAAAGGACATTGTTAACAGCCTGAAGATGAAGGACATTGCAAATGTTTTCAAGGACAATGTTGGCAGAGCACTCCCATTTTAAATTAACACTATTATCAGGAGATAGTAGGTATGGAAGTGAATCCCTAACTGTGTTGTAAAAACTTTTTTTGGTACATCTGTAGGAAAATTAATCACTTCTGTTTACTGATAAGTCTTGAAATTATTAAATAGATTATAACACTTAAAGGATAATGTAACTGTAACTATAAACTTATAAAGTATTACCCCCACTAACAGGAAAACAAAAATTAACACATTACAAAATAAAAATAAGACACAATGGAGAGCAAATGATAAGCACAAATAGAAGAAATATAAGACAAACTTTTTCCGTCCACAAGGTTAAAAATATATTTACATTAGAAATGTAAAAAATATGAATGTATATGTAAATGTAAATTAATATTTTAGCATTGTTAACAGATTTTTGTGAATAATAAAAAATCTATGTGGGATACAATCTATTTCCTAATAGTAAATGGAATAAAAAAATCTGGTGTGTATGTTTGAATTATCACTATTTACAGCAACATGAATGGTGGTCCCACAAAAGCCACAACAAATATTTATGATCTTGCACAGTAATTTAGAAGAAGACCAAGTAGGTGCACGATAAGGACATAATCTTAGATATATCTTGATTTAAATGGGTTAAATTCTACCTGTGTTGTGCTTATGCGTGTTTACAATTAGGAGCTTCCATTGCCCTAGAGCCCTCCCAGCTGAAAGAGGTGGAAGCAGAGATTTTATCAGCATTTAAACCATCTGAATAGACTACACAGGAAGCATATTACTTGTACAAAATCTAGGTACTTGACTGAGGTGCTAGCATCTGGTGTCACGAACAGTTCAGGACAGTATTACCACCCAAAACCTGTATTTTTTACAGTAAGAATGAACATTCACTGGAAAAAACTCCCCCGGGACATGGCAGAGTGCCTATCACTGAAGGTTTTCAAGACACATTTAGAGAGGGGGGCCAGATAATCTCATCTAGGCTCTCTTTTCCACAAAAGTTCAGACCAGATGATCTTTCAAGGCCCCTTCCAAAAAGGTCCTCATTTTGTTTTTTTAAAAAACTTTAATGAAAGGTTGGTAACTGGTTTTCAGAAATCGGTTCCCCCAGTGTTACTTGATTCAGACGCTGACAATCACTAGTGGTTCTGAAAATCATAATTATGAAGCTTATTTGGAAAACAATTAAACATAAATATCTAGAAAAATAGTCATCCAGAACTTAAACTACACATGTCTGAAAACCTGTCTTTTCTTAATTACATGTTCTCACCCATAGTGTTTTGAAGAGAATATGGGGTTTGATATTTTTTTCCTGAAACAAAACGAATTACTGTTCCTAGAAACAATTATTTAATATTGGTGTCATGGTGGTCAAATTGTGATCAAAACTATAAAAGTTAGAAAGTGTCATATGAGACTATCAATAGTAGTAGAGAAAAAGTTAATACTCTAAGAATTCATAACAGTAATCAAACACATTGTGTTGTTTGGGGTTGAGCTTGACTCTCTCACTCCACTTCTCAACAGGACAGAGGGAGAAAAAAAGATGGAAAAGCTCAAGCATTGAGATTGAGAGGGATCAGTTACCAATTACTGTCAAGGGAAGAACAGGGAAAAATTAATTTAATTTATTGCTAATTAAAATAGATTTGAATAATGAGAAACAAAGACAAATTGAAATGGCACCTTCCCCCCATCCACCCCCTTCTTCCCAGGCTCAACTTTACTCTTTCATTCCTGACTGCTCTACCTCCTCCCCACAAACAGAACAGGATTTTGGGAAATGGGAGAGTTATGGTCAGTTCATAATAGTTTTTCTCTACCTCTCCTTCCTCCGCATGCTTTTCCCATGCTCCAGCCTTGGGTCCTCTGCAGACTACAGTGTGAATATGTGCTCCACTGTGTTCCTCTCCATGGGCTGCAGAGGCATATCCGCTCCTCTGGAGTCTCATCACGGGCCAACAGCGAATTGCCTACTTTACCGCAGTCTTCTCCACTGGCTGAAGTGGCATCTCTGCACCAGCACCTGGAGCACCTCCACCCCCTCCTGCTTCTATGACCTTGGTGCTCTCTGGGTTGTTTCACAATTTTTTCCTCAATTTTCACTGCTTGTGCAGAATTTTGGCCTTTGTTAAGGCCATTTTCCTGAAGGTGCCAGCAGCTTGGCTGATGGGTACAGCTGTGTCCCACGGTGAGTCTGTTCTGGAGCCAGCTGGAACCATCTGTGTGTAGTACAGGGCAGTCCCTGGCTTCTTCTCACAGAGGCCACCTCTGCAGCCCCCTCTCACCAGCCCCTTCCTTGCTTTCTTTGTGTGGTATATTTGCATACAGCTATGAATACAATCATAGTATTTGTATTCTTTTTTATATTCTTATTTCACACCCATATGGAACTTACTGAGGCTCCTTTTTTGTACAGTCCAGTTATTGGTTTTAAAGGTCCCATGCACATAAGCCCAAATAAACAAGAAGCATTGGCATTCAAACTAAAATAATAAAATCTTCTTTTTTAAAGTACATTTATAGATATGAAAGGAGTAAACTGAGGAAGTGATAACCTGCTCTTATGGTCTCTACAGACAGTGGAAATAAAAGCAGTAATCTAGGAAATTTTGTGCAAATACATGTTTATCATAATCAAACTTTTATTTTATACATTTTCACACATATGCGTTTTATATGACTCATACTTTGGGACATGATAAATCTGCTTTTTCCAGTTCAGTATCAGGAGTGTTGGCTTTTCTTAATGATGACTGGGTTTACAGGACGTTCATACTTTGTTTAGACAGTCACAACATTTTATACAGCTTTCTATCACTGAATTCTCTGTCTTGCAAGCTTTAATTCAGGTACCTAATTTTACTAGTGAAAAGAATGCTGTTCTAAATAGTAAACATAAGCACATGTTAAAGTGATTGCAAGACCAGGCCTGCCATACAGATTTTAACTTACAGTAGGTAGAAGTCAATACAGAATACATATGGTAAGTTTCTGGACATTCTCTGAGTCCATAATGGCTTACTTATGCTAGTTATAGTAACAAGTAGCTGTGGGATTAGAACAACCTTATGTTTCCTCTCCACTGGCATTGTTCTTTGTGAGAAAACTTAATGTTATTTTTGGTGAATAAAGATTTAATACTATTAATACTAATAATAATTTTGCTATCTCTGACAATTTGTCAGTATCTTTTTACCAGCTGTCATGCTTTTTGTTCTGTCTTAATGACATCTCAGCTGATATCCTCAGTTCCTTTTACCTAGCCATCAGAATAAGGAAAACATCAAATACAGGGTTTATAATAGAAATGCTGACAAACCACTAAATACAGTGGTGCTGTTGGGCATCTCTCTTCTTCTTTCAGAGTTTCTCAGTAATAATTTGTCTTGTGACAAGCAGTATTACAATAGAAAATATATCTATTAATTTTGAAATGTGTCTCTTTCGATTTCCAAAGAGAATTTGATATCAAGAGTGCAAAGGAAGCATATTAAACCAAAAGATAAAATCACATCAAAGGCAACTGGTTTGCTATCCTTTCTACTTTTATACTACTTCATGTTATATATAAGCCCAAAGCAATATTATAAATTGGAACAAAGAACTTTGCAGGTGTTTGGACTCTGGAGTAAGTACATCTCAACAGTCTCCAGTTATTTTGTTTCACATTTTGAGATCAGAAAGACCTTTGGAGGCAGAAATTCATTATCCAAACCTTCCCTGAATCAGGCAGAGCCAGTAAAGATCTGGTACTAGAAGAGAATGAATAGTCGGAAAGGTCTGAGTAATTTTCTTATTTCCTACTAGTTGTAGTCTCTTCAGCTGTCACTTCCTAACTGATAGGTTTTGTGTATAATTTTGAACTCCTGTTCATAGAGTAATGATGTGCTACACATTGCGTTGTGGTTGCACTTACGCTACACTAGCCACGTGAGCCTGTCATCACTCCAGATCACCCCAGTTCTTCCCTATTCACTACTATTATTTCCAGATACAGCTCATGCTGGAGTTCCTCCGCTCTGTGTATGCAAAGTGTGTAATGTACAAAATTTTCCTGGGCACCTGTACAGAAACACCAGGAGACCAAAACACAAAGAAACAAACAATAAACTTTTGGTTTTTTCTCTTGTGGAGACATATAAAGAGTTAGTGTCAGGTTTTCCAGCTTCTTAGTCATGAAACACTAGCAACAGACATACCTAAAATAGTATGCAAGCATTGTACCGAAAGTGTAATTAATTCTACATCAGGTATAAAGGAAACCTTGAAAACAGTGTTAGTGTGGAATTTGAAAGCATTATTCTTATTAGTGTAAAGCAGATTATTTTGATTTTTTGACTACGCCACTAAAATTTCATTGACCTGAGGGACCTTCAATTCATTCATCTGAAGAATGGTTTGAAAGAAGAATTTATTTACCAAATGAATTTTTCTTTCTTCACATTGATGACAAAAAGATAAAAATTTTACACATACAAGGGAGCAGTGCTATACATTGTACCTTTCTTGTGAGCCTGCATGTCCTTATCAAGAATCACCCTACACTGAATATTTCTTTTAAGTCCAATCTCCTGGAATTTTAAGGTAATTACAGCTCTTCTATGCTTATTTATTTATTTTTTATATATATAATGGAATAGCTACAAAAGAAATGCTGTAGGGAAGAAAGAACTCTCAAGCATCTCAAATATTAAATTTTTTTTAAAAAATTGAGAACTTCAAAATTGGACACTTAATATTCTTAGTATTAGATATTTTCAATCATTAAGTAAAACTCTCTCAACTACAAAATCAAAATTTTGGAATATGTCTGGAAAGAAAAGATTATGGGCATAGGTTTTCAAAATATTTTAAAAATATGTTTTGCATTAAAGTTAGTTTGAAGTTTGACAAATGCAATATAAAGCTTCATGTAAGTAAGTTTCATATGTATTACTGGCCATTGTTAGACTTATTCTTGAAAAAATGTGGTTTGGTTCCTTCCTTAAAATATGTTACAAATTGAAGACTTCCTGTGACTCTAATAAAGGTTTGATTTTAATCAACTTACTATGTGAATTAGTTCTAAATTACTCAATTTATTAATAACATATCTGGAGTTGCAAAATAAATGCCATTTAAATTTCATTAAAGATGCATACCGTTTTGAGCTCCTACAGAATATGCATACTTAATTATGTCACAAATTAACAAATTGCTTTACTGGTTAAAACAGTGTTTCTTGTTAATTGGTTTAAAGATTTGCAAATGTGGTACAGATGTAGGCACTTTTCTTCTCTCAAAGCTAATAAGAAAAAAGATTTATAAAGTTCATTTTCATTTCAAAATGTAAATTAGGCTACATTAATTTCCCCCTTGCATTTGAATCTGCAATCATATAAAATTAACATTATGTTCCTTCATGCTTTTCTGAAATACATTTTCTGATACCAACTCCTGTATCTAGTGTGTAAATCAACAGTTTCTAACTTTGTATATTGTTTTGACTTAATAAAACCTTTAGAATTGAATTTTTTCAGATATTTTCAGAATGTTTGAGTTTCATTTCAATTTTTTATTTCAGTTTGTAAATGAGGTCAAATTATATATCAGTGATGTAATATATATAATTCAAAATGAAAGGATAATTATGTTTACTTATTGTAAAAATGGAAAGAGGTGATAACACTAATGCCTTTGATACAAAACCTTGCCACCATTGTACTTTCTTTTTTTTTTTTTCAATTTCAAAGTACTTGAAGAATGTTAAGTAACCCTTTTGATATTATCTTCCAGTTTCCAAAAGCCAGAAAAGATGCTGAGACAACTTCCGAAATTTGTTTAATGCTTCACAGCCAGCTAGTAGCAGAACTGGAAATAAAAAGTCCAAGTTCTCTAATAAATAGGTCATACAAGTGTTACCCCCAAAACAGGACAACTTCCCTCTGGTATATGCAGACAAGGCTGCACTTCACATATTCAAATCTCTTCCAGTAATAAATCTAAATATTTTGTATATTTTGTATGTTTTCTATTAAGCCTTATTCTGTCTGTAATATGAGTGGTCTTAATCCTGGAAAGATTTCCACAAGGTCCTACAGAGCATAAACTACTGCAGGGAGGTTACTGAATGTGCTGGGTTCAGTCAGGAAAGGGCTAACTCCCTTTACTCTGGTTGCCAAGAAACTATGTTGCTGGACAGTAAGTGAAAACATTGATAAGGCCTCAGCTGGTGCTGGGAATGGCCTGTACTGAACTCAAGGTCTTTTGTCCACTTCGGATACTGTAGCTGACCCAGACTGACCAAGGAAGTATTTCATCCCATAGTACGTCATGTTCCGGTCTCTTTGGGTGGGGAAGAGGGTCCGGTAGCCATTACTCTGCCCTTCTCTCTCTCTCCCTTACTCCCTTGCTCGTCTCTCCGGGCACTTGCTAACCCTCCTGCGTTAGCTGTTTTGCTAACTCCTGTGCTGGCTCATTCGTGTGGGAGCTGGTGGATTGTTTTGACTTTTCTGGCCGTGTTATCAGTGATAAGGTTTGCTCGGAATCTGCTGCGTAGGCTCCCAGGCTCCGGCCTTCAGGCTGCGGCTCTCGGGCTGCGATCGCTCTCAGGCTGTGGGTCTCGGGCTCTCGGGGTCTGATTTTCATTCCTCAACATCTGGGTGTGCATTGGTCAGTGGATGGTGCGAAATTGTATCATATTGTATATATTGTACTATATGTTTCATTTTCTACTATTTTAAGTATTTATTAGCAGTAGTACCTGTATATATTGATTTAGATTTAATTAGTAAATAGTTCTTATCTCAATTTTACGAGCTTCCTTATTTCTTTTTCCTCCAATTCTTCCCCTCCACTGGAGGAGGGGAGGGGGATTTGTGAGAGCGGCTTCGTGGTATTTTGCTAGCCGGAGATAAACCACGACACTGAAACAGCTCACAATAGCTACTCACAAAGTTCACAAAAATAATGCTCAGCATATGCAAATCTTTTATAAACAAACCCATAGTTTCAGTACCCCTATTTTCTTCTATGTACTGCAAATTACTTCCTTCTGCTTTTTATAAATGGTTTTCCAGAAAGTAGTTTTATTAGATTGAAATGGTAATTAATGTTTAAGTAATTTCTTTTACTTAGGATCTTTAAGTGTCTATTAGGAAAGTTAAAAGTCTGTTACACATATCTGTATTAAATCAGATGACTTCATTATGATAAGTACTATAACAACACATGACTAATAAAAGCAGAATTAGAAGACAGAATTAAGTTTTTGTGAAATTTTATTTCCACTTTCAAAGCAAATGGAAGAGGCCTTAGGAAGCCTTTGTATCTCCATTACTAATATTAGGGTAGAGCTGATAAGAAGTGTTCAGCTATTATTCCGGAGCAAGAAGGTGACAGAGTAAAGCAGCTTTTCTCCTATCTCGCAAAATATACCAGTCTCCAAATCCTCGCATTTCTAAAAACTGTCCAGTCCTTCTGATGTGATTCTGTATAGATAAAGTTCAGTCAGGGCATGTCTGCCTAAAGCTCAGTTAGTGTAAAACAGCTATTCAGTCTTTCTGCTTTTCCAGGTTAGCTAACCCTGTTATTTCCTCCTCTTTAGCTAAAACCTAATTGTGTGATCCAGGCATGATCAGACCTTCTTGTTCCGAGGAGACAGATTCCTGCTTCTTGAAGAGAACAGCACGGAAATTCAGGTATTTTTGTGGCCTGTGTTTTGGAAAAGTAGTCTCATCGTAAAAATGCTGGGCTACAATCTGGGAAAAACTGCATTTTCCCCTTTGTTTTGAGAGTGAAGGCACATAGAAAAGTAGCGACCTGGAGCACCCAACAGCAGTCCCCTGAATGCAATTTACATTAGATAGATATTGAATAAAGAACAAAAACATTCTCAGGAGTGAAACAGAGACTTAGACCACCCAAACAACTGACCTATATACTACGGAATAACCATGCTTTGCCTTACTGCTTTTCCTAATGCTTCAATGAGCTATATTATTATATGAAAGGTGGGTGTTGCTGTCAATATGATGCTTTACTGTATTGCTCTATTTGACATCCCTCTTCAGAAGAGGATTAATCCTATGGACAACATCCTACATATACCTATAGGACCGTTCTGACATTTCTATGTTCCCAGTAGTCAGTGGAGAGTGGATGCCTAATGAACGAGTATTACTCTCTGCATTTAAAGACACCTTCTTCCTTCCTTGGACATAACAGGGAATTTAGATGGCTATTTTAGGTAGAATGGATCACATCCATTTGGGAATACATCTAACATTTCTGTTAGGCAACAAGCAATGATTACTTGAACAAGTCACCTAAAACTGGATTCCAAGATTTCAGCAAGTTAGAGCAATTATAGACCTTCTCATTGTTAAACAAGTTAAATAGTAATTGGGAGGTCTATATAGAGAGAGAATAGAATTGGTAGAAGAACTATAGAACTAATTTTGGAAAAATCTTTGGGTTTGATATTATTTAATGAAGTAAAAATGAACTTTAAAATGTTGCCCAATAAATTCATGTTTAAAATGAAGGTAATTTTAGGTTATTTTAATATTTAATTTCACCTCCTTCTCAGTAACTGTGGCTATTGTTTTAGCTATTGATTACAGAATACTGACACCACAATAAAAATTCTTGGTGTGAAACTCTTATGTGAAACTAACCTAAATGTCAATAACCTGGATTTCTATCTGTGTTTCTTTTGTGTAATTGATATTGTTATGCATATTTTAGCTGCAAGGTGACAACATGCTCAGAAATGATTGCTGTCCTTTTCAAAATGGAGGTTTACGTCTTTGCTAAATGTCTTTCTCTTTCAACTATGTTCTTGTCAGTTTTATTTCTATGAAAGCAAGGTCAGATACATCTTAACAGTTGTGAAATTCCTTCATAAAATGATTCTGGAAAAAAATTGGCAAGGAAATCAAGGGTTTTCTCTTTAGATTTAACAGATTGAATTATTTCAGATTTAATGAACAAATTAATCAAACCATTTAAGAAATCAAAGGAGCTATGACTGTTAACATTACTACAGCTTTAGGTTCTACACCTAAAAGTACTTTTCAACCCACCAATAGAAAAAAGTGTTGTGGCACAGCACATTATTAAGCAGCCTTTCAGTTCCTAATATTGCTAGTTTGCTACGGACACTGATTTTGAAATAAATAAAGTTAAAGCTGATCTATTATTATTCTTATTTCAAAAAATGTGCAGCTACTGTTACAGTGATTTTTACAGCATCAGCAATTTCCTGTTAGTAGTTTGTGTAGGGTATGCAGTTTTATTTATTCCTTAAAGGTAAAAAGAAAACAGAAGTATTTTATATTGTTAGAGGGTAATGAATCGAATTATGTACATGCAAATACCAACAAAACCTATTTTTAATAAAACATTTCTTCATCAAAATACTATTGAATAGTCATCATAAATGGACTTTGAAACTTATATAATTACATGCATATTATTAGAACTCTATATTCAACAAGTGCCAGGCCACAGAATTTTATGTGCCTTAGACTGCATTTCTTGGACAGGTTATCAAAATGATTACATTCCATTGGGAACTGACGATCAGAATCAACACAAGTAAAATGCCCTCTATATAGTCAAAGGGAGTTACTGTTTTACTTCTAAAAATAATCTTGCTCAGCATTAGGCTGCTTATGGCACACGCCTTTAACCTCTGACACAGGACCTCTGGGCAGACTTACCACTTCAAAGTGTTAGGTGAGAAGAAAGATGATTTCCTTGAAAAGATGTGTGCTAGTTTTTGCTGGGACTGATTTAATTTTCTTTGTGGTAGCTAGTATAAGGCTGTGTTTTGGATCTGCGCTGGAAACTTGATAATAGAGAGATTTTGTTGTTATTGCTGTGCTTACACAGAGTCAAGGCCTTTTCTACTTCACTTCCCATGACACCACACCAGCAAATATGCTGGGGGTGCACAAGAAGCTGGGAGGAGACACAGCTGGCACAGCTGACCCCCACTGACCAAATGTTTATTCCATGCCACACAATGTCAAGCTCAGCATATAAAGCTGGGGGAAGAAGAAGGAAAAAGGGGGGTTGTTCGCAGTTACGGCATTTTGTCTTCCCAAGTAATCATTATACATGAAGGAACCCTGCTATGCAGGAGATGACAGAACACCTGCCTGCCAATGAGAAGGAGTAAATTAATTCCTTGTTTTACTTTGTATGCATGACTTTTGCTTTACCTATTAAACTGAATTTAGCTCAACCCATGGGTTTCCTCACTTTTACTCTTCTGATTCTCTCCTCCATTTAAATGTTGGGGAGTGAGTTAGTGGCTGTGCTTATTTGCCAGCTGGAGTTAAGCCATGGCAGGCATTTTATGGGACCCAACATGGGGCAAAAACCCATGACCTTTGGATTAAGAGTTCCATGCTTTACCAACTGAAAGGACAAAGTTGTGATCTAAAAATAACATTAAAAGGAATCAGGAAAGAAAACTCATCTATAATATCTTCCTCAAAATGGGCAACCCCAAAGGAAAGGTTACAGAATGTGGATCTTCTTTGGCTTCTGTCACTTCAAAATAACCACAATCACACAATAAGGAACAGCAGAAGTCCCTATGCCTGTAAAATTGTAGATGATGCACCTGCTTTTATACTTGTCTCAAAAATTATGTCTTAAAAGACAAAGTCAAACACTGAGCCAGGAGTGGAATGCAGTTGACTCCAATTGGCCTACAATGAGTAGGATATAAAATGTTCCTTAGCTGAACCCTAAGAAGCATAAATGTAATATCAAATGTATATTTAGTGGGGGGGGGGAGGGGAGGGGGACAGGTGTTTACTTGTTTGCTTGTTTTTACATCCAGTTCTGAGCTACTGTATGGGCCCTAGCACTTGTTAGTACATGTGTTGTAACGAGTTTGGTACAAAGATTAAGATGTTATTTTTCATTTACCCACATAGCTTCACAGCTTATTGGAAACAGTCACTCAATACTTCTCCAGCACAGATGCAGGTTTTACAATCTCACCTGGGAAACCATTCTCCAATATTACAGGGTATCCAAGCTATGCCCTTCACATGCTTTTAAAAATTTCTTTCCAGTCTTTGGTTTCCTCTCTTCATTCTAACACAAAAGCTCAGTTAGCTCAAGGGACTGGTCCTGGAATATAGAATCATTTGTTTTCAAATGGCCTTCTTGCTGTTCGGTGATCTGTGTGAAACAAATGACTGAAATTCAATTCCTGTAGCACAATTGCTCAACAAAAAGTATGGCTTTCATCAGTTTCTTTGGAGGGATTAGGCATACCCTTACAGCAGGTGTTAGCACTGAGATATCTTTCTGTTAAGCAACTTGCAATACTATTTCCTCTTTGTATTACCCTGTAAATGCAGGAGGCACTGCAGTCATTAATATTGTCAATCTTACAACCTACAAAAACACTACATTAGCTTTTTAATTATTATGCATCTGATATTAATCATCAGACAGCCCCTGATAACATTTATACACATGAAACTGAGAGACAATATAAAGAATTCCACCAGGCTCATTTCTATATTTTTATTATCAAGATTGCTTTTAGCATTATCACTTGGGACACCAACTATTCCAAAGACAGAACCCAGGCACCCCCTTCAGAGCCAATTATAAGTCTTCAGGAGCAGTGTAACTGCTGCACCTCTTCTTGGATTTTCAACAGGCACTTGCCTTCTCTGAGAGCTCTGCCTTGCAGAGGTTCCCCTGGCAAAGCCATGTTTACAGTCTTCATCATGACACTGGTCCCTAAGGACACTATGGGAGTGGTTGTTGTGGTTTAACCTCAGCTAGCAAAATACCAGTACCAGTCATCTACCAGAGTCAGTCATCTAATCAGAGTTTTTTGATATAGCTGTCCAAAAGTCTTCATGCACTTGCCTAGCCAGCTGCTACTTTGGAAGGGTGTGGGGTGTCCTGTGGGTCCATGCCACCTCTATCAGCTCCACTCAGTTTCCTCAGATACCTCAGATATTTAAAATAGGATCCAAAATAACCATTTTTAAGTAGCATTTCATCTGATCCTACTTTTTCATCTTAGGTTTTTGAAAAAGGGATTTTTATTTGGTGGTTTCTTTGCTTTTATGTTACTCTTGAAGTTAGTTTTTTTTGCTGTGGGGTTCAGCTTGGTTTGGGTTTCTAAACAACAAAAAAACTTCTTGAAAGTTAGGATAAAAAGAGATGGATATTGTGCTGGGAAAGCACTATGCACTACAATGTCAGAATTCCAGACATAATTGTTGTCTTTAAATTTTTCTTCCTGCTTGGTTTTAAGTTAGTTCATCTGCACATTTCCTGAAGGCTTGTATTACTTAATCTGGAAATGTATTAACAGTTCAAAGTTTATTTGGCTTCAGTGATGAAGTATGTATCTTGAAGGCAATTTATCATATGTGGGCTTAAAGATTTCTAGCTTTTTTTTTTTTTTTTTTTTTTGATAGGCTACAGAGCATAAAACATGCAATGAAAAATTACTTCATTGTGACTTTTGAACTATTCCGTCAAAACACTTTATCACTCAGCTATTTGGACTAGCTTTGCTGCTGTGAATTAACCCCTCCTTTCTCTCTTCTCCATCTTAAAGTCCCATAACGTGAAAGGGTGAATGTTGCCACATTATTCATCATCAAAGAAAGGATCAAAAGCTCAATATAATATGCAATGTGAGATACATCAGGGTGCCAAGAGCTATTTTAGTAATGTTAAAAGGAAATAGTTTTCAATTGCTTAAGTACAAGATAGAAGCAATTTAATTACTAGATAGCACTAGATGGCCTGAAAGCACATGTTTGACTTCTGTTCTTGCCAATTTCTGAACTTAGTGGTTGTGCTTGATAGACACAAAGTCATTCATATATCACTATTACTTACATATCTCTGTAACGTGAGTTAGTTTGGGGTTTTTTTTTCTTTGTTCTGATGATTCAGAATGCAATGAATGTAAGTAACACAGGCACGTCACATTTCGTATTTCCATGAATATAATTGAAAGTCAGATATTGGAAGCTATATTATCCATGTCCCAGCTGTTTTAAATTACTTTCTCAGTTATATTACTGTAAACTAAATACTGCTACTCTATTGAATATAAAATCTTTTATTCTTTCTAGCAGAATTACAAAAAAATGTACACGAGTTAACAGGGTTGGAGAAATAAGGATGGAGTGTAAGAAGACCTCCTGAGAATATCTACATTCTGTGATTCCAGTTAGCAGGAGCTTTGAAGAACCTAGGCAGAATGTAGTAAAATCTCTGTGTCTAGAAGTTTTGGAGATCCAAAACTGTAATCATTTTCTTTGTAGAATTCTCATTGAAGTTAATGTTGTTTTGAACCCTTATCAAAACCAAGATTAAGCCTCATTTCCTCTTTAAGTTTTCTACTCTGTAATCATCTCCTTATGTAACAAAAACACAAGTACTGAATATAGGGGAAGATTAGTTAAAAGGTTTGGTTCCTGAAAAGGTTTGTTAAATGCAAATATCATTATATCTGAGTATTAGGATCCTTACTTAGAAGTTTAGACAATCATCAGAGGAGTTATTCAGAACATTTCCTACAAACTGAAGCATTAAGACTGCTGTGGGATGGCAGCTTAAATGGACACACATTCATACTACTTGCTAACAAGGACTGCCTGTCCCTAGTACTTAAGCCAGTCAGTGAAGAGAAGGACTCAGAACGTCAGCAAAGCAGATTTTGTAGCACAGTTGCTTCTATTTAAAGCAAAATATTTCAAACCTTTAACATGATCAAAATGATGGGAATGCTATGCAACTCCAGTATAATTGTTTTCTTAAATAGATGGCAGTGTCTTAGAAACCTGCTGCCTCCAGTGCTGTTGTATACTATTACATGACATCAACAGGACATGTGTTGATAACTTGTGCAGTAACCTGGAAAAGACAAGATATTGATCCTTTTTGTGGAAGGTCCATGACTGAAATGCTCTATGAATTGAATAATATTACTTTCTATCACCATATAAACTAAATTGTCTATAGTACTGGTTCCTCACTTACTGTGGGATACTGTGCAACCTTCTTGTATTTAGGTTTTGTCATCTTTTTCTCTCCCTCTTCTGGGAGGAGAGATATTTTACTGATTTTTCTAAAGATTCTCTGTAGGCTAAAGGTACATAAAAAAACCAAAAAGGACTCAAACATAAGCCTTAGCAATGATAGACAAATATCCACAATTTTAACTATTCACACAGGCCGTGGCATGTTTTTAGCCCATGCAGACTATCATTTTCCAGATTAACACATGAACAGGTTTGGAGTTATCTGTCAGTACTAATCCTGAAAGGCAATTTGAATGCCCTTCCCTGTTTGGGGAGGGAAAGAAAATGTAAGCATGATGCACGAACGTGCACTGAATAGTTATGGGCTGCACCGTGTTAGTTGGCCTCAGAATCAAGAGGAGAATCATTCCTAGACCATATTAATAACTAGAATAAATTTAAATTTTGAGTACTGTGTGAAACATCATAAAATATTATTTGTATTAATTTGAAAAGTAAAAGCAGGTGTTGCATACTGTATAATAAATTTCCATCCCAGCATTTTATCAATATTTGCATGCTAATTTTTAATGTATTTAAAATCAGTTATAAAGAAAGAAAATTATTAAAAAGAACTACAAGTGCACCAGTGGTATTATTCTTACAAATAAGCTGTTCAATCATTTTTTTCTCTTTGTTCTCTTAGGAATTTGTTTGCAAAGAGATGCTGATTTCTGTGAACGTTTTCACAATACACTTATTGAAGAGCTGCACTACACAATACATTTAATGCACAAAGTACATTTACTGAACAGGTGAAACAAAGAACGATTTATGTCTTGACAAGTGTGGTGTGCATTAGCACATAAAAATACGACTACTGGTTTATATTAAAAATTATCAGGGATGTATTACAACAAAAAGAATCTCTCCATTTAAGAGAAGTGTCATTGTAGCAGTGGTTTACTGTCCTTGCATTGTTTAACAGGATGCTGATACAAATGCAAATGCACTGATGTGTTATGAAAAACATGCCCTTCTGCCCTTCAGTTAAACCTGTGATCCTGTTTCCAGTTTATAGTAATGAATTAGAGGTATTACTAATTTCAGAGCCTATGGGTGGAATTTCATATCTCGTTGTAGAAGAGAGAAACTTAAAAGAGTTTTCTGTATTTATCCTTTTGTGATAATCTCCTTATACTCTAATTGTCATAAAGATTAAACTCAAATTTAAAATGTACAGGGTTGAACTCAAAAGCAGGAATTGAGCATGAAAGGATGAAAGTTTCTCATTTCAATTTGATAGAAGTGATATTTGACCCCTCTATTCTCTAAGGAGCTAAGGTAATACTCTGCTTGTACACCTTCAGTTAATGTATTGCTGACCATTTAAAAAAATATTTTATGATTCAGGTCTCCTAATTTCAATCCTCTAATTGGGGTAAACCAATACAGAGAGATGGGATTTTTCACAGGACAGGACAGCCCATTATGAAAACATTTCAGGAAATGGGATAGAAACTAATACAATTCTGCATGATGATTTGGTAGTAAAAGCATCCTTCTTTCACAAATTCTGTGCATACATTCAGAAAGCAATGTAAAAGTAAAATGTGTATTACAACCTGTAATAGAGGATTCCAGCAAGTTCTAAATAGCATGATACTTCAAACCATTTTGTGCACAGCAAATAAAATGATTCCTTTATTACCTTCTTAACATTTCAAAATATTTTCTGAGAGGGTTATATTAAGTTGGGAAGCTTACAATAAGGAATTCCTCCAGTCTGTATATTTAGCAAGAAAATCACTGTTTCCAGTGCCTGGATTTCCACAAATCATTTGCACTTAAGCTGATGAGCAACTTCAGTAGGCACTTAAGACCTAGGGGATTAACTGTGACTGGAAACACACTTTTTCGTGCTTAATTTTTTGTTTACTTTTCTACAAGGCTTGTTAAGTAGCCTGGGTCTGCACTAATCCTTCAATATTTACTTTTGACAATTCCTGTCAGGGAAAGGATAAGGATGAACATAATCAGTGGTTTCACTGGCACCCCCCATGAATAACAAACTGTTGCTCCTCTGCTACTCTGTAGGGGAGATTGGTGAAATACTTAACTGAATCCATACTAAAGAAATTAAATGCCTTATAACCTGCATCAATTTTCCCATTTTAGAAACCAAGTGGTTACTGCTAATTTTCTGGTTTGACAAGATTCATAAAATCATGTACATTTAATGAAAACAATTTTTAGAAAGATTGAAGATTTTGACTAAAAAGAAACCATTTAGCCTATCTTTGCTAAACAGAAGTTATATAATCTTGCATGTAGGAAGATTTTTTACCTTCTTTACATTTATGTTTTCAAAGCAAATTAGAATCATAGAATGATAAATGGCTTGAGTTGGAAGGGACCTTAAAACTCATCGAGTTCCAAGACCCCTGCCATGGGCAGGGACACCGTCCACTAAAGGGCTCAAAGGGTGTCTACTAGAGGCCTAAAGCCCCATCCAGCCTGGACTTGAACACAGCAAGGGAAGGGGCATCCACACCTTCTCTGGGCAACCTGTTTCAGTGTTTTACCACCCCCTCCGTGAAGAACTTCTTCCTGATATCTAATCTAAATCTCCCTGCTTTCAATTTAAACCCGTTATCCCTTGTCCTGTCACTACAGGCCCTTGTAAAAAGTCCCCCTCCAGCTTCCTTGCAGACCCCTTCAGGTACTGGAAGGCTGCAGTAAGGTCTCTCTGGAGCCTTCCCTTCTCCAGGCTGAACAAGCCCAATTTTCTCAGCCTTTCTTCATAGGAGAGGTGCTCCAGCCCTCTGAGCATCTTCATGGCCTCCTCTCAACTCCATCCAACCAGTCTATATCCCTCTTATATTGAGGGCCCCAGAGCTGGATGCAGTATTCCAGGTGGGGTCTCACAAGAGCAGAGTAAAGGTGGACAATCACCTCCCCCGATCTGCTGGCCACGTTTCTCTGGATACAGACCAGGATATGGTTGGCTTTCCAGGCTGCCAGTGCACGCTGCCAGTTCATGTTCAGCTTCTCATCCACCAGTACCCCCAAGTCCTTCTCCTCAGGGCTGCTCTCTATCCATTCTCTGCCCAGCCTGTGCTTGTGCTTGGGATTGCCCTGACCCAGGTGCAGGACTTTGCACTTGGCCTTGTTGAACTTCATGAGGTTGGCACAAGAACACCTCTCCAGCCTGTCTAGGTCCCTATGGATGGCATCCCTTCCTTCCAGTGTGTTGATCGTACCTGTCATGGTTTAACTCTGGCTAGCAAAATACCACAAAGCCACTCTCACACATCCACCCTCCTCTCCTCCAGCAGATGGGAAGGACAGGAGGAAAAAGACAAGGAAGCTCGTAAAATTGAGAACTATTTACTAATTGGATCTAAATGAATTATATATATGTATAAATTAATATATACAAATACTACTACTAATAAGTAATTAAAATAATAGAAAATAAAACATATGATACAATATAATACAATCGCTCACCACCCACCGATGGATGCACAACCAAGTCCTGAGAAGTGAGAGCCAAAGCCCGAGAGCCGCAGCTCAAGAGCCAGAGCCCGAGAAAGATCACAGCAGAGTCCAAGCGAAACCTATCAGTGACAGCACGATCAGGAAAACTGACAGACCCACCAGCTCACTCACAAATGAGCCAGCAAAGGAGTTGGCAAAGCAGTCAACAAAGGAGTTAACGAAAGTGTTAGAAAATGAAAGTGAAGGAGTAATCGCCTCCAGACCCTCTCCCCGCTTCCATACTGAGCATGATGTACTATGGAATGAAATACTCCTTTGGTCAGTTTGGGTCAGCTGTCTGAACTGTGTGTCCCCCACACTGTCTGTAGCAAGTGAGAGTTGTGAACACAGCTGCAGTATCAGAAGCTGAGAGAGACCTTGAATTTGGTGCAATCACTCCCCAGCACCAGCTAAGGCACCTTATCAGTACTTTTCTCAGGGTAAATCTAGGAACACAACTTCATACCAGCCACCGTAAAGAGAGTTATCTCTTTCCTGACTAAACCTAGCACACCACCACACAGCTTGGTGTCATCAACAAACTTACTGAGTGTGCAGTCAATCCCACCCTCCATGTCACCGACAAAGATGTTAAACAGAACTGGTCAAAATTCTACCTTTTGTTTTCCTATACAACGTTTCCACCACACATAAAAAGGTATGTGGCAAAGGACAACACATCTTTTCTTGAATATAAAAAATATATGTTTTTAAAAGTTTTGAGACTTTTTAACCCCCATAAGAAAGCATTCTGCAAGTGAATATTACATAGTAGAAGCAAGACAGCAGAGAAAACGAGGACACTTCAAAAAAGATGATGGGGCAGCATACAGTAAAAAATGACCATGTTACATAGAAAACAGGAGCAGTAACAGTTTTGAGTTCTATTCCAATTTAGACTGAACTACGAAACAGAGAAACTGTCACTCTGATGAAGGAAAACTCATACAGATCCAAGGAAGTGCCGAGGCTGAATAGAGTGTGAAGCTAGAATTTGAATCAGTGCTGTAGTTCCATAAAACCTACATGTTGTTCCCCAGGATAGGCAATCTGTCAAACAGACACTATCATTGACACTGCATAAATATTTATAAGCTATATATAAAGGAAAATAAATTATGGGTCCAGAATACTTGTGCATGAGTCTGCATGGAGAGGACATGAGAACCTCTATCAGTAGCTGAATTCTTGATGAGGTATTTCCTGATGAGTCTTTATAAAAATACATCTAAGAAAAGAGTATAGAATTAAAAAGAATATACAAGATTCTCAATTCAGAGTTATTTTGCTGCAAGCAGTATGTCATATGGCCAATTCCGTAACATAACCTACTTCATATTTAAAACTGTTATTTTTTTTTTTTTTTTTTTTTTTTTTTTTTTTTTTGTTCTTTCCTTATGCCATTGTGGTTGGAAGGTTTTTTTGAAAAACTTACTCTTCTCACTATTACAGATCTCTTTTTTCTGTCTTGTTTATTTTCATATTTGTCCTGATATTTAACTGAGTTAATCCAAATCTTTTGGAAGCAAAGCAGCAATAGAAAATGTTATATAATTGTTACCGATCTCACACGATGTAACACGCTTAAGGTAGGAGACAAAGGGAGTGACAGGAAGTCACGTGGGCGGCTGTAATTCGACTGTGAAGAGCTGTGGTCAAAGGGCTAAGGAATTCTGACATCTTAGTGGCTTCTCTGCAACGTTCAGGAAACTGACATAGAAAGGGGAGAAGATACTGAGATGGTGCCAAGGACACAGCCATTTCACAATCACATAGAATGGAGGTTAAAAGTACTATGGTCAAATTTTCTGGAAGGTAAGACATTATATTGTGCATTTATTATATATTCATTGCTTCATGACTGCTGTCCTACTCTTCAGTAAAAATGTTTGTGTTCATACACAATTTCAATTTTCTTGTACCTGGAAGAAGTTTAGTTTGATAAGGACGCTTTGCTAATTGCATATGATTTTCTTCAGCATCTAAATAGACATCAAGATAATACAGCTATTTGTCAAGAGAACTACAGGGCATATTGAGCCAGGGGAGGTTGCTGGTTGCCACCAAGTTTATCTTTGTTTTTCATTCTGATAGTAATCTTAGACATGGTTAAAACTGTTGTTTGTTTTTGTGGACACAGACAAGCTGGCAAACCACTGACAAAAAAACTTGGAATAGTCTAAGGCAAAACGCTGTGGAACTATTATTTGAGCTGTCCTCAAACATGTGGGGACAGAAAAGGTGAGGTTCTCCATTGACTAATTCACTTTGCATGGGATCCATAGACAGACAGCATCTGGCCAGTAGGAAAGACTCTGCCAAATGGTAAGAAAGGGACAAGTTACTTCAGTTTGAGAAATGTAGTGCTCTGCCAGAACTGTCCAGAAAATGCTATCCTGTACTTTGTTTCAATGTCTTCCTCTAGGAACAAAAATCTAAATTGGGTCAAGCAACATGCAGGAACAGACAAATAATTCTGAGGGTTCAGCAGAACTGCGGCTTCATCTTGCCACAAGATGTTCCAAGGAATGGATCCTGCATGGACCTAACTTCCAGACTGCTGGACTGCACAATACGGGCAATATAGAATCAATAGCTAATCCTTAGACGGTTAAATTGCATATCAGAAGTTCTCTTCTATCATAATAACTGAATGAGAGATGCAACCTAACGTGATAAAAATGGACAGATTCAATTGTAGTGTTCTTGTTCTGTTCAGCACTAAGAACTCTTCTGATTTCAGTGGGCCTCCTAACACTTTTATCTCAAAAATCAAAATTAGTCTGGAAATTTGGTTTAAAAAACAATCTTCTGGACTCAGTTTTGCCATGTAAAAGAAAGCCATCAACTGGTAACTTCTATGATTCGATGATTCTAACAGCATGAAATAAATGACAGTGAGAAAAACATTGCAGAAAACCAGAATATTTTACTTATTTCTAGAGCTGAGATATTGTGGATACATTCATGGCAAAAATAGAAAAATCTGCTAGATAGTCTTTTTCCACACTAGTTATCTGGCAAGGACTTCTATCAAAAGGTAAATTGTAGCTTAATTATAGAAATATATTTTTCAGAATCAAAAATTAAATATATTCTTCCCTGTGCTATGTAGGTGACTATAGGGAGGATTTAACAATATTTAGTTGACATGAAGAAATTCATGGTTTGTACTGCAACTTTTTTAGGGCCTTAGTAATGCAGAAACTGGGCTGATTGTATGACAGAACAACAGAGAAATTGCTTTTACATCTAGAATTTTTTGTTGAAACTATGTCTGCTGCATTTTCACTGGAAATGTAACAGTGTATATAACATCAATATGCCACACTTCAGTAAGTACACTCCATATAGAATTAAGAAACAGGTGTATGACCTATCAAGGAAATACAGAAAAAATACATACACTATGCAGGAGTTGCAAGGTATTTATAAAAATACGCACAGGCTCTCACCTGTGTCTCAAAAGTTACACAGCTACTCACAAGGTTGTTGACAAATGTACTTAATCTACCAGAGTATCAAAAAATGCAATATTCATCCATTTATAGATAGCAAGAGCAACTGACACTCGTCCTTGTTTGAGTGACTCTTCTGCCACTTCATTCATTGAGAACTGAAAGAATGTTCATGGCTAATCACATATTTTATCCACAGGTCTCTCTTCCAGAATAAATTTGTTGGTTGTTTAAGGGATTCATATAGGTGTGTCCATGGTGCTGCTCATACACGTCTTTTTTTTATAGTCCAACAAAAATATTAAAGCAAAGGATTCAATACTTACAATGACTTGAGGTCATAGTAAGATACTATTAGGAACGTTAAGAGCATGGTGATGAGAGGTGAGAGCTAGTCCAAAGACCTGCAAATGGCATGTACATATGCTTTACAACACGTGTGCAATTCCCTTCTTTCTGTGGATGTTCATATTTAATTCTTTAATTTCTGGGATGTGTACTTCCAACTAAATTTTATTGCTTTGGATAATTAACAGTGGAGTACATCTTCAGAAAAATAGTCAAGAGCTAATCAATCTTGACATCACTTCTACTTAGTCGCCTTGTATAAACATATCACATTGTAATGGAAGTCTACCTTCCCCAGAAAATAGAAGTACAACATACTTTCCCTACATTCTTTACTACCATTCCCACATTCTGAGGTAAGCATGGAAAATACATCATCGGTATCTCTGCTGTGGTCGCAGCAACTCCAAATCTTTTTGTAAAAGCCTCCCTATTATCTGTGCATTACAATTATAAAAAATGAACAGATAAACAGGTGTCTGTACTTTCAGGAAAAAAAATTTAAAAAAAGCAGAAACAGTGTTCTTTAATTAGGTTCTCATTTTTATTAGGAAAAATGATGCATACTAACCTGAAATACGTTATAACTAGCTAGCAACTAACACTGTCAATCTGAGAGAAGTACACGGTACATTTTAAACCACAGCAAAAACTCATACATCATCCATCAAAAGTTACTTTTAATTTATTCAGTAGGATGCCATGGTTAATAAAAACCAAATTATTTTTTAATATCCTACAGCTTTGAGATGTGCCTAAAGCCTCAGCAGAGATATTCGCTTGATAATATAAAGTTCATGGTTTATTCAACCACAGCAGCTGTTGTAAACCCTAGGTTGTCATTTATTTTCCAGCTCTTGAAAAAGATTTATAATCTGATTTTGAATGCAACACATATTTAGCCCTCAGATCTTTAGCAAAACCAGTCACACTGACACTGTACTAGACCCCAAAAAAGAAGGAGAAAATATCTTCATGGTAATAAAGAAACAAAGTGAAAATAACTGAATTTTACCTTTTTAAAAAAAACAAAAAAAAAAAAAAAAGAAAAAAAAGGAAAAAGAAAACAACTCTCCTAAAATCTTCCATAAAAAGAGAAAACAAAAACCCTGTATCTTCCTTTTTCCTCACTGGAATCACTTTTTTTGGCAACCAGGAGCAGGCGACTAAAATCAGAAAAGCCTAGACCATGCACTGATGTAATTATGTGTCTCATCATTCAATCAGACTGAATAAGAATACCCTTTTCTCCAAGTAGATGGTCCTATATTTTTATATTCTGGAAACTGACATCGGCTTGTGCTTTTTGTCTAAATGATTCACACACCAATTGCTTACACCTACCAAAATGCCTTATGTTTCCTGAGAATTATATGCTATTTCCAGATATTTTCCCAGCTGCATCTATTCCACAAATATATTGGAGGCAAATCCATGTCCATATTACATGGGCCTCTAACTCCATACCTAAGCCACTTTTTCCGTTATCTCTGGAGGTTTTGTTCTGTAAAGTACTGACAAACATGTTTAGCAAAGATTTTCGCTGTCCTCCTAAGTGATGGAGAGATGTGTTCAAAACCACAGTGATCTCAGATGCATATTGGCATTCCTTAGAAAAATACAGAAGGATTCCTATACTTCATACAGATTTTTTTTTTAGTAAAATCATATCTCTACCCTCTTCTCTGATGCTTTTGGAGAATTTTAAAGATATTTTAATGAGTGAAAAACATTCTTTAAGCCTATTTTAAGAGGGCAGCCTTTCTGAAACTCAGAAGGAAAGATTTAATTGTGGGAAAATCATGCCTTTTCTGAAATAATAAGTGGTTTTGCATGACTAATGCTATAGGTCAAAATCTGGAACCAGTACAAGAAGTAGCATAATATGAGCAGTCATTACAGTATTTATGTATATCCATCACCATGTACTGCATGATGCATACATAATTTATCATTCTTTGAAGTCTTGAACTGTGGCAAAAGAACAGACACACCAATTTTAAAATAATAAACTTTTATACTTTTATCAACGAATTTATTGCATTAAGGCATTCTGTTGAGTCTATGTACATGTAAATTATAATAAGCACAAATCAGCTCGTTTTTACAGGACGCACATGTCCTCCTAAAACACTAGCCAAGATGTGGAAACAGCAGTGCTCTTACAGAGTGCTCTTCAAGTGGAAGCCCCTGTCCCAGAGACACCACATCAGGGCCAGTCTCCAGCTCCCCAAAGCCCTGCCCTGCCCTGCCACTCACAGGGCCATATCCCAGCCCAGGCCCAGCCTGTTTCTGTCCCCAGGGAGGTGACCAAAGCCCAAGGCTGGGGCTGCCCAGTGTCCCCTGGCTACCTGCTCCTGGGCAGAGGTGGGACGGGCCTGGGCTACCAGGCCCTGCCCTGACTGCCCCATGGGGAGCTCCCACTCCTCCCAGCATCCCAGAAAGCATTCAGTACAGAAGGTACCTGACAGAAAAATAATTACCCTGACAGAGGGAAATCTGCATTTTAGACTACAGGATTCATAAACCTGCAAAACAAAGCTAAATACATGCAGAATTTTTATGTTTGTATTTAAAAGGATAAATGCCTAGAAATTCATCATAGCCAAACTTTCCCCAAACATGCTTGTTGCTAATGTAACTAAATATGCTACAATAGAAAAGCCTTTTGAATACTGCCAGTAACTAACTGTCAAATTTAGTTTGGGTTCAGTAGCAAAAGTCATGCATAAAATAGAAGTATTTTTACACCAAGAATAAGAACATGCTTAAATACCCTTTCCATGTATACCACAAGCTATAAGTGTATAATCTTCATCTATGTCCCTAATCACTCATCCTAAGCCAAACCTCAGATCCACCCATGCGAGTGACACCTCCTTCCTCAGGCCAACAGAAATTATCAGCTTTCTGTTGATACACACCAAAACTTTCTCTTCAGATATGTGCAGTCATACTTCTGCATCTTCCCATGCATTCCTAGAAGTGCTGTGGTTTAACTAAAACTCATTATTTGGGCATGTTTAGCTTCTGTGGAGCAGTAGCTCAATAAACAAATACATTACAGGGGTTTGTATCAATTTTCAAGAGATAGAGGTCCAATAGATTGCAAGAGCAATACACAGCATACATAATTATTTCTCACTATGATTCCAAAGTGTATACTTGCTTTTAAGCTTTTAAAAAGTTATTTAAGGCCTCTAGGTAGACTGCCCACTTTCCAAAGTCACTAGAGATTCTGGTTATGTTGCAACACTATAGAAATCAGATCACTAACCTGGAGTTCACATACAAATATACAAGCCAAAATCATAGATTTCACTCATGAAAAACTATACTGTTACCTTCCTTTATGGGTTTAAAATGAGAAATATTTGCAGAAAGTTATTGAACCATTTAATCAATCATGAATGCATTAGACAATCTGGTGCTGGCTCCCCAGGTCATTCCATGAAAGAAATTATGACCATTTTAGTTACAGTGTTTTCTTCAGCCTGTTAATAAATGTTTATCAAAATTGCTGAATAAAATAAATATATAACACCATAGATTGTCTTTCACTCATTGGCTTCAGCTACTTCAGAATTATTTGTTATCAAATTACATTTTTCCTCATTTGGATAAATTAAACAGACTTTTTACTGTCTGTGTCTATGAAACAAGTTTTCTTGTGTCTAGAACTTACAGTTCTCTTCGGAATCCACAGGTATTTCCAGTATTTTTCACATGTGCAGACAGAATACATTCACCAGGACTAGAGACAGTGATAATGACACCTTCCTAGTCTTTTTTCTCCTATATTATCTGTTTGTATATTTATATGTTACTTGGAGCACCTGAATAAGAATCCAATTTGAAGTGTTTACTGAAAATGTTTGCAATCAAACAGAGATTTCTCTTCTTTCTGGATGAATAATGCAAATATGATATAGAACTTCTACAGGAGTTATTAGTAAATCCTGTTCCAAAGATCATTTTGGCAAAGATGTCAGTGTTGAGATTACAACCTGTATGTAACACAGGATTAAAATTCTGATAACCTCAGTCCTTCAACTGACCATGTGTGGAAGCCTACTACGTTCAGTAGATTTCAGTATATTCACAGGATCAGGACATAAAATGCTGACGTTATCAGGAGCTATAATCAGTTGATACTTTAGAGAGGCAACTGGTCCTGAGGTTCCTAAAGTGTCACAGATGTCTGTTTCATGTTTCCTATTTTATTTCCTTCTGTGCAGAATAATGAAGGAAGCAACAACAAAATCAGTCACACTCCAGTAAAGAAGATGTACTTTCTGATTGATTCTACTCATCATCATCACAAAATGATTGTGGCCTTAGATGGTCTCCAAGTTTTAAATCAATATCAAAGCTTAGCACACATAAGTATTCCTTCTTATCTCTTGCTTGTCCAGTTGTGATTATATGACAGTAATGTGAAAGACACCTTTTTCAGTGTCTTAATCAGGACATATGTACAGCTGATTTTAGTGTCATCCGTTGCCCTTTTTTTCTCAGGAGTGCTATTCTGCTCTTTTCACATTTTTTTCTAAGTTATTCGAGTTTATTCTCCTATCATACACATTATCTCCCTCATTTTCTGGTGAGTATTTTTTATATGCATTTATCTAAATTTTCGTCCTGCAAGCTCTTTTTTTTTTTTTTTTTTCATTACCAAGCAACATGTTTACTTTCAAGATACTATCTCTTTTTTTCCTCCCTCTGGAGATACAGATTCACTGTATTTTTGGGGGGGGGGGAGAGAAAAAGAATTTTTTCCAGAATTAGCATTTATTGGAAGGCATTAGTAAATGCAAAGGAATAAATCAAAACTTAAATTAGCCTTTACATATCTACTATATTATTTCCCCTGGTAAACCGATGTATTTTTACTGTATTGCTTTAAAACAAATGAGTCTCCATGTCACAGTCCATGTTAATCAGTACGTAAATCTATTTTTGTCTTCATTAAATTCTTATTTTGTGTCTCTTTTTTTCAGGATTGCTTTGTTTCATGAAAACCACAAGATCATTTTTCCTATTTTTAAATTCTTTATTGTTATCAGTCAGCTTTTTTACTATTCAGCTTTTGATCTGCATGAATCCCACAAAACTTTAAGGACCTAGGGGGGTTCCTAGCTTAAGGCCATAACGTTACTGGGTTTAGGCCCACCCTTATTGGCAGTGACGGAGGAGACAGGGAGGGAGAACTGAGATCAGTCCTTCTCATTTTAATCTGAATAGCAGATGTGTGTCTGTGCCTCCTTCTACTGATTATGTGTGGTGGGTAGACTTCGGCTGGACGTCTGGTGCTCACTAAGCCGCCCTATCACTCCCCTTCCTCAAGTGAACAGGGGGAGAAAAATATGATGAAGGCTCCTAGGTCAAGATAAAGACAGATCATTCACCGATTACCATCGCAGGCAAAACAGACTCAACTCAGGAAAATTAATTTAATTTATTGTCAATCAAATCAGTGTAGGGTAATGAGAAAAAAAAAAATCTTAAAAACAGCTTCCCCCACCTCTCCCTTCTTCCCAGTCTGAAATTCACTCGTAGCTTCTCTATCTCCTCCCCCTAAGCAGCTCAGAGGGACAAGGAAAGAGGGTTGCAGACAGTTCATCACGTGTTGTCTCTGCCTCTCCTTCCTCCTCACACTCTTCACCTGCTCCAACATCTCCAGTGTGGGTCCTTCCCACACACAGGCTGCAGTTATTCATGACCTGCTCCAGTGTGGGTCCCTTCATGGGGTGCAGTCCTTCAAGAACAGCCTGCTCCAGTATGAATTCCCTATGGAGTAGCAAGTTTCACCAGCAAACCTGTTCCAGTGTGGATGCCTCTCCAGTGGGTCACAGGTCCTGCCAGGACTCTATTCCAGGACAGGTTTTCCACAGGGTCACAGCTTCCTTCAAGTACCTCCACCTTCTCCAGCATTGGATCCTTCCCGGGCTGCAGGCAGGTCTCTGCTCCAGCATTAACACCCATGGGCTGTAGGGGGACAGCCTGCTGTCTTGGAGCTGACTGGCTTTGGCTCTATTAGACATTGAAGCTTTTGGAATCTTCTCACAGAAGCCACCCCGGCAGCCCCACCACTCTCAAAACCTTGCCATGGAAACCCAATACACTACGTAGGAAAAACATAAAACTTCACTACAATGTTAACTTAGGAACATAATTTAAATGCCTGAATTCAGATGGGCTAAATGTCGATCAACACTATTACTTTTATATGACATTTGCACTGA
This sequence comes from Rhynochetos jubatus, assembly GCA_027574665.1. Classification (NCBI taxonomy): domain Eukaryota; kingdom Metazoa; phylum Chordata; class Aves; order Eurypygiformes; family Rhynochetidae; genus Rhynochetos; species Rhynochetos jubatus. The sequence goes on along the minus strand of CM050649.1, from coordinate 83,077,170 downwards.
TAATAAATTGTTAATGGTAAAACCAAAGAAAATTGATATTTACTTCTAAACTGCATGGAAGAAAAAAGTTATTGTCCTTGCATAGAAATCCACTTTTTTAATAATTTTTATCAAAAAATATTATTAGAAACATGATTGTCATAACCTGAAAGTGATATTTAACATCCCTCTAACTTATCATTAAAGCCCACTTTGGTCTTTTGGAATATTCTTAAATGTCATTATGTGTAGTATTCATAGTAAAATGTACACATATTACTGTTTTATGCCTGGGTATTGTTCCAGCCATTATAGACCATAAAGAAGTCTCTACAGATATAATTGTACATGTAAGAGAGAGAACCAGTCAACTTTATTGCCACAGGCAAGATCTCGTTATTTTTCCCTTTGTAATCAGTGCAAAGCAGCCAACTTCCTTTCTGTTTAGATTTGTTACTGTCTTACGGTATCTGGTATATTTATGCTATACAAACTTCCATAACGGCAGTGAGGTTTAATCCCAGCTGACAACTCAGCACCACACACACACAGCCAGGACAAAACTGACCAAAGGGATATTCCATACCATATGATAATTGTGCAGCAATAAAAGCTAAGAGAAAGGAGAAGGAGTGGGGAGCATACATTTGTGATGTTTGTCTTCTAGAGCAACAACTATGTGTACTGAAGTGCTGCTTCCCAAGAAGTGGTTGGACATTGCCTGCTTATGGAAAGTAGAAAACAAATGTTTTGTTTTCTTTTGTTTCTACATGTGGCCTTTCCTTTTGCTTTTATTAAACTGCTTTTATCTTGACTCGCAAGTTTTTTCTATCTTCTTTTCTCCCTTTCCCATCCTGATGAGGTGGGGATTGATAAAGCAGCTTGATGGGCACCTGGCATCCAGACGGAGTCAACCCACCACATCTAGGGAACATAAGATGTGCATAAGGCTGGCAGATGCAACATGCAATTAACAGAAGGCCTGTGTTGTTCTGAAGATATGGTTAGAGAACAGTTAGAAGAATATCCTGGGACACACCAAAAGGTATTGGATGCCTATGTTTGGGCAAGTGAATTAAGCCCTTGATTTCCAATGAGTATAAGACCTTAGACACTTAACTTGGATATAAATGCTTGTGTACGGTCCTCTTAATTTGGTATCCTAATCTGGAGCTGAATCCTACTCTGGGAATCTACAATGTGAAGTTGATCTGAAACCCTTAGTGCTTATTCCATTTGCATAAACATAGGCATCTAGATTAATTTCAAATGTCTAAGGTATGCAAGATATCCAAAGAAGACTGGCACGTATGTTGCCTGACCAAAGGGAGTGCAAAGCCTTTCTGAGCAAGCAGGCAAGCAAGGAGGAGTGAAATGGCACCAGACACATGATTACACCCATTGGCAGTATGAAAATAAAAAGTGTCATAGGAACATTGCTAATAACACCTGGAAGGATTCCTCTAAGTTTTGGGCAGTTTAAGTTCAGTCAACGAATATTATACCAGGTGATTGTCCTAGATTCTGTAATATATTTATTGCAATGGTATCATGCTAATTGATTCCTATTTCATTAAATTGCAACCTATATGCCTAAAAAACCCTCTGGATAATCTATTCATCACAAACTTTTTTTCAATTCCTTCCCTGAATTGTTAAATAATTATCTTGCATACCTTAATTAGTCAGCCGCAGATAGTGTGTACTGTAGGCTGAATTTCAGATATCAACTACATTACTTCTACATAGTCTTTATGTATCTCTAAGGGAAACTGTGAAATATAATCAATGTGTTTGAAATATCTGGGAAAATTTAAATAGAAACCAATGGAGAAAACGAAAATTTTACAAGGAAGTTGGAAAAATAGGTGGATATCAGATGTACGACTGGCATAAGTAGAGTGGAATAAATAGTCCTATAGTAGATAAATAGTCTTACCATAATTGTGTAACAACTGTCCAACCAGAGACTTGTGAATAGAAAGTTTTATTTTCATTCCATTTGGATTGATCACAGAAAATACTTTCTTATTTAAAATGTAGGGTGTCCATAGTATGTATGGTCACCATCAGTGTAACTACACTGGTTTTAAAACCATCTACCAGAAACCAGTGTACTTCCATGTGCAACAAAGGCCCATGGTATACCATTTCTGAGTTAGTGCTGTGCTCTTTCCCAGCTTCTGCTATAACTTCAAATAAAAACAAATTGCAAAACTTTTCAATAATAGAAAAGAATATTTTTCAAAATTCAAATTTAATTACTTTATAAAATTTGAAGTTCAGCAATATTTAATACAAATGGAAGAGTGGTGATAACATTACCCAGATAAAAGTAAGATGTTGTCAAAATCATCACAAAATAATGAGTGGAGTGGGGTGTATGTGCATAACCTCCTTATGAGGTTTCAGAATATTTAAAGCTGTAAGAATAATGACGAAGGGAGACAGAAGCATTACTGTAAGAAATTAAAGTATTCCCTGATTATTCAAATGTCAGTAAGAAATCCTTTCTCTTGCAATCCCTTGGATTTCAGAAGCCTACAAAATACTGAAGAGAAGCTAATACAGAGCACCAAACTCACACAAATAAGCATACTGTAGTACAGTGAAAACTAACATAGGGTAAAAAGAGGTGAACTCTTAACTTGATGATAATCTACATCCAGCCCTTTTCCACCTTTGTGCTCCTTCTCTGTAAAACTGACTCTACCTTGTTAGTCTGTTTTCTTCCATTTCTTTCTTCCCTAATGCCTATACAAGATGTTTCACCTCCATTAGGTTTTGTTCTACACTCATTCTGCCCACCCTTTCTGTCCAGTGCAAACCACACAGTCTCTTAAGGGTTTCATTCCAATACTCAAATTTATTTCCATGGATTTATTCTCCCTTTCTTTGTCTCTCATGAGATACTACTGTCATCCAGAACAAGTGGAGATAATAGGAGGAAACAATGGAAATATCACAGAAAAAAATGGGACTGCCTCATCTAACTTGATCTAGTCCTCCTCTCTGTGGCCTCAGTCTATACAGAAAGAAGAAAAATATCATACTGCTGAAAAATGTCCAATGGAAAATTAAGCACAACTAATACATGGTTATGTAACTCCTTTCATTAAGAATCTCATGTACATTATGTATTCTAATTTAAGCATATATATTAGCAAATAAATCAATCAATACAGAAGAAAATTTTAAAGAATAAAAAATAAAGCTTAAACTACCATGAATAGCATGAGTTATTTCCAAAATACTTCATAACTTTGTGTTTAAAACATACTGGCTAGTTTTAAGCTCATTTATTTAAAAAAAAAAAAAAAAAAAACCCACCAAAAAAAACCACCTAATTGATTTGAACTTGCTGATGATCTCAAAGGAAATTTACCTTTCTGTAAGCAACTTGGAAGTATTTCATTGTAACTGACAAAGTTATTGCTAGAATCTTGTAGCTTGCTCTAAGACAACTTCTTTAACAATGACCTTAAAAGCAGGTTTCCATGGCTTCCATTTCCCAAAAATAAAAGCAACGTGTCAAACACCATTCAAAGAGCATTCTTTCACAAAAAGAATTGCTAAAATGGAAAATTTCTTTCAATTGTTCTAAGCTTCATACTGTCAATATATTCACAAGTATTTTCACATTTAAGTTTATATTTACTTTTCTATCTGTAGGCTTACACAAAATGTCAAGAAGAATCAATGGGACAAAATAAACTTGAAGATACAGACAATTTCCATTGAAGTAACAAGTCATCTGTGGATATACGAGAGCAGAATTTGGTTCACTAAAAAAACCCAACGACATTATGAATTTGCATGGTCAATTGAAAGCAAAGCAGAAGCTCTCACTTTTTTTCCTTATTCCACTCATTAAGGTTATATTCTAAATAGGAGTGCAGAAGTGTGATGAAATTAGCATTTCACAGTAAATACCATATTGTTATACACTTCCCTAAGCATCTGTTGCTGGCCTGTGATGGAGATCTAGACAACCTAAACAGTTGGTCTGAAACAGTAAAGTAATTCTATTATTTTTATGGCTAAGTACTCAGAAGTCAAGAAGTGCAGTCTGTTTATTATGCCAAGGACTTCATATGAGAACAGTTGAAATGGAAGGGTGCATTGGCAGATGTCATTATGCAGGATTGATGAGGGAATTCAGGAGGAAAGTAAGGACCGTTCGATTGTATTTAGAAGGCAAAAAGTATAGAACATGGTCGATGAAGCTGGCCAGAATGGTTCACATGGAAAAGTTTTCTACGTATTACTTCTGCAGAAAATAGATGAATTCTGTTATGGCATGGAATTTCATTACTCCCAGACACAGACTATACAAATAGGATTATTTTAAAATGCGCTTTAATTTCTGTATGACGCTGACATTTCATCTACCTGTTTCCCACATTTTGCAATTTTGCGAAGTATGGATCTGTTTACAGAGCTTTGGTGAACTTTTCCTCAACATTATTCTCCTTCACTGTAATTAACCTTTTGTTTAGCAACAGCAATTATAATTAAATTAGTATGCTGAACCATATAATATTTCATGCTAAGCCTGCAGCTGTTGACTTCATTTTATTTTGGATATAGCCAAGGTACTGAAATAGATTTTCCCCCATATCATCTTATTAAAATAATTATAGGTGTTTTTTAAAAAGTACAATCTTAATGAACTTGAATTAACTTCTAATTTGAACAATTCATTTTGTCATAAATATATTACAGATGTTGTGGCTCACCATGAAACATCAAACATTTAAGGAATTAAACAGAACACACTTTTAATTAATTCCTACATACTGAGATAATATTAAATTGATTCTACTTTAAAACATCTGTTAAGTACACTGTTTTGGTTTTGTCTAAACCTTTATAATTTCTTGTTCTTTCTTTTTCCTTTGTTGCCTTCTTGACACCTTTTTCACAGAATTGTTCAAATGTCTGTTATTAAGACTGTGTCCTGCAAGTGTCCAGCAAGATTATCTGCTGAATATTCTGTTCTGCAGTAGATAGCAGTTTTTACTTCTTATAGGAGTATTTAGTTCAAATCACCTCGGCTGTCATTTAGAGCTTCCATCCTCCAGAGTCATCTGCTTCTAGGTACATGCCTTTTCCCGTTCTAGTTTTCTGTATCCAATATCAGGTTTGAATGATCCCATTAGTTCATTCTCAAATTTTTTAAATATAGTTCTATATTCCACCCTCAGAGGGTGTCGTGGTTTAACTCTGGCTAGCAAAATACCATGAAGCCGCTCTCACAAATCCCCCTCCCCTCCTACAGTGGAGGGGAAGAATCGGAGGAAAAAGAAGTAAGGAAGCTCGTAAAATTGAGATAAGAACTATTTACTAATTAAATCTAAATCAATGTATACAGGTACTACTAATAATAAATAATTAAAATAGTAGAAAATGAAACATATGGTACAATATATACAATATGATACAATATGATACAATTCCCCACCATCCACTGACCAATGCACACGCAGATGTTGAGGGATGAAAATCAGACCCCGAGAGCCCGAGAACCACAGCCCGAGAGCGATCGCAGCCCGAGAGCCGCAGCCTGAAGGCCGGAGCCTTGGAGCCTACGCAGCAGATTCCGAGCAAACCTTATCACCGATAACACGGCCAGAAAAGTCAAAACAACCCACCAGCTCCCACACGAATGAGCCAGCACAGGAGTTAGGAAAGCAGCTAACGCAGGAGGGTTAGCAAGTTCCCTAGAGAGACGAGTAAGGGAGTAAGGGAGAGAGAGAGAAGGGCAGAGTAATGGCTACCGGACCCCCTTCCCTACCCCAGAGACCGGAACATGACGTACTATGGGATGAAATACTTCCTTGGTCAGTCTGGGTCAGCTACAGTATCCGAAGCGGACGAAAGACCTTGAGTTCAGTACAGGCCATCCCCAGCACCAGCTGGTGCCTTATCAGTGTTTTCTCTTAGCACCCAGCAACAGAGTTCCCTGGCAACCAGAGTAAAGGGAGTTAACCCTTTCCTGACTGAACCCAGCACAGAGGGTTACTATAATCCCACCAAGCATCAGTCCAGCTGTCACAAAGCAGGAAACCAAGAAATATGTGGGCTTACTGCTACTTATCAAATATTTACTCCCAAACTGGAACCTTCTGGTATGTAAAAATGTCATCTTTCCAATTCTCTAAGCCAGTCCAAGTCCTCCCACAGTTACCTCTTTTGTTCTTCTTTTTGTGATATATTTCTTATTTTTAAGCTTCTTGCCTGGCCGAACCTTCACTGAGACCCATCCTCACTTACAGAATTGCAGAACTGCAGAATCACTAAGGTTGGAAAAGATCTCTAAGACTATCTAGTCCAAAACTAACTTACACAAAGCATGGAATTCGTCTGACTAAACAATAAGAAACACATTTTGAGTGTGTAATTAGTCTCTTAATATAGAAATCTGGAATAATTTAAATTACCCATATTCCTTCTCTCCCGTTCAATACAAAAGGACAGTACATGTCACTTGAATTACTTGTAAGTGTTCTGTTTTGGCTAATTCCACAGTAGTATTTATCTACTGGAAACTTTTCCACTGTGTGCTAGGTTAACCACAGCCAGCAGCTGAGTACCCACACAACTGGTTGCTTACCACCAATGGGATGGGAGAGGGATAGGAACCTACCTGTTCAGCAATAGCCAAGATATTGATGTATTATAACACTAAGTCAGAAATCCAAAACTTTGGCCCTTGTTTCCATCACAGTACTTTGAACTCTAGGGATGGTGAAGGGAAATACTATCCTAGGAACAAAATTTCTGTGTCAATGAAGAAAACAAGGAACAGCTTTTGTCCTATCTTTCTCATGTTCTATGTGCTCTCCCATACAGAATATCTTTTTTGTGCCCTTCCTTCTACTAGAAAAAAATGGTTTTTAAGCAAAGTAACTACTGTTCTCACCTCCTCTCCCCTTCCCTGCATCAAACATATCGAAGACAGTAATGGCCAGCCAGTTTTCATATTGAAAACAAAAGCAAGCCTTTAACACTTCAAATATAAACAGTTACTATAGAGTTCTTTTTAACTGGCCATGTTTTCCATATAAACTCAGCTATAAACCAGGGATAATGTTATAATGGAGTTATAAATCTTAGAAATTAAAAGCAGATATAACAGCTCCCTATAGATGAAACTTTTCAGACTTGTGCTTCATCTCTCTATTTACTTTGCACTGTTCTAGCAAGGTGCTTACTAAAACATCTCTGTTCCAGAAACAAATCCATAACACTCCAAAACTATATTGCACTCCACAGCATTTTTTTCAGTACAAGTGTAGTCTACTTTGGGGCTAGTAGTGCTAATTGCATAAAACCAAACTGAGTTCTGTAATTCCATTTTCTAGGTCTTTAAACTTTTATTGGATTTGATGACCAGCCTAAAATAAACCAAAAGTGCCTTTCCAGTAGGTTTTCCATCTCTCTGCAGAAGTTTCCTGTTTCCTTCACTGGGTGTAAGTTATCCTTTTTTAGAAGATTTCTTTGACTACAGTACTACCTGCCTTGGTTTTGGATATCTGTCTAGTGGACTTTGTACTGATACATCCAACCTAAACATTCAGGCTCTGTGTCCAGTGCATAAAAAGAGCTGATTGGTTAAGAAAGCAACAAGACCCTTCATACTGTGAGTCTTACACAGATGGGACAGTAGGGATGGAATTCATCTGCCCTATGCCTGAGCCAACCATCCATTATAATCATTAGAGAGAAATAGACAAGTTCAAAGGTTAATTTGCCTGTCCTGTCTCAGCTTTTTTTCTTATGAGGAGATGAATCCATCTAAAGGTGAGAATTTTTCTCTTTTGAATATACAGGTTGACTGGGATGACCAGCTAACAGTTATATAGGGAATAGCAACAGAGGAGTCTTGGACTTAAGAACATACCTTACAGTATGCTCTGTCTATAGTTGGAATTCACAGTTTTTAAGAGCAGAACAGCAACTGATATCTCAATCCCTTCTTCTAAAAGGTGACTTATTTCTTCCAAAATATTAGGAGCAGCTAGAAGTAAGATTTTAATTCCAATTTTTAGTCCTAAAATATATTCTTGACTTATAATTTATGTATACACACAAGCACACATATATAGTGATCTTTGATTAAATATAGAATCCACTGTAAAAACAAGGACTTGAACACAGGCACCACATTCGAATTGTTTCATGAAAATATTACATGAAAAGTAAAATAACCTTGCCGAGATGAATCACAATATATTTATAACAGAATATATTAGAGTGCTTTACTGGATAAAGTAGGTTCAACCAACCATAGGCAAAGAGGAAACTGGAGTCTAGGCTCTGCAGTTTTAAGTCCAAGCATTCCTTTAGCTGTGGCACATTTTGTACCAAACAGACCAGTGGCCCAGAACAAAGCACCAATCTGAATGCAAAAGACTGTGTTGGATGCTTCTGTAGTTGTTCCTATTACTGGAGTCTCCACTTGGCTCTTTTTACTGTCTGTTTCATCAAAAGCCTGTCTTATTAGCATCCAAGAACACAGGACAGATCTGACTTGGCAGATAAAATATGCAAAGGAGCAGGTTTTCGATATAACAGCAGAGAAGGACCTATTCTGTAGTACTAGGAGCAAAATATTTCTGGCACACTGAGATTCTGACGTTAAAGATCTCTGTTCTCTAACAATAAACAGTTTCAGAGTCAGTCAACAGCTAATGGGGGTTGGGATGCAGGAGTTAAGAGTTTTGGATTAGGAAAACATGTAGAGATAGTTAGATGCTTACATTTCCTGCAAGTCCTCATGTGGATCTAGCAAGTAGGCATTTTTTAATAATTTACACAGAGGCAATTTGCTTTGATCTGTATTGACTAACAGTTTTTCTATCTAAAATACTCCATAGAAAGACTAATTCCTGTTGAAGACAAGCACAAGTAACTGTTCTGCCAAATGTTGACTGACAGCCCAGCTGGCCAGGGTCTGTTTCTGAGCACTCTTTCTGAAAACATTTAAACAATGCAAACCTCCACCTAGACACCCAGAAAATTACTAACATGAGTACAAAATCATGGTAGTGCAGAAAAATTGATTAGTAATTACACCTCAGGTGTCAATCACTTAAAGAAACTGGTTCAGTTCCTGGTTCAATGCCATATTCTTGTTCAGACCAAAAGGGGTTGCTGGAGTAGCACCCCATTCTCCTTGCCTTGATCCTTTCCTTTCTCACTTAAGGGAGTCATTGTCTCTGGAGTGTAAGGTGGGACTGTTCATCTTTGCACTGAAAGACATCATTGGCAAGCCTCTCCTCCCCAAACCAGGCCCATACTTTCTACACAACAAACCACAGGATTTACACATATCTCACTGAAAAACATGAAAATACACTTTGAAATGCTTCATGCTATCACTTTTGGTTAATCTATTCATTAATACATAATAAAAGTCATCCTTAAGTCAAACACATTGCTCCAGCTATACTATTAAGTGTTATTTAGAATTGTACAGTGGTCCTGTAGCTCCAGTGACTTAATGCTATTATTCCTGATTTGTATCAGAATGACTGAAATTTCAGTCTAGGATGCCAAAAGTTTTAAAGGCCAGGAGGACAAAACCTTATTGTTGGCAAGTTCTTCAAAAATCAAATGAGCAACACTGTTTAAGGGGAATAACCTTACTCGCTACTTTTAAAAATAATTATATAATATAGATAATTAGGACTGCTGTTTGTATAAACACTTGAGTTTAATATGGCATTTCACACTAATTATCTGCAGTTCAAGCTAAGTACCATTATGGAAAAGAAACTCAGCTTTTTAGCCAGTATAAGTCATCACGGTCCATTAATATCAGTACAGATAACTCTGTAGAGCTTGCCAGATTTATACCAGCTAAGAATTTTAATTTGCTTTTTCTCCCTTTCCTGGAGTAGATTGGTGGTGTGGATAGATTTGGGGTCACTACCTAGCATTGTCTTATTTTCTCTATGAAGATGAGTTGCACTGTACAATGAAATTATGCTGATAAAAATGTGACATCAGAAAGCCCTTGGGGAAATTGCTTTATCATGTCACACAGACTTAATTAGGCAAAACCAGAAGAGGAAAAATTAAAAAAACAAAAAGTTTAGCTGACATTGAATGCCATTCATGTATTTCTAAGATTAGAATTCCCTGTGACTTGGTACTGAAGAAAATAGGAAGTCATCTTATACTTGATTATGATTCAGTTTTAAAAAAAACTTTATTTTTTTAATATAGTTAACCGACTAATGAAAAAGATATGAATCAATTCCTTGGTGAAAATTTTCTTGCAGAATCACACAGAATCATAGAATCACTGAACCACCAAGGTTGGAAAAGACCTATAGGATCATGTAATCCAACCATAGCTTGCAGCTCTCGGACTTGGTTTTGCAATATATGTTACCATTTCTGGGTTTTGGTTGCTACACACACATTTTATTTTATTTTTTTTTTAATCATTTAGACAGCACACGTAAATCTGCATCTGCATCTACAGAGATAAGTGGTTAGTGTCTTTTTTTGCCCTTATGGAATAAGATTGCCACTGAGAACTTTGTTCCCGTTCAGAACATTTACATATGTGCTAAACTTGGATTCCACGTAACAGCCTGACTGAACTCACGTATTAAGACTGAAATCCCATATAGATAATTTTTTTAGTGATGATAGCCATACACCAAAAAAAAAATATCCTTATACAATGATGGGCTCTGAGCTTACTACTGCTACTCAGGGACAAAATCCCAAAAGTACAATGTGTGGTTCTCTGAAGTCATGAATGGCACAAAGAAGGTGAACAGTGTCTGTACATTGTCATTACTTTTCATGAACTAGTGGTACCTTTGACCTGGCTTTGCTATGTTATGATCTCGTGCAGAGTCTTGAGCCTTTCCACATAAGAAAAAAAGACAAACACAGGAAAAGACATTCAAAGAAAGTGGTCTTAATTTCTGACTTATATACTCTAGGCAGAAGTAATTTTCACAGTAGAACCACTGGCCTAGTATATCATGAAATTTGGCTTATTTGAGAGCTGTACTTCCAGAGTTCTTCCAAATACCTGTGAAAGTCTGACTTTTTGGTAGGAACCTATGGAATCTAGGTTAGGTATTTCAGATGCTGCAGGGAATATGAAGATCTCATACATTAGAATTAAATTCTGGTAGAAATTATTTGCAAGATCTTTCTTCTCTATAATCTGTTCCTCCATATCTGAAGGAAAATACATTGTTTTCCTTTAGTCAAACATAATGAACACAATATAACAAATTTTCATATTACAGGACTTGGTATAAGGTGCCAAAAGATAGGACATACTAGAAGAACAGTAAGGGAAGAACACTCTGGAAGAGTGAATTCTGGAAAATACATAGTAGGGTTCTAAGTGGTTTTCCTACAAAAACTATTTTTCTTTTACTATTCCTTTGCAAGCAGTACTTAATGTCATGATTATTGTTGCCAGCTCAGTCTTTCATGTTACTGGGCTAGATGCTGAGAGAATTAAGGGTTACCTAAATCACAATAATGTAACTGTTTCATTTTCCAGTGCTAAAATTGGTGTTCAAGAATATGATGTTTCATGCTATGAGACTCCTATATGAGCTGAGAGACCTTTCAGGAAATGCTTTTTTTTTTTCCATTTTACTGTTTTCAATGTGGAAAAATTAATGAAACAAGACTTACTAATCTGAGTCATTAAACTGAATGGTTTCTGCCATAAGCTACAGTAGTTAGTAGAAAGATAATGCAGTTACAACCATTCTCTTGGCTTCAAAACTGCAAGCTAAAAATTTCTCAGAAAGCCTCTATTGCAGCAACTCTCTCACAGTATCCAAACACTGTGTGTGGTCAGGGTAAATTGTCTGTGCTGGCTACCCCATGGACTTCACATAAATAAAGTTCCTAAAAAGCCAAATGGACATTTAATATAATATTTTTTAAGAACATACCCTTCTCATTTGTCAGTATTTTTTTTAATATTCTTATGGAAATCAATCTTCTACCTAAGCTAAATATGACCATACACTCACAGGAGTTTGCACCTTTTTAGTCACTGCCATCATTATCTAACAAATTATTTCTGTTTCTTTTAAAATCTATGTGAATTTAGTGGCTTTGCAATTTATTCTCAATTTGCATAATACTGGCTTGACACTTGCTAAAGTAGGTGGGGTTTTTGTAAGTTTTCACTGCAAATTTTTCCAGCACTAGTCCATTCAGAATGGCAGTCGCAGAGGCCTGTTTGTGTGCTCAGATTTGTGTTGGGTTTCTGTGGCGGGTGGTTTTGGTAGCGGGGGAAATGCCACAGGGATGGCTCCTGTGAGAAGCTTTGATAAACTCCCCTGGCTCCCAGTTAGACCCATCTCCGGCCATGGCCAAGCCAGTCAGCGCCTCTGTGAATTAACGTATTTAAGAAGGGAAAACATAAAAAGAAGTGGCAGCAGAAACAGAAAGGGTAGTGAAGAGGAGCTGGAGAGAATCAGCACTGAGAGAGAGGAGCAGGACATGAGAGAGGCAAGGCAGACACCAAGGTCAGTGAAGAAAGGCAGGGGAGGAAGTGGCCAGAGCAGAGGTTCCCCTGCAGCCCATGGTGAGAGGGCAGGCTGGGCCCTGCAGCCATAGAGGGTCTCAGGGGAGCACAGACCCACCTGCAGCCCAGGGAGGACCCCATGCTCTGCCTGAAGAGCCCATGACTGCAGTAAGCTTGCACTGGAGCAGGCTGCTTCTGAAGGACCGCACACCCACAGAAGAAGCCCACGCCACTGAAGCTGTTCATGCAGAAAACTGCAACCTGTGTGAAGGACACAAGTCAGAGAAGTTCATTATGGACTGTCTCCCATGGGAGTAACCCCACGCTGGAGCAAGGGCAGAGTGTGAGGAGTCCATCCCCTGAAGAGGAAGGAGCAGCAGAGGCAACATGTGGTGAATTGACTGCAATCCCCATTCCCAGTCCCCCTATGTCACTGGTAGGGAGAAGGCAGCCCGAGAGGAAGGGGGGGATGAGGGCAAGGCTTTTAAGATCTGTTTTAGTTAGTTTTGTCTCTCATTGTAGTACTCTGATTTGACTGGTAACTAATTAAATGGATTTTTCTTCCCCAAGTCAAGTCTGTTTTGCCTGTGACCATAATTGGTGAGTGATCCCTCCCCGTCCTTGTCTCAGCCCATGAGCCTTTCCTTATATTTTCTCCTACACATCCCAGTGTGGGGGAAGAGTGAGCAAGCATCCTTGTGGTCTTTTGTTCCTGGCTGGGCCTAAACCTCAACAGATTCCAGGTTGTCCTCTCTAAAAACAAAACCAAATGAGAGATGTTGATATGCACATAGCAAGGAATCATGCCTAAGCCTCAATAGATTCCAGGTTGTCCTCTCTAAAACCAAACCAAATGAGAGATTTAGATATGCACATGGCAAGGAATCATGTCAACTTGATGTACTTTTTGAAGTTAAATGCTTAATTAGGAATAAGCCATGTGTCAGTTTAACTACATTTTATTAATCAGGCTTATAGGATAAGTTGTGTTATGCAGTTTTGAAGATAAATTCTGCAAGTATGTGAAGTTTCTTCGTGACTGGATGGAGGCATGGTGTTCTGCTCTTCTCACATTCTTCATAGGTTTAAATGAATTGGGGTGATAATTTCAGGATTGGGTGATCCAAGTCTGTCTGTTCTGCTAAATAAAACATGCTCAAGAAAGGCATTTTGATCAGATCCACACAACACTTGAAAACTGGATGTCCTTGCTGTGAGAAGAGTATGAGAAATTGAAAAAGTCCCTGGCTTATTGGAAACATTGCTTAGCAACAACTAAAATATCAGTGTTACAAACACTCTTCTCAGCACACATCCTCATAGTAGCTACTATGAAGAAAATTAACTCTATCTCAGCCAAAACCAGCCCGATCTTTCTGTTCTGGTGTGCTCCAATGACTCTCCTGTCTTCATGTAAGGCACGTTCTGGAGAAAGTTCATCCCACGCACTGCTTCAGAAAGGACAGCTTGGAGAAGACCGGTCCAGTTTTGATTCCCTCTACCCTCAATAGCTCTCCAACGCTACTCCAAAGAGCTTTGTGCCTGCAAACAGTCTGTGTGCCTTAATGTCATACCAGATAGTGAGGTTTAGTAATTTAATCCATCCCTTCTTAAGTTCAGGAGTAGATTTCAGCTCACTTAAATGGAGGTGACTAAGTTTCTGTTATACTCAGTGAAAATCTAATAAGTACAGTAGATGGAATCCAAGCATATTTATTATAGCCTAAGATAGACTTTCATCATCTGAATTTTTTGTTATCTGCATACACTTCTGGAATCATGATTGTATTGATAAAGGGGTTACTTCCATTACTAAACATGGGAGTCTAACATGTCTAACATCTTGAAGAGATCCAAAACATCTGCCTGGAGCTGACAGACATAAGACAGGACCTGTAGGAAACCTATGCCTGCATGTGGGCCCAGCTTAGTGGGGCCTACGGTTGGGCAGGGCAGGGCTGTGAGGAGCTGGAGACTGGCCCTGCTACGGCATCACTGTGGCAGGGGGATGATGGTCTCAGAGGGTGAAATGAGGTGCTGGGCCATGGGCAGGGTGCAGGAGCCCCAGTGGAGGTTGGGCTGGGACAGTGAGGCCTGGTGGCACCCTCAAATTCCTGACAAACTGAATCTTAAAGAACAAGTGATGGTAAATTGGATACCATGCTAGATGTTTCCAGTTAGGTAACAGTCATTGATGAATAATTCCTAAATATAAATTTTGGATGTGTTATTTACACACATTTGAATTTAGTTACTCATATTTTTCCCAAATGTAAATAAGAAATCAGTTTAAGAGCAGATCTAACGGAAAAAAATTAGAGTGAAAAGAGATAATAGCTCAAGGTTGTAATAGTCCAAGATTCTCATCAAAAATAAGGAAAAGGAATCAGAATATGTCATTCGAGAAGACTGAGAAGGATACAGAAGAAGACACAATCAAATGAACCAGGGGAACAAGACTCCAGACAGCTAAGTTTGAACAAAAATATCAAAGCACAAAAGTCCTGATATTTGTCCACACATTAACTGAAGTCTATTCTACAGCCTAAATTAGCTGTAAGTTGTACGCATTCCAGTCAGTAGAAGTAAGAATACTTTTTAAAAATCTAGAAAATTGTTATATGATCCCCATATTAATATAATAGATTCTCACATAGACTGTTGAATGGAAAATTAGAGGTTTGCTGATGTAAGACTGCACATGCCTAGACTCGGATGATAAAATTTTAAGTCATGAGTAGCCAAGATTTCCTTGTGTTTTAACACATCCACAGTGTTAATAGTTTTGCATTAACACTTTATTCAAATTCTAAACACATTCTTGAGGTGCTGAATGAGTTGTTCTGTGACAGCCAAAAAAATTACATCTTATTCAGGCATCCACAGATGTTAGAGTTAAGCAAGAAGCAATGAATTGCAGATTTTACAGAAATACCCACTGTGCATATCTGGAGATAATTTATGGTTTAGAGAATACATCAGATGAATTTTAAAGGATCTGGAAGCAATTTCTGAAACACACGTGAAGGGATTCACTTAATTCTAGATCCAACATTTAACTGCTAGCATGTGGCTTAACAACTTGTTTAACATACACAGGTGCTGACTGTCTGAGATAAAGCAAATTTTTTATTCTTCATTCATTTATGACTTACCATGGCTTTTACTTTTCAGTGTGTACACAGAGAAGTGTTCAGCACAATACAAAGAAGATAATAGTAAAAACTATGGCTCTTATGCCAAGACTTATTTGTGGCAGCAGTGGGTTAGTGGCTAGCTAGACAAAATGAATACTGAGAAACCTTACTTTATAATTTAAAAGTTTAAAAATGATTACTCCAATATGAATTATCATTCTAGGTTATTTCTAGCTATAGCTCCATGACTTTTGTAAAGACCCATTTTTTAGTAGTGTAAATAAATTACCCATAGTAGTGTAAATTTTTTAATCGAACATTTTCTGTGCTTCTTTCTGGTTGGGTTCATACAGTCCATTTAAGTTATAATGCATGTTTTCCAACAATGCTGGTACACTTGAAGTGGATATAAGATTGTATGTGTTACACTTTTTTTCATTAATACTCCTTCATGTTACCTGAAGTTATTCTGACCTCACAAAAACTGAGACAACAGACCTTGAATAACTTATTGTCTTATTAAAAGTAATGTTGTTGACTCTAAAAAAAAAATAATAATTTCATTTTGGCAGAATCCTATTTAGGTGCACTGCATGCACAAAAGCACTGTGTATTTCTGTTATTGTGTCATAGCAAGAGCTCAGTCTCTTCTCAGGGTTAACACGGGAAGGGAACTGTACTTTGCCTTAGCATTACTTACTCTTCTGTTGATCTTTTCTGTTAAAACTACACTGGTTCTTAAATATGTAAGAATACTTGTGTTTACAGGAACAAACTTTTGTAAAATACAGCTATAGTGCTTTCTTCAGGTCTTATGCAGTGAGCTGGTAGCTGTTCCAATAAATTATTCTAACTAATCTCCAGCTCTTGTGCAGGCGAGGGCTAATAAAGTGTGGGAGGTCTCAACTGCTTTAATCTCTGCTTCAACCTGCCCTTTCATACATTAACCTTCTTAATTTCAGTGAAATCCATCAAACAAAACCTATATTTTTCCTGTAATAAATGTTAAACTATTAAATCTCATGTTTGTTTTAAAGAGACAAAATAAAGGATTTAACACCTTAGTATTCCAGACCCTGGAAGTGCAATGGAGATTTCATATTGTCAGTATTTTTACTTACTTTTCTACTGTCTCTTTTATCAACCTAAGTATAGTCTCTTCTGATTTTATCAGCTTACCTAGTGATAGATTTTTATACTCCAGAAAATTTCTTCTCAGAAGCAGCATGAAGTTTAGCTGGGAGCAGAAGTTCAAGGCCTGTTATCTCTTTGATAAAGCCTTCCTTGATCTGCTTAAAGTCACTCTTCCAAGTCTCTGTCCTGAGGTTAAGATCTGCAAACTATAAAAACCCATTTCACCGAAATGATTTCTCTCTCACTTCTGACTGCCTATAAATCCTCTTGTGGCACTAGTATTGATTAACATGTCAATAAGTATTTTACCTGACTACTATTAGCAGTCTAACTGTCAGTAATGACTTGTGAAGAGATACTACAGAAGACAATGGAATTTCTTTCATATTTAGACTTACCTATGAGTATGAGACTTCTCACCAACTTGAACACCATTTAATGGGTGAAAACTTACACATCTTTTTCATCTCCTTCAGCTAGGCCATATATTATGTCATTTTTAGTAGCATTTTCAGTCAGAACAGATGAATAATTGGGAGTGGTGTGGGTTGGATGTAGATACAGGATGCTAACACAGAAGCAATAAATTAACAATTCTTCCAGATATAAAAACATATAAACTCTTTTTTTTTTTTAACAATTCCTATAGGAATATGGTTACATATTACAGTGATATCTTGCATGTGACCTCTTGAATTGATTTTTGAAATCTGACTGGAGCTAAACATAGATGGTGCTATGACTTGGCTATGACTTGGCTTCTCTTTAGGAAGTTAATAGGAATAATCAATACATCTGTTTTTTTTTTCCCCAGGATTTACAGGATTTAAAGTATATTTCTTTCAGCACTTCTTCAAATTTCACATTTACTGCGTATCATATTTCCAGATGAGATTTTTCTTCCATGATGACATTTTAGGGATTTGAGGATCTCTCAGAAGCCAAACTAGAGTTGTAGACATGAAACTCACCATAACAGAAATTGTTTGGCCATTTTCTCTAGTCTTGATCAACAGCTATTGAAGACATTTAAACTAATATCTTTAAATCTTGTAACTATGTCATACAATTCATATATATATTTCAGTATATAAACATGATAAACTGACAGCAGAGCCTTCTCTTCTGCACCTTGGTAATACAGAGTATTCACAACATATTAGAAGTCTGTTGTAGCCCAGTCAATTACCAGGACTACTATTAACAATTTTATCTGTAATCAGGATGGGAGATAGAGCTACTTATATATGCCTAACTGGAATTTACAGTGGGGTGATACTGTCACTTTGGAATGATAAGAATTGGTAGTGAATAATCTTTCAAGAAAGCTGCCAGAGGTAACATTTAGGTTCAGTTATGAGAATCTGTAGGAAGGAGTTTTTAATCTGTGCATACCACAATACATGAATTTTCAAATCCAGATCTTATTCCATGAAATAATACATAAGGCAAATGCTGCTTTTTTTTTTTTTTTTCCTAATGAGAACAAGGCATCAGCCCCAAGAAATCTTTGTCATCGTTCTGACTGCTTGCTAGTTGGATTAAACAGAAAAAGAAACTTGGAGCTGATGTAAGGTACAAGTAGCTATGAGCCTGATTCTAAACTCTTGGTGCATAAAATACAGAATAAAGTATTGTTTCATTTGTACACAGGTTTGTCTGGTGCCAAGAGTCATTTCAGGATAAACAGTTGTAACTTTCATTCCTTAATGTAGAAAAAAAAAATCTTTAAAAACAAATTGCAAAGCATATTTTCAGTGTACAGTACCCACAGCAACCACTGAGCATCAAGATTTTCTTCTCTTAATAATCACTGTGGATTATTTTGTGGAGAAGCAATATAGCATGCTGCTCTTAAAGAGATGTTTCACAGTGCCTTATCTTAAATATAGGTTTTTAAACATGTAGCTGGACACTGTGGCATGTCTAAACATCCAGATTTCCCAGGGATTTGTAAATCAAATTTAAAGTAACCAACTTTTCTTCTTAAAGAAAAAGAATATTTCCAAGTATTCTTTATTCCTTTTTAAATTTTCAGGTCTGGCAATTTATTCCAGTATATGAAGTTAAGATGGGTAATTGCCTTATGCATAAAGCCATTCTTTTTAACTTAATTTTTCCTCTTCTTGTAGCAATAAACCCTTTTACCAGGCAATAAATGTTTCAAATTTTACCAGCACCTTCAACATCTCCCTCAAGTTTCTATTTTTCCTCAGAACCCAACTTCCCAGTCAGCAGCCAAAGCCTAGATTCAGACTAAACTGCTTAGTTCCATCATGAAATAAATTGTGCTAACAAGTTCCTTTTTATGCAACACAGTATAAATGGCTAACAATATTTTCAGGTTCAGCAAGTTCTCTTTGAAGCCACTCCATAATCTTCTGCCTTCACTAGGTTTTATTGTTTTCAGAAACATCATCACCATTGCAGTTATGCCTGTTCTAGTCTGCCATTCGTATGCATCCACAAAAATTATTTTCCATCTATTTATGTTTATATGCCATAATAACCATTATATTTTGTGTAGCATTGCAAGCAAAACTTCTTGAATAGCTCATGTAATTAGAACTTGAAATGCTGTCTCTGCAACTGTGTTTATGCCATTGAGAGTACTGTGGCTGTAAGATTTTCAGCTTGGTAATATGTATGATGATAGAGATAGAGGTGTTTCAAAGTCCTCTGTTGGAACATCTGTGGATATACATGCCACAATATAAACATATGATTTAAAACATGAAACAGCTCAAGTTCACAGAAACACATAATTTTACAAAAAGATATTTGTTAGAAGCTATGTGATTTTTTTTATACATTATCATTGCTTAATTTACTATTGCACATGTATGTACATTCAGGACAGTCTGTAGGTTCTTTATTTCGTTAAATTATTTTGGTGTACCTAATGAATCAGGTAAGTGATGCTCTATGACCTGGATGAGGGGATCAAGGGCACCCTTACTAACTTTGCAGACAACACCAAGTTGGGTGGGAGTGTTGATCTGTCTGAGGGAAGGAAGGCTCTTTAAAGGGATCTGCACAGGCTGGATTGATGGGGCAAGGCCAACCATGCGAGATTCAACAAGGCCAAGTACAGGTTCCTGCGCTTGGGTCACAACAACCCCATGCACGCTACAGACTTGGGGACAAGTGGCTGGAAAGATGCCTGGTGGAAAAAGACCTGGGAGTGTTGGTTGACAGCTGGCTGCATATAAGCCAGCAGTATGATCAGGTGGCCAAGAAGGCCAACGGCATCCTGGCCTGCGTCAGGAATAACGTGGCCAGCAGGACTAGGGCAGTGATTGTTCCTTTGTACACCTCAAATAGTGTTGTGTTTTGGGCTCCTCACTACAAGAATGACATTGAGGTGCTGCAACGTGTCCAGAGAAGGGCAACAGAGTTGGAGAAGGGTCAAGAAAATCAGTCTTATAAGGAGCAGCTGAGGGAACTGGAGTTGTTTAGCCTGGAGAAGAGTAGGCTCAGAGGAGACACTACCTGAAAGGAGGTTGCAGAGAGGTGGCTGTTGGTCTCTTCTCCCAAGTGACAAGCGATAGGAGAAGAGAAATGGTCTCAAGTTGCACCATGGGAGGTTTAGACTGGATTTTAGGAAAGGTTTCTTCACTGAAAGTGTTATCAGGCATTGGAACAGGCTGCCCAGACAGGTGGTAAAGTCACCACCCCTGGAGGTATTTAAGAGACATGTTGATGAGGCGCTTAGGGATATGGTTTAGTGGTGAACTTGGTAGTGTTAGGTTAACAGTTGGACTTGATGATCTTAAATGTCTTTTCCAACCTAAAGATTCTATGATTTTAGTGATTTTAAGCATGAAATGCTCTCTTTGTGCAAAGGGAGCGAAACTTAACCAATTCACTAAAAAGATACAGTCATCATGGTCAGTGAAATGGGTTATTCAGCCATCTGTGGGAGGTAAGCTTAGACTATTGTTCTATATTAAAGCAAACATTTTTCAAATAAAGGGATTTGCAAGGCCATTAAAGACAGCAATACCCCATTAAGGTACTCTAAGTTAGGCAATTTTTTTTCTTTAATGAATATGATTCAATCAATTGGCACATTTATAAAAGCTTTGAAGAAAAAGAAATTAAGGTTTCAAGGCAGATGTAGTACTTGCACTAAGTAACCAACTTTTAATGTCTATACTACAGAGCCACTACCCTCACACTAGTCTTAAAAATAAATATTTAGATTTATCAGTAACTTTGAATTTCTTTTCTGTACAACCCAAAGAAAACAAGCTCCAACTCCTTCTTTCATTTATGCTACAGCACAGATGATTTGCTAAAAAAAAAATCATACAGAATAGATTAACTAAATTACTTAGATACAGGTCATAAAAAATAAATAGCTTAAAAAAAGCTCTCACAAATGTTCCGTAACAATCAGAAATCCAGGAAAAAAAAAATAAAAGAAAAAACATGGTTGATTTTTAATTCTACTCAAACAGATGATTCGTGGATACTTTTTAAATAAAAAATAGTTGAAATATATTGTTACAGACAGCTAGAACACTGACAAACAGCAAAATCTAAATGAAAAAATTCTTGTCATAGGTATCAAAGTCAGAATAGGGACATGAACAAGGGTGCAAATTCTAGGGGTTTAACTCTGTTAGAAACTAGTCTGGGATGCATTTCAGCTCCAGATTGAGATAGTCAGGTTTTTAAAGGATGTAGCTGAATCCCACTCTTGGGGTCTTCACTCAAGCACAGCTTTTTTGAGATTTTCTTTAGATTATAGGTGTAGAATTTTGATTTGTACCCTTCTATATAGCTTTTCAAAGAGTATGGTTACAGCTCTGATTTTAGTAATGTGTTTTAGGTTGTATCACAGAAACCCATACTCCTGTGTCTAGAAGTCTCCATCTCAAATTCCCAGTGTCTGCCAAGATAAGGGCTGATAGGTATAAAACTGTGCAATGAACACATATATGAGCTTATATGTATGCCTTGACTTTGCAAATTTATGTAAATTTTTGCAAATATATTTCCCTCAGCAAAGCTAAAGGTGACACTGAAGGGAAACAATGTAATCTGGTTTCTTTACCATCTGGAAAAGAATTCAGAAGGTTTTTCGCCAACATACAGAATTTTATTCCACTTCACAACATAGTTGTAATGTAATAAAGTAATTTAGGGAAATAGTATTATTAGAGACAGAAACAGAATACTTGCAAAGATGTTACTCAACCACACCTACAATTTATTTGCACTACTGAAACAGAAGATTCCATCAAGCTTTACTACATCACACCAACATCCTACCTCAGTTTTGTAAGATATTATTAAAAATACCTGCCAGCAACTCCATCTCTTTCAGAGTGTAGCATCCGCAGCTTCAACAAGCCCACCGATTGCTTATGGCAATCTAACACAGGCTGAGAGCAGTTCGTACATCTCAAGTCATTACATTTTATTTACTATGTGGTTTGAATTTTATTTTTGCATTTTTTATTAGCCATAAGTCCATTTTTCAGGAACAACACAAATAAAAAAATAGAGCATGAGTTTGAAAAAATTTGTATTTTATCTATATGGAAGAAATGAAGGAAACATACATATTGTAATAGCAGTTGCAGTAATCTTGGCTAGGCATTCGTCAAATTCAAGGAACATCAAGATTTTATCTACCCAAAAGATTACCCAGAAAAGGCAGAACATACAAACTGCAAATTAACCACATAATTTATCAAACATCCTGAAGAATAATGGTTCTATTGCAAGACATACATCGGAAGCCAGATTTGGGTACCCTCATTTTTGTTACATAAATCTTGACTCCACTTAACAGCGGTGTATTGACCTATCAGACAAAATTATTCAGAATGTACTTACTCAGCACTAGCAATCCCTTGATAGGTGTATATGTGCAGCAGTGCAACCCCAAGCTTCATAGATTTAGAAAACATGGAGCAGAGACACCATGCAAAACTATCGAACTTAATTTGATCCCTTGTGGCTGTGCTACCAGGGTAACAAAAGACTATCAGCATCACTGTGTGGTCTCTTCTCTCCAGATTGCACTTGTAACACGCAGCCTGAGTGTGTCCCAGTAGAGGAGGTTCGGTATTTGCAGTTGCAGTGCTGACAAAGCCTGATGATAATGAGACCACAGTATTAACAAGAAGTAATAAATGGAAACACACAGCTCACACAGGACTTTGGGGTTTTTTCCTCCCTACATTTTACATTGTTTATATTAGATAAAATATGTTTCATTTCATCAATATTCCCTTAGCCTAGGATCGCCTACCTTCTCCTTAATATGCCAACCATTTCAGGCTAACATTTATTCATGTGTGTGTAAAACTCACCTGGAATTTGCTTGAGATTAAGACACCTAAATGTAGATGCCTAGATCAGAATGCAGATGTCACCAAGTTGGGCAGGAGTGTTGACCTGCCTGAGGGTAGAAAGGTTCTTCAGAGGCATTTGGACAGACTGGATCAATGGGTCGAGACCAATTGTATGTACGAAATGTATGAGGTTCAACATGTGTGAGATGTGTGGACAGGTTACTCGGGGACATGCTTTAGGGGTGGTATTAGTAGAGTTAGGTTGGACTTGATCTTAAAGGTCTTTTCCAACCTAAAAGGTTCTATGCTTCTATACAGGCACTCACAGTAATCAGTGGAGAGCCGTGGTTCAACTCAGTGTTTCAGACATGGACATTTAGTCCCATCTGAAATAATTAGGGTGCCCAAGATATCTGCATGAACCTGGAGGTAGAGCAGAGATTTTATAGGGGTTTCCAGCCTTCTTGGTGACAGCTGGAGCCAAGGTGGGCAACTTTTTTCATCTCAAATGGCACTAAGTGCTATCCATACACAACTGAAACCCATCCCACAAGCAGTAAAATGGAAATTGATAGGAGTGACCATCTTGAAAGAAAGGGTCCGAGTGAGCTGCACAAGCACAGGTCATTAGCATCATTTGGAGTCATGTCAGGTACCCTTCTTGAATCCTGGCTGCTGCTGCAGATGAACACAAGCCACCCACAGAAACTTTGTCACACAAAGTCCCCTTGCATATGTCTCAGACACTGAGATACCATGCACATTCACCTGGTTCTCACAGGGAAAAAACCTGTGTGGGCAGGCCAGAGATTACCCCAGTAGAGTCTTAATGCAGGCAGGATGGGGACAGTGAGGGATCTGGGAACCCATAACTCACTCCAGCTGCCACATACAGCCTGCATTCTAGTAAGGGAATGCACAGAAACTCCATGGTAATCATATGCATCCCTTACAGCACTTACTACTGTATGTACTGGTAAACATAATGTGTTACACAGATTATGAATACAATTTGTAGGGAGTATTGCTATGGGAACATTCACAATAAAATTCTAAAATTATCTACACACTTTTTTTTTTAGAAAAATTGAATAGTTATTGGCAATCAGAATGAGACATAAAGGAACATGCTGATCTCCTCTGACCATTTATATAATATTTATAACTGGTTTTTTTGTAAATTCACAGGGTGGACATTAGGGGATGACTGCAGTCCTCAGTGATGCAGACCACAGAGTAAGCAATGTTATGGTGTTTTGTCTTTCCAAGTGACTATTACACGTGATGGAACCCTGCTTTCCTGGAGATGGCTGAACACCTGCCTGCCAATGGGAAGTGGTGAATGAATTCCTTGTTTTGCTTTCCTTGTGTGCACAGTTTTTATTTTATTTTTTAAATTGTCTTTATCTCAATGCATGAGTTTTCTCTTTTTTCCTTTTCCAATTATCTGCCCCATCAGACCAGAGGGGAGTGAGTGAGCAGCTGTGTGGTGCTTAGCTACTAGCTGGGGTTAAACCATGACATTCACTTTGTGTGAAAATGATGATTTATTAAGCTAAAAGGTGACTGAAGAGAAATACAAGACTGCTACTTTCACCAAGAGTATGGTCTATGCACCTTTGAGGAATACCGCATCTAGATTTCTGTCCCCTCTCCCAAGGCCGTTGCTGAAGTTTGTTAAATGTTTAGGAGTGGAGAGTTCACTTCTGGTGCTTCTCACTAAATGGGTAACAGTTATAACAGAAGGCCTGAGACTGTCCAGAAATGTTGGAGCCCTCCGTGAGGTCAGTTGACTGGATGTGTCAGACTGTATACCTGCTCTGTTATAGTTTAAGAAAAACATTTTTAAACTGAAAACAGCATTTATGTTTGATAGCAAATGACACCAGAAGGGAAAGTGTTTGGCAGGAAAGATTACCCTACACAGTGCCAGAACCTGCAGTGATGTCTTATAGGTGCCAGAAAGGAAAAACAGAAAGACACAACACAAAATGCCTGTTTTGCCAGTGAGCTGGGAATCTTGTTGAACACTTTTTTCCCCTTCAGAGAGCTGGCACACCGCAAGTGTTCTTTTAGGTGGCCAGCAGACAAGCAGACATTGGCACATAGATATTATTAGTAAACTAAGCAGAACAAGGAACCATTTTCTGGCCCTGAGGCCAAGTGGTATGGCACAGCCACCTCTGCACAGGATAGCACTTGGCTACAGACCTTTCCATGGCCTCATGGGGTGCATTGCTGGCAAGGACACCTGGTTGCTACTTTTTGTCTATTTTTATGAGTTCAAAGTCCCAGAAAAAATTCTACAGCTGATACTGAGATTACATGATACATATACTGAAGATCAGCAGACAGAATAAAAGTATGTGGGGGAATTTGAGGATTTAAAGCCTGCTGAGATAGTACTGGGGAACGAAAGAAAGCAAAGAGACCCAAACACAGAGCAGCGTTGTCCATAATGCCTTTTGGGAGTGTTCCTTGGCATCTATTATCTTCAATTTGTGCTCAGACAAAATTTGAGAGAATGCAGTTTGGCACAGTCAAAGCTGTAGCAGTCCTGACACTAAGAATTTAGTCAAAACAATCACAGATTGATGCTGAAGACCATACTCTGGCCCTATTTTATTTTTTTTAACATAGATGTATTCAGCAAGGTTGAAGTCACAAAAAGAAGCTGATGAGTGCTATCCTATTTGAACTAGTAAAGACAATGAAGTCTTTATGACAAAGATAACACAATTCTTGCCAATCTAGTAAAGTTTTCCTACTAAACCAAAGGTCTTGTACTGTTCATGGATCTTAACCAGAAGGATAGATTGGATACATAGAGGTAGCTAGTGCAGGCGTCATAATGCTGGCCTTCCCTCACAGTGTGTAATGCACAGTTGTTTCACTGCAAAGAGGTCCCACAGGTTCAAGATAATCTCTTCCCCTCATTCTCTTAATGGTATCCTCAATCTTGCACTTTTTTTTTTTTTTTTTTTTGTACACTGTGTGTGAAAAGGGCTTAGTCTGGGTCACAGGCTCAGATCTACCTTCTATAAGTGTGGAAAACTTAGCCCGTATAAATCCATACAGCAATGAAACAAAAGTAAGGTTCAAAAGTTTTCCAGGGAGACTATAAACTCCATCTGAATGTAAAGAACTGTGGGGATTAGCTGTAGTTCCCTTCACTACAAAACAAATAGACTTGAATATATCTTCTACACAGGTTTTAACAGTGCAGTGTTTGGAAAGACAATAGATCTTTTGAGCTTCCAAAGCTTTTAGGACTGACACAACAAATTCAAAAAGTGCTGACCTACAGATCTAATATATGTTGATTCATCATATGCTAAGCTGACAGCTGCAGTAGAAATGGCTTTTGATCATCTTAGTTGTTCTGCTAGTGTTTTTTGGGAGATGGGAGATGTGATGACACATAGTATCATTACCAGATTTTTACCTGTCTTAAAAGTTCATCCTTATTTTTAGATCTTAAAGAACAGGTTCTGCAGAATCTAAAAGCATTCTTTATCACTATTTAAGTCTTTATCATCAAATGCTTTTTGCTCTGCAGTAACTGTCCCTGTGATTTGAAAGATCAAGCCTTTGCATTAACCCAGCTTAAAGCAGTATGCAACATTTTTTTCTTATTTGGTGTTCCCAGAAGACTTCTCATTATTAACTTCTTATCTCATACTTCTTAAAATATCTTCCTCTAACATCTCTCTGCTTTATCTCTGGGGGGGGTTTCAACATTAGCAAGTAGTGCATATCTCAGTAACAGTTGGCCTTATTAACTAGAATGGCTACCTTTACAGCTGAGCAACAGCACACCTCTTTTGATTTATTCTTATTTCTCTTGTGCTCTTTTATATGTTATAACATTTGCTTTCCTTTGTCTATACTCATACACAGTTTCTCTAGACTGAGTGTCATTCTTTGTGTTTTCCTCCCCTGACAAGGAATTACCCATTTCGTTTCATTTTCATCTACTTCATTAAGCACAACTAGTGTTGGCATTTAAAGCACTAGCATACGGCAACAATTAATTATAAACAGCCAAGCTACTTTGCCAAAGGATAGGAATTGCTCAGTTAAATCAGAGGAATAAACTATGAGGGCAACTAATACTGCATAAGCGGGTCATCAGGATTATTGCTTGAGGCCGCTTGTATCACACGGCTAGCATTTTGGAACAAGGTATTTGGCCTTCCACCTTTACTGCTGTAGCCTCAGAGATGAACACTATCCACTCCCCAGGACCCCTACTATGTCTACTGACAACTGAGTGTTCAGAAGTACCTCGTATGTCCCAAAAGTCAAAAAAGTCACTTCCATTTCATAAATACTGACAGGATCTGTAGTTTTTTACAGAAGCTGTACATATGGCCTTTAAAAACATCCCTCCACCTCACCTTCTTCACTCTTTATCATTTGATTCCACATGAAGATGTCGAACCCTTACCTGGTTCCATTTCTTCTAACCATCTTTCCTTGAAAGCAGTGTCTTCCTAAGACTGCATGGGTAAACCAAATTCATTCCAAGAAGAGCAAATTTCGTGAATTTCACAACTGCTTTGCCACTTAGCAGTAAGACTGGGAAAGCCTTTCCTTTACCTAGAGTAATAATAGTCTTGTTGTTTCTTGATTCTCATGAACTGACATGGTTTTGTTCCATCGTTCTCCAAATTTTAGGCCTTAGGAAGAATTCAGAACCTCCCATGATCCAAATGACACCTAAATAAAAAATAATGAAGTACAATATATTAGGATAAACACACCATCAAGAAGACAATGACTGTATTGGACCCAGGTTCAACAATGTACCTTATTTCCACACGCTTAGTCCAAAAGTTGAAATCCAAGTACATGGATTGGTTGTCCTGCTTGAGCAGGAGGGTTAGACCAAATTACCTCCAAAGGTCCCTTCCAACCTGTGCTGGATTCAGTTCGGGAAGGGTTAATACCCTTTACTCTGGTTGCCAGGGAACTCTGTTGCTGGACACTAAGATAAAACATTGATAAGGCCTCAGCTGGTGCTGGGGATGGCCTGTACTAAACTCAAGGTCTTTTGTCCACTTCGGATACTGTAGCTGACCCAGACTAACCAAGAAAGTATTTCATCCCATAGTACATCATGTTCCGGTCTCTTTGGGTGGGGAAGGGGGTCCGGTAGCCATTACTCTTCCCTTCTCTCTCTCTCCCTTACTCCCTTGCTCATCTCTCTAGGGAACTTGCTAACCCTCCTGCGTTAGCTGCTTTGCCAATTCCTGTGCTGGCTCCTTCGTGTGGGAGCTGGTGGGTTGTTTTGAGTTTTCTGGCCGTGTTATCAGTGATAGGGTTCGCTTGGAATCTGCTGTGTTAGCTCCCAGGCTCTGGCCCTCAGGCTGCGGCTCTCGGGCTGCGATCGCTCTCAGGCTGTGGTTCTCGGGCTCTCTGGGTCTGATTTTCATCACTCAACATCTGAGTGTGCATTGGTCAGTGGATGGTGGGGAATTGTATCATATTGTATCATATTGTATATATTCTACCATATGTTTCATTTTCTACTATTTTAATTATTTATTATTAGTAGTACCTGTATATATTGATTTAGATTTAATTAGTAAATAGTTCCTATCTCAGTTTTATGAGCTTCCTTACTTGTTTTTCCTCCAATTCTTCCCCTCCACTGGAGGAGGGGAGGGGGATTTGTGAGAGCGACTTCATGGTATTTTGCTATCTGGAGTAAACCACAACACAACATCAACCATTCTGTGATCCTGCCATATGTCTGTTTCTTGAGTCTGGGTTTATGTGACTTGATTATAAACCAGCTGTTTTAAAGAAGAATCAGTGAAAGACAATGCTCTAGATGATGCTGGATGACAAGAAACTGGGGAGTCTGGACTTTCAAAGCAAATACTTCAGAATACATTTCTGGAACAGAGATGAATTCTCCTCTAGATTTCTTTCTGCTGACAATAAATATCTGGTGAAACGACAGATAGAATCTTAAAGTTCTTGAGTGATCTTTCTGGCCAGCACATGAGCTGTGCATTACAAGTGTTCTCTGTGTTGGAAAGCTTTCTGAAAGTGACAGAATTCTTTTGGAATCTATTTTTAAGACTTATGGGAATTTGAACTTGTACCATCTGATCCAATCGGTACCAGTGAGATGTCCCACAAAGCTTCCAAAATGTTTCATTCAACCGTGATACTTTCTAAGACAAAAATTGCAACAGAAGGCATTTAAATCAATGCTAGTTTGGAAAAGGAGCAAAAGTCCAAAATTATACTCAATATAAGGTGGCTAATGCGGATGTATTAAAGCATTTGTATGAGAAGTGGTTCGTCCAGCTGGTTCCTCTTCTAGCTCTCCAATCAGTTTTTACCTGAACCAGAAATAAACTGTAAATTACATTCATTACTAGTAAAGAATATTCAGGGATATGTGTAAATGTTGATAATTTCTGCACCATTGCTGCAAAGTCTGCAAAATAAAACAATAAAAACTGCAGAACTATAAATGCCTTAGCAGTGAGCCTTCTCATTTTGATTCCAACAAAATGTAAGAGTTTCAGAATAAATTTCAATGTACTATTTCAGATTATTTTAACTATATGTGATTTATCCTATAGATAGAGATAGACCATTTTTCTTTCCTTCTTTTTTTAACCATATTATTTATTTTTATTTTTTCTTCAGAGTATAAAGACAATATAACTGTTAAAGCATGTATTTTGTTCGGAAAAAATACATTCAGACTTTTCAGATAAGTGGCTTATACAGAGAAAAAAAAAAAAGATTAAAAAAAAACAAGGACAAGGAAAGGGAATGCATAATAAGTGGCCTTACATCACACAGGAGAAAGAAGAAATCTCCAAAGCCTGTTGTGTGATACTTAAGAGGAGTAATAAAACAAACAAGAGTAGAGTGCATAATAGCAGAGAGCACAAATGGCATGAGTAGATACAAATAAAAAGAAATTCATGAAATTTTCTTCTAAAAGAGACTGAATTACAAGTGCTATTCATATTTCTAGTTATCTCTGAAGAGAGCTTGCTGGAAAGGAAAAGTAACAGTAGGGAACACAGAGGGTAATATAAGAACTTAGGCTGTTATAATAACTATTCAGACAGTGAAGAGAAAAATCTGTAGAGGAAAATAATGTGGGGTTATCTTATTCTAGTTGTAGCAGAATTTTGAAAACAGTTGAAATTACACTGAACCTTAGTGAAGGCTATTATGTACTAACACTGGAAAGTTACAGAGAAGACTTCTTAAATAATCTGAAATGTTTTCAAAGTATTTGTACTCATTTTTGAACAAATACGTATGCAAGGACCATTGCAAATGAATAATCCAATATTATAGTGTATAGATGCATACAACATACAGATGCACCACGTTTCTCAGCGTCCACTTTTAAAAGATACAGCTGACATTTTGTGTGTAACAGGGATGTAACATCTTAAAGAGACCATACTGAGAATAGGCCGATGATACAATGCATTTGCAGACTCATTTGATGTCAGGCCTTAAGCATGCAATAGGGAAGAGGATGGATGACTGAATACTTGACCTCAGCTCACACAACTGTTACCTTACCATTTGAGGAAGGCAAACTTAGGCATGTCTGTTCTCCCCGGTGGATTTCCTCAACTTACTGATGTCAACTTGTCTGTCCTTGTATCACCCCATAAGTGCTGAGGAAGCATTTTCACCTGGAAGAGCCTCCAGCACCATCAGACTTGTAAGAAGGGGCATTTCATGCATGTGAGGACATATCAGCTACTTACAGTGATAAGCAGTAAAAGAGCAAGGGGTGAGCCTAAGCAAAGTGTCATCAACTGTTTTGTATTGATGTTGCTTATCTTTGGATCCCTGTAGACAAATTTTGTCTTGGAGAGAGCCAGCCCATCCCAGAGCCAGGGAGCAAGCTAACATTTAGGCATCAAGGACAGTCATGGGAACACTCCTCTACCATTCTTTATCTAGTAACAGTCACACATCATGTGGAGGACAGACTAGAGAGGTAACGGCTTTATTAACTGTTCATGTAACTGAAGAACACTTGTAAACCACCTCCATAAGGTTTCAGCTGTGCTGTATCACAGCGCCTTTCTTTCCCTTAAAACCATAGTCCCACAACAGCTGTTCTTTCTATGATTAAAACGTGGTTTTCCTTCCTTTCAGTGCACACCGGTTCACAAATCCAGTGTTTTTCAGACCTGTATCACTTCAATGAATTTGTAACTAATAGAAAAAGATACCGGAGGATTTATATTTGAAGATATTGAAAAATAAGTTGATTCAGACTAGAGGAAGCTGAAGAACTGGATCCCTTCACTAACTCCATCAGAGCTGGGTAATACCTCATGCTGCAGTATAGAGAATTAGAGTGGCTACTATAGAGAACTACAGTAGTTTTGAAACTTTAATATGCCAATGTGCAGCTGAAACATAAAACTCTTCCCTATTTGATAGAAGGAAAGAAAGCATAGAAACAGTCTTTGTTTTTATGAGCTTTATCCAGAGTTTAAAATGGACACAATAGTTCTAACACAGGAGAGCACTGAAGTAAACAACAAGCAGAGCATCATTACCTGAAGCAATAAAGTTGACTATACTGTAAAGAGAGTGCTAGGCTTAATAAGTCAATCCAATCAATATTTAAAGAGACAGTTTGCTCTAGCTGTTGTTATTCCTAGAAAAAGCTTTTCAAATTTTATCTGCAATTTATCAATGTCCTAGACAAAACTATAATTCAAGTATTTTACCCAACAAAATATTCCCTATGCAATAATATATAGCTGTGTATGCAGTGCAAAGAGCAATTGTCTGCACTCTTTGCAGTTCCAGTTTTCTATAACACACGATTAATCATCTAAATTACTGACCAAGATTCAGAATCTTGCTTTATAAATTCAGCTTGAATCTTTTAACTCAATACTGTTTATATTCCAAGCACACAATAAAAAAGATGAATTATTACCCACTATTATAAAGATAAGACCTTAGATTTTTTTTTATTTTTCATGAGATATAACTGAAACTGTAGCCACAGTTAATCATTTCACTGTAGATTGTAAGCAAAGTTTCAATTTTATTTACAACAATGATGCCATGAACTTCAAACAGATTATTCCTTTATATAAAAGTATGCATAGACTTAAGTGGTTTAAAGACTGAGGGCTGTGGGGTTTTGATAATGATTTTCCTTTTCTTATAGTCTTACTCTTTGCTTAGTTGTGGCTACTCATCTGATGTTTTAACAGGTATCTTTGCTAATCTTTTTTATATTTGCTAGCAGCAAATGCATATATATATATATATATATATATATATATATATATATATATAAACAGGGATTTAACTTGACTGGAAAGTGGAATTTCACAGTGTCTTAAAAATACCCTGGATTTTTTTACCTGTCTGTGGAAAATATCCAAGAAAAATAATTCACTTACACTTCTATCCCTGATGAAAGCTGGGGGAGGGGAAAAGAATGTCATATACATTATTAAAAATATTTAATCACTGCAGATTTAATGAAAGATGCACCACACTGAACCCTGGCATTTCATTATTTACAAAAAAATAACCCCATATGCTTAAAAAGGAAAATCAACGAAGCTGAGAGCCAATAGTGCTGCAGCTTCAAAAAGTCTAGAGGAATAAAATTACTTTTGTTCAATTCAGTCATATGTACATAATAATGACTTTTACCAATATTTTATTAATCTATAGTTAAAAAGAATTCATTTCCCTAAGTGGTAAGGACAGCAATTGTTTTCTATCAAGTGTGAAAATATAATAAAATGAGAGAGAAATGCACAGACCAAAAAATCAACAGAAACCTCAGCTAGTACTCAAAAAAATATATATTTTGTTGGGTGCAAACCCGCATTCTGGAGCAGAAAACTCAGTTAAGGGTATCTGTGAGATAGGGGCTGGATTTGTTATACTTCTTGTGATGCATCTCTTTTTGTCCTTTTTTTCCAAGACAGTATGTAGAACATACTGGTAGACCACTCTCTGTATTGTTCTATACTCTTAAACAGGATGTTCAGTAAGATTCTTCTTATTTTAAATAAAGCAAATCATTCTCCAGCTGAGAATTTGAAATTGTTCTTGTGCCCTATGCTTTAGCTGGCTTCCACTGTAGCAGGTAAGTCCATAGTAAGTCCACAAAAGACAAAGTTTAGGATGTTATAAAAATCTGTTGAAAATTATGCCAGATACAATAGCTTGGAAACAATTTATAATTAAAACATTGATGCTTAACAAAACAAAAATGCATTTATCAAGAACAAATAAATAACAGGTATTCACTTAGATATCAGCAAGGCTATTGTTAATGTATAACAGTAATGGAGAGGCATTTAATCTCTTTTCCTCTGTGCTTAAAATATCTAGACTGAATATTCTCAGATATAACTACTGTATCAAACTTACTAAAGGTATAAAACTAATAAAAAAGTTAAAAACAACTAAGAGATGTGAAAATGTGATGACAAAACCAAGTGAAGTAAAATTATTATATCCAGCAACTTTCCAAACAGCAGCATACACAATGATGGTATAATATTAGATTACCCTGGATTACATTTTATTATGATTAAAACCTAAAAATCAATCATTTATACAGGAATGGTAAATGCACCATAGTTTTCTGTAGTTATGATAAAATATTAATTCTTTTAGAATTTTGAGTTTGTGTTTTTTGTGAAAGCACATGGAAAGTTAAGATGTGGAAATAAACTATGCAGGGTAGTACCTGTAATGGCTGTTATAATGTGACGTGTATAACGGCATTTCATGTCTAGAGAAATGTATCCTCACAGAACATTTGTTCAATAGCTTGAGAATGAAACAATATGAGAAAATTAAATCCAGACAACAGGCAGCTAGATTTGCATTTGAATAAAATGAAGACAGGTAAAGAATTTTAGTACTTCTAAATCTTATCTTGACATGAACCAATCAACACTATCAGGATTATTTTCACTGAAGCTTTTTAAGCACTCTAGATCACTGAAAGTCTTCACCTACAGTGTTGGCTCAGGTACAATTTCTATCAGAACAAGCGTGTAAGATTGCATTCTCCTTCAGCAACTTTGTTCAGCAGTTGTGGTTTTGGCACTCATGATTCAAATCCAAAACACATTAAAAAACTAATAATTTTTTTTTTTAGTGTAGGAAATAATCTTTCCGGTGCTTTATTGTCACGATTTTTTTTTTCATAAAGCATGCTTATGTCTTGATTGTTCAATCACTCTGTAGTTGTGGTGTTTCTTGG
This sequence comes from Rhynochetos jubatus, assembly GCA_027574665.1. Taxonomy (NCBI): domain Eukaryota; kingdom Metazoa; phylum Chordata; class Aves; order Eurypygiformes; family Rhynochetidae; genus Rhynochetos; species Rhynochetos jubatus. The sequence goes on along the minus strand of CM050649.1, from coordinate 83,042,808 downwards.
ATTTCTCTTACTACTCCTTCTCAAACTTTCTCTTAATCCTGTAGGTTTACTTTATGTTTATGGGAGACTTTGCAATGATGTGATAAACCATCATGACTGTCCACTTATTATGAAAAATAAATAATGGGAATAACCAATTCATAATTGTATGGAAAAGGTGTGTCCTTAATCACTGATACCTCACCTGGCACATGCAGTTAATACACAGACAGTGTTCTCACCTACCACTAAAATCTTTTAGTTTACCTGCTACTTGGTACGTTAGACTGGTAATTTTTCTGCTTTTCTGTACTTAGAAATTAATAGCCACTTTCATTTTATATGATCTTGTGCCTTGACTAAAGATTTATGCCTGTAAATTTCATCCCTGTTTTCAGCCCCTCTGGATTCTTTATTGCACTTGATAATGTATCTGACTTCATGACCTGAAGAAAACCACAGAAAGTTGTCAGGACATTCCTTCCTCCTTTGGGAATATGTGAGAACAACCATGCTGCATTGAACTAATTCTATCAAAATTACAAAGGGTGTTAAATAACACAGGGTGGTTTACTCCAGAAAGTAAATCAATTGTAAGCTCCTCAACCATCCTACAGCTTCCTCCTAGTTAACAAGAGAAACCAGCATAGCAATGTGTCCCCATTTCATCTGCAGTTTCTGTAGCCAGAGAATTCACTACATTCTTGTTAATATATTCTTTTCAATGAACTCGTGGCTTTTTCCTCATTCTCACTTGATTTCTCCTCTCATCTTCGACCTTTTGGATCTCAACAGTCTTGAATTCTGTTTTGCATAAACTAAAGAACTGAAAGGTGGATCCATCTATACTAATTTATAATCTAGTACTGAATGCACGTCAGGGAAGATGTGTCTCCAAATACTTTCATGCTGAGAGCACTGAATTCAATTCTCCAATTCTCAACTTCTCTTCTCTGGACTGTTATTAAAAAGCTAAGTAAGAACCCTATCAGAAACTTTGTCTTAAAAGAGAAGACTGAAGTTATTACTCTGATTAGAAGAAATATGTTCTTGAGTGCAACAGTCAATTGCAGACCTGAATCCAGTCTCACGCAGCTCTTAACTCAGCAGTGATTAGGTTTCTAAAAGAGGACGATGATTTCAAACCTCCATCTATCTTCACGTTTTTATTGGCTGGCATAGCAATCTGTTTTTTATAACACTTCTACAAAAATTTTGTGAAGGATGCAGCTGAACGCCTAAGTTCTTAACTGGCTCTGGGTCCTGAACTTTAAGATACCTATTCTTCTACCTTCTTTTTTTCTCATTTATATCAAAATTTTTTTTGCAGCATAAGCAGCTTCTTTAGAAAACACAATGCACAGTAAGAAACCCAACATCCGTCAGGGTTTATACATGCTGTTATACACCATTTACTTAACATTAATTGTAACCAGTCCATAAGTCATAGTCATTGATGAAATTAATGGTCAGTTACTGGCTGTTGCTAAGTGAAGCAATATGATTCATAGGTACCAATCCGACTACAATACTAATGAATTATAGGTCACAGCTGCATTAATTCTACATGCTTAACAAAAATTTGTTGTCAACAGGGCAACTGGAGAATGGAAGGGAAGACTGCTTTTACTATCCACCTCTGTGTTAGGAACAGCCAAGGTACCTGAAGAGCAGTGAAGTGGTCCCTCCTCCTTCCAACAAACCCCTTCTTAGCAATGGTTCTTGAAGACAGCCTGCTGAACTAATTTTCTGACTGCATCTTCTCTCGCCTCCTCCACTGACCACTGTTTGCACAGAGGACTGACTAGGTGTAGCTCTTCACTTCTGCAGAGATGGCTATGTGAGTGCAGTTAACTAAAACTCTTTTGCTTCAGTATTTTAAACACTCTAATAGTTTTTTTATGAAACAAATGACATCAAGACATGCCTATAGAGATTCTGAGCACTAGGCTAGAAGGCTTCACTTGCTTATTTTCAATGGTAAGTGACAATCCTTTTTGCTTGTCTTCCCCCTTAACTTCCTTATTCCTTATGATACATTTCATGCTTGCCATCCTGAATAGAAAAATATTATTGCTATGTTTCATATTGCCCATTTATGTTTTTACCAATCTTAACTTTATTCAAGAGTAGGCACTTTTCTACCACTTTTATCCATAGAGCCAGCCTTGAAGGAAGTGACTTCCTGTGACCCTGATATTGAACTCACATACACCAGTTGTTAGTTTACTAAGATCCTCTTAAAAGTAGTCAAACCACTGGCTTCTAGTACTTTTAGCAGAAGGCTGTTCTAGGAATTCATCCCTCTTTTCTCATAATTAGAATCTTCTTAATGTCAACTCTAAATGTATTAAATGGCAGTTTTCAACCCAGTTTCTGAGACATTGTTTAAGGAGGTTTCCCCCTCCCCAGTATGTCTCAGAGATAGATATAGACAGCAGTCAATCTTCATTTCAATCATCTCCCCTAAACAAGGTATGTTATTTTATTTCCTCCTTTTTAGATGGCGTCTCCATTCTCCTTACCATTCTAGCAATTCTTATCTGCATTTTGTCCAGTAAATTTTCTTTCCTAAGGACTTTTCTTTCCTAAGACTTGTAACCAGCCTCATACAACCTGTGATCCACACTTCCTCAAAAATATCAGTAATGCACCAGTCCTTTCGTAGTATTTTGTCTGATGACATCTGTCTCTCTTACAAATGTTACTGCATTCACATCTGGTCTGACTACTTATAGATTGCAGTAGAGGTGAGCTCTGCATGCCCTGCAGTCCTGGGTTCCCATATACAGTGATGGAAGAATAATTTGGAAAAACCTATGGCCCTGCTCTGAACTTTGCAGGTAAAACAGTTCATGGATGTGGAGTCAGTTTGATAATAAATCAGAATACATTTCAGCACATACCTCTTTGAAGGTTATGGCAAATACTCTTGGGAGCAATAACAAATATCAAATGGTAAACCTATTTTTTCCTCTCTTTCTGTTGAAAGGTATGATCTAAAGATAAACCTGAAGCAAAAGTGTAAGTACATAAGTTTCTAGTATAAGACAACCCTCAGTTTGTGAAAAGATCATGTGGGAACACAGCACTATCTAGCCAAGTTGAATCAATCTTAACAATTAATAGAGAAAGAGTTAACAGTATTAACTCTTTAATTTTTATCAGATATTTCTGCAATTTTTATATGGAAGTGATACCTTTTCACAAAAAAGTGTTATTAAACATAAACAAGCTTCAGATACGTTTTGAGGTTTGGTTTTCAAAATCCAGTGAACACAGTTAAGGAAGTAATTATTTCTGCCTTACTATCTGTCTCCTGAGGATGAACAGTCGGTAACATCAATTATTCAGTGAATTTCGTATTTTTACCTGCGAAAAGATTCCCAGTCTTTCGAGAAGCAGTCTTGATGGATTAAGCAAGAAGCATGTACACTATAATTTTTCACTACATTATAATAAAGTGAATGTTTTCTAAATGTCACAGTTTAAATTTCATGGGGCATGAAATCTACTTTTGAAATGAAATTTAAAGCCCTTTTCCAAATAAGAAGTCTAATCTTATAGTCAAAAACACTTTATATTTCCTGACATTATTAACCTTGGAGGGCTGCCTGCAAGACGATAAGACTATCTGACATATTAAAACTGAATTTGCCTTTATATAATTATGTTACAGAATATTTAAAATAGATAAGGTTCCAAGAAAAATATTAATGTGCACATTTGGCAGTATTTTCATTTACTAATAATAAATCTAACTGCCCTTCATTTTAAAATACTAACAGATTACTTCTAAAACGAAATGCTATTTTTGGACTAATCATAGCGCTTAATGTCAAAAAAGATAACACTTTGCAGTAATCTCAAGAAAGCTCAACATTAAGTATACTCACTTGCCATTGAATGTATAATATGTGTTGTATTTTCTGACTACAAAGGAAAGGAGAACAAAGATTTTTATCACATGCTAAATAGTTGTAATATCTTTCATATTTATATAACAATACATAATTAATTTATTCATTATTGTGACACCTAAACCTAGGCTTTTTTTACAGCAGTTTGAAAAAAAACATGTAAACAGAACTGAAGACTTTCACAGACTTCAACCATGAGTTTCTGAAATCCAGACTAGGGAAAAAATAATGAGAAAACCATAAAACACAAAAAAAAGCAATATGCCCCTGGAGGCTATCAGGTCTTGATAAGAATAAAAAGTATTTTGCCTTTTCTTTATTTTTTGCTTTTGAACATTAGACTTGGTGCTATTTCCATTTCAATAGTCTGTTGTATAAGCAGAACAGTAAGATAGACAGATGTATAAAAATAAAGATTACTTTTTATGTCAGCATAAACTTCTCTCTTCGTGCACACAAATAGTAAATACTTTTATCCCATGTTATTTAATATCTTACTTTATCATAAAGCGGACATATATTCAAGGATAAGACAATTTGAGAAAATAAGCATGAAATATCAATTGTGTTCACAGCTTTATTTTTGGTGAAAAAGTATTGGAAAGTTACCAAGTTTTCTCATAGGTGTCAGTAAAATGTACTTTTAGTTGCAGAAACCAGATGTTTAATTGGAAAGGAAGGATAATTCTGATGGTTTAGATATCAGGCTGAAATCTAGAAAACTTGGATTTAATTTCTGAATTCAGCACTCCTCTCTCTCTCCTTCTATACTTGTTCATTTGATCATGACCTAATTTCCAGGGAATTCTACCAGAATGTCTCAAGAATTAGCCCTGGACCAGGTGTGTTATATTCTGGCTGAGAGAACTGTGTTTTTCTTGTCCCTTTAGACTTGAAAATCTTCTGTTTATTATTTTTTGCAGGTAATGCATCTTTCACAGCTTTGTCCAGGATAAAGCGGCACCCAATTCAGCATGCTGGAAACAGGTACAGCACTCAAAAAGGCTGCTACTACTGAATGGTTCGTAATCCAGATGATGTTTTACCTTGGGTGTAGTGGGATCCACCCTCATCAGAAGTTCATCGCCCTCAGTAAGATCTTGTTCGGTTTCATTTCTCTCTCGGTCTAAGGGCAGATGGCAGCACCAATGCCCACACCATGACACATGATGAGAGGAAGTACACAGCAGTACAGGCAGCCGAGACCTCAGCGGGGATTCCTCTGGCTAAACCCAAAGTCACAGAGGTGGGTATGCAAGAACACAGACTGTGCATGAAATCAGTGAGTTGCTTGGTTCTGCTATCCCATTTATTATGTGATTTCATGCATGAGGGGATTTGTGAGACTTTGTTCTGTAACTGTGTGCTTTGATGCTCCTTTTTATGATGAAATTGAATAACAGCTATTTGGTGCTGAAAAAGGGCAAGTTCAGTGAGAGGACTATGGAGTTCCCACGATTTTGTGCACCTGTGTTGTAGACTTCAGTGCGGCTGAGTGCTGGCTGTCCCCAGGTTGATAGAAATGGGTATATGTCAGCATGGGCTGAGCATGAAAAGAAGCAATCAGGAGAAAGCAGCAATACTTTCTCTTTGATCATGCTAAGTTTGGGGGATTCCAACATATCACCATTTAATATCCTGGTTGAGTTAGTATTGTCTTCATAACTTATGTAACTTAAGTTGTTCTTGTTTTGTATGACACTGTTCTCTTAAACTTGCAGTGTGTTATACGTAAGCGTGCACACACACACACACCTACCTACCATAAGATACTCTTTTAAGATCCCTACTAGATAACAAGCACTTGAGCCAGTGGCACTTGCAGAAACCCATTTGCAGTTACCAGGTCTACAAGAGCAGTGGTGAGAAGCCCTCTGAGACAGCTCCTTATCCCACTTCAGAAAAAAAAAATAAATAATCAAAGCATAAAATCATCTGCATCAGCTGTTTAAACTCCACTGTCTTTGACATGAAGTAGGAAAAGGGTGTTCACATGATCCCTTGTGCCATCTGAAATTCCTGGTGTCTTCAGAGATCTAAATCTAGACGCACTCAAGGACAGGTTCAGCATAACTATCTTCAGACTGGACAAAGTTGCATTCACTTCTGATACACAGGTTCACAGAGTGTTACGGGTTGGAAGGGACCTCTAGAGATCATCTAGTCCAACCCCCCTGCCAGAGCAGGATCACCTAGAGCAGATCACACAGGAACAAGTCCAGGTGGCTTTGGAAAGTCTCCAGAGAAGGAGACTTCACCACCTCTCTGGGCAGCCTGTTCCAGTGCTCTGTCACCCTCACAGGGAAGAAGTGTTTCCTCATGTTCAGGATGACAGAACCTTCCTGTCTGGGAGAAAGACACACTTCTAGGTGTGCTGGTTTCAGGCAGGAAAGAGCTGCTTTTCCTCACAGAGCTGACAGCTGACCCAGGATGACCAAGGGAGTGTTTCATTCCATGGTAGGTCAGGGTCAGTGCACATGAGCAGTTCAGAGGTGGGAAGTGGCCTGGGGAGGGGTTGTTAAGACTTTGGCTAGCTGGATAGCTGGGCTGTTAGCTCCTTCGTTAGCTCTTGACACAGTTGTTAGCAGTAGGACCAGTTCTGTGTTAGTGAGTTAGGGGTCTGGCTGGCATTTTCCCTGGTCAGGTTGTCACCCTGGGGCTCTGGCTCTGCCAGCTCTTGGGCTCGGACTCTCACTGCTCAGGACCTGGCGGTGTGTTGGTCGGCACATGGTGCACTATTGCATTTTATGTTCTGTTTTCCATTATTTTAATTACTTAGTAGTAGTAGTATTGTTAGTATTAGTAATATTACTATAATTTTCATTTATATTATTAAATAGTTCTTAACTTTACAAGCTTCCTTGTCTTTTCCTCCAACTCTCCTCCTGAACTGAGGAAGGGGAGAAGTAGGTGAGCGAGTGACTATGTGGTACTTAGTTGCCAGATAAGGCTAAACTGTGACACTAGGCAATTTAAGGGGTCTACCTTAAACACCCCTTAGAAATGAATCACCCTTAGGAGGTACATATCTTTCTTACTTAGCTGACAGGGGAGTCTAGGCTGACTAGCTCATATTTAAGCATCTGACTATCAGATGCTTAAATGAGGACAGATGAAACCAATCCCAATCACCTATGTCTTTAATTGGCACCATGAATTGCTACACTAGAAACACCTAAAGAAATGTGTTTCTAAGAAGTGTTACTTTCCTGCCATTAAGATTCTTAGAGGCAAGGGTGATAACACGCATCAAAGGAAAACATTTTATCCAATATCCTCCAAGATTTCTTACGTGAATCTAAGACTCAAAGCCTGTTATATGTGCAGACACAGGACGTCCTTTTCAAATGCCAGATAAGGTAATAGAAGACAGCAAGGCATAGGGTAAGGCATAATACCTGCCTGAATGCTATAAAAACTGCAAGAAATGTAAAGTTGTTGTGACTGTAATACATGCCAAAAATGCATGTGGCATGCCACAGGATATCTGTAAAGTACAGTAGCCAAAAATGTTTTGAAGATGTCAGATCAATGAAAGAACATTCCCGTTTTATTGGAAGCATTTTCAAATTACAGTGCTGTCTCACTGTCATGAATATAAAGCTGTGACTTCCTTTGGTTTTCTGTATCACTTCATGCAGATTTTATACAAAATGTTTGTGAGACATAAATGTTTTCTGAGACTAGCTCTATTACAGAAACTCCAACTGAGCTTTCATGCAGGGCAAATACACGTGTTCATTTGAGCAGCACTGACTTTTATCACATTTATTACCTGTTGTCTTTTTTGCGGCGACCAATAAGGTGAATGTCTATGCAAATGAAACATTTTCAGTGCTGTGCTGAGACATATATCTTGCAGGAGGTCACTATACAAGCTTCACCCATCTGATACAGACTGCAGCATTTTGCTGTTGAAATGTAAGGTCTCTCAAAACTCTTACTTCCCCAGATCATGCTGTAAAATTAAAGCAACTCATACTTTGCCATAGTTTAGAAAATAATTTTAATTTTATTTTGGGAACAATGGAAAATTTCTGACCTGGTGCAAAAATAATCACTAAAAACTGCACTTGCTCATTTTCAAGGGGAGTGATGGAAATGAAAAGGGGCACAGAGAGATGGGCATTGCAAACGAAGCAAATAAACAGAAGATCATACTTGAGGTTTCTTTAAATCTTCAGAGAGAACTTTCTGAGGAACAGAGAAAGCAAACATTTCTTCAGATCTTGATTTATGTTTAACAGGATATGGCTCCATTTCCAGTCTTACCTTATAAGAAGTCAGAAAAACAACTTATTTATATCTTCTATGATCAATCTGTGATGAGAAATCTTGCTTTCATTAGGCATGGTTTATATCTAAAATCCTAAACTAGTACTGTTTCATGCTGTGCTTCTGAATATAAGTTACCCTATAGGTATTAATATTACAGGTAAAATAAATTTTCCCATTTTGTTTGTGAACACAGAAGTTCCAACAAAACTCACTAGCTTGCCAAATAACCATACTGAGTTAGATCTTCCACAGGCTCACTCAGTTCCAATTAGTTCATTTAATTCATAGTGTATTACTTGAGGATATGATCAGAATATTTCGAGGTGGGGGGTTTTTTCAATATTTATGGTTTTTCTCTATCATCAGATCAACAGTGTGACTGCTAAAAACTGTTAGTCTTTGTACCAGTGGACCTTTATAGGTAAACAAACTAAAGTCGTATTACAGAATTAATGTATTTTAAAGTGAGTAGAATAGAAAACCTGTTAATAATTAATCCCTATATTCTGGAACAATGAAGGAAAGACAGAACTAAAGCTCTACTAAAGCTGGAGTGATGTGTATTTTTGAAATCATGGCCTTAGTCAACTAAAATAAAGAATTGATTTTGTACTACTTAAAGGGCTCCCTCTCCTAATCAGATCAGGCCTGCAGCTTCATGTGTTTCACATATTTTTGCCCTGAAAGAGAGCCTGACAAAATAAGACTGTGAGCTCAGCTGGGGACTCCAAATGTTCTTCAAATGTTTTTCAACTTATCATTGATAATGATTTTTGCTAACAATAATAACAGACAATAATTAATGGGATCTCTATACATATTAGGACTCAGTAAAGTATTAAAACCCATTCTTGTAATTTATAATCATAACCATGATAATGATAATTAATAATATTAGCAACAACAACTAGCATTAATAGTAACCAAAATGGTATCTCCAGATACCATTAGAAACTTAAACACTTAAAGAAATATGTTTCCTGAGACTTAAAATAAATCTTTTTTAACTCCAAATAGCTGGACTTGATGCCTAAGAAGATTTGTGTGCCCTGAAGTCTGCAGCAGCTGCTTAAAATGTAATGGATGTAAATATCAAGAATTTAAGGGTCCCCTTACCACTATTATCATAATTTACATGGCAATTGAGGGAAATAAGCTGTCACCTGAAAACCCTTACAGAGCACCATTACAGCTTCCAAACTGAAAAATACTCTGCAGGCATATAGACGTAGCTCTTCTGATTTACATTTTGCAACCAGTTACAGTTTGTGCCAAAAGCAAGTGAAGGCAGATTCTCTCCAATATTGGGATTTCACATAAGTGAGTTTCTCCCTTCTTGAATAAAGCCGAGTTTAGAATAAATACATTGAAATTCTAGTTTTATGTACCTCCCAAAAACCCAGAAAGATTTTCAATTCCTAAGAGAAACTGCTGCTTCTCATAGTAATGATGAGCTTGGCATGAATCCATCAGCTAAGAGCACTATGTACAATAATTGGCTTCTCTTCTTTCCCTTCTCAGACTTTTTCTCATTTACTTCTTTGTGGACTGAACACCTGAAACCAGGGCTGAGTAGTGTTTAATAATAGCCATGATTTTAAAAAATAAAGTGTTAATGCATTCAGTTTAGATTCCTTTCACTTAACTTCAGGCTCCTAAATGTAAGGCAGTAGTTGTTCCATGCCACTTTTGCTCCCAGCAGGGCGTAATTTCCATAGCTCAATTCAGATATCACTTGTGCTGAGTTACCTCTGGAAGTGTAATTGACCATAGAGAGATCATGCACTCCTGACACTCAAAAATCAGTTGTCTAAATGCAGGTAGGCCAAATCTGGGCCTCAGTGAACATATTTTATTAAATTAAAGCTTTAGTATGCCTTCTTTAAAACAAATATCTATTTAGAATACCAAATCTACATACAGACAAGTAAAATCAAAAGCTTTTGAAAAATATCTCCCTAAGTCCTTTGGGAATCTTAAATGTCATTTAGACAATTATGGCCTGATTTCTGAAGATAGTGAAAGTAATCAAAGCCCCAGGCCAGTCAACAGCAACTGGTGACAAAAGGGACATACCCTCTTTCTAGCCCAGATTCTGCACTCCTGTTTCTGTTCCTGTACTGTATCCACTTTTACTTCAAAACGTACAGAATGTACCCCACCTGGAGTACTGTGTCCAGCTGTGGAGCCCTTAACATAAGAAGGATATAGACCAGTTGGAATGAGTCCAGAGGAGGCTACAAAGATGCTCAGAGGGCTGGAGCACTTCTGCTATGGGGACAGGCTGAGAGAATGGGGATTGTTCAGCCTGGAGAAGAGAAGGCTCCAGGGAGACCTTATAACAGACTTCCAGTACCTGAAGGGGTCTACAAGGAAGCTGGGGGGGACTTTTTGCAAGGGCCTGTAGTGACAGGACAAGGGGTAATGGGTTTAAATTGAAAGCGGAGAGATTTAGATTAGATCTCAGGAAGAAATTCTTCCCAAAGAGGCAGGTGAGGCACTGGCACAGGTTGCCCAGAGAAGTTGTGGGTGCCCCATCCCTGGAAGTGTTCAAGGCCAGGCTGGATGAGGCTTGGAGCAACCTGGTCTAGTGGAGGGTGTCCCTGCCCATGGCAGGGGGGTTGGAACTGGATGATCTTTAAGGTCTCTTCCAACCCAAACCATTCTGTGATTCTATGATTCCCAGAGCAATACGAGGACTGGAGCCTTGTCTCACCTTTGCCACATGGTCTGACTACAAGGTCATAACCCTTCTCACATTATCTGTCAGAGGTCCATGGACCACATTTTATTTCTGTCGCTGGAATAGCTTCCATCAGGACAGGGAAATAATATCCCCATCTCATCATTGCAGTACCTTATATTTTCTACGACAGTATGAAGAATATAAGCCTCTGCATCTGCTACTCAGTTTTTAGAACAGCATTTTTCTGTTGGTGATTCTGAAAGTCTTCCCTGTCTTATCCCCACCTCTTCCCACCTCCTAAACACACACTGGATGAACCAGTTTTATTGTTCACACAGCATTAGAAAGAGTTCACAGTCAATCTTCATCTTTCCTTCTTGTTAGTATAACTGTCTTTTAATTGTTTCAAACAACATCTGGATGAGCATATTTTGGTTTTCTTTATGGTTTAAAAAAAATATGGGTCTTTCTGAAAATATACAAGCAACAAATTATTCAGGCTTATGGTGAGGTCCTGGAATTTGGATTACATGTGACTTTCAGGTCATGTCTACTACTGAATTCATTTCACATGTACAATATGTAAAAGCAAGCCCACAGTCCACTGTGAACTGTGGAGGAAGCAAGGAGCTGGGTAGTTTGGGCTCAGCCTGACCTTAAACGTAAGTCAAAGACTGTTTCTAGCTGCAATTTAGACACATGCACACAGTATGCTGAATTAACTATACTAAGTAGACATCCACTCAGTGTAATTGTCCTACCCAGCAAACAGCAATGCATGATATGTCTTAAAAGGGGAAAAAAAAAAACAAAAAAAAAGAAAAAACACCATATGTAAACATCTAAAGCACTTTCCAAGACCTAATTCAGAATAATAGCCCAAGATGTTTTCAGCTTCCCCAGTTAATTATCTTCTTTCTTGAAGGATGACCATAAACAAAATACATTCAAAAATTTAAACACATCGAGCAGAATTTAATTAGCATGATGGTGCAGAGTCAAAGCAGATGGACTAGTTCTACATGAATCTCAGTGTTTAATTTGAAATAAATTGCATAATTCTGATTTATTTTCACAATCTCAAATTAGTGCTGGCAGTAGCATTTTAATAGATGAATACAAATGGACACACAGTTAAACACAGGGCCTAAATGGAGTCAGGCAAATGAAAAATAAGAAACCATTGCACAGTAATCCAAAGCAAAAGAAGCAGAATGCAGATTTAAATAATATATCACAATATTAATATGCATTTAAATAAGAAAAATGCAGTCCAAGGACTACATCAAATCTTTTCTCTTTGGGGGCAAGCATTAATGCATTTGCATTTGATTTGGTTGATCATAAATCTTCCCTGTCGGGGACGCAACTAAAATCAGCAGAATTTTTTTAAAATGCCGTTAACTTTTTTGCCCATATTTTGATTCATTATTACTGAAAAGTGCTAATGGCTGAAGACTACACTCTGTTATCTTACACTGAATTATGTTTGAGTTTTAATGAAACTTAGAATTCATAATTCAAAAAGAAGCAAAGTGTAACTTCTACACTTTCTTAAGAGAAATCTAAGGTTAGCTTCTTACAAGTTTCATGAAAGATGCTAGGATGGAAATCTAGACTACAATTATTATTTTATTTTCTTCTCAAGGCCATTTTCTGGTTTACAAGAGAGGATCCAACTATTCTACTATTGTTCATGGAAACGTTTACCCCGTGAACACCCCAGTACCCCAGTAAGTAGTCAGCAGAGGTGCCAAGATGAGAAGCAATCTCTCAACCTAAGTAGCTTCCTGAAAGATGGTTTAGCATTATTACAGACATCATTTCTACTGTGTGGTAGTTTTTTCCATTCTGTGGATGAATGAAAAGTCAGAATTGCAGTGTCTTCTTGTAATTGAATTTAAAATGTGCTTTAGAAGCTAGAAATCCTTAATTCAGCCTTTACAGGGCATAAAGACAATTTGACACTCAAAATGTTTTTTGGGTTTTTTTTCCATATAAATTCACTTCTTTTTCCTTATTTTATATACTGATTGTAGGCTATGTAAACGATTTTTGGTTTGTCTTTACAATACCATGCATAACAGGAATACTGGAACTGTTATTCTTAGATTCTATGATAACACAAATAATTACCCCTAAGAAACACAGAAAACAAAACACTGATTCAGTTACTCTATTTTTCTTATGAGGAATGAACAAGAGATTTGCTTCTTTGTTCATTACCTGAAGGAGCATAATTAGATTGAGTTTCCAGACACTGAATGGCCCTCTGACAGGAATGAGGCATACAAATGATGACAGAATTTGCTATTCCTTTCTACTTGGTATTGCAAAACATTGGTAATCGATGGGCAAATACATTCAATTCATATTAACTATTATCAAGAGTCAGATCAAATGGAATCCTCTGTAATTTGGATAGGAGGAAGGTATGGTGAAAAGTGAAATCTATAACGGCAGGATTAATGTGCTCTTATTTATTTTCTTAATGTAATTAGAGTAAAATATGAAACAGATTTGAGTAGGATCCAGCATCATTACATTAACAGATTTTGTTCTCAGTTGCAAAAGAAGAGTTCTTATCCATTCTGTTCACAGTGGTGATTGTTATATAATGTGATCAGGCTGTTGCCTTCACAATTTATCACGTATACATATTTGGGTATATATATCTTTGATTCCCAGCAATAGCAATAGTACAAATTTGTATCACCCCTGGTTAATGTGATAATACAACTATCTGATGAGCAAAGACAGAAGGAATGATGAAAAAAAAAAAAAAAAAGAAAACAGGAGGCATTTTTAAGATAAATGTACTGGGTTAACATGACAAGGTTTTGGTATCGGGGGATGCTACAGGGGTGGCTTCTGTGAGAAGCTCCTGATCTGATGTCTGATAGAGGCAATGCCAGATGGCTCCAAGATGGACCCACTGCTGGCCGAGGCCGAGCCCATCAGCAATGGTGGAGAAAATTGCAGCACAGGGAGAGAGAGATGTGAGAGCAACAGCCCTGCAGACACCCAGGTCAGTGGAGAAGGAGGAAGAGGAGGAGGTGCTCCAGGTGCCAGATCAGAGATTCCCTGGCAGCCCGTGGTGCAGCCCATGGTGAGGCCGGCTGTGCCCTGCAGCCATGGAAGGTCACAGGGGAGCAGAGACCTGCCTGTAGCCCGGGGAAGGGCAGTCAACCCACACACAGTAACATACTTGCTTCCTGCTGGAGAACGTTAAATAATTCTTTGAAGAATATTGGCACAGCAAGACTGCAACAACTTGTGAGATACAAATTGTATAGAGAACGGTATAGTTCCTTCCGATTCCCATTGTAATTCTATTTATTCCATTGCAAGCTTGTTAAATAAACATCCACCATTTCTATATTCACACACGAGTTAAAATCTCTATAAATATACTCTCACAAGACAATAGTGCTTCACCCTTCTGCAAAAGACACAAAGCTAACAAAAACCTAGAAGTCCTACCACAGGAATTAAAGAATCATCAGATCTCTCTAATTACAAGTCATATTTCTTGGAGTGTGGCCTCTCTAGCTTACATCGTTGTGTGTCTGTGCATTGCTTTAATTGCCAAATGAAACCCTCTCGCACACCCTTGTCTCCTTGGGAGAAGCTGACAGTACAAATATGCAGTGGATGTTAATTATTCAATGCACTAGCATAGGGCACTCAGGTATTATGATGGTAAGCACAGTGTAAGAGCACATATGAAAAGTAATAGAACAACCTACTCTGCAGGAGTCTGACAAAGCTGGAATAAATTAAAAGCTGCAGCAGCAAGCAAACGTTAATATGTCTAGTAGAAAAATGTTCTTTAAAAGGTTTTGAAAACCTAACATCCATGCTTTTTTCCTATCTTTCATATTAGCACTGGCCCTTATTGGTTTTCAGACCAATTCACTTTTTCTTCATCTTTCAGAGCATGTAAGACTTACGTGCCTCTATGAGGTCATCTATGGCTCACCATGACACATATGATGTCTGCTATGCCTCTGTTAGCTGCCAGTGAAAATACAGATGTAATAATTAATAAGCTTAATCTGTTCTTTAAAATTCTGCAACTGCAACTCTATTCTAATCAATAGAGGTTCTGTATTGTTGCATAAAGCTACAAGAAGAAATTAATCCAGGTTGGGATAATGTATTGCATGCTACGTCTAGCATAGTGCTTGTTGTATATGAAAGCAACTGTTCTTCTACAGAAATATTTTTGCTCTTACTTAACTCCAGGAAAATGAAAACATAAGAAACAAGCAAGTTTGACTTCAAGGTTAATGCAGCAGAAATAATTTCATTCCAATCCACTCTCTTTCTAACCTGTGATTATTTATTTTTACTATTTTTCAGTGGTACTTAAAACAGAATTGTTTAGGAAGAAATAGATTTTTAACATACAGGATCTCTTAAACACTAATATAGATTTTTAGAAAATAGGATAACCTTTCTTTTTAGATATTGACATTAATTGCAAAAGAATATGTAGTCTACATCTGCCCTCTACTGTAAGACGAAAATACTGCGGGTCTTCTATTTGAACCAAAATTAAACAAACAAACAAACAAAAAAATCCCAAGATTGTCTTTACCATTTAGACGCATCTCTGAAATAAGATCACAATTTATTTAAATACACATCAATAAAATAGAGATAACAGCATAGATGTACTATAAAGATATATGTCCTTTGTTTGAAAACCAAAACATATTTTTCATTTGTTGTAAATATAAAAATGCAGATTCAAACAGCACAAAGAAAATGAGTTTATAATGTTAGGGGGTTTGGCACCACTGAGAGATAATGTGTGAGTAAACACTGTAAGTATCACAGTGAAAGTATGAACTGCTGGACCTTGTCTTCATTGCTTGCATACTTCTCAATATATAAATACAAGCTTTAAACCTCATTAATACATCCAGCTCCCAGAAACAGTGGGCAAAGATAACTTTAAGCTGTGGTGCAGTTTGGTTATAAGGCAGTACCTACAGATAAGTCCAAGGAGAGGTTTCAAGCACTGGTTTCCCTATCATCAATAATATATTTTAGCTTTCTCCCTGGACCTGTGTTGGATCAGTCCAACTACATACCTGCAGGTCTATAGGCACGGATCTTTCTCTGACCACCCTATTTAGCAGCAGAGGCCCAGTTTGTGTGAACTGACTGCAATGGAACACAGCCATCAGCTTCTTTTACCTGGTTATGTCAGTAGTAACATCACCTGAGAAAGGAGATGGCATTCAAGAGGTATTAATGTATTAGTAGAGCTTTCTTTAGAGAACAGGCAAAATTTTAGTGCCTACCTAGGCAGATTTTGGAATGTCCCCTGTTGCATAGCCACCAAGGGACCCAGATCCTGAGCCCTGAAGAAGCTTCTTCAGTGGTCAGCTCCTCCTAATGACTTTTAACCGTCAGCCTTAGAGAAAACCAAGATGACTTTATTAAGCTTCAAAAAACCATCTTTTAGAATCTCCACTGATGAAGAGCATTAAAATAAAATCAGGTCAACCTGGAATAAGACCGTGGCAAGCCCTCACAGATGTATTACTTCAGTCCCTCTTTTCTGCAGGATGTAAAAGTAGACATCTTCATCTTACCACACCACACAAATTTAAAATCTACCCTTTCACAGACGAATGCCTGAGAAAGAACATGTGCTAGCTGAATTAAGCTTGTGCCACATTACAGATATCAGAATTATTTTTTAAATCACAAAAATTGCTTCTAATGTATTTCTACCTGGGAAGATAATATTTTACATTTTTAAGGTATCTGTCTATTCATCTATCTATTTATCTACCTACCTACCTACCTTTCTAAATTTATAAGATATTTCTTATTAGCATAATAATTGTAAGCCTTTTATAGCATTCTTTGTATATGTGAATGTCTCATAAATGAGCCCTCTATCTTGAAAAAGACAGTTTTTGAAAAAGATCAACTTTTACAAAATGTGTTTTATTTGAAAAATGTCAACCATTTCAGGAATATATATAGATTTTTTATATATAAGCATCTAAGTTGTATGGTCCTTTTTTTTTCTTTTTTTTTTTTTTTAATATTGCTCAGAAGTGCTTTTAAATTGTGAACATACAATGTGCCAGTTGGGGGGATTACATCAAGCAAAATTTAGTCTGTTCTTTTCCTCTTCTGCTTTTGGCTAAATTTCAGTTCCCACCCTCCAAGACCAACTATCATGCTGGTCTCTTTTCAGGAAGCAATAAGACTTTCACTAAAATACCAGAACGAACAAAGTTACTTTCATTATTTACCTCAGTCCTCCTGGGAAGGGAAGAGACATTGAGATTTTTACTTTTGCTAACACTATTGGCAACAAGACAGGTCAACATGACAGGCTGCTTCCAGAGTTATCCGATGGGCTCTTCATCCTCCAAGGTGCCTGTTTTCCACTCTTTTGGATCAGGGAGATGCTGCTGCTCATTCCTAGCTCAGACACCCATCTTTTTCTCTTCCATAGAGATTGGGGAACAAGAGAGCAGGAGGGAATGTACACTCCACATCACACCTTCATACAAAATCAGGACATGACAGAAGCTGTCACCTGGACAAAAAGGTAGCCTCAGACCTGGCAGCTCATTTCTGTCCCACTTGCTGCTGTTTCTCAGGTACTCAGTGAAAATCCCAACCCCTCTTACATACCACTGCACTCATTTCTGCTGGGAAAAAAAAAAAAAAAAAGTGAAGAAAAAAAAGATCATATTAATGTAAAAAGGCCTATCTTTTGCTCAAAGACCCAATATGAGCAAAGTGTCTGAATTAATTCTGCATGACAAGAATCCCTCCCAAACATGTCAGGAAGCTACATTACCCGAATAATAAGGATTCCAGCTGAGGTAAGTCGGGGAAATGCATGGACTAGTATATGCAAATACAATGCCTCATTTAAAGTCTAGAACATACTGACAAGTCCAAGAAGGCTCAGTGTTAATCAAAGTACATTAGAAGATTTTGAGAATATTCAAAAACCAATCACACTTTGCAATAGGCATACCTGTCCTAGAAATTCAGTATATTCTCCAGGGATTTACTGTATATTTCTGAGCACCAGAGCAACTACAGCATGGTTTATAAGGATTTGCTACCATAAAAATGTAGAAGGCAGTGACCTGTATAACTGCATATAAGGCTGCTATTCAAGCTTTGCATTAAGAGTAATTTCCTTCTCTCCCCCTGTTCCTCTCCCTCTGGGGAAAGGGATTTGAAATGCAGATAGCATCACTCATCATAATGCAACACTGCTAACCACCTGTGTATTTCAGGTACTAAACACTAATTTCAACAGAAAGCTACTCTACCAGAAGATGTAATATCTAAGAAATACCTCCTCAGTTTTGCTTATTAGGTGTTTGTTTCTACTTGCTCTTTTAATTTCTTTCTTTAACCACTGTGGTAGAACAAGACGCATTGGGAACCTTAATACTTACAGAGAGGGTTGCTTTGAAAATCAGCTGAATGCAGTCAAACACCCAGTCTCATGGAGGGGGAGTGCCTTGCTCTGTTCAGTGAAGCAAGCATACAGGAGAAAAAGAAATACCCAAACTTTTGGCTCACTTCATATACACAAAAACTGAAAAGACATTTGCCAATTTGAAGTTTTCACTGCCAGTGTACTGAGAAGACCGCACAAAAGGTTACCCAAAAAATTATTCATCCCCAAAATAGATAAATTTGTAAGACTGTGTAAGGTAACTGGTTTATATTACTTGCCACTATGAAGGACTCTTACAGTGCACCTTGGTCTGAATACTATCTACTGTTTGGTTTTCTTAGTTTTCAGTCTGCAAGGTGAGTTTACAAACACCCTTTCTCTTATAGAGTTGCAGTATCCCCCTAAGCCAGCCAACTACCTGAAGTAACTTGCTCACCTAACTGCTAAGTTTCATAGTAATTGAAGGAGTTAAACATGAAAAGCAAGAACAAGTTGATGTATTTCTCATTAATGAAGTATGGTTTGCAATTATTTCAACAACTGCAGAGTTCAAAAATATATAGGTATTTTTTAAAATATTAAAAATCCCATCTGATATATATTTAAGAAATATTCATGATGTCATAGAAACTGACCCTCATTGTCACGGTGGTAGGAGGTAGAGAGGAAAGTTGTTTCTATTTTTTATCTTCCAGATATTGATTCAGGTCTTGCCGTCTCAATATTTCTGACACAGAACTCAAATTTCTATCATCTGTTGTGCATGTATAAACCTTGCTGATAGTTTTGTACCAGATATCTATTCGTTATCCTACCAGGGCTAAATTTGGCCCAGTACTTTGCTGCACATCATGGTAAATAACTTACAGAATAGCTGGTGAAGTTCTAGGTATTTCTGTCCTTGGGTCTTTTTATTCAAAACTGAGCACAAAACAAGTTAGCAATGCCAGACAAAAAAAAAAATACTGTAAATAAATGAGACCAAAAAAATTATCTCACTTCTGAAGCCTCCCTCCCAGACCAACTTGAGGTTTAAATACATCACTTAAATTAACCTACAGCTGAGGAAAACATGAGAACTAGACCAAATCCCTGAGTGTCATGGCCTCACAAAGAGAGGACTATGTTTTAAAAGGACTCTTGCTAACAAACTACCAGGTCTCAGGGTTATCACTAGAAAATGCAACAAAGACACAGACCCTTTGAAAATAATGTCCATTGTTACAATCACAAAGAATGGACTAATTCCCTCCACTCTCTTTTCTATAATCCTTGGTCAGTTAAACATTCTTGCTCCTGGTTACACGGGCAATATAACAGAATCATTTACCTTATGTCGTACTATGACGCTCTAAAAAAAAAATAAAGTAAAAAGCTGGATGCTTTACTCTATTTTCCACATCTATTGATGAAGCAAGACACACAGCTGCTTGCTTACCTAGAATCCCTATGTGTATTTTATCATTCACATTAAATGGATTATCCCAAGCAAAACACAGAGCACATGAATCACGGTTTCCCTCCTGTAAAAAAATAAAGCTGCTTTGTGCTGCTCCCGTGGAGCAAAGTAGTGATTGAGTCAGTGAATCAATCTCCTTTAGGATCCCCTCTTCCCCAGGCACCACATGGATGGCACATATATACCGCAATTACTCCTATATTTCATACTCATTCCCTTTTCCAGGGAGGATGGCACTACGGGGAGTACCAGGCTGATTATAAACCCTTATTTTCGTACATGAAGAGTCTCAAGGAGAAAGCAAAAAAAAAAAAGACTGCTAGAAAGACTGTTAGACTCATCAGCTATGGTTTGCTGGCTGTGTGACAAAAGGTCTGCATTGCTTTTAAACGAGGAATTTGCCTAGAAAATTCATGTCATAGGAAAAAAAAAGAATACATTTTAGATACCACAGGACAGTTCTGAATTCCTCTGAGTTTCATAACACTCTCATCCATAAAATGCTACCCAACAAAAGCCATATAAAATGTGGTCGTGTGTCTATCAACCAGCAGAGGGGGCAGGACGAGCAAGGGACACTCAAAGAGAATAAAAGAAATTTGCCCCTTTATTTTTAGGGACAGCACTGAAAAAAACAGTAAAATAAGTTTTGAAAAGTAATTAGTTCCTACAACTAGTGGTGTCTTCTCTGTATACAGTTCTGATATGCATACAACTTCGTGTCAGTTGTTCTGCACTAACATTTACACTTCTTTCAATGGAAATGGAGACTAGAGGTGATGGATGCTAGATCCAGAAATCTGCCATGTAAATAACCAACCTTGTAATGGCATATTAGAAAGACATAGACAATCATACACAGCCCTTTATGTGCATTAAAACCTTTGAAGAATTCTGTTTTACTTGAAGTGATATTTTTTCCGATGTTTGTACTTTAAAGATAAGCATTATGGCACGAAATTTATTCTTAGTACTAAAATGAAGAGACAGATGATGTCACCTGGCAGGAAATACTATGTAAATGCTTCTGTCTCATTTCTAAAAGCCTACTTATTGTCATTACTGATTAAAAGTCATTGATGCAACACCTATGTATTTTACTCCCCCATGAGTGCCAGCAAGCACAGATGTAAAATGCCACGCAGGAAGGGTATTATTACTTTTATTCACTTCATTTTAGTTTGGTTTAGTTTACTGTGCAAGTACACAGAGCAAATGAGCAGGGAGAAGAAAAACACATCAGCCTACAGCAATGGTTAGATATCGGAAATGAAATCATATTTATTACTATTACATACTGCACTACAACAGTGTAGCGTCCTCCCACCCTGCCTATTGAGAAGTGATCCTTGTGTGCATTATGCTCTGCTGTACCTACACAAAGGACGGGGCTTGTCTCACCTAACATGAGA
Organism: Rhynochetos jubatus; assembly: GCA_027574665.1. Lineage (NCBI taxonomy): Eukaryota > Metazoa > Chordata > Aves > Eurypygiformes > Rhynochetidae > Rhynochetos > Rhynochetos jubatus. The sequence goes on along the minus strand of CM050649.1, from coordinate 83,021,612 downwards.
TGCCAACAGCATGAGCCGTTCGCAGCAGGGTCTGCGTATAATCCAGGGAGACAAACAGGCAATTCTAGAGCACAATCCATCTGATTTATTTTAGACCTACAAATTAGGATAAGATTAACTGCAGCCTAGAAAGGGGCCTAGTGTGATTAGATCAGATGTAAAAGTGTGTATTTGGTAAATGAACCCCACCCACACTGTCTGCTCTGGAGGGCCAATGTCTCGACAGACCAGCCGGGCAAAGCTGAGGCACTGGCAAACTATAGCAGTGTTCTTATAGCTCACTGCTCTGTACAATGAACAGGCTGGCTATGGGGGGTGGTTTCTGTGTGTCTGTAGTGTCCTTCTGATGTTTAATTAAAGAATTCCAATTTTAATGAGTGAACTTGTCCCAAATCTAAGAGTAAAGAAAAAAAAATTCCTAATTAACCGGTGTTAACTCTAACACTGACCTATGCTCTAAAGCTGTCTTTATGCTTCATCAAAGCTCCTCTGCCTAGAATTTTGCTCCAAGTTGGCTCATTTCCTGATACAGCTGTAGAGAAAGATTACAAATATGGTCACAATTTGTACTGCTATTACCCCTCTACAACTAGCACATTAAACTTGCAATTTACCTGCTATTGTGAGATTCAGAACATTTCAGCCACTATCTTAGCAAACTGCCCTAATCATGAAAGTGATGGAGTGGTGACAAAGGAAAAAAGTCTGGGATTTGGGGATTCTGATGGTTGTTTTGAATTCAGACTGAATCACAGGATGATAGGCAGGGTTAGAGTGGGTGGAAGAATAATATCTACTCCCGCGATTGCAAAATGTAAGACTTGTATTCTATCTTAAAGCTTGGGGGGGGGGGTTAAGATCAAAATTTGTATTTGATGATAATGTTAATAGTTTTATTGGTTAAATCATCATTTTATTGGTTAAAGGTGTACAGACATTTCCAGTTTTTAATAAGGATTCTCTGAAGGGAATAGAATAGCAGGGTGCCTCTTATGTAATTCGCTGACTGCTTCCTTTTTTTTTCCTACTGGTTTTAGAAGTTTATTTCATTTCATAAAGTTTATTCCTTTCTAATAAGGCTATTTCAAAAGCTGTGGCTAATGTACTTATTAGGACAAGTAGGTGCTGTTGCTGTAGATTGCTTTTTTATGATAATATGAAGTAAAACAACATTCATCTGAGAGCAAAGCATAACACTGTTGCCTTCTATACAATCTCTAGCAGTAAAATCATTACTAGTATTTTTAACTACTCTATGTGTCTTTGCATACAGAATTTCACACTTAGTGCCTCTATGTTGTGCTGGTTTTAGTTCACCACTTTGAGTATGCAGAGAGTAGAGGAGTTTTGGTCCACTACTGAGGAAAGACATCATTTTAGAGTTCTTGCTGACGTGGCACATACCATACAGCAACAAATTATTTTCTCAGGCTGCACAGTTTGAATACTGCTTTTCAACAGTGCTCTGAAGTTGTACGGTGGCATAAAAGAGGTTAATTAAATATCAAATCTCTGCAAAAGCAGCTCATATGCTAAGATTCTGATTCATCAGGGAATTTTAACAGGTAGATAAATTCAGGCACATACTCGTTCATTTCAGTGGGACTATTGATCATATTTGAAGTAATGTACCTCCTTCAGTACCCTAGTGAATTGGGACCTAAATGAATAAAAGTGTATTATGCAACTGAATATACCAAGGATATTACGCATTCTTATAGGATTGGTTTGGGTTTTGAAGAAGGCAAATATTCTGCTGTCTGTAATATCAGTTTAGTGGATGTTGCATTCACAAAGCATAAATGGACTGTTGTTGCTCTTCTAAAAAATCTGGAATTGGAGTTTTTCTCTAAGGATAGCAAATTCCTTCCATTGAATTTTCATGAGGAAAATTAAATTTTCCATTAGCTATATTCTTAAGTTGGTATATAAGGAGATTTTTCACTTTAATGTACAGCACAGTCATATCTGTGTGCATGTCAGACAGATTTAACATTACCAGAAACAGTTACTCATTTCAATTAAGGCACTTACAATTTAGACATAAATCTAAAGACACACGCCACTAGGGCTTTCCTCACACAAAGGCTCAATACTAAGCAAGTTCCTCAGACAACGCATCATGCACACTGATATAGTATTGTCCTATATATAGCCAGTGCAAAAATCTAACAAAGACTGGAAGCTAACAGTGGACTGTTGAGGCCTGAACAAAATCACACTGCTGCTGAGTGCTGCCATTCTAGACTTGACTTGCTAGAAGTCCAATATAAACTGGAGTCAAAGGCTGCCAAGTGGTACACCACAGCTGACACCTCCAGTGCAGGTATTTTTGTATCCCTCTGGCAGCAGAGTGCAGGCCATGGTTTGCTTCCACTTGGAGGGTTATCCAGTATGCGTGGAAATGACTGGCCCAGGAGTGGAAACATAACCCTGCCATTTGTCATGGATTGCAAGACTCTACTGGAACAAGATGAAGCTCCTGAACATCTGCAATATATTGGTGACATCATTGTGTGAGGTAACACAGTGAACAAAGTGTTTGAGAAGGGAGAATAATAATCCATATTATTTTGATAGATGGTTTTGCTGTAAAACAAAACAAGGTTACAGGAACTGCACAAGAAATCCAGGTTTTAGGAATAAAATGGCAAAATGAGTGTCGTCATATCCAATTGATATGATCAATAAAATAACAACTATGTCTTCACAAAGCAACAAAAAAGAAACTCAGGTTTTCTTAGGTGTCATGGGTTTTTTGAGAATGCATATTCTAGGTTATAGTCTGATCATAAGCCCTCTCTATTGAGTGATCTGGAAGAACAACTTCGAATGGGGCCCCGGACACCAGCAAGTGTTTGAACAAATTAAATGGGAGATAGCTTGTGCAGTAGCACTTGTGCCAGCCCCGACAGGATAAGATGTGAAAAATGGTTTTTTTATACCTCAGCCAGGGATAACAGCTCCAGCTGAAGTCTCTGGCAAAAAGTGCCTGGAGAGACTCAACGTTGACCTCTAGGGTTTTGAAGTCAGGTATATAGGGGATCTGAAGCCTGTTACACTCCAGCTGAAAAAGAAATATTAGCAGCATATGAAGGAATTTGAGCTGCTTCAGAAGTAGTCGGTACTGAAGCACAGCTCCTTTTGGTACCTTGATTGTCTGTGCTCAGCCGGACGTTCAAGGCAGAGATGTTCTATGCATCATGCAACTGATGCTACATGGAATAAGTGAGTGGTATTGATAACACAATGGGCTAAAATGGGAAACCCCGAGTGCCCAGGAATTCTGTAGGTGATCATGGACTGGCCAGAGGGCCAAAACTTTGGAGTGTCACCAGTGGAGGTAATTCATGCTGAAGAGGCCCCTCTGTATAATAAATTACCAGAAAATTGAAAAAAAACATGCCCTGTTTACAGATGGATCCTGTCTTATTGTGGGAAAACTTTGAAGGTGGAAAGCTGCTGTGTGGAGTCCTACATGGCAAGTCTCAAAAAATGCTGAAGGAGACCCCGAAGCATCTGTGGCCATGGATGAGCTTACACCAGAACGGGTAGACCCTAAAGCATCTGCGGCTGTGGTTAGGTCTGTGCTTCAGCAGGTATACTCTGACAGGATTTTGGCCCAAGGATAAGTCCACATGGAGAGGGTACACCTCAAAGCATCTGTGGCTGTGGACAAGTTCATGCTGCAGCAGGTACACCTTGCAGCATCAGTGTCTGTGCATGAGGTCATGCTGGAGCACCTCAAATTGTGTGACCATGGATAAGCCCATGACAGAGCGTGTACACCCCTGGAAGCACCATAGCCATGGATAAGGCCATGTTGGAGCAGGTGTATCTCTGAAAGCATTGTGGTCCATGGAGAAGGACATGCTGGAATAGGTGCACTTCAAAGCAGCTGTAGCTGTGGATAAGCCTATGCCACAGTGGGTATACCCCTGGCGAGACTGTGGCTCATAGATAAGGCTCCACTTGAAGCAGGTACACCCCTAAGGGAACTGCAGTCTGTGGAGAAGACCAAACTGGAGCAGGGGTAAGGGGAGGAGCTCACTGCAATGTTAAACCAGATAGTCTGGTCCAACAGGGCCAGGGATGGAGATTATAATGGAAACACCTTTAAATTGTTGTAAACCATGATTTCAGTTGTATGTTATGGGAATTACAATAGCAGGAACTCCTTGTTTCGAGCCAGGTGTGCTGGTTTTGTCTGGAATAAAGTTAATTTCATTTGTTGTAGCGAGTATAGGTCTGTTTTGGATTTGTGATGAAAACAGTGTTGATAATACAGGGATGTTTCAGTTATTACTGAGCAGTGCTTACGCAGCATCAAGGCCTTTTCTGCCCCTCACATCACCACACCTGCAAGTAGGCTGGTGGAGTACAAGAAGTTGTGAGGGGAAAGAACTGGAACAGCTGACCCTAACTGACCTAATAGATATTCCATACTATATGATGTCATGATCAGTATATAAAGCTGGAGGAAGAAGAAGGAATGGGGGAACATTTGGAGTTATGGCATTTTGTTTTCTCAAGTAACCAAGAATGATGGAGCCCTGCTTTCCCAGAGATGGCTGAACACCTGCCTGCCGATGGGAAGTGCGGAATGAATTCCTTGTTTTGCTTTGCTGGCATGTGACGCTTTTGCTTTCCCTGTTAAACTGTCTTTATCTCAACCCATGACTTCTTTCACTTTTACTCTTCTGATTCTCTCCCCCATCCCACCAGGGAGCACAGGGAGAGAGCAAGTGGTTGTTTAGTTACCAGGTGGGGTTAAACCACAGCAAGTATACTTGTACAGTCCTGTAATTCACATATAAGCTCTGTTTTTTGTTCATCACACTGTTAACATTATTTTGGTGCTGGTTTAGTGTCAGAAAAACCTCACTGTAAGCATCAAAGAGTTAAGTTAGGTATTCATGGCTTCAAAAACTTGTAATCTTCCTGTTTGAACTCCTTACCCAGGTCGTACAAAAGCATGTCAAGCTGACCCATAGTAGTCAATTCTTACTGCCCTATTCTAAAAGGATTCCCTGCTGCAGAACAGTCCTGTGCTGCAATGGGAATGGCAGGAAACTGAAAACAGACTCTTTTATAACAACAGGAGCTTCATTTACAGTGCACATATACTGTAAGAGCAGTCCTGGGTTTCCTGCCAGCATGCCTGTGCCTAATTACACCTGCTGTAGTCCTGAATCACCAGCCAAAGGCCTGGAGTAGTACTTCAGTGCCTTGCTGAATTCAAAGAATAGCTGAGATGGAGCCTGCAGACAACTAATGCGCTCTAAGAACAATGCAACAGTCATTTCATGGGGCGAACTGAGGGATTTGGAGGGAGCTGCCACAGAGACTACATATTGTTGAGGAGCAAGAGGTACTGTTTTGTGTACTGCACTTCACTCTAACACTTACACTTGAAAACTAAGCTGTTCAAACTCAAATAAAACACCGAGTCTACTGGACTAGTTTTTAACATCAGGGGGTTTGTTTGTTTGTTTTTCCAGCTGCTGCACTGTTTTTTCTGTATATACATCCATCATTTTTCTACCTTGTAAATAACAGAGTCTCTTTCCAGTTTCCTTCTTTCTCCAGTATCTTATGTTTTCCTCATCTTTTGAGTGTTTGTTATGACTCCTAACACAGTCACTGCTCTCATCCCTAACTGCTGCTGTATGGCACAAATGAAAATTGGGGGCAGTGTTCTTGTTTGCTCTCCAGAGTTATTTCTGTAGACTGAAGCATCTGCTTCTTTTGCATTTCACCTTACACATAACTCAAGGGTAGAAAGTCTGGCTCCTGGGCAACTTCTGACTCTTAAGACATTCGAGTCACAAGACCTACTACTGGCACAAGCAACATATCCTGTGAGTCCAGGATCCCCATCTGAGTTGTCTTTAGAGGGGACAGGGTCCCTTTATTCATGTAGTCATTACCATCTCTCGTTTTTCTGCAGCTGCATTCAGAATTTGGAATGTATTTTAGACTCTAAGTCAAATTAAAAATAATAACCTAATTATCAGGAGAGCTTCAAAATCCTACTCTGTCATGTCCTTTTTATAACCGTCTCTTGACCATATGCTAAACAAGTATTTTTTATGCTAGATCAGACAAACGATTCGTTCTGTCCACAGCTTCGCTTACATGCTCCCATAAACTTCTCAGTTCTTCATTCTGGTAGAAGCTTAGTTCTGCATAAAACACAACAGTAACTGTTGAGTGAAATCTCTCTTCCAGCGAATAAAATAACTGTTGAAAATGCAAGGGAATAGCAAAGCAGACCATAGTGAAAGTCACTAACAAGCTACGCCCAATTCCTAGTTTTGTATGATATTATAGACAAACTGTAAGGCGCTCCAACCAGTACCAGATATTTTACAGCTCCAAGGCAGAGAAAATGGAATAGATAGCATATTAAATGAATTTGCAAGGTTTTGCTGGGACAGCAGACTAATCAAATTAAACCTATATATTCTAGAGACAAAACAATGAAGGAATAAGGAGGATACTGATACAAGGATTTAAAAAAATCTAGGGAAAGCAAACTCTTTGCTTAGCTTACCCAGACCTGAAAAATAAAAATCAACACGCCTTTATGAATAATATAATACTCAACAAGGCCTTAAAATCTGAAGCAAGTATTTAGCTTTGGATAAAAAGTAAATCCACCATATTTCTAAGTTACCTTCCCCAGAAATTCAAACAGAAGCCATGTTATTACCTCTGTGAGAAAGCATGGTTTCATTTTCTCTGTGCGTTTGAAATACTGCTAAATAAAAAAACTCAAGGCAAGAAGCTTAAGCAGTGGTGGTCTCATCACCTGAACTGCTTAACTCTTAGCTACAGAGGTTGGGTTTAGACTATGGCAAGTAGCAGTCACTCGGACAGTGCCTGTTAATAGTTCAGGGGACACCACATGCCATCTGCCATTCCCAATATGTAGCCTCAACTAAACTGCACCAGGTTTGGCTCCCTTCACACTCCATATCTCATCAGGACTTGCAGAGCCTCAAGCATCCCTGCTGGCCTTCATGCCACATCCCAGAGCTTGCAAAAGATATTCTCAGATTGACAGTATGAAAATTCCAACCCAGTGGGCTGCCCTCATTGCTTCAAACATTTTGAACCAAAAAAAGAAAACAAACAAAAAACCACAAAATGACAACTGTATCCTAGGGACAAAAAAGCATGGCATGAAGCCTAGAAGAGACTCAAAGCCAAGCAAAGATTGGTTGCAGCCAAGATGTAGCATTTGGCCTCAAGGCCAGAGAAGGGTCCTTTACCATGTTTTATTTAGCAGTAGAAATGTAGTCATTGCATTCATCTACCCTATCATCTTCTCCTCAACAGTAGCTAGTTGCAGATGTTAAGGGGAAATGTGTATGAAAAACATTCATAGCACATATTTCCGAATTCTAGCAATTTTTTGGTTTAGGATTTCCAGGGTTAAACCAATGGGTTTAGTAGCTGAATTTGTTCAATGCTCTTTTTTGGACTAACACATACTTTTGGCTTCCAGAATGTCTTGTCATATATAAGCCCTACAATTAAGGTGGTTTCTCTGTAGGAAAAAAAAAAAAAAAAAAGTATTTCCGCTTTTTTGAAATCTACTGTGTTATTACTTCATTGGGTGACACCTTGCATTTTCTTTTCCCTAAGGAAACTTTGTCTACAAAACTTCCATATGTTGTTTCATACTTTCTAATATTTTTCATCTTCAGTGATTCTATTATCGGACTTCTGTGTCTTTTTTTAAAATACTGTGGACTTTAACTGCATTAACATTTTAATCAAGAAGTGGGTGCAACGTGCACGGATACACCATAGCACAGTGCTGTTCTTTCCCAATAACTCTAAAATACTGATTTTCTTCATGCTACTAACTTCACTAAATAAACAATAATTATCTGCAAGAGTTAAATGTGCACTTTAGTTCCTTAAATAGTTATACTTCTAACTCTTCAAGTCTATTATCCCATGTTGAGCCAATGCACTAAAGTTGATTCTGCACTACTTTCAAGTTACATAATTCAAGAACAGAATAACTTAAGTAATATTACTAGTCACAGAATCACAGAATCACTAAGGTCGGAAAAGACCTATAAGATCATCTAGTCCAACCATCAACCCAACACTACCATACTCACTAGACCATGTCCTCAGTTGACACAATATACAAGCTTCTACTTGTAAAATACAGTAGTGGCTATGGAGAAGCATGATGCTCTATCATTAATAGCACAGCTGCAGCTGCACCTATTTATTTCTCTATATCACTCATAACAAAACAGTAGCATTTTCTGTCCCCTTTGTACTCATGCAAATGACTTCATAAACTACAAGGCAATGATCAGTGATGAAGCACTCTTTTTTTGACACACTTTTGCTTTATGTCCATTGGGACTGTATAAGACAAGCCATTTGCCCCACACAACTGACTTGTAGATGGAAAAAAGCGCAATGTGTTTAAAAAAAAATATTAAAGGAGATTGTGTGAAGCAAAGATTTTAATTTTAAACAGACAGGAAAAAAGAAAGATCTTTCCTGTCCTGTAATCAGCATCTCCTGGCTACTACTTGTTTTATTTTGACTTAGACATTCATGTAAAAACATTAGTTCAACAGCAACAAAATAAGAAAGAAATTCTATGTGGCAACAGTTTCCCAAATAGAGGATCAAAGAAGTCCCTGTGGACCTAAACAGTGCATTCCTGACAGACAACAGTAATATAAGATGTATTTATAGCCACAGAACAGAGAAAGCATTCAACTTCTATTCAAAACACATTCATAATACATTTCATTATTCATTAAATCTTTTCCTTATCAAAATCTGAAACTAGTTTCCTATTCTGAAACTATAATTCAAATGTAAAATAAAAGGAAACTCTTTTTAAAAATCATAATTCAACTATCATTTTATTTCTTTTCTACTGAATTACATTCCATTGACCAATAACTGTCTTTATCTGTACTTAATAACTCATTTTTCATATTATACAAGTGCTTTCAGGGCTTTTGTATTGTGTTTCTGGGGGTTGATTTCAATCATTTCTATTATAATCATTTTACACAGTCTCCAAAGAGTAATTCAGATGAGGAGTTGGCACAATAATATGCCACATTGAAAAGAGTTTTGGTTTTGACAGAAGGCCACCCCGAGATATGTGAAAATTATCATTATCCTTAGAGGGTCAAATCAATTTAAAACTTCTGAAATTAGTTATGGACTTTACAAGGCATTCAAAAGAACAGAGGAAAGAATATTTGGAGCTTTCAGAAAATGTTGGTGACATTAATATAAAAAAATGCCCACACCTGTTAATATATTTGTTTCAGCACATTACCCTTATGTAGACAGAACCATTAATTTAAAAGTAGGTAAATACTGAATAAGATCAGAAATAAGAGAAACAGCTTTCTATGATTTTCTAGGTGACGTTATTGCATCTCAAGATATATAAAGGATCTAGGCAAAAAGAGTTGGTTTTAGTCCAGTCTTTCCCAACTCTTGCTTGTATTATACAAACCCGCTTACTGTCAATGGGGACCACTATTTGCTCTTGCAAGACAGTACATAGACTCATCATGTATTTATTGATGTATAAAAGAATGTCCAAAAAAAGGATCAAAGTGTAGTGGAATTCAAGTGCTTAGGTCAAACCAGATGTGTCCAATAAACTCTAGACTTCATTTGCTTTAGTTCACAACCTAAGGAGAAACCCACTTCTTGTATTTTGAAGAGGAAGTCACTGCATACCTGAACACACACCACTCACAGCCCTGCAGACAGAACAGAGCCTGAGCTCCTCACAGGCAATGGGCCATGGGTGGAGAGTTGCAGGATCCTCACTTTCATTTCTGGATGAGAAGCTATATGTCATCTGGTATATGCCATTGTTAGGTACAAACCATTTGGATGAGGAGAATAGTTGCAATATATTTTCTACTGACCTTAAGGCATAATTTTTCTTGCTGTTTTAAACATTATAAATCTAATTAAAGCAAAATCATGACTATGATTTTAAGCTACACAAAGTTTGTAAGGTACATAAGAGGATCTTTTCAGAACAATGGTGCTTAAAACCATGACAATATAACACATGCCACTGTTTTCATTGCCCGTGACAAATTACAGGGTTTAGTTGGAAAACAAACAAACAGAAAGATACTTCACAGTAGTGGTCTCTGTATTTGATGGCTAAAGACCTAGTCAGTGTGAAGCTTCCCTGCTACTTTCAGCATGCCTGGAGCTTTTCAATCCATGGAAACTTAACAGTTAGTTTGTCAAGATCTCGTGCCATCTACTTAAGAAATAATACTGATCCTTTAGTTCTGTCACTGGGCTAAATTAAAGACCCTTCACAAACGTATATTTAAATTTGTCATAGAAAAAAGAATTTAGACAATTTCTTCATAAAAAAAGAGCGAAGAGAGACTGTTGCTTGCCACCTGCATTCACCTTCCTCTTCCTTCTAAAAACACATATACACAATTCTTTGTGATGGCAAATCATGTCCAGCCTGAGAGGTGCAGGCTCAAAGCTAACACCAGGAAGAAATGAACTTCAGATAGTTACTCTCTGATTATGTAAAAACAAACATCACAATCTTCTTAGTTGCTGAATCAAGCAATAACTTTCACAGTTTTTCCCCAGGTGAAATGGTTAAATTATCTGACCCTCAGTCTGAAAATTTAATATTTACATATTGGCATCAGGCTTTTCAAGGCATAGATTAATAACAGAAAAAACCTGCCCAGACATAATTACTCTATTAAAAGACAGCAGGTAGCAAGTTTTTGGAAGCAGTTTTACTTAGAACACAGCAGAGGATAAAATTAATTTCTCAATTATCTTAAGCCAACATGTTATTATAACACACTTCTGATTCATGGGTACACTTATCTACAGCATCAGTTTTTTACTAGATTTCTCCATTTTTCAGTCCCAAAAAATGTTAGTTAGACCTACTGGTGAGCATTAATCACAGTTAACATTGTGCACTTTTTCAAAGTATACTTTTTCAAAGACAAACTGTATTACTCAGTAGTAAGAGTGAGAAAATGTATCAAGAGGATTTTTTGTTATTCCCTTTTCTCACCTCCTCCTTGTCTCTCCTCCCACTTCCCTCTCTCACCCTTCCCCTCCTCTTCCTTCGGGAAATAATAACATGCAATATTCCTCAAGTTCTTAATTAAATGGAAATGTGGCTGATGATAGAAATTATTTCAAAATGTACTATTACTGAAATCTTTCAGATTACTAAATACACCTGCTTATATATTTAGATATTTCTGAGGCTGATCAATTAAATTTTTCAGAACAAAACCCCATATCCCTCAAGACAATATGACTGACATAGTACTCATTATGTTGGTGACTTACTCAGCACCTTGTTCATGGTAGCAGACCAATTTAGTATTCTTTACAAGTTCATGAGTATATTTAAAGGAATGAGCACTTGGCAGACATAAGTGTTGAACCATCTAGTAATCACCTTGCAATATGTAAAAAAGTAAGATGTGAACATCTGATTTTGTCACAATCTGTTTTAGACAACCAGAATGATGAAGATACTAGTCAAAGTAATATGGCTCTGGCTATCTTTATCTATAGAGAACTCTAATTCAATTCTTCAGCAGCTATGTGACCAGTAAAAGTCACAAAAAGAGAGGGGAATAAACAAAGTATTTTCAGAGTCATCCACAGGCTGCAACATTGTGAGTTTGTCCAGAATTAAGATTTGCCAGTGTTAGCTGTGATAAAAACTCAACTTGCCTTGTGTAACAGTAACACTAAAGAACCTGCAATTTCCTGGTCATTAATAATGAAACTACCATTAACATCTTACACAGAAAGACAGCAGAAGAGGAACAAATGCACCTCTGAAAGGAATTAACAACTTCTGAAGATGATTAAAGAAGTGGATGGGAAGCTTTTTATTAAAAACACTGAGACTGAACTTTCAATTAATGAAGTACATATGGTTTTGGACTTGATTAATGAAGACTGTAACTGAACAAAAATGGTAGCAGAAATTAAGACAAAGTAGAGCTCAAAAGCAGATAGGCAGTAGTAGAAAAGGGACAAACACTCTGTATAATTATTTCGAAATTCAGGGAAGTAGAACATCAATAAAAGCCCTGAAAACTATTAGTAATTTCCATATTTTTCTTTTCCCTGAGAATGTGTGAAGGCCATCATCTTAGCGGCATATATTGATGAGAGACAAAAGTAATTAAGAAACGAAACCAGTTGTGCTATTGAATTTAAGTGGGTGAATTCCTGACTTCACCATAATTTCGTGACTGCACTGAACAGCTTTGTGTGCCATAAGCTCAGGAGCAGGGTCCTGTAAGATCTATGACTTGCATGCCTTCCAGCTACAGTCAGCTCTATAGTGTCCATTGTGGGGTGGCACAGATGTGTGTCCAGGTAGTCTGGCACAGACTTGCCCAGGCCGTTCCCAGAAATTTACTCCTTTCAGCCAGGGCTTTCTATGTCTATGCCTGGAGCTGGCACTGGAAAACTCCTAAGTGCAATGAGGACTGCAAATGATTCAGCTTAGAGAGGAAACTCTTCTGCCAGTTTTTCCACTTGTCTTAGAATAAAAATGTTAACATTTCTTTAGCTTACCTTTAGCATGTAATACAAAAGTTATGCCATCCTTCAAGAAAACACTGAGATCTACTAATGTAAGCAACTATAGACATGCGTAATGGTATTATGCAGGTTGTTTACCTGCATGAATTTTAGAAGCATCAATGAGGAGATAAAAAACCCACAGCACAGAAAACAGTGTCCCACATTTATAGTCAATGAGCCTTTGTTATTGCACGCCTAAATTTCAACAGTCATGAGAATGACAATGGGAGTTCCCGCAGTCTTTCTGCTGAATAGAGATATTACGATTTAACTTCTTTTAGCTTGTGAAGTATTAAGCCCATCATATACAGTATTTTTCTTCAGATTGTGGACGTGTGAAAATTCACAGTTAATCATTGTATGGTTACTTACATAAAGAAAAGAACATGAAACTTCTGTGTAGAGTTCTTCCATACATAAATATGTGGATGCACACACCCACCACAGAGACAATCTTGTTACAGTATCAAACTCCATAAAAGACAGAAAAGAAGGAAATTGAATATTACACTTCCTATGATCCAGATCCCACATATGAATAAGGAAGATCTAAATTTTGGTTATTATGGGGAGGTAACTTATCAGCTTTTTTTTTTTTGGCACTTATCAAAGGGTAATTAGGTACAATATAGAAGTGGTGTTTTCAAATGACCTGATTTGGAATACCAACATTGTGTCCCATGTCATCGGTTTTGATATAAAACCCAAAAATCACTTCATGGTCAGCATGTGACAGACAGTTAGAACAAGATGCTATGAGCAAGTGAGAATAAGATGTTATGGATTCTATTTCTCTACTGTTCTTTATTGAAAGAAATGCTCATCTTAGACCAGTTTTATTTCTTACTAGTATTTGTAATACTCAGATGTTCAACAAGCTCAACAATTACATTGGCAGTAGGAAGAGGAGCAAGACTGTATCTTCCTAATAATCTATGATTATCTCTGAGAAGAAACTCTTAGTTCTCAGGACACTATTTTTTTTTTCTCTTTTGTTCCAGAAAGACTGGAGAGCAAGTATCTGATTTAAGCTATAAGGGAGAAACATTACTTCCTTGCACAATTAATCCCATAATAACTTTTTGGGTTCTCAAGATTAAATAATGGAATGAAAGTAATAAACCATGTAAATGGGCATTAGAGAAATAAAACATTTTAAAAATCAGAAGAGAGACTAGAAATTAAATGAAATTAAGAATTGCTATCAAATATAATAAAAGACAGGTGTTTAGCCATGAAAAGGGATGATTGTTGTAAACTAGGGCAGCTGAAAATGGTAAGAGAGCATTCTATAACAACAAAGAATGCTTGTTTTTCATTTGCTTTCCTGAAAATATTCTATTAGTACTAACATGGGACGGGGCAGGGGGGAAGGAAGCTAGCAATAATACTTTAATTAGCAGCTTCATAATACTATAGAATAGCACAATAAAAATTATTTCTGGACATTTATGCACTTGTCTTAAGCATCAGTTGGGTGGCTATTGCGTAGTTACTTGTTAGACTGACTGAACATTGAACAATGCTTCTTAACTACAGTTTCTAAAGAAATCATCATACGATGAAGGAAACAAAAACAAAAATAAAGCCTCCTAGAGAATCATCTGTTGACCTAATTAATGTGTTTCCTCCTTCATTCTTTCTGGTCCAAGCAAGTCCTAATGATACAATACCTCACTCAGTATTAGTCTGTCTTTTCAGAAGACATTTTAATGATCAGGTACCGTACATTATTTATACTACAACTGGTGAAATATTTAGAAGAATTATATTGCCACTCCAGCATTTCCTAGCACTAAACTCAAAAGGATGGTTCACATTTGAGAGAGGTTGTCTAATGACCAATGCTTACATTATATATACCCAAACATAGAACAGATATAAGGTCAGAATTTTTAGCCTTAGCTTCTTATTTTTGCAAATGCCATTTTGCACACACATCTTGATTGAAAAAGCATTTTTATACTCTTGATTGATTGACTACCCTACCACCAAAGAACCTGACAGCAAACTGAAGAGAAAGACTTTCCACTTCTGTAGAAAGAAAGACTGATCTATGTCTACACCCAGAAGTCATAATGTAGATGTTGTAGGTACAGCTGACACTGTCAAAACCCTCTTTAAAAAATAATGTAATGATGAAAAATGTACACAAAATAAAAATATTTACTTCAAACTAATGTGTACCTTATGATTTTTTTCCTTTTCTTATTCTAATTAACCTCTGCCTTTGGTGTCTCTGCCCAGTCTGCTTTTAAAAAGTGTGTGAACTGTACTGACAGAATTAAACAGACTGAGAAAAGGCCTGTACTGTTCTGTGATAACAAGTTCTAACACCCAAACATTAAGTGAGAAAGTACAGAGCCAGCTGTTTATTGTATTGGTTGCTCCAAAAATGAGGCTTCAGGTGAGACCACTAGAACCTTTTATCAACTCTCTGGCATTGCTAAAAGTACACCCCTAACTGGGACAGATCTCCCTACCAAACCCTGGCAACCATTTCCTCCTGCACACTGCAACACCTTCAGTACATGTTCATGTCTTCACCACTGTTACGCAGTGTAGCATCATAAACATTATTCCATGTACCAATTCTACCCTATCAAGAGGGCATGTTTCTCTGAATTCACTTGTCATGCCCTATCACAGCAACTGGACCAATTTTATGTTGCTTTTTTTTAGCCTTGAGACAGAACACATTTTGAAGTTACCTTAGTCATTTACATAGTTATTTCATTACTATTTTTTGTGTGCAATTGTTCACAGATTTAAGAGAAATATCAGAAAACTATAGCCGAATGTGTTTACTTATTCTTATGCAATTGAAGTTTATCATACATGAACTAATTTGAGGAAAAAAAACCCTAATCTTTTTAGAAAATATATTAAACCTAGAAGTTCAGAAGTAAAATATCTGTATCTAGTCTTAGCCTGCTGAGGTGTGCTAAACTGAGAGGACTAGGGGCAATGGCCATAAAGTGGAAAACAGGTTTTAGAGTCTGCAGGGGTGATTTAAGCTTATATACCACCTGAGGAAAATATTGGGATGAGGGAAATAACTCTTTTGTCAATGTTGAACTGTTTTATTTTTTTTAATTTCCTGAAAATAAAATTGAAAGTTTCATTCTGAAAAAAATTGAACGGATGTTCAGTCAAAAAATGGTACCAAACCATCAGATGTTAATGTCACTTTTTGAATGGGAGATAAAAGATAATGGAAGATGAGGGAAATTCCCAGACAGATGGGAATACTCTAAAGCAGAAGATAAATCAGTCTAATGATTGAAGCAAAACTTCAAAGGGATGTGGCTTTCTCAGTCTGCTTAGATGAATGTGATAAAAAAGAAATAAGAAGTGTTTTCCTTTCAATAATCAATGTCTTTTTCAATAATCAATTTCACTAATAATAATTTAGAAATAACTGTATAAAGGAAAGCAGCAGTATACTGTTTACATCAAAATTGTCAATGTAAGCTGGAAATAATTTAAACATTTAGAGGCGCAAAAATTGTTCCAACAGTACAATAAATCATTTGGTATGAAAAGTAATGGCACTGAGATTAAATAATTGTATTCTCTAAAGCTCCTATCTTCATAGTGCAATTTTAAAAGATAGATTAATATATTTCAGTGTTTCTAGACAAAGTGCAAATGACAAAAACTATATATTTACATGATCATTTCCAATGTGTTTGGCATTCTGTTCACATAATTAATAACACATGGGACTTAAAAGGCCTTTCTTGCAGTGACTCCAATGTACTTTGCAGTTATTAATAAAAACAGATTTCATGACACCATACTAACGAACAAATATCCTAAGATGCAGCTGTTCTTTCTACTGAATATTGATGTTGCTGGGTTTGTAACACTGACCTAAATGGGGTGAAAATTTTACACTTGCAATTATCCGTACCTGAGGAAATACAGTCTATTACTATTCAAAACAAGCGTCTATCACAAAATCATGAATTAGCAAGTCCTTCCCAAACTATTTTTAAGACACTTTACAGTCTGAGTGCAGTGAGAACAAGGCTTTTCAGCAACTGTATTTCAGCATGGTGAGTTAAACGTTTTAATGATTTCATACTGTTACTTTCTCACAGTGTACACAATAAAAGTGAGTCTATGCCAGAACAATATTTATTTTGATTCACCAAGAGCCATTCACTTAACAGCAGGAGAGATGCCTATATGAGGTATTTGGAACAAAACTTACCTCTAGGGTTATGCTTTGTATGGGGAATATCTTAATTAAGTTCCATTGCAATATTGAAACTTGAGAATGAGGTCGTAGCCTGCTGTAGCATGAAAGCCTTTAATTTGCACACTTCTGTTCTATTGAATAATCAAGGAAAGTTTAATTGAGCACTCTAGAGCCCTGGGTGTTCAGAGTTTCTATGTACTTATATTGTGTTCTCTGTGCTGTGGTTTAGCTCCACATAGTTATTTAGGAGCTCATTTAAGGCAATTAAAAACTACAGCTGGGGTTTTGTTGGACTGGCTGTGCTCAGCCTGGTTGGGTAATTAGACTCAAATGGATACCTTGCACCCACTTCAGCCTCAGACTAGCAGTGCTTTGTCTGTGAAACAGAAAACCTTTTTTTTTCCTGTTAAAAGTTTTTATTCTTACGAAGAACAAACAAACATAATGTGTGCTTTACACTAGAGTCATAAAAATTACTTCTTCACTGCTGATAACAATTCACACTAAGGTGACATTTTAAAAAGAACACAAGGTAGCATATATTCAAAATATTTTGGCACCTCTTGGGATTTCTTAGTATTGGCCTAAATCCCATTTTAGATTCTTTGAAAAGCTTGCCAGCATCAGACCTCAACAACTTGAAATGTTAGCTGGGGCTCATAAAACCACAAAAGTGCCATTTATCTGTCAGTAGTTGCCTAGGTCTGAAAAGTAGGTCCTCAGGAGCCCTCTCAGCTGCAGGACATCCTCAGGGCTCCTGCATTACTTATGCAAACAGCTTCTGCAAAGCAAGTATTCTGGCAGCTGAGTCTCTGCTTTCAGACATGCTCAAAAATGCCAGGGTAACATCCTGTTCATTGCCATCAAGATTATTGCACAACCATGACCTACAGGGATTTGAAAACTGTATACTGTCCTACCTGCTCTTCCTGAAGTCGCTGGGAGGCACAAAGAGAGAGGCACTCCAGGGACATATGTGCTACTAGGTAGACAAGGACCAGGGAGCCAACTCAAGCAGTAGGACCTTGAGCATCAGAACTGCCCCTTCATTTGCTCCTTGAGCATGTTTTCTACCATCCCAACAAACTCCATTAAGGATAAATCTGCAGCATTCACAGGTTTAATTCCCAGCTCTACCTGAGGAGATGTAGAACATCCTCAGCCCACAAATACAGGTTACTTTTAGTCAGGAAACCTTTCCTGAAATTGCTTGGGGGGGAATTCCAATTAAAAAAAAAAACAAACAAAAAAAAAACCCCGAACAAAAACCAAAAAGGAAATACAAAACTGATTTTACAATCTTACAGAGTGTCTTTGAGTAGACAAGCTTCAGCTGGAACACAGGAGACACCAAGCTTAAATCTTGTCCCCCAGATACTACATATTTTGTCTGAAGTGAAATAAATTCATCCAAAGAGATGCACTAAGAATAAGCTGCCTCAAAGCACCCCATAGCTTGTCAAATAGAGAGCAGCTTTGGAGGGCTAGGGTTGGGATTCAAGAACCTATCCCAAATCAGTCAAAATACAGGCTGGAAAACAATTTTCTGGTCTTCAGAACTGACTATCTTAAATCCTGCTGTGTTTCTTCATTGAGGAAAAGCCTGAGGGAACTCCCCTTCTCTTTAATATCTTCTCTTGATTGACTTATACATATACCTTCTCGATATATTGACCTTTGCTAAACTTATCTTCAGAATCTGACTTTCCCCAGGCATACTCACAGACATGTGTATCCTGGAGAATTCAAATGGCAGAAAACCTGCTTGCAGCAATTCAACACACTGCCACATCTAACTATGCTGAGTACTGGAAGCCGCATAGGTATGTTTTTTCCCCATTTGGAATCACACAATACACTTCACAGGGTTGGTTAGCCTACAGTACCCGCAGCAGCAATGTTACTATATTGCTTCTTCATCTCAGCTCCTTTGTATCTTTCCATAGCATTGTTATAAGGCATGTAGAAATTCCTTAAAGCATCGCAATGTCTATATCGAATTTGGGGTTCTATCTTTAGTTTTCGGAAGACCATATATTTAGATCTAAGAAAGTACTAGATGCCTATGTATAGCTAAGCAAACAGCCAAATATTCAAAGATATGACAAGAAGAAACACAGTAATAGCAACAGAAAAAAAATCTACTCTAATTGCAGGTTTGATATGTTCTGAAGAGAAATATATATTGTGGGACTAGAAGAAAGAACGAGGTAGTTGCAACAGTATTACATAGAGAGAGAACCTACTCAAAGAATACATGAGAGGATGCATGAGGGTTTTTATAATTTTTTTTTTCCCATGAAGTACTGTAGTTATGACTTGCATCAGAAAGAGATTTAGATATGAAATATTATTTGCTTTATTGAAGAGGTTTAGGCTTTCAGTTCCATTTAGTTATTCTTTATGATGCCAAACTCTGAAAGAAGAGAGCTCAAACTGATAATCCTATTATGCAAGATAGTATACATAGTAGTAAATGCCTCCAGTAAGGAAATTACAAAGGAAAAACATTTCTTAAAAAATCTTCTTAAATCATTTCAAAGAAATATAAAGTATTTGTTTTCTTTCAAAGACACAGAATTAGTCAAAATTCATAGTAGTATAATTAGAAATGTACTTTTCCTTAATCCTTCTTCTTGATACTTTTTCTACCTTTACATTAAAAGATGCATGTAAATTGCACCAGTTTTGCATTGTGGGGTTTTTTTTCTCACAGGAAGCCTATTAAAATTCTGATTATAGCTTTCCCTTTCATGTTAACAAGTCAAAATTAAAAGAATTCTGAAGGGGGATTAAAAGGATCTGTATGTATCTGCATGCACATTCATCTTGCCCTACTTAGTTATGTTAATAGGGCAGAAGGTTACAATAAAACCGACACAGCCCTAAAATCCTCCCAAGCTCTTATCAGTAACAAAGTCATAAATCACGCAGTTTCCTTATTAATTTCATACTTCAATAGCATCAGACGTTTAAGTATTTACTTACACAATCGTGGAATTGCAACTGAAAGTACACAGCCTCTTGGATTTCAAGATAACTAAAAAGAAGTCAATACAAAAGATTTCTATGGATAGTTTTCACCAAATGAAATTTGACCTTCGAGTCAGCAGGTTTGTCATTCAGTAGTATAATGGGAACAATGTGCAATGTTTAATTGTCCTGTGATTCCTTTCAATTTCCTGAAATTATGTTGATTGAGACAGTTAACCATATAATCAAGTTTGTAACATTAGCTGATAAATTACCTGTATTATTAATATATAACATTAGGATTAAAATCTTATTTAGACACACTTAAAAGACAGTTTGTATGTGCCCCACTGTTCCATGAATGAAAAAGGAATTTACCAAATGTGTTCAATGAAGGAGAATTTGTTTTGAGAATAGAAAATTAGTTCAAAACTCAATTGATACTCTGTACAGTTCTAATTTTAAGATCATGAAAGTGAGTAGTGTAAAACCTTAGCAAATTCAAAGTGCCTTTAACTACCAGCTAGTTTACTTCTCATTCACGCCTTTCCCCAACATGTTTTAACATCTTCACATTTTATTCCCCACTCTACCTCAGCCTTATCAAATCCATTGGTCCGAATTCACATCTTACCCTTCCTTGTCAGTAAAATTCACTTCAGCTGGAAAATGCATGTGACACTTAATTCAAAAGATTTAATCTTTCACGCAGGAGTCCAGCACCAATGTATTTTTTTTTAAGGACTTTAACATCTGTTTAACATCTTTGTCAGTGACATGGATGATGGCACTGAGTTCACCCTCAGCAAGTTTGCTGACGACACCAAGCTGTGTGGTGCGCTTGACACGCTGGAGGGAAGGGATGCCATCCAGAGGGACCTGGACAGGCTGGAGAGATGGGCCTCTGCCAACCGCATGGGGTTCAAGAAGGCCAAGGGCAAGGTCCTGCACCTGGGTGAGGGCAATCCCAAGCACAAGCACAGGCTGGGTGGAGAATGGATTGAGAGCAGCTCTGAGGAGAAGGACTTGGGGGTACTGGTGGATGAAAAGCTGGACATGAGCCGGCAGTGTGTGCTGGCAGCCCAGAGAGCCAACCGTATCCTGGGCTGTATCAGGAGAAGTGTGGCCAGCAGGTCGAGGGAGGTGATTCTCCCCCTCTACTTTGCTCTCCTGAGACCCCACCTGGAGTCCTGTGTCCAGCTCTGGGGCCCTCAACATAAGAAGGATATAGACTGGTTGGAACAAGTCCAGAGGAGGCCATGAAGATGCTCAGAGGGCTGGAGCACCTCTGCTATGGGGACAGGCTGAGAGAGTTGGGTTTGAAGGGGCCTACAGGAAAGTTGGGGAGGTACTTTTTAGTAGGGCCTGTATTGAGAGGACAAGGGGTAATGAGTTTAAATTGTAAGTGGGGAGATTTAGATTGGATATCAGGAGGAAATTCTTCCCAGAGAGGGTGGTGAGGCACTGGAACAGGTTGCCCAGAGAAGCTGTGGGTGCCCCATCCCTGGAAGTGTTCAAGGCCAGGCTGGATGAGGCTTTGAGCAACCTGGTCTAGTGGAGGGTGTCCCTGCCCAAGGCAGGGGGGTTGGAACTGGATGATCCTTAAGGTCCCTTCCAACCCTAACCATTCTATTATTCTGTGATTCTGACAGTTGCAAAATGAAATATTATTATCTGCTCTGTGCAAGGGGTCAGGCTAGCCAGCCTTAGAATCTGTTGTTTCTAGGAATCTTATTATCAGGCTATGTTTGGGACATCATGCACAGTGCAGAGGTCAGAATTTTTCTGACCACAGCTTTTCTTTCTTTGGGTAAGAAGAATAGTCTCAGCTGTCATGAATCAAGTGCTGTACAAGATATTTCCAGACATGTTCACCAGACATCTAAACCAGAAAAAAGTCCCTGGCATGTCTTAAAGAGCTGTTGCTTTACAGATTGGTGGGAGCAGAGGGCCAGGGAACAGTCACATTGCAATGTCATCAGTATATCCACAAATAACATCAGCTGTGGCAGGAGACAACCTGTGCACACAGCAAAGCAGCCACTGTGTGTAAGGCAGTGCTGCCTGAGCTCTGAGCAGATCTGCAGTTATTCCCTCCAATTTCCAAACACATGGGAGGTGGGTTAGCTCCGGTCCAGAAGATTATTTTAGCAGTAACATTATATACTCTACCTCTTTGGGTGTGGTGATGTCAGGATTGCTGATATCAGTGTTTAGGTCCTCTCAGAATAACCCTGCACTCCTACTAAACCCACATGTCCCTTATACCTGCCCCCTATATTCTATGCCACAAATCACTGTGCAGAATATCTAGCATGCCCTAAAAGGCTGTATCTTCACTGCCTATTTTTAACTACTTTTTAGGCTACCTAGGGAATATTTTCATGAACTAATAAGGAGAATAATTCTAATGCGTCTTCCCTTATCAAATGCAAATGTAAGAAATGTCACAATTACGAAAATACTAAATTAGAACAGTACTTTTAGGAAGCTATAATGATTTAACTGGAACAAGGGTATATAACCAGGAGCCACATGGAAGAAATAAATAAATCTTTGCTTGAATATATACAACTCACAGTTGAGAAATTTGAACAATTGTGGAAAAGTGAATGAGGCAAAGCCCATTAATACCTGGAGCAATCCATATTTCTGCAAAGGTAGTACAATCTCACAGTAGCAAACTTACTTTTGCTAAGATAGAAGCATTCTGGAAGTCATGAGGGAAAAATAATGGTCCCAACTATGTCAAAAATATCAGGAAAATAGAAAATCTTAAACGTGTCTTCAACTCACTAGTTGAATAATATTTAAAAGTAATAAAATTAGAAAAGAAACATACTTTAGGTGTGCTATAGCTAAGGGCTGTGTAGGAGCAGGAGACTATACTGCAATCTTCACATCTTGAAATATACTGGAAGAGAAATCTACATTTTAAAACATTCCTGAATCATGACTGTAATTCCTGTTCTGTGCTTTGGCATAACACAAATAATGATTACTAGGAAAGTCGTAACCCGAGAGAGAGAGCATTTAATAAGC
Organism: Rhynochetos jubatus; assembly: GCA_027574665.1. Classification (NCBI taxonomy): domain Eukaryota; kingdom Metazoa; phylum Chordata; class Aves; order Eurypygiformes; family Rhynochetidae; genus Rhynochetos; species Rhynochetos jubatus. The sequence continues at coordinate 82,998,751 of CM050649.1, read as the reverse complement.
ACATTTTTCAGTTAGCATTGTCTGCTGGAAATGAACAAGAAAAAGACAAGTCTTTAGGGAATGGAAAATACAGGGTTCTCTGTGTTTTCTTGTGATGAACAGTCATCAAAATTTAGAACTCTAATTGCACAAATATGACTATGCATGAATATACTATATTCTTTGACAAAACTAGATAATGTAGTAAGGCTGCAACATCAGAAACAGTTGCTAAGACAAAAAAAAGATTAATGGCTACAACCCTAAAATTTTAAGTATTTTTCTAATGATTTCCTAAGGTGCTTCTTTCTGCTTCATCTGAATATCTCAACATTTTATCTGACAAAGTTTTTCTGCATTTTCACACTGTCTTTAGAGGACTTTGAGAAGGTGTAGCTCATCTAGATATATCAGTACCTGGTCTTCTTGGGCAGTTTATAACACCTGGACCACAGAAGTGACTCCCCAGAAACACCAAACCATCAGGGTTCAAATGGCTTTGGCTTTTTTCCCAAAACACAAACAAGTTCTTGGTGCTCCTGGGTGATGACCAATTTTCCCATCCCAATCTGTAGATTCCTACACTGTTCAAATTATTTTGCAATATGTCTGGAATTATTTGCCTATGTCAAATGGCTGTCTGATCAAATGTCACAGGTGGAAGATGAAAATTAGAGACCAGGTTGCCGGAGGTATGGAAGAGCAGAAGAGGAGCAGTTAAGGGCCTGTCAGTGCATTCTGCATCCATGCAGTCTGGTACCTCTTTGATGGGTGCAAGCTGACAGGTTTCCAAGGGGCATGGTATGAAAGACTCACTTGACTTGTTCTATTGATCCACATGTGACTTTTTGCCTATTAAAGCAATTCTCAAAATGAGTAGAATTTTAACAATCTTTTTTTGCTTGGCAAGTTGTTTTCTACAGTCTAGCCCTAAATTAACCTTCTGAATCTTTCAGAGCTTCCTACCTTCTCTGCACTTCCAGTTGTGTTCTGCTCAGCAGGGGACCCATATTGGACTGGGCTTACAGATGCACTTCAGAAATACCTCAGAGAAGAAATCTGCTAACAATCCCAGATCTTCCTTGTAACAAAACACAGAATATTTTTTTATTTAAAAATATTATAGCCATGATCAATTGATTTCTACCTCTTTTGCATAATTTTGAGGAATTTGCTAAGTTTTTATTACATGCAAAAAGAATACACAAGGCATATGTTGTTGTTTTATGTGTAGGTGTCAAGGTTTTGGCAGCAGGGTGATGGAGGGGTGGAGTCTGTGAGAAGAGGCAAGGGACTGACCTGTGCCGGACACAATTGGCTCCAAAATGGACCCATTGCAGAACACAACTGAGTCCCTCAGCCAAACTTGTGGTGCCTCTGTGATAACATATTTAAGAAAGGGCAAAACACTGCAAAGACAGAGAAGAAGCGGGGGGGGGGGGGGGGGGGCACGGAGTGGAAGGGGGAAGTGAAAACCAGTAGAGGAAACACCAGGGTCAGTGAAGAAGGAGCAGCAAATACAGAGGGAGGGGAGGTGTTCCCATCACTGGAGCAGAGAATCCTGCAACCCATGGAGGACCCATGCTGGACCAGGTATTTCACTGTAGCCTGTTGAGGACCACGTGCTGGAGCAGGGTTATACTCCCTGAAGGAAGCTGCAGCCCATGAGGAGATCCTGCTCAGGAACAGTGGAAAAGTGTGATGGGGAAGGAGCAGCACCATCACCCCATTTGCCACGCCCTCTGCTCTACTGCTGAGGAGTTACGGTGGTTGGGAATGAAGGAATGAAGTTGAAATTGGGAAGAAACAATGAGGGCAATTGTTTAAATGTTTTCTTTGTCTCTCACTACCTCAATGTATTTTAATTGGCAATAAATTATTTTTTCCCAAGTTGAAACTGTTTTACCCACAACAGTAATTGGCAAATGATCTCCCTTATCTTGACCCATAAGTTTTCTTGTCCTATTTTGTCCCTCTGCCCCACTGAAGAGAGTGAATGAGCAAGTGGCTGAGGTGGGACTGTGGCCCTTAGTCAACGTCAGCCTACTAAAGTTGTTCCACATGCCTCTAGGACTTTTCTACCCCAGTCTCCATTATGCACAACAGCGAGACTGCAGAAAGAATCTGTTGTCAGTGACTGACTCTGAAAGAAATCAGTCATTCTGCTGTCCTCTCCACTACTCCACCTGTCAGGCTTGCTTTTAGAGCAGCTTTAGGAGTCCTCCTTATTATGCTCTCAATGGGGTTGCCCACTAGCTACAAGTCTCCATAGAGAATCTAGTCAAGCTGAATGCTAGCATTCAGCATAATATTTTAAATGCACTTATTAGATGAGGTTTGCATGCCAGGTTTCACTTTCAGAGAAAACAGATTTTCTTTGGATTGTTTAAAATGGGGTAGAACACACCATAATACTGAAAAAGGAACATAGCTAGGTAAGAGTAAACAGTGTTTAGCAAGGAAATCTTCCAGACAGAAGTGGAGATGCATGCTTCCATGACATTAATATATTTCTGTGATTCATGGAGTATAATTTTTTGTTTGTTTTTATGTTGTAGTATGTTGTTTATTTATTTAAAAATATTTAAGAAAGAAAAGATGCTAAATAAAGGCTGTCTTGCATAATATTTTATAGAGAAATGTATTTTGCTACCACAAATAAGCCTAAACATCATGAAAACAATATAATTCCTTTAGAGTGTCAATAAGCTGATTCATGAAGTGCATCCAATGTATGTCTCCTCCCAATTATTACTGCATTTATTTAAAGATTAAGGCTCCCTAAGGGTACACAATATGGTAAACTACAATAATTCCTCTAAAATGTATGGTCTGAAGATATCCCACTGAGCTACCAATAATGATTTATGGTTTGTACATAAGAGATGCAATTTAATTGCGCTTCAGAACATTCCTAAAGCAGCAATTATCATGTGACAGAGTACCTGCAAAATGTCAAACTCTAATTATTTCCATGACAATGTTTCTCAGATTTGACTCTGGTAATCCTTCACTCTGAAGGCTTATCCACAAAAAATGAAACATCAAATAAATTATGCTCAGCTGTCATCTTTACCATGTGCTATTTTGTCTAAATTTTGCCAGAGTGTGAAAACAAGAAGGTGATCTGATCTGTTATGGAGTTAATCCTAATTCCCTTTGTACATAGATAGCTTCAGTTAATTTAGAAAACTACACTTGAGAATTGTTAGGTAGATACATAGAAAGAGAATATATTCAGGAAAACAGTAAGCTAAGTTTTAGCCTTACAGTCAGATTCCAACCTGTTTTCCTGTATTTTGACACCTATGTAACTGTACTGCTTTTAATGGAATTAAAGTATAAACTAGCGTACACCAGTCAGAATGAAGTCTATCATCTTCCTCAATTTCATCACGAAAAAAACATAAAAACACCAAATTAACTAGTCTATGAAATTCCCATCCTCCTATCTCAAAGTCCAAGTTTGCAAATAAATGAATTCAGTCTGTCCTCCTCAAGCAGATTCACTCTTTCTACCAGTGCTTCTGTAATTGTTGTGGTGAAGTCTCTGATGCTTTTTTTTTTTTCCTATTTGGAAATGCCCCAGAGATTTCCACTATATCTCATAGTTACACTTTGATCCCTTCCTCATAAGATTAGTTCTTCAGCCAGTGCTGCAGGTCCATGCTGTGATTACCCTGGGATATACTCTGCATCCATATCCACATGGAGATTGTTCTTGGCTGTCCTGAAGGCATGTTACTCACACCAGTGCAATTCAAACAGGAGCCTGAGGGCAGACCTTAGTTTGAAATTCAGTAATTGTGAGCCTGCATTACTCATTGCTATATTCATGTCACAAGCCTCCAAAATTCTCTACTCATGGGCACACACCATAACATTAGAACATAAGAATAACCCTGAAAGGCCTACAATCAGAAGAAATGAGGGAAGACAAGAAATACTAAATGAAGGTCAGCAATAAAAAACTGTGGAAGAAAAGTGCTAAGACTTCCGTGAAAGCAATGGTATTTTGTGTTTGAGCAGTGCACATGGCTCTCAGATGAGACACTGCCCCTGTACATACATTTTTCCCAGGAGTACCTTAATCACAGATCTCAAAGGAAACAGAGAATTAGTGTCCTTACTTAAAACCAAAGACAACTATGTGTAATTTTTTTTAAACTGAATATTACATGAAGAACCGGTGAAAATACAAACATATGTCTCTCTTTATACCAGTTTACACAAACAGTTCTCCAAGAAATTCCAGGGACAGTTTATATTGTATTTCTCATTGCGTGTAATACACCGTGGTTGCCAAGGCCTTAAAGTTATTTTCTGTGTAAAATTTTTATAGTCAAAGATTAGCAACATAGCCTCTTTGCAGGGATTAATGCTTAGGTGCCACCTAAGGATTTTGAATTAATTTTATATTTGTTATTTGTTATATGTTAGTGCTCTACCTTTGGGAAACTGCAGAGACACAAGGCGGAAGGAAGCAGCTTCACTTTTCATTTATCAGAGAGGTGGGATGCCTCACCTGGGCCTTGCAGGTAAGAAGATCAGAGAAAGAGTCCTGTTTCTGTATTCCACAGTGCTCTAGGCCCTGCCCTGGTCCATAGTGAACTGCACAGCAATAGAAATGAAGGAGCGGAGCACAGAGAATTTTACTCCTGGATGGATATTGGGTATTCACATAAATTGCCTATTTTTCTTTGTGATTCTTCCCTTTATTTTTTACTTATGGCACTGTACAAAGACCTTGTCTTCATGTGTGGTTATGGATAGGGAGAGAGAAAGCAAGTCAACATTCCCAGCTGTACTACACAAATGGCTTTCTTATTAATCTTTTATTGAAGAGCTACCATTGTAATCCTTAAAAGAAACAATTAAAAACTGTTTGAGGCAATGGAGGTATGTTGCAAGACAAGAGGATATGTCACTGAAAATTGTCTTGTAATGTAATATTAAGCTCTAGAATTTATGGCTGTTTTCTTCCTTGTGGTGTTTTTCAATATACTTTTATTACAGGCTTTAAATTATACTTTCACAGAAAAGGTCTCTCTTTAAACCTTCAGGTCAGAATTGTTCGGATCTTTTCACACTGAATCAGTCAGGTTTAAAGCTGGCACAATCCTTGGCAGGCTTGTAAATCTTTCAAAAGATCTTATCCAATTACCCTTCATGGTCCACAGGCTTCTACGGCGTGACTGTTTCCTTCTGTGTGAGGAATTAAGTGCTCATGAAAGGTTAGGAACCAATGGAGTTGAAAAGTAAGCCAGCACATTTTTCTACAGTTCAGGTACTATGGCTATATGTACAGACACAGTGTAGAGATCTGTAAAGAAATTAGTCATGGTCACGAACATTGATGGTCCTTTGAGACCAAAAAATCAGTAAGATCAGAAATTTATAGTATATTTGTTTATAAAAGATGATCAGTTGTGTTAAAACCAGAAACTTCTACATATACATCTAAGGTCTGAAATTGTTCCTAGGACCACAAAATATATTTCATTTTATCTGTACCTATCCTAAACCTTGGTCTCTCTTATGTGTAATATATATACTTCTTCAGGAAAAGTGGCAAGACATCATAGACACCCTAGGTTCTTAAATATGAAAAGAAATATAGTGAGGAGCAATCTCTGAAGAAAGTATTTTTTTGATGTTGTTATTTTATATTTTTATTTAACACTTTTTTTAACTAAAGGAATATAAAAGATAAATATTTACTAAGATGTTTGTTAATATCAGAAAGGATTTTAGATCTCAGCAGGTTTTAAACTGCAATATTTATGCCCCTTAAAAACATTACATGGGTAATAAAATCTTGACAACAAATGAGAAAAAACGTGCTGTCTCTTTGAGGGAGAGCTTAAAAAGCTTTTCTTTGTAATGCAAAAAAAAGGAGATTTCAGTGAGAGAAATCCAGCTGCATCTTGACTGTGTGTTAGTGACCTGTAACTAAGCTTTGACATGCTGTGATTTCCCAACTTTATATATATATGCCCACATACTAAGACATACATATTTGTTTTGTTGGTACACATATATATAATATTCTTTTTTTTTTTTACTTCACAGTGAGTAATTTTGTTTCTCAATTGAATACCTGAGGAATTACATAGCAATCAACTGCTACTCCAAGTTCTTTTCATGTCTGATTTCCAATTGTATCTTTTGTAATTATTCATTTATTTTGGTGCAAGACAGAAGGATCTTGAAATATGAAACTTCACACAGTGGAAGCAACTAAGAAGGAATCAAGTCAAGTAGAATTAGGTCTTTGTTAGATTCGTTGTTTCTAATACACTTCAGTTCTGAATAGGGAAATTAAGTTACAAGGAATTTTCATATGCAGCTTACAAAATGCTTTCAATTTTGCAGCTTGTGTGCTTCATTGTACTGTTACCTCAAAAGAACTTGTACTCATTTCAAACAACAGTGAAAAATGGAGGGAAAAAAATAAAAGCTTAAGAAGATCCCAAAGTCTGTAATTAGAGGTCTTATGTATATATGGAAAACAGTCATTAAAGAAAAAATGTTGAGATGGTGTGGGTTTCTGCAGAGTTCAACATTGCTGTGACGTTCATGTTTACAGATAAAAAAAAGATATACGATTTAGTGAAATTTTGTCCAGTTCATATTCCAGAGAGATTGTCAATATCATGTCTCCCAAGACTAAATTGCATTTATAAACTCATCTGTCAAATAAATAAAAGGTCACTGCTTGTTTTCCAGCAAGAAATTGCTTATTATTTAAAAGGAAGCTTCCAGATCTAGTGGGAGAATAGTGCTGCATTCTGAAAAGAGGAAAGTGCATTACTAATTCTGTGTTTCATGGTTATTTCACAAAATAGCAAATTACTACACAGAGCTAGAATGAAGCAGGCAAGATCTTTTCTACATCCTTTATTTACCAGTGCTGTACTTCTTCACATTTTGAGTACTCACCATATGTTACACAGTTCTTCTGTATATGGCGTTTAATCATAACCTTGGAACTTTTTATCCTGACCAAACCAGGACAAGAACAAAATGGAGTGAAGAAACATGGGAACACTAGATGCAGACGATAAATTTCGTGCTCATCAGCTAGATAAGATATCTGAAACTTCTGAATACAACTGCACTTCATTGAAATCACTTGCTGTTGTGGCTTAGCCCCAGTCAGCAACGAAGCACCGCACTTGCATGGAGATTTCATCTCAACTAGTGATGTGTGTTACAGCAGGATCAATAATTATATGTATGCTAAATGTAATCAAAGCCTGGTAGAATTGTGGGCTTGTTAAAGAAAAAGAAAATGAAGAAAAATATTTCAATATATTAATTCAGAAATTAACATCACTTTTAAAGAAGGAACAAAAATAGAAATACTTCTCTAAAAATAATGATGCTTTTATTCCTCTTTCATTTCCATCATTTTACTAACTGAAAAAAAAAAAAAAGAAAATCAATATTAATGGTGTTCTGTAAACATTTCCCCAACTTTTCTCTTGAGTTTTACTTTTGACAGATTATTTGAATGGCGATTATTTGATCCTATCATCCAGGTCATGAATAAAGATGTTAAACAGTATTGTGCCCAGTGTCAACTCCTGGGTTACACCAATAGGAACTGGCCTCCAGCTGCACTTCGTGCCACTGATCATAACCCTCTGAGCCCAACAGTGAAGCTATTTTCCAGTCCACTTCACTGTTCACTTATCTAGCCCATGCTTCATCACTTTCTCAATTAGGACGTTATGGGAGGCAGTATCCTTGCTAAAACATGAAGATATTGCTCTCCCCTACCCACCAAGACAACCATTACATTACAGATGGCTATCAGGTTAGTCAGGCATGATTTTCCCTTCATATACCCATGCTGACTATCCCCAGTACTCAGATGGTCTTTGACTTTTCTTACCCTTTCCATGCATGCCTGGACAGTGTCTTCTGGGTCATCTGTCCTTGTTTCCATCTTGTGTATGATTCCTTCCCACATTTGAGTTTTATTTGTCATAGAACCATAGAATGGTTTGGGTTGGAAGGGACCTTAAAGACCACCCAGTTCCAACCCCCCTGCCATGGGCAGGGACACCCTCCACTAGACCAGGTTGCTCAAAGTCTCATCCAGCCTGGCCTTGAACACTTCCAGGGATGGGGCACCCACAGCTTCTCTGGGCAACCTGTTCCAGTGCCTCACCACCCTCTCTGGGAAGAATTTCTTCCTGATATTCAATGTAAATCTCCCCACTTTCATTTTAAACCCATTACCCCTTGTCCTGTCACTGCAGGCCCTTGTAAAAAGTCCCCCTCCAGCTTTCTTGTAGGTCCCTTCAGGTAGTGGAAGTCTGTTATAAGGTCTCCCAGGAGCCTTCTCTTCTTCAGGCAATCTGTACAGACATCCTGCTGCTTTTGAATGATTTCCTACTTGGGGGCATGGATTATTCCTGAGCTTGGAGGAGCTGATGCTTTGAAAAACAACCAGCTCTTCTGGACCCCCATTGTGTCCAGGTTCTTGCCCAGTGCTTCTTCCAAGCAGACCTGTGAATCAGCTAAAGCTTTGCTCTCCTAAATTCAGGGTTGTGATACTGCTGGTTGCCTTTTTCCATTCTCTCATGAGGAATTCCTGAGAACTCTCTTATTTCACAGTCACTTCCAAGACTGCCCCTGACCTTCACACCACCAGCTAGCTCTTTGTTAGTATCACATTCAGAAAAACACCTCTCCTCATCAGCTCCTCGATCATCTGTGTCAAGGAAATTGTCATCAATGCCCTCCAGAAAACCCCCGCATTGCTTCTTCCCTGCTGTGTTTTCCTTCCAGCAGATACCAAGTCAAGGATATCAAATCAGGGAAATTCAAGTCCTCCATAAGGACTAGGACTCACAACAGGAGAACTCCTACAGTTGTCTGAAGAAGGCTTCAGTCATTTTCTCCTGATCAGGTGGTCGGTAGCTAACACCCACCACAGCACCCACAGTGGCCTGCCCCATCTTGTCAGCTGGATCCTGTCTCTTACAAGCAGCCCTCAACCCTCAGAGGCTTCTGTGGTCACAAAAAAATGACAAATCCCTGTAGTTTACACCAGCTGCACAACAAGTTGAATGTGCAGGATCCATCCACTCCTCCACAAGCCCTTCCCCCTCACTAAAAAGACTGAACAGAATATCAAACATTCAATTAACAAACAGCATTAGAAAAATCAAGAATGCAGGTATTTTAATCTGAGTTGAAAAACTTCAAATCTTCTTTTAATAGAAATCTTTTTGAATTATGCTCTTGTAAATCAGAATCTGCTCCCTGAACTATTAAAAACAACAAACCAAATAGCATTTCTCTTTCCTCTATTCTCAGTCCTGTGTTGTGAATTCTCTTAGTGGACTGTGAACTTATTGATTTTTGGCTATCTGCACCATTCATTCAATAAGCTTATCACCAAACTTGGCCTTAAAAGATGCTCAGAGCAAATGAGAAAGTGCAATACCTATTCTTCATTAATGACTAAATTCTCCTTTTGTTTCAGAGGAGTCCTTATAGAAAAAAGTTGAACTCTAGCAAAAAGTTGGAAGATGGACACAAGCATGATATTTACCATCATGAGCCCATGGGAAGATCTGGTTAAAGGACAAAGGAAACAATTTGCATGGATTTAACCTTTAAAACAATAGTTTGATCAGTAAGGTTTACTGGTTCTCCCCAAGGTTCAAAAGCTGGAAATGAAGCAGTCTGTCTCAACGTAAGTGGGTAGATTCTTATGTCATGAAATACACTTGAATCATCCCCTTATAACCTAAAACAGAAAAATCAAGGAAAGACCAAGATCTCCTTACATGAATCCTCTAGGATCATGTGTAGGGAAGATGATGTACAGTCTCCTGTAAAATAAATAAATAAATAAACAAACAAACAAAAAGGTAAAAACACCAACCAAAACCCCCTAAACCAACACATGAACAGTCCCTTAAACTTAGAAACTCCCCAAAGCTTGCATGCACCCATGGGTCTTTTCCTTCCACACAGGCACTCACTAACCCCCTATGGTATTCTGATGCAGACATTTTGTTGTTATGTACAGTATTCCTGGACTCTAGGTCTTCATTGTGTCACTGTGGATTTCAAACAAGATCAAAAAGATACCCTTCCAAAATCCAAAATATCCTTAAAGATTTTTATAAATATAACATCAAAATTATCAAGATGCTAAAATCTGTCTCTGTGATCACTTTCAGATATTTGACAGCATCACAGAGAGTGAAGGATCTGTATTACCTAGAAAGAAAATTATCTGTGACTCAGATTATCTCTTTGAAAAAATGTGATTTGACTGAAAAGTCTTGTAAAAAAAAGTAACAAGCCAGAAATTAACTATATCAGAGACAAAAACCTAGAGACCGAAGAAACCCTAAGAGATGGAAAGTGTGAAAAAACATTATTTGCATTTTACTACTAGGGCAATCATGTGTCCAAAGCCAGAGAGTAGTGTTAGAAAGCAAGCAAGCGAACAAACAAAAGCCCTACTTAAGTGGCTAAAAGTCCCAGCCTACATGTACGGAGAGGAGAAGATTTTGAGAGAGGGGTACTGATAACATGGATCAAGGAGCAGAGTGATGAGACCTACAAGCACCCTGAGACTGTGGGATTCACTTTGTCTTGGAGCAAGCTGAGAAGGTACAGATGAGATGCAAATCTCTGAAATGTGTACATTGTGGGTATAACTCCATCTTGTTGGCTGTATTCCTTTGGGTGAATAAACAGTACATCCATTTAGAATGAACTAGTCTGAATCACTTTTAATCAGCTCACAGGCTTCAGGAAAGAGGTACCTTAAAGATAATAATTACTGTTAGTAGGTAGATATGGCCATTATGTGAGAAGATGGAGGAGGGCAATTATATCTGGCATTCTTTCTATGTAACCCTGACAAGAGCAAAATTAATGGGTTTGCAGAGATGTGCTCCAGATTCAACACACCTGCAAAACGTACAGGAGGAGATTTGAAACTTGGAGGAAGCGTTCAGCAGGACTAGGGAGAGTTCATACAGTCAGTTTTCCTGTAAGTCATTACATGAACTAGAAAAAAAGGCTTATTTGTCTGTGTTTCTAAAACTTTTTAGAAACACAGTTATTTGGCATGCTTGAAAAAGAGGTCTTTCATTACAGAAAAACTTTTTATACAGGTCTTTTAGATATCTCTTGCTGCTGAATAGCTTCTCAGTTCAATAAAGCACTTATTTGGCAACAAACCTTCTATAAGCAAACTCTTAGGGCTTTGTCTATGTGGGCCTTCTTCAGAAATTAATTCTGGCTTCTTTTTGTGACAATTCCTTTGGTTTCTTGTTCTTAAGCAAAGAACATGCCTTTACTTACAGACACTATTGGATTTTAAAAAAATTAATATATTGAAAAAAATGTTTCTTGCTTATACACAGGAATTGAAGGGAAACTGACAGATTTAATGTTTATTTCTATGACAGTTAGACTTGATTCTTTATGAGTTATTTATTCTGAGATACCCTCTATTCAGGCTTTACCACTGAATACAAAGAAACAGTTTAGGCTTACTTACATATATGTGTAAATTTATATTTAAATATATATATATATATATATATATATGCATTCTTGAAACTGGGCAGAAGATCATTGTTGTGAGGAATTCAGGCAGGTTTTTCTACATAGTAATTGTATTTATTCAGTACTATTCTACCAATATGCTTCAGTATCGGAGACAACAATTACTCCAAAATATCAGTGCAGCAAGTTCTGCTCTTGCCTTGATGCCTTGATGCTGTGGGGGCAACTTCATGTTAAGGAAGTTAAAAACCTGTACAGAACTGAGAAGTCCAGTAACAATCTATGTTTAGGTAATCAACACTACACCTACTCCTGACTTTCACAACTTCAAATGAAAAACTTCTATAAGAACTAAGCTAGGATTCTTTTGTGCTGGTCAATCAATTCCTTATGTGTGGACATGGAAATCTAAAGAGCTCTAGCAGCTCTAGCATGTACTGATAGCAGAGGAGGTTTAGGGCTTGATATTAAGACTTTCTGAGGCCCAGAATCTCCAGCTGAATAATGTGGAAGGTTAATGTTTAACAACTTGGGTGAAAAGAAAAAAAAGGCTTTTATTGTGGCTTGCAAGGGAAATGCTGGTCTATCTCTTATTAGGAATTTGCAGCTCTCTCAGTATCCAGGGATGCTAACACATGAATGTTTTGTGCAGGAGCAGTTAAAACTTCCAGAAAAAAATACGGAAATGAAACAGAGTCAATGTATTTGTGATCTTACAGGCTTTCTGATGGCTATGACTCTGAGTATATAATTAATTATTTGTAATACTGTAGTGTTTGAAAAGGGGTTATGAAAGAAGGAGTCCATTGTGTCAGGAGCAATCAAATTCAGAACAAAATGCAGCCATCACTTCAAAGGATTTTCTACTTACGAAGATTAGATCAATAGCCTTTAATCTAGCTCTCTTAACCTTAATAATTCTGTTCAAACCATAGGATGAGGCATTATGTACTTACAGTACCAGAATTAAATCAGCTGAGCTAAAGTATCCTGTGGGATGCCAATCATTTTCTCCCAACAAAGAAATAACCCACTGCTGGAGTGTCACCTGTGATCCAACAAACTACTATCAAAAAATGAGACACTGAATATAATACATCATAGAGGACAGAAGGATTCAGCCAGAAAAAGATACTTGAGAAAACGCAGATGAACCTCACCAGAGATCATCACCTTCACCTGTTCTGATGAACTTTAGTCCTCAACCCATTTTAGCCTTGGATAACTTTTTTTATTCCCCACTGGACTTAAAAAAGATCCAGCTGGTGATAAAAAAGAAATATGAATTTTTCAGTTATTTGAAAGTCCTGAAGTGTCAATGGTCACGTTGGGTGTAAGGAGCATGAAAACTTTTTTTTCACTGACTACTTCAGTAGGATAACTTTTCACATAAGGTCTTTTAAAATTCATCAACCAACAAAATGCTAACATATGAGTTACTTCTCTATTTGATCTTTTCCAGATCACCTGAAATCTTCCTTGAACAGTGCAAGAAAATAGTCGCTAAATATTATAGCCTCTTTCTCAGGACAAAACACAATCACATATCATTATTTTACATTCATTCTCTCTCTTTTTTATCTGTACATAATGAAGCTAATGTCACAGAACATAGTAAGGGTGTTTTACTTCTTTTGGATTTTTTACTTGGGTGGCTGTAGTATTTTTCTTATACTAGAAAAATAGAGAACCCTTTTAGAGTCACAGAAGTAGATAAATCCCATTAATTCCAAGAAGGTTATAAAATTCGTATGCAGATTTCATTAAGATTGACAGGAGTATTTTCATTGATCCTAGTGGAAAACATTATGCAGAGGGGCAGGATATGCAGATTTCCAAGATGGACCATATTCTTTCCACACACATAAAATAGAACTATTTTGGAGAAATTCTTAAAAAATGGAGGACATATGGTCTGGGAATGTACCTGAATTTCCAGAGAGAATCAGTGACAAAGACAATTCATACATGGCCAATTACAAGCATCAACTTATGGTTATATCTTGCAGCATGATTTTGCTTCCTTGGTGATAATTTACCCTTAATCCCATTTATCTGAATATTTCAATGATTGTTAAACATTTTGAATGATCAGAATTGGACACTGAGATATTTAGGGATAAGTCCATAAGTGATGACTGGATACAGTTTTGATCTTTCCTTAACTGTAGACCACTAATTTTCACCTATTTATTACTGATCTTAATAACCTACCTTCATTATATCACTGCCTTGGAAGTTCTTTCTAGTATTCATCTATCCTTCCTATGAAAATCTTGTGTTAACCCTTTCCTTGGGATTTGCCTGATAGTCTCCAATATGAAATTGCAGAGGATGTGCTATCTTGCTTCATATGCCTGGATAAAGAGTGCCAAGCACTGTACCAATGGTCAGCATTGCTGCAAGTCTACTGTCACCAATAATAAAATGTAAAGCTATGTCTGTGTGTGGGTGTTGTGGTTTAAACCACCACAGTGGGCTACTTCCAATACCAGCACTGCAGTCTTTTCGCAGGTCAGCTGAAGCCAAAGCAACTTAATTTAACTCAATCAAATTGTGGGTGTGCTCATTTCCTAGTGGGGAGCATCCTCACGTAGGCTATTTTGCTGAAGACAAGGCAACAGTCAGGGTTTCTTGTGATCAGGTCAGCTCCGGAGAGGTCAAACGCTCTGCTGCAGTGTCAGCCTTTGAAATTGAAAGTGCAAGGGAAGCCACAGGGAGTCAGGTCTCTCCTGCAGCGAAGGTGGCAAAGCGACCTTTGCTGTGTATGTGCTATTGTCTGATTACTGTTTCTTTCATTTCCGTGTGAGTCAGCCTGGTCCTACCCACCTTCCCGGAGAAAACTAGCATGGAGTCAAATAATGTTTTGCTTTTCAGGACCAACAGGTTTGGGCACAGGCTTTCTTAGTGGAGTGGAAAAAACGATCTTGCTTTGCAACACAGTCATCTGTTTTCTGTGTCAAAATATAGTTTTATTTTCCCTGAGGTTATAGTAAGACAGTAGTTAAGGAAAAGATAGAATGATCAAAAGTTAACCAAAGTTGTCTGGATAATGTGTAGATTCATTATTTTCAGGAAAAGTATATATTCTGTAAAATAGAATACATCTAAAAACTGTAAGTATATTGACATGTTAGGAAAGATTTTACTAAGCTTAATGACCCATGAACATATCTGTGTGACAGAATTTGAACTCAGATTTATTTCTCATTAACTGGAGTTAACTTTTCTGTTACCTTTGTAACAACCAACAGTAAACACTCATGAAGTGACAAACCACCACACCACCTCTAACCTGATATTTTAGAAAGGGTAGCCCTACAGAAAAACAATAAAGTCAAAAATGGTAAACCATACTAGTACAGATTATTAAATGATAGCTTGTTGCAAAATTCCTGTTGATTTGCTGGAAAACCTGAAGAGTTTTACTACTTGTGTTCGCTCTCTAAAGAAGTCTATATTCCTCAGAAAAAATATTACAGAGGGAAGGATAGGTTATCTTAAAGTAGATTTGAAACTGGTTTTACATAAAAAATTAAAAGTTTGCTTTGTGCCTGGAAACTAAGCACCAGTATGGTAGGTTTTGTTCCTAAACGTAATGCAAAGAGATTGATACTAACATTAATGTAATTCAGAAGAGACAGTATGAATAAAAATGAGAATTAAAAAATGGAAATATATTCTACCTAAACTCACTAATAACTTGTTTTTGCTTTTAGAAGTCTGCTTTAGAAAAGATTAAGAGCATAATTCACCTCTGAAACTGAGCAGAACTCTGTACAGAAAAAGCAGAAGTACAAACATAAATTTATAGGTCATTTATAGAGGGAGTGCCAGCGGCTAAAGCTTATATTTTGGGACTCTCTTGTCCCTGGGACCTCTCTGGCAGGCAGGAATAATCAGATGGGACACCCAAGCAAGTCAGCAAGGTCGAATCCCAGTCTATTTGTCTTTGCTCCTCCAAATGGGAAAGTTTCAAAGGCAGACACCATCAGAAGCCCTGTTTCCAAAATCAATGTGAGAGGATCACACCATGTGGACCCCAAGAGTAAGAGGTTTTAATCTGAATCATATGTGAGCCAACAGCAGGTATTTGGAAATGGATAACTGAAGCTGAAAAACATCAGTTACATTTTTTCAGCTGCCAAACCCTTAAAAAAATGGCATTGCTTCTGACCTGAAGGAAAAGCATTTTGAAAGTGAACTTGATCTTAGAATAACAGACAACCCAATTAGCAAGGTATAAGCAACCTGTCCCTACATGGAAATTTTAAAGCAAAACTTCTGTGTCTCTGTCCATCACAGATATGTCCCTTTTACCAAATGAGAGAAGTAAGCATTTTCAGGAGGTGATACATCTAATTTTAAGACAGATGTGTGAGATAGATGTACCGCCTTCTGGAGGTGACATTTTTTCTCTCCACTGATCAGTAAGGTGACCGAGGATGAACTAGATCATGTTTTGATGTCTGCTTTGTAGATAAGTTGAGAAATATTTCTCAAGTTAGGTTTTTGCTATTTCTTTCTGCAATAAAATGTTCTGGTCCCTCCAATCACACAGGAGTAATGAGAAATATTTTTCTTTAAGTTTTATATTTCTCTTTCCTGGCAATATTTTTAATGTCCATTTGACCATCAGGAATCAAATAACAAAAATTACAAAAAAAAAAAAAAAAAGTGAAATTGCTTAAAAATAATTGAAAATAAAGGAGCATCTTGAAAAGCCTCTTCCTATCTTTTTTTTCCACAGAATATTAACAGTTTCAGAAGACGAACTGTGATAGAGTGCTAAGATATTGCATTTGTTTTCCTCATTCATTTGATAAAAAATTAAAGGATTTTTATCATGTTTCATTTTCCCAAAGAAACTATATAAAAATTGCAAGTCCCATTCAGTTGTTCATTTACAATTATCATGGATTCACTAAAAAATTATTTTTTAAAGGAAACTATTATTTCCAATACAAGGAATTGTACTATATATATCATGTGTATACATTTTTATTTTTTTACTTAAAAGGTCATGAAAAGGAGTCAAGGAGTATTTTTGGCTTGGTTTTTTATTTCATAAATTGATGAAGGAGCAATTGTGGAACGTAGGCTAATAACTTCCACTGATTTTTGCTTGTTAGTGCAATGGGGTTTTATGGCCCTGTGTAAAAAACAGTGGCTTTGACCACATTTTAGTTTTTTGCCCCTCTTGATTCCATTATCCTGTTCCACACTGGGGTGAAGTGAAAACTGGGTCCAAAATAGGATTTGTTGTTGTTGAAAACAACACTTTAAAATTCATCTTACTTCTTGTCTAAGACTGTTTCTTTTGAAATCCTAGGATCTACTGCTACAGTAAGTTACAGCAAAGGAAAGTGTCTGTTAGGAAGCCAGAAGAGTTTCACACTGCCTTTTTCAAAATGAGATTCTAGTGGCTGAATCTCACAGGTACTTCAAAGTCAGGTGAAATAAAAAGCTGCTTTCAGTAAACATAGTATAAATTTACCACAAACTCAAACCATGAAGACTTTTTCCGATATAGCTTTACACTTGAAACAGAGGCCTACTAAAACAAAACAAAACAAAACAGAACAGAACAAAACAAAACAAAACAAAACAGAACAGAACAAAACAAAACAACATTTCTGGCCATTTTTTATATGAAGATCCCAAGGGCTTCCTATCAGAGGCAGACTACCAGACCTTATTTATTTCCAATATGGTGGTCACTTTTGTCCATGCCTGATATTTCCATGTCAAACTGCTAGTGATGACAAGAGGAAATCTTCATAAACAACATTTGAAAGTTACAGTGTAAATGGTCCCCTGATGTAAATCTTCACAGCTATAGAGTAATCAAAACAATTATGATCATTTATAACAGCAGAAGAGCTGCTTCATTTAAATATAATGTCTTTCTTTAAAATGGCTTGATAGCATGGCTGAACCCTGTATGTCCTTAAATTTCTGAATGGATGGGTTTTCCTCTCATATGAACAATGTATACAGGCCTTAAGGAAGAGAACTGGATCCTATCCAGACCCAAATCTATATGGTAGGTCTTCAACAAGGTTTGGGAGGCTTTAACTACTGAATAAATTTTTCTGATGGGATTATTTAGTTAAATTAGAAAACTAAAGAATATAGCTGGTTGCTTTTTCTTTCTTGATTTAGAAGGCTCATTTCACTGCATTAAGTGCAGAGGAGTAGTTGCTATTCCAACAAGTGAAATATCCTGAGGAGAAAAAAATGTTAAATGCTTCTTTTTCACTAAGAGAGCTCTAATATCAGCCAAATGCCTATGGCATTCTCCTCACTAAGATACTGCATTTCTTACCAGAAAAAAAAAAAGGGAGTCTATAAGTTTGAAGAATTCTATGCAATTCTTGGTAGCTAATGGTTATATTCTGATACAGGCAAATGACTGGAAATTTTCTTGACATGACAAGTTATGCAAATATAGCCAAAGTGTGGGAAAAAATTACTAAAGTCAATGGAAGTCTGACTTAGTTTTGCATAGGCTACTGCAACTGTCCCATGCAATGATACCTTATTTATTGATATACTCTTCCTCTGTGAAACTTTGTCTTGGTGGTTTTATTACAGCACTACAACACTCTAAACATTTCTTAGTTTGAAGATTTTTGTTCTCCAAAGACTTTTTTGGGGGATTTATTATAGACAGTGTATGCAGGAAGCTCTTACCCTGACTAAGAAGAAAAAAGTTCTAAAATGAGGGAGTCAGTAGCTGGAAGGAAGGAACTTAATTCTTACTTTTTCTTTCACCATGCATTCTACCTTTTACTTAGCAGAGACCAAATACAGGCACATGATGCAAACAAGGAAAGGGGTTGTCTTCTTCTTCATAGAGTAATCATAGAATCTTAGAATGGGTTGGGTTGGAAGGGACCTTAAGGATCATTTAATTACAACCCCCCTGCAACAAGACCAGGTTGCTCAAAGCCTCATCCAGCCTGGCCTTGAAGACAGCCAGGGATGGGGCACCCACAGCTTCCCGGGGCAACCTGTTCCAGTGTCTCACCACCCTCTCTGTGAAAAATTTTTTCCTGATATCTAATCCAAATCTACGTGCTTTTAAATGAATGAAAATACTAATACTCAATTTTAAATTTTACATTTTAGACATAAAGGGTGTGAGTTGTAAAAGGAAAATTACTTTCAGATTCAACTCAACTTAAAGTAGCCATTAAAAATAGGTCAGACAAACAGGACTTGAAAATTGTCATAGATCACAGATTCACAGAATCACAGAATCCCAGAATGGTTGAGGTTGGAAGGGACCACTGGACGTCATCTGACCCAACCCCACCACTCAAGTAGGGCCTCCTACAGCAAGTTTCCCAGAACCATGTCCAAATGTTTTTTTAATATCTCCAAGGACAGAGACTCCACAACCTTGGTCACCCTCACAGTAAAAAAGTGTTTCCTGTGTTAAGAGGAAAGCTCCTGCGTGTTCAGTTTTTGGCCGTTGCCTCTGGTCCTGTCACGGGGCACCACTGAGTAGAGCCTGGCTCTGTCCTCTTTGCACTGTCTCTTCAGGTATTTATATACACTGATGAGATGCCTCCTGAGCCTTGTCTAGGGAAAACAGTCCCATATCCCTCAGCCTTTCTTTGTACGTAAGGTGCTCCAGTCTTCCAATCATAAGTCTATTTTCTCTGTTTTCTCTCTGCGTATTCTTTAAGGATTCTCAGACGATTAACTAAGACACATACAATGGGGACATGCACGTTTAGTCAGACTCGAGAGCTGAAATGACCATGCTTCTTAAGACAACACTGACCCGGTTATATAATGCACCTATTCATTTCTTGCTATATACTTCAGACCTATTATCATGTTTAACAGAGAAAGCTTTACTAGAATATTTGGCATGTATAACTTACAGCTGTTCTAGCAGTTTATGTTTTGAAATGTACTACCTTATTTCCTGGCTCTAGAGGATTTGCTTTCTCAATGTTTCAAAATGCTGCCTTTTTATGATTCCCTTTTGATCACCACAAAGAATATTCAAATACTTTCATTCAAAATTCCAGTGTGTTCTGCATCAGTGGATGATCTGGTCCCTTCTTTGAAACTCACAGGCTGAACCATTGACAAAACTAAACCACGTAGCTTAACGTGACCACTGACCTTTCCACACGTTCCACTGTAATATCCTGATACTGGAGACAGCGTGAATCCTGATATCAACATTATAACGTCTTTGGACTGTACAGCCTGCATAAAACAGAAAGAAGTAACATCAGTCTGATAAAGAACATTTAGTTTTCGTATTAAAATAAAAATAAATCATAGATTAATAATATGAACATATTACAAGAAAAAGTGCAAAGAACTACGGAGATACAGTGAATTAATATTACTATTTAATATTAAATCTTTAAAATATAAAAGGAATCTAAGAATATTAAAGCTCAGTCACATTGAGATCTAAAAATTGAAATTTCCCCTTTTTTGGTTTTTTTTTAATGGTTATTGAGTTTGCGTTATGAAAAAACAGATGAGGTAGCAATGTGTTTTTGCCTCATACCTCAGTACATAGCTAAGATGTGCATAAATCTGCACTACCTGATGCTCTGCCTGGCACTGCTTATTTACCACAATGAAGGCTTATTGGGGAAACTATAGTAATAAAAACTAAGCTACAACTCTGAACCAGTCCTGCAATGTATGACATTACAGGAAAAGGATCTTGGAATTTTTTTAAGTGTGGTTTCTTTTAGCCCTGTAAAAAAAATAAATCAGAAAAGTGATAAAACGGTAATGTTTAAAATAAGAAAGAAATTAATGTATTGAAATACAGAATGCCTTAAAGATTCCAGCAGTGCTGCAAAGATACTGTCATGTGAACAGTGCCATCTAATGGGGTTTTTTGAGATTAGCTGGCACAAGTATTTATGAAACTGACTTGAGCAGCACTCTCACGTTGTAGCAGAGCAGCTCTCTGAACATTATTAGGAACATTAATAGATTTACTGGGAGAACCCTGCATTGTCATCATGTAGAGAAATTACATTTTCGATAAAATCCTGTTGTTTCTGCCACTGTTCTTACTGTATTGTGTAACATTTAAACTTGATTTCAACATGAAACAATCTCACAGCTATATATTTGTTTTAAAAATAAACTGCAACCATTTCAATACTGAAATCATATTTTCAATACTGAAAAATATTTTTAAAAACAGTAAATAAAAATATTATTTGATCTAAAGACCAGGAATTACAAGGTCAGAATGGAAAAGAGAGGAGATATTGACAAGCAGGAAAACAGGGAGAAACCTCTGAATTATAGTTTTATCCTATTCTTAGCTAAAAGTAAAAATTTAACAACAATAACTGAAGAACTCTCAATTCTTCTCTATTTTTGGTCTCTAGCTGCTTCTTCTATCTTCCCTTAACCCTAACATATTTATGGGGTGGTTACTTCGTGATTGTATTTCAAGTTCACAGATTCACTATGCAACAATATTTTCAGTGTAGTGATCGTCACGCAATGTAATATTGAAAAATAACATTTATATACCGCAAGAATTCCACAGCAGGAATATGTCTCTGTTGCTCTAAGATGGTTTAGAATAAATAGAACAAGAAGCTTCCTACGGAGCTTTAAGCCACCCTATAGAATCCAGTATTCCTGCCATAGAGTTCTGTAAAAATCTACAGGGATGAGAACATACTCTTAAGCTGTACAGCCTTTTTTTTCCATGGGGAAAAAAAAGAAACTGTAGTCACAAAGAAAACCGGGGATGATCGTTGTAATAAAACTACAGGCTATGTTTTATAAAGCTATAAACACAAGCTTCAGCCACAAAACAAGCTAGCTGTCTTTAGCCTACCCAACAAACAGATACATTTCCAGGCCCTATAAAATACCTCTGAGCTTCTAATTAATAAAATTCCAAGCATAATCTGTGTAGTTCAGGTAATTCAGTGAATGTCTAACAATGACATGCACTCAATGCTACACATACCTATGCTGCAATATCTAGAGGAACTTCCACAGCATTTAATGAATTGTAATTATGGATGACCTTGCTCTTGATGACTTAAGCTGTGCATCCATTGTGCATGTATCATAAGGTGAAATTCCATCATAGCATTTCTATTAAGGGACCTCCAGTGCTCTGCTATACTTACAATGCAGAACTGCCACTAATATTAGAGGAATATGAAAAAATATATACATATAAAAAAAAAATCGATTGCAGTTCATATCTGCCATACCATAGAAATGACTCTTCTCCAAAATTACAGTACAAAAACTCAGTGAAGTACATTTCAGAGTCTTACAGTGTTGCAGCATTCTCAAACTCGGAATATTTCTCATGCAAAATATAAAGCTAGTTTTGCCTTCACATTAAACTAAAGTCATACTCTTCTCTATTGTTACCTGTGAGATACAGGGAACAACTGATCATTTACTAATAATGACAGTCTTAAACATCTGAAAGAGCAAATCGTGCAGACTGGGCTTCCCCGCACACCCTTCCACAGTTCATGCTTTCCAAACCTTTTAGTACTTTTTATTTCTCTTCTCTGAATTCTGTCGAAACTGTCTATGTCTTCCTTAATATAGAGTGCCCAAATTCCAAACAGTACTCTGTCTGAGGCCTCTTCCATTCTGGTTAATGCATGATAATGAATTTGTCCCCATGGTTCACGTAAAGTATTGGTGCTAATGCATCTCAGAGTGAGAACCGACTCTTTTGTGGCACACGTTATGGATGACTCACTTTTAATTTGTCTTCAAGTATGATTTCAGATTTATTTTCTCCAGTATGGCTGACAACCCAGGTTTTCCCACAGGCCTGCAGGGCAGGGGCTTGATAGCCAGGGCCCATTCTGTCACCCCAGTCAGGAGCAGGGCAGGCTGGGGGGCAGCCAAGGCAGCTCCAGCCCCAGACATCAGGCACCTCCCTGGCAACAGGGACAGGCCAAGGCCAGGCCAGGACATCAAGTCAACATGATAGTCAGGCTCAGGATCAGCAGGCGAAAGGCCAGGCAAAGTTATGGTAGCTCAGGCCAGGACTTGGCTTCTTTGCAGCTCCCAGAGGTGGGAAGGGGGAGCAGCCTCACTTCTCCCCACACGTCTTCCCAGCTCTTTCTCCTCCCACTCCTCCCCAACAGTCTGGTTAAAGGCCACAGGCACATGTACTATCAGAACTCACCTCGTGTGCAGACTGCCAAACCCCTTTCTGGGGGGCAGAGTGTACAGCTGGCGGCAGTGGTGGTATTGATCAGAGCTGGGGCCTAGGACATGGTCACTTGCAATCCCACCTAAAACAAACTCTCATTTTGACCAGAAGTGACCGAAGCCTCCTCTTTGTCTTTTTGTGACCAAGTTGTACACTAACTTCAAGGTAATTTCATCACCATAATGAAATTTTGATTCATCACTACAACTCATTTTTTGTTAAGAAACAAGATGCAGAGCCTTGTTAGGTCAATATAGGGCATTTCTTGATTGCTCTTTATCGAACAAGCAAGTTGTGGTCACAAAGAAAAGTGTTACAATGCTTTACAGTTCGAAATTCAGACAGTTTTGACCCATTTGTTAGGCTTCAACTACTCACAGGTTGATGGCTCAGCAGGTTTCTCTAGCATCTTGTTGGGAATTAAAATTTGACCAGCAGTCCTGTGATGGTTATACACTCAGATGGATCTCAAGGTAAAAGGTTCTCCTGAAGCAAGCGTTTCTAAGATTTGGGAGTGACTCAGCAGGGTTAGTCGTTTTGCTGTCAGGCATCAGTATCTCATGAGTCAAGCAAATAAATTGTAATGACGCATTTTGAAAACTCAGGCACTGGGTGACTGCATAGTTTATGATTTCATCATTGTCAATTATAGAAACAATGTGAAGCTTGAATTCAAAAATACTAATAATTTATTTTTAATAATAGTGACTGAAAGTGAGTCAGTTAAATGATGAATATGACACTAATTCAGATGCCTAAGAAGTGAAATCTGTTGTTTTGATGCCCAGATTGTTTACTCAAAACCTTATAGTCTCCCATGCTTTTTCACTAATCTCCACTGTGCTTTCTGGCATTCCCTGTCTTCTCCAACCTTTACTCCTCATTTCAAAATATGTATATTTTTCATTCCTTATACCTATATCGGTCCTATATCAGGGCTTTGAACCTTTACCCTCCCGTGATTTTTTATTCATCTCTGTTGTGGAAGCGCTATTTACCCTTGCCTGTACCACTTACACAGACATTATTTTATGAATTCATACGGCCTGAAACTTCCATACACTTGCAAAAATATTTAATGTGAATTCTCCTTCAAAATAGGAAAATAAAACGTATAAATAAATGTTTCACACAATCTTCTGAGGGTCTTTTCCCTCACAAAACAATATAAGGCAGTCTTGGATAGTTTGATTAATGCTGCCATCCAGCGGCCGTTGGAGACTTAAACTCCATTCAAACATCTGCACTCTTCCAGCTCTCTGACCGATCTAAGTACTATTTAGCTTTTTCCTAGACTCAATTACTTCCAAGCAGACATTCAGTGAAGTGTGTAATAAGTTAGCTCCAAAACTGTCATTTAACATTATATTCCGATTTCATGTGACAAATTTATTTTTTGTTGTTAGAAATATTTTGTGGGTTTTCTTCCATAAAGGAATCTATATAGACAAAATTAAAGAAAGAGCAATCAACGCTTTGTTATTTAGCAGGTATATGAATATGTTTATCCTAACACCTTGCATATACTTGGTTTTCTCGAATATCTATCTTTCTCACCATCAGTTTATACAAGAAAGGATTTTTCTCTTATAATCTGTAAAAAGAAATAAAATTACAGACAGATAACTATCATTGATCTCAGGAGATCAAGACCAGACCTATCTCAAAGGCTATAAAATTATTGCAAACATATACTATTATTTTAGAATAAATCTAAGGCGTGAGTGTTCCAATTTTTTCATGGTAAGAAAGCTGTCTTAACAATTCATGAATCAGACTCCTTTTTCTCCCAGGATAACTTCATTCATGTCTACACTCGAAGTTAGACTACTGAACAAATAATTCTCAGGAGCCTTTCAATGACATCTGCTTTTCTCCATTGGTTTTATAGGTAGTTAAACATTGACTTTAAGAAGAGTGGATCCTAAAATTTGAAATGCCTTACTCCAACAGAATCCCTGTTTTAGCACTAAGAGGCTTTGGCATAGATTAAGAGTATTTGCCTATCAATCAAAGTGCTGCACTGTTTGCAAATGTTTTATGTCAGTGCCTGCATTGGGAGGCAGAGAGTTTGCTGAACTGAAGACACATGGAAGTGCTGAACCTCTTCTTGGGGACAAACTGGCTGAGAGATCATAAAAAATTACATCTCTGAATGAATATGAAAAGCCTGAGCAGAATCTACTCATTATCCTCCAAAAGAGGTTATAATTTGTTCATTCCAAAACTTCCTCATCACTAACATTATTGGTCTTCATCCTATATTTCAGTGATGACTTCCCTGGAAATCCAATCTTCATCCCAATTTCTGTATTAGTCAACAACATAGATATTGCCAGTGCAGCTGCTTGTCATCAAAAAGTCATCTTCCCTAATTCATACAGTTCTGGAATGGAAAGGGGATCTATTTTGTAAAAGCCTTGTTTCCATACACTTCTGTAATGTGAATTGAACAGTTTTTATAGAATTATTCTATGGGTTAACTTAGCTATAAGCCTGAATATTTTAGATACTTTTAGACCTAGTCATAATATTGTGAATCATTATCACTGTGCTAAACAGCTCCAAGAAAACAACAAGGATAAAACAGTTCAGTGCATTTAATCACTAGGCTTTCATTCAGACATGTTGTTTTATTCCTTTTTTCCTGACAACCATCAAAATAAAGCTAGCATTAGGAGCAGTTCATAGAAAAAGGGATAAGGAAATGGCTGTTTCTGTACTTAATTCCACCATTTTATCCACAGTGATGAAAATCAACTGCCAAATGAGAAATTTGTGATGGGCTCGGGCAGAGGACTGTATGAAAGGGGTGAAAAAGATCTCAACCATATAAAATCCAGTAAAACCTTTGATGTGATGCCACAACAAAAAGTTGAACATTTAACTGAGGACACTGACATTAGTAGATGAATTAGTAAATTAGTTGAGCTCATTATACAAATTCATAAATTAACTAAGGGACCAAAGTGGAGGGGCAACAAGTTCTGCAGAAAGGGAAGTTTCACCAGCCAGGTTGAAAATAGGTGAAAAATAGATTCTTCCAGGTCATTCTTGAAATTTATTTTACTTAACAGTTTGATTGTAAGAGCCTCAAACTAAAAGTTAGGAGCTGTAGATGGAATCTGATCATGATGTAAAGGCTGGAGATAATACTAACAACAATATCAAAGGCTGGACTAGTGAAATGGGAAGAAGTATAACAGTAAGAAATTTTAGATCATGCATTTAGAGTCCCTTACAAGAAAACTGATTTTGTGAACTGAAAATTTAGCAGCCAAACATGACAGAGGAAGAAAACCAATTATGTTTTTCTGGATCCTGTGAGTTGCCAGTGTAGTAGAGCCAAAGCAAACATAATTCTTTTCCACTGAGAAACTAATAGTTCCACCGTCCTGCTGAGAATTTGAGGTACCGTATATAATTCCAATGAACCCATTGAAGAAAGATGAAGAAATTTTCAAGTAGATATAGAGGCAATCATCACATGCGCTTAAGAAGATGAGGAAAGAAGCCTGAAAGACTGGGCTTGCCTAGTTTCATGAAGCAAAGGCTGAGAAAGCATATAATTCATGGCCCTTTACTTCTTCCACTAGAAAAAAATGTGGACAATGAGAACTTAATTAAGTGTGGTTCCTCATGATTAAAACCAGATATATACTGTCTATTCTGCTTTGTTACCTTCTACTGAAGAAAGAATTCAAGGGGAGAAGAGGAAGTAAAAGTCTAGTGATTTTGACCTAACAGAATGATCCCTGAGCAATCATTCCACCCAGCATGTGGGACTTACAGGCGCAATTTATCTACCTTCTCTTAAATTTTGTGCTGCAACATCAGATAAGTGGCATCCCAAAAGTGCATACTGAATGATTAACTGAGAAATGAACTTCTAAAACATATTAGGTGAGATGAATTTCACTCTATCTTTCTAACACACGCATGTTAAGACAGAGTCTGTGTGAGGTACTGCACTCCCCAGGTACCACAGACTCAGGAGAAAATGAAAGCCGTTCTGTAATAGATACACAGAAAGAACTCAGAACAGATTGTTGTTTGAGCCATTTACTTACTCATATTATAGTAAAGAACCGCACGTTATCTGCAGTTCTCACATGATAAAAAAATACCTCCAGAATGAATACAAGGACTGAAATTATTTAGGGAGTCCTTTTATCATCATAAGCTATCATCATGAGAATATAACTGAAATCAGTTTATATGAGTCAGCAAATCCAAAGCAAGAAATGTAGCTATCCATGCATTTCTGGACTGTATTATACCTTTTATAATTTTTGTTTACAGCTAGGCATTCTGAAGCATCATATAAAATCAACAGCCTTCACTATTTGCCACACAGGCCTCTGAAACGTCATGAAACACTATGATGAGCAAGAATGAATACTGCCCAATTAACTTCATTTAATAGACACATTCTGTCCCTGAAAGGCCATTACACACAGACTATGCTTTTGATATTTTCCATCTTTTACACACAGACTGCAAAAGGCTGAACATTTTTCTGTGTTTGTAGCTGTGACCACAAATTATTTTAACCTCCTTTTGTTAGCTGTATGTAAACAACAACAAACACTAATGACTCATTTGGATTGACAGACAAGCAAATAAATGAAAACTTTCCTCTGCTATTAACAGTTGTTAAAACAACTCTAAGATGAATTTAAAAATTACACTGAAAAATATGGTCAGTTAATATTCTAAAACCCATCTATAACTAGTAATTTTTCCTTTGTATAGGCATACATAATGTAGATTAGTGGAGCTCTCATTTCACATTGTTTTTTTCTGAATTTGGTGCAAAACAAAATCATCACAATTATCTCTGTGATATTAGCACATCCAACTACATACTCCTGTAGATAAATGGATTAAGTGGCTATCTCCCCATTATTTATTTCCAAAATTTTTGGTGGTTGTAAAGCTAGATTTTCTGATACTTTCTGTTTTAAGTTGCACATGAATTTGCCATATACAAATTATTTTGCTGAGTTAATTTTTTTGCAATGTCCAATGAGCTTCAGCAATAAAAGTCATGGTTTTGTGAACACAGGGACTACCCAAGTCACCTATGATACATTTAACTGAATAAAATCCCATAATATAATAAATAAGGCAGCTATTCTTAAAGAGATATTCCTTGAATTTCAAACATCCTATTGTCATTATTGAATGAAGTGCATTAAGATAGACTAGTGTACTGCAGTAACAAAATATGACATGCATCAGAGTAGTATATGACATCTGAAACTGAAAAAAGATACCTTCAGCATCAAGTTTTTTATAATTTTTTTTTTAAAATGGGTTTCTGATACACTGACAATGCACCTATGAGTTCAGCCATCAAAATAAAAAATGTCAGTGTGAGATTCACAGACTGTCAGATTCACAGAGTGTTAGGAGTTGGAAGGGACCTCTGGAGATCACCTAGCCCAACCCCCCTGCCAGAGCAGGATCACCTAGGGTACATCACACAGGAACAAGTCCAGGAGTCTCCAGAGGAGACTCCACCCCCTCTCTGGGCAGCCTGTCCCAGTGCTCTGTCACCCTCACAGGGAAGAAGTGTTTCCTCATGCTCAGGTTGAACCTTCTGGTTTCCAGTTTATGGCCATTGCCCCTAGTCCTGTCACTGGACGCCTCTGAGAAGAGCCTGGCCCCATCCTCCTGACACCCACCCTTTAGATATTGATAAGCATTGATAAGATCCCCCCTCAGCCTCCTCCAAGCTAAACAGACCCAGCTCCCTATACTGTTGTAGAGCAGTATATCTCCATGTGCAAAATGATCCAGGCATTTAATTCCTCTGAGATCAATAACAAGTTGCTTGTTTATGTCAGCTGCGGAGTTGATCTAATATATAGAAGTCATAAACGAAAATACTCAATTGTCTTATCCCTCTTAAGTTGTCTGTTTAACAATGGCCTCATACATAACAATAACAATTTTTATTCCTTCCATTTCTGAATGCTATGAGGTTTTTAAAAGAACACTTGTGGGATAGCAGAGTGGATCATACAGGTATAGTAATGTCCATTTTAAATTTCCTAAAATCATCAGTTCCTGAACTTTAAAGAACTTAAAGACCAACTATGCTTCTGATACCAAGACAAACACATTTACATGGACATTTCTCCAGATTTCATGTTGATCAGAAATGCTGGATGACTGGCTTTGGTGATTTTGGAAATTTTTAAGAGAAATAACATTCTGAGTGTGGAAATTTTCTTTATTATAAAGTATTTGCTGAATAATGGGAAGAAATTTAGGGGGAAAAAAATCCAAAAACTTTATCTTGCAATTAAATTATTAAAAAGTAAATTATTCAAAATTTCACTCATCACAGAAAATAAAAAAAAATAGAAACTTTTAGTATCCTGAACTGACTGCACTAAAGCTACTGATACATCTTAAACCCAGGAATTCCATATATGCTGTAAGTTTTGGATTTATTCTAGTTAACAAGAGTGTATTTGATGTAAAATGTAAAACATTACAGCAAGGCTTTTGACACTGTCTCCCATAACATCCTCATATAGGTAAACTTAGAAAGTGTGGGTTAGATGAGTGAACAGTGAGGTGGATTGAGAACTGGCTGAATGGCAGAGCTCAGAGGGTGGTGATCAGGAGTGAGGAGGCCTGTGACTAGCAGTGTTCCCCAGGGGCCAGTACCAGGCCCAGTCTTGTTCAACATCTTCATCAACCACCTGGATGAGGGGACAGAGTGTATCCTTGGCAAGTTTATTGATGACACAAAACTGGGAGGACCAGGCGGAGTGCTGATACACCGTAAGGCTGTGCCACCATTCAGTGGGACCTGGACAGGCTGGAGAGTCGGGCAGAGAGGAACCTAATGAAGTTCAATAAGGGCCAGTGTAGGGTCCTGCACCTGGGGAGAAATAACCCCATGCACCACTACAAGTTGGGGGTTGACCTGCCAGAAAGCAGGTCTGCAGAGAGGGACCTGGGAGTCCTGAAGGACACTAAGTTGACTGTAAGTCAGCAATATGCCCTGTGCCCAAGAATGAAAATGGTTTTTTGTTGGTTTTTGGGTTGCGGGGGTTTTTTTTATAAGGGTGCATTAAAAAAGCGTGGCCAGCAGGTTAGGGGAGGTTATCCTCCCCTTCTACTCTGCCCTAGTGTGGCCATATCTGGAGTACTACATCCAGTTCTGAGCTCCCCAGTTCAAGAAAGACAGGAGACTACCGGAGAGAGTACAGTGGAGGGCCACAAAGATGACCAAGGGAATGGAGCACCTCTATTACGAGGAAAGGCTGAGAGAACTGGATGTGTTTAGCCTGGAGAAGACTGAGAGGGGATCTCATCAGTGCTTATAAATACCTAAAGGGTGGGTATCAAGAGGATGAGGCCAGGTTCTTTTCAGTGCTGCCCAGTGACAAGACAAGGGGCAATGGGCACAAACTAGAATGCAGAAAAATCTATCTCAACATGAGGAAACACTTCTTCCCTGTGAGGGTGCCAGAGCACTGGAACAGGCTGCCCAGAGTGATGGTGGAGTCTCCTTCCCTGGAAACTTTCAAAACCCGACTGGATGCGTTACTGTCCAACCTGCTCTAAGTGAACCTGCTTTGGCAGGGGTTTGGACTAGATGATAATCTCCAGTCCCTTCCAACTTCCAGCATTCTGTGATTCTATGATTCTGTGATTATCTAACTTCCATCACTACTCTGTTGCTTTTGTATTATTGTCCAAAGTTTTAATGGTTGGTCAACGTAAAAAAAAAAAAAAAAAAAAAAAAAGAGATGAGAATGGAATAAACTGCAGATCAAGTAAGAGTAAGTTGCACTCATATTTCATATGAGATCAGAGCCGAATTCAAAGCAAAATCCTCTTTGACCTCTCTTGCCCAGGTTGCTCTCTTGAGAAACTACGTAGTCAGGAACAAACACAAGTCATTGATGTGGCTGATCAAAGAGGCTGGGCCATGAGTTTACATGGTCATAAGAAAGTTGGCTGGATATTTTTGGTACTTGCTTTAGAAAAGAGGAAAGAATTCCTTTTCTCAGCTTCTTTTCAGTTCTTATTTACATCTTGGAACAGTTGGAAAATATGTTTAAGACAATCAACTACAACTATTCAATTCAAGCATTAAATCATTATACTAGCCTTTCACACCTGGAAATGTGATTTTAAATCCTCTGAGATAAAACATGAAAATTAATCGGTAGGTGGATCCAATTACTATTTTGAGCCACACTGCCAAAGTATCTGTGTTTAACACATAATTAGGAGTTTTGTTAAGTCCAGACTCCGGAATAACATAGAATTCACCTATCTCAGGACTGTTAGCACAGAGTGACAGCTCACAGCAG
Source organism: Rhynochetos jubatus (assembly GCA_027574665.1). Classification (NCBI taxonomy): domain Eukaryota; kingdom Metazoa; phylum Chordata; class Aves; order Eurypygiformes; family Rhynochetidae; genus Rhynochetos; species Rhynochetos jubatus. Next base: position 82,967,662 of record CM050649.1, on the reverse strand, counting down.
ATATGGCCATATTCATATGTGGATAAACATATCCAGTTTGTCTCATGTTTTAATTGTTTACTTCATAGAAGCCCGAACCAGCTTTTCAGCAGCTCTCAGTAGTGTAACTTCCCTGGTCTACATATTAAAAAGGACAATTTAAAAAAAAAAGGTTTTCTTCTAATTCTCCCAGGACTTTAAACCAACTGTGGGGACTTTGCTCTCAGTATAGAGAACAAGCATGAAACACTTCAGCTCCACAGCGAAATGTTTTAGAAAGGTCCGAGAACACTGGTATATCTTGGAAATTGTTCTATGACCTTCACAACAGTGGAGACAAGTAACAGCTGCTGCAATTAAGGAGTCCAGTGGAAGCAAAGTGACAAAAATCAAACTGCACATCCTTTTTGATCTCAGTACAGTCCTGATGCAAAGATAATAAGCGTATAGACCAAATTCTATCACTGTGATGTAGAGTTTCAGAAAAAAAATCCCATTAAATATATCTGCAAGATAATTAACATTTGGGGTCACACTGCCACCATCAGCTCTGACTTTAAGATCACTATTTGGTCCATTATCCTGTGTGTGATGCATTATGTTCACTTCCACGAAAATGGATTTGTACACTGACAATCTCTGCACATCAAAAATCACACATATGTTTGTTGGTTCAGTTGTACTTTAAACAACATCGAGGGCATAATTTTGCTTTTTAAAAGGACATATAAATTATGTTTTGTTAAAAAATTGTGAGTTATAAAAACTCTAGCAAGCCAGAAAAATATGAAAAAGAAGATGGAATAGATGCAAATTATAAGCAGCTATTTCAACATCTAACAAAATATTAGCATCCTTTATCTTCAAGCTCCTCTTGCTTTAATGATTTTCACTAATTTTGATAATTAAGGTTTTTTTAATTGCTAAAGAATTCAAAATTGAACTCTGCTGGGTTGGGGGTTTTTTTCAACTTGATTTAAACTGAACCCTGGAATCACTCTATCTCATGTTATTTTCTTTAAAGAAATTTTTTATATTTTCTCCACTTCTTGGATTTTTTACCAAATGCAAAAGAATTAAATCGATCCAGAGGTATTAGGCATATTTATTCTCCACCTGGCGACTGGAAAGTTAGTATCCCACAATTAACCACCTAATTGTGAGTATTGTTCAGCTATCTATCAAAACTAATACCGCTCTTGTTAGTATCTTAACCAGACCCTGAGATCCCACAGCTGAGATTCTGTGCAGGCAGTGCCTGAATTGTAGTTATTACTGCTAAGGATGATTTCAGATGTGTTGAGTACATGTGCCTGCATGCACAACTCCATAATTCTAGAAAATGTGATCTCTTACTGGCATTACCAAACAGTAAAAAAAAGTATTTGCAAATGTTTCTAAAAAAATCTAAAGTCCTTATATGACAAATAAATATTTCATTAGTGAAAATCAAGAATCTCTTCCTACATTTAATGGTAGAAGGAGGAATACACCTAAACTGCCTTGAAATATGAAAACTTGCAAAGTTACACCAGTGATGTAGATCACCCTATGTGATTCAGTGTGTTTTCCCTCTGTCTCACTAGGTGGCAGACTCAAGTGTCTGGTTTGAAAGGATCATCCTTTCAAGCAAGGGTCAGAAGGGAGTTTCATTCTTACATAAAATATTGTTCAAATACCCAAATGCAAATGATTTTTTAAGACATCCACTTAAGCTGAACCAATTCATGAATACTCAGCCTCGGGTTACCTTGAATTATTTAACAGAGTAACTTCCCAAGACAGTTTATTACATCTGGTGGATTTTGGGCATGTGTCCACTTCAAAAATCCTGTGCAAAAGACACACTCTGTACCACGTCTTACGCAAAATAATTAGCCCTACCTTTAAAATAACTAAACATACTCTCAGCATTTTGTTAAGGGCTGTCAATCTCACGTGTAGAAAGACTGGCCGTAAACGGCACTGAAAGAATAAAAATAACCATGGCTCATCTCTTGGCTGGGAAAAAACAAACAGCAAAACTTTTTTTTTATCTTTTTATATTACTATATAATTTTTTTAATATCATACAGGATTACAAATTCTTGAAAAGAAAACACATCCTGGACTTAAAACAAAGGAGGGCTAATAAATTAATTCCTTCCAAAGACTGTGGGTCTGAAAAGATGTTGTGTTAATTTAGTGCTCCCATGCTCCCACTCCAGGCCTGCAACCATTATCTGATAAACAGGTTTTAAACAGGTTTTGTAACTTGTGAATGTGCCCAAACTCCCATTATTGCTAATGGAAGCTACCTACACACTCCGTAGCTTTTTTTTAATTTCCTTGAAAAGTACATTATCTAAAGCACTTAGCACTGTGGTAGCTAATAGCAAACACGATTTAAACAGAGAAGCACTAATAATGTGTAAAAGGGATCTCAGTTTGTCTGCTCTACGTGATTCTGTGCTTCCGCTGTCTTCTCTCATTTTTTTTCCATGATGTGAAGCATTCTTATTTACATCGAATTTATAAATTATATAAAAAAGCAAAATTACCATGAGAAATAGCTTATTGCTCAGTTGGGGAAAGTACTAAGATTTATGGTCATGGCTCAGATGTTTCCTGTTGCCTATTTTAAAATTGTGTAGCTCCACTGACTGCAGAAATTTATAGCATTATCAGTGAGATGAGAGCCTGACCCTGTCTGTTTAATCAGAAGAGAATTGTCCTAACAGCCTCAGCCAGTCTGACCCACGGAGCTCTATCCACAAGGGACATCTTCTAGTAATACAGGGTGTTACCCAAAAATCTTCATACACCTTGTGCAACACTTTCTTCAGCCACGCTGCATAACTAGAAGTGGATGAAAACCCTCTATCATGAAAAGAAGAATATTCCAAGGTTTTACTTGATCTTTTTATTTTATCCCAGGGAGAACAGGTTTGTGTGACATCTCCACGCATATCAGCCGAGGAGACAAACTGTTACATTACTTACAAGTAGCCATGTCTTCAGAAGCCACATTTTTTCCAAAATTTTTATGTGAATATACTTAGTTTAGTTGTGTGTACATATGCGTCCTTCTAGCGCACAATATTATCTCCCATATTCCCATTTTCTGAAGGCAGGTAGGAGTCAGCTATCTCTCCTTCCAAGGCCATGACTAACATCCCTTGCACAGCTCAGAAGGGATGGTAGACTTTTATTGTGTGGCATCTTCTCATGTAAATCTTTATAAGACCATCACACCAGCTGGGCTGGCAGGTTTATTTTCCCCCAAAGAACAATGCATATCTCTTTAAAGAAGCATGGTGTGGGATCTGTATAATGGTGGAAAAGAAAGAGGTACAGAGACAAAAGGTTGTTTATTCAAAGGAATTATGTATTCATTTATAACCTGCAAGAACATCCTTTGATTCAAAGGGCAATGATTAAGCATTAATTGTTTAGTATGAATTATTTTCAAGTAATATTCCTGAAAAGTGCTCCTTTGCATCTTAACCCAAATGTAAGTGGATAATCTCAAGATATGCAAAGCTATTTACAAAGATAACTTCTCAGATGAATTGTTGTTGCTGCTGGAAATGAACCAATATTAATCACCTTGCCACGCTCTTCATCCCTCCCCTCAAAAAAAACACCCAAGGAGGAATAAAAAAAATCTTATTTCAGGTATCTCTTTAGTACAACTATGTTTATTTGCAAAGGAAGATTACAGAGTCTCCTTTCTTCAAAAAGAAAAAACAATAAAAGACCATGTCTTTAGTCAAAAATCCAAGTCTCTTTTTGCAGTCAGTTCTGTGCCTAAAAGAAGCTCTCTCTGTCTCTTTCCTGACTTCCTTCTAGAGTAACACACATACTGTTTCCCTCGCTGTTGAGTTGTTTTCAGACCCACATAAATATGCCCTGGCTTCACACTTGCTTACACATGGCTCTGGATGTGTGAGCACATGCAATGCTTTGTTCATTTTAATTTAAATATTGCAGTTATAGTCTCCATTTATGTTGAAAATATCTTCAGCTACTCAGGCCAGCTACTGTTCATAATTTGTGATGCTGACCTGTGTCTGGGCACAAGTGTCAGGCACCAATAAAGTAAAAACACTTAACTGCACCCTGAAATAGCTTGAATAAAACAGGGATTAGCAAATTATTCTATGCATGAGACTGGCAGCAACATCTTTTAACACCATCATTTCCATCTTTCAATCTCTCCACAATATCTGTCAGAAGCCATGTATTTAAAAACTGTTATTTTGCAGCACATTGGTATGAAATTCAGCCAACATATAACAAAACAGCTGATCTAATTTTTGTTTCATGATTATGTTAAAAGGAAAAGAGATTTACTAGAATTGACAAAGAGGCATTTTATTACAAAATACTCTATTGCTTGCTTTCCTTTGTAACCTTTAATACTTTCGTGGAATAACAGTGGGAATAAGAAAAGTCACAAGGAGTTATAAACTTAGCTCTCACTTAATGTCTTTCTCTTTTATTTAAAATCAGTCATTTACTATGGTGGTGTACATGTGTGCCTAGAATGGACACTAACTGGGGAACACCCTACCTACCCTGTCCCTGTTTTCCTCAGATTTTTTCCATATGTGGCTGCTGTGATGTTTTATCTCCATCCTACCTCTTAAATCCCTGTACTTGCACAGAAGACAGTGGCCTCTGACTCTGGGGATATCTGCCGATTTTAGGATGTTTCTCCTAGCCCCTCCACGCGGAAGCTGTCTTTATGATGCAATGTAAACTTTTATGCCTTTTGAGGAAGAATGTTGTTGCATGGCATAGTCATCTGAGTTGTAGATTGGGGTGGACAGAGACACGGACCCAAAGGGAAAAAAAGGTAATTTACTGTTATCAGTGTGAAAATGAAAAAAAGAAAAAAATACTATTAAATGAAGCCTCAAAACTATTACTTGAATAGCTGACTTTAACAAAGGCTCATTCGCTTTTTCAGATTTCTTTGATATTTTACTGGCTTAACAGTGCCCAATCTTGGTTACAGAATTAAACTATTTGCTTGCCAGTGTTATAGCTGTAGCCCTCTATTTTGATATTGGTTTTAATTCATCATCAAAGGATCTGAAAATATTTTAGTTTTCAGATGATAAAAAAATATTCATGACAAGTAATCTTTTTTAAAAATTAGTTTTTAAAAAGGAAGTTAAAAATGGGTCTAAACAATTATGTTAATACTTAAGTTAGAACTGAGGGAGCAAGAGACATATTTACCTTTCGTTATATTCACCCTCACACTACATACCGGTTTGCCTAGTACATGCTCAGCTCTCTCCTCTTCAGCATATCCATGACCATTCCATGACCTCATTTCAGACCTTAGTACCTCTTGTTCTATTGCTCTGCAGCTGAGAACTGTGGACAATGGATTACAGGACATGGATGAGAATTGCTCTCTTTCTAGAAGCAGCAATATGTCAGTGAAAGAGAAAAGAAACAGATTATTAACAAGTAATCAAGAAAGAGGAGGTAATCAGCAAGTTCCTTCTACCCCTTTGAGTCTTGCTGTGATGCATGCATCTTGTATGTAATGCTGTACAGATTTTTCCATTCTCTGCAAGCAAACTGAAATACGACACGTTTTCACAATCTACCTACAGGTAACGCTCCACTTCCTGTGACACCCTGGGCTTCAGAAATTCTGGAAATTTCTCCACCTTGTTAGTGATAGACCCAGCCAAAACCCCTTTGCTATGTCAAGTGGCAAGAGCATCTCCTTACTGGAAGACAAACTCATAGCAAACATGCTCAAAGGCCAGGCTGGATGAGGGCCTGAGCAACCTGGTCTAGTGGAGGGTGTCCCTGCCCATGGCAGGGGGGTTGGAACTGGATGATCTTTAAGGTCCCTTCCAACCCAAACCATTCTATGATACCTTAAAATAGTTGGCTGGCAAGGACCGAAATCACCACTTTTATTTCTATGACCACCACTGATGTTTTTATATTGTCTATCAAGCCAGTGTGTTAGGAAAACCTGACGATGAGCACACCTTTATCCTTCAAACAAGTGCTGTTATTCAGTTCTGACAACTTCAAATAATTACTTGTCCTGTCTGTTCTTTGAAAATGCCATTACTTGACTTTAATTGCTTTTTTGTTCTTTCTTCTCTTTTGTTGAAGATTTAAGCCAAAAAAAGTCAGTCCTACAATTCATTCAGTTTCCAAGGGCCAGTATTGACTAGATAACTTGGCATGGTCTCTGGATTTGTGCCTCTACTCTACAGAATTACTTAGTGTTGCTAGGGAGAAGTCTGTCTGGGCCCCAATCTATTTAGAGGGCAGTGCCTCAAGACAGCACCTAGACACATACATATGTTTTTCACATGCTGCCATCCCCTTTTAAACCAGTGGAGCCATGAGGCTGGAGCCAGTGTGTCAACTTGAAGCATGTTTGATCTGCATGCTACATGTCTACAGCCTGCTATAGACATAGTTGTTGTTGTAAGCTTCTTAATGAAGCATTTACAGAGTTAAATAGGTTATTATAAGAGACAATGAAACCCTTCACATTAAGTTATCAACCTCTTCTCAAATACATTTTCCAGATGGAGTTCTTCTGAAACGTACATTTCCTTTGACTGTTCCTATCTAAAAGTTCTCATTACACTAGCTAATTTTTCAGTACTACATTCCATCTATTTTTATTACTTATTGTTACTTAAAAATATATTTTTCCTTTCTTTGACAACCTGGCACTTGTTGTTGGACAACCAGGAAGTTCCCAGATAATGAGACAGTCAGTCAGACTAAAAAATCTAAATAGTTATTTCATGGAATGTCTAGCAGTCAATACTGAATATGTAATAAGTACAGTATTCAAGTCACCAAAATTGTTTCATCAGTATAGATAATTTTAGGATGTGAACATATGATCACCTGATCCAACTCTCGATGAAAAGTTAAATCCATCCCTTAACTTACCTTGTAATTGGCACTGGCCCATCGCTGTGATTGACCATCCTGATATGCCTCTTGCCCTGTTAATCGTTTCCTGTATCCTTGCATATACATCATTATGTATATACACTGAGAAAGGTATTTTTAGTCTGCAAAATGGTGACTTACCTTCTCATCTGATGTGGTACTGGGAATTTAGAGCTACTTCTGTATTTTAAATTTTGAGAATCAGGGATTCTAGCCAAGTAAATGAAATTACTGTGAGTAGCCCATGTCAATGTGGTCACTGAGATTACATATGTAGCTACATATATACATAAAACATGTCTCTCTATAAATAACAACATGTACATAGATGATACAAAGTAATTTTAAAAATCCAGCATCATATTCTGACTTCTCAGTGTTTTCAAAATGTACAATTGTGCTTGTTTTTTTATAAATCAGCGCTTGTTTTGTGAACTAACACCTATACGTTTTTATATTTTTGTATGTTGTTGAAAAACAACCATTAATTTAGTTAGTGTAAGTAACTGTTGGATCCTATATTCACCAAGAGTATCCATTATCCAAGTTGCATTAGTGAATTTTACATAGATAGACTAAATATGCTGTTGCTTCCTTTCCTATTAACTAAATATACAGTATGTATCAGTTAATGGCCATTGAAAGGAATGAGCAATACTAGACAAGCTTGTCCAGTCTTGCTTCATTTCGTGCACAGATAATAAAACACATAGTTCTTAAAAGTCACTATCTTGTTAAGTGTGGAAAGTCCAACTTCATTCTTGAGGCAAATACAAGTACCTTTTCTTTTGATTTGCTATGAATGAACTAGTCTATGTTCCATTCGGGTCTTGTCATTAGTAGGGAAAAAAGTTAAAAATAATTTCTAAATTTTACTTTTTAGACTATTGTTTTAATTTTTCTTTGTCAAAATTATATTAAAATCCTTCTTTTTTAAGGTATTTTGAAAATAAAATCTCTTTTTGTTAAACTTTGGAGATTGAAATAATATTTTTCTCTCAACAGAAGAAAAAAATCCAAGTGCTTATTTAAAGAATGTAAATACAAAAATTTTTTTTTTGTCTTTTCTTTAACAGAAGTTCATGTTTTCTTTTTACTTCATGCATCTGTAGAAAGCCTGTAGTTATTTATCAATGTCTAATTCTGAATATACAACATGGGATGCAACGGGAGTGCAGTAGTGAATACTGCCTGAAGTCTCCATTTCATTGTTGTTAACGATTTTGCTTAGCAAAAAAACCCCTCCTAAACTTCTTTCTCTCCATGTTTTATAAATTAGAGATCTATCATGTTCTCTCACCTTTCAGCTCTTTGAAATACAAATTACTTTTGCTTTGTCTATACAATATATATATTACTAGCCTGCAGCTAATATAATGTATTTGTTTACCCTACAGCAAAGTTCCACATACATGCACACTCCAGCAGTGGTTTGGAGTGTTACAGTAGTAAATAAAAATCTTCATGAAACAGGCAAATAAAATGGAATGATTGTTTAGTATCCATGCAGCTTCCTTGAGAATGCCTTTGGAAAATCCCTTCTCTATGTCCAGGTCATTGTCCATGCCTCAGTTCCTTCAGGATTAAAAATCAAGCAGTAATTGCCACAGTGCTACACTCAGCTGCAAGTTAAAAAGCCTAGTTTCTCATTTTCATCTCTTCCACTTTCATTTATTAAATGCCTAAATATCTATCCAGAGATTGTAAAAGGTTTCCTTCTGAGTCAATGAGATGTGACTTGTATGTAATATAGATGAACTGAAACGTCCTGTCCTCCTGGAGACAACAGCCAGAGCGGTAATCAGATCCGGTGGTAATAGTGGTCTTCTGGTTGTGAATGACATGACTCTCACCACATCCTTTAAAGTTTCCAGGTTATAAAATTACTTGGTTTTGAGGGTTCGGTTATGAAATTAAAACAGTCTTCTTTTGTTTTTACTTATTTTAGTTGGAGATGCTAACTAAGCTAGTTAGCTAACCAGCTAAGGCTGAATCTGTTGTTAACATCTTCAGGATTAAGAGAGTCAAACAGTTTATGTATACATAAATATATATAAGAACAGATATATAAAATTCAAAAGCAATCTAAAGATCATTGTGGTACCAATTCACAGGATATGTCTAACGACCAAATAAGTGCACTTAACTCTAATTTATTAAGGACAATGGAGAACAACCAATTATTATTTTTTCAACTAGTTCTAATTACAATAATAGGGATGAGAACAGGGAGGACAGAGATAAAGGTCTCCAAGGACAGAGAGGGGAATACACCCAGATCTTATTGGCAAGTAAACATGTCAAAAACTAAGAATAACTATAATAAAAAGATGAAGCTCTAATTCTTTAATGAATAGGAACTTTTCATCTGTGAAAAACTGATGGAAAACAATACCAAATTTTAAATGAGCTGATTTGTTCTATTACAGTCAGTAAACATAACAGCTGAATGTTTCCATAGAGCCATTAACTGATCAAATGCACAAACTATTCATCAAAGTACACAGTAGTCCAGTCAACAGTTGCAAACACTTCAGATCTACAATGCTGGTAAACTACTATTGCTATGGAAACCTTAATTTGCATTCCTAATTTATTTTTATTCTAGGTTTGCAATGTAAATAGCCTACAATATAATCTTCTATTGCACAATTAACTTAAAAGGAAAACAAAAAAAAGATTATTAAAAGGTGGTTTACTACACAAATAGCTACACAAATAGTAAGTTTCCATACATTTCAGTTTGGTGTCAGCCCACAAAATATTAGGTTTTTTCTTCTTTAGAGGTTCTCTCTCATGAAATGCACATAATTCTCCAACTTAAAAGAAAAAAGGAAAGATTTAGGAAAATTAGAGAAATGGGAGGTGTTTCTCTAAAGGTGGAAGAATCACAAGCTTATGCACACAAGCTTATGCCAGCCAGATTGCTAACGGAGGACAGAAAAAAAGAAAAAAGAAAAGAAAGATCTAGTCCACCTAAGAGGTAGAAATATGGACATAATGAATGGAACTTCAGAATCAATGCAGAAGGCAAATTTCTGCATTTGGATTACCACAGATTTTCCCCACAATTTGTTCAGGAATATTTTTGACAATTTTTCATATTTCAACATGATTTCAGATAAATTACAGGTAATGCAGAGTAGCTCCACCAATATACCGCATACCCAAATGCTCAGATTAAATAGGTGTTTCCACTGTAGGGTTCCAAAGCAGTAACTTTCTGTGCAGTTGGATACGTTGCAGAGTTAGGGACTGATGCTCCCAGGAAATCTTTCTTTTGTGTAGTGCACAGATTGCCTGCACATGCACCGGAAGTTCAGTGCTTCCAAGCGTGGATTTACCACTCATGAAGAGAAGCACCTGTGTGCTGCATGCACAGTGCCATACATTGAACTAACGCCTTCTGTAACCTCCAGATTTGTTGCACATGATTTTATGAAGCGTTCAACACTATTTTCATCTGAGAATTCTCACAGGCCATGTTCTAGCTGTAGGCTAGTGCCAATCACTGTGTTGCACATACAAACCAAAATCTATCAAATTATGCCAGTTTGGGGACAAATCCCAGCAACTCTTTGTGCTTCCTATCTCATTAATTAGGGCATATCCCTAATGCCTACTAAAATCCAAGCATAATTTAAGGTGGCATATCCTGATGACACAACTCGCTGTAGCATAGTATCTTACCACTTATGGGCATTTTGAGTCTAAAACAAAACAAGAAAAAAAATTACTTCGTTGGTCCATGTTCCAAGCAGTTTTGGTTTTGGCCTGAGGATTGACAAAACTTGCTTTGGTGTCCCTGACTTGGTCTGTGATTCACAGTGAACTAGTTTCACTGTTGTCATGTTAACTAATCATTATTAAATAAAGAACAAGTAAATCTACTGCCATTATAGAGTGCTTAAATAAAATCATGGAATCAAATCTGAAAGTCTTACACAGAAGTCTTCTTACATTTGTAAGAAAAGGCTTTTTCCTTCAGTTAAATCAGACATACCACAACCCTGAATCTCTCATTTTATCGTGATGTTTTGTTTTCCAGCCAAAACCAAGAAATCTACAACTTGTGAAAGAGAAATTAAAATATTTCCCAGGTCTTTGACATTTTTGCTTTCTTTATGCTTATTGAAATTCACAGACCAGTAAGAATACAGTTCCACCTAACTGCCTGCTACTGCTTCTAATCATTTCACAAGTTTCCTTAACCTGGAATATCATAAACAGGAAATGCCTTGCCACTCTCAGCTAAATGTGTTATCGTATCTGGAGGCAATGATGTTAGCAGATAATACATCAGAGCAGACGGCAGTTGGTGTTCAATGCAAACCACAGGTCAATGTGGTATACTGTTAGTAGCCATAATATATCGTTAAGAGGAACTACCTATGACACTTTCAGGATGTGTGTTAGCCCTACATGGAATTTTTATATCACAATCCATAAATATCATCTTAATTACATGCAAAGTGACAAAATCATGTGCAATAATCTATAGCTGTTTGGGTTTTAATTAGAAATTAGTGAAGAAACAGAAAAGCCTTTCTGTTTTTTGTCATTTTAACCTTTCAGGCTGAAATGCCTGACTTAGGCAATTTATTTTCACTACTAAAATGAGTTCTTGACCTATGTGTGAAATACACTGTCCATCTCTTAATTTCTGCATGAAAGCTCATTAAATGCAAACTGATAAGCAAATTGCCAGCAATTCATATAAAAATATTGCGTACGAGTTCTTCCAAAACTGCCATCCCATTTCTGTTGGAATTAAAAAGGGCTTTGAACATCAGGAAAAGGCATTTCTAGGTCTAATATAGTAAGTCGATGTTGTTACAAAATAAAGCTTTGTTTGAGCAATAGCAAACACTCAGTAGGTTCCTAGACTCTAAGCAGCTCAACTTTATGCTTACTGCAGGGCAAAACACCCACTCTTCACCTAAATTAAAGAGCTTTCCGGATGCATATTCTTGTGCTGTCCATTTAACAATTGGTCGCTATGATCCCAGGTGCATACTGTAATCCCGCGTTTGTGGAATATCTTTGGTCTGTGAGGGACATCCTGAATCTGATGGACTCAAGGGGGCCAACAACACTGTAACCACTTTGATAGGTTTTGGCACGAATTAATATTGACCAAATATTTTCGATAACCATTTTTTAATAGATAGAGAGGTTTCATGACTTTGGATTAGTTAAAAAAGTTTTGTCACACAACTTAAATAATACTCAATAATTACAGACATTTGAACTTCAGTTATATTCTGAGATGCAGCCTCCGCACAAAGGGCAAGTAATCTATTCCCAACCATCCTGGTTTTGACCCGGTCTGATGATGCCTTTGTTTCTCTGGGTGAGGAACTGTATGCAGTAGGCTGTATGTGTCCTGAAATATGGAAGACAAAGGGCAAGATTCAGACTCCTAGATACAGTCACTCCAGTATAGTGCCAGCCTTCACTGCTGCCAGGGCACGCTGGTCTCACCTGCTTAGACACCTTTAACTTCCAGATAGCACTTTTCCAGAGCTCCATGATTCTCCCAGAGACCAAAGGAATGCCCTTCTGTCAAAGGACCACCCTCTAGTTTGCCAGATATCATCCTTTTTCCTTTTTTAGAAGATGGACATCAGTTACCTTTTCCATCAGGCATCTTCTCCGATCTCCACAACCTTTTAATTATCATTGAGTAAAAACATCCCAGATGTTGCAAAGCGACAAAACTCCAATGAAAGCATGTCTGGCTGGCAGATGGGTGTCTGCATCTCCTGCAGGAGGGAATCTCCAGTCTCTGTCACCCACAACTTCCTTCTGGAGCTCATGCTCACAGAGTACTTTGAAAATCCCAGCCAGCATGTTAAAATTTCTAAATAGAATTTTTATTTTTTTTTTTAAGCCTTGAGCTGTGGCTTATATCATCTCTTGCTTTTGAAACTGAATTACAATACTTGCTTTGACCATGAGAAAACGAGTTAGATCAAAATTAAGAGCCCTTTGCAAATTCAACTCTGTGCGTGCAAGCCTCTTTTACCACTTGAGTAAAATAGTTAGCAACTACTTCACAGAAATTACTATTATCATTTCAGTTTAAAAGTTTTAACTAATTCTCACTTCAATGATTTCACAGTAAAAAAGGAAAAATCCCATTTCCCTGCTCTTTGCCAATGCCTGTGTGCTGTGACTAAGTAATGTTTCTCCATGTGTTTCATTTTCAAGTCCTGTTGAGCCCACAATGACTAGCTATTCAGCCTATATCTTTTTACTAAAACACCTGTCAGGCTCATAACCTCAATGTACCACAAATTTTTACTTTATATTCTCCACAACTGGTGTTGAATGGCTTGACTTCAATTGTCTGTAGAATCAGCTTGAATCCTCTTTTGGAGAACATTGTATCAGTCAAATACAAGCACTTTATCTGTGCAGGTTGTTCTAGTAATATCCATGAAACTATTAATATTATTAAAGAAACTTATCCACAGATCCTGTTATGAAACAAAAACCATCTATTTGACTGTATGCAGTATACTTTACAAATGCATAATATAAATGGTGCCTATTAATTACTTGCTTTTATTTAATTTTTTCCCGCTTTCCCTTTTTCTTTTTACAACTATCCATGACTATAAAAAATTTTTAACAAATGCAGTTCTGGTTTCCCCAGTTAATGAATATATATTCAATCACTCTATTTAAATATTTCTAAACTTCTAGGGTTATTCTTTATTTAAACTGCATGGTTTTCAAAATATAAATGTCCTTCACTGGGTGCATACATAAGGCCTCACAAATGACTGCCTTAAAAATTGTCATTTTTTATTTCTGCTGGAAAAAAAAAAAATCTTTCTGAAAGTGAATTCATCCCGCAGATAATGACAGGATATATTTTGTCTTCTTTTTTTACATTTATTGCTCTCTCTCAAAAATAGCATGATACAAATATATTTAAATTGGAAGCAAAGAGAATGATCCTAAGAGAAACTAATCTTCTTGGCTCCATAAGGAAGCAATTGCACTGTGAAATAAAATAAGAAAAAGAAGGGGGTGAAAAATGAAACAAAACAAACAACCCCTCCCCCACTAAATTCATAACATTGAAGATATAACATATATTACATTTCTTCTTGGTGACAGTGTCTCAAAAATATTAAAACCATATATAACCAAAGAAGTAGACAGACTAAGAAGTATTCTGAAAAAAAGAAACTCCTATAGTTAAAATTTTCCTACTTTTTAGCCTTCTCAAGACACCTAGAGACATAACATCTGCAATACTTGTAATCAATATATACTGAGTCCAACTATTTTTCCAAAGTAAGATTGTTCCCATGACTCCTGGAATTTCCAGAGGTAGCCATAGTTCTAAGATCACACTATAATACATAACTCAAGCTTATATGGTTGAGTTTTTTATTATTTTTCTTCTGTTCATATTCTATTTAATTCTTAGCCTTCTGATAGAGAATATAGTTCTAAGACTTATTCCATTTCTATGGAGATCATCTCCTACAAAATAAGGTTCAGAAAGGAAATGTGTATTGGGTTAAATATTACAGAAGAGATTGTATGTCCTATTAAACAGTTTATCAGCTAAATAGGTAGATTACACCAACTAAGAAATGGACATCCAACTTTCAAATTTCTCATTTGCCTTCATAACTGTCACAGCTAACGCTAATTATTTGTTACATGCACAAGTTTATCCAGATACTTATATGGTCTCTAAATGGATTGTGCACACACCACAAACAGTATGCTTCTCAGGCACATTCCTGGAAATCATTATTACCTTTTTGCATCTCATTATTTTATTATTCTGATCCCATGCGTTTGGCCAAAATCTGCTTTTAGCTTAATTTTCTTCAGATCTGAAGTGCAGATTTGAAAAGGAAAATGATATAAAAATTACAGTTCTTCCAGAACTGTATGGAACAAGACTGAGCCTTGCCTTCAGTGATTTTAGTCTTTTGTGACTGAGAGAGACAAAAGAGTCGCACAATGACTACAGCTAGTGACTGAGCAAAGTCCCAAACACATTGTGTTCTCGCAAAGACATAAATATGTTCTGTGTTCCTACTTGGTCTAAGGATAATACATACAATAGGACTACTCATGTAGGTTAATGTAAGCATTTGCAGGGTTTCTTAGTGCCCTCTAATTGCATTAACCCTAACAGCATATTCCCTTCTTTTACAATAATAAGCAGGAAAAGTAGTCTTGTAACAGTCAAATTGAAAATATGAGGCTTTCAGATTTGTTTTTATAGAATTTAGCAAGCCTCTAAATTCTACCGGACCATGCTGATAGGCTTTGGATCACGTCTCTTGCTCCCAGTCCCAACTAAATTTGGTATCATACACAGTACATTACTTCCCTATAATATCCCTGTCCAATCAGTAAAAGTGCGATACAATGTCAGAAAAAAAGTACATTTTTAACTGAAGGGGTTTTGTTCCTTAGTCCTTAAGATGGGCTTAAACAAATAAATAGAAAGAAGAACTTGTGGTGAAGAGCCTTTTCAATTTGTTTCAGTTTAACTAAAGTGGCAGATGGCAGCTATCTCTGTTCTTCTCCCAGTCCTGCTCTCTGTATGGCTTCTCTCTGCTGTTCAAAGGAACTCCACTCTCTATACAAATTATTTCAGAAAAAGGAATATTAAGGTGCTAGCTGAAAGACGTGCTTTCATGAAAAGCAGGAAGCTGCTTTGAGGAGAAAAAACAAGCTCTTTGTTGACGGAACAGGACGGGGCAGGGGGCAGAGCAGTGCAGGTTTGAGTGGCAACAGAATGCACCAGAATTTTAGTATCGCCCTAAAGCACTTACTAGTGCTTCTGACTAAGCCTGAACTATAATAATACTGAAATAAAAATTGATGCAAACATTTCTCAGTCAATTACTACACTAAGAACAAGTGCTCACATCACAAGTTGTTTTGGTGAAAAGAAAATTCAGCTTGCTCATTTCTCAGGACCAATGGTATATTAATTTTCCGTGAATGATTAAAAAAAAAAATCAGTTCCATATGCTGGTTTTAATAAATATCATAAAGCCAAATTCATGGCATTTCTTTTAACGCAAGCGTAAAATTCCAATATGAACAGATATTTCTGTAACTATATTTTATTTCAAGTATTACATAACTTATTAAGTAGATAGTTACATACATTTTTGGTAGGTAGCTTCTAGATTATAATTTCTACCTATTTTTATACACTACAGAATAATTAAAGATTGTATTTTCTACAGTTGCTTCACTTACTAGCAGTTTCCCTCTGGCATACCTAAGGTTTTGAACATCATTCAGATTCCACTGTGCTGGGTGCTGTACATATGCAATAATAAGACATCCTCAACTACCATGCTTACTCTAAACACAGGGGAGGAAAATGGGAAAATATTCTTTTTAAGTTACAAAATAATATGCTTAAATATGAATTACACAAAATGAATTTGTGAAATATTATAATTTTGAATTATTTTTAGTTTTTCTAATTTTGAAACAATAATGCTTTAAAGGGGATTTTTTTTGCCTTCCACATTCACTTTCACTTTTCCACGAGTAAGCTCAAAGACAAGTTTACTAAAAATTAAAGCAGAGAACAAACCCAAAACACTTACTTATTCTTTCCCTTTTTCCTCACTGAAAAATAAAAAGATAGAAAAGTACAATTCTCATAGAAAACCGAAAGACAAGATAAGGATGAGAAGTAGAAGATAGAAGTGGGATTTGAAGGGAATGTTTTTAATCAATTTCCAGAAGATAGAAAAGAGAGGTAAAAGCATGGAGAGAACATTTAAAACGTTCAGTTTATCTCTGATTACTTTTTCCCACAAATACAGCTTCTTCTCGAACATAAAGAGAAGTAACCATGAGACACAAGGAATCAATAAAAAGACATATAATGCTAGCTCTTAATATTTCAGTTACCAATTCCACAAACCAATTATATTTACCTCTCACATTTACCCCGAGGCAAAACTTATGTCCATAAGCTTCAGAAACATTTCTATTGACCCTGGGGGGAAACATCCCGTTGCCCATATTTCAGGATATGGTTTTGCAGCATGGCCTGAAGTGAACAGCTCGCTCTTTCTCAAAGGAGAAAGTTTTGCTTTTTCCCTTCCATCTGCACTACCCCACGCTCCTACAGCTTACTTAGAACAGGTGCTGCTGTTAATCTGATCACAAGATAAACTGATTCACCTCATTAAAATGAAAAAAAAAAAACCCTAACTTTGCAGAAAATAAAAAATAATGGGGGCTGCAGGGTAGGGGTTGGCCAGGTTAAAGAATTGAATCTGCTGCAGTCACACAAAACGCTAAAGCTGGCACAAGGCAGGAGTAAATAATGCAGCTGATAGCAGGGTCAGGTAGAAGAATGAACCAAACAAAACATGAACCAAATGAGCTGTTAAAAAGGGAGACTTTTTTTTTTAATGTTTTCTTGTTCTCCTACAGCTAGCCAGTAATTTGGCACAAATGTAAAGAGAAATCAATACAAATTAAACTGAGCAGGTGTTGTCAATACATATTTAGCTTTAAAGGCTGTTGCTTTTACTGCAGACTTAAGAAGGGCTTCTATGTTCTTTTTCCAACTATACTGGATATTCTAAGGAAAGATATTACCTCTACCTACAAGTCATGTCTTTTTTCAGCACAACACACTGCTTGGTTTGGTGAGTGTGATAGGACACGTGAGGTTGCCTGTAATACGCCAATGTATGAACAAGACATTTAAACTGTTAATTTTTGTTGATGCTGTCAGAGTTTCAGCTGAAGGCATTAAGTAAAACAGTGGCAGCTATGTCCTCCTTATGAGAGACAAATCCCAGGAGTCAGATTTTTCAGGATTAGGGACTATGACAGTTTGCAGAGGCTAACCAGGTACTGCTTAGGACTTCTGTGAAACAATGCAAGTTACATTACCAGTGTGTCAGAGAACTCTAGGCTGACTTTAGGTTGTTAAAATTTCTGTAAGCAAGCTTCAGTCCTATCTGAAGTGTAGGAGAGAGCGTTTGTGGGTGACTAAGAAAAAACACAAGTAAAAATGTGGAAGATGCAGCTGAGGTATGGGGTACATTACTAATGGAGGGAGCTATCTGGGAAACTACAATAAAAAAAACCTGTGGCCAACAGAGTTGCAGAAGTGTTGGCTACCTGACAAGACCTGCCAGTTGAGCTCACCACAGGAAAACTGTTGGTACTTTTCTATGGGAGCGTGTAGGAATAACTGGGTCTTGGTGTCAGGCAAAAGAAACTGATGGCTCTGCTCTCACTGACAGGGACATAAGCCTCACTGTAGAGAAGCAGTGACAGTCTCATTGCCCCTAAAATTAATTAATTAATTTAACCAACTATTCAACTTACCTATGTTGCCCAATTAATTTGCTATATATTCTGTACGGAAAAGGTCATGGAGAAATATGCCAGTGATGAATCCCATTGCTCTCAACTTATGGCATCAGGCCAAAAAGATTCCAAGGTCCTGTCTGTGGGAATGCCAAAGGTCATTCTTGGAAAAGAATGCTTGAGAAATGTTTCATAAATGGATTATCAAAGCATCACAGATAGATACAAACTCAGGAGAACAGAAGGAAATCTCAAGGCTGTTGGTCTGGGTGAACAACAACAAAAAAAATTCTATGACACAGAGGGAGTGAAAGAAACAAAATGTTGCCAGACTTTGAATGTTTTTTTCAAATGCGATTTGGTCACTTGTATCCATGCTATTTTGAAACTGCAAACCTCATCGCTATAGGCTCAGGACTGAATTATTCGCTCTTGGGTGAGCAAAATATATATGCTAGGGAAAGTGTTAACAGAAACTGAATTCTTCAAGCTTATGGGATAGCATTTTGGGTTATATAGTTATATAGTCTTTCTGTTTGCCCAAGCGGTATTGTTTGCTCTTATACATCTACTACATATTTGCCAAACCTACTTTTAAACATAACAAGTATTTGAGTTTTCACTGCTTCTCTTGAGAAACTGTTCCACAGTCTAATACATTTAGCTGTCAAGAAGTAAAAGACTGATTCTGAGTATTTTCAGTTTCAGGCTGAATCTTTTGTACAGTTCTGCCTACATTCATACTCAAGCCTATATTAGCTACTTTTTATGCTGAAAATTTGTTTCAGAGTTTTGCTATACTAGCATTGCAAGTCTTAAATAATACATGAGTAACCCACATCAGCGACCAACTGGAAGTACTAAAGCTGCAACTGCTAACTGTTTCTAAATACTGTATAATCTTGAGAGAATGAGAGGAAACACATTTTCTTTCAAAGGCTTCTACAGTGGGAGACCTCTTACTATATGTC
Organism: Rhynochetos jubatus; assembly: GCA_027574665.1. NCBI lineage: Eukaryota > Metazoa > Chordata > Aves > Eurypygiformes > Rhynochetidae > Rhynochetos > Rhynochetos jubatus. Next base: position 82,948,427 of record CM050649.1, on the reverse strand, counting down.
AGATTACATCTCTGACATCCCTCTGGGTGAGCCTCAACACTGTTTAACTTCCTTCCAGAGCAGTATGTAGTTTGATGTAGATGTTTACTTTTTTGTTATCAAACTGCTAGCAGTTTTTTTCATAAATATTGCTACAGTGTCTTTTTCAGTGTATTATATTTAATATATGTTGAGAATTCTTTGGAAATGAAGTTCAGTCAACTTGAATGAATTGCTATCTCATATTTTATGTCTCTCAATCTAAAAATAATCACCAAAAGTTTATACATATATTCAACACAATCTTCCATAAGTCATCCTTTAGAGAGAACAATTTTTCTTTTTTGTTTTGATCTGTTTTAAATAACTTTGATCATTCATTCTGTGTTTAGCTGTTTTTCCTTTTACAACTTGGTGTCACCATTACTGCCTATTCATAATTTGGTATTATGTCTTAAAACTTCATTGTTTTAATGCAATTTTTTTTAGTACACATATTTAAAAAGTAAGCAAATTATTCTATCATAGGATCCTTTCAACAAGTCAGAAAGAGATCATCAGAAAGTAAAGGGATTGATTTGTACTATCTAATTTCTGGTTTGCCTTACCAGTTCATGGTTATTATAATTTGAAAAGATATACACTACCTGACACATAGTAGTGCTAAAGTGCTGTGTCACTGCCAGTTCTTTGGAGCCTTAGTGGCATGAGAAGGTTCAGATCTCTGATTTATTAGCAGCTTGCATCTACAAATGAATACTGCCCAGTCACTAAGACCCCAAGTTTTGGTTCATCACATTTTAGAAATAAGGATCTGCCATGAAGTTCAGTTTTGGGTTATCCAGAAGTAGCTGATCGAACCTCAGAGGACACAAGGAGGTCTATCAGCCAGTTAGCAGCTGACTCTGGTCACTGTCAGTTCAATAAATGAGGGGTTTGGTCCTCTCCTCCAAAGGTTCACCATTAAACAGCTTCTTACTTAAAAACAATTATTTCTTTTCTGTGGGTAGTAAGGCATCTGTTGTCAAACTTTAATTCAGCAATTTAAAGTTATTAAATATATTTTTAAATACTTGAAATACTAATATTACATTAATCCTTTCAAGCATTTCTATCTTGTTCTAAATACAGAGAAGAATGCCTTATTACTCCTTTGTGACTAAGCTGAACTGGTAAATTCCCAAATTTGTGGGCTTGGACCTCTATCTCACTATTAAGCTGAACTGGAGAATACCTAAAATATTCTGTTTAAAACAATCTGTCCTAGTACCCTGTGAACAATGGTAATTTAAATTCTTGCCAGTAACTGATATAAGGTTAACCACCTCCTCAGGAATTGCATTAAGCCTGAGGTTGACAGATATAACCAAAACCAATTTGAGTAAAGTAATTTAACAGGCAGCAGATGATATGCACAGATGGGATTTCCCAATTGTATCACTTTGGGAATAGAGCTAGAGCTACTGTTATGAAAAAAATAAATCATGCCATTTCATAGATGCTTTCACTAGGAACTCCCCTAAAGAACACTGGAACTGACAAGATTTTTGTTTCAATACATTTAATCAATGTTGTTTGACCTGGACGGGGGAGAAAGGTGGAAAACCTTTCCAAACAAATCAGCATTTAATCCAACTTAATTTATAACTTTACTTTTGGACAGTAATATGTCCAAATTACAGACAACCAGAGAAAACATATTGATTTAGTTGCCTTCTTCGATTACTTCTTTCAATCAACCTGTTCACCCTTGCCTCGCACACTAATGAGCAACTGTTCCACTTAAACTCCTAGCAGATCACATGTAAGTAAAATCAACAAATAAAATTGCATAGATTAGATGTAATGATAGAAACATGTTCAAAATACAAACCAATATTTTATTCTAGGTGTATAAGTACATATACAGAAAAGTACACAATTTTCATTGACTTTCAGTGTTCTTGTTATATAATGGTGTGAATGTAAATAACAACTGGGAATTTGTGTCATCGAAACCAAAATATAAAGGACATAAATATTTATGGTCCTTATGTAAATAAATACAATTGCTTATATGAGGTAGCAGCAGCAGATCAGGTTCCCAATGGACTTAGTATTCAACAAATAGGGAAGAAAAGACACTGCATATCTCCATTTCCCAGAAGCAAGGGTTAGAGCCCTCCTCATAACTTCCTTATTTTGATTATTTACAGTTTTGTCAGGAACAGTGTTTGCTTCTTTGTTTAAAAATCACACAAAGACAAGGATATAGAATATAACATTACAATATACCCTAACAGAAACACACACATTCCTACTTGCCCTTCCAGTGGAAACCTACATGCTCCCAAAAACTTACAATCTAGGACTTGTCCACACTGCGGGTCATGCTTGACCCCAGGCTTCACCTAAGATGTTCCAGAGAACATGACTGAAACCCACCCCAAGCCATAGTTGATATTTACCTTGAAAACAGACTAATGTTTGGTCAGCAACAGTTTTTGGGTTTGTTTAATCATTAACATACTGATTTACAACAATAATATTGAAAGAACATGCCAAACCATGGGAAAGCTAGCTTACAATTACCATCACCATCAACCATCTATGGGCAGAAGTAGATTATTCATAACTTCTTGAGTGACTGTTATTTTGTTGGTGTTTCAGATAAGGTTACATTACTGTACCTGATTTGACCTTAATATTCTGCAGAGTTGTATTTTCCCTCTATCTGAAGTAGACCCACATATTGAGACTGCTTTACATTTAAAGTTATGCAATCACTCTTTAAGCATCCTAAAAACTTTACTATACCACCCTATGAACTGTAGAGTTTGCTTTTCCACATCTTTCCCTACTTTGTACAGCAGGACAAGCCTTTGAATTTTTCAGTGACAGAATATATTGAGACTGATTTACAACTGCGTTTCCCAGTTTTATGACAAATGGTGCTTCAGTGAAATCAATGAGACACAATTGCAACTCAAAATTGTTCTTTGCTGGCACAGTGCCATTTGGAACAGGAATGTATAGGCAGTAAATGACCAGCTTCTAGCTATGCTCACCTATGAGGGTAAACAATATGGGTAAATAAAGCCCCCACCACGTGTATGTAATTGTGAACTTGAACTGAAAATAGTGTGTGTTGTGATTTACATGCTGGATTCTAAACTGCAACTGCTCAGGAACAAATGAAATTCTGTTTAGTACAATGCCACAAGAATGGCAGGCTTTGGGAAAAACAAGTGGGTTAGACCCAATCCAGCTAAATTCACCCACATACTTGAGTCACTGTCCTAGTAGTTACAGCTAACTCAATAGAACACAAATTCTCTCTCCCATTCTGATTTTCTTGCATGGAGCCAGAGGCTTTAAAAAAAAAAAAATACACAGATTATCATTCAGTTTAATGACTAAACCAGAAATCTATCAAGTTAAATGTTGGTGTGTGGAGTGTGTAATTGGAAGGTAATGTCTACAATCACTCCATTTTATCACATTGAACCTTACTAAGATTCAGGTATAAAATGGAGGGGGGAAATAAAAGAGGAATTAAGTGCAAAAGAAAAAAAGGGATGAAAGTGATAATTAAAAACAACAGAGGGACAATGAATTATCAAATGCTCTCACTGTACTGTCTTCATAACAAGAAGAGACGTTCATCTGAGTGAGGGGTTCATTTTGCAGACCAAATGATGTTAGCAATATTCAGCAACCTTTTTGCGCAATGGCGTTGAAACTGGCACCAGTAACAGACAGTGCCGCACTGTGCCATTGCAGCTGGGTATGAACCCCAGTGCTAGCTTTTTGAAAAACTAACAAAGCTTCTTTTGGACTCTTTACATTCCAGTTTAACTGAATTGAAGTACTGACACATTCCAGTTTATCTGACATCCTTTCTGCCAATGTGGGAGCTTTAACAATAATGGTTTATGCATTTTCTGCAGATAGTCACTTAGAAAACATTAACGTTTTCACCAATTTTGGTCTTTAATAGCTACTGTATGAACCAAATACATTAGAATCAGACTGCTTAAAAAAAAAAACAACCAACCCACAGTGAAATTGTGTGTACTAAACATGTAAAGAAACAATGATGCTAGAAAATTTCCCCTCTCCCTTAGCTATATCATAAAGAATTTATATACACAATTGAAAAATCGTTCCTCTGATCATTTTTCCCAAGGTAGTAATAAAAAACCTCATGATCTTTTTTAAATAAGCCATAGAAAAGATACACATTAAGGACAAGATTGCAACACCCTTACTCACCCTGAATAGTAATGTTCATCATAACTGGTTCCACTGTAGTCAGAGATTGCCTACAAAAAAAAAAAAAAGGTTTTATCTGAGGAAGAACAATCTAGATCTAGGAAAGTAATAAGATTATGTGACTGAAAAGAAACACACCGATAAATACCGTAGTGACATTTATGGTTTTCTAAAAACTGAAACATGAAAAGCTCTTGCTATAGGCAATCAAAAAACTATTGTGACTAAAAAGAGACATTTAGATAAAAACATATATGCCATATACTCATTAAAGACAACACAAACACTTTGTTTTGTTGCATCACAAAAGGAGCACCGAAGTGTAACAAGGGGAGGGGGGTCAGACCCAAAACAGAGACTCATGCTCTTAATCTTTTAGTCACACCAGCCTCCACATGACATCTCTTACAAGACAACTTGCCTTCATTTTTGAAATGACGATGTCTAAGGCATTGCTCAAACATAACTCCCTCTTGGACTACTTTGTATTTGGTGCATTACTGTCAGCAAGATGCAATAATACAGAAAGTTGATGCCAAGTACTGCCAATTCACTTCTTGCACAGCAAGGAATTGTAATTTCTGACTGCAGGTGTAAATGCACAGTTCCCTGAAGCTAGCTACACGGCTGGCAGTGACTAGAGGTAGGTTAACTGTAGCTACAGAAGTTTCTTACTTTCTCACTGAAGAAACTGAGGTAATTTTAGAAAGTGATCAGCATTTTTTTTCTTTTTATAATTTTGATAATTATTCTCACCTTTTAAGTTTTATAACGCACTGTGACTTCTTAGCTCCTTCCTGTAACACCCTGGAGGTTTCATTATTCAATCTGAGAAATGCAGCCCTTGCTGATTTATGCTACAAACCAAAAAAGAAGAACCAGCCTAATAAATTCCAGCTGCTCACACAACTGTATTGTCTGTCAGGATATTTTGCACTGTTTGCTCATAACAATCCCATTGAAATTTTCATCAAGTTCCCTCTGATTCCCTAATAATCAAAGAAGCCCACCCTTGCAGGAAGTCCAAATGACATGTTTACCAATGCCCAAACATCTATTGACAGGGAGAGGTTACTTTTTAGAAAGCTGTCTCCATCTTATTAGCTAATCTCAGTTCCTGTAGCTCTGTTTTATTAGTCATTCAGGTAGTTCTTACAGACCCATGGGCATAGGCTCAGGATCCAATCAGTTCTTGTAATGTCACACTATATACTCAGATCAGTAGCGTTTATTGTCCTTTCCAACACTTGTGTGACTAATGGCAGGGCTACCCCTGCTCTTAAACATTCCCATGATGTCTCTTTAACAGGTCAATTGCAATCCTTCCAAAAAAACATAGGCTTCTCCAACTGTAAAGAGAAGGTTGTTTCCAAGTCCAAAGTACCTCACACAGAAGAGTTGATGGGTTTCTTTGTTCAAACTCCTGGATTGGGAGCAGAGTGGCACACACCGTGTTCTTGTTGGCTGTATACCAGAAACTCAGTGGAAAGAAATGCAGTGTACCATCCCTACTAATGCCCTCTTCAAGAGAAAAGGACAGCACATACCTCCAAATCCTGCTGAGCCTTCTTAAGCCCATCACAGTGTAATGTCAATGTGATTAAAAATAAAACACAAAAACACCCAAACCTTAGTGTTTCATAGGTGACTATTTCACAGATCATCTTCCAAACAACAATTTTGTTAGCATGATCCTGTCTTTGGTAAGCTTTGATTTCTCTGAACATCATACCTACAGCCAGCAAGAATGTCAAGAATTTTTATGTTCTTGGAGTTTTTCCTCTTTCAAAGGGTGCAGGTTGGTGACAGAACTGAGCCAGTTGCTGCTACAGGAGGTGGCTGTGGACACCTAGCTCTTCTCCTTGGCTTCTGCCTGCATACCCAACTGTGCTGCTCATGTCCCTCTTTTGCCCTGGCTCTGGCTTTTCCTGGAAGTGCCTACTTGGCTGATTTCAGCCTCTAAAATAGCTGAAAATACTCTCCTCTTTATCATGTTAATTTTCTGTTAATTTATCAAACAATCTGTTTGGCATGTTTAGTAAGTGCTAGAGTGGATGCAGGGGATGACCACAGGGATAGGGGTAGTAGGAGCACAACCATCCCACTTTGGTGGCAGATGGATATTACATTAGCCATTTTGGTTTTGTTTGACTGTATCTGTACATGTTCAGTTTCTCACTAGAACAATACTCACAACCTCTGTACCTACTTTATCTACATTTCTGTGAGACAGCCTCACATCTGGGTCTGCTCTGGGTGCTGACATGCAGGTATGTTTGAGCCATGTGCTCTTTCTGTTTTATTATGGGGAGGTAACCGATGGGTGATCTTAAAAGGCCTTTAAAATTAAAACTCTTTTAAATAAAGTTCTCACATGCCTCGTTCAGTGGACATTAACATATCCAAAATCTACTGTGTTCCAATTGATGAGGCCAATAGTAGGCATATGTTAAAAATCTTTGTTGATAACACCCCACCATTACCACCACTACCACCAAAGGCATTAAAAAGATTAAAATAGTACTCAAAAAAAAAAAAAGGCATGAAAATAAATATAGCATGCCAAAAAATGGATAACAGTGAAGACACAAAGCAGTATTTGGTGGCAGTATAAAAGATGATGTGCAGAATTCTCTGCTTGGCCACAATATGAGATATAGTGCCTCTCGCATTTACTTCCGCTGGGAACATTTTATCTCTGACCATGTTTTATAACCTATTCTGGTTTTGGATGTGGTCCCTTGTCTTTTATTCATTTTTGGACCATATTACTCCCTCCTTGTTGCTGTTGTTTTCTTTGAATGCTATTGTTTTTCTTCTGCTGCCAGCTTTAACTCTTGCTTGATTCTAAATTTTCAGTGTTTGGTTCCTTCTATTTAGCAATAAAATACAGCATTTAGCTAATGTGTTTGTGCCAGACATAGGTGGAGGAAGCTAGCTGCAGGCTGTTTTTTTGTTCCCTGAACTCCTGACAAACCGAGGGCTCATCTGTGTGCTTTTGAGCTGTGTGGTGTTATGCCATTATGTATAAAACAATATACAAATAGAATTTGGGCACAACGTTTCATCCATTCCTTATACTGTGTCTGGTCCTTTTAATATTTTTACTGATTTACCTTGTCATAAACAGGATAACACCATAAGGGTAAAGTAGTTCTCAGTAACTGGAAAGCCAACATTTGTCTTGGGTTTTGGTTGTTGTTGCTTTACATTCTGTATTTTGTTTTCCTCCTGGCTTGCCTCTTAAAAGCAGGTAGAACAGCTGGACTTGTTTCAAGCACTGCTTTCTTCTCCTTTAATAGGTGATATCTTTCATGGCATACATTTAGCAGCTGAGGAACCATGTTAGGAATACAGTCATAGAAGGAATACAAGCTCCCTATACACTAAGTAGAGAGAAACAGGTAGATTTAAAGGGTGACTCAATCCATTTACACTCTTGTCCTGAGAGATACTTACTTCTCTTAATTGGATATTCAGGGAGATTTTAACAATTACACTCTCAATTAGGTACTTCTTTTAAAGTTAGGTGGGTCAATCTATATTTCAGCACTATTTGAGACAATGCATCGTTGCCTTTCCCTTTGCTAATCAAAATAAAACACTTCTTTTACAGTTATGTGTTAAAATCTTTTCCAATGATGATCTGTTCTGTAAAGAGAGTAACTTCTTTACTGTCTCCTAAAAGAAAAATCCATTCTCAACATATGGAAGATGAAGTTTCCTTCATAATAATCACATGTCAGGTAGTTTCTGTTCCATATCAGAAGTCATTCCATTTTCTGTTAATTTAATTAGTTTCCATAATGTACTGAGTTTTAGCAAGTCTGAATTTGTTTTCACTTTTACAGATTGATTGATACTTGCATATTTGGCAGAATATTTTGGCAGAATATTATCTGAGTAACATACTCAGCTCTTTGGAACACTATTCATGTAGCACTAACTTCAGAAATTTTCCATCTGTGGATTTAAAAGTATTTCCTAAATATTAGTTAATTACGTCTCTTTATGCCTCTGTGAAAAATTATTCCTATTTTACAGCTGAGAAAACTCAGGTCCAGATTATTACCAAAAAACTTACAGAAATACATTCAAGTATTCTGTCTTTTAAAATGTGTGCCTTAGAAATAACACAAATATATTTTTTCCCTCCATTAAGCAAGAAAGCAGCAACTGATAGAAACTCTGTGAAAATAAATTGAACTATTCCAACACATTTTACTTACTGTCTGTCTGAAGTTCGAATAATCTGTATCTTATTATCTGTCTCTTACTGCTGGAAACAGAACCCCTTGGCAAATGGTGTCTTAAAAAAAAATATCTGAGGTTGTAATATTTTCCATCACTCCTTCTAGGCAGTCCTAATGATCTGTCATGTAATTACCCTAGAAAAGTAAGAGTTGAGTACTAATCAATATCAGTAGACAGACGGAAGCCCAAACAGTAAAAATGAGGAAGAAGTTGCTGTCTGACCCACTGGGTTTGTTTTTTCTTTAAATGAGAAGTATACTGTCAGAATGTTTGACTGATTTATCTTCCTTTTACATGTGCAAAAGGACATTATATGCAAAGTTTTAACACTTTTTTTCAACAGGGAGTTTTAGTAGTCTGATGAGAAGAACACACTGGCTGTGTGAAACCTTCAACTATGTTGGTGCAGACTAAAGACGCAGTTACTTTAATCTAAACTAAATTGACTTGGCTGATGAGAAGGTCATCCTTCCCTCATTCCATTTCTTGTGCATACACAAGGATTCAGCCACGGAGACAGCGCTGACAGGGAACTGACAGCACTGGTGCCAACAACAAAGTCTTTCTGTGTGGTGGCAGGTCTCTGCCAGAGTCAATCCCTGATTTGGTAATGGTCTCGCAAACACTGGTACTGGCAAAAGCAAAGTGGTGGAAATTGTGGTGCAGGCAGGGGAGGACAGACACCACTTTTAGAGGAGAAAGGCAAAGCATCATATTCTCATTAAATATCTTAAAGAACAAAGCATTCATAATTCAGTCTAATGCTTGCACAAAGCAAACTTCAGATACAAGCATCCAGAATACACATACTCAGAATAAATCATGGCATACGGTACCCTATCTGCTACACGAAGGGGGATAACTGTATGCAGTCCTCTGCCTCCTAAACTGGTATCTGCTGAAATGGCTCAGCTGCGAACATTGTTGTTCTAGACTTGGGATTTCATGAAGACTCTGGACAGATGCAAAAGGCAAGTTAGTCCCCTTTCAGTTCAGTGACTAGGTCAAATGTAGTACAGAAGAAAAGCCCCTTTCCAACCTGGCATTGCAGAAAACTGCCTAGGAATTTAAGCATCGTTTTGAATCCACGGATGAATATTGGTACAGGTCACAATCCTAATGGCAGTCAACTTCTTGATCATGATGTGGCTTGAAGAGTATTTGGTCCTCAAAAGCTATATGGAATTTTGCTAATTCCTGTGATTTTAACTGTATCCTAGTATTGCACATAATGCTTTAGCATCCATCTTTATTTTCATATAAGTTAAAGATGTTCCATACTTTCTAGAAACTGCAACAGGTCCCTAAATAGGCATAGATACTAAATGAGATCTTTAAAAATATAGCACAAACATTGTGAATTTCAAGAATTAGGCATTCCCTGTTATGTCAGAGGTGACACAAGAAAAAACAGTTCTTGAAAGGGAATCTACAGAATGAAATTATCAGAAAGGATTTTTTTCAAGGGGGAATAAAGATGTTTCCCAGTGAACAACTGTATGATAACTATTCTAACACAAACACAGAAGAATGGATTTATTAAGGAATAGTTCACAGAAGTAGTTTCTCCTCTAAATATGAAGTAAAGAACCAACCCTTTAATGAGTTAATTCAATTTTGTACAACCTTTTGCAGCAAGGTAATATCACTGTTGTTATCTTCCTTGCCCTTTATCTCATTTACTCCACCTCTTCAAAACAAGTGCTGGGTAGATACTGCTGTTTTACAGAGTTTTACATTCAAACTTAGCACAGATGGAAATTACTTTAAAAGCTTCAAGACAGTGGGGTATTATTTTCACAGCGTCTAAGGGTCTGTCTTTATTAGAGAAACTTGCATATGAAAACGTCTACCAAATTCAGTTTCCTTAGTGCAAAATCCTAGTATATAACAGTTTAGCAAGCATATGTTACAAACTCGTTCTATTCCAAGTAAAATAGGATGACGTTGTGTAATGCAGCTGATGTTACAACAACATTGCAAACCAGCTCTCCCCCAGTTTAAACTGCTGCAACTCTGCTGTAGCTTCTTCACAGTTGTAATAAAAGTCCTAATGTGTATAGCTCTTAGAATCAGTACAGGTTTTTCAACAACCATACCGAGTTAGATTACGGCTGTTCAGATCAGACATTGAGTGAGAATCACTTCACCTAACTTTAGTGCCTAAAACTAGTCAATAGAGAGAAATGCTGACTTTCAAATCTGACCCAAATGCTTAATTCCTTATGAAATTATTACTTTTTGGATCTTCCTGTTTTTTCATAATAACAATCAAAGAAGTCTGAGTTAGAACAATTTTGACAATGGATGACTACCTCTTAGAAATCTACTTTAGCCTGATGAATCCCAACCATCACTCCTATGCAGCCACCTCTGATGTATAGTTAAATTAACTGACAAATTAAAATGTGTGATCAGGCAGCTGGAGATCATCAAACAGCAGGTTTCCAAATACATTTCCCTTAGGCTACGAACATCAGAGACTGTACAGTGAGACCTGCACCACACTTGGGTGTATGTACCACCTTAAGTCCTGAAGAAAGCAGTCTCTTGAGTTATAGAAGGAAGAAATGAGACAGTGGGGAAAACAAACAGACCATAGTTATATGTCTCTGTTCTAGACCAGTGGCTGGACATTTTCTTTATCCTAGTCCTTTTTACCCTTAAATTTGCTCTCCCAATAAATTTGTCATGACAAATATTCTCCAGATGTATGCTACAGCACAGAGGCCATATGTATGATGTACCTGTACTATTTCAGTCTTGTAGGTTCATACAAAGTACTTCTTTGCTTTGTCTTAAATGTTCTTCACTATCAAGGGCAAGATTTTTTTAAGGAGTACCTTGATGTTTACTCCCTAGTAGCAGCAGTGAGAGCATAGCATTCACTCGTAATGGTAAGTATGGTATTGCTAACCCATTACACTAGACTTTGAAGGAGTTTAAGAAAGGAGAAGCATTGCATGAAGCCGATTCAGATTGCTGACCAAACACCAACACCTGCAGCAAATGCACCACTGCAGCAGTGTCACACACTGTCTTTTTCCATAGCACATCAAGGATTTCACCACATAGCTCAGCCTGCACTTGTAGAGCATCGTGGCAGGACACCACAAACAGGCTCCAGAAGTCACCACAGCAACCCATTACATTTGACAGTTTCTGAAACCACTGCCATTCAAAGGGAGGTGAGAAGACGGTGCGTGCATTCTAGCTAGCTGAGAGGGACCTTGGAGTTTCGTCTTGTTCACTTCTTCCTGCACTAACTTCCCTGCTTCACCAGTGTTTTTTTCAACAGAAAGACATATAGCTCTCCCTATGCTAATTGTGCTTTACCCTGAACAGCTCAGCTGCTGCACTAGTCTTTTAAGCTTCAGGTTTTTATCTCAAAGAAACCAGGTAGCAAACTCCTCCACTGCACTCTTAACTCTCATCTATCTGCAGCCTTTATCTGTCTGCTACAGTGAAATCAGCTTAGCATTTTTTCTACTCTTTTCCTTGCTTGAGTCATCTTAAAATCTCTAGAGTCAACAGTCAGGTCCTCTTCATCCTTTTGCCATCTCCAAGGAAATGACCACAGCTTTTCCACTATCAGTATCCACCAATTCCCAGCTGTCTTGACCTGTGCCTTCCCCTTCCATACCTATAAGCCTCAGGTACCACCCATTCCTTCTAATCAGATCTAAAAGGCAAAGAATACCAGTTCAACACAAGGTTTTTAGACACATCCTTTTCGAGAGGGCAAACATACAGTCACGAGAAATCTAGCCCTGAACCCACAAAATTTTCCTGAGGCAAACTATATGACTAACTTACATAAATTTACAGACGTGTTCCCATAAAAGTGCCATTTCAGCCACCTTTCCTTGTCCCCTCTCCCTCTTTCTTATGGCCGTACTTCGCAGGTGGTTGACGTCCTCAGCTGCAGAGCTTATCCTCAGTGTCCTCATGATCACACCACTAGATCATCTCTTCACTCAACAAAAGTGAGGAAAAAACATTTCTTTTGAGTAGGTTCTCAGAAATCCATACCAGAAGTTTCAGGGGAAGATAAACGATGAATAAAACTTTCTGGGCTGATTTACTGCTCTGTCAGATTCTGCTGAAAAGAGTGAAGGTGAAAATCTTCCAATACAGTATCAGTACTTATTTTTCTTTTTATACAGAAAAAATCAAACTCATGTATAGAAAAAAGGATATTTCAAGTGGCTTAGTATAGCTGAATTCAAATAGCATGTCTTCATTTATTTTTCAGTAGGTGCACACAGTATTTTCTAAAAGCATCATATAAATAAATAAGCTCTAGTTTTCTATATGGTGGTGCATTTCTATCATGAAACTTCTGAGTTTTTATTCAATGTTACCAGGACAATATGGTCAATCTTTTATTATACTATGCTATAACAGAAAAGTATAGCCAGGATTAAAATGTATGGACAAGGTGAAAATACAGTATTACTTCTTTTGACTGAAATGCCTGGAAACATGTCTATTTTAATGCTCTGCTTTATGGCACCTGGTGTAAGAAAGGTACTACCTCTCCTGACAGATTAGTTCTTGCTCTATTCTTTAATCATCACATCTACAACACCACTGTTACCTCTAATATATTGTACATAATTTTCCATATCAGTTTTGGATTTTTTTTTTTTTTTTGCTATAGTGTATTTTAAACAGTGATCAAAACAGAGAATTTAATCAGTCAATATAGAATTTTGAAGTCTTTATATGGAAATGTAAAAGCCCCATTTCTTACAGTAATGTGTGTGAAAAATGATAATACACTTGGGAAATACTTTTACAGGTTACCTTGATATGAAAGTCCATATAAACATTGGCTATAGGTAAGTATTTAAGTATTGCATGCACTATAACTGATGGTTTGATTTAATTAATTTACTTGTTCCAATTTTATACCTATTTTCTTCATTATTTATTGCATTACACTTACCAACTCTCAAAAAAAAATCAAGCTAAAAGGAAGAGTAATTTCACTTTAAATACTTTCTGGAGACTGTCAAATTCAATGTTTAAAAGTACTGCAAACAGATTGACAATATTTCTTGCAATATATTGCCATCTAGAGGAAAAAATGTATGTTGCTGCAAAATACATGAGGGTTTAGGTGTTATTCATAATTTCTGTGTTTTACTGGGGAAAACATACATTGTGTTTTCTATGCAGTGATGTGCCATATTCACAAAATCAGCTGGACGTATATGCATAAGCACTAATGTACAGTAACACATACGCACGCATATGTTGAATACTGTGTGTGACCCAATCATACACCTATCAGACAAACAAATGTTACTGGAATTTTCAGTCTGTTGCAACAAATAAAAGGCTTTCTAAATAATCCACGTTGCATCTGAACCCTGTAACTGAATTTCTAATTAAGGCTAAGTAGCACTCTTTTCAAATAGCGGAACCAAAAATATTAAGCTTACTGATTAGATGAATGGAAAGAAGTGAGAAGAACTGCAGGTTAGCTGCGTAGCTAAAATGAAGGGATTGGTGTACCTCTCCTGTGAGGAAAGACTGGGAGAGCTGGGATTGTTCATCCTGGAGAAGAGAAGGCTCAGGGGGATCTCATCAATGTGTACAAATACCCAAAGGAAGGGTGCAAAAAGGACAGAGACGGGCTCTGCTCAGTGGTGCTCAGTGGCAGGACCAGGGGCAATGGGCACAAACTGAAACACAGGAGCTTCCCTCTGAACATCAGGAAAACCTTCTTCACAGTGAGGGTGACTGAGCACTGGCACAGGTTGCCCAGGGAGGCTGTGGAGTCTCCATCCTTGGCAACACACAAAAGGTGTCTGGATTGTGCTGCTCTAGGTGACCCTGCTTGAACCAGATGTTTAACCAGATGACCCCCACAGGTCCCTTCCAAGCTCAACCGTTATGTGATTCTGCAATATCAATACCCATAGCTGGTATCCTGCCACTTCAATGTAGGGAAAAAATATATTGACAACCAGTGCAGACAGTGGGGAAAATCTCAGCCTCTGCTGCTTTTTATTATTGTCTTAGTATCTCTCTCAAAGGAGATGGAGAACTCACTAATTTTCACTTCTGGTTTACTTCTGACACATACCTTATGTATATATAACTTCTTAAATTCTTTTTCACCAGGGCAAAGCAATACAAGCATATGATTTTATATTTTGTCAGGAAATAAAGCAAATCATGCATTCACAGCAAGGAGTTTGGTCAGAGGTCATTTTGCTCCCGAAAAGCACAAAGTGATAAGAACTGATGGTCTTTATGGGTTGCTTCCTTTCATTTGAAGCTATCATCTGACTTCCAAAATTAAAAAAACAGACCACAAAGAAGTATGGATCTGGGTTGTTTAGCAACAGACTGAATGATTTTTCAACTAAAACACTTAGACTTTATTAAAATAAAGGAAAAGAAAAACTTTCTTTTGTTGACATGAGTATTACATTTGATTGGCCACTGGAAACTAAATTATTCCAGTTACGTTTTGTTCACTTTTCCTAAGGCAGTTCTTTTATAAGTTAATCAGTAGTAACTTAGGTAATGGTATAGCAATATCTGCAACAGAAACTTCATGAGGTTTGTCAGCATCTGTTTGTAGTAAATATTAATGTTAGTAATAGAAAAAGAATTTAATGATAAAGACCTAATTGTATTCTGGTTTCACTTTTAATTAAAAGTCAGGTAAATTCAAGTCTTATGTTTAATTGTCTAAAAATTTCTCCAAAATGGCATTTAATAAGAGTTTTCAGTGAACAAAAATTGTAGCTAGTAGTATAGCTAGCTATACTATAAATAGAAAGTCTAAATTTATAGCTATACTATAAATAGAAAGTCTAATTTTTTCTGATTTGTCATATTATTACTAAATTAAGTAGGTAATAAAGTAATTAATACAAAAGACAGTAAATAATATCCTTTACAAAAATACAGAGAAGATAAAACTGGAAAACTAGGGTTTTTATAGAACAGGCAAAGACTTATTGGCTGGTGTTTAATATGTATTTTAATACAAACAGGCAGTCTATGAGACTAACAAAAGGCACAATTTATCTGAAATAGTTTATTCTAACTGCAAGATTTAGTGTATATTTAGATAGATACAGCTTCTGTTACAGTTCTGTGGAAATGAATGCAGACAATATATCTATCTAAACAAGAGGACAAGAAAGCGCACTTTTATAAATGGTTGATATTGGTTTGTTATCTTGCCTGCGTGTGCTTTGGCATTGCTAGGAGCTAGCTTAAATATCCACTGGCAGCAGTTTTGAAAATGCTGGAATTGCCACATTTTGTGATTCTTTATAATCTTCCCTAATATTGTCACCTTGTTTAGAAAACATATATCATACACACATTTCATTTATTCCTGTGTTGTTATTACCATATAGAACTTAGAGCTGTATCTAAAGCGAAGGAACGTGCAGAGATGATAAGCGCTGCAGTCCTGGTCCTCCACCCTCCAGACCAGGATGCCTGCTGCAAAACACTTCCAACCATCCAATATTTTGTTTTAGGGGCATCTAGAAGGATGTTAGGAAGTTAGGGCTGATGTACAATCAACTCTTACTGTACATGCCATCGATCCACTGAGACCTGTTAAAAAAAAGCCCACAGGACCTGTTTTGATTGCTGTAATTGGTACGTATGAAGAGGAACATGAAGAAAATATATGGTCTAGATTCCAATACTGTACACTAAGGTTCTATGCCCATGGCACAGATAAAAGAAAAAGGAAGAAATAACAGATTAAAGGAGACCATATGAGAAATATCAATGACCGCCTTCCTTTCAATGAAGTTTTAACACTTCATGGAAGCTCTTGAGTCCTTACGGAAAACCTAGTTTGCCACTTGAAACAGTTCATCTAATCAGGTTTTCTTTGTTCATAGCTGCAGTATCTGAGCATTTGGCCATATTTTCAGGCAAACTTAGTAAATAGTATAGTAAATTAAATAATTAATATACCTTTTAGTGTTAAGGTAGCCAAAAACACTGAAGAATATTAGAATTTTGTAGAAACTTCACCTTAGTACAAAAGCTATCCCAGATCATTATCCAGTACCCAGATTCCCTTTGCTGGACAAGTGTTGGTGACCAGACTTCAGTAGCTTCTCTCCTCGTTCCTTTTTGATCAAGGCTGAAGCTGGGACATGCCAGAATGAACTCCTCATGTTGCACACTGTCGGTGTGGAGAGACACAGTCCTTCATGATTACCACTTTGGGCATCTGAGCAATTTATAAAAATATATGGGAGGAAAGAAAGAAGTGCTCTGGAATCTGTTTTTTTTAGTTTGTTTGTTTCAGGTAGATCCCAGAATATATGCTTCTTCATGCCAAAATTTTGAAGTTTCAAGAGTATTAATATTTTACACATTCCTACATACTGCATAGCATGCACAGCTCAGAGAAAGCATGCAGTCTAAAAAGAAGCTTGAATGCACTCAGTGGAGGATAGAGATCTTGTTCTATACGCTTCCTGTGTATGCTTCAAAAACATTTTTTTGTATGAGAGAAATGAGCAAAACCAAAATCAACCTTTAAACTTAGGAGTGCATAATGACATATCTGCCATCCTGCAAGACAGCTGCAGTAGCAGTTACTCTTACGAACAGAACTGGAAATCTTAAACGAAATTATAAAGGTCCCAATCTTAAATGGAACATATTTCCTGGTTTGGAAAATAATCTACTTTTCTAATATTTTGTTTCATTCCTAATATGAGGGACACCAAGTTTTTCCAAGTTTTAAATTTACTGAAAATCTGGGAGAGAAGCAGCAGGAGAGTTGTTTCCAAAGTGACACACTAATGGCCATGGTTTCTGGACAGTCAGCATGGTTCTAGTGTCCTGGGGTCATAGGAAAACTGGGATTGCACCAGAAAGGTCACTTTGTAGGACTCCTCAACTTGTGTTTCTTCAATTCCCAGTCAAACTTAAAAGTCCTGTTACTCAGATTCCCAAATCACTACAGGTCTAAATAGTTGAGAAGCTACTTCCAAAATTGCCAAAGAGCTAAGGAAGCCAAGTTTTAACTGTTAGATACCCTGGAGGGGAAAAAAAAGTTCCAAATGGCAGGACATCTGTTAGGCAACTATGTATCAAAGCAAGTCAAATTTACTTTTATCTGGAGTATATTCAGATCAAGAGGTAGAACCCACCCCCTTTTTTCTTCTGGTTTCCTGTTATTGTTGCTGCAGCTGTGTATTTCTTCTTCCATCTCACTTTGTGCTTTCAATAAAGTGCAAAGTTGTGACTCTTGGCTTAAAATTGTGTTAAAATTTGTGAATGTTGGGTTTGAATTACTTTACTACCTGAAGATTGTTATCAAAGTGACTGTTTCTTCTTAAGAAAGGAGGTAAGAATATATCTACCTATATCATGTTCAGATTTTTGAAGTTCCAGGAATCTCTCTCAGGTTTGACAAAGTGAATTTGGAGTGACTGATGAAAGCTGATGATAAAATTCTTGTCTCTCTTCAAAATATTTAAAACATCTTTCCTCAAAGTTTTCAGTATATTAGTAGAGCAAGTTAAAACTTCCTCCTCATAAGGACTTTTTCTGCTCTTACTGCAGAACCATGAAAATGTGGATAGGTTGATAATACCCGTAGGAGATCGCTCTTATTTCCAGTGCATTTTACTGACAATTTTTCTGGAAGATAAAGAAGTTAGTTCTAAAGCAAGCAAAACATGCATATGTAATCTTTCTTGCTACATATTTTTTCAAGGAAAATGGTTACATTTCCTTCTAGACTGTTCCTTTCTAACATCATCTAGATAATTTCTCATTCTTCAGTTTATAATACAGACAACTGTATGGCCAACAACTGAGAAACACTGTTTCCTTCTTTCACAACATAATTAAAAATGCATCTCTCAGTTGTCACACTTTAGCACACATCTGCAAGCACACACCCATGAACAAATACACATGTACATTACACAAATAAGAACATTTTTCACATTAGAAATTTAATTATTGTAGGGAAAGATTTCTTTGTTATACTTTTTCTTGGGTGTTTTTTGGTTTTTTTTTGTCTGGGTTGGTTGGGGTTTTTTTTTTGCTTTAGTATCTTCTTTGACTATCATCATACCTGGAGCTTTGTGTTTACTGTTCTCAAATTAAGTAGAACTCATTTGCTGTGGAATAAAATATTCCACGTTTATGACTGGACGAAAATAATTTCAAAGAAAATAAGTAGTAGTTCTTAGGGAAAAAGTATTACTATATATTTCCTCAGTGATCAGGAACGTGGGATTTGGAAAAGCAGCAACATTTGGAGTCTAGAGTAAAAAAAGCATACCGCCTCCTGTGTGGTTACAACTGAGCATTCAAAATCTGGTTGGGTTTTTTTTCCTCATTCCTTCAACATCTATGACTTTGTTTCCCTTCCAGATTATTCATCCAAGGGGAAAAATACAACTCATTTTAAGTGTAATTACAGCTTGGTCTCCTACTTCAAATGCTATCAGGTATAATATGGCTTCCCTTAAAGAAGACAAACCCATGGAAATCAAAATCCCTCTGAACATTTCACATTAGTCTGGGTCTGCATTACCAAGCATACTGTGAGATGGAATCATTTCTATCTTAACATTTATTAAAACAATGTGAAATTCCAGTTCCATGAATGTGAACCTCAAATGCAACTCATATGCTGAGGCTGCCCTGTATACTACCTGTGCAGCTGATACTGTGATAGGTGCCTAACAAGTGGTACCTATAGCTGATATGGGTAAAGCTGACAGAGCTAAGAATACTGAGCCATGAGAGGGTCTACACAGGCTGTTCTCTGACAGGCAGCGGCCTCTGGATCATGTTCAAACTGCCTAGCCTAGGCTCTTAATTTTCATTTTGCATGGCATGAAGGGCAGTCATCTAAACCCAGCAACCTGAATCTTCGCACATGAATTAGAAGCCTGTATTCTGAATATAATCAGTAGCAAAAAAAAAAAACCACCAAAACAACATAACTGGTGCTTAAAGAGGTTTGGGTTGACGTTTACCACCCACTATAACAAACTGCATGTTGTTTGCTAAGGTCAGAAGCTGGGATGACTGAGACATCTTTCTCCTTCCCCCACAAGCCATTTTTCCTGAATTCTTTTCTCCTACCTGTTGTTATATGAAACACTTATCAGAGTTAAAAACATCAATTTGAACTCTTTACTAGTCTATCAGTGAAGAAAACTACAGCCTCCTCCTAAGGCATCTCTGAGATCCTACGAAGAGTAATTTGGTGTCTAAATAAAGAGAGGGTCTCTCTCCGCTCACTGTAAGCCTCGGTGTGCCTGCAGAGGGATGGAGTGCTGCCATGCTGCACAGGCAGTTTCCCAAAGCAGGCCAGCAGGAGATCTTAGGAGCAGAAGTACAACTGAAAAAGGTCCTGACCCCAGGCTTCACAGCACTTCTCTTTATTCAGAAGGCAAAATCCTGTTCCCAGGGTGCAGTGGAGGGAAAGCAGGAGCATTAGTGGAGGAGATGCTCATGATTAGAGCACCCACCTGGGAAAGGGGGTCCTCCAGTGCTGGCCAGCCTCCTTTACAGGGCATTTCAACTTGGTTTTCCTGGAAGGTGCCTTAGGAGCAAGTATGGAAAGGCTGCTGGGTCACCCCACAGGAAATAGGATCATAAGCTCGACAGAGAAAGCCAGCGAGAAGCAGCCTCATTCACCAGTCTCTGTGGGAAAGCGGAAGCCCTGGGGTCTGCTCATGATAACTGAACAGAGCGAGTAGCTTGTGACTGGTAATAAAAACATGATAGCTGGTATCGGTGGGAGCTGGTGTGAGAAACGTGAGCCAGGAGTATCGGGGAGCATAGGGCAGATTGCTGTTGTGATTACAGAGCTCCAGGAGCTGGAGTAGAGGGTGAGTTTTGGCTTCCCTGGGTTCCCAGGTGGTGATGGAGTACTGCTTTGCACAGCAAAAGGGTGTTAAAAGAAGCTGTGCCCTCATGGACAGTGAAAGTTAGGTTTCCTCCCCCACCCTGAAGCTTGAGAAAGGTCTGTAAGCTCTTTCACACCACATCAGCAGCTTGCATGGGAATAAAACAAATCGGGATGAGCCTTTACTCGTCATTCTCAAGGGTTTATGAAAAAAGGGGGAAATGTAACCCTAAATCAGTAAGTACACACAAGCTAGATTCCAACTAAAATTACACGTTTTGCTTACTTTCCTGAAAACTAGTTTTTTTCCTAAATTGTATACATAGCTATCTGGATTAAAAAGAGATTGAAATAAGTGTAGGTAGTAGGGCAAATCTGTGGCTTCCCTATTACAGAGGAATAAGGTATCATAAAACACCTCCTACTCGCCTGCTGGGAGAACAAGAATATGTGAGGCAATTTTCCCCTTTCCCGTGCATGTGGGCAGAGGGTGGGTTGGCAAGGGGAAAAATAGGAGAAAGACTGATTGATACGCTACTGAAAAGGCAAGATAGATTAAATAGGACCAAAAAAACAGTTAGACCCCAAGTAAAGATAGACCAGTCTGCCTGGTGGACAACAGAAAGAACAGAAATAATGTATTGGATCATTCTTATCAGGCAGTTACCAGAAGCTTTATCTAAAACATGAGTTTGTTAAATAAAACAAAAAAATTCCACCTATTAAAGAATGAGAAATGAGTTTAAAATTCTTTGTTTATCCAGCCACTCCTAAAATAAAAATCTGTAATGCGTGAAGCAAGATACCACACGGACAAAATTACTCCAATAAACTTCCTTAAAAATCATTTTGGTGTCCAAAATTAATGTTAATTTGAGTAAAGTACTATATGGTAACACCAACGTTACGCAGGATTTGTGTTGACTGATTTATGCCATCTGTTCACGACTCAGATGTCCCTTTCTCTAGCTTCCAAATAGGGAAAACAAAACCAAAACTTGCTCTTCCCAATCTCGATTAAGGTATTTGGTGAACCTCAGCTGAATTTTCAGCATTTAGTGAACTGTTTCTTCGGAAAATAGCGCCGATATCGTAACATTCGGTTACGCGTAAGCAAAAGCACGCGCCGCAAGGTATCAAAGGTTTAAAGAAAACGAAGGAAAGAAGTATTGTAATTAGCAAATGTTTTGCTAACAGCTAGAAAATGTACATCCACGCTGTAGGCTCGTTGGAACATAAACTGGTTTTTTCCCCTACATCTGGTATCCATAAAAAACAGGGGGACCTGGCAACCAAACTTTACATACAGCATTTTAAAGAGGCAGTACACAGGAACTTGTGCCCCTGTGTGAGTAACTGGGGAGCCCCTTCCCGAAACAAACAGCATGAATGGAGCAGCGCCCGGTGGAAGTGCCAACCCCCGCGGCCCCAAACCCGCTCCCCACCGTCGTGCCGCTGACAGCGGGTTGAGCCTGGGGTTACTGACAGTCACGATTTCCAGACAAAATTCCCTCCCGGCTTAATTCCTCTGATTTCATTTGATTCCCTTAATTTCATGCGAGCCGTTCCTTCTGAGAAAACCCTGCTGTCCCACCCCCCCGGCCCCCAGCCTCTCGCTCACCGGGGGGGGGCGGCGCGGAGAGGAAGCGATTCGTTAGCGCATCCCGTAAAGGGCACTTTCACCCCGCTCGGTGCCCTCCTCACCGCCCGAGGGGAGAGCCGAGCGCACCGGACACCCCGGACTCTCCCCCACGGCTCCCGAGGCCGCTGCCCGCGGAGGGATGGGGGAAGGGGCTCGGCGGGGCCCGGGGGCAGCGCGGCGGAGCCCGTCCCTCCCTCCCTCCCGCGCTCCCGCCGTGGCGCGGCGCCTCCGCGGCCGCTAGGGGGCAGCAGGGGGCGCGGCGGCGCGGGGCCGGGCCGTGCCGGGTGGCGGGAGGGCGGCGTGGGGGCGGCCCGCCTGCGCGTGTCGTCCGCTGTCGGTTCCGGCGTCTCCCCGTCAAAGCGAAATGGTGTCCTGGGAGGAGGCGAGCTGTGGGCGGCAGAAGACGGCTGCCAGGTCGTCAGCGGGCAGCGTGTGCCAGTCACTCCTCCTCGGCAGGTTACAGCCTTGGGGAGCCGACACGGCCAAACTGCGTTGCCAGGAAAAGCCCGTGCACTAACGGGGCTGATGCGCGCCCGGGCCTGACATCACGCTACTTTCTGTTTCGAGGACAAAGAACTCTTGCTTTCAAACAGGAATCGATTAAATATTTCCCATCTGGTACCGCTGCTGGTGTAACCAGTTGTTGCGTGTCAGGTCCCAGGGCCGGAAAGCCCTGCGGTAGGGCTGGGTGCTGAGAGGGGTAGGGCTGGCACAAACGTGGCCTGGGCCTGGCCGCACCAGGTGTTAGGGCAGATGCCATGGCCAACGTGAGCCCGGAGTGTGTTTCCAGGGGCCAACCACGTACTAGGCTCCATTACGAGGAGGATGGCCAAGAGGCTGAGGGAAGGTACAGTTCCCCTGTACTTGACTCTGGTAGGCAGGACCTGGCAGGTGAGAGTCGGTGTCCGGGCCCCCCAGTTACAGAAGGATAACGAGAAGGTGGGCCAGTGATCTTGGTCCTGGTGACCAAGACGTTTGGGGCTTAAAGAGGTACCTGGGCTTTTGTGATCTGGGGAAGAAGAAGATAAGGAGGGAGCTTAAAAACTACTTGAAGAGTTGTTACAAAGCTGACTAGTGCCAGAAAGAGGGGAAAAATACTACACATTTCATCTTGGGAGGTTAAATTTGGGCATTAGGAGAAAAAAGCAGTCTGGAGGATTGTTCAAGACTAGAAGAGGTTGCCGAGTGACATCAAGGAATGTGTCCTTGGAGGTTTTCTGACCTGGGAGTAGGATAACAGTCCTGTTTCAAGTAGGAGGTTGGACTTGATTTCCAGAAACCTCTTCCAACCAATTTTTAGTGATTCCATGACTTGTATGCTTGTCAAGTTTGACAGTTCCCAATTTCTACACAAATTAAGAATACAAATTAAGAAGGTACTGGAATTTACCAATAAGGTTTTGTATTTTTGTTGTACGAAGTATACAGTACAACACATGATTTATTACTGTTGCATATTACTGCTGTGTGTCCCTGCATTTGTAAATGCATTTATAGCTGAGCGAATGGGATTAAGCATTCATTTTTTTTCTATGATGGAAGAAAATTCCTTTGGGATAAACCCTAACACAGGAGTTACTGGCTTATAAGCATCCCTGTCCTGCAACTACTTATGAAATAAACTAGTTGACCTGTTTTGAATCTCTTGGCTCTATAGGTATCAGTAGGATTTTTTAAGCACTTTGAATCTTAGTATTAAAAAGACCATAAGTTTGCCTTAGACACCACGTGCTGTTAAAAGATAACAATTCTGTCAAGTAGGTGTTATGTTATGCCTCCTGATTGCAAGATGTAGATCTCTGAATATATACTGGGAGTAATCAAACAGTAAATCTGAATCCAGGCAACACAGAAATTTTCCCTCAGTATCACCAGTGACCAGCACTGCTGATGAGAACTGTAACTATTAACTCCTGACTACAAAGACTAATTTATCAAGATGCCCTATAAACCACAAAATTAATTCAATTTGTGATAATACATTTGACTATATTCAAGTGGCCTCCTACAGAAGCAGACATGAGTCGTGAACAACAAAACGTTAAACTAGAAAATTCCAGTTGAGTCCTGAAAGGTGTGTTTTTTCATACTTTTCATCTTATGAAGCACAGCTGAGTCTCAGTTTCCTCAGAAACCATAGCATCAGTCACAAGTAGAAATTTGAGGCAGTACTGTGGGCACCTACCTATCCAACTGCAGTATTTAACAAGGAAGGAAAGGGTAAGCGGGTGAAATCTTACATTTTTGCAAATGGTGTTAAACAGTGACAGTTAAGAAAGTAGGGTGATTTTATCCAATCATTACTGATTGATAAGTAATGGTTGAATCATGAAAAGAACATCTCAGGTTTGCTGTATTTCAGCCAAAAAGTAGATGCTTTATTGTAAGTTCCAAAAGTATGAGAGTTCATGATTAAAGTAACAAAGATTTGGTCTGAGAAGTTCTCTCTCCCTGGTTCAACAGTCATGGACTAAACACACATTTCAAGGTATTAATAAAAAAAACCCACCCTTATAAATTAAATGTACAACAGAATATCTTTTTTCTCATTCTTCAAAGAACTCATTTATGTAAGTGATTTAATACAGTTTACAATATTTGTTTCTTCAACATCAAGGTACCTGCTAATTTTATTTTTTTTAGTCTCTGTGTCAATTAGAATGACTGGAGGTAAAAATGAACTCATCCTGCATCGGATCGTGTGCTAAATAATGTTCAGTATTGCACTCTACATCATCTCTGTGCTCTGAGCCCTCAGTTAGCATCCGTCAGGAGTGCCATGACTTAGTCTGTTAACTGCATCCGTGGAAAATCATGAATATCAAGTTTTCTTTAGGAAGTAGGTGCAACTACACAAGCTCCTTTTGCAACACGTAAGATAACTAAGCAAGAAACGTGTACTAACACACTTCTAAGAGGTGAGGAATGGCCTAAGGGAATTCCCTACCCATGGAAGTGATACCAATTCTCAATCCCCTCTGAAAGCAAAGCAGTAATAGAAAGAAGTAGTATGTCTGAATGACATTTTTTGTCACCTTAATGACATTAATACTGTTCTACAGCCTGTACGGAAGCACGAAAAAAATGGCATGCAGATTTTATTCCACCGCTCTTAGCGGTGTTAAGAATTTCTGATGAAAGACAAAACTTTTCATGCCACCGACCCAACCGGAGATATACAGGAATGTCTGAGAGCACAGAGTAGGATCGGAGAATTCTAGAGGGTGGAAGGGTTGTGGTCCCACCCGCACAGCCTCTGCACGTACACCCCTGAGCCAGGGAGTGGTTCTTCCTTCGCGGATGGTGGGGTCCATGCCCCTCAAACCTTTAGAAGCCTTGGTAAACCTTTATCAGTCGCACTTCCCTGCTGTGCTAAGTGTAGGCAGTGCACGCGCTACCGGCAAGCCTGGCACAGCAACACCAGGGAGTGAGATGTAAACACCAGAGCGGGTCTGTACCATCCGCCATGGGGATTTCACCGGCTGTTTCCAATGTCTCAGAGACAGGTATACGGCAGCTCAAACTAAACATGAGAAAGGGAGCATAGGAAAAACTTATCAAGCCCTTTACAGGATAAAAGCCATTTTTTAGTGTTTGCCAACATAAAACAACTGAATGTTCTCATTTTGTTAGTTCTGCAATAATAAATAACCAGTACTGTTTGTGCTTTGTACAGATCAGTTTTACTAAACCTCTGGTGTGGATATGCATTTGCATGCATGCCCAAGTAGACCACAAAGTTTTCTGCTAAGAGCCATATAGTTTTCTGCTAAGAGCCATCTAAAAAATATTAGAACTGCCAGCAGAGTGTACTATCCCCAAAACTGTACCTGCCTTTGTTTCAGAATAAACAGGTTTGTGTTTTTTTCCCCAGAAGAAAGCCCATGAATGAGCTAATGTTTACAGTATGTGAATGATAAGGAGATGAGGGCTCAGGAGAGAACTGGGGAGGTATGCAATTTGACGCTGTAGATGTACCTATTGAGATTTAAAGATTTCCACAAGCAACTGAAAACAAATTTAAATGAAGTTTAATGGTTTATATGGATTATTTTTTTCAGCTTTTCAAAATGGTAAGGAAATACCAACACAAGAATGATGAAGTTAACACATAACTTTTATAGTGGAGAATATTGTTGAGCACATCTGGAATTAAACACTGCCGATCTGTAAGTAGCCTTAGATGGGTGCTTTAATCACTTTCCCAGTTACACCAAATGGCAATTTTTGCTGTTAATAATGTTGGATACTACTTTTTCTATATGTGAGTATGTTTTTGAGGGAAGCCTATAAACAGAGTTGTTTTATTTTAGAAATGTTTCACTGGTTACTTAATAATTGCAACATCCGGTCATACATTAAACATTGAACAGCTTTCTGATCATCAAAGGGTTATTCTTCATATTTCAGAATGTGACAAAGGCCTTATGTTTAAACTTTAAGAAATGAATGAAACAAATACTGCCTCACAGGTTTACTAGAAGACAATACACATATAACGATGGAAGAAATTAGGTTTAATGAGAAGGGTAATGTTGGATCTCTTCGGAATATAAAGCGAATATAAATAATTTTTAAATTGGGGAAATAATTTTGCAGATCATATTATGTATTAAGACAGGTAAGTGGTGCTTATGAAAATTAACCAAACAGTCTTTATTCATTATGTGGACAAAGTGGTAATTAAGAAAGGAATTTTAGAAAAAGACATATTTGGAGAAATTATTTCAGCTAAATTTAACATTGCATTGCTAATCGTGTAAATAAAACAAAGCTAATGCCCCCACTTTATCCCAGGCACGTAGAGAGCATGACTACACTCTATGCATTATAGTCATTACTTTGAAAACAGCTGGAAATAGTACCAGCTCTCATTGCTTTTTAAAATTAAAACTGGAAGACAAACTATTATTTCAAAGAATAGGTTACTTTGCATGTTAAATTAATCTCTAAATTAATAAATTCAGGTTTCATTTGGAACCTCCGTAAAGATTTCAAAATTTTTACACTTAAAACTTGCAGGTATACACAACTGATGAAGCTTCATTCCGTACTGGATTTTTAGGGTAAAATTCCTCTCCGCATATTTTAGGCATCAGTCATGTAAACAACTGCATCTGAGCTAGTCACCCTAGGCTATCCTTGTAACCAAAGGAGAGAAGAACTTCGGGGGTGCAGTTCATCTGGCCAGCTCTAGGTTTCTTTATTAATGTGTGATAAATTACACCAAAGAATCGCCTGTAACTTTTCACTGATTGTGAAAGAAATTACTGGAACACATCCTACCCTTTGTCACCCAGCTGTGACAAAGGGTAGGATGTGTTCCATGTTTGCTTGTATTTACATAGAATCAGTAGAGTAGATTTTGCCTGCACTCCTAGAAAACTAGATTTATTGTATTATGTGTTTTGACATGTAACAGTTTGACCATCATTGACGTCTATCAGAACCTGAATTACTGTGAAAATATACCAGCATTAATTTTACCTACAGGACCTTGTATTACTGAGTATTAGCCTTTTTTTTTTTTTTTTTAATTTGGCTTGAGGGTTTTTTGTTTGTTTGGGGGGGGTTTTTTGTTACTTTTTTGTTCGTTTGGGTGTTTTTTTTTTTGTTTCTTTTTTGTTCGTTTGGGTTTTTTGTTTTGTTTGGTTGGTTTTGGTTTTGTGGTTTTTTCCTCTGTGATTTTTAACAGTTGCTCTGAAATATTTACAGATACTGTAAATTCAATTCTATGTGTGTCTGTATGTCTCAAATGGAAATCTTCACTTCAAGAGAACGAATGAATTCGTGAAAACCAAAATTCATACAGAAATAGCTGAACAGGAAGATCTATGTATGTAACTGGAACTGTGCTCTATGAACTAGCATTTGAGTGTGTGTTGTATGAAATAGTGAGTTTGGGAAGGACAAGGTGTAACAAGGGCACGTTCCAAAGTTGCGTTTACCTGCAGCTCCTCTGTTCTTGGAAGATGTCATCACTACCTCAAAAACGTACATATAAAAACAGTACAACACTCACAGTCTGTAATTTTAATGTATATCTGATCAGTATAACTTACAGACATACCAGTTTACTGAACTTTACCTCATAATTTATCTTGTAGGCAAAGCTAGAGAATATGAGCAAAGCTATTGCAGACTCGTAGGTAAGGTAAAGAAGGGTTATATATATTTACGAGAGCTTTTGTGAACACTCAGCATCTCCTTGTATATCAGTGAAATACAATTCCCTGTAGAAAAAGAAGCCTGAAAACTAAAAAGTAACAGAAGGTTTTGTTTTGTGTAAATGTGAAGTTGTATTAAGGCATCTACTTCACCAAAAAAACTAAAAAAAGCCCAAGCCCATAGTAAAGCTCATTAACTTAAGAAACAAGCAAGAGTTACTGTCACTTGGTTTTCTAACACAACTGATTTTAAACAGGTCATATAGACCTTTTTCCATGCTTCTACAGCAGTATGGACGGAAGAGAGAAATCTTCAGAACAGTAAACCTAACTTGACAAATTAAACATTCATTGGCCTGATGACTAGGGAAACTCTCAAAGGCAGTTGGACCAGGTGATTGTTGTAGGTCCCTTGCAGCTCAAATAGTCTATTTTATTCTCACATTATTCCTTTTCCTACTGTCTCCTCACTGCTGTTTCCATGTCTGAGGTTCTGACTGCATTGTCTTGCTCTGATCTTCTCTTTTATCCATTTTACACCAGAATTATTTCAAGAAAATCTCAACCCCAGGCTTCCAGCCACAAAAGGTTCAGATAAGCATTCATTCTACAAATGATTTTTTCTGTCCCCTCAAACTTTTAGGAGACTCACTAATTATGTTCAGCTCTCCACTAATCAGCACGAGAAGCTGTTTCAGTCCATGTTTTACAATACATCCATTCTGTTAATATTTCCCCTGGTGGAAAAAAATGTAATATTGGGTGATTATAGACTGAATTCTATGATACAGACAGTCATAGCAGGCGTGGAGTGATCCATCCGATGTCAGTTTGAAACAATGATTAATACATTATTAATATTTTCATAAATACATATATCTTCTCAAGGCTGAACCTTTAATTTCCCACCCTTGCAGCTCTTCAAATTTTCAGTAGCACTGTCATCTTCAAGTGACATCTTTATCAAAATATTGCCAAAAGAAACCTTCAAAAAACTATTATTTAACTTACTAGCTTTCTCATTTTTAGAAAGTAAAATTATAGAACTGACAAAGTATGTGCAGTGACCATCTTTGCACCCACTTACTTCACTTACCCTAAAATTTCTCTCTTTCTTAAACAATTTGCTGTCCAGAAACCAAAAACTAGATGGATCAGTTTTACTCCACGTCAGACTGCTTGAAATACACACAGTGGAACTAGGAAATAGTTCTGGCTGAGGAACTGACAGCCTAGTGCCGTGTGTTAAGGATGCTTGAACTCATTAGAGAAAGTATTGTGTGTATGACATTACAGACAAAACTGCCAACCAAAACTGAATTCTGGTTGAATTATTTGTTAGCTATTCCTTTCCAAGGAGTAAAAGAGAGATCCCATATATTATAGATTGGAAAAGCTACTGAATCCTTATGTAAACATTGAGTAAGATGAAATCCTGCTCTGTGGGTTAGAATCTCAGACTTCAGACAGCATTGACAGTGGCAGCTCATCTGAACCAGATTCTTTATAAACCCATGATGAACTACAACTCCTGATTCTTGGTTTCCAGCCAAAAATTGCACTACTGAAAATACCATGTTGAAAACATAGATCCACTTCCAAACATGTGTGTTTTTCTGTGTATTTCACTACTTTTTTCCTAAAGTACAGAATTTGATGAACGAAGCCACTTTATGAATACTTTAACATATTTTAGGTATTTTGTGCCATTCAGTAGCTAAGACAATATGCTGTACATCATTAACCAAAGTAATTGATTATTCTGAATGTGGCTATCTATCATGTAATGTAATTTAATATGTGGGGATTTTTTTCTCAATACCACTAATTAATAAAGCTGGTCTTTTTAATATGTTTTAAGTGGGACTTTCTACATAACTCCACTGCTGTTCTTTTTTGGAGATTGGTTCTGGGTTTATATTGGAAACAGTGACCCTGTATTAAAGGTTGTTTCCCTCTATTTTTTTCCAGTATGCCTTTGAAGGAAGAAGATGGAAGAAAAAACAGGCTTGGAAGGAACCCTGAAATATTCGAGGGGGGAAGTAGACAGTATCGATATTTTTCTTTTAGCTCTACTTCTCAGCTCCTAGTATGGAGAATTTCCATTACCCCACAGATACAAATGACTTAAGGAAATTAAGGAACCAGAATTGTTAAAAGTGCCACCCCCTGAATCATGCCTGGACCCTGCTGCTGTGTCTATAGTGCTACTAAAACAGGGTGAGGGCAAATAGCAGCTGCTCAAGGGCTACTAGCATGCGATCTCCTGTGCAATGTGATTTGCTAGCACATAAGCTTCTGTGCTTTCGGTCCTTGCTAACTAAGGCTCTGTCAGACAGTGTTTAGGTGCTGCCTAGGAAATACCACTGGACACAGACTGTTCTTTGCTAGGCAGTCAGCAAGAGGTCATCCTGTGTGGGCATGAGAAAAGATTTTAACTTTATGGGTGTGTTTGCCACTGCCATCAGGGCCAGCACACCAGCCCTTGTCCTTTTGATTTACTCATATAGATGTAGCTTCACAGTTTGCCCTAGGTGATTGGTCGGCAGAGGGTAACCAAATAAAATAGCACCACTTTAATGGGACTGCTTGTGACCTGTTTGCTATATGAGATTCTGCTCAGGGTTCCAGACAAGCCTAAAGAAGGAAACAAGTTTGTCCTAGAAAAGAAGGATAAACTTCTCAGTGAAAAAATTAGAAACAAAGTTACAAAAGCCATTAATAATAATAATTAAAAAAGTAAAAAGCAAATTTAGAATATGCCTTAAAATAACTCCTTAAAGTCTGCCTATGGTTGTCCAAAAGGATTTCCTAATGTGTATATTAGCCATAAAAACAGAGGAAACAATTCAGCTACAGCCCACCCCAGAGTATTGCCTTTTGGAATCAGTTCCAAGCTTCCCCAGGGATGGGAAAACACTACCGTTTCTCCCAAGCCTCCACAGTGCTGCAGCCTTGAGCAATTTTATTTCCCGTTGGTATAAATGTGTCGTCTTTCTTTTTTTTTTTTCCTACGCTATTATTCTCAGCCTGACTTATCCTGCTGTTCAGAGCACATTCATCAAGTAGACCTCATCCTACTTTCAGGGAGGTTGTTTGATACCTACCGTATTATTTATTTGCACATTGCCTCTAGCTTAAATGACCTTCTAGTTAACAAGATGTTTTCAGAACTCGTATAATGTTTCATGAATGTACCTAAAGAAGTATTTATATTTATGTGTATGTGATGTATGTGTGTATACACTCACCACCCAAACTGACCTTCTTAAACTTTTGTTTAAATCTTCACAGCTTAAACTATGAAGGTGGTGTGCCAAGCAATGGGCCTTCTTGAATATGCTACAGCTTCTTCTCTACTCATCCAAAGGACTATAATTGCTCTCATCCAATTAAGAAGCAGCTGGATTATACATCTGGATCCACCAGCTGGGAAATGTTCCTAGGTTACTCAATTTAGACAAATCCTTAGTGTTAATACGAATTATATTAATAATATGGGTAAAAAAATGGATGTTTTAGAATGTCTCTCTTGTCTCCTCTTGCATGCCTTTTGTAATTTTTTTTTTAATCTTCTGCCATTGTGGTAACAGATGGTAAAAAAATGAAAGTATAAACATTAATTTTAAAACTAAATATTAAACTTTAGTAGCTCTAATAATGTTGAGGTTCTTCATGGAGCACCAGAACTAATGAAATCTGAAAGAGAAATCTGTTCACCTTTATTAGACACCTTACACCTAAATGCCCGGACTTTGTTTAAGCAATCTTTCTGAAGTAAGTGCTTAAGTTTCCTGGATATACAATAGTAAGAGGGTTTTTTCACATAAAGGCCTCAAGAGGGTGATTCTGCCTGCTTCAGTTTAACAAGCAAAGTTAAGCTAATTGGATTTCCTTATGGTATCTTCAAAAACCCTAGCCTTCCTCACTGACTGCACAAGGAACTCAGGTGCCCTGAGAGCAGTTCAGTAGCTTACAGGATGGGATTAATCATACCTAATTTAAACTGTTTAAAAGCTGATTGTCTAGCCTAAGCTTATTGCTTACATTTCAACTATCATCAACAGCAGAGGTCTTTCTGAGGATAATTCATCTCATCCTCTGGAGATGCCCGTTAGCTCCACTGACTGTAGATACCCTACTGTGAAATAAAAGTTTGTCGGGGAATGAGGGGAAACACTGGATGCCTACTTACTCACATTACTTAATTCTTTACCATCTTCCTGGAAGGGCCTTGGATTGTTACAGCTTGTTTTCTTCCAGCCAAATCGACTGTATAAGATGTGGAGCAATTAATGATATTAAAGTTGTTCAGTGAGCAAGTGGACAAATACTGAAGCAGAACTCCATCCATCTTTTTTAGGTACCCTACACCTAAGTTTCATGTGTTTGTAGAAGTGTTCCTTCTCAAACGGGTACCTAAGTTTCCTGGAGAGCCAACAGTGCTGTTAGTCTTGGCTATTCAGTGCTATTCACTTTCAGGGCTGGGGGTTTGTTCCTAGTCCTGTTTCATTCAGAACTACAGACACAGTCTATCTGACTAGTTTGGGGTACATAACTAACTTTACATGACCAGTGCTGGTGCAGTAACTCTCATCTAAGCTGTAGGTGGAAATAAGATGTCTAGGTCAGGTAAATTAAATTCTCTTACTGAGAAGCCTGTAGCTGGCAGTGAATTGAGAGCACTTACCAACGTTTTGTGTTTGGTTGGTGGTGTTACAGATGTAACTATTGCCAGTAGTCAGGAACCTATGGCTTTTTGTTGGGAATGATGACTTTCTTTTAGACATTATCTCTTTATTGATAGCTAGTTTCAGATATTTGTCAAGAATTTGGGGTTCTTTCAGGATGTATCCAGCTTTTGTGAGAATGCATGCACAATTGGCCTGATAATAACTTATTATCACTTATCATGCTTGCTTACTTACACCCGTATTTTTATAAACTGGGTTTATTAGGAAAGATTTGAAGAATAAAAATGATTGGGATAATAAAGCATGTTAAACATAAAGAAAGGTATCGGACATTATATAATAAAATCTTCCAAAAGTTATCATCATTTACCTTCACCCTTAGAGTCACGGCACTGCTCATTCTGAAGGCTTCTACATATACTCGCTCAGTTGAGTGTTCACAAACTGTTACAAGTGAGAGCCCAACAGGGTGGTAACGGACTCAACAGCAGCAATTTTTTTCTGATAGTTACAGCAAAATGAATGCTTCGTAAGTATAGTTGTTTCACATATCACAAAACACACACAAGCCCTGAAATGTGCTTTCCTCCCAGCTTATCGTGCTGTGAGGTTACTGACTCTCTTTGAGACCTTTCAACTTCAGCTAGTGTCATTTATACCATTTCATAAGACCAAAGGCCAAAAATGTTGTAACCAGCTGGAAGCAGCAATACCCAAACATAAACAGAATGAAAAAGATTTTCTTTGTTTCCATTCCTTCCCGTAAAACTTCTGTCTAAACCAATTTATTTTAAATTACCTTACCTTCAGTTTCATGGTTAAACTATGTTCCTCTTTATGTCTGGAAGAAATTAATATATATCACTGAAATATTTCTTTAAAACAAACCTTTATGCCTTTCAGCAGAAATCCATGTTACAATCAAATTTAAAATAAGATGCACACCAATTTTAAACTTGGGCTTTAAACTGGACAGCTGGGAAATTTTCTGTTTGGACTGCATTATCTGTCTAATTGAACTGCTTTCTGAGCAATGCAGATTGTGGTGAAAGGTGCCCTCTAGCAAGATGGCATTTCTAATTGACTCATCTGAACTGTAGCATTATTGCTGTCTTCCGTTTGATTGGGTCATGGTGAGTACATCATGATGCTTATGATCTTTAGGGAGGGTGGATCACCTTCCTAAATTTCGGATATTGTGAATTATGGACTACAAGAGTATCTACATACAACTGAATTTCTTCCTGACGTGGTCTGTTATTACAAAGACATTAGAGATGCTGTTTTAAGTCACATGTGCAAGCTGCCCGGAGACTATAATCAGGAGGAATAATCAGGTGGCGTGGCAAATTTGGGCTGTTGTATGGTACATGGAGTCCACTGTCTTTGTATTCAACTCTAATATTTTTTACTTACTAAGGAAATAAAATCTCCTTTCTCTTCACTTCCATTTAAATTCAGTTCATCTAGAAAAGTGGGCATACAGTTGCACTAAACTCTTGTCAGTTATGTGTAAGCATCAGATACAGGATAAAACCTTGTAGCTAGGGGCTCTTATAAGCATTATTATACTGCATCTGCTCTTATTTCAGAGCCTTGAATAAAGATAGAATGAAGTCTGTGTTGCTAATGGCTTGTTGGTTTGTGGCTCATTTGCTACTTCTCCCTTTTCAAAATATTGCTTGCATATTTTGTAGTCCATGATTATGCAGAAGCAAAACCACAGATGTTTATATTACCGAGGTTTCCCTCTTCTAACTGCATACTCTCCTAAGCATGTCCCATGAAAAATCCACGTCTTACCCATTCATTTCATAATCATGTTAGAGCTCTTCTGCAAGCATCATTTTATGGTCTTTTTGTGATTCTCCTCAATCTCTTTGTCTCCCATTCCTCATTTCTTTCTTTCCTTTATGCCTCCTTCTATCTCATTGGCATGCCTGATTGCGGGCAGCACTGGCAAGTCATTCATCCTCTTCTGCTGCTGTGCTTCGGACTCATTACACAATCACTGGAGTGATTATCCAGTGGCCAGCCCTTGGCTTGATGTTCCTCACAATGTCAAACTAGTCCCCAGTGGCACAGTCATTCCAATGGTAGATACTCTGGAACAAAAAGGTTTTGTTGTCATGCTCCAAAAATACAATATGAAGACATAGGAAATTTGCCTTTGCCTTCCATCTAATCAAAATATTTCTGGAGGGAACGGGGTTTGGGAAGGATAATTAACATGAGTCTAATTCCTGAGGATGGAATTAACATGGTCCAACTGTAGCAACCTAAACGTGTAGCTGGCCTATACTTGTCATCCAGACCTGTCAGTGCAGAGAAACAGGATCATCTAAGGATGCTGGATGCCAGTTATCCTAAACAGCTATCTTAGAAGACAGGAATTATCCATTTGAAAGACCATGCATCACTGCCCATAAGGGGAACCAGCTTATAACTGTAGTTGCATCTGCAACCTTAAAACAATGTTCTGCTTCAAGAACCGTTGCAGGAAAGGCTAATTATCCCAGATATCTTCAATGAGTTTTGGGAAAAAATGTAACGGGAAGGGATTTCAAGTTACAGTGACAGAAAAAGGAAGCTTGCTTTATCAAATAATTTCAGAACTCATGGATCTCTTACTGAGTTAAGAAAGTGTATTTCATCACTGTCCAGAAACTGCCTAGAGTGAGAATAATGATAGAGCAACTGCTGTGCTGACAAGAGGCTGTTACATTATTCAAGGGGCTTGAGGTAATACTGAGTGTATTTAATCACACTTTTCTTGTAATGTGTTGTTTGCTAAAGACACAGCCCTATACTCAACATGTATGTAAATATTGTTTTCCTATATAAATATTGTGTTTTTTTCTCTTAAAGTGCTATTGTTGTCTTCAGTTTCAAAATAATCTTGAAATACATTTTTTTTCTAGCCTGAACAGCATAACTGAAAGAAAGAGATGAAAGGAAGTAGAAGTGGCAGCGAAAGGACAAGCTTGTTGATACCACAGCTACCCTCATCTGATGCTAAGATTGCAGGTTAGTAACATGCCAAATTCTTTGTAATGCACTCCATGATAATTACAAAGAAAACATCTTTTTATGAGAACAAGGTGCCAAGCCCCTGCAATTTTTGTCAGTCCGAACGGTTTCTACCAAGCTATGTCATGTCACATCTTCACAGTCATTCAAGTTACAAAGCTATTTCCTTGCTTGAAGTGGAGCTATCTGCTCCACAACATTCTCCACAACTATACATGAAACTAATAATGATGGGGCACCAGAAGATCATTATTTCTGCCTCTGCTCCTTTCTGGTAACATAGCCTTGAGCCTTTTTAGCTCTCTACAGAAACATCCTGTCTGTGTAGTTCTAGACTGAAACTGCAGAGATATACTTCGACACAATTCAGTATTCCTCTTTGAACTTTTAAAGCTGTAGTTTTCTCACTTCAGTTTGAAGCTCTCCTAAATTTTTCTATATGCAGACAGTAAGTAAACTGATGTAGGGGTAGCAATCCTGTTATTTCAAACTCTAGAGAGATAAAACCTAAGACTAAGTGAAATGGGAATGTAGACACTAGAACTTGGAACTTTAGTCAGACTTCAGATCAAATATGGTATATTATATGCCGAGGTATAAAAGAGTGTTGTCCAACAGGTGTCTGGGAGGAGTTTGAAGAACCATGGTATATCAGTTATTGTAAATGCCTACATACTGCATTAACCTTTGGGGAAAAAATGTGATCGAAGGTAATTGTGGTTTGCAGGGCTGAAAGCTACTTTTTTAGATTAGATCTTGGTGGTTGATGTGCAGATATATGAACACATGCTATTTTCAGTGGAAAACAGAAAATCTTGCCAGCGTGTAGTAAATACATCTCATGTAGTTTTAGGTATCTACAATACCTAAATTTGAGCTAGTGAGGGTAGACTTTCTTTATACTTAAAGGAAAGGAAAAGGCACTTCTAGGAATTGTTTAGAGACTTTAGTATGTAAAAAGTCCACTCTAGAAGAAACTGTTCTTCTCCTCTTCTGTCCTTATGTAAAAAAAAAAGCAGCCTAGATGACTAGATTTCATGGTTTAGGCCCAGACAGCAACTCAGCACCATACAGCCACTCACTCACTTCTCCTCCCCAGTGGGATTGGAAGAAGAAAATATAAGGAAAGGCTCATGGGTAGAGACAAGGACAGGGAGGGATCACTCACCAATTATGGTCACAGGAATAAAAGACTCAGTGGGAGAAGTCAATTTAATTTATTACCAATAACATCAGAGTAGGATAATGACAAATAAAACCAAATCTTAAACCCACCTTCCTCTCACCCCTCCCTGCTTCTCAGGCTCAACTTTACTCCCAATTTCTCTACCTCATCCCCTCCAGCAGCACAGGGGGATGGAGGTTTTCGGTTGCTTCACCACACCCTGTTTCTGCTGCTTCTTCCTCCTCAGAGCAGGACTCCTCACACTCTGCCCCTGCTCCGGCATGGGGTCCATCCCACATAAGACAGTCCTCCACAAACATCAACATCAGTCCTTCCAATGGGCTGCAGTTTTCTTCATTAACTGCCCTGGCATGGGTCCCTTCCATGGGCATGGGGTCCTTCAGGAGCAGACTGCTCCAGTGTGGGCTCACCACGGAGTCATGGACTCTTCAGGAGCATCCACCTGCTGTGGCATGGGGCCCTGCCCAGGCTGCAGCGGGGTCTCTGCTCCCCCGTGACCCTCCATGGCTGCAGGGGTACCTCTGCTCCAGCCCACCTCCTTCCCACCTTTGTGCACTCACCTGGGTATCTGCCCCATTATCCTTTTACCATCACACTTCCCTCCCCACCACAGATTCTCCAGCCATTGTCCCCTCCCACCCCCTTAAATATGTTAATCACAGAGATGATAACTGGCTCAGCTGTGGCCAGAAGCAGGTCCGGCTTGGAGCCAGGGAAGCTTTTAGCAGCTTCTCGCAGGAGCCATCCCTGTGGCCTCTCTCAGGGTACCAAAACCCCACCACACTAACCCAACACACAGTTTACATTTAAGTACTTAATAAGGTGAATTCCAGCAACAGTGTTGTCGCTGACTTCACCTGTGGCCAACAAAGATCTTGACTTATATTGGCTGACCACCTGATTGTAACTGAACACTGGAATTGCTTCTCAGTTAGTGACTGATGAGGAAATAGGTTGGATTTTACATTAAGTATTTGGTTAGTTTTTGGTGCAGGAAACATTTAACAGATTTTTTGGTTTGTTTTGTGTTTCGGCTTTTTTTTTTTTTCCCCTAGATTGCAGTATTAGCGTAGGTAGATAGTCGTTATTAATAAACAACATTCTGGATTTGTGTTGAAAACAGTGTTGATAACACAGGGATGCTTTAGTTACTGCTGAACAGTGCTTACACAGAGTCAAGCCTTTTCTGCTCCTCACACCACCCCATCAGCGAGTAGGCTGGGGGTGCACAAGAAGTTGGGAGGGAACACAGCTGGGACAGCTGATCACAACTGACCAAAGGGACGTAGCATACCTTATGACATCATGCCCAGCATATAAAGCTGGGGGAAGAAGGAGGAAGGGGGATACAGAGTGATGGCATTTGTCTTCCCAAGTAACCATTATGTGTGATGGAGCCCTGCTTTCCTGGACATGACTGAACACCTGCCTGCCAATGGAAAGTGGTGAATGAATTCCTTCTTTTATTTTGCTTGCACTCCCAGCTTTTGCTTTACCTATTAAACTGTCTTTATCTAAACCCATGAGTTTTCTCACTTTTACTATTCCAATTCTCTTCCCCCATCCCACTGAGGGGGAGTGAACAAGGGGCTGTGTGGTGCTTAGTTGCCAGCAGTGGTTAAACTATAACAATAGAGTATTCAAGATCCACATCTGTAAAGTAACTTTACATGGCAAAAAAATAATGTCTTCATATCTAACGATTAAATGTGTGAAAATGCATTGAGTGTACTCAGTCTTCTTCGGTGTTGATCAGAAGGGCCTACACTCTTATGAATTAGCTAAACTCTCTTGTACACGGAGGGGACATTGTGACAACAGGAGTGAGGGTATCTCATACCAGCACTGTTCAGTTACAGGATAGCTCTTTTTTCTTCTTTTTTTTTTTTTTTTTTGGTCTCTCCAGAAAGCTGGGAAAAGTCTAATACTTTAGACTTCATAAAAGTCTCTCACTCTGTCTAGTCTCTCACCACTGACTAGTGGTATAATTACTTAGTATTAGAAAAAGGCAGGAACCAGCAACCCTATTGAATGATAGAAATCATACTTGTGATGATTTCCGTTAAACATAATGTCATCCATGTAAGTATTCTTCTGACATGTAGCTCTTGAGACTCTGTTCGTGAGCCTTAAATGGCTGTAGACAAGACAGGGGATTAAATTATTTGCTCTGGACCTCAGCGTTTTGAGGTGCTTCAGAACTCCTCTACAGGAGCATGTCTAGCAATGAAATGAAGATGCATTTTGGACTTCACCTTTGTCTCTGATAGTGCTTGCAAGAACTCTGGTTTTTTATGTCTTGTTCTGAGCCAGTAAAGATAGAATCTTCATGTTGGACATCCAGATTCCTTTATGTGAATCTTGGCCCTGAGAGGCCAAACACTGTCTTTTGTACCAAACTAAAATGGAACGTGCCAAAAGCTAACTTTGACATAATACCACAATCACCTCGACACTAGCCATGCTAACACTGCATGAAAGCAGTAATTTCTAAGAGCCCTCCAGAATTCCAGCCTTGCTGTAGTCTGACGATGTCAAGCCCTGGTATGCTGAGGCTGTGCAGTCCCGCATGCTCTGAAGCTTTAAAGGTTAATTTATTTCATTTGTCTACTTATTTATCCACAAGTAGAGATGACTCCAGCACTCTTATTTTCAGTTTCTATTGAACAAATGTCAAAGGAAGACAATATATGCTTTGAAAGTGCCATTCCCAATTAAAATTCTAAATATGGACTAGAATCTGTTTTGGCATCAGCTTTTACCAAGAACTTTAATAATGATCACATTGTATTAATTAAGGTAGATATGGACTCATGCTTACATATCTAAACTTGCATTTCAAATCAGAGAAAGAAAATTCATGATCATTAAATCGCAGTGTCAAGCATTGAAAAAAACGGATCAGATGTGCAATCACTTATTTAGTTTCTAGTTGAGCTACTGCTTGAAAATGAAAAAAAGTCTAGAAAGTAAAATAGTCACCTTTGTTCTTTTTTTTTTTTTTTTTTTTAAGTAGAAATATATATATATGCTTTGAGAGCATTTTTCCTCTGTCACCCATGTGGATTCTTTCACTTCATTTCACTTGCATGTGGTCTTTACATACTGTATTTATAACTACGAATAAATAAACTCCATACTCCTAGGATACAGCAAAGCATTTTCTAGACCTTCTTTGGCAATAGTGGTAATTGTTTTCTGATTAATGTCAATTAATAGCACATGCCCCTCCATAAATAAATAGAAAGAGTTACATGCATGAAATATAACCAAAATTTCCTCTCTATTTGAGCTTGCTGATGCTCAGGTATTGTTAATATTGATGCATAAGCTATATGTTCTATTTCATCCATACAAAAAGGAGACAGTTTCTAAACATTCCTGGAGCCATCCAACAGCAACTTAGAGAACTGCACACATTTTCGTATTATATCAGCACCTGGGCATCTAAATTATGCCTTCAGTTTCTCAGCTTTTCCTAGCTGAAGATGTGAATCTTGCTATTTGCTTTTCATTTTCATTGGATATCTTTGCACAGAAACACGATCTAGTTGCCAGTCAGGATACCTATATTAATAAGTAACTTGGCTGCATAGGTTATCATTGTAAGGATTGATATGTAGCACCCGCTATCCGATGGCATACAGTGCTTGAAGTGCTTGACAGTTATTTTTTTATCTATCATCTTCTACGCATTTCCAGCTAGGTATGTATAAGGTGTTCAAGCAGGCTGTCCAGCGTGTCTGGGAAGCTCTGTCCTTAATGGCAGTCTCCAGGATCATAAGCCGCAGCCTTCTCCTATTTTTCCATCTTCAGGGTTTAGAAGTTTTGATCTATTATCAAATTAGATATGCATATCAATCTATCAGTTAAACCATCATTTGTAAGAGATAGGACATCAACAACAAATAAAAGATACAAACTCACTGAGATGAAACCTCAGTTAAAACCTGAAATATTACTGAGAGCCCAAATTGCTAAAGAAATTAAAATACAGAATCAAAATACGGCCCGACCAAACCACTGATGCAAAGTAATAAGAAGTAATATTATTTTCTTATCTATGTTCAGTTTCACAGCTTCAAGTTTGATTCTGCATCCAGGAAGATGAAAACTTTCAAAAATGAAAGTTGCACTGTTACACGATTGAAGAGGCACCTGAAAGAACTCCCACAAAAATTGTCTGTATTTGGTAAGACATAGAATCAAATAATGAGATAGCACACTATACGAATTTCAAATTCAGCTCTACTTATCAGCAATTCATAATTGGAAAACAGTTAATTCTCAAAACCATGGACTGAAAACACAGTAAATTCAGAGAAAAGCCGTAAGTAAGCTCATGCAGCAACTTCCATACATTTGAAGGAAGCAGGTACAACAGAGATTATTATGTAATAGAACATGCAGGAACAAGGACAGCAAATCTTACATGTGGGAAATCAAAATATATATTTGAAAATTTCATGTTGAAAACTTTGAAAAGTAAAGATTTGTTCATGCTAAATAAAAATCAAGGATTTAAAAATAAACAACATGAAGATACCAGGAAAGATAATGGCATCAACAAAGAGGGCTAAAGGTGTTGAGACAGTAGGTGGATTTTGTTGATGTAAAGAAAGATGACAAAAACCCCAGGATTATGATAGATATTTCTGTTTACCAACTTATAAGGTCAGGGACTTGTTTTTAACTTCCATGCCCGCAATGAATGTAGCACTTATTTGTTCTGCAGAAGATTTGTTATAAAACAATGGGGAAGCAGATGCTGGGTTTGAATCAAGCAGAATATCAAGCGAGAATGTCAGAAAAATGGGCTGTTTGCAAGGGTCAAAACATTTGAATTACAAAGACAAAAATATATTTAACTATTTGAATCTTAATTTCATTTACAGAAATTTTTATCAATTTATATATGCAAAAGAAAAAAAAAAACAAACACACCATTAGTATTTTCTAGACTATAATGACATTAAAGCAAACACTATCATAATATAATGTCTGTCGTGTTTAAATCTAAACATATACGTGCATATGCACATACATAATTTCCTGAATAGACTACACTTTGGGATTTGGTTTCCATAAAGCTAAATTCCATTCACGTATCATCTTTTTTTCAGAGAAGAACAGTAAAGATTAATGTCCTAGTGTATGTAAAAGTCTACGTTTGTTGTTAATTTTAATTGTACATATTTGTGTCACAGACCCATAAACGCTGTCATTCTGGATCGTTCGGCGCATCTCGCGCGGTGCATTTGCCTTCAGTGGCTGACAGCAGATGTTGTTACATCTTGTGACAGATGTTGTGTTTCCTGTACATTAAAGTCCAAGTGGTGCCAAAGAAATCGTCAGTAAAAGAAAGAGGAGGTAGAATCCGCCATTCCCAAAGACCATTTCTTGAGATCCACAGGTCTGGGCAACAGCACAGGCCAAGAAAACTATTTCACTTTCTGTTGTTGATCTCTTTACAACAGACTCCATAGCCCAGTTCGGGCCTGATATTCTCATCTTGGTTTCCTACCTGGTCACCTCTGATATTTTGGTTATGTTGTCCCTTAGTGTGAGATTTTTGATAGGATCACCCTATCTTGTTGTTTTACCACGTTCTAACCAGAATCAAAAATTTACAAATTTAATGAAACTCACTGGAAAATCTGGTTTAATTATTTTATTAACCTTCTGCTGAGGCCATAATTGTTGGGCTGGTTTTTTTGGTGTTGGCGGAGTTCTTTTCGTTTGGTTTGGGTTGGGGTTTTTTTTGTAAATTATTTGCGTTCATATGTACAAAGACAAATACTTCAATGCTCCTAAGAAAAATATATTTGTAATTAAGTGAGAAATTTCTAGAAGACAGGTTTCAACAGAGTTTTCCAAAGAGCTGTCTCCTCATTCCTCCTCTCCCCTCAAATCAGCATATTGGAAGTATGCGTTTGTTCTGTAGTAATGAGAAGTTAATTTACAGTTCCTTCACTCCTTATTTGGAGAAATACATATGAAAAGAAGAAACTATTTTTGGTCTAGGAGCATATGGAAAGAAATGGGAGAACTCACATCTCACATTAACCACGATCATCTAAATCGGAATAAAGACAAAGATATTAAAGATGAACTAACTGACATCTTTGTGTGTTTTGAAAGTAGAGTTAAATATCATGTTTCTCCCATTGTTCTCTCTAGTTCTCCTTTTTGCTGTGATTACATCTACCACACTCATTCTCTCTTCTGTTGTCTATGGAAGTTGATTCCTCTGTTTGATACAGCATAAGGACTTGGGTTGTAACTCACTTTATATTGTCAATATCAGTTTGACTGCACCCCTTTCTACATTCTGCAAGGCATTTGTTTTGATCCTGAGTCTTGCATTTGTTGGATCAAGTTGCTAGCTACCATAAGGTGTCAAAAGTCTACTAAATTTATGCTATTGATAAATCTGTCCCACAGTTACTGGACAGAAAAAGCTATTAAGAAGAATCAAAGTTATATTAGCTGTTTTGCTTAGATACTGAGCTCAGAAAAAGATAGACTAGTGCAATTTTTTTTTTTTTTTTTTTTGCAAAGCGGTATCTTAAAATAGACTAGTTTACAAACTGGGGGAAAAAATCGTTTATACATATTGTACCTACTCGTTATTTCATATTGCTTACGCTTCTTATTCACAAGAGTTCG
The DNA here is from genome assembly GCA_027574665.1 of Rhynochetos jubatus. Taxonomy (NCBI): domain Eukaryota; kingdom Metazoa; phylum Chordata; class Aves; order Eurypygiformes; family Rhynochetidae; genus Rhynochetos; species Rhynochetos jubatus. The sequence continues at coordinate 82,904,665 of CM050649.1, read as the reverse complement.
AGCCTGAAGTTCTCAGTTCAGGGGTTCTAATCTTCATTGTGATAAAAAGTAAACCTTTTTGCAGTTACCACAATGATACATTTCAAAACCCAAATATATCCAGTTCATCCGGTAGGGACAAAATGCAAGAGTTGAAGTTCAGATTACTTTTAAGCTGCTAATATCGCTTGTCTGCTCACCAGATAAACTTGAGGAAGTTGACTCCTGTACCTGACCAAAGCTGACTTTTTTTTGTAAAAATAAAATGTATGGCTAATTTTTCACGCTTCATTCATCAGAAAATAATGGGACAACCTCTAAGGAAATATTCAGCTTTCTAACCACAATTACCACTGCAGATTTCTTGTCATCAGTATCATTTTGTCATCAACATATGCATGTGTGCATTGTGAAAATAAACTTGTATATTTTTCATTTTGATGTTACACCGAACCATCATTTTCAGCCTCTGAAAGGCACAATAAGGCATGCTGATCATATCAGTGTGCAAATACAGCTATATGATAAATATTCTAAGTACATTTCTGAACTCCATCGTTACGAAGCAAGATGCTGCGGTCCAAAGGTTGTGCTCAAGTTTCTGATTTATTCTTATTTGGGTACACAGGAAGGCAATGAGTGCATTTACACCCCAGTGTGAGAGACCAGGAGCAGGGCGCTCAGCGTTTTGCAAGTTTCTGGTACTCGGTACTCCTGAAAAAAATGTGCCTTGCAAATGTGTCCACAGGGTACTATGATGCAGTGTGGTGCTGCGATACCTAAAGTAGCTGTTAGTGAGCTTAGTTTGTGTACCAGAAACAGTATTACCGTGCTCGTTACGCTTGGGCTAATTATAGGGCTGAAAAATCTTTTTGAGAGGAAAACCTAGAAAGTGTGATGCAGATGGAAGGAGAAAAGACAGTGGAATAAACTAAAATAAAATGAGAGAATATTTTGAGGATAAGTAGAGAAAGTATATATTTGAGACTATTTTTGTAAACATTTTCATTGAAACACTTTTTATCTTACAAGGTGGAACAAGATTTGCTCATTTGGATTCATGTTTAAAGAAAAAAAAAAGAGGCCAGGATATTTTTGGACAATTAGCATTTGATCAGATCTGAAAATATAAAATGTAATATTTTTTGCTCTTGTGGGGAAGTAGTGCAGCTGAGGTCAAAAATAGCTTTACCATTGCTCCAAAAGGAACATGACTAAGCTTAATTAATGTGTAATTCTATAAAACATATTTTAAAGGTATATCTAACAGCCATAACCAGTATGTGTCTTAATGACTACAGTAATTTCTTAGAGAATGAGGAGGTATTTTTATTTCTCTCATTTCATTAAAATTCTATTTTTACCCCTGCATTTGTCTTGTATTTGTTGCATTTAAACCATAATGTTATGTTAAAGTATTTCAAATTATTTGGCAGCCAAATTATTTAGCACATTTTTAATTGTTAATGTATCACTGCATGACAAAAAGAAAGATGCCAGATTTTTTCACTGTCCAATGCCTACACTTTCTTACAGTTCAATAATTCTGAGTGATCACAGTTTACTTATTGAATTTAACACTATTGTCAGATTTATTTTCATTGCAAAAATGACCAGACTACTAACTGAATCTGCAACCACTCATTCATTTTCAAAGTTGCTCAGTCTTTCTTTTTACATGCACACATGTATAATGCTGACGATTCATCATTACTGACTTCATTTTTTTAGCTTGCCAGTTAAGATTAGCAGTTATAACACGTTGTTGTTCAAGTATTTAACTTTATTCGTGTGCTTTCTTTCATTTAAGGAAATTCATCTGTTGAAATATATGTAGTTCAATTTTCCTAAATAAAAAAGATGAAGATAGCAAATGCAATTGGTTGCATAGAAGTTTGGGTTTGTTTTCAATCTTAAGGTAGTAGCTTCTGAATGTTGAGATACATGCAGCTATGCGGTTGGTTTATGTCTCTGAAGAAGTAAGCAGTTTTTACAAATTAAACTAATTTAATAGCTCTGTTGTTGGTGAAAATAAAATTGAGAAAAAAAAAATACCACAATCTCTCACAGACACCCTTTTTTTTCTTCAGGTTAAACGAACAAAGATTATATCAAACAGAACTTGTTAAGCAATGGAGTAGATATGACACGGATTATATGCAAGAAGCAGCCCCACTGAATAAGCAGAGTCTATTTCTGCAGTCATACTTCACACCATAAAACAGCTTGGTCAAATTCAATCCTGTTTTAAGAACTCCCTAAGTGTCAGTGGAGTTTTTGCTTTCTTCCACTAAAACAAACTATGGGCTCCCTGATCATCTTTGAAAACATGCATAAGATATTAGAAAGCAAAATTTTAAGCTTATGTCAAAAAGATATTATTTGCCATCAAATTTGAAGGAATCTCTTAAAGCAAAACAGTTAACAGTATGTTGGAATAAACAAAAATATTTTTAAAATTAATTAAGTCCTATTATAGCATTTAACAAAAATATATCTGTCCTTTGAATGTGGAAGTTGGGAATTCTGAATTTTTAATTTTCAAATAATATTTGTTGGATCCTTCAAAACAACATTTCTTTGTGACATTACGATGTCTGTATTTTCATTCACTAAGTACATTCATATTTATAATTGTTCCTATACTTTGCTATTTTCAGATAAATCTGTGAGATTTAAAAAATGTAGATTTGTTTTGTTCTGAAAAACCAACAAGATCCAGATTCGATTTATTTTTTTCCCTCAAATTTACTCTGCTAATAAACACCATCTGTACAGGGCATGAAAGTGACTTTAGTATCTGAAAGATCACGGAACGTGACATTTGTTTTGCCGTAGTTCAATATTTTAAGTTTCATGCTACAATTTGGCACAGCTCTTGAACTGTAAATACTATGTTCAGTTAAGATGAATCTCTGTTCAAAAAAAAATCTGGACTGCAGACTGTACTGCAAAAAAGCAACTGGGATACAACAGTGATGTGCACAACTGGAGAAGGGTTTGCTGACAAAAAGGTAATAGAATTTGCCTAAATGTAGCTGAAAAGCCATCTTTAATCGCTCCTGATACATACGTATCTATCTGCACAAGTAGACTGCATGTCTAAAATATGTGTCACATGGTGGACAAACTCATTAATCAAAGGTGCTGATGGAGAAAACCATTTTTTCTACTTCTCCCCCACCCTGCTACTGCAGTGTGAGCTGACCAGCCAGCCCGTGCTCAAGCCTCGGCCTCTGGCAGGCGCAGCATCATCTTTCCTACTGAAGCAGTATGAATCACAGAAAAGGAAACGCGGGGAACGGAGAGTTGTCTGTTGTCAGCACAGTGACATCATCTAGTCCAGGATCTCTCAGGGGTCTCCCTACAACTTTGAGTTGGGGGAAAGGAGGCAAGGAATAGTCACAGAATTAGGCAAAAAAACAGGATTGAATTTTCTACTCCAGACTTACTGAGGGCTGTGGGCTAGACAAGGAAACCTTACGAGCAACAGAGCACTCCTCAACTCAGGTCAGCAGAACCGACCGAAAAAGACAATTTGTTAGTAACATCTAGTGAAAATCACCATTAGATTCATGAAAATATTTTTAGTTCAATGCCTGAAGCCATCTAAAATGGGGGTTAAATAATTCAGAACAATTTCCTCTCATGAAAGGTCCCACCATCCTTCTCTTGGAGAACCAGTGTATTCAACCCAGCTTGCAACAGTCGTGAATTCTCAGAAGCTGCTGACCCGACAAAGGATATTCATCTACTGATGTCACCAAGAACCATTAGTCTCACTGACGCAAAGCTACTGAGAATCTAAAATCTTGGCCCAAATATTCTACAGTAGGCTAGGGCAAGCTGAATGCTTGTGCCATCACTGCCATTTTTTATTGGTGTATATACACGTCCATACGTATGTTTATTTTAGTAGAGTATTTTAAGCACAGTCCCACAGTGAAGGGTAGAATCGCTGTGGTCTTCAACATACACATTTGAACAGCCATCCACTAGAATTTCCTGAGTGACTTTTCTCCCTTAACAAGAAGAGAGTGCTTTTTAAAAGTCTGCACAGGCTAGCCCAGCTGTCCAGGTGACTCTGAAAATGATGAAATGGCTATTTTTTCGTTGTGGTAGACGGAATAAGATGGTTGAGCTAAAGCTACATTGAAAGGGGAGGAAATAAATAGCTGAAGTTTGTTCCTACTTTAACTAATGTTTCTAATTTCCAAATTATTTTAAATGAGAAGAAACACAATTTCCTGTATATCCTATTAGTCTATATCCTTCCCAAATTTCCCCGCCTCAAAAGGAGGGACGGTTGCATCACAGGGCTTTGTAGGAAGTGAGGACAAGAAGGACCGAGTGTTTACAGAAGTGCAAAATAAGGGCAGGGAGTGACATGATGGAGAGCTCGCAGAGGTTGGACGGGTCCATTCTCCCTCGAGATGAGGACACCCTGGGTGTACCCAGCTCCAGATGCACCACTAAGGAGGGATTATCAAAGGATAACCCCTTAGATGTGTAAGTCGTTGCCTGTAGAGACGCAAGGAGCAGGTGGAAGTGTAACATTCATTACTGCACATGGTCCATGAAGAGATGTTTAAGTCACCTCAGTCCATTGTGCAGCACGAATATTTGGGCCTCTGGTTGGACAGCAGGGTTATGTTTGGCCAACAAAATTGTCAAATGCTTCAAAAAACATCACCATCGGCTCCTCTGGGGTGTTACTTTGGCCCTGGTGCCTTCCTGGTGCTTTATTCATTTATTAATTGCAGGGTCAAAGGCCACCAACAGAGCAGGGATCTCAGAAGACGACCTGAAGCACAATTTAACATTAGTCCTGCAGGTTCAGGGGATAGCCAGGCATGTAAAATTCTTCAATACAAATACCAAGAGTTTGTAAATAACATCTTGAAGAACATCTATAATGATATCTACAGGTGTTATTGTAACATTCAGAAAGTCCCACTGTCCCTTGGCAATTGGCTATTGTCCTCACACAAACACAGAAAGTCTCTCAAATTCCCAATTTTTCATCACTCATAATCTTTTCTTCGTTACACCGTAGCTCCCTCTTACACACTAGTTCTCCCTCTCCCTTAGTCTATTAATCTTCATATTCCCAAATCCCCACGGTGCACTCATTGTTCCAGTCCTTCCATCTACCGTTTTCACCCTCTTCCACCCCTTCATCTCCATTCTCTGATTAATCCAGGAGACGGGTAGCTGCATGAAGCGTTTGGGCTAGCTAACCCAGGTGCTGGAATCCCTATAAGATAGCCCTGTCGCTGTAACTGCCCCTACTTCAGGAACTGTTCCGACACGTCGGTGAAGGTAGAAGTCTGAATGCACGTATGTATGCCTTAATGCACCAGGATTCATTCCCACACTACGGTGGAAAAACTACCCCATGGAGTGTGGAGAGGGGATTTTGGGGAAGGGTGCAACACCCGTTCTGCTTTCTCTCTCCTGGCATGTTCTTTGATGCAGCCTCAGAAAAGTACTTTTAGGCTTGAAACCATGGTCTTAGTCATGCAAACATTTGCAAAGCTGGAAAAATATGAGTACATGCTTTTTGCATGGATGCAAAGGGAAGAGAAGGCGAGAATTACATCTACCAGTACCTAGAAAGGCCGAAGGATGGACGGATTTATTGGACATTCGTATAAACAGTGTCAGAGCACAACTTCGTTCTGGAGAGATCCTGTCCTACCACTATCAAGTTGTTCTTCACCCTTTTTTCAGAGCATCTTTTTTATTAGCATCTTTTTCTTACTTTTCAAATCCCCTCTTTTTAAAAACCGCTCTTACATCTGTGCTTTCTTCTTCCCCAGTGTTTTTTTATCTGCTTTGCAAGAAGTAAATCCTGTGTCTTTACCCATTTTCCAGCTGTTCGGTGCTTTTCATGCTACCTGGAATGCTTATTTAAGAGAGCACAGGGAAGATACTTAGGAACTGAGGAAAGGAAAAGCAGTGAACGGCTTGGAACAGTAAGCAGTGAGAGAGTTTCAGAAGAACATAAAATTGTGAGACGGAGGACAGAAGAGTTGAAGACGAAGCCGTTTATCTTCAGTCCTTCTTTTTCCAGACACGTTTGCTTCCTACAGCTGAATTTGGATCGCACTAACAGTAACATCCTTCCAAAATGTTTCGGAATAGCCCTACATCCTAATGAAAAGGACTATTTCCAGTTCCTTATTAGTATTCTCAAGAAACCTAAGACACACCTTGCAGCAAAACCTGGCTCTGTAAAAATGACGGGAGCAGGCAATTTTGGCCACCCTGGAGGGCGGGGGAGGGGGTGGGGTGGTGGTGTAAGAGTCTTCCTGCCTGTACCCAGCCACTCCAGCCTCAGAGGGTGCAAATTTGAGCTGTAGAGGACAGAGGTAAGGGAAACACTGCTGGAAATGTAACGCTCTCCGATTACAAACGTCCCCTCTTTCCATGCTGCTTCGGCTGTTAAATTTTCATCTCTCCACAGATGCTGAAATACCCACAAATTAAGAGACTTCCATAGCTCAAATTAAACTAAGGTATAAAGGGGAACATTTTCACAACTGAAATGAATAGGTAGTGTCTGTGCAAACACTGATGTCCAGATAGGATAACACCATAAACACAGGGAAATAAAATTAATGGTTGAATGATAACAGTACTAAACTCCCAAGAATAATAATCAGATGTAGAAGTTTAACCGCCTGTGACTGAGGGCTCCTATATCTTGTCATAACTCACCTCCCTACAGAGTACATGCCTCCTTCTAAATATAAATATTTGAAATTATGATTCATGTGTACTTGAGTATGATAAAATGTGCAGGAAATCAAGGCTTGATTCTAAAAAAAATGGTATGACTGGAAGGTATGTTTTAATCTTAAAACCAGAGAAGCCCCTTTACGCTGTTTTGGTTTGCAGTTATGTCAGTTTTATTTAGTGTCCTTGAAACGGCAACTGGAATAGTAAGAAATAGCTTTGAAAAAAATCAGTAATTCCAAAATGGTTTACTTTAGACAAGTTCATTTTTTAAATTTTAACTGACTCCTGCATTAGCATGAGTGGTAGGTAAATACAAAAAGGTATTTGGAGGATTTTTCATCCTGTTTTCTTAATTTTGACCAAAATATACGAAAGGTGGCATCTCTGCTACAGACAAACCGTTTGTCAAATTCTGAAGTAGTAACATAAATTTGAAAAAAAAGAGGAAAATTTTCAAAGTTTGGAGTAAAATACCCAACTAGAGCATCTTCGGGTCTGTCACTACTCAGTTATTTTTTCAGAAACAAATAACCCTAAAATCTCCATAAAGAATTTTGTCTTTTTTTTTTTTTTAATAACTCTCACTGTCTTTAGTTTAGCAACTGCAAATGGACCAGAAACTGGCATCACTACTGTACATCTCGTTAGATAATGGTGTTTAACAAACTTATAGAAGTTTTCGTTTTACTTCGGATAATATTTTTTTCTCTTTTCTTTTTAGGGGTAGCTTGCTAAATTGTCCATTTCACAACATTTTTAGTAGTGTGTATTGCATAATATGCACATTACCTGTCATCTTGAGTGATGTATAAAGGCTACTGATTTATTCCATATTATTTATGTCAATTAAAACGGAGAAAACTGGCCTTAGTTAAGGTGTCAGCCTTGGCTTCGGAAAAGCTAACTTCTGCTGCTCATTATGCCAGATTCTTCATCTGTAACATGGGAATAGTAATTGCCGTGTCACACTGTGTTGTGAAGGTAGATATGATAAACGCGATGTGCTCAGCTACTGTAGTAAAGAAAAATAAGACGGGCAGCACTCCCTAAAGGACAAACTGATTGAGTTAGTTACATGTTAAAGGAAAACAACCTTAGGGCCTTGAGTATTTTCTGCAAGACACAGAACACTGTTTGCTGCTTAACAAATTTCCACTCTGTGGATTCTTAGTTGTGAGTTTTCCTCTTGCAAAACCCGTTCTCATTTAGTGGATCCTACTCCAAAGCCACATTCAAAGAAAGTTGTCTGTAGGAGAATGCACTAGAGCTAGGAAACAGAAAACACGGCGACATGCGTGCCCATGGGTGACCGGTGTGCCCAGGGGCTTTACGAACACCGTTCCCCTGGTTTCAGTGGGAGCCACGTAGGATCCTATGGGCATAACCATTTGGATCAGTGAAGCAATACATTTAATTTTTTTCATCAGTGGCATGTTTCTTCCAGGTGTGGGTCCTGAATTCAGTATTTTTCCCTCTGTTCCAAATGAATGAATTCACTGAAAAAAAAAAAAAAAGCAGTCTTGTATTCTTTCTCGCTTACGTTTTTGTTGGCTCTTTTCAGCCAGCAGACAGTTAGGTGTAACGCGACGTTACTTTCCCCGTCACTTCATTTACTTGAGGTTCTGGGGAGACGATGCTCGCCCAGCTTTGTGAAAGCAATGTGGGATTTTTGGATATAAGACAAGGATTGAAACCTTACCTGTTCCGTCAGCAGGACTACTGCCACCAACTTTGGAAAGGCCTGGAGTTCATCCAAACCAGTAAGAAGAAAAATATGCTTATATTTGCATCTTGATTACCTTTTGTTGGCCTTTTTGCAAAAAGTAACAGGAAAAAAAAAAAAAGAAAGAAAAATAAAGAAATGGAGGTGAGGTGGGTGGGTATTAGGTTTATGGAGTGGGAAAGAAGCCTCAGCTGCGAGAGACAACAGCATTGCTATTACTAAAATATGATAGGAACACCAGTTTTGTGTCTTTACAAAAGAAGCCTGTGCACACCCAGACTCTCCCTTTATTCGAATAAAGTTTTATTATTATTTTTTTACAGGACTCCTCTGTCTCCTTTGTGGACTCCCGGTAACGTGACTTTCCGTACAAATACAATACAAAACCAGCTACACTTTGTGTTGCTGTGGTTTTAAAAAGCAACTATGGCTTTCAGCTAAAATGATACTTTATCAAATACAGTATTGTAAAATAAACTTTTGTGTATACCAATCAACATATAAAAATCAGTATTATATAGAAAGATATATTTGAAAAGCCCAAACTGAAGAGTGTGGATGAAAAAAATCTCAACTTCCGTGGTATTCAACATCACATATAAATGCTAAAAAAACTCAGATACTCTCTGAACGTTTATTACTTTCTGAAGGCTCAGACACAGCAAAACTACCTGAAAAGATTGTGTTGTAGATTTAATGCAATGTGGTTGCTAGCTCGGGATGAGTTAGCGTCCTGTTCCAAACAACAACAAAACAAGACAAACTGGGAACGGGCGTACTTCTGCAATGTGCTGAAGGGAACTGGGATAACTGGTAACAAATATTGTTGCCTGCAGGAATCATTGGAAAGGTACAACAAACAAAACCTCAAAGTGCTTTGGAAATGGCACATTCGGGCTACAGTTTTTCTGATCTTTTTATTTGGAAGACAAAGCGATTCCTCCATTTATAACAAAATAAGGAAGTGTAGAAACGTTGGTCTGTGAAATACCAATGTTGTGTAGAACACACGTAAATAAAGGCACTTTCGCCTTTCAAAACACAGAATTAAATAAGCCTTTGTATAATAAGCATCTGTGCCATGGAGAAGCACGACGATCTCCAACTCTCATTTTCTATCCGCGTCCAGAAAACTGCGGCGACAGCCACGATGACACAGGGCCGGAGGAAAACGCGGTCAGTGTTTTTCGCGCGTGTCATTTCAAACACTCTCTCCCCCACCCGCGCGGCTCCGCGGCACAGAGCATCCTCCCCGCAGGTCCCGGCACTCTCGGCTCTCGCAGCACCACGTTGCCCAGTCCCTGGGGACGCTGCAGCTAATGGTGGCTCCGGGAAGGGCACATCGCCCCGGGGGAGAGCGCGCTGCTCCCTGCAGCACCCCCCACCCCCACCGGAGGGAAGGGAGGCTACGGGCCGCCGCGGACGGCACCGGCAGAGCCCAGCGCAACAGCCCCCCCCCCCCCCCCCCCCGCCCCTCGGGACCCCCAGCCGAGAGCGGCGACCCGGGAGCGGCGTGGTACGCTGCCGCCCGCCCTCCCCGCTAGCTTCCCGCTCGCATCCTTGCGGCGTGGGTTCCACCCCCCACTCCCCTTCTTTCGGCCAGGCGCAAGTGCAGGAGTTTCCCCCGGACAAGTGCAGCCCCACGCGGGACCGCTGGGGACCATCCCCTCCGCTCCGCGTGGGGCCGGGGACGCGGGTGGGACGAGCGCTGCGTTCAACTTCACGGGGCGGCAACGGGCGGGCCCGGCCCTGCCCAGCGCCCCCACCCCCACCCCCCTCCGCCCCGGGCCCTCCCGCGAGCGCGGGGCCACCATGTGCATCCCCCCCCCCGCCCTCCCCTCCCCTTCCCCACCGCCGCCTGCGCAGGCAGGATGCGCGCAGCGCCACCATCCCCCCCCCCCCCTCTTCGGGCGGGAGCCCTGCGCGGCGCGGCGGGCACCGCGCTCCCCCCCACCCCCCGCCGCGGGCCCGGTCCCCAGCGGAACGGCGCAGACAAAGTTTGCGGCGGAGGTGCGCGGGCCGGACCGGGGCGGGGCGGGGCGGAGCGGGCCGTGCGGGCGGCTCGGTGCGTGCCTGCTGCGGGGATGAATCGCAGCGGGCGGCGGCGGCGGCGGGCGGGGGCGGGGGCCGCGGCCGGCGATTGGGCGGCGCGGCGCTCGGAAGCACTTTGTTTTCTATTCTAATGAGGGCGGAGCGGGGCTTGTGGATATTTACGTTGAGGCGGGAGCCGCCGCCCTTCATTCACCCACATGGTCCCCGAGACCGGCCGCCGCTGCCGCCGGGACCTGCCTTCGCGCCACTTCCCTCCCTCCCCCACCCCCCCGCGCTCCCCTCCCCCCCCCGCACCGGTGAGCGGAGCGGCTTTGCCCCGGGCCGGGCTCGCCCCGCCGCGCCGGGGGCCGCGGGAGGAGGGAAGATGGTGGCGGCGGCGCCGCTGGCTGGTGAGTGTCGCTGACAGGAAACCTGTTGTGAGGCGGCGGCGGCGGCCGCCCGGCGCGGGGGGCGAGCCCGGGAGGCGGTGGGGTGTGTGTGCGGGGGGGTGCAGCGCGGCGGGAGCGCGGTGCGGGCGGGCCCGCTGTGAGTGGCCGGGGCGGCGGGAGGGGGTGTGGGTGGGCGGCGGGGCGGGCGGAGAAGGGGTAGGGTGAGGGGGGGGGAAGCGGGAGCAAGGCGCATGGCAGCGGCCGCCGCGGCGGCGGCGCTTTCCCGAGCTCGCACACGGGGCGGGAGGGGCCGGAATGAGGGAGATTTGAAAAAGCGTGCGCGCCGCTCGCCGCTGCAGTGAGTCCCGCCGCCCCCCACCCCACCCCCACCCCCCGGGCCCGAGGCGGGGAGCGGCCGAGCCCCCGGGGCGGGCAGGGCGGCACAATGGCAGCGGCCGAGAACCGGGAACGGGCGGGTGGGGGGTTTCTGCCGCCGCGGCCCGCGGGGGAAGGCCCGCCCGGGAAAGTTTGCGGCGTGCCCGCCGCGGTTGGGGGGTGGGGGGTGTGTGGGGGGAGCCGGCGGCAGCAGAACAAAGCCGCACATGGGGCAGAGGCCGCGGCGGCGCGGGGGCTCCGCTGCCGCCCACGCCCAGCTCGGGGAACGGCGGCGGCGGTAAAAGAGGCGGCGGCGGGCGGGGAGGGAGGGAGGGAAGGGGGTGGCGGGGGGGGGGGGGGGCTCTCGGGGAGTTCCCGGCGGAGGCGCTTTGTGCTCCGCCGCCCCCGGGGGAGGGGGCGCGGGGCCCCGGGGAGGGGGCAGCGCCGCGGGCTGCGAGCGCGTCCCGGGCCCCTCCGCATGGGCTTTTGTTCGCAGGAGGGGCGGGGGCGGCGGGCCCTCCTCTCCTCCCCCCCCCCCTCCTCCCGTCTCCCTCCCTCCCCTCCACCTTTCCCCGCCGGGCCGCGGGCTCCCCGCCTCTGCCGGGCGGGGGGCAGCGGGCGGGCCCCACGCCGTCGCCGGCGCTCGGGAGCCGCGGGCTTCATTACGAAATCGGCGCGGCGGCAGCTGCGGGCCCTCGGCGGCGCCATGTTGGTCGGGAGGGGGAGGAGGCGGGGGACATGGCGGCGGCTGCGTGCTGGGGCCGATTGTTCCCGGGTAGGCCCAGAGCCGCGTGTGAGCAGCGGCGGCCTCGGGGAGCCGCTTCCCGTCCCCCCGCCGAGGCTCCTTTCCCGGCCCGGGCGACCCTCCGCGAGCGGGCGGGCTCGGCCCTTTCCCCGGGGCTCGGCGGGCCCGGCCGGGCGGTTGGGGGGGGGGGGGGGGGGGGGGCGTCACGCCGTAGCCGGGCTGTGACCTCCGCGCTGCCGCCGGCGGCGCCCCCTGGCGGGCGCGGCCCGCGCGGCCGCCCCTGTGTTCTCGCCGGAGCACGTGCTGCGCGGTGAAGGGGAGCGGGCCCGGCCTGGGCATGGGGCCTGCGGCCCCCCCACGGGCGGCAGCGACCCCCGCCCCGGCGTCCCCGGGCAGCGCCGAGCCGCCCGGAGAGCGGGAGAGGGGGCAGCGGGAGGCCTGGGGGGGTTCCCCGGCGAGGGGCGGGGAAGGTTGGTTCGCGGGGAACGGGGGAAGCCCGCGTGTGGGGTGTCGCCGCCGGAGGGGGTGGGGGGGTACCGCGGCGTTTCGCGCCCTCCCCGGCGGCGGAGCGGGGATGGGGGAGCCCGGGCGTTTGGGAACTCGCTCGGGGACTTTGTTCTCTCCTCGGCGACAAAAAGCAAATAACTTGGTGGGGTTTTTTTTTGCAGTACCGACACGTGCAGCAGGAAATAACGAGACTTGCTGTGGATGTTGCAGTAGCGTATCTGTGGAGGAAGTTGCTTTTTGCAGAAAACGGTAAGCTTTTATTTTTTAATATTATTTTTTTTTTTTAACGTAGAGGCAGAACCGGTGCTCTTGAGGCCGAGCCTGAGGCTTTGGTTAGGAGCACTAAATTCCACAGAATTCCTTGGGCTTGGAAGCACGTGTAGTAGCTCACAATTTCACTCCTTTACAGCTTTTTAAGTTTTTTAAGCACTCGTTTATCCAACTAAAGCAGCTGGACGATGAGAGGCTTAAAAATGTTTACATCTGATTTCCTTTTATTTCTTTGAGCAAAGCTCCTTCTTCAGTCTAACAGAAGTTAGTCTTGTAGTTTCAAAGTGTTGTTATTTAAGTTATACATAATAAAAGTGTCAGGTAAAAGAGTCTTTACATCTACGTGATCCTTCAAGTCCGTGTTCCCATCAAAGAAGGACTAAAATGCCCTTTCAAGTTTCGAATGTAGCGTTATCTTGCTTTATTGAACCTCAGATGTGTAATAAGTAGCTGTAATTTCGTTGTGGTAGTATATTTTACAGCCATAGTTAGGAACTGCTTTTTGTTGCTAGAGAGGCCACTCTAAATACAATGGTAGGGATTGTATTTTGAGGCAGGGTGTCTGTGGCAGTAGCAGCAAATGTTATAACCTGCCAGCAAAGGGAGTAACTGGAAAATGTAAGAGAGCACCTGGCACGTCATAAGATGCTTTCTGGACCTGAGAAAGCTGTTGGTATGACCTGTTCAGTATAAATTTTAAACTCCCAATTACCTAGACTTGGGCATAAACTTTGTTTTTGCCTCTTTTAATACTTGGTGGCCTTACCCTTTTTTTTTTTTCACTGAGGCGAGGCAGTGGGAGTTCTTCCCCTATTTCAGATTGGTCTTTGAAAACTAATAGTTATTTTTATCTCCACGAGTTGTGATGGCGTTCTGAGAATGGTATGAGAGAAGCAGTTGACTCATTTTCACAATTGGGCTCCTCTACTGTCAGTCAGCATTGATTTTTGGTGCTCCTGGTATTTGCATATGAGAGTCCCGGATTGGGCTTAATGTGCTGCTGCTTCAGTGTATTCCGCAGGAGGTCTTTAGCCCAGAAACAAAGTGTGAATGTTTGTTCCAGAGCTTGGTTATCAAAGGTGTGCAATGCAAAACCTGATCAAATACTCACTTTGTTCTTTTCTTTCAGCAGGTACAAGGTAGACAACATACCTTGAATTATAAAAACGCTGGTTGTGTCAGAGTAATGTCAAAGTGCTTACAGTGCAGGTAGTGATATATGGAACCTACTGCAGTGAAGGCACTTGTAGCATTATGTTGACAACTGCCTCAGGAGATCTTGCAGGACTTCAGAGATTGGAAAGGTACGGTGTGGTGGTGTCAAGTGCTTTTTGTACTAAGGTGCATCTAGTGCAGATAGTGAAGTAGATTAGCATCTACTGCCCTAAGTGCTCCTTCTGGCATAAGAAGTTATGTCTTCATCCAGTCACTCAGGTTAAGACTGTAGATGTTCCAGTAGTTTTCGGCTTTGCAGTCTTCTGTTAGTTTTGCATAGTTGCACTACAAGAAGAGTGTAGTTGTGCAAATCTATGCAAAACTGATGGTGGCCTGTTATAATCTACATCAAGGAGTTGGAATGCTTCTGCTGGTTATGGGATATTCTGTGGCCTTCCTTATTTTTAACAGCAGTCTAGTGAATGACAGCTCTTGTAGCACTAAAGTGCTTATAGTGCAGGTAGTGTTCACTAATCTACTGCATTATAAGCACTTAAAGTACTGCTAGCTGTAAAACTACATATTCAGCATGCCTTACAATTTATTTGTTGTTTAATTGAACACTGTTCTCTGGTTAGTTTTGCAGGTTTGCATCCAGCTGTATGATACTCTGCTGTGCAAATCCATGCAAAACTGACTGTGGCAGTGACAAGTCAGTCAGTGAGTGTGGAAAAATTGTACCCCTTTCTACACAGGTTGGGATCAGTTGCAATGCTGTGTGTGTCTGTGGTATTGCACTTGTCCCGGCCTGTTGAGGTTGGTGGGGATAGAGGCTGAAACACCCTCGTAGCTGGAAGGAATTTCTCCTTCACTGATGCAGGAAACTTAAGATTTTTGTTTCTTTTTTGAGAGAAAAAAAAAAAAGAAAAAGTCATGTAATTTTCTGTGTAACCAGACGTTAATTTTCTGTATCTGGCTGCTTGTTTGTATGTACTGGATTTGTTGCTGGCAATATGTATTTACTGAAATCCTCAAGTGTGGAATTTTTTTTGTTAAGGCTCCTATTAGATCTTTATTAAACTGAGGTGGATACTTGTTTACAGTTTCTTCATGCATTTGTTGGGAAGAAATGGATCTTAGGTATGAGAAATTCTGGATGTAAGTTCTAACTTGTTCAGTGTAAGCTTGCTTCTCAAATTCAAATTACATGAAGGATTTGGCAGCTTGCTTTTGTAATGCTTCCCACTGTATCGAAACTGTATGTTCTAATTGTTAACGGAGCGCATTTTTAGCCTTAGTTCTTCCATCCAGAATTTGTCAAATTCAGGACTAATAAATGAGGTTACAGACAGGGCCTTAGTCATTCCTCAGCTGTGGAGTCTTTAGTACTAGTCAGGTGTCCACTTTGTACAGTGGTCGACTCATAACCTTTGGAGTGAATCACTTAGCATGTGATGCATAGCAGTGAAACAAAACATCTCTTGAGCTACCTGAAGAACTTACCTGTGGGAAAACTCATCCATAAAACTGCCTCAGAGAAGCTGAGGTTGGTTGGGGGAAGACATGGTAACCGGCTCTGTAAGGAAGTGTCAGTGTAAAAATCTGGAAACGGAGCAGTCAACACATCTTGTTTTTCGAATGAGCTGCGTGTTGGTAAACTACGCTTGCAGCTCGAATATTGTTGGTTTTATTCCCTAAAAAGGCTTCCAGAGGACTAATGCTGTAAATTCAAAGTACTCAATTTGTTACTTATAGCTGCCAGACTCTATACAGTACTCTCAAGTTCCTTTCTGATAGTAAAATTAAGAATATTTGGGTCAATACTGCCCTTGCTGTTCTTTCTTCAAATTAAAATGGAATGCTAAGCTAAATGGGTCGTTGTTCCTAAGAGTGTTGAACACTTTTCCAGAGTCAGTCAGTACGTATCGCAGAACATTACTGCTGCCTCAGAACATTACTTTGTCCTCTACCAACACATCGAAAATTCTCTAGGTGGGTCTGGTGTTCCTAAGTTTCTTGCTGAAGCAGCCAAGCCCGCCTAGGCTTTTACTACGTGCTACTCCATATCTGCCCCTTTTTCTGTATTACTTTTTTCAGAATGTATTGCTCAGGTTTCTTACCAAAATACTCTTTTCCCAAGATTAAAATTTTCTTTTTAGTCTTGCTGATGAGAGGAGGCTTGTGTCAGTGAAATCAGCAGGTGAAGAACGCGTGTCTTGTCCCGATTTCTGTACGATAAGTTTCAGCAGTGATCTGCTGGTTAAGGCGTGTTTAACTCCTTTCTGAGTGTAAAAGCAATATTCTCAAAGTAGAAATGCAGGATGCGTATTAATATGTGATCATGTGTAATGCCATTAAGTGTTGCGTTTTGAAATGCCTGAAGATGTATGTTACAGTTACACAATGAAGCTTGTTATAATTGAGTGCTTGTGGAAGGAGTTTTTATACCCATGAAAACCTAGTGTCCATCAGGTATGTTGGAATGTACCTAGTTTTAATACCTTTGTGTGAAAACAAACTGACATTTGTTAGTGTTTCTGTCATTTAATCTTTATAATTGCACAGACTAAAAAATAATTCTTCTACACGGTGCAAGTCTGTGAGGAATAATTTTGTAACTCATACAGCATTTTAAAGACCTGGTAAGCTGTGCTTCTGTCAAGGGGCAGTTATAACAGTGCCTGCATAAACTGTAATATCAGTCTTATTTGCATGCTTGCAATACAGCTTTGTCTTGTTAATTACATAACTTATCAAGTTAATCATGCACGCTCTTTGTAATACTTGTATACTCCTTAAATTCATTCTAATGTATCAGTAGCTTTCTTATGGGCATGTAGTAAGTGAATATAGTTTTGCCTTGTACATCAAATTCTGTGTAAATTACTTTTCTTTTTACTTTTGAGTCACTTGAACGTCTCCTAAGAAATGGTTGTTAATCCTGTGTGTCAGTTTCAGGGTAGCTGAGACATTGAACTCTAGATGACAGAAGATCGTAGGGAGAGAAGTAACGCTGCTGCTTTCAGCTGGTTTCACTGAAATAAGCTGAGCTTTGTCACTGTTTCTGTAGAAAGTTGACTGAAATGGAGTGGTTAGGTAGCTAAAACAAGTGCCAGTTTAAAATACTGCAGAAATACCAAGAAGCATTTTCTGCAGATGTGCTCAGCTGAGTCTATTAAAATACTGTCATGTGGATGAGAAGCTTATTTCTTTCTACTGGCTTTGATACAGGTAATAATTTTTCAAGTGAACTGCTATGAATTAGTCTGAGCCATATGAACTTCTGTGAGCTTAGCACTAATGAAGATAAGCCTGCGTGGATTTTTAGGAATTTTCTAAAATGAATTTTTTTTTAATGTGTATTATGCAGGAAGAGCATAACTTGGTCTGTCTTTCTAAACAAAAAGCAAGAAATTCCAAGCAGTATTAATACTTGTCTGAAGTTCTAGTATAGCACAGTTAGCCTTATAAGGAAAACCTTGTCTGTTAACCATAGAAAACTTTTCTCTGTACACTCAGTATCTGAAAGCGTGCTGGGAAATTAAGCAGTTGTTTTTCACTAATTTGTCACTGGATGATACTGAAAAACCATCTCTGTTCTTTAGAACTGACTTTCTTGCGTTGACTTTAGAATAGCGAATCAACGCGTGAGATGACTGTCACAAGTAGACATTTTGAGTAATAGCTGATTCATAAGCATTAAATGAACGTAGGACTAGAAGGGGCATCCCCTGCTGTGGTGGCACAGTTGTATCTCTCCTGCATAGCTGACATACTATGAGAAAATGAATGCAACATGTCGTGCTCTGCTTTTCACTAATTCGCATCTGTAAAATACATCATTTGTGTAGTTTATAAGTGGTCTTGTCTATGAAGTCTTACTTAAATAGGCCCGCAGCTTTCTTCAGATCCAGGACTTAGCTTACAGTGCTTGTTTCCAGGCCACCTTTCTGCCTGTTCTCCCATCACTAGACTAGAATTAATTCCCTGAAGCCTTTTCCCTAAATGTTTTGGTTTAGTAGCTTCAGGTGAATAGGCAAATACTGTTCAGTGTATAAAATACAGAAATGTCACAGATAGAGGAGTTAAAGCAGCTGATCATAAAGCAGTGGACTGCATCACATTGGGGCTCTTCAGTGTAGCCTGGGTACGAAATACAGTTTTTGTCTCGGAGCCCAAATCTCTGGTCCTTGCTTTTCTGCTGGCCTTTTTGGATAATGTCTAAATATGAAGGTACTGGGGTAAAATAAAACTGAGCCATTGGGATTCTTCTCTACTACATACTATTCCTGATGGATTCTCTGCTGTGCTGCTTTTACACCTGTGTAGCAGTGTTAACAAGCATCTGTCTTCCCTCAGTTGATAGGGTCAGCAGGAGAAGAGTTGAGATGGTTAGCATGGTGCCTGAGAATTCTCAGTCTGGAATTGGCAAGGCTAGGCATACGTTCCCACCCTGGCATTGTGTGCTACCGGTTCTGAAGCTTCCCCCTTAAGAGAGTAGTTTGAAACGGGGCAATCAAAAAATGTTGCATACGTTGAGTGAAGTTAGGGTTGGTTGGTTGGTTTTTTACAGAGTATTTAATACAGGGTTGTTAATTGCTATAAACACTAGGATTCCTGGCTGGAGGGGAACTGACTAGTGGCCCTGTGAGTAGACTTGTGAAATGGATCTTCTCAAGTTATTCTAGATTTTTCCACCTTCATAAGGAAAAAAACCCAAACACAACAGTATTTCATTCTTAGTGTTACATAAAACTTAAATCACTTCAGGAAGCTATGCAAAATCAATGGTTGAACGATTCTGTGAATTCAGTCTCATTTTGGGCTCACTGTTGGCTTTGGGTTGGGTTTTTTTGTTTGTTTCTTGGGGTGGGGTGTTGGGTTTTTTCCATTAGCCTTAACTCAGTAGGGTGACATGACACTAGAAATTCAAGTCTGAGTGTCCAAACACAGAATGCTTGGTTACAAGCTGACTTCAGGCTCATTAGGATCAGGTTCTTTAAATGGGTAGCAAACTCTACAAAGCCATTAATAGCTGTAATTTGGGAAGTCTTGGATGTCTGTATGACATGGAGAGATCAGCACTTGTGTTCTTCACTGGGAGGACTGATTCCTCCATCACAGATTGTACTAGGTGTGGCTGAGGGAAGCAATATATCTAGTTAAGAACCATGGAGTTTTATTTTTATGTGTGGCTAGTATGCTTTGCATGCAACAGGATTTTTACACAGGTTTGGTGAACAGAGCTACCTGAGGCTATTTTGACTGAAGGAATGCTTATTTTGGTGACAGGTCTTCTGTGCCTGTCTGGGATTCAGACCATGGGTTTGATTACTTTCATCTGGGCTAGCTGATTAAGGCTAGCTATTAATGTATAGTTTGAACTCCTAGTGGAGCAATGTTTGAAAAGACAAAAAGTAGTCTGTGGCAAAAGCTTTGAATGCTTGAATGTTTGTAGTCACTGGAAAATGTCTGCTGTCCTGAGTTTGGTTGAAGAGAGATGTGTTTTGGGGAGTGTGACCCGCAGATAACATGCGGGCTTGTTTCCTGCTGGCAAAAGTGTGATATTCCCTGGGATATGGGAGGTGATCAAGGATGCAATTAAAGGTAGGGAAGGTGAAAACCAGGATGGATGGGAACATTTGAAAAGAGAGTAGAAAACTCACTTAAGGCAGGAGACTAGTCTAACTTGGGTTAGTTAATCTGTATTTTCTATGCCTTGTACACTGCTGTGACTGGCAAGAATGTTAGAGCAACTGTCCTGCTGTGGGGTATGTCAGCAGTTTGGATAGAAATGATCTGGATTCTAACAATGGATAAGGCATTGTACAACAAGAAATCCTTTGGGTGACATGTTATAAAATCTTTAAAAGATTCCAGATACCCACATCTTTGAAGTGCGTTTATGGCAGTGCCGTTTCCTGCTGTAGAAGAAATCAGCTAGTTCTGCCTAGTGTACTTGATGATGAACAAAAGCTGCTTCTACTGCTGTACAGGAGTGGCACTTTGTAGTCAACTTCTCTAGTTCTTTAACTGTCCTCTGCCAAGATGTAAAGTACAAGTACTTGGGACTTATTGAGTCACTAGTTGTTTTCAGATGTGTGTGTGTCTCTTTCTTCCTCCACCCCATGCTACTTTGGCAAAGGCGTGTATTTTATGTGGAAAATCAACCTTACCTCTGTAGTTTCTGGATATTACTATAATACTTGGAAAGCTTATAAATACTTTGAAATAGATCTTTGTGTTAAACCCTGCAAACCTCTGTGGCTTAAGTTTGGGTGTTGGGTTTTTTTTTTTACTTGTTGTCCAAAGACCAAAAAAGCTATGTCTTAGAGGCTTTAAGTATCTCATTTATACAGTCAAATTCTAGAAATTGGCACTACTAGGTGGCTGATCAGATTTTTCTTTTTTATTATTCAGTTAAAACATTTAAATGAAAGATTTTGTAATGAAACAAGACCGGCTTAGGGACAAGCTGTCTTAACATGTAAGAGTGTGTTGGTGTGTGTGATAAGCTCTGCTAAGGGGGTTTTTAGGTAAAATCCTTAATTCTCATCTAGCAAAAGCTTTTTCAAAAGATGCTGATTGCACAGTGATTGATACCTAGATTTCATGATTGGAAGTTAACTATGTGGGGTGGAGCTGTGTGGTCACATTATGTTAAATAGTTCTTGATATGACACAGTATAATGAGCACAATACTACAGTTCTGGCATGTAGTTTCTTTCATTTGCATCAATAGTCTCAGATGACACATAAAAGCAAGTAATCTGTCTGTCAAAACAACTATTCCACTGCAAGTCATGAAGCTCTTCAAAATTACATTATGCTTATGTTCTCAAGGTCTGTGGCAGGAAATAGTCTTTCTTAGCATTTTGTGTTAAGAAGTGTCCCCTTTCGGCCACCACATTGAAATTCTGCAAGCCCCTGTTACAGTAGGATACTGCGCTGAGTGGTTAACTTCCATGAGCAAGTCGTGCCCTCTGAACTGCCCAGTTCATAATTTGGTTTCAGTCTGAAGGTCATACAGCTGTGTTTTAACACTCTTCTGTAGGTCACCAAATATGTGCCCCTTGTATTTCTCAGCATTTTCTAGTAGAGATTCAGCCCTGATCTTGCACTAACAGATAGCTAGTGTTTCTAAAAGTCTTGGACTGGATTTCCATGCAGGCAAGTATGATGTAAGAACTGGTTAGGTGTTAGCCAAATATGCTTACTGACATAATTGCAAGAATGAATGTAGAGAGTATTTTGGAGTTGTCATGATTAACAAACATGCCAGAGGTCCTTGGAGTATTTTCAACAGTCAGCCTGTAAACTTGGAACACCTCCGACTTTGTGGCAATCTGGGACTAGAGATGCTAAAAAAAACCTTGGCTCTTAATTCTGACTTGGTCTCTGTGCTTTACTATCTGGGTGCTTGAGGAAGTAGTCAGGGAAGGAGTTCTTTCCCATTGTCCCCATTCACATCTCTCTGTTTGCAGAAACTCTTGTGATCCCAGGTGAAATCAAATGGTTGCATTATAAATAGATCCTAGTAAGCCGCATTTTTAAGAGGCTGCTTTAGCAGGGTAGTGGAAGCAGGTTTTGCTCAGGCAGACTGCATGAGCAATCCGTAGTATGGGTTATCCACGGAGATCAGTGCAAACAAAAGTGACCATGTTCTTTGTCTGGCCAGGTCTGAGTCAGCTCCTGTTTGAAGCTGAATTCTGAATTAGGATGTTTCTTTTTACCTTTATTTCCTAGCAACTCATGTCTAAGGATTGTACTGATCACTTTGACAACAGATGTTCACTTGTTGGTATCTACTATTCAAGTTATTTTTGTCCCCTTGTAAGACTTGTTTATTAAAATTCAGACAGTAATTAAACAGAGAGGTGCAGATACATGGATTCAGATACGTATTGTGCTTGGAATTTGGAGGAGAAGAATACATTTATTCATAGCATATTTGTGTGACTAAAGCATTCTAAACATGAGGAGGTGGAAATGGATGGAGATGAAAACTGAGACCTAGAGTAGTGGAGGAAAGGCAAGAAAACTAACTACTGGAAAAGAACCCTGTATGTTGGGGAGGCTAGAAGAGCGATAAGCAGCGTTTTACCACTCTGGGTTTATAATACTGCAAGAGTTGTATGTATTGCAGACCTAGTTTCATTAAAAGACAGTGAAATCCTTTTTTTTTTTTTTTTTTTGGTGCTCTTTTTTATTTTGGTTTTGGGGGGTGGGGTGGTTTCCAGACAAGTGAGAGGGGTGAAAAAAGCTTTCAGAGCTTTGTCTGCTGGACCAATAGACTATTCTGAATTCTTACTCATTATGGTACTTACTACCATGTCATATCCTGACATGGCTATTGAGTGTGACCAAGAATATTTTGACTTGAGTATCCTATTCTGCTCTGCTAATATATACATAGGGAGGCTTAGTGGTTTTGGTTTTTTTGGAGAGGGGCTGTTGTGTTTGTGGTTTTGGCACTTGGAGGAGGAAATGTGGGAGTGTTACAGCTTTGAACTATTCCATAAAGAGGGTAAGTGAAGAGTTCCTCTTCCTTGTGACAGGAGGTGGTTGTCGTTTCTTGGGTACTGAGAATCCTTATAGGTTGCTACTTCAAATTGGTAGTTTTCAAATTTTTTTTTTTTTTTTTTTACAAAAGTGAAAACCTTTTGTCTTTTTCACTGTGAGAATGGAGAGGAGTTGTTAAAAAGAAACCAAAGCCTGGGAGAATCCATTCCGTGGTGGTATGTTCCTGAAAGCTTAGCCTACCTAGCATATCAAAAAGTAAACCTTACACTGAGAGGATGCTTCTCTGGATTACTTTCATGTAGCAGTTGTCACAATAGCATGTCTGGACACAACCTGCAATCTGAGCTTTACCCTTCATCTAGTGGTATGATTCCCACCCAAACTCAAGCAGCATCAGTGGCCTTGACAGACATACTTCGTGCTCTGACATGTGAGCAGTTACTTGAAGAAATAGTTTGTGGGAGCTGTGAACTGTATATACTGAGGCATTTATTACTGACAGCTTGGTAAATGGTGTCTGTGTCATGGAGCTACGCTTGGGTATCTGCAGCCACATGGAGTTACACTTAAAAATTATTTGCTCCTTCTGTGCATGTATGTAGTTCCACTTGGTTGGTGCTTCTCGATACTATATTGGAGTTCAGTTTAAAATGTGTGTGGATTTGCAGGCCTGTTCCCCATTGAGGATGGGGAAGCTATAGTACATTGGTGATCACCTACTTCTAGAAATCTGCTGATTTCTAGGACATTTAAATTGGGTTACGTTCCATCTTATATTCTTTTATAAAAAGCATGGGGAGCCAACAGGATTGTAAGCATATTCTTAGAGGCATTTCAGAAAGAAAAGGAACTGCCTAGTGTTCAAGAAAAAATTAGGGGACGTGCTTTATTCATAAAACATATGGATTACGTGTTTTCAGAGTTCTGCTACTGATAAACTGAGTTTTCCCTCTGTAGCCTGAAGGAGCTTGGAAAGTCTGTCCCTTTCTTCTCTCTCCTCTGTAAAAGTTAACTGCAAGGGGCCTTTGCCAAAAAATCTGAACAACAAATGGATAAAAAGTCTGGTTACTAATGATCTTGTAGAGAGTTCTGATATAGCACAGTGGAACAACACCTAGGTTGAAGTGTAAGTGTTCATTTTTATTTCTTTCCTGTCTGCTGAGAGATGGGGAGAGAAGGAAATGATGGAGCTGGATGCTGTAGTGGGGCTACCAAAGTGTTAAGACTGCTTCAGTAGTCTCAGCCAGAGACTTCATGCAGAGCCATGTTTTCTGGTGGGGGGACATGGGTATGTGGTCACAGGGAGGATAGTAAAGACCCCTATTTGCTAAAGGCTAGAGAATTTTTTTGTTATAGCAAGTCACCATAACATGCTGAAAGGAGAAAAGCTATAAAAGTTAAGTGAAATTCAGCTGGGAATTAAAATACCTGTCCCTTTTGTCTCTTTTCAGGTTTGTGATTTGTTGGGTGGTTTTGGGTTTTTTTAATCGGCCTGAGGGCAATGACCAACAGTGAGAAACCTGTGAAGTTTTCCCCTGTGCCCTCAACAGAAAACTCCAGATCAATCACCCTTACAGCTACTATTGTAACAGCTTGTTACAGCTTCCACCAGATGGTACTCACGGACCACGATTCTGGACTGGGACAAGGTGCTGCTGTGACAGAAGCATTCCTTTGGGATAAAGTGGTCCTTGCTGTTGTGATGAGACCAGCCCCATGCTCGGAAGGGTGACCTTTCAAAGTCTCCTGCTTGCCTCTGTTGCCTTGAATTGTTTGTGGATGTCTGGTTTTGGCCTGATGTCCAAGCTCACTGGTGTTCAGATAAATAAAGGCAACACTGCAGTATGCCAGGACTTGAGCTGGTGTGCAGTGTGCTAAAAGTACCAGAGTGCAACTTCATAGGGCAGCAACACCACCTTGTGTCTGGCAAGGCAGGACACGTGTGGTGGTCTTTCATGTGGTAGCTGTAACCTGTAGAACTGGTACACTAACCAGGAGTTGAATCTCCCATGTGATTTGAGCACCCTGTCAGAGCTGCAGCTGCCTGTTTCACTCTTCTGTCCACTAATGGGAGATCTATCTCCTACTTACTGGGAACATCCTGATCTGTTGGCTTCTTCCGGCCCCAACAACTGACAATTTCCCTGTTGTCTGTGTTTCTGGTGTGCTCCTGATTTATAGTTGGGAGGCTTGTATGTACCTTATTCTGAGAGTCTCATGGTAAGGACAGTGACATTGATCATCCCGATTGACCTGGTTGGTCAATTCTAGTATCAGGGTTACGTTTGCCTTTGGCTAAGAGTTCTGTCTCCTTGTCTTACATCAGCCAACAAGGCTGGAAGTGCAGCATCTGTACCAGTCTTACTCAACTTTATGTTTAAAGGTTTTCTCATTCACTATGACACTAGTGTAAAAGGAGACTTTCTGCCTAAAGTACCCGAGCACTAATGGTACTTCCTGGGAAAATGTGGAGGGAGTCTAAGGACCAATACTTTTTTTGTGTGCAAGTGCAATGGAATGCTGTAGCACTGTCTTAACAATAAAAGTGAGTTATGGGTGAAGAGAGGGAAAAAAAAAAAGGGGGGACCTGTTGGGAAGGTGCTAAGCAGGGGAGTGTTGATAGGGAAGTACCTGTCACGTTTCTTATTTTGCTGAACAGACTCTAGCAAAATGTATGTTAGGTCTTCAGACCTAGAAGTGATGCTTCATTTAGGCAGCCTGATACGGGGGTAAAATCACAACTGACTGGTGTCAATCTAACATGCTGCTTCCAACCTGAGTACCTTTGGAGCTTCCAATCTTCCCAGCTAGTATGTCCAGAGATACCAGAAATGAACTCTCAGATACTTAAATACCATCTCGCAGATAAGACACATAGACTCTGACAGCACAGATGCTTTTTTTTGGTACACAGTTCCAAAATCATACTCTGATTTATGAAGATTAACCTAAGAAATTGTGGATAGCGTTTGTTGTAGTAGACCTACTTTTACCTAATGAAACTCAGTTACGTCTAAGCTGATCAATCCTTTTGATTAAATGTTTGATAGATAGTTTTTACTTTACAGCTGCCAAATTGTCGTATTCCAATGACAGGTTATCCAGTATTTTGAGCAGGGATTTTTTTTTGCTCATACATAGAACTTGCACGACAATATGAGTAACAGGAGTCAAAGTTGAAGATTGGAAAGTCCTTTATTCACTATATGGAGGTGTGGACTGTTAAATTTTTTGGTAAAGGTATGCATCTTCACCATAGGTTGTTACTTTAGGATTGCGGTTGAAGGGTGTATGTAGAATATGGTCTTTCTGACTCATTGTTGTGTTTGGGGTTTTTTTGTTTGTTTGTTTTTAAGATGCTGGGAATCTCACTTTTAAGTTCAAATACGACTTTGGAAGTTCACCTTCAATTAGCTTCAAGTGAAGTAAATTATTGAACCTAGGCACTGCTAAAACTTCATACCATATCTTTTGTTCTTGTACCATAGCCGTGCTCATCCAGAGTCAAAATTGGTTGTTGCAAGAAATGCTAATGTTGTTCCTCTTACCTATAGTTTTCTAACTCTTTGTTCATGTATAGATAATTAAGAACATTCTATAGCATTGTTTAGTGTTATTAAAACATTAGTTCAAACTTGCTGTATGTTAGTCAGCATTTTAATAACTACTGTGGATTCTAGAGAACATTTTGGAGCATTTAATAGAGAAGCTGCAAATATCTGTAGCTTTGACTTTTAAATTTCTCTCATTTCCCCTGACTTTTTTTCCAAGGCTTGCCTTTTCCTGAGCATACGAGGTCAAAAACTATGGTCACAAAAGATGTTACATCTTTGTCCTTGAGGGGGCTGAGAAATGTGTTGTAAACAAACCAGGAGCTTTCCTACTTTCTTCAAACTTCAGGACATGTTCTTTCTTCACAGCTGCTTCTTGTTTCCCTAGTCTACACTTCTTCTGTCTTAAAATATGTCTTTGTGTCTCTGTATAGGTACATATGTTTATTGTGTGCGGAAATACGTGGGTATGGGAATGAATACTACTAATATACAAGAGCTAATACATATTTATACAATGTTATACAACGTAAGGCAAAGAACAGGTTGGTGAGTAAAATGAATTCCTGTGTAATATTTGCAACAAACAATCAGGAAATGCATAAGGAATCACTGTAACTTGACAGAACATGAGCATTTCATGTGTGTTCCCTCATTAGTGGTGTCTGTGAAACTTTTTTTTTTCCTAGGAAAAACTGGTTAAGAGGGGAACAAGCTGGTTTTTTGTTTTTTCTGATGACAGAAGTCAGCTGTGGACAGAGCAGGTGCTGAACCTGGAAGCACATATGGTTTTCTCCTGTTCTTGAAACTCCGAAATACTGGCAGTGTCAGCTTTTTTTGCCTTAGCTGAATGCAGACATGGAAAGTTGCCCAAGTGTGTTGGGAGTGTGTGTGGAGTGCAGTTGGACAAAATGGGGAAGTGGAGTGCAGGCAGAATCCATCAGAGGATGTTTAAAGAAAGTGTGACCAGTAATTGAAGGAGTTCAGAAGTCACAGATGGTTGGAAGGATGTGGAGGGGAAATGTTACATTCTTCACTAGGGTCTGCTATTATAGTCGGAATACTGAGTGAACAGAGCTGTAGTATGACCTTTTTATATACTCATGTCCTTATATACACACCCCTTCTTACATACTCTTGGGGGAGCCTTGTTTCTTCGTTGGGGAATTAGGTGGTCATACAACAGCAACAGAGCTAGGATGGCTGAAATAGCTGTAGGAAAGTTTCTGTCATGAAACTTACTCTAGTTGACCCAATAAGATATTTCTTCTTGCTGTGGAGTCTGCCTCAGCCATGTTTATAATAAATTTCTTAGATGCTTGAACTATTACTTCACACTACTAAGTGTAACATTGTGGTGGTGGAGTCTCCTTCCCTGGAGACTTTCCAAAGCTGCCTGGACTTGTTCCTGTGTGATCTGCTCTAGGTGATCCTGCTCTGGCAGGGGGGTTGGACTAGATGATCTCTAGAGGTCCCTTCCAACCCCTAACACTGTGAATCTGTGTGAATCTGTTAACACACAGTAAAACTGGTCTGGCTTGTAAGAAATTCTGCACTTCTGGTAGTTTAGCTGCATAGTTGACTTATCTAGTAGCTTGCTTCTGTAGTTTGCTATCTGCTACCTCAAGACTGTAGTGCTGTAATATAAACTCAGCTTGTTCCAAGATGCTTTGCAAACTGAAAGTAGCACTAGATACTGTTGTACACTGGTTAAAATAGAATTAGACTATTTCAGTTGGAAGGCACCTACCTACAATGATCATCTAGTCCAACTGCCTGACCACTTAAGGGCTAACCAAAAAGTTAAAACATGTTGAGGCATTTGAACAATGCCCTTTCAAACACTGACAAACATGGGGCATTGACCACCTCTGTAGGAAGCCTGTTTTGGTGTTTGACCGCCTTTTTGGTAAATAAATGTTTCCACATATCCATTCTGAACCTCCTGTCACAGCTTTGAACCATTCCCAAGTGTCCTATCACCGGATACCAAGGAGGAATGCTCAGCACCTCCCTCTCTACTTTCCTTACTCAGGAAGCTGTGCAGAGCACTGAGATCACCCCTCAGCCTCCCCTTCTCCAAACTAGACAAGCCTTATGTCCTTAGCCACCCCATAGGATATGCCTTTCACCTGCTTTGTTGCTGTCCTCTAGATACATTCAAGACGCTCAACATTGTTCCTAAATTGTGGGGCCCAGAACTGCACACAGTATTCAAGGTGAGGCCACACCAACACTGAATACAGCAGGATAATCGTCTCTCTTGACCCCAGCTGGTTGTGCTGTGTGTGACGCGCCCCAGGATGTGGTTTGCCCTCTTGGCTGCCAGGGCACGCTGCTGACTCACTCAGCCTGCTGCTGACCAGGCAGATAGCAGGGCTGCTCTCCAGCTACTCACAACCTATACTTGTGTCCCGTGTGGAGTCTGGCATTTAGACTTTCATGCCACGGATTGCCCAATGCGCCAGTCTATCCAGATCCCTCTCTCTGCAAGGCATCTTCTCCCTCTAGAGAGTCACCAGCACCTCCCTGCTTGGTATCATCAGCGAACTTGCTAATGGTGTATTCAACTCCGCACCACAGAGTGGCAGAACTTGCGACAGCTCAGGCATTTTGCTGCCTCAACCAAACTGGTACAGCTCAGTGACAGAAACTTATGCTTCAAGTATGTGAATTTGAAGATAAAATTCAAGATCAACTTAAGAAAAATTACTGGTTATTGTGTCAAGATACACTTTGAGCAGAACATGTAGTTTTTTTTACTGGTGTGCTCTGAAATGACTGTTTCCATTTCTCTGATTATTAACTTACAGTAAGTATTCAAAAATTATGGATATAATTATTTGCAGTGATATATGTGTAAAATTCCTTATAAAAGGCTTGTATAAACTTGTTTTTATGAACTTCATCTGCACTATACCTCTATCATTAACTGTCTGAGTGCCCTAATTGAAGGGAGAACTGCAAGAGCTTCTAGGGTATTAAGTTTGTGTTATGTGTTTAGAGGTAGCAATATAATCTATTGAGATAAATAAATTTTTTTTTATCAAATACAGAGTTATCAGAATGTTATTATTGTGTCTTAAGTAATGAAGGAAACTCAGTGGTGGCAGAATTTACTTTGCACATTGTGTTTTGTGTGAGCTACTCTAGAATCGAAGTTCGGTAGCTGTTGCCATGTTTGAACAGTTGGTGGCTCCAATGCTTTGCAGCTGTCACTATACATAATGCCAAAACAAGTTAATTCAGTTCTAGCTGTGTTGAACTAGTCAGAATTTTAAAAAGAAAATCAGAATTAGAAGCTTAGTGAACAGCCAAACACTTCCAACTTCCATATATAAATACTGTCCTTAGTTCTCAGATAAGTGTGAACTCCACTATTCTTGTCCAGCTTAAGCTATAAGGGTTCCTTTGCAAAGTGTTGGTTCAGAATCAGTAGCAATATTCTTAAAATTAGCATAGCTGGTAGGATTCCTGCTCCATATTGCAGGTTTATACAGGCAAGATGGATAACTGCACTCATGACCGGGGGAATAATCAAAGAATCCATTGCTGGAAAAGAGGCAGAGCTGATCAAATGCCATGTATACAATCTTTAACCTGACTCACACAATTGCTTCTGTACTTAAACAAAAGCAGGTCCCTTTTTAGTCTTTGAAATAAATGATTTAGTTGGCAGTGGAGTTTGATGGAGTGAGACGATAACTTCCTAAGAGAAGGGCAGGTGCTGCTTAGCTGTCGCTTCAGTCATTGCAGGAACATGAACACAAGACTGTGTTTATTAACTGAATAGGAGGGACAACTTTGTAGAAAGAAAGAGTCCTAGATCTGGAGAAAGCCTTGGATAAATGTGTAGAAATGAGACTAGAAACTTTGAGTGAATAATTTTTCCAACTTTTGGTCTCCAGAAGATGTGGAGGAATGTTCCCTCTCCAATCATGAGTTTGCCATGTTGTAGGGAAAAGCAAAATGTAGACTTTTTTTTTTTTACACTGTTGGGAAACTACAGTTTGTGTATTTTAACTGAAATATCTGTATTACACCATCCTGAACTACTATAGGTACCCTGTGTTCCTGTTTTCCTTTGTGCCTTGTTCCTCATCTGCACTGCATTGCCAGGATTCGTTCTTGAAACTGATGTGGTTTATGATGACAGCAGTGCTGCAGGAGAAAATCGTGGGTAACAGAGCCTTGCAGGTACAGCTTGGCCCTCCAAATCAGTCAGTTAGAGAGCAGCTTGACAAGACACAGGCCAGTGAAGTCGTGTAGTGACCTAAAGCTACATGCGAGTGCAGTCTGTGCGTAGCATTTTATTTCTGCAGAGTTGAATGTTACCATTTGAGGGGTGAAAAAAAAAAAAAGGGGGTGTATGTGTGAGGAGCCTTTGCAGTGTGCAAACAGAATTCCTTACTGACGCCCTTCATTTCTGTTTCCTTCTGCCTTCTGAAGGAGACAAAATAACAAAAATAGTCCTGCTGATCAGAATTTGTATGTCAGTTTGATTATAGTATCGTACTGTCTTAGCAATGTTTCATCAAACAATATGTTCTAGCAAAGTGAAGCCAAAAAAGTATAATTCCAACAGTTGCCCTCACTTTTTTTTGCTTTTAAAATAAGATCTTTTGAAGGTTTTTTTTATATACTAAAAGCGTAAGAATTGCACTTGAAGGACGAGACTGGAATGTAGTTAAATTACCGGACAACTGCCCTTGCTTTTCCTCTAAGCCTATGAAACAATTTCCAAATGTGGGGTTTTTTTTTCCATAGTTATTCTTAATATTTCTATTATTTTGAAGTATTAAGTGTTCAGAAATTACACTAAACCATGTAGTACTAAGATTAAATTTACATGCTTGTATTGTCCTTACACTTCTCTGGAACAGTCAGTGGATAACAACAGGCTAACCTTTCAAAGTATTTACTTTGAAAATATTACATTAGTTCTTACTTTGAAAGTAATTTCTAATTCTTGTTCCTACAGTGGGCTTCTAAGTCACTCACATGTAATAAACAGTTTCCATGAAATACATGTTATTAGTGAGATAGGAAAAACACACAATTTGGAGATCGTCATCCAGGATATACCTTGAGGTGAGACTAGCCAGCTCATTAATGGGGAGCAGCTTGGTTCCAGTCTGTAAAAGCCTTTGTTCCTGTGTAAGAGCAAATGAAGTTTCTTTGGGTGGCAGTAAAATGTGGTATGAAAATTGGTGGTGTCTAAGATTAATGTCCTTAAGCACTTTTTTTTTTTTAACGAGGACCTGGGGCTGTTTCCCCACACTAGTTTCATTTATCTGTTAAATACAAAATGGGAAGTAAACCTGAAGTATAGCTTCACAGGTAGTTCAGGGGCAGCAGAATTCATGAAGCATTGTTGTGTGGTGGTTGGCTGTGGTATCCAAAGCAATCCAATTTCCACTTCAAGCTTTGTCTCTAACTGAGACATTTCTGATATCTTACACCTATAACACCAGGGAAATACCCATTAACAAGTTGTTATGGGCAAATAGGCATTAACATCATTATGCAGTGTGGTGGGTTTTTTTAATGAAATGTAAAGTCAGAAATTGACTTTTTGTATTGTGAATTTCATTACCAAGTTCATAAAGGTTTTCTGTGCTGATGGAAATTGCGTCTTGCTAAATATAGAGTGATCTATAAAACAAGCATGTGATGTAGTTAGGGAGGTTCAATAGCCTTTCAGTAGAAAGTTATGGCTGTATTTTGCCTAAAATTGTGCCAGGGGAGGTTTAAATTGGATATTGGGAAAAATTTCTTCACTGAAAGGGTTGCCAAGCACTGGAACAGGCTGCCCAGGGAAGTGGTTGAGTCACCATTCCTGGAGGTATTTAAAAGATGTGTAGATGTGGAACTTAGAGACATGGTTTAGTGGTGGATTTAAAAGTGTTAGGTTAATGATTGGACTTGATGACCTTAAAGGTCTTTTCCAACCTAAATGATTCTATGATTTATAATGCAGAAGGAGATCAGTGCTAGCACTTTAAGATTAAGTACTTGATCGTCTGTAAAAAGTGATTGTAGCCAAGTATTCCTTCCAGTACCCCAACTTGGTAGGCTGAGGTTCTGATCTCCCACACACCAGTTGCTGCAACTGTTACAGTGCATGTTGGAATAACCTCAGAGACTATATTACATAGCCCTACCACTTTAAAAATATATTAAGATCTCACATGTTCACCTGGGAGAGGTGTGGAAAGTTTGAATCTGTGTCAAGCAGAGACAGTCACTGTCATCTTGAGTGTGCATATGGTATTAAAGAAAATGAGGGTGTCTGCATTAATTTCATACTAATCTACATAAAATGTGACCAAGTTACTGCCTTTTGGTCTGAACTCAAGATTTGATAGGCATTGTTTCAATTAGTTTGTGGATTCAGGTGGGACCTAATAGGTAGGTCACCTGGTCAATGCTGCCAGCATGTAGCTACCATTGACCTAAAAATAAGTGCCTGGGAGTCATTACTGACTTCTAGGAGTTCCTCAGTTTGCCTTGGTTTTTAGATGTCTAAATTCTGGATTTAGTGCCAGTGAGGCATGCACCTATAACTGCCTGGATTACATTGCATGAACTGGGAAGAAATAAAAAGTTGATTCCTAAGGACAGAACTCAGTGCAGAATTAAATTTGAGAGCTCTGGCAGGATAATTTTTGGTTCTGGTCAATGGACAATAAACTGTATTTTGAAAAACATGAGCTGAAGGG
Source organism: Rhynochetos jubatus (assembly GCA_027574665.1). Lineage (NCBI taxonomy): Eukaryota > Metazoa > Chordata > Aves > Eurypygiformes > Rhynochetidae > Rhynochetos > Rhynochetos jubatus. The sequence continues at coordinate 82,871,951 of CM050649.1, read as the reverse complement.
AAAAAACCCCAACAAGGGTTGTACCTCTCTGGGTAAAGTTTTTCTATGAGGACTGAAATAACAGTATGGGTGAACACACTGTCTTCAAAGTTTGCTGTTGGGGGTAGCTGTATGTTGTAAGGGCTGCAGGGGCTCTAATGAAAGAACATAGGCACCTTTTATCTGTGAATATCAGCTTGTAAGACTGTACGTGACTAGAAGTGGCACACTGCTGTAAGGTAGGGTCTGGAGTTCTGAAGGATGATACAACTTGCATTTTATTGTCCTAGTGGAATATACTGAGGCATAGTTTTTCACTTTTTTACTGTTGTAAATGAATATGACTCCCGTTTGTTACTCCGGAGCTTGCATCGGTAAGATTTACACATACAGCTGCAAGACAGACATTTCTGAGATTTACAGGTGTTCAGAACTTCGGAACTTAATGAATCCATACTTACCTTTTTATTTAATTTCTTTTGGGTGGGTGGGCTGCATCTTTTTTGATGCTTGTGTCCCCCCACCTGCTTGGGGAAAAAAAGCTGAAACCTTGTACACCATAAACATTTTGGTCCAGTTTCAGAACCATCAAGTTTGTTCTGTTTAGGTGCAAGTCACGTGGTTTGTACCTCTTGGGAATAGTTTTTAGTGTGTTTTACCCACCGATAAAAAGTGAGAAGCTGGGCATCAGCTACAGAGCTAGAGTAAATGCTTGTCAGGTCGCAGAGGCACAAGGAATAGTAACAGGAGTAGCGAGTGATGCCGTTTACAGTCGGTGTGTCTAGGCACGTGCATACTGACTTACCTGCTGCCTTACTAAGGTGATGCCTGGTCCTCCCGTTGAACAAATAGCTTCGGATTGCAGGGTCTCCTGGGGCATCAATGTTCTGGGGATGTAAAAGTATGTGAACATCAGATACAGATTAAGGGAAATTAATTCACATCTCTGGGCATGATGAAACTTGAATTTATGTTTATAGAATGTGAACAACTGACCCTTTGTGGCATGTAGGGAAAAGAGGTACCCACCTGTGTATTCTGTGTTTAGAAGTGACCAGAAATCATGTTCACCTTTTGTTGATGCATCAAAGAAGAATACTTAAATATTTGCAGGAGTCTGGCTTTTTTTTTTAATATACTGATGATGCTAAACTGATAGAGTGTAGATTTGGTTTATATTGGGATCAGGTGGTAGGACCGTACTTATTCCAGTTACACCACAGCTTCCTCCTCCGTGTCACATGCTAGTAGTTTGTAGAAGTCGCTGCTTTGCTTTGCAGTCCCCTCTGCAGGGCGTTCCCTCTCAGGTGTTCTTTCCGATAGCGCCTTAATTGTACAGGCCTGAGTTAACTCACCTGTGAGGAAGACAAGTGATCTTAATGGGAAGACAAGGGATTAGGAATGTTCACGCTAGGGTATCTCCAGAAGTCTCCATGGAAACAGTGTACCTAGCAGTAAGGAGTGCTTTTCCAAGTAAATGGCTGACGGCTGAGCTATGTGTGAAGTGTAAATTATTAAATAAGACCTCTATGAAAACGTAGGTGCAGTTACACCCTGGATGCGGTGCTCCGGAGTGAATGCTTGAACTTGGAGCTGCTGCACAGAGCCGAAGCGCTTCCTCTGCGGCCGGGGCGCGACGTCTGCGTCTGTACCACCTTTCCCTTTCGCTGTAAGGGAAGAGGCGGTAATGCAGAGCCTTGAGCAAAATACCTCGGAGGGGTGGGGGTCGCCCCTGCACGGCGGGGCTCCATCTGGGGGCGGCAGGGGGCGGCACAGCGCGGAGCGGACCCGCGGCCGCTGCCGGGAGTTGAGCGGGCGGCTGTTGCCGATGTCCCGCGGGAGCCAAACTGCGGGGTGTGCCCGCCTAGCCGGCAGTGGCACGCGCAGTAACACATCCTGGGATCTACCGGCGGTTTTGTGGCTGGCAGCGGTTTGCCCACTTCACCGGGAGGGTGAAGAGCGCGGGAGGAGTTAGACAAGAGGCAGGGATTGGGCGCGAGGGATGCTGGGGCAGGCAGCAATTGAGGTTTAGCGTGGAGTACAGAATAATCGGGAATAGCATTCGTTACGCACTGCGGGGCGGGAGGAGGCAGTGCTGATGGTCTGTGACACTTCTCTGGGGCCCGCAAAGACTTCCCCAGCGTCCCCTCTCTCAGCTGCCCCCACCTGAGGTCTCAGCTGACAATTATAATGGCAAGCATGAAACAAAACACTGTTTTCTCATTAAGATTTCCTAAAGTTTTTTTCCCATTAAGATTCAGAATTCATTTTTTAAAAGAAAGAAAAAAATGTAAAAGCTCTTTGAGAATTTATCTCTGAATACAGGTCAAACTCTTGTAATACCAGTATCAACTCTTCTTAAGCACTGTGGTTAATACACCCTTATATGAATTAAACTTAGTGGTGTGTGAAGTTTTACTGGCCTCACTGTAAGTTTATGGGGTCATTGCTAACATTGTGGTAGTGTTTATGAATCTAAATGCTGTGTATCTTTTAGTCCTAGCTTACTAGCTTAATTAACTCAACCTAAAACAAGAGGACACAAATTTTTGGGGTTTTTTTTGTTGTTTTTACTTACTATGGTAACTACAGAATAGTTCTGTGTAACTAAAGTTTGTGTTCAAGGAGGTCCATTTGAATGCCAGGATCCCGGCTCTGTTCAAAGCTGTATGAAAACCAGAAGGGTGGTATCAGAATCAAGAGCTTACAAAGAGCATGTGTTAGAACAGAAATAGATGGGTAGAATTTGACACTGGGACATGATGTGAACATAGTAGTCAACACAACAGTCCATGTTCTTAATGAAAGAGTTCCTTAATTGCTGTGATTGTATAAAAACAATAGTTAAAAGATTCAGAATAAAGACAGTTTTGAGGAATGACTTAAATGAATGAGGCAGCTTAACAGATGTTTGAACTACTTTCAGATATATGAGACAAAACAGGAGATAGATCGGAAGTATTGGGTCATTTCAGAAGTTGGAGATGGACACAAGTGCTGTAGTTCTCGGGAAGTGGAACCTCCCCTTTTCATCCTGAGATGGAAACAGTAAAGAGATAGGCAGTTGATGCCAACTGACTTGTGTTTGACACAACAAAAAATGTGAGGAAAGAGGATGCGGTCATAGCGACAGGTCAGAAAGATTATTTCTTTAGTAGCTCTCTAAAAAGATACCAATAAGATAGATGACAGCCAAATAAAGTGTCAGTAGTTACAACAGTCCAAAGGAGAACATCATCTATGTAGATGAGCAGGAAACAGTGCTGTGTGCCAAAAATAATAAAGTGCCATTTTAGCTTGATGCAATTCAGAGGGATGAGTTGAAGGTGCAACCTCCTCTGGCATTGTGCCAACATGTCAGGTAATGCAGTGGTATTGTTCATGATTGAGAAAAAGAGGCAAAGGAGAATTTGTGGTAGTAGTATTTATTTATCTTGAGCTGAAAGGTAGATATCCATGAGGAGCCACCAAGAGCATGTTTCAAGGCTTTGGTCAAGAAGAGACAAGTCTGTAGCCAATGTTAATGTTCTCTCATCAAGTTAATACATACATATTCTTGTGTTAAAATGAGAGAAGTCTCTTTTGCATATGGCTGCAAATATGCAGAAACCTTTTCTAGAATATTTGATTCACAAAACTTGTTAGCTAAAATGTACATCTAAAATCAGGGAAGCTTTGAAGCATGCATCCTGCAAGAAGATTAAATTCAATCTCATAATTAAGCCAAAGTCAATTATTTTCTTCAGAGTCTTTATGCTGAAGTTGCTTTAAAAAACAAAGAACAGAAAACACCCAAGCCCCCAACAAACAAACAAACAAACACCCCACCCCACCTTTTGGACTAAACTGGAATCTTTCATATCTTGAAAGAGCTAGTTAAAATATGTATATCCAGTTTCTTAACCAAAAAGCTTTGTTTTCCCTCAGCCTGTAGAATTGGAAGGTACAGGTTTCTCTGAGTTGCTACTAGTGGAAGATGGTAGGAAGCATCAATTCAATTTAAAGCCATTGTGTTCAGTTTTTTTCAACATAATCTGTTGCTGTTGGCAAAATTCAGCAGAGTTGTGAGGTAAAGGAGAAACCTAATTTCTCATGTTGGTGGGTTTGTTTTTTTTTTAAAGTAGGAATACTTCTTTGTATTTCTTAGCCTGCAAGAATTTTTCCATGTCTCCTAATACTTTAGGCTCCAGGGAAACCTTATCGCAGCCTTCCAGTAACTGAAGGGGCCTACAAGAAAGCTGGGAGAGGGACTTTTTACAAGGGCCTGTAGTGACAGAACAAGGTGTAACAGGTTTAAATTGAAAATGGGGAGATTTAGATTGGATATCAGGAAGAAGTTTTTCCTGGAGAGGGTGGTGAGGCACTGGAACAGGTTGCCCAGAGAAGCTGTGGGTGCCCCATCCCTGGCAGTGTTCCAGGCCAGGCTGGATGAGGCTTTGAGCAACCTGGTCTAGTGGAGGGTGTCACTGCCCATGGCAGGGGGTTGGAACTGGTGATCTTTAAGGTCCCTTCCAACCCAAACCATTCTACGGTTCTATGATTTTCATATGTTTATTGTGAATGCCACATGTCTTGTATTAGGTGTTGAGGTTGGCATTTCATGATTCCTAGAACTTCCTCTACCATCTTCAAATCGCTAAATAAGATCCTATGTTCTCTGGCTCCCATATTTGGATTGTTTATCCCAGAGATATTTTTCAATATTTAAAAATAAGCATTGTTTGAGAAAGAATGTTTTACTGACAGAGGGTTTGCTGCCTACTACCAGCTTCCACGCAAGGTATTGCATTTTTTATTATTTCTATTTTATTTTACCTAAAAACTTTTCATTTGCAGTGAGACTCCCTGTACAGTTTTCCCCTCTTCTTATTCAGGAAGGGCCTAAAATGTCTTTCGTTGTGGTTTGCTTTATCAAGAACATTGTAACCTGTCATCTGCGTTCACTCTTTATACGTCAACAGTATAAGAACAGTAGAACACATTGTTACAGGACACTTCATATAATGAATGTTGGAACTTGCTGACAGAAGGAAGTTGCCAAGTCCAGGAGTATAGATGATTCAAAAAAGGGAAATACTAGTCCTCTCTGGTTCTTAGGAACTGTCACTTGGTAGACTGGACAGTGTTAATGTAGTGCCATTCTTTTACTGCTTTGCTCAGAAGTGGTTGATCTCCAGTGCAAGTTTTAATAACCGGTGTCAATTTGTTGCCCGTGTTAAAATGGATGCATAGAATAATTCACACCTAGAACTGCTTTTGCAGTCTTCTGTTGAAATTGCTGCCACAGATCAAAGATTTGGTTTTTAAGTGAAAGCTGGGATAGACTAATGCTGTGAAGCGCTGAATGACCACCAGCAGCTTCAAAAACGACTAAGAACAATTTTCGGAGGGGTAAGGTGTGCTGTTCAAATTTGTGCACGGAGCGGGTTCTTACCTCTGGCATGAGGAAGCTGTTTAAGAGAGAACCTGATGAGCCCCAGCTGCTTCCGCAGCTGCTCTGACAGATACCATTGGCCTTGGGCGGGTAGGCACGGGGGGGGGGGGAGGGGGTTTGTAAACTGGTCCTTTCTCTCTTTTTGCCTAAGAAAAGTGAAACTTGTGAAGACACCTTGAAGATAGCTGAACTATTGGAGACTTCTGTCGGAAAGGCAAAAGTTTGAAGCCAAAGTGGGTTGTCTGTTGTTGCCAGTCTGTAAGCCCCTTGCGAATAGTTCCTAAGAGCACTACAAATTATTTTAAGACTTTTTTTCTGATGCTTTTGGGGGGTTGTCGCTTGCATACCGATGCATCGCTCCCTTTCCCTCTAGGGTTCTCCTCCCCATCCCGCACCGCCACCACCCCGGCTGTACGTGGGGTCTCCTCCCCTCCCCAAACGGGCCGTGCTCACCTCCAAGCCCCGACGGGGCGGTGTGAAGGCACCGGGACAACGGCGTCGGCCGCCCCCGGCGTCGGGCTGGGTGGGGGTGGGCGGGGGCCGGGCCGGGCCGGGGGAGGGTCCCGGCGGGCGGCGCTGGCAGCCTCTCCCCGCGGCGGCGGTTCGGGGGCGCGGCGGCCGCGCTCCCTGCGGCAGCCGGCTGCGGCCAGCGGGGCCATGGGGGGACAGAGCCTCAGCCTCGGCGTTCTCAGCGCCGGCGTCCTGCTGCTGGCCGCCGCCTCGGGGCGTGCGGAGCCGGCGCCGAGCTGCGAGGGGGTCCGGAAAGTTTTCCAGCTGCGGCAGCTCGGTCCCCTCAGCGGCATCCCGGCGTCCCCGCGGGCAGGTAAGGCAGAACTTGCGGGGCAGGAAGGCGCAGGCAGCGGCGGGGGCCGGAGGCTGTCCTGTGCCTGGGTGCGGAGACGGTGGGTTCGAATGTGCTGCCGCTGGCCTCGCCGGTGCTCGCTTGCCCCAGCTGCGGCTGCCTTGGGCACCTCGCGTCGACTGGCTGGCTCCGCAGCTGCGTAGGGGTTGATGGGGTCGTGCTGGTGGCGGGGGGATGCCCGGCTCCTTGCTTCGAGAGAGAAAACGCTCTTCTCGGGGCTCTGCTGAAACTGGAGCACGCCGACACCTGCCTAAAGCCCGCTTGTGCCCACTCCCATGCCGTATGGCGTGCGGCGCAGGGGAGGGAGAGCCAGCTGGGGGTCACCCTGCCTTCAGCCGCCCGCGGACCGGCACGGGTACGTCCGTGCCAGCCCTGGAGGAAGGGGAGAGCCGCCCAGCTGCGCCTGGGGCTGGTGGAGTTACTCCTATGTGAAATGACTGGTTTACACCCCCGCAAGCGGGGGCTCTGCACGTTTTCTCTACTGGGTGTCCGCCTATCGCTGTAATTGAATAGAATTCCCGGGAAGGTAATGTCTTAGTGGCAGTTGGAGTATATCCTAGCGTTTATATCAACTTTTTTCTTCTTTTTTTTTTTTTTTTTATTAAGTGGATACCAAATGACATTGCAAACGTGTTTGTAATAAGGCAAAACTTATTAGATTTGGGGTTTGTTTCTGGGCTCGTGAGAACCTCAGCTAACTTCAGTGGTGTAATCACAAAATTCAGATGCAGATATTTTCATGGTCAGGGGTGTGTGGTTTGGTTTTTTTTTTTTAACACACTTCAAAGTGTGTTCATGTTTAGATGACAAGCTGACTAGTAAATGAGGGAGTCAGTGCTTTCGTGACAGAACACGACTTCTCAAAGCAACAATAGCTGAATTAACACTCCCCTCACTTTAAAATATCAAGTCTCTTCCTTTGTTTTAAGCTAATTTGTGTAGTTTTTATTAACTCTGCAAGTTGAGATAAGGCATACCATGTTTATTCCTAAAGGAATCACTTCAAAATACAGCTTTTTAATTACTCTAGTTTTAAGCTTAACGGATAATCCTAAATTTAACACACTTAATATTGCCATGTGCAGTTTACAAATCAAAGTACTCTATTTAGGCTATCAGTATACTTGACAAAATTGTCTTCTTACATTGTCCTTAGCTAAAGATTTTATTATTGTCTTCACAAAAAAAAAGAAACACTTAAGCTGGAAAGCTTGATTAGACAGGTACTGTGCAAATGAAGATGTCTGGAAAGTGAAATTAGGGTCAAAGCTCTGTCAGTGATCAAAGTTTTTTGTGTTGATTATTTGTGTGAATAATATCAGCATGAATGATAATGTGTCAGTTGATCAATGTTCTTCTCTTTCTGTAGTCTACCGTAACTGCTGCACTTTGTCTGCCATTGCCATTTATTTTGATACCACACATTCGCTTGTATACAGGGAATAGGGAGGAGACATGTTGCCTCAAGAGGAAAGAAGTATGGTCTCTTATGCATGTTCCTTCTGCCCTGCTCTCTGATTTCCTTCCTTCTCCTATAACACCACTCTCATTTTCTTATTTTCACTTCTCTGTGTTTCCTGTTCCTGAAGGAAAAGCCAGTTTTGAATTATAAGAGTAATAAAGGAATTCCTTTCTCTGCTGCTGCCCCAGCAAGCAGTGGTCAGCAGGAGGTGCGGAACAGCTGCGTGGTCAGCAGCCTTTCTTTCACTCTTTGAAGGAATTGCATTGCTGAGGACAGCCTGGAAAACACCAGCCCTCAAGGAGCCGAGTACAAGCGTGAGAGTTCTTGCTCTGAGTAGCTTTGATCTCAGTGGTATGCGAAACAAATAATTGCGAACAGGAAAATCTATTCAGAATTGGAAATGACAAGAAAATGGGGATTAAATGAGTATTTTAGAAGGTTTAGGTGTGATTAAAGATATTTGTAGGCTGGAAATAATGTGAAAAGGAAAGAAATGTCACTTTTGCTACTGATCTATCGAGGCAAGAAGGGAAAAATATTTTAAAACCTTTTCTGATGGCACTTAGAAATGTGTCTGTGTAACACACAAATACACACCCGTATACTTTGTGTAGGTGCCCACTTGTGAAAATAAGTGTAAAAACTGCCTTTATAAGTCTTAATTCAGTTGCTTAACTGTAGGCATGTAGCACCATTGAGTTTCCCCAGAGCCCCTAGAATGCTGTCATGGGGCTGGCAGATTCGATACCTCTGAGAGACTTGCGTCTTTCTGGAGTGGTGGCGGGCAGGATGGATACCTTTGGCATCTCAGATGCTCCCTGTGGGCAGCTGCGCTGCACGGTCAGTGCAGCCAGTGGTATCTAGGCGCTGCTCGGTTATCAAATGTTAGGTATCGGCTTCAGCGCAAGCCGTGCAGGTCCTTTGCCTGTATGGTATTGCCCACGATTCTCTGTTTTAGTGGTACCTTACACCTCGCTTGTATAAGGACACAGCCATCATTTTAGCAGAAACACACCTTTTTTGTGACGGATCACCAGCTGGAAAGGAGTGGGAATGTTAGCTGGTGTATTTGTATACAGTGGAAGGCTACCTCTACAGTCAAATTATAAGGAAGAAGTTGGCATATATTGACCTGGTTTTCATATATATTAAGGACTGTAGCATTCACAACTCTATGTTTTCCTTCTCTTAGAGGTAGTAAAACCTAAGCAGCCTTACATCGTTAAATCTTGCAAATTGAAAGTCTGTTTCATTTGGGGACTGCCATATTTTGAATATATGTTAGCTCAAAAAACTAAGCATTATTCTATATAATAGTTTTGCGGTGATTCCCTGTAGTTCATGTATCTTCAAAGGAGCAAAAATATCATCATATGCAAAAATGTGAGATTTAAGCACAAAGGTGATCTTGAGAGATATGGGAACCACAAATTAGAAGTTTGTGCTGTCAGTCACATAACGCAGGATATCACGGTGTTGAAGTTGGCAACTAGTTTTAAAGATAAATGAATATCTTTAACAAAACCAAAGTTTTTATTGCTACCCCCCCAGCAACGAAGACACTTGACTAACTGCTCCATCTTTTGTAGCAGGGATTTGTGAACTGTAGTACAGAATTGCGCTCAGCCCTATCACGTCTGATATTGAAACATTTATCGCTTTCATGCTGATTGTATCGGGTTTGCCTGGCATGGCTTTGGTAGTTGGGGGGCTACAGGGGTGGCTTCTGTGAGAAGCTGCTAGAAGCTTCCCCCGTGTCTGACAGAGGCAATGCCAGCCGGCTCCGAGGTGGACTCGCCCCTGGCCAAGGCCGAGCCCATCAGTGAAGCCGCTTTAAGAAGGGGGCGGGGGGGAAACCCTGCGTAACTGCATCGCGGGTGAGGAGAGAGTAGTATTGGAGAGAACCAGCCCTACAGACACCCAGGTCAGTGGAGAAGGAGGAGGAGGGGGTGCTCCAGGCGCCGGAGCAGAGATTCCCGGGCAGTCCGTGGTGCAGCCCATGGTGAGGCCGGCTGTGCCCCTGCAGCCATGGAGGGTCACGGGGGAGCAGAGACCCGCCTGCAGCCCGGGGAGAGCCTCACGCCACAGCAGGGGGATGCCCAAAGGAGGCTGTGAACTGTTAGTAAGGCCGTGATGAAGAAGGCTTCTGGCAGGACCTGTGGCCCTGAGGAGAGAGTATCCCAGGCTGGAGCAGGTTTGCTGGCAGGACTTGTGGCCCCGTGGCGGACCCGCGCTGGAGCAGGCTGCTCCTGAAGGACTGCACCCCGCGGGAGGGACCCACGCTGGAGCAGTTCATGCAGAACTGCAGCTCGTGGGAAGGACTTCGCGTCAGAGAAGTTCATGGTGAACTGTCTCCCGAGGGAGGGACCCCACGCTGGAGCAGGGGCACAGTGTGAGGGGTCTATCCCCTGAGGAGGAAGGAGCGGCAGAGACAGCGCGTGGTGGGCTGACTACAACCCGCATTCCCAGTCCCCCTGTGCTGCTGACAGGAGGTAGGAATTCGGGAGCAAAGCAGAGCCTGAGAAGCAGGGAGGCGTGGGGGGAAGATGCTTTTAAGATTTGGATTTATTTCTCATTATCTTACTCTGATTTGATTGGTAATAATTCCCCCCCTAAGTTGAGTCTCTTTTGCCCGTGAGTAGCGGGTGAGTGATCCCTCCCTGTCCTTGTCTCCTTCCCTGTGCTTTGTCTCCCCATGCGCGGCTGAGGAGGGCAGTGATAGATCAGCTTTGGTGGGCACCTGGCCTCCAGGCAGGGTCAGCCCACCACACTGATTTTAAACGTTGCAAAAATACTTTGTTTTTTCCTGTCTGGTTCTTTGTGACGCGTGTGGTGGTGTTGGGACTGTACAGAAAAACATCAATAATTGAAAATCCTAAAAGATCTGTTCCATTATATGGAGAATCAAATAATATGCAAAGCGTGAACTAAATTAAATAGGCCTGAAAGGTGTGGTGTTTGGTTTTTTTTTTTTAATTTTGTGTATAGGTAGGACTTGGATTATTAAAAGTTGTCTGCAAAATACTTCTTTTAAACATGTTTTTATTTCCTATGCTCAGTTGCTCATACTGTAACCTGAACAACTTCCTTGAGGAATTTGACTCTTACCCTATGCTAGTAAAGCTAGAGCTTTCAGCAGATTTCAGTTCCTCAGTTTTGAGACAGATTAAGTGGGAACTCTCAACTCTCCTTGTTCTCTTGGTTACAAATAAGATTTCTTCTTTGATTTTCTTCTACTGAGGATAGAATCAATAGAACAGCAGTGGAGGATGATGAGTAAACCAGTCACCCTTGCCACCCTGACAAAGGGTTTCCAGTAGGTACGTCAGTGAAGAAACTGTCAGGATTCTGTTTGCACCAAAAAACTGAATTTGATGGCTTATTGAGAAAGGTTATGTTTTCTGGAACTGTATAATCAAACTGTTCTTGATGAAATGGGGGAGAAAAGTGCTGGAGATACTTTTCCATGTTTTGGCAGGATGGTTTTTTTATTTTGTTTGTTAGTTTTCAGGAATCAATCTAGGCTTCTTTTCAGCAACCTCTGGGAGGTCATGTATACAGTTGTGAGAACAAGAAGTATGATAAAAGAGTGAGGAGTCTGATTAGCATAAATTTTACTGCAAAGGCTTCTTGAGAGTCGTTACATATGTGAAATTGAGTAAATGAGACAAACTATACTTGAAGGATAATCTCAGAAAAAGGTGTTGTGTTAATTCAAGTTAAAAATATTCATGCTAATTCATCTTAAAGTAACAGTAGAAGTCAGTTTAAAATTCAGATCAGATTACATTGATGCAACACCAAGATCATATTTGAATTTTAGTTTGGGTTTCTAGCATGATTTCCATTCAGGTAGTTTGGATTTTGGTTCTATCTGAAGTAAAATCAAGATTTTTTTTTTTTTTTTTTCCTTTGTGGTTTGTGCAGGCAGGGGCAATTCTAGTTATGCTGTTTGTCTAACTGACATTCAGATCTCTAGACAAGGATATAGGTGGAGGTGGAAAGTGAGTTGCTCTGTCTTATCAGTTGTTGATGTTCGTTATATCACATCTGGTTTGCAAAGACTGTTGCCTATAACATATTTTTTTGGTGTATGTTCACGTACACCAAATTATGCCCCATCCCTGGCTGTTTTCAAGGCCAGGCTGCATGAGGCTTGGAGCAACCTGGTCTAGTGGAGGGTGTCCCCGCCCAGGGCAGGGGAGCTGAAACTAGATGATCTTTAAGGTCCCTTCCAAACCAAACCATTCTATGATTCTATGATACACTGTCGGTTCTTGAATGCAAGTAGTATTTTTCCACTGGATCCACAAAATAATCACTGTGAAATAATTCTCACAACATTTTGAAATGAAAACCAACAAAAATATGGGCTCAACTGTTTAGCAGCTTCTCCATCTCCTGTATTTCTGCTTCTCTAGAAAGTCAGCAGTGCTCTGTAGCCTTAGACCTTGATGTGGCTGGGATGACCTAGAGGGCGGTGTCCGCAGGGCTAAATAAAGGACAGGGGCCCAACTCCTGGTTCTTGTGCTGAGCAGAATACATTGGCTCGTGTCTACGTTGCTTTAAGGCTGGTGTCCTGTAGAAGGGACTGACTGTCCTCACTAGGTGGGGTTTGTCCTGAGTCTTCTCTAGACCCAGTATGATGCTTTTGTAATGCCAAGGCACTGCGGATTTTTAGGATTCCCTTCCGCGGCAGGTCACGCGTTCCTAAAAACAGGAAGGCTGTTCACAGGCGGTGACAATAATGTGACATGGATGCGTGTTCTGTGCCATGCACTGTTGCGTGGGTATATGGAGGGATGCCTACACCTTGCTAGGGTGCCTGCTAGTAGGGGGATGGACTTAGGTGTTTGTAAGGAGCCAGACCTGTACTGCGGTGTTGCCTGCGGCGTCCTCTGACAGCAGCATGTAGAATGCACCTTGTCTAGAAGTGCAGCTGGGCACTGCATTGAGGGGTGCCCTGGAGCCACTTGAACAGAGCCATAGAAAGAGGTGAGGTGACAGTTCAGTGGTGCGGAGAGTCAGGGCCAGGTGCTTGGGGCTGATCCCTGGCACAGTTAGCAAGGCTGAATTACTTTACAGCAATGATGGTGATTAGCTTGTTACAAAAATGAGTTAACAGGTATTAAAGGGCGAGCATGAGAGGACTCATGGCTGATACAGGTTACAAATCCTTTTTGCAATAAGCCACTGGTTTGAACACCTGCTTCCATGCACTACCGCATTTCAGTGCTGGCTTTTAAAAGACTGTTTATTGTGAGAGTCTTAAGTCTGTTACGGGATTTTTCGGACTCTGGATTTGATCTCATGAATGTATTTGTCTAAGTAGACAGGCAGAAATTTACTACACATCTGGTATTTTCTCTTCCTGGCAATTAAAGTCCTCATCTTGTCAGCACTTATTATCTCCAAGTACTGAGATACATGGGTTTGTATGGCTGAGACCATGAATGAAAGTTTGAAATCAGTTCCAGATCTTCTGAGGTATAGGTTTACCTATTTCCAGAATAATTACTTTTTATTCTTGCTGAACTGTCTTCTACACCCATCTAGATTGTTTTCAGTTGTAAAACCTTGCCTATACTGTAACTGCTTATGTTAATACGTATTTATTACTAGCTAAGTTATTTCACTTCTTGCTGTCTTGTGATCTTTTCTAAAATAGGTTGCAGTGTAGAACCTTCAGAACTTGGTACAGAAAAGAGCCAGTGGTCCTTATTGGAGCAGAAAATGTTTTCTCAATGTATTTCAAAGTAATTGGTTATTGGCAAGATTCTTGTGGAAGGTTGGAAGATTTTTAAATGTGAAAACACAGAAAATAATTGTATGGGGTTTTCAGTATTAGTTGTACTGAAATGGAATGACCTGTTTCTCTTGCTGGTTTACATTCCCTCTTCTGAAACACCGCCTGTAAGCTGTTGCTTGTGCTGTAGCTCTATAAAGAAACAACTACAAAGCAGCTCTGGATTTTGAGCAACCGCTCCATTTTTAGTCAGCTGAGTTCTTCTGCGTGTTGTATTTGGTTACTTTCTCCTGACCATTGAAAGCAGCTGTGTTTAATGAGCTGGAACAGAAGTAGGTCAATAAAATGTGCTTTATATGTATGTGATTAGCAGTCAAACTATAAACCAAAGTTCCCTTAGGGTTGGGGATGATATCCATGTTAAAAAGATGCTGCTTAAAAAAATGATATACTGTAAAATCAAGGGAATAAAATAATACTGAAGAGTCATCTGAAACTATAAACAAATACTCATTATTATTTTAGAATTTTGCTGAAAGTCTAAATGTTTTCTTGAAGCTATTCTAAAGCCCATGTTAAACCTAGATAAAATTTCATATTAGCTCCTGTTTTACAGGAGGCAAAGTGCAGAAGGCTTGAAAGCTAAATAGTGCCTAGCATTTGTTTAAAATGTTAAGCACAGTTTGGGTAATAGAGCTAATCTTTAGGTTATTTAATTTTAATACTAAGTAAGTATTATGCATGTCTGTGTGTGGGACTGTGTGTGAGCAGATGCTGTGTATGTTATTTGTTAATGACTAAAATGCATTATTTGAAAGGTCAGAAATATTGGAAAAATGGCACAAAGGCTTTGTGCAAGATCTGCTTTTCTGAGCCTTGTAGGAAAAAGGTCATCATTGCTTTTAAGAAATAAAGCTACTGTTTACTTGTGAAAGAGGCACACATCATCAGTAGGAGAATGAGGAATATTACTCAAGTTCTTATTTTTGCTTGGTTTGACAGCTCAACTACGCATTTCTGATGATGAAATTATGGTTTATTACACAACAGTGCCATTGACTAAAATGATGCTATATGCAACACAGTGTTATGTGCATTTGAGGCAACTTGATAATAACACTTTACCAAGTTTTCTCTCTTAAATCTTCAGTTCCAAGCAGAAAAAGGACATTTATGTGTAGTTACTATCTGTGAAGGTTTGGAGGGTAAGGTAGGTCATCTTATATGCACACTCATAGAATGGTATGGGTTGGAAGTGACCTTAAAGCCCATCCAGTTCCAACCCCCCTGCCATGGGCAGGGACACCCTCCACTAGACCAGGTTGCTCAAAGCCTCATCCAGCCTGGCTAGTAAGGTATTTTTTAGTTGTTTTCAACTACTCATAGAACAAAGCCTTCACCAAACTCAGCACAGCTATATTCTTCATTGGGAGTAATTGTAAGTCTCCTGCTGGCATTTGGGCCCATATATAAGCTGTATTGAAGTTTGAACAGTTGCACTGGGGAGGCTGCTGTAATGCACAAAATTGTAAATTATCTTTTTAATGTCACTTACCAGAGGAGTGTTAGACTGAAGTGATGTAAGAGAAACAAAATATATCTAGTTGGGAGTTTTCCATTTTTAGCCTTTTCAGAGATATAAATATTTCTTAAATTATTTGGTTTCTAGACTGTGTAGTAAGTTTACTGAAGAGCTGAGTACTCATCCAGTGAAGTATTGTCTGGAGTAGTGTGAATGGTAAAGATTATGTCATGATGTAGAAGGCAAACTTTCCAAACCTAGAGATGATTCTGGACATGCAGAAGTCTAACATGGAATTATCAGAAGATAGAACATACCGCGGTACTCAGGTGCAGTGCTCAGTGAAGCAGGTGTACTATCTGGCCTTGCTTGCATGTGACTAACCCCTTTTATCCCCCCTTCCCCACTGTTTTTGTATGATTGTTTTTCCTTTCATCCCACCTTTGGGTCTTTCCCTAAACATCCCATAGGAAGTTTAGTACAGTCCCACAAGCCCTTTATGATATTGCATAAGTTTCCCACAATTCCAGGTAGCCAACAACACTTGTTTGGACTCATCAATGTTGTTTTCCCCTCCTCATCAGTTACAGTGTTCAGGCTGACCCTCTCTTAAAGGCTCTATGTACGTTCCTTTGTTAACCCATCAGTCAGTGGCGGACAAGTTCTGGTCTTTGTTACTGTCACTGTTATCACTTGCTTTTTAGTGTTTGTGTGTCTGTGTTTATTTAATTTGCCATTTTTTCTTGTTACTTGCCATTTCTTTTATACCGACTAGTCCATAACTGGGCAGTTTAATGAGCCAGGTACAAATGCACGTGGGCTGTGTGCATTTGTGTACCCGCACGGGAGGTGGGCCCCCTTCCAACCTGATATATCCCTCCAGAGGGCTCTCGCACCCGTCTCTGGGACACGTGCGCTTAGCACAGCTGACCTCCCTTCCCATGCCTACTGTCAAACTCTTACCAACATCCCCCTGATGTGCCTGTTTCAAAGCCCCCCTTGCCAGGTTGGGCAGCCTCTTGGCACGGTTGCTGTTTCCTCCGCTTGGTCCAACGATCCTGTCTTTCACTGACGATCCTCCTCCTTTATAGAGGGACCCATGGTCACAGAAGTCAAAGCGTTGTGTGGTATACTGAAAAACACTGCTCAGAACAAGTAGCCTAAGACAAATTAGGATCAAAGTGGTTTGCTGTTTGTTGAAGACACCTAACAATCCATTAATTATACATTAAGGAGCAGTAATACAAGAGAGAAACATGGTGCTGACCACAAAATGTTAGTGAACGCCTGCAAATTTCTAAGGACCTGTCTTTAATTCTAAAACTTCCTAGTACCCCCACCCCACCGGGATTATACGCAGCCCCTATGCTGGCCGCGCAGGTTCCCCTGGGTGCGAACCCCTTCCTGCCAGAGACATGGCTGCGCCCCTGCTGCTCCCAACGCCCCCTTGATGCACCCCGCAGCGAGGAGGTGTTCCTGTGCCCCGAGGTGGGGTCCCTGCCTGCTGACCCCGCTCTGCCAGCCCAGTGCTGGGTGCTGGCTGCTCAGACTGGGAGTGGGATGTCCCAGGGATGCTGCCAGCAGGGACAGACCCATCTGATGGCTGCTGATTCCTCTCCATCTCTCCTTGCTGTCACAACTCTTTGTGCTTCTTGCCAAGGTCTCTGCTCTGTTTCAAAAACCTTGTAGTAACCCACGTTTAAATTAATAAATAGGTTACAGGAAAGGAAATAAATGAAAATATTTTTAAATAATCATGAACTACAGTAACTTAAACATGTCACATTGTCTAAGTTGTGCTTTGCTTGTTCTTTTAGGCAAAATCTAAAAGATTTTTTTTTTTTCAAAAAATCTGTGCCTTTTAATTAAAAAGAACATCCCCCCCCCCCCCCCCCCCCCCCCCCAAATCTCTAAAAGTTTATTGACTAATCTCTAAAAGTTTGTTGACTAATTGGATTCAACGCTGTAAAATGTGAATGCTTTTATGTTGTTAGTGAAATAAAATATGGCATATAACAACTGAGAGTAGGGTCAGGAAAACTTGGCATTATTATTTTTTTTTCTCTTTTTATTCTACACTAGGAATAGAATTGAGTTAAATGTAATGACCTGGCTGTGATAAATATGTTCCCAAATGAAGGCCAAAAAGAAAAGTTTTGGTTAGGAAATCTAGAACCTACTCAGCAGGATACATGGTTTAACATTTTACATTTTCAGGGAAGGGGTTTGGGGCAAATGCATGATGTTTCTATGTGTATTTACTGTCACTGACTTTAATCAGTGCTAGAAGCTAAACAACTACAGCACTTTTCCCTTTTTAACGTCAGAGAATTCATCTTCAGTACGATAACAACTAAACCAATGTGTATAGTAGCCCTGAAATCACTCAAGGAGGGAGGGGGAAACAGGCTGTTTGAAAAATTGCATGGCAGGACCCTGTAGGTTGTGTTTGCCTGCTGCCTGGTGTCTGACCCAGCTCCCTCACAGCCTGTGTGGGTGAGTTTTCTTACCCCTGTGCTGGAGTGGGACACCAAGGCCTGGAGCTCGTCATGGAGCTGCATCAGGGCCATCATGTGTGCGAGGACTCCGTGGCTGAGGAGTGCTGCTGCATCCCACAGCCAAGATGTGCCCAGCGCCAAGGCAGAGCCCAGACCAATAATCACCCAACAGAATTCGTACTTCCTGAAGAATTCATGAATTAAATTCTCATGAGATCCCATTACTGGGGATGCTGACAAGGTTAAAATAAAGTTCAAGAGCCCTTTTTTTATACTGGCATGCTCCAATTGCTGTGCGCTGCTGCCCTGCACACAACTCGGAGCACAAAGAAAGCAGTGAGAGCATCACAACTTATGAATGACCAGCTTCATGTGAGCACTCTGCAAACTTTGAAGGGTTGCTTCATTGGCTGGGTTTTTGTTGTGTTGTCTTTCTTGTCTTGTGGCTGCTGCCATCTTTAAGGGGCAACAAGCCAAAATTTTTCTTTGCCTCTTCAGTAATAGTTGAAGCAATTTAGCTAATAATGTAGCTGATTCCTTCCACACCCATGCATACATACACAAAAAAAACCCTCACAGAAAAGAACAAAAAAAAAAACCCAAAGAGAATGTTTATAGATGTCATCAACGACAACAGAAAAATTGAAGGCACTGTCCGTGCTTCATTTCAATCAAACTTGCACCAGCCACATACAAACCTTGCTTCTTCAGCAAGCCAATGGCATATGTCATAAAGAAAGTCAGAATAGTTGTTTTAATACTTTGAATACCATGGAAACACTTCTGTGATGCTATAAAAATGATGCACTTGATATTTCAGATTAACATTTGAGATCATAGACCTGGTTCAAAACTAGAGTCGGTAAACGCGATGATTGATCTGTGCGTACGTGCCCCTAGAGAATTAGTTGCATCACAAGTGACCTGCGTCCCCCCTACTCTCTTTCTTCATAAGTTGTGCTGGCTAGAAACTTCTTTATGAAGATAAAAGACTTTCCTAGATCAGCAGAATTGGAGTTTTAAGAAAAAACAAGTACTTCAAAGAATTGTAAAATTGCTTGGTTTGTCAGTGTGAGACCCACAGACAAACACTAATAGGTCAGGTTTTTTGAGTATTTCTTTCTTTCTGAGCTCTCTGCTGATTTTTCTGAAGGTTAGTAAGGAGAAACTATATACAGAAATACTTAAAAAATTACATAGATTATCTATTTTTAAATAAGCAAACATAAAACCTTTCCTTTTCAGAAAAGAACCTAAAGAACATATATAGGGGAATAAAGAATACAGTAAGTCTGAAATTGGTGTGACATTGAAATGTGTCCAAACAAGTTAATAACACGGTCCCTCTCTTTTACAGTCTCTGTTACATAAGTAGATAGCTACTTGGCTTTTTTTTGACAGTAGTGAGTTGTTTTTTATTACAATCAGAAGATAATATTCAGTATCCAAAAAGGAAAAATGGGCTGTTGTAATGCAGTACTGTGAATATTGCTATGAGTATAAACATTTTTTTCTCTTGATGTCTGTCAGTTGTATTGCTGCTGGCACACTCCAGGCTATACCTGGGCTTGTCTTGTACTGTGGTATTGTTTGTGTGATAAACTCTTTGAGAACAAAAAAAAAAAAGGGAGAGAGAGAACTGCGTGCCATACCTGTGGATAGACCTTTCTGGTATGATGAGTAAATACTGCTGCAGGCTTAGTTATCATTCATTTAATTTGTTTGTAGGTGGGAGGTATATTAGTCCAGTTTGCTGCTTGCTGTTTTAACAGTATGCTATTTTAAAATTGTCATTTACTGTAGGTAACAGTTAAATTAATTAGTATTCAGTATGATAGCAAGTGTATCTAATCTTAAGCAAGAGGATTTAAAAGGATTAATAGGAACTTGCAGTGGTTTATTTCCGTAAACAATATCAACTTAGACATGTCTTGCATTAGAGTTACTGCCTCTGAAGTTGTATGTGTTTTGTATCCATGCAGCCTAACTCATCTGTGGACAGGTCGTATCAACATAGCTTTAATCCTTTCATTTCTTGATTAGAGTCGTGCACCACTAACCTGTTCTCTTGACCCATTCCCTTGAGTAACCTACTGTATCTTTCCAGAACCAGTTTGCTGAACCATCACCACTGCCCTTATCAAAAGATTTAACTTTTAAACAAGTGTTGTAAGAGCTACAAGTACAGGTTGCAGAAAAACAAACTTTTGCGTAGTTCAAGTTCCAGCTTTGCCTGGTTTAAAACCCAGATGTGGCCAACCTTAAGTAAAAGCATCTGAAGTGGTTGCTTGGGGTCCCATGACTTGGTCCATTCCCGCTGCTGAGTTTCAGCTGCACTGCACGGTTTTCCTCTGCAGAGAGACCTGTACCCAGGGCAGCTCGCCTGCATCATATCGCTCTTACCTGCCGTAGCAGTCTCTGCGTCTACTTTGTTTTATCCTGGGTTGAGATTTGTACTGTTGCAGGGCATGCCAGTATTTTGTGAGGAAAAGTGGGACGAGAGGAGTCTTTCAGTGTTTTGAGGGTGGGGTCACGGTGTCTAGGACTGGGAATGTGGGAATGCTGTAGGAAGGTAGGGATGGTCAGCGGTGAAGGGACCTCAGTTTGGAGAGCTGGTGTGGACTGGGAGGTTTGAGTCAGTGGAGTGAAAGGGTAGAAATCTGGGTCGGGGAAGCATGGGGCATGAAGCGGAGATGGGCAAGAAGGAGGCTGTATATACATAGTTCCATGCATTCCGAGTTTGTGGAGCACTGGTGAACTGCATTTTTAATACAGTAAAAATTATTTTAAGTCGCTCATTCATGTTGCTTGCAGGCAGGCAGCTTTGTTAAAGGCTGGCTCTGACACTAAGCACTTCCTTTGGCATGCATAACAAATGCTAGAGTAGCTAATAAATAGCTATTTTAACAGACCACCTTAATTTTGCAGCTTTATTTCCATTCTTCCTCTGAACTGGAATGTCGGGGGTTGGAATGTTAAAGTCTTCAGTGACAAGTGGTATATAAAGGAAGCCGGCCAGGAGAAATTACTTAGTTTGTAAATTGTAAAAATGTACGTACTGCAGAACATGGAAATTCAATTTTAAAATAAATGATGAAGATAAATAGCCTTCAAAACCAGCAGGCTGTATGAGGAAAAAAGGTATCTTGTAGCAATAGTAAGAAATGAAATTTCTTAATGCTCGCAGAAATTCAGTGTTTCAGACCTGCGCTACAACAGAGTTTTAACTCTCTATTGTGAGTGAAGGTGTTCAGCTTCCTGGACTGTGGCTTGTAGGTGCACTAATGGCTGTGTGTTAAACTGCTGCTGGAAACCACTTCAAAGAGATTTACAGGGATACCACTTGCCTTGATTGATTTTCACATCCCGAGGTTAAGTTCTTACTTTTACATGCTACCATGAAGGCAATCTCAGATTTGTGGATTCGATATGGTATTAGGTTTTCTTAAAGTATCTACTGCTTTTCCTTTACCATAGTGATATTTACTGCTGCATATGTCTGAGAAATGGATTTATTTCAAGGCACACTTTTTTACTATGGATAGTAAACTGTTCTTGTGTACATGGAGTCAAACTTCTGTCTTCATAAATATGGAACTGTATCAATTCCTGAGCAGCACTCCTCACTAGAATGAATTAGTTTTGCCTGAAAACGTACATCGTATGACCTAAAGCATGAAGCAGAAAAGATCCTTTAAAAATTAAGAGAAATTCTGTAGTATTTAATACTGAAGGGTCAGATGTATCCTCCTTCCACACCTGCTTTTGGATGAAGGGACCAGGAATTGTGAAGATGGAAACCACTGATGCCAGAAGGAAATGTTCAGCAAATCTGAGACCATATTATTAGCAATTAGCAGGGGAAATTTGTTGATCTGTCATGGAAATTTAAATTACTTCTGTGTAATATTGTAAAGACAAGTGTTCATCCATGACTCGGATAAATCCCTTTATTTTATTGGCCTGTATCATTTACCTATTTCATTCTAATCTCACAACATCTTGTAAATGTAATTTCTAAGGAATCTTCTGGATCTTTTCTACCTGTTTAAGTATGACACAGTGGGTTCCTGCTTCATGATTGGGATTCCTGTAAGTAATATATTTTTTCTTTTTCCCCCACTGTGTAGCTGAAGTGAAGTTCCAGAGCCAGGAATCCCTTCATTAAGATTGCTTCAGCCAACACATGGATAAAGGGGCATGAGTTTGATCTAATGAATTTAAAGGTTTTGCCATTCTTTCAGAATGAGCTGGTCCAGCCCTCAGTAGCTTAACTTTTCTTTCTTAACTTTGTGGAATATATTCTTTAAAACACCTGATTTATGTAAGATAACTAATGGAATGTTTAGGGTGCAAAATGTGTAAGACCTCCTTTTCCCCATAACTACATTCATAGTACCTTAGAATGATTTATCAGAGAAAAATAAACAGAAAAAAAAATTAAAAGGAATGTTAAATCTTGCATGTTTAGTGGTAGGGAAATAGAAGGTTAAGTACAAATAGATGGTGTAAGCTAAAAGCAAGTATAGACGCAAGGGCAACTTTGACTTTTGAATTTCTTGCCTTTTTTTATTCCGATCATGATGTTCCCTTTTTACCTAGTAAGAGGAAAGAGTGATGCATATACACATAACCACAGAATCAGAATTTAGCCCACAGAACAGATAAAATTTATTTTTTAACCAGAATTGGGGCATCTGCCACCCATACAATGATGAACAGTGCACATTCAATGTCTTTTACTAATGCTAATTAGCAATATTCACACTGAAATGAGATTACAATGTCAGGGAAATAATGTGACATTAACTAACTGTAATGAGTGTACACTTTCCACAAATTGTTAATTAGTATCCCGTGCTATTTTTTGATTAACAAGACCAGATGTCTTTAAAGCTTTGGTTATTTCTTTTATGTGTCTATACCTATGTAAAACAAAAAAAAAAAAAAGAAAAAAGTAACCCTTTTCTGTGTATTTGTGTATTGCGTACTTTTGTTTTGTAGTAATCAGTGTAATTATCTCTTTCTCTAGGGGTTGATCTCCAGGTTTGCACTTCTAAAAATCCAACATGCTGTACCAAAAAGATGGAGGAAAGATACCAGACTGCAGCAAAGCAAGATATACAGCAAGTGATTCAAACATCAAGTGCCACTTTAAAATTTTTAATATCTCGTAATGCAGCTGCTTTTCAAGGTAAGGCTTTCTGCTTTTTTTTTCCAAACTTGTCATACTTTCCTTGATTTTCATATTTGATTAGTTTATGAATGTAATAAAAGTTATCTGTTAATTTTTAGTTTCTCCCTATGCTTTTATGCTTTCAAAGGAGGAGTAAGAAATCATGCAGGTGATTAGAAACTGTGTCGCTTCTGATATTTGTGACTTTTAAAAAAATTAAATTTGAGAAAAAATAAACCATTTTAGTAAGATGCTTTGATCTGAATTGGAAACCAGTAACTTGGTGTTCCTCTTGAACTTCTTTAATTTGGACAATTTTAAAACGCAAAATCTTTTCTACAAAAAGAGTGATTTTGTTATTCTAGTATTTACGCCCACCGTGTTCTTTGTCTTGTTCTAATAGAAATACTTGAGTAGTTTGTTTCTGAGGTTTGTTGTTGGGATCCAGTTTTGTAAGCTTTTGAGTTTCTAAAAAAAATTTCTGAGTTTCTAAAGATAAATAAATTGGAGGTTGAGTGACAGTTGTTCCAGTGCACAATAGGGAGCTATCTGATCAATTAATAGTTATTTGGGCTGGTGGTGGGATTGTCTTTTAGCAATTACTCTGCAGTAATTCAGTTTTCTCTGAATTAAAAAGACATAAATTAATGCAGAAATTGGTTAAGAGCTGGGAATATGTGAGAAATAATGGCAATATGAGGTTGTAGGTGATAGGGCTATAGAGTTCGTAAGTATTGAGGACAAAACCTTACGGTCTTGTCATTTGTCTTATTAACATGTGCTTATGGCCTTAATGGCCACCTGATTGGACAGAATAAGAAGGTAACTTTGTACCAGCTTAGGAGGTTGCCCTTCTGGTGACTCTTGTTTTTAACCTGTGAAGCTAAAATGATCACCAGAACGAAAACAACTGCCTAGGGTCGTAAAATGGGCAGCAAAGTTGACTCTGGGGCTCTGAAGACTTTCCTGTTTGAAATTTAAGTTGTCTAATACTAAAACCAAGTTGCAGTTGCTCTCAGCCTTCTGGGAGTATTGTCATTTAGCCTGTGTAACTCAGCTTTCAGTGGGTGTCACAATCAGGAGATTGTTGGTAAAATGTGTAGAGACTCTCCCCCTTCTGCCTTCACTCTTCCTTCGAACTTCCGTATTTTAGCTCTATTTTTTTCCTCTCTGATAGTATAGTATGTTGTATTCCTTTGCTGACCTGGTGCTGTAGGCTCTGTAGAGCTCAGTAACCAACTGTACTTGCCTTAAGTGAGAGCTCTGCTCTCTGTCTTCTTGTTTTAACACCTCCTCCTTTCCCCCACCCCTAGAAAAAAAACAAACACCACACAAAAAACCCCTTAGTTATCTAGTTACCATACTTGTGCAATCTCAAGACTTCTTGGTCTTCACAAGAATGGGATTAAATGACATTTTGGTGAACTTAAGTGAAATCAGGACTCAAAAATTTCATTTCTACTGCTTTTTTGTCCTGAGGAGCTCAGTCAGTGGGGTCTTTTCAGAGTGCGTGCAGAGTATATCTGTCCCATAGGTGGTGAGCGCTCACTGAAAGGTTGGGATACATGCATGCCTTTGAGGAGGAATGGTTGTGCTTCCCCTAGCTACAGTCTGAACTGGTGTGGGTTCTAGGCCCTTCTCAGCTTGTGGAGATTGAAATTGTATCTCCTGCCAGTCCAGGAGGATGCTCTAAACACTGGTTCGGAGGCTGATGTGGAAACCGGCACTTTCCACTCTCCCAGTAGTGCTGTTTTACAGTGTAGAAAGGAATTCAGGAAGCCCTGACCCAAGGAAAAGAGCCTGCCTCTGTAGCGTAGCGATGGTACGTCCTCCCTGTGCGAGGATGGTTTCAAGGCTGGTTGAGAATTATAAGTTTTCACTTCTTTGGTGAAACATGTGTGTGCAGTTCTTGTTGCAGGAATGCAAGCTGTCCTTCCCAAATATATAACCAAATTACTTCTCCCACTGGCTCTCTTTCATAATTTGCTTTTAAACAAGTATTTTTCAAAGCATATACTTTAGCGTATATATATTTTGTATACTTTATACACTTCATACAGGTTTTAAGTACATGCTTTCGTACTTTTGTCTGTGATTTCCTTTTATGTAACGAAGTATAACTGAGAAAGAATATTTCATGGATTATAGTATTATTTAGATATAAAACCTTGTTTAACTTTGAAGCAGTTATTTGTGAAAAAAGTGCTGTTGAGCAAAGCACTCATTTTTGAAGAAGTGCTACCATTGCTAACTAAAATTCAAGCTAAATGATTTCAGATTCAGAAATCGTAAGACGTTGCTGATGTTTTTTTGGTTTCCAACTCTAGGAACATAATAAGTCATTATACCTGCTCTGAATTCAGTTTTGACCCTGCTTTGAGCAGGAGTTCAAACTGGAGACCTGAAGGTGCTTTTCAATCTGAGTTACTGTATGACCTGGTGTCTGTCTTGGCATCCATCCCCAAGTCTTTGATGTTAAGCTGAGGCTGGGCTGTGTGGCTGGGCGTGTGATTACCTCTTCTGCTGCCTTGGCAACTGGACAGACGTCTCGGTAGTTTGCAGAAAGCGTGAAGGGGACTGCTGGGGTGTGTGAAGAGGGGAGCAGGTGTCGTGGACTTTGCCACTATTGTCACCTGCCTCTTTTTGAAGTCTGTTTAGGTTGGATGCCTTGGCCTGAAAGAGGTGGACAGGATTCAGACAGAACAAATAGCGAATGTTTTCTCTCAGCTTCTTGGAACTAGATGATCTTTAAGGTCCCTTACAACCTAAACCATTCTATGATTCTTACATATGCAATAGAGAGAGGTAGGCAGTTAAAATAAGTAACGTCTAGCTGTCTCTGCAGATGTGTTTTCTCTCTGTATTACAGTCTAGAGATCCTGAGTACTTCAGGATGACTTAGTACTTTAGGATGATTGTGAAATGAGGCATCTATCTATTAACTGTATGCGTGTGCATAAAGCTTTATATGAGAGTACATAGAGATAGCATTGGCATATCTTTGTCACCTTCAAATGTTTGTTAAAATCCCATGGTTCTATATTGTGGTAAGTGCTGCCTGCTCACAGCAACTCTATTGACAATTTTAAAATGTTGCAAAAATGCCATGTCTCTTAGGACACGTCAAGCTACAGGGTGCATATTGCACCACTTGTGTACTGCTTCCTAGCAGGTACATTTTCCTTACCTTTCAGCGTGTTTCAGAGTGTGTATTTTCTTTTTCACTGTGAATCTTGTTTCATTTTAATACCTTTGAGGAGTGATAAGAGAACAAAAGGATAGGTGAGAGTGAAGTTAAATAAGATATTAATCAGGTAAATGGGAGATACATTATGGAAAGCCAGAAATGAGTCCCCCCTCGGGAGAGGTGACTAGAGAACTTAAGCTGTATGGTAATAATTTCGAAGACAGTTACTTTGATAGGATAACATTCTGGCACATCTCTGCATTTTTAGTATTTATTATCTTAATAATTGCAAAAATGGTTGTGAATACTGTACAAGGATTGCTATAACATTTCCAGTCTAATGGTAACCATAAAAAACAAATGCTTTTTTAACCTTTATTTTATATGCTGTAGACCTACACACACACACACACACACTCTTTTTGCACAGTTCTTAGATGTTACTCAAAGTTCATGCTGCCCCTTGTCCGTACCTCCAAACAAAAGAGGAACAAGCGCCACCTGGGTCAACTCCTGTATACTTAAAATGTGGTGCCAGTTTTTGTGTAGGGAAAAAAAGTCCCTGCTATTTGTAACAGCTTGGAGAGGGATTGAATAAGCATCTAAGAATCTGGTGATTTGAAGTTGGATGGAGCTCTGTGCAACAGAATCTTGTATCATTTTACTATTCTTCCACATAGAGAGCTCATAACCCTTTAAAAAGTAGCAATGTATGACATAGAACAATATAGCAGCTTGTCTGTCTGGATGGGAAATTTAGAGATAATAATTAGGTTGTAGAGTCTGAAAGCAAATGGACTTTTCTTTGTGCTGCTATATTTGGCAACTCTAGTACTGTGCAATTGATTTAAATATATGGAACTTTGAATCATTTTCGAATGTGGCAACCTGTCACCAAAACTGTGGGCTTGGCAAGTGTGCTTCTGTAAGAAAGAGGTAATAGGCTGCATTCTTCAATACAGCTTTTCCTGACACTGTTTAGGAAAATTCTGGTGCTTTTATGATGTAAGTTCTGAAGTATATTGAATCAGCTTTTCCTGATGCAGTTTCATGTTCTGTGCAATTATTGCTACACAATAGATGAATATCCACTGTATCCTGGACCAGAAATAAGTGAAATCAAACTGTTATATTTTTTGAGGTCACAGTACAATTGCTACATTTTAATATGATAAAATTGTAGTCAGTAGCTAAAATAACTACTAAAACTAGACACGAAGGGGAAGAGGGATAGTATCAGGCTTGCTTGTGACAAGCTGTGGGATGACACACCAAGGTTAGAGGGATGGAGTGCTAGTGAGGGTCCTCAGCCTGTTGCTCTGAGATGTGCTGGCTACACTGCAGCACACCTGAAGTCTTACAGAGGTGAGCCAGGGGCTCCTGTGGTAATAGGAGCCACAGGGAAACACCAGTGCAGTACCTCAAAGGAGTTCAGTGGTGTTTCTCTAAGAAGGTGACATGGCCCACAGTCCAGCTGAAGTGCCTCTGCACCAATGCATGCAACATGGGCAACAGACGGGAGAGTTGGAAGCCCCTGTGCTGCTAGAAAACCAGGACCTAGATACCATTGCTGAAACTTGGTGGGACAAATCCCATGACTGGAGTGAGGGTATTGTTGTCTACAGGCAGTTCAGAATGGACAGGTAAGGAAGGGGGGCAGAGGGATTGCCCTCTACATCAAGGGATGGATAGAGTGTGAAGAGCTGTCTCTGAAGAATAGCCATGATCAGGTTGAAAGCTTGTGGGTAAGAATCAGAGACCAAGCCAACAAAGGGAACCTTGTGGTTGGTGTCCACTACAGGCACCCAGTCAAGTGGAGCCTATTGACAAAGCTGACTTACTCCAGCTGTAGGAGGAATCGTGCTTGCAGCTCTAGTCCTGCTGGGGAACTTCAGCCACCCAACACCAGCTGGAAAAGTAGCACGGTGAGATGTAGGCAATTCAGGAGACTCCTGGAATGCAATGAGAATAACTTCTTAAGCCAGGTAATAATAATTCTTTGCAAAGAATAAAAATAAGGGCTTCTACAGGTATGTCAGCCAGAAAAGAGAGGTCCCTGGTGACTGGAAGAAGGGAAACATTAAACCCATTTTCAAAAAGGGTAGAAAGGAGTACCCTGGGAACTATGGACCTGTCAGCCTCACCTCTGTGCCTGGGAAGGTAATGGAACAGATCCTCCTAGAAGCTGTGTTAAGGCACATGGAGGTGATTTGGGACAGTCAGCATGGCTTCACCAAAGGCAAGTCCTGCCTGACCAACCTAGTGGCCTTCTATGATGGAGTGACTACATCAGTGGACAAGGGAAGAGCTACTGGATGTCATCTATCTGGACTTCTGTGAGGCCTTTGACATGGTCCCCCACGTCTTTCTCTCTGAATTGGAAAGATATGGATTTGATGGATGGACTGTTTGGAATTGGTTGGATGGTCACATTCGGAAGGTAGTGGTTAATGGCTCAATGTCCAGATGGAGATTGGTGTCCCTCAGAGGTCCATATTGGGACCAGTACTGTTTATGTCTTCATCAGTGACATAGACAGTGGGATGAAGTGCACCCTCAACTCTTTTGCAGGTGATACCAAGCTGAGTGGTGCAATTGACACACAGGAGGGATGGGATGCTATCTGTAGGGACAAGCTCAAGAAGTGGGCCTGTGTGAACCTCATGAGGTTCAACAAGGCCAAGTGCAGGGTCCTGCATCTGCGTCAGGGCAACCCCCTATGTCAGTACAGGCTGGGTGGAGAATGAATTGAGAGCAGCCCTGAGGAGAAGGACTTGGGGGTACTGGTGAACAAAAAGCTGGACGTGAGCCGACAGTGTGCGCTGGCAGCCCAGAAAGCCAACCGTATCCTGGGCTGTATCAGGAGAAGTGTGGCCAGCAGGTCGAGGGAGGTGATTCTCCCCCTCTACTCTGCTCTTGCGAGACCCCACCTGGAGTCCTGTGTCCAGCCCTGGAGTCCTCAGCACAGGAAAGACATGAAGCAGTTGGAGTGGGTCCAGAGGAGGTCCACAAAGATGCTCAGAGGGCTGGAGCCCCTCTCCTATGAAGAAAGGCTGAGAGAATTGGGCTTGTTCAGCCTGGAGAAGAGAAGGCTCCGGGGAGACTTTATAGCACCTTCCAGTACTTAAAAGGGGCTTCTAATAAAGATGGGGACAAACATTTGGCATGGTCTGTTGTGATAGGGCAAGGGGTAATGGTTTTAAATGAAAGTAAGCTAGATTTAGACTAGATATAAAGAAGAAATTTTTTACAGCAAGGGTGATGAAGCACTGGGGCAGGTTGCCCAGAAAGGTGGTAGATGCTCCATCCCTGGAAACATTAAAGGTAAGGTTGGACAGGGCTCTGAGCAACCTGATGCAGTTGAAGATCTCCCTGCTTATTGCAGGGGTTTGGGCTAGATGACTTTTAAAGGTGTCTTCCAACCCAAACTCTTCTATCATTCTATGAAAATAAATTGTGTGAATGAGAAAATGTGTTGAAATCCTCTGAGCTGCTTTCCCTGGTAGCATGGTATAAGAAATAATGGAATATCTGTTCGTCATTGTAAAACTAAATCTGCCCTGGCACTGATGCAATTGTTTTCCATTTGTGAAATTTTCTGAAGAATGATTTGAAGATCAGAAAACTTTCAGCACAAGCTGCTGTATCTCACAGTGTCAAATGATCCGTTGCCCTCTAGATCATTTGCAATGCGATGAACTACTTTGAAGTTACAACGTTTTCTTCTTTCTCGGCTCTGTTATATTTTTAGTGTCATATAAGTAAGCTAAAATCCAAATACCTGTGCATCTCAACTTCTATTGATTAAATTAAACTGAAGGATTCTATTAAAAGTCAAAAAAGCAGACACGCTAAGAGACCTGATTGTCACTCTGCTGTTAAATTGATGGATGAGGTTTTCAGAAATGTCTCTGATTCACCAGTTATGCTCCTCGTTCTCTGTTGCCCTGCAGACCTTCCCCACCGCTAGGATCATGTTCCCCAGCGAACTGAGGAAGTAGGGAATTTTAATAACTCAGGAAAATAATTATACCCAATGGTCGGTCTAAGGATAAAAGCTGTTATACAAACCTTATTAACTTTAGAAATAATCTGTTTTGGTTCCTTTAAAACACAAAAGCAGCATAAATTGTATTCTGGAATAATTTAGAATTGGACCCAGTATGTCTGTCTATACATAAAACACAGCATTAAGGGGCTGTCGTTAGGTGCAGAAATCGGGAGATTTAGATTAATACTCAAAATTTCATTATTAATTCTGAGTTTTATTTCTGTACTGCAAGCAAGTCTTTTATCATTTTAGAGGGATTTATTTCCATTGTATCTCATTCTTATCTTTCAGATACTTATTTGCATACTTTTATGCTGTGCTACAAGCATTCCTGGGGTATATATACACAAGGATTTAATGGGCTTCTGTAATAACAGTTTTCACCGTATCAGTCTTTTCTTTAAGTGTACTTTTTTAGGGTGGACTTGTGCTCATAGATTCTTGTCTTAGACTATGTTTATTTACCATCATTTAATTATTTTTCTTAGTTGCAATAATACCCGAGTTACAATTAAGCTACGTAGGTACACTGTTCAGATTCACATACTTGTGAGTTTTTTTTCATAACTATATTTTTGTCAATATCCAACTAACTACTATTTTGGTTTACGCCTGTGTAGCTCAGTGATCAGCATAGACATATGCTAATTTAGAATTTTTATACTTTATGTAGTGCTCATACATTAGAAAAAACCCGTGAA
Organism: Rhynochetos jubatus; assembly: GCA_027574665.1. Classification (NCBI taxonomy): domain Eukaryota; kingdom Metazoa; phylum Chordata; class Aves; order Eurypygiformes; family Rhynochetidae; genus Rhynochetos; species Rhynochetos jubatus. The sequence goes on along the minus strand of CM050649.1, from coordinate 82,841,333 downwards.
GTAGAAATTTAAAGCATCATTCCCTTGGGAAGGGTGGCTATAGAAAGTTTGCATTTTCATAGAACTGTGGATGCCTGTGTCCTGCTTGTTTTGACAATTTTGGGAAGCTGATTGCTGGCAAAATGTGGGAGTTTGAAAGAAGACTGAACTTCAACAGAAGAAAGTGGTATAAAGTTACTGGTTTTGAATGAATGTTTTGTGTTGTTTCAAAGATAGCATTTTGTGTAACCTTTCAGATTTCCAAGTACATGTGGAAAAGTTTTCACTTAGTATTTTTATTCTCTCTGTTAAGAGAATAAAAAAAAAAAGTCAGCAAGTCAAGTTGCCTTGAAAGACAGAACTCAAAATAATCTTGACAGGTTGGAGACAGAGTCTGAAAAACATATTGTTCAGTAGGAATAAATGCAAGGTGCTGTGTTTAATTGGGGAGAAACAGGGGAAGATATAACAGGGTGGGAGATAATTTGCGATGGATCTGTTCCTTAGGAAAAGTTCTGGGAGTAATGATGGATCAAAACCTGACAGAAGTCAGCAGTTTCATGCTGTTGTGAGGCAGGCAGCTATCATTGTAGGATTCTTAAACAGAAAGACAGCAGAGATATGTGAACTGAAGGTTTTCAGTTTTGCACTGGTAGTTTGCTTGAAGAAAGACATTGAGCAATTGGAAAAAAGAGAGCAAAAATATGCTCTGAAATCTAAACATTTAATGTAAAGAAAAGGACAACTCTAGTTCCTTTAAAATGAAAGAACTAAGGAAGAATTCTGCTATTTATTAAGAGGTGACAACTGCATCGGAGAAAGTATTATTTGTACTCTGCCATTTAGTAGATAAAACCCAATGGTTTCATACTGTAGCAAAGAAAATGTAGGCTCAATGTGGGGAAATATTTTCTAAAACCAAAATTAAAATGCTTTTAGTTAAACTTTTGCAGGGTTCCATGTTCACAGGTCTTAGAAACAGGCTGGACAACAGCTGCCAGGAATTATGGTGTAGATATGACTAATTCTGCCTTGGGGGCAGGGGTTAGACTAGACTGTTCAACAGACTTCTCTCAGCCTTAAAACAAGTTTAAAATGTGATTTACAAAGGAAGGTTAAAGGCATTGAATATTGTAACCTGTTTTAAGCTTGATCTATGAGTGATATGCTCTAAACAAAAAAGGGTTTATTCATTAATTTCTCTACAAGAAGATAACACAGTTCTCTACTATAACATAACAGGATGGACTGCTTTAGTCATAAAGAAACTTGCAGAATGGGTTTAAATATAGGATACTATATTTCAGTATTAAAAGAACATGAGTTTATTCAAAACTTTGTAAACAAATTTTTTCAGTATTTATTGTTCTTAGAGTGGAACTGTTGTGTATAGAGCTATTAAATCTCTACACTGTCACTTGAATAGATACTTAGTAATTATGCTATTATGCAGTACATATTCCACATGAGAAATTCAAGGAATTTTGCAGTTTTTATAATACACAGTCTTAATTTTTACCTCAATTTTTTTTTTTTTCAAATTGCATTTCAGTGAACCTGGCATAGTGCTAGGAGAAATGGAATCACATACTGTGTTTTGAAAGGCTTTGTGAGACGTAAACCCAATCTTCTTTCCCAGCAAAAGTAAATTTTCTGGGTTTAGGTGGAATTTTTAAAGATAGATATGTTCACATCTAAAGCAGGTAAATCTGATTGCATTTTATGTGACTTTTTAAACTAGAGAACTGTCTTGTCAAAACAGGAAATCTGCAAAATAAAGAACTGTACAGTAAACATAATCCTGGGAGGAGGATTTTGCTCCTGTGGAGCAAAAAATCTGAATTTATTGCTAGACATCTTAGGGCTGGTCAGATGTCACTAGAAACCTATGGTTAGAAAACTGAACTGAGCCCAGTGTCACCCTTGACTATACTGAAATCTTGGCCACTTAGTTAAATTTCAAGTATTCAGATACCTACACTGAGGTGTCTGAAGCTGTGCCCCGATGTATTACACACACCAGAGTAACAGCCCTCAGAACTACGCTCCTCTCTGAAACCTGACAGCCACCCTGCCTAACGTAGCTCCAAGGGCATGAGTAAGGCCTGGGAACACAAGCAGGTTATTGAGCAATAAGCTAATATTTGAGTTTCCAGCCTATCAGCTACTTGGAGGTGATTGCTTTTATCCTGAAGTAAATGAAAGCTGGCTTACTGCTCAGAGCGAGCGAGCTCCTGCCAGAGAGGTAGAAACCTGCGAGTAGATTCTGTGCACGGAATGTGAGACCTATTGTTCACCTCTTTGCCTGTCGTGTGGCAATTTGCTTACATGCAAAATAGGAAGTGATTATCTAGTTTCTGTTGTTCTTATGGAATGAAGCAGAAAGGAATGTCTGTGTCATGTAATGAAGTAAGTGGCATAGTGATTTTAACAGTGGTAATATTAAACAGGTCATCAGCGGGCATAGGTAACTACTTCAAATCTTAAAAGAGCTGTTGATGCAAGTAGTGTCAATTTTTAATAAATCTGCAAATCTCAGCTCGCATTAAGGGCTTGAACTTAGGTCTGTGGTGTGATAGAGACCTGCTGATCCTGGAGTTCCAGAAGAGAATGTTTTATATTCACTGTTTAAGTGCATTTAAAATGCATATGCATAGCAGGTTCACTGTAGATCACCTTCATAGCCATTCAGCACAGGTACAGTAGCCTTTTGTGTAGGATTATGGATAGTGTCTAAAAGACCAGGAGACTACTGAGAAGAGTTGGCTGTTTTCTGGGTTATTTGTTTTGCAGCCCATAACTCTTAGACTTCCCTGTTGCAGCTGTTCAGGTCTGTAGAACCACTTAATATTCATTGGGATAGAAGCAAAGTGAAAAACTAGCTCTATAGTTCAGTGGTTAGGGTACTCATCTGCCACAAAGAAGGTTGCGTGCTGCTGCTCCAGTGAGTATTTTTCATTATTTTATAATCTATAAATGTAGTCGACACTGGCATAGTTTCACTCGCCAGGCCTGAATCACTTTAAAACCAGTGTTTTTCGAGGCATCATAAACTCTGGGCTGGATATACTTCCAGTTATCCATATCTCATCAATTTTGTTGCCCTTTTCAGTGGATCCTCTGCAGTTACCAGGACTTTTAAAAGAAGGAATGATGTGCTCAATGGGAGCCAATTAACTAATTTATCTTAAAATACTGAGATATATCTAAATTCCAATGGGTGTTCCCCTCCACTACCACCACTGTGATAGCCATGGGCTGGCTGCTTGTTTTGACTGAGATAAGCTTGTGCAATGTATAGGGTACATAGATGTTCTGCAGGATCAGGCTTATTACATGGCTGAAAAAATGTCTTTCAAATCAAATTAATGTGATATTTTTATAGTGGAGTATAGCATGTCTTTGTGTTCATGTAAAATGCATTATGGATGTATAAATATATTTATTTATTGTTAGATGTCTAAAATTAATTAAATATTTGAAGTATTCCATGTTCTTTATGTTGTACCTACAAGGTCTTTGTGATTTGTAAGATGAGATAAGGTAGTTATAATTTACAAGGTTTGTAGATGTACAGAATGGGTCTAGAAATTTTAAGTTTATAGCATGGCTTTGCATTGCGTTCCCATTATATCATGTCAATTTTGAATTTAAGTAGTTTGTAAGCTAAATGTATTGCTTTTGCCTAACACAGTTTTAATATCATGGTTTTTTTAAACAATTTTTTTAAATTGCTGGTAATGTAAAATATCTGATAATCACCAATCACTATTCAGTTTTGTCACTAGGTTACTTAAAAGCTGCAAGCAAGGGTTCTGTAAGCCAAGTAAGACCTATTTCAACCATATTAAAATTCTATTTACGTTTTAATTTGCTTTCTGCTGTGTGGCTGTGTTATACTGAAGTTATTACCTGGCTCAGTGGTCCCCACAGACAATTTCCCTTTCTCATTCTGATTTTATTGTGAATGATTGTCAGCATAGTGCAGAAAACTGCAAATTCAATTTTGATCAGTCCCATGAGGGATTTGATTCTTCCTGACTTATTCTTGTTGTTTTAAACATAAATTGAAATAGTCATCTAATTTCAGGGTTTCCTTCAGAGTAGAGGATTAAAATCTGTAATTTCTTTTATGCAAGGACTTTTTCTTTATTGTGTTATTAGGTGAAGCTAATGTTTAAGGAAATTTTGTAGTGATTACCCCCTTGGGAAAGATTTAATCATGTAATATTTCCATTTTATATTTAATGGTTCGTTAAGCTGGCTTTTTTTCTTTCTTTTATACCTGGTGATCATAAACCTGCTGTTTTCTTTTAAAGATAATGTTTTCTTGAGTATTTATTATAATTTAAGATTTAAATATAGCCCTTCCTGCACTCACTGCACTTACTCCTTACTGTGTGATTAATGACCCCTTTGGTTTTAAGAACTTTCATTTTGCTTCTTCTCTCTGTGCTGTGTTATTGTGAGACAAAATCACCAAGAACGTGGAAGATGAAATAGTGTGAAGTTAGAAAGGGATCATGAGGAGAAGGTAAATGCATAAGAACAAAAAAAGGTTAGTGATCTAGTGCAGCGTCACCGTCCCAGTGACAAAGGTGTTAACAGTAAATCCTGGGGATGAGATGCCGGGCTTGATTCAGCTGCACAACAGGCACCTGTCTAGTGCTGTTTTGAGCTGTCTTAGGGTGTCCTGTCCGTCCTCCAGGCCTGCTTCGGTAGAGAGGTGCTTGTGCTGTTTCTCCCCTGACATATCTGCTGATCCCATGGAGGATGTCCTGCATAACCTTTAGAAAATCAAATGGTGCTATGTTTTGGGCAAAAGGTTCAAGTTCACTCTTTCAGACTGCAGATGCCCACATCAAGCATCTGTATGTGAGTTAGGGGCATTTGGTCCCATAATGGTCAAAAGACATAAGATGAAGTATGTCTATTTTAAATGGAGTTAAGTAACTGCAATGACCACACCTATATTAATATTTTTTTTACTTACAAAAGCTATATATAGTGTATATGTAAAAGTAAGGGACCAATTTATATTAAAGCCTTAGGCAGTCTCACCATTACAGGATAGTCATTGGAGCCTGAGGGGCAAATGATAAAAAAATTGCAATTCAAATTCCTGCTCTTCAGGAACATCACACTTTTTGAATTAGATACAGAACAGGCAAGGTAGTAGGGTGAAAAAAAAAATCATGATTGTAGGTTTGTTCTTGCTTCTAAGTACAGATTTGCTTCCTGAGCTGAAACAGTTCTTTGATACTCAGCTTCCCTCCCTGCAGTTGCTATGGTACCTAATGCAACTGGAACAGGAGCATGCTGTCAAGCAGATTTGGGAAGTTGTGCTGAGGCTCAAGCTTTTTGCATATCTTAAAACTCATCTCCTCTTATAAAACCAATCAAGAGCACTAGTGACATAAATAATTAAAAATATCCATGTCAATTAAAGATCTTTAAAAGATATCTATGCAACAGTTTATGTCAGTGTACTGATCAAGGCAATCAGCTGGGGAATGGATTAAAAAGACAAATAAGCCAGAAATGAATAAATCCTAAAAAGTGAATCCTTAGAGGAGCAATAAGAGAATTATAGAATTATGTCTGGAAGAAGAAAGCAGAGAGAAAAGGGCGAAATAGCTGTGGTCTTTTTAATTTCTTCTTTTCTATAGAACTGTACACCCTTAGTTCCCTCACCTGTGCAGTGTACAACCATAGACAACAGTCCTTTCTTGAGGAGACAACAACCTACAATGACTCTTAAGTATCAGAAAGGATGAAGTCAGGGTATTAAGAATTCAGTGCATCCAGTTAAATCAGCTGGTGGTTGTGGAGAATCTGGAAAGTTTCTGTTCTTCAAATGAGGACATTGCTACTTATGTAACCTGAAGAAAAGAAAATCTGATTGTATTTTAGAGGCTGTGATTCCTCTCTTCTCTGCATCATCTAGCATTAGATTTCTGTGAAACACCTTACGTCTAGAGGCTGTAAGGAGTAGTTCCCTGACTGGGTCCATTTACATGCAAGTATCTTCTGTAGCACTGAAAGGCCAACCGTGGCATCTTCTCACTTTGTATGTTGAGAATTCAAAACAAATTATAAGTTTTCTGACTTATCATTTGGAGATATAAAATGCCATACAGAGTGAGAACAGTATTGCAACATTTTCCTGAAAAGTTAAAATGAAAATTCTTAAGTCCCAGAAAAGAAACAAATGCGCTGTTTTGCTCTGCTGCACTAGAGCTAGATTTTCCATTACCGTAAACTTCAGAAGTCATCACTGTCTATTTAATATGGAGATGCAGTGTTATGGCATTCTTTTGCTGTCACTTTGTATCTACTTTTATGGAGTAAATATTCAGTTATCTGAATGACTCAGCATATGAATCCAGTTGATGTGACCTATTAAGTAAATCTACGGTGGGAAATGCATCTTGTAAGCAGAGTGATCTCTGTCCATGAGGAGGTACCCACCTTGGCTGAGGTGCACATGCAGTATCCAGGCATAAGCAGCATCTAGGCTGGTGCTTCCACAGTAGGGTAGCCACATCCATGTGCATAGCACTGAGCTGTACCGTTTGCTGCCCTTATGCTCTGTATTGTGATTATCTTCACAGGTTTCCTTTTTAGCTTGAGGATGTCTGAAATAATGATGGTAACCCATCAGAGTAGTGCATTTAGAGCATGGCATCATATGTATGTGTTGCATGCCCTTGGGAATGGTGTTGGGGCGAGTGGTGGTGCTTGAGTGGCAAAGGCTGCTGGAACACTGATAATGAACTGTATAGGCTGGAGGGAGGCAAATTCATTTGGGATGTTTCCCACAGCATTCTCCTGGAGAAATGGGCTGCTCATGCTTGGATGGGCACACTCTTTGCTGGGTAAAGAACTGACTGGATGGCCCAGCCCACAGAGTTGAGATGAATGGAGTTAAATCCAGTTGGCAGCCAGCCACAAGTGGTATTCTCCAAGGCTCAGTACTGGGGACAGTTCTGTTTAATGTCTTCATCAATGATGTGGACAAGGAGATCGAGTGTACCCTCAGGAGGTTTGCAGATGACACCATGTTGGGTGGGAGTGTTGATCTGTTTGAAGGTAGGAAGGCTCTGCAGAGGGATCTGGAGCCTGCTGAGTCCTGCACTTGGGCCACAGCAACCCCATGCAATGCTACAGGCCTGGGGACAAGTGACTGGAAAGCTGCCTGGTAGAAAAGGATGTGGGGGTGTTGGTCAACAGCCGGTGTGCCCAAGTGGCCAAGGCCAACATCATCCTGGCCTGTATCAGGAACAGTGGGCACAGGTTGGCTCACTTCCATCTTAGGAGTGAGCTGGTATTTAGATGATACAGATTGTCAGGGTAGATGGGCATGAACCAGGGAGCTAACCTGCTTGTCCTTGTATAGGTAGCTATACTCTGATTAGTCTTCCAGGAAACTTTTGGCAAAATCCCATGAACAAAGGTGGTTAGTAGGCAAGATAAACAAGATAGAAGACAAAATCCTTGTATCACTGAATATTGGTGGGGAGAAAGAACTATTTAACAAAAAAGTACGGGAAGACGTGATTGATTCTTACAGTGGAGGGAGGTCACCAAGATGTTCTTCAGGTGGTGTGTGCTGTTCAACCTAGAGCAACAAAAAAAGAAAACATGGAAGAAGGAACAAAAAGTAAAGCAGTGCTGAGGATCATAAATTATACAGGGTAATATGGAAGAGAGCCAAATACAATACGTTGCAGAAAGGCTTTACAACATTGGCTGAACAGGATTTCAAATGGCAGACAAAATACAGGAAGATTACATGTCAGGTGATATATATGGGGAAAATAAATCCTGTTTTGTATATATTCTGAGTTGGCCAGTAATAAGCTCTTGTGATTGCAATAGGTAATTCTGTGAAAAATGCAGCTTGATGCTCTGTAGCAGTTAAAAAGTAAAAAGTATATTAGGAGCTCTTAGAAAAGGAACAGATAGCAAAGCAGGAACCATTGTATGATGTTACCTAAATCCATGTTCTCCTGCATTTTGAATACCGTGTGCAGTGGACTACTGACATAGCCTTTGGAATCCCTTGTCATTGAAGCTCTCTAACTTCTAAGCAGAAAAATCCCTCAACATCTGTCAGGGAAGTTATGGCTGTCATTTATCCTTTCTTGGGGAAGAATCAGGGATTTGATGACTTCTCAGAGTTGCTTCAATCTATATTTTGTTCTGGGATTTTATTTTTATTGTTTACCAGTAGCTACAATATTTTGGGTTCTAAAGAGATCTTTAGTAACTGAAGCCTAACAACAGCCACTGTCTGGGTGCTTAGCCAGATGGACTCAAATGAGAGATAAGCCATACATTTTAATAGTCAAGGTGATTATCCACTGGAACAAGTTGTCTGTGGGGATGATAGAATATCAACCCCATCTCAAGTTCTTCAATTCAGGTTTAGCATCTGTAATCAAATGTGAGCCACTGCCTTATTTTGTAAAGAAATATTTTGCAAAGAAATACTTTGCAGGCCCAAGATGTGACACATGTAGTCAGATTCTACGATTGTGGACCTTAGGACCCATGCATTTTTGTATCCTTAGTGAATCCTTTCTGGATTGCTAGGGTTAAGGGTATCAAGTCATGTTACACATTTAAGTCTTGAAGTCACTTTCGCCTATTTCTTTCAAAGTCACAGACCTGGTTATCACTGAGATTATTGCTCTTTGCTGTCAGTTTTTGTATAATTATTCATTAAGGGTTTTTTTAAAAACAGTTAATGGCCAATATTTCTTCAATTTCTCTATGCACTCCTCACCATGATTCATACTGTCTAATTAAATTGGGCTCCAGCTTCTAAGGAAGTAGCATTTAGACCCTGATATCCACCAATGGAACTTCAAACTAACAAGTGTTACAGCAAAGCAGGACTTTAAAGATTTTGGCAAACATTTAATTTTTTTGGTCACAAATAGAGAAAGGTTTTGCATAACAACTACTTTATTTCTTACCAAGCTAAGATACTTTCAGCATCTTGAAATCTTGAAACACTGTTATTTCACCATGAAGAAACAATCCCTGCCACTGCTACAGAGTCCTGTTCAGGTTATCAAATGAACTCTGTGACATGATAGAGGGAAAGAGTAACTTTGGAAGCAAGGCGCCATGATGTGTTACTACTTATTAATAAGTCTTTACTCTGCATGAAATAGTATTTTGCCTCCTTTCTTTAGCAGGCTAAAACTTAACATGCCTTTTAAGTTACCTGCATATTAAGTGAAATCAGGTTATTTTTTATTATTTTGTTCGCTGTTGTTCGGTTTTGCTTTCCACTTTATCTTCTGTGATTCATGACTCTGCTACTATGGGAAGTATATAGGACTGAGAACATGCCTAGCTGAAGGAGGTAAACAAATGTTAGGTTGATAAAATACGACTTTTATATCATACCACGTATCATTAAAATTCTATTTTTTTTCCTGGATTTTATTATATAAAATAAGTTAGGCAAAATTTTATAGATAGAGATAATTTCTCTTATGATCTGTATTGAGTGGATAAACTTTTAACTGTGTTTTGAGCTCTTAAAGAGAGCTCAAAAATACCTCTGTCTACAAATCTTGGTCTTACCTGAGTCGTCACGTCACCAGAATTGTAAGAAAAGTACGATATTAGATAGTGTACTTTAGATATATGAAAATTAATCCAAAGAGAAAATTGTTGGACTCAATACTGTCACAATTAAGTTCTACTTTAGGAGCTTTTGAAGGAGTGTTTTGTTTTGTCCACTCCCAGATCTATTTCCAGCACAGGTATCTAGTTGCCCTGTGAAGATCAGTCCTGTTCTAATCTAGTTGTTGTTCCTAACCTAGTAAAGTTATGCCTCGGAGGACCTTTGAGGAATGCACTAAGTGACAGGACTAGCGTTTTTACTTGTGCCTTACTTTTCTGTCTTGTCACATTGATAAGTTTTCAAAAATTAGGTGTATCAGCTCCTAAGTATTTACCTGGTGAGAGCACAATGGTAAAAATCTTCCCTGATGCTTTAATTATGCTACTTCTATGCAAATGCATACTTTGTCCCTTTACATTCAGGGATGGAAAAGGTGCCTACCTAGAAACAGAGGCATCTAGTAGGAAGCCTTGGACTCTATTCATGTTTAAAATAAAATACACAAGTATTTATGTATTTTATTTTAAACAGGATTCAAAACAACAGTAGAAACCGGAATGTTTCTAACACTGACATGGCGTCCTTGTTCTGTGTCTTCGAAGCAGGGACTAAACCTGTAGGTATTTCTGCCCTTATCTGAGTTTTTGATGATTAAGCTTTTAAAGTTAGGTTTCTTCTGCCAGCTCTCCTTCCCACCCTGAGAATCTTAGATCCCAGGCCAGAGGGTGGCTGGCTGAGCTTTCACAGAAGTCACAGGTGGTGTTTTCTCCCACACTGCTTGATTGTCCCAAGGAGGAGCCCCATCTGGATCTTTCCAGATTTAAAGTAGAGAATTTGTGTTTCCAGACTTAATCCAACTTTCATCTGTTCAACTGTCTATTTATTATAAACTTAATACAGCACCAGGGTTTTTTAGTAAGGTTTAAGTAGTTTAGTTGGAAACCTGGTAAGTATTATTTTAAAATGTTGCCACATCGGACAGCTTTCATTAAAGTGTTGGAGTGGCCCACGGTGTTCAATCCTCAGTAATACCATAGATTTCCTATGTGAACTAAGCAATCATTTGGTCGCACTCGGGGAATACAGCCCATGTAAGGCCTATCTAAATTTTGAGTTAAGCACCTAAAAGCATAGTTGGGTTCTGGACACTGATACAGACCAAATACTTTTCTACATTACCTCAGTGTGTGGTATGCCTAAACTGAATAGGTATGTCTGTTCTTGGATGTATTTCTGCTTAGAGAGAAGAGAAGGAAGTAAATCTGGGTTGTTAGAATAGAGGAGAACTCAGTAGGTCTGCTCTGTAGCCTGGTGTGGGTGCATTTACATTAGCAATTTAGCTTGAATTAGGAGAGTTCTTTTGAAGGGATTCTCCCACCTGTCTTCACAGACTTTGATTTGCATCACTCAGCAGTTGCACAGTTCACAAGCTCGACTCCTTAAAGATGAATCTAAACTGAAAGATGCCTTTCAGGATTACATCTAATTTACTCCAGCTACTAGTGAGCATGGGATTTGTGGAATTAGAATTTATCTGAAATAAAGTCTTCCAAAATTCAAGTAGTGTGGACACAAGATCATCTGCACCAACTCTTTTACTCTGTAGATCCATTTCTATTATGCCACAGAACTTGGTAATGTACGTCGGCTATGTGATCTTGAGTAGAGTGGCTCCATCCAGCAAGGAATAGGCCATCCTTATTACCATTTTTGGAAGTGAGTTTATTTAGTATTTCAGGGGATCAAATTCTCAAAGACTTCTCATTCTAGTTCATCAAAACATCTTTAAGACTGATGGTCTGCCTTTATGTTCATATTATATCATGATGGTAAGAAGGCAGGCGGCCATTTAAGACATCTAGTACTTCAGAGATCACTTTCGAGCAGGTTAAACAGTTCATGTGTTTTGCAGTGACCCTTCACAATAATAAAGTTTGTGCATTATGGAAATGTAATCTCTGTGGGTAAAATGATCATTACTCAAGTAATAGAGAAAAAATAATTATATTTAAGTGGAAAATGAGAAGGATGTATATTCCAGGAGGCATGGGGTAAGGTAAGTAGTTTTCACAAAACTACTTTTGCACAGAATCTGGGGGTATTTAATAACTGATAGTGGCCAGGATGTTGGTTTCAAATCTGCTTTTCACAAAGGATAGTATCTTGTAATAGAAATAGAGTTTCATGAGCGGATAAGGCCCTGGAGGGAAGACAGCAAGCCAGCCCAAGAAAGCTGGTTGATATTCAAGGATCACCTCCTCCCATCTCAGTAGGAGTTCGTCCCAGGAAGCAGGAAGTCAATGCAGTTCATCCAGTGCATATATGGATGAACAAGGAGTTTCTAGTAAAATCCAAACACACCATGAAAGTACACAGGGAGTGGAAGGAAGGATGAGTAACCTGGGAAGAATACAGAGAAGCTGATAAGTATGGGCTGGATCAGCAGCCAGTGAGGAGGACTGCAAACTGTTTGAACATCTGGGCCCAGGGGGTGGTGATCAGTGGCATGAAGTCTGGTTGGGGGCTGTTCACTAGCGGTGTACCCCTAGTACCGGGTCCAGTCCTGCTTGACATCTTCATTAATGATCTGGACAATGGTGCAGGGTTTACCCTTATCGATTTTGCTGATGACACAAAACTGGGAGGAGTGGCTGATAAACCAGGGAGTTTTGCTGCCACCCAGAGGGACCTGGAAAGCCTGGAGAAATGGGCTGGTGGGAACCTCATGAAGTTCAACAGAGGCAAATGCCATGTCCTGAGCGTGGGGGAGACTAATCCCATGCACCAGGGCATGCTGGGGGCTGACTGGCTGGAAATCAGCTTTGCAGAAAAGGACCTGGGGGTCCTGGTGGACACCAAGTTGGTAACGAGCCCTTGTGGCTTCCTGGGCTGCATTAGGAGGAGTGCTGTTGGCGGGTCAAGGGACGTTGCTTCTGTGGAAGTTTGGTTTTTTGTGGTTGGTTGCGTTTTTTTTTTTTTTGTTTGTTTGTTTGTGTTTTGTTTTGTTTTGTTTTTTTAAAGAAATTGTGGTCTATCTGCATCATCTTTATATTAATTTCAGAAAATAAATCTGTTGCAAAGATAAACCCTATTGTATTTCCAAGGAAACACAGGAGGTAGTCACACAGGTTAGAGAGAATCCTTGATAATGCCTTTGATTGATGTGGTGAGTTGCTCAGCTAAAAAAATGGGGAGGAACAAAGACGTATCCAGTCACACAAAGATCCATCTTGCAGAGCATGAGGAGTCCTTGTTCTTTTTTAACTTCCATTTTTTTTAAATATCAATCCTACTTTAAATTGAATACTTCATTCTCTTGCTCATGCATATACATTTCCTGTCTGGTTTATGCGGTGTTCCTTTTTATGCTTGTAACTTTTTCTGTATCTGTTTCTATTTTGGTTATTTTTAGCTAATAATTTCAGTTGACTCTGAGACTAAAATCAGTAGTACTAAAACCAAAGCTGTTCTGTTCCTGTCTATTAGATAAATTAAGCAGTTTTTGTGATTTGGTTTCCTGAGCGCAAACATCTAATACTGTATTTGGTGACCTGGAACCTCTTACCTGGCCTCAGGTACCTCTAGAGAAGTACAGGTGGATCCTGTGGATCCTGTGCCATGTCTTCCTGGCTATCACTGGTATTCTGGGGCTCTTCCAGTGGCACGGTATGTTTATAGTTAGGTAGCTGAATCCCATTCAAATTGTTTTTAAGCAGATTTTATTGTCAATGGTGTTAGTGGCAGTGGAACTGGTGGACAGTAGCATTTTTAACAGCTAATAGGGATTAGCTGAATGCAATGAGCCTCGGAGTATAAGCTATTCTTTTCTCAGCAGGCATAAAAAGTTTGTTACATGTCTATAGTTTACTGGAATGCATGCAGGAATCTGGCTTCCCATAGAAGAACAAGTAAGATATATGGTATAGTGGCATCCTTTTAGGGTGTTTGCTCAAGTTACACAGTTGTTTTGCCATGTTAAGACACCAGCATTCAAATGCCCATAATTACTAGAAAGTATCTTGATTCCTGCAAAGAGCCATTTTATGTCAGAGGTAAAATTGCACAGGTGGGCTAATGCCTAGTCAGATATTTTTTGACATTTTCTTTTTCCTTTTTCAGATGTTGTTGCTCATTAAAATACCTAGGAGCCAGGTTCAAATTTCATCAAGGGGAGTGTTGGACAATGCCTTGATGTGGATCAAGACCTGAAACATGAATTCTGTTTGACATGCCATACGTAGTGATAGAATCACATGCTGTTAGTGTTTAGTGTTAAGGTATCAGAAACTCAAAATAGCATAATAAATATACATTCGTTTTTTCAATGTCCTTTTTTCTAACCAGACAGCATTTTGTTTCATCGTTTAGATTGTTCTGATGACAGTACTTATGGTTGCCTTTTCCTACATCCTCTCACAAAAAGGTTTAGAAGTGAAAAGAAACAGCATTTTCTTAGGTGTCTCTGAAACTCTTTAAGGAAAATAAAGAGCTCTCTTTTTTAGAAACTGAGAGCATTTCAGTCAAAACTAACTTGATCAAACATAACAGATGACCGAGATTTTAACTGCTCTTTCAAAAGACAGCTTTGTTGATAATGTGGAAGCTAAGCAATTAGTTTTCTTTTCCAGACTTCTCAGCTGTTATTCACAAGGAAAGTATTGTGAGAAATTCTACTCCTGCCTTTGACCCTTTCCTTCACACTTATAAATACATGAAAGTGAAAACCAGTGTTCTCTGTTCTTTATAAATTTTTCACTTAAAGCTCTCTTAAGAATAACCATGAAAGATTGCATGTAATGGTTTATAAATATAGTTTTTCTAATACTTCTCTTTCAAGAGGAATAAAGAAAACCATTGTGGTTACATTTGCTTCAAACATTAAAACTATTTGCCCTGAATGACTGCAGTATCAGTCTGAAGGAAAAGTAGTTTGAGGAACCTTTTATAGCTACAGAGTTTTTTCTGCTGTAGCTCTGAACCTGCAGGCACAGTAATCCAGCAAATTTCAATTTATGTTGTCTCTTCTGGTAATGAAAAAACAGGAGTTTTTGCAACAATCAGGAATTTTGTCCCCTTGGAGGGCAGCAGCAAGCAAATGGCTGTATGGTGCTTAGTTGCTGACTGGGGCTAAACCACAACAAGCTTACATCTTTTTTTCCCTTTTTATAAATTCTTACAGAAAGGATAGGTATTTGTCCCACCCTCCTGTTCATACATCACATGTGTGAAGACTTTCAAGTCCAGGATTTGTGTTTCTTCAGCTGAGAGGCAGTAAGTGGAGGGTACACCTCACTGAAACTGGTTTGACAGTGTGGTGATTGGGCATTGAGTCACTAAGGACAGCCGAGTGGTGGAACCACTGAGATAATTCATCTGTTGAGGACATGTTGAAAGGCTTTTCTGAGACAAGTCATCTGAATTTGTCATTGAAAGGTACCTAACTCTTACTGTTGTCCACCTGTACTTAATGATTATAAATTTTAGAAAATTTGCTGGAATGGGTGTTGTGGTCAGTCCACCACACGTTGTCTCTGACGCTCCTTCCTCCTCAGGGGAGGACTCCTTATACACTGCCCCTGCTCCAGTGTGGGACCCCTCCCATGCGAGACAGTCCTCCACAGACTTCTCCAATGTGAGTCCTTCCCATGGGCTACAGTTCTCTAACTGCTCCAGCATGGGTCCCTTCCATGGGGTGCAGTCCTTCAGGAACTGACTGTTCCAGTGTGGGCTTCCCATAGAGTCAGGGGCACTTCGGGCAGAGCCACCTGCTCTGGCGTGGGGTCCTCCCTGGGCTGCAGGTGGGTCTCTGCTCCCGCTGTGACCCTCCATGGCTGCAGGGTCACAGCCTGCCTTCGCACCACTGGCTGCAGGGGAACCTCTGCTTTGGTCTACCTCTTCCCTGCCTTTTTGCACTGACTTTTGCTGGTTGCCTGGCTGTCCCACATACCACTCTTCTCTCTGCTGCAGGTTCCCCAGCAGTTTTTCCCTCGCTGTCACTGACTGTCTCTGCTGTGACCAGAGGCAGGTCAGACTTGGAGCTGGGCAAGCTTCTAACAGCTTCTCACAGGAGCCACCCCTATACTCTTTTCCCCACTACCAAAACCTTGCCACACAAACCCAGTACAGCACCAGACTCCTGGAAATATCTTTCTCCATTAACAACAGAAATAGCCTAGTGCCCTGAGACACCTTACTGTCTGTACTTAAGTGGAGTGCATTTGGGTGGCTGGACTAAATCCACAAAGATGTCAACACCCAGCTTCCTTCCACTTAACTCAGACACCTCAGTTGGGAGCCTGGCTTTCCTGGGCTCCTTTGTAGTCAGCAGTGGGATAAAGGTCCTTGCAGAGGAAGCTTACCCAACTTCTTCATCTCCTACCTCAGTGCCTCAACTGGTACCTGAGGTTAGACAATGTGAATGGAGGTATCGAGTCCCATCAGTTTCTGTAGGAATTGGGTTGCTGTTGTGAATTTGGGTATTAGGAGGCATATTCACTACCTTTAAACATTTTGGTATCTAACATCTATGTTCAGACTCCTTGTGCAAGTAGAGGTTCAGCTGATTGAGTCAGGAATATGCTTCTCTCTGTTGGCGTTGTAGGGTGCCCTACAATCCTGACTGCTTACTTAACATGGGTTCCTATGTTAAGTCAGTATGAGTTTCATCGTTCTGTGGCCATGGCTTTTTATTTTCAGTGTCCATGTTTGAATATAATACATCTTTACCTTCTAAGTGTCTGTGGTACTGGAAGAATAAAATACATTCCAAGGATTGTGAGCCAGCTCAGTATTGGAGGTGTCTTTTAGCAAAAGTAGTAGTTTTGTTTCCTTTGACTTGTTCCATTTCATTTTCATTGATTCATGTCAGAAACATTTCTGCTGAGGAAAGGTATTCTGTTGAAACAGGATGGGATAGCTTTGTCCCGCAGTTTTTCAGTTAAATACCAGTTTTGATCCCAGATATTCATTAATTTCTTTTTAATTTTCTATTTATTTATTTTTAGCATGGATATGATCTTTAAGGTATTCCTGTTCTTTGCATCATACTCCCGCCTCTTTGTCGGCCTGTGCTGTCCCCTCTACTTTCTGTAGTAGCCAAAACACTTTTGTGGCTGCTTTGTGAACCCGAGTAGGAAACTTAATGCTGGATTATTTTTCCTTCTGTGTTATATTTAAATTGGATACTTTCCCTGATCTGCTTCACGGAGCAGCTGTGCAAACAGTTGTGTGTCTGTCTGGTACTGCAGCCAAAGACTTCTGGAACCATAGTCCAAGTCACAGTGCTTTTGAGCTACTTCCAGTGCTTATAATTAAAAGGCAGTTATGATTACAGGTCTGTCATCACTTCTATTTTTGCAGTATTTCTTATTAGAATAGATATGCACATTCATTCCAAGATATAATTATTACATCTGTTTTAATGTAAATCAAATGGGCTACTTTAGCCAGTCCAGGGAAGGGAAGGAGTAGGGTAGGCTTGCCGCTACAAATGCTATGTGTAACTAACGCTAAAATGTCTTTAATTAAAAAGGTTGATGTAGTTTGTCCTTAGTATAGTACAATTCATACTGGATATCTATCGTCAAGTAAATGCATCAGAACCATATCCTACCTTGCAAGGATTTGTTTGCAAATTTGTTGCACGATTTCTCTACAGTGCAGACTGAAAATGTAGTAGTATTTAGGTTATATACAAACTTCTCTCAAGACAATAGGCAGCAACAATTCTAATATAAAATGTGAGTGACCCACGAATTAGATCTGTAAGTTACTATAGTATTTCTGAACTCAACTCCACAGTTCAGCAGAACTTAAACTGGGAATAAATGCTAAGATGCATTGAAGTTACAGTGATGGAAGATATGATTAATATTTCATTTAAAGCATTTCTTTCATCCCTTAAAGTCACGTTCATCTGAAGAAAATAGAATTTTGAAGTTTAGCATCTGTCTCAGTTTAAAGGTAATAGAGATCTGGTTTATCCAATCTAAAGATTCAGATCTAAGGAGATAAGTAATGATTCAGAAGACAGTTACGGAAAAAGAAAAAAGGAAATGTTTCTCTGTAACTGACCAAAAAAAGCCTTAGACGTGGGAATTAGTCTATAAATTAATATATATTTAGAAATTAGCCTAAGTACCAGCAATCCTTTGCTTTGACTTTCTGTCATACACATTTTTTTTACTTCTGAGTCTTCCCCATGTAACTCTTGGTTCACATATAATCCAGACATTCAGTGCTGGGAACTTTTGGACAGCATTGGCTTTTGAACAGAGGAACTTCATGTTTTGCATCAGGATATAAAAGTGTTCTTGTATTTTATCAGTAAATAAGCATACATACGTTGTCCTTAGTCAAGATACATTGCATAATGTGTCTATCAGCAGATTTGTAATAATCCTTAGTAATATGGTACCCTAAGTCTGCTTGTCTTTGGAGTAGTTTTTTTCATAAGACTGTATTATAAATGAGGAGTGTGAAAGATGTGGTGGTTTTTGGTGTGGTGTTCCCCCACCCCCTAGGGAAGCAAGTGTCCCACAACATGTGGTGAGGCAAGTCTTTTTCTAGAGAGATTTTAAAAGTGAGAGAAACAGGTAGGCAAATGTTTATATTAGCTGCTGTCATAAGCATCTTTTTTGGTCCAGATGAGGCAGGTCCTTCTATATGTCTGTTGCCCTAACCAAGGAAAGTCTCTGCTGCTTGCAAGTGCACCAGCTCTCAGCCCTTTGCAGACAAAATTGTAAAAATACAATGGGAAATCTGCAGGCTTTCGAACAAAAAGAAGCACAATTCATTTAGTGAGCACAAGGGCAGATTTGTGTTGACAGTTCTCAGTAAGGGAGAGGTGCAGCTCAGACAGACGCTCAGAGAGATGTGTCATCACACCATGGCCTGCAGCACCTGGGTACTCTCACCCAGGGTAAACACTATGATCTTAGGCTCATATTCATCCTCCCTAGCCTTTAGTTTGAGCTGCATCTCTGCTGATAAACAGCACATAGCCTGGGAGGAAGATTGAAGCTGTTATTTACCCGTGTTGCCTGAGCATTAGAATTTTCTCTGGTAATGTTTTGACTTGTGCCATGTTGTGCTCTCTGAAAATGTTCATCACAGAGACTAATCCCTAAGGGCCATTTGGATGAGACTGCACCAAGTTTGGCTGTCTTTCTCCTACACAGACCTCAGACATTACTGTCATAACACATTATGCTCTGTTATATGCTATGAAAAGGCCATGGCACACCTTCAGACACTCTTGAACAGCAAATTAAAATCAAGAGCTGATGCCACAGGGTTCACCAGCTGGTTGGTGGGCAGAGCCTGTGCTTCAGAGGTTGTACAGATCATCCAACGCTAACCTGCTCTCTGCGATGCCTTTCTTCCCTCAGCGGTGCAGAGGCAGTCTGAAGTGGGTACAGTCTTCCTTTAGGAACCCCAACCCCAGTTTCATGTGAGATGAACTCTGAATTTTTTACATCTGAACTTGCTGAGCTTTATGAAGAGCTTCCTGAGTATATAAAAAGTAGAGGATTGAGACTGGCACATTTTTCATGTGTCACATGTAAGAGCTTTCTCCTTTTCTGTAGAGGTTTGTACTTGAGGTACTGACCTCAAGTATCTTACCGTGCATATTGATTTTTCGGAATGACAGCTGGAGCTTGTCAAACACATTGGGTTGACTTTAACATCCATTTCCAACATACCACACACATCCCTACCTCACTGTCTGCCCCCCACCAAAAAAGCTCATTTCCAGTGACTTATGCAAGAGGCGAACTGAGATGCCTGTTTTTCTCCCTTGATTCTGCAGGGTCTAAAATGACTAGCTCAGATGTAGTTGTCTACACTGGAGGCATCTAAAATAAAATGGGAGGGATCACATATGAGACATCTGGGCAAAACTTTCTGTCATCACGCTGGAAGTATTGTTGCTAGTGAGAAGAAATCAAATCTGTGGTCAACAGTACGGATTTGCACTTGGGATCGCAGTTACTATGATGTTAAATGACTCCGTACACCTGGGAACTGTTGCGTGGTATTTGCCTTTATCTTTGTAGGTGAAATCAAAGGGACTTTACCCTGAAGCGGAGATAGGTGGAGCATAAGTTAATAAATAGCCAGTTCACGGCAATATCTTTGCTCTTAATATTATAAACAGGTTGCAGGTATGTTGAACGTAAAGGGGTAGTGCTAGATAGAACAACAAAAAATCAGCAGCAGACATTAGAAATTGTAAAGACCTAGAAGTTGATTATACACTATGGTGATGAGTATGAATAGATAGAGAACCTGACCCATTTTTTTTGTCCTTACTGCATTTTGTGGGTGGCGTATCTTAAAGTATTCCTTTAAATAGTTTTTTGTTAGGTTAGGTTAATCTTGTTTCTTGCAGTTACTACATACTTTTGTTTTCCACTTAGAGTCACACCTAAACAGATGCATTTTGTTTTTTATTTCTGTTATTTTTTCCCCTGGTCAGGTAGGTGTATGTTACTTTTAGTAATGCACATTAAAAATCTGGAATACTAACCTTCTCAGTCTTACTGTGTAGTATGCAAATTCACTCACACCGCAGAAATTGATTTTAGAGCTGCCCTTCAAATCCCAAATTATTACTAGAATAGTTAAAAGTACTCAGAATCTCTTTTTATTTTGTTAAAATCCTGTGGATTAAGATATATGATCCAGTGTTCCAGGGAATGTAATATCAACATACAAGGAAGGCAACATAAAAAGAAATTGTGTAAGATGGATTAAATGTAATAAGAATGAGGAAGCAAATTTTTCTGTTGTAGTAACCATAAGTGTTGATTCACTTATAGCTGTAGTGTTAATGTACAGCTTCTGGACTGTGAATTCGAAAGGACATGCATGCTAAATGAGGTGAAGTCTGCAAGGCTGAACTATTTCTCTTGTGCCCAATGCTGTTTCTGCAGTAATGTCGATTTTATAAGGCACATACTGACACTACTGTCTGTGTCAGTTTGGATGTCTTGCTCCACTGTAGTACTAATGCATAACTTTCTGGCGTGTAGCTAGGTTATGCTTTTTGATGACCAGCTGTAGGTTTTTGGAAAGTCACTATCACTTTCACCAGCTGCATGTGAGAAAAGTATATTGTTCTCCCACAGACCTGTTGATATAATTCCTTTCTTGTAGTTTTTGACAGCTGGAGCCCTGTCTGAACTCTCATAAAATATTTGGCTATGATGTATCAATAGATCATCCAGTCAGATATTATGTTTTTACATCTAATTATAGATTAATAAGTAAAATTCAGCTAGTACTATTTTCCAGTGAGGTATCCAATTTTGTTTTGAAGTTGTCAGGAGAAGATTAACCCATTGTTTTCTTTGATAATTTGATCCAGTAGGTAGTCACACTGCATGTGAACATCTTTTCTGTTAAACTAAAGAGCCCTTTAATATCTAATGTTTTCTGCATATAAATGCAGTTATATCATTCTCAGTAATAGTTTCAGTAAACTAAGCATTTTTCTAAGTGCCTCAATTATTTTGTCCACTTGTTAAATGGTTTTACTGGTGTAAATTTTGTATGATATAAACCACCACTGCCATATACAGAAGTAAAATTTTCTCCATACTTCTGCATGTTTATTAATACATATTCATATATACCTGGGCTTTTTCCCGAACCTGCCTGTGGTATTCGTTACCATATCTTGTATTGCAACTTTTCCTTCCATGATTACCTGGGAGTAACGAGGGCTGACTGCACTTCTTCCTCCATGATGTCACCTGTCATGTTTTTGTCTCAAAGACTTAAAGCTTGTACCTACCAGTGGAACTTTTGGAGTAATTATAAGGAACAGTACCTGCAAGTGTCATAGATAATATGACTCTGATCCTGAAAATATGCAAAGTAGAGCTGACTATAATCATAGAATCACAGAATGGTTAGGGTTGGAAGGGACCTTATAGATCATCTAGTTCCAACCCCCCTGCCATGGGCAGGGACACCCTCCACTAGACCAGGTTGCTCAAAGCCTCATCCAGCCTGGCTTTGAACACTTCCAGGGATGGGGCATCCACAGCTTCTCTGGGCAACCTGTTCCAGTGCCTCACCACCCTCTCCATGAAGAATTTTTTCCTGATATCTAAATCTCCCTGCTTTCAATTTAAACCTGGTACCCCTTGTCCTGTCACTACAGGCCCTTGTAACAAGCCCCCCCTCAGCTTGCTTGTAGGCCTCTTCAGATACTGGAAGGCTGCAATAAGGTCTCCCCAGAGCCTTCTCTTCTCCAGGCTGAAAAAGCCCAACTCTCTCAGCCTGTCCCCACAGCAGAGGTGCTCCAGCCCTCTGACCATCTTCATGGCCTCCTCTGGCCTCGCTCCAACCAGTCAATATGCTTCTTCTGTTGAGGGCTCTTTAGTCCAGTAAACTGCATTTTTTCCTATAACCAAGAAATACTAAGCCCCCATGAAAACATGGAGACTGTATGGGCTTATGAAAGACTGGCTGTGAGTTTTGTGCATTCATCGTGACTGCAAGATGCGATGACGGTGTCCTTTCACTGCCATTAGAGGCAATAATTACCAGCGTCACTACCTGCTGTGAGAAATGAAGTGCCTCTGCAATCTCACCATCTTCTTCCAGTGGCAAGAGAATGAGGAGAAATCCCTGTTTATTTCCCAGTATTTCCAACTTCTTTGAAGAGGAACTAGCAGAAAAATGGGGCCCACAATCCTTTTTCTAGTGGGTGTGAGGAACGAGGAGGGCCTCTGTGTCCCACATCAGATGAAGAGAGGAAGGCAGAGAATCTCAATTTACATTGAAAATACAAACCAACAAATTCTGTCACCTCTTGCATATAAAGAAAATGTTGGTATTCATGTTTCTGGCAGTTTCATCAAAGGTGGTAGGTGAAAACACACTGCTTGGTTTTTGTATTTCATGAGGGCAGTGAAGAAGAATATAGGCTAGGGATCTTGTGAGGGATCAAACTGGAAGTCAAGAATTTCAAAATAAGGACAAATACAGGGTTCAACGAGGTCGTAGCCCTGGTGAGAGGCTACATAGGCAGTTGAACAACTTTTAGATAGAAGCTAGCCCATGTTGTATATTATTTGGGCTTGGTCTGTACGCAAAGAAAGCTCAGATTGCTCTGTGGGGTCCTCTGTGGACATATCCTTTGACTCGGATTCATTCCTCCCAACTCTGGTCATGTAAATTATGAGTGTGAACACAGTGGCTTTACTTGTTCAGTCCATTGAGAGAAGTAGATGGGGCTGTTAGGGCCATGGGCAAGTGCCTAGTCCCTGTTCTGAGGTTGAGATAATCAAATGGGATGTTAGAAACTACTGGATATGACGTGAGAAAGAGGCATTTGTGACACATGACAGTGTGTGAATCTGACACAAATTGCAAATGAGGGATGGCTAGGTTTCTTAGGTAGTTAAGGTGGGATTAGGTGAGAAATAGCTGCATATCACAGATAATTGGAGGGGAGCACTGAAAACCTTTAGGCCAGGTTACCACGGGTGGAGCAGGATTATAAACCCAATCCCTTGTTCTGGCCATTCTGCAAAGCCACACTTGTCAAGGAGGACTGGATCAAGGGAGCATCCTGTGTTTAATTTATCCTTCTCACAAATCTTTCTGAATGTTGCAGGCTTTTTATTGATAATTCCCATCTACAGGTTTGGCACACTGAATTCTCATGTAGTCAGTGAGTGAAAGTGGTCTGCCAGTGTGGACAATTACGCAGCTATTGGTCTTGTATGGTAATACGTTACCGAACCCTTTACTTTTTAGATCCGTATTACAAGTTTTTATCCAAAGAATATATTCTATCTGCATCTAACACTTTCATCTAATTCCCATTCATTTACACTTCGTTTTATTGAAATGCAAGTGAAGCCTTTGACCTTAAATATTGCTCATCTTCCTTTTAACAGTCTGAATGAAAGGCATTTATGCATACATCATAGTAAATTAAGAAGCCTTTCTTTTGTAGGGGAGTATTAATGTTTTCTATTTATTGATGTACAAAGTTATTCTGATTCCTTTGGGAAAATATCATCTTTTGTTTTCATTACAGTCTTGCTGGATCCCTTTTTGTTCTGACAGCTTAAATCTCCAAGGAGAATATTGTATAACAAAGTAATATTTGTCTGTAAAACATTCTCACTGTCATTTCCTTCTGGATTTTCTGATGTTCTGTATTTATTTGTCAGATGCAGCATAATTTAGAAACAATTTGCATCATAAGCTAATGGGTATCTCTGATAACATACTTATTTTTATGTATGTATGTATGTGGGTTTTCAAACTTTAAAGTTTTAGGTTATTTGTAGTAACCTAATTGCTTGTACCTCAGGAGTCCTATTTACACAAATAGTAATAGTTTTATAAGGATCATACCGTAAATGGTGTATGTACGATTCTGCTTTGCATGTCTGGGGAGAAATCTTTAGGTATTTGAAGTCATAGACCATTCATCTTTACAAAGGTTAATGAATACCTGTTAATAACTTAAAAAAAAAGTTTCTCTGGAATCTGGCATCTTTCTTTTTCTTCGGAAATATTATGTATGCTAAAAGTGACTGTGGTTTGGCTGTTCATGTAGATTCATTTCATGTATCAGTTAACAAATCTCAGAGAATAGCTAATCATTAGTAAAGCCAAACAGGAAGGAAGACTCTAATGTTACAAAAGAGATATACGTACGGGATGTATGTGCAAAGAAGGTCTTGTGTGCACGTAAGTACTGTGTGTATGCATCTTGTTGGCTTTGATTACACGCTGTTGGCAGTTGATATAAAAGGTTGCTTACAGTTGCGCACACAAATCCTAACTCTCTACCGTAGGTCTTCTCTATAAGATAGAACCTCAGTGTTCCAGTAGATTTCTATTTTTTGTTCTGTCCCTTTTAACCCATAATGATTAAATAAAATATGTTTTAGCTCAAAGTGGTGTTGTTTAGTGATCATGTCAGTTGTTTCCACAGAGGACTGATGAGGCTATTTCCCGAATCTTTATTATTTTTAGAAAACACTTTTCCTGAGACGATAGTCAATTTGCACAGTGAAAGAAGGCTTGAAGATGAGCTGATAGTGGCAATTGGGCGCTAGCTTGTTAGCTCAAAATTCATCTAAGTTTGTCCTATGTTTTTTGTAGATTAAAAAGCATTTATTCATATTAAAATATCGTACTATGAGTGTTCCTATTTATAACAAAAGATATAAACACAGATGACACTGCATGGTAATGGAAATCTGCTCAATAAAGTTGCATGTATTATAATGTTTTCCAGCTACTTTGAGAATGAATTTGGACTTGAGAGACAAGTTTTCTGAAACCAGCGATAGTCTGATCAAGCTGCTGTTAACATGAGACAGAAAGTAGTGTAGCTTTCCAGAAAATATTGCAGAAGAATGAGGGTGGTGGAAAGGTGGCAGATTGTAGTTGAAAATAATACGAAATTTGATACAAAATATGAAGACTTCTAGGTGTTAGAAGAAAGGGGAACTTTGTTTTCCTATTAAGGTTTAATCAAGAGGAGCTTGTAAGGAAATCACTGTCAGAACTGAAAACTCTAGTTGATTTCTGTTTTCAGTCTTCAACACGCTTGTCTTTTGCTGGAAATCCACTGCAATATTTTCCAGTGATTTATGGGATATTCCTGTTCTGGAAAGCTGGCTGCTATTACCAGTTAATGAAAGTATGATCAAGCAGTGATACATATTTTAGAACCACGTAAAATAACATGTGAGAAACAATTTTCCCTGTCTTTGTACTGAATCAAGTACTGTGATTTTTGTGACAGAACTACAGCTGCGAGCCTGCTAATACAAAATATGGAGAAAAAAATTGAAATTTTAAATGACCTGAGGTTTCTCAGTGTAAAATACCATTTTATTTATAGATTCATTTGTGATTTCCACCTTTTAGTTTGAAAAGAAGTTAGTCTGTTCTTTAAATATGGGAGCAGAGGTTATAGCTGCCCTGAGGGAATTCATTAAGGGCAACTTGTGTAACCAGTCTCTCATCAAACAGTACATGGAGTTATCAGTGCAATGCAGAACACGTTCAAGAAACAAACACTTCTTATCAAAGTGGAAAGAGAATCCGGGATATTTTCATAGAAATGCTTAATACCGTGCTACAGAAGTAAGTAGCATATACTGGCACTGTGCTGCTACGTTTTCATATTTTATTGCTTCCCTAGGCTGTTGGGTTTTGGTTGGTGTTTTTTTTGTAGTGTTTTTGTTTGTGTTTGTTTGTTTTGTTGTTGGTTTGGTTTTTTTTTTTAAATAAATGCAAGAAGAATCTGTGTCCTTGAATCATGTGTTGTAAAGTTTTATGTGATCTTATGAAGGATATCTATAAGAATATCCTGTAAGATATCTATCTGTTGGCTCCATAATAGGCTTTTACTCACACTTTTGGTTTTCATCTTGTTCTGTATGCCACTAGGGCTAATAGAGTTTCTGTTATGTAGGGAATCAAGTGTCATACTACTGCGCCTGGAAAGTTTTCTGTGAATTTAGGGACTTTCACAATCTTTTCCGTTCAACTTAGTGTTTGAAGGATTTTTTTTACCTGAGAAAGGATTATCTGGGCAAATTAGTAGATGCTGTAATAAAGAACAAAATTAGGGAATACATAGATGAGTAATGTGGGGAAAGAGTCAACATAGTTTTGTAAAGAGAAGTCATTCTTCACATTTATTGCAGTTTTTGGAAGCAATCAGCAGCTAGCTGGATAAAGGAGATAGATGGGATATAATCTGTGTGGATCTCCAAAAGACTTTTGACAAATAACTCAGCTGTAATTAATGTGCAGGTTCTTGTATGGATAAATAATTAGTTAACAGATAAGGAATGGGTGGATAAAAATAAATATTCTGTTCTCAGAGTGGAATGAGGTCACCAGTGGAGTTCTAGATGGATATGTTTTGGGACACAGTTCATCATATTTGTACCAGCACCATTACCTATTCTCCAAAACCCAGATATTTTTGTTTTCTGTTTTGAAAGACAAGCATGCCAAATCTTGCAAACTCTAGCCAAGCCTAGTCTATTCTAGTAAGAATGTATGCAACATCTTGCACTGGCACATTGCCAGCATTTGTCAAAAAGAATCTTTTAGAAATTTTAGTAAATTATAAGCACAATCTGGAGGATTTTTAATTTGTAGTTTGAATGGGTATTGATGAATATTTTTGGATTTTCATATTGAAATATCGATTGAGGTATGATTGGTAAAAACATCTCACTTCAATTTGTTTGTGGAGTCTGATCAAATACAATGTGTAGCCCCTACTTGCAAATCAAGTTCTACGGCGCCTAATGTTTTTATTCTTGTCCTTAGAGCAGACTCTTAAATGCAGATTGCCTTAGGGCGTTGAGAAGGTTGATTTTGAAAGTGTATGTAGTGCTTTGGGATTGCCTTACATGTTTTGATGTGTGGGTATAAGATATCAAAAAATATGAGAGATGTGTATCTCATCCCTTGCCCCTTCAAAGTATCATTGTTAAAGTAGCAAAGAGATCTCTCAGTGTAATAAGTTGCAGTTTTGACTTCTGTACTCACAGCAGAAACTTTTTATTTTAATACAAAAAGCATTAATATCCTCTTTTTCAAGAGAAACAAACTGAAATAATGAGGCGAGGAAGACCTGATGGTCAACCTTTATGGCTGAGTGCCCTAACCTTAGGCAGCTCCCTTTTATTTATACTTTCTGTTCCATGAAGCTCTTCCTCTTTTCCTGAAGCTCCATCCAAAAAGGTGAAGGATCTTTTCACTTTCCCCCCAACCCATGCTTTTTTTTTTTTTTTTTTGCCTCTCTGAATGTTAGTGGTAAGAAATGAATGTAAGTTTTGTCATCAGCTTCACTGGAAAAAGATTTTACCTTTTATATCAAATATAATGTGGTTTTCTAATAGACCTGTAGAAAACCCAAAGCAGTGCTTTCATAAGCTGGAGCTATGCCTTCCTTATAATATGATTATTAGCTTGCACATGGCGATACAGTAGTTTTAAATATCAATACTATGAACTAATTTTCTACTGATGGTTTTAACAGGGATAACTTGTTTTCATAGTCATGTAGAATCTGTTTGGATCCATATCCTTGCCTTGAATAAATATAAAATGGGTAGTCTGATATAGATCTCATATAGTTTTCTTGAAAACCAGAACATAATAAACAAAGAACCCCATTAGTTTGTTACTGGTAAAGGATAATTTATTCTAAGGTGAAGGATCATTTTTGTCAGCACAGCTTTAGGGGAAGGATCACATACCAGATGTTGAATTTACACATCTTGGTGATCTGGGCAATGTCCTTTAAAGCTCATAAAACTCTTTCCTTGGGAAAGCAGGAGAGTCTAATTATTCTATTCAGCCTCTACATCAGCATCTAGGGGAACATTTCAACAAAGGTTTTTTTTCCTCTATAAAAAGCACTTTTCCAGAGCATAAAGCAGAGTTAAGGGGCTCCCCACCAATATCTTTATATGAGTATCTTAAGACGGAAAAACGTTTTAGCAGCAAATATGCAAAAAAGGAAAGGAAGACAGAAGTGTTGCATTTTTATTAGTAAATAAGATAGTCCACAACCCTTTCAGTTCTGATAGAAAAAGACTGGAGCCAACCAGGCTGTTATGAGATTAAATGGAATCAAGATGCCATTTATGTTCCTCTGAGTGGAAAAGTCATTATTTTTCCCTAAGTATCACACTTGTGAGGAAATGAATTTCATTTTCTTTAAGTGTCATTATGTTTGCTACATGCTAATTGGGAAATTTCAGTGTAAATTACAATTGAACTGTTTCTTTAAAGGACGTGGTAATCAAGCAAAATATTTATTATTTAAAAATACATATAATTTTTAAAGGATACATTTTAGAAATTTAGAATTAAGTTTATCTTCTTTAATGTTCCTATATTCAGTGAGGAATAATTTCATGAATTCATGTGGAAGTCAATCACGTGTACATTTACCATAATTTACACTGTGTTTATTTTGCTAAAGATTTTAAAACCAGAATATGGTAGTGATAGCTCAGGTTGCAAAAATTTTTATTTACAAGCATTGTGTGGAATGCTTGCTAAGTATGTACTACATTAATGTATTTTTTATCATAAATACATAAAAGTACATTTGAAAAAAATTCAAAGGATTGTTGTGGTGAAAGATACTTTCTCTTGCATTGATATGCTAATTTGCAGTGCTATATGTACTCATAACTTAAGATAGATATTAATGTGGATGAAGAACATTCTGTTCTGTAACAAAATCTGTCAAAGCATGACTTCTGTCTTCACTATGTCAGAGTTAGTAGATGCTTATTAATGAAAAAACCCAAGATGGCAAATTAGAATGCATTTGGGTTGCTAATCTCATGCTTAGATATGTTTATCATTATTTCCTTATCTATTATTCACTAAATGTTTCATCCTATGAACGATATCCTGTGTGTGTCCTGTGAATAACTAATTTTCTTGGGTAGTGTACACGTTCTCTTCTTTTTTCTTTCTCTTAGTGGTCAGTAGTGACCTGTTTCCTTTTTTTGGTATTTTTCTGTTATTTTATTTAAAGTTAGCCCTATGTTTTAATCTTCAGACTTCTCTGAAAGGAGAATTAGGAATATAATGCATTGTCTCCCAAATAAGAAATGACCAGTCACCCGAAATTTAATTTGTTTACACATTAAAATTTCTCCTTTTCCAATGAAAATGAAATCTAAGAATTTGAAGATATAAGCTGCTTACTTTCTTGAGCACAGGGAGTTAATGCCACACTGCTTCTTCCCTGAACAAGGTGGAGGTTTTGTACACTGCTACAGCCACCACCAGTGACATTTTAAGGCTTAATGAGTTTGATTCGGAATTTCAGAGAATGGTTTCTGGTTATGGACAGTGTCAATTACAATATGGAGAGTGACAAGTAGGTGGAGATACTTAACACAAAGTTTTGACTAAGGCATTGAAGCTCCGCAGAAGATGGGAGCTCCAGAATATTTGTGTGTTCAGGATTTTCCAGCATTTACTCAAGATCGGTTATGTTTTGCGGGTTGTGCAGCAGAACAACTCATCTTACCAGTGTTAATAAAATATTACATCATTAAATACTAATTCGTTGTACACTTCAGAGGTTTATACCTTGCCTCACCATTTGTGTGTGGGGTCTTACTCACTTACTGTTCCTGTGAATCAGTTTTCTGAAGACAGGGACCTAACTTAAATATTGTCTGGTCTAAGTTAAAGATGCTAAAGCTGTTTCTCTGGATTCATCATCAGTGTATGTTTACTAATGGTTTTCCACTTGTCAGTCTTGACCTGTGCTCTGTCCAAGTTCCAGCTAAGAACTTTAAGTCTATGAAAATTAAAGCTGATCTATCAATCAGTCAGTCAGAGGGTATCAAGGCATGTGCCTGTGTTCTGGAATTGATTGCCTTTGTTGTCTAATTGTCAGAACAGTCCCTTATTAGCCATGCCATCTAGCACAATATCAAAAACTTCCTGTGTATAGTTCTGCAGTTAGTATGGGTTAAGAACACCTACTGTTGGCAGTCAACATGCTGGTTTGGAGTGAATGTGGCTCATTCCACGTAATTGTTTTCAGTGACACAGGACAGTCACAGCCGTGTTTAATCTATTAGTAGAAATGAAGCTTAAGTGTCACCAGTATCTGTAGACCTGAAGTTCTGGAAATTACTCTTACACCACTTTAATCAATCTGTTCATAGTCTGCTTTTAATAAAAAAACGGTTATACCAGCACATAATTAAAATTCTTAGAAAGTTTAACTACTAGTATTTGCATTTGGGGCTTATTGGGTTTTTTTGTGGACCACAAGAAATAGGAGGCCATATTTTAATATTGTGCTGAACTGTGCTTTCTTCTTCCCTGTGATATCTAAAGCAAAAGCTTTTATGTGGGATTTTTATCAGAAGCTGCATCTGATTAGCAGTTGTGCTAATGCGAATTTCACATTAGGTCTTTTCTTCTCTGCCTTTGCTCTCTTGACTTGCTGTGGTGGAAACTGACTATGATGAAATGCTCTATTTTTAATCTTCCCAGTAAGAACTGAATGATCAAACTGCTACCAAACAACATCTTGATCAATTGAATGAATCTCGTAGCCGTTGCAAAAGAATGTGCTGAGCACACGTGAAGGGTTCTCAAAGCCACTTAACGGCAAACTGCTTGCAGAGCTGTTCGTTGTTGTTTGAAGGAATCACTGCTGAAGTATAGTGGTCATATGCTTTGTATTTCATAAAGGCTTTTAAAATAATCCTCAATCCAAAGGTGAACCTGACATTGTTCAGAAGAGATTTGTGAAATAGCAAGTGATAAACCACAGCTCGGAGTTTCAGTAACTTTGGTGGAATCCTCCTATCATTCATTCCTAACTTAAAAGTGATTAAGGCTTAAACTTAATCCTAATGAAAAAGCAGTTCATTAGCAGTGGCAGTATGTTACATCTGCTTCAGAAGGGAAGAACCAGTCATGGCTGAGAAAAGTAGGGGAACGATTGGCTTTTTTTTTCTGGTAAGTTCTTGGAAGTCCAGCAATTTCTATTTATTTAATGGGCACATATTTAAATATTAAATTATTTATAATGATTTAATTATTTCTTAGTAATTAAATGATGGCTTAGGTGATTCTTGAGCCTCTTGAGAGGCTAGAATGCGTGAAATGGTAAGCTACTCTGTAGTCTTTGCCACAAAGCTAGAAAAATAGAAAACTTGCATTGCACTGAGAGTGTGGAAAAACACACAGGAGTACTTTGGCTTTCCACCACCTCTACAATGTATCTAAAAAGAAAGCATGTAGCAGTGTATCTTCTAGTTTAAGTCTTCTAAACTTCAGTACGTAGATGATCTGCGGTGGTTGCTTTTTTGCATATTCTGTTCTCCACTGAAGTTAGCTGAAGCATTGGACATGACTTAAGTAGGATGAAGTTACACATTTTATTTGTAATCAAAGGATGTGATACCTGAAATGAGAATAATGAAAAACATGGAACTGAAAGTATTTTCACTCACATGAGGGAACATTAATAGATTCTCCAGGTGTTTAAAAGCAAGATCATATACTTTAGGCATTAAACCTGTGAGCTTTAGATGATATGGCTTTTCCGTTTATTAGCTTTATAACATAATTGTGGCATATGTATTGCATAATTTCAACATTTTATCAGAACTCACTTGTTTTAATATTTCTATATAATTTGCAATTAATATTGAAGCATAATACTCAGAAAGTATAGTCTAACTAACTAGGAGGAAATGTAACCAAATAGGGCGAAGTTTGTAAATGTTCGTAAAATTGGAGGGGAGCTTTTGACAAGGGCATGTAGTGACACTCAAAAATTGGTCCTAATTATCTCAGTTGATAAAAAAGTGTTCGGACAAGTTGATTTTCATAAAGATTATTTTCATAAAGTATGTTTATACTGCTAAAAAAAAAATCAACCTTGCTGATAAAGTAAAAATCTACCAATGATAAAAAAAGCATAAAGAAAATTAATTTGCTTCTTTAACTTGGGATGATATTAGAAGGAAAAAGGTATGAATAAAATTAGTTTAATCAGGTATTGTGACCTCAGGCTTTGATTGCCTGTCAGTACTATATGCAGAAAGACTGATGAGTTAAAATTTATCTTGCTTGTTTTCTTGGTACTTGAGATATTGAGACAATGTGTTACTGTCATCTCCACAGAGTAATCTCTACCTGATTGATCTCTTGTCTTATTTCTGTGTGCGTTTGACAGTGGTTGAAGCAGTGATTTCTGTCACTGTTAAACACAGCAGAGAAAACATGGAACTTTGCAGGAGAGGGTCAGGTACCTGAATTAGATCTATTTCACCTCCCAACCTTGAACCCTCAATTTATTTGTAAACTTTGAGATTAGTAGCAAAACTTGGACATAGCTGATACAGGATAAATGTGATTTTTTGTACTGTAAATTAAAGTTCTGGGGTTGATGATTTAGGTTACTTAGTTGTGTATACTTCATCATAACATGGTTATTCCTGTATAAAATCTCTCATATGTTATCAATATTAAATGCAGCTTCTAAGAGATGACATTTCACAAGTTATTTTGTTAGGTGTTGCTGTAGTTGTCATTGACCCTACACAGGGAGAGTAGTGTTTTTTTGTTGGTTTTTTTTTTTGTTTGTTTTTTTCTTTTTTTCCATCACCTTCTTAAAAAGAGTAATTTCTCTTTTTACCTGAAAGAAAGGAAGTTTCGGTTCATGGTATAGCATCATTCTTTTCACTTTGAGAAACTTAGAAGTCTTTATTGCAGTCTTATGACAAATTTTTTGTAGTTTAAGCCCAGCTGGCAACTAAGCACCACACAGCCACTCACTCACTCCACCACTGTGGGATGGGGGAGAGAATCAGAAGAGTGAAAGTGAGAAAACTCGTGGGTTGATACAAAGATTAATGGGTAAAGCAAAGCCTGCACACAGAAGCAAAGCAAAGCAAGAAATTCATTCACCACTTCCCATGGGCAGGCAGGTGTTCAGCCACCTCCAGCAAAGCAGGGCTCCATCACAGTAATGGTTACTTGGGAAGACAAATGCCATCACTCCGAACGTCCTTTTCCTTTCTTCTTCTTCCCCCAGCTTTATATGCTGATCATGATGTCATATGGCATGGAATATCCCTTTGATCAGTTGGGGTCAGCTTTTCTGGCTGTGTGCCCTCCTAGCTTCTTGTGCACCCGCAGCCTCCTCGCTGGTGGGGTGGTGTGAGCAGAAAAGGCTTTGACACTGTGTAAGCACTGCTCAGCAATAACAACAACATCTCTGTATTATCAATATGGTTTTCAGCACAAACCCAGAACACAGCCCCACACTAGCTACTATGAAAAAAATTACCTCTACCCTGGTGAAAACCAGCACAAAATTATACCACAGACCAAGTAGCAGAAAAAAACATGAAACAAAGACAGATATCCATGTGTTTTGTGAAAAGCAATGAGATACAGTTCCATTGAAGAATATGCAAGCATTTAGATATATGTAATATATTTTGGAAGCATTTTGATATTACTAAAGGGTCTAGTAATCTAAAGGATTTATACAGGGAACTTTTAAATGCTAGTGTTAATAGCTGCAACATACTTGGCATCAAATTTCACCTAGTAGTTTTTGCATTGATGCTTGTAGGTTTTTTTGATCTATAGTATATCTTATAAAAAGATTTCCTTTCTTGAATTAAAAACTTCAGATGATGAAGGATTCGTGATATTCTTTAGGTAAGTTACTTCAGTGATTAGTATCCTCAGTACTGAAAAATGTATACCTTACTTCTGGTGTAATGTAGGCTAGTATTACCTTTCATTCACTTAATCTTGTTTTTTTGGCACTTACTGTCTGGCATCTCTTACCCATGGAGGTCAGAGTAAGAGATTCCTTGGACATGCTTTTGCCTGAGAAATCTTTGCAGGCAGTTTTGAAGATTCTGTACTTTTAGTACCATTTTCAGGTGTTTGGAATTCTGTTTATGTGCATTATGCCTGAGGAAATAAACTGGTTTTAATGCACTAGTAACAAGTGTACTTAGTCTGTAATAAGTTACTGTGACAGCTTAGTGCAAATGTCCTGTAACCATGACCCTTGTATACTCAAATATGAGGAATTCAGGAAGCATAGGTGTCCCTACTCATGTGCAGTTAAAAGGTGCAGAAATATGGAAAACCCTATGGAAATGTATTGCTCATAGTCGTATCACCTATCGTCTTGCTGTATTTGGGCTGAACTCAAGTCTCTCAGTATAAAGCATGGGTTAGAGATTTGATTTGATCCTGTTGCTGTTTTCTGAACCTTTTCTAACTTTCTAACATTCTTAAAAAGATGGCATGGGATTTTAACTGGTTTCACTGGTTTTGTATATGGGTGCATCAGTTCTGACTTGATGTGCTCCCAAGAACTGGATTATCCGTTAAAACTGCACTATCACAAACCCGATCTATGTCAGCTCTCGGTTATGCCAATATTCCGAGGTCCCTCAGTGTCAGTTTAGTTCAAGATACTGCTTTATGTATCTTCTGTTCCTCTGGCCCTGCCTTTGACAGCTATTTTTTGTTTCAGGCTGTGCAAATAACTGCATATTACGAAAAAATCCAGATTTAGCTTTATGATTGGTCTCACTACATCATTATTTTTGTATCATCTCCATCAATATTATGTCATCTGCATATTATATCAGCAATGGTTGTATCTTTTGTTGTAATAAAAGAAGTTAGTCACAACACAGGATCTTAGAGAACCGAGTTAATCTGAGTGATTCAACAGGGTTATTTACTCCATTTTTACTTCAAACAGTGCTTGTTCTTGTCTTAATTATTAATACAAAGATTTTAGGTTCTCATGTCATTTACCTCTATCAACTAAAAGATTTTGTGATCTCATTGAAAAATAGCTACCTTGCCAAGAAAACCTATTTTCCACAAAGTGATGCTTCTTGGAATTGACTGTGCTTTTATTCTGAACCTTTTAAGAACTTTCTGATTTTTTTTTTTACAGAAATATTACATCATTCTGCCTGTAATCAATATCAGGGTAGTGTAAGCTATATGAATGAGCTCCTGGGTTTTTGTTGTTGTTGTTGTTTGTAATTATTATTATCACAATATACATATTTTTTTCCGTCTTTCAGAAATTCTGCAGAACCCAATGTTTTTTGAATATCCAAATTATTTGTTCCAGAGGCAATTTACAATAGCCTTGGATGAATACTATGTAGTTCTGTTCATTTAATAAAAAGAAATACTTGATAGTCAGCATAGTTATTATATAGGATAAAATGTCTTTATTACAGTATGGTTTCATTTTCTATTTCTGTAAAAGAAGTTTCCTTTTTCTGCCCGTTTTCTTGAAGGTTGTCAATACTTTTCCTTAATGGATGAATGTAAACCAGTTTGGTGTTGCTGTCACAGGGAGGTCAGTCCCTCACAATAGGACTGAGTTATTTTGTACTTCGTGTGGAATTTAGTTTTGTCCAAATTTTGGTATTCGTGATGTGGAGGTCCATTTCTGAGCTAGGTATCCAGACTTCATTTAAAATTACTGGAGAGAAGAAGACACAGAGCAACATGTGTTGCCATATCCTTTAGGAGGAGATGAATTGTGTTTTAAAATGCCACGTTCTCCATAATTTTACAAGTATAGACTAGTATGACTAGTTCAGATGTAGATATTTCTGTCAGGGCAGGTGAATCTTAGTATCTCTCAGTTTTCGTTTTTCTGGAGAAGGTTCTTTTTGGACCTATGGAATCATCAGAACTTTCCAATGATCAAATAATTTAACCTGTTTAAGAATGGAGTGAATTGTCTTCTGGAGGTATCTCTTTACCTTTACTTACTCTAAAGAGAATGTAGAATGTGTATGACAGATCTAGATTAAGACAGGTTTATTAAACAACTATATCAAACTAGATGAGATGACACTCACCCTGTCCAGCTGATTTCCATCAAGGATGGACATAGTTTGTGCGTTTTTTTGCATAAGACAGAGCTAATTCAAATGTCTGGAATGAAGGTTCTTCTTCCTTGAAAACCTAAAAATCCAACTCTGTTCAACTACAGTTATTGCAGTGGTAAAATGTAAAACACCACATTAAGGCATCAAGATCCAGAGGTGTCAGAGTGAGGAGAAGTAAGTCAGCAGCACTCTGCAAGTTCCTACCGTCGTTGTGGAGCTGCAAGGGATATCACTCTCCTTGCTGATGTTTAAACTAGGAGACTGCTATTTCCTGTAATCAGATACTTTTTCTTACACTCTTCTTATTTTAAAATACTCAAAGCTAAAAGCAAAAACTTGGAAGAAATCAGTAGAGAGGTCAGAAACTGCCAGAACATCATTATAAGTAACTACAACAAGTAACTTTGATCTGCTGTGGTTGAAAGAAAATTACATCGTTGCCACAGAGAGGAGAACCACACAGTTTCACTTATCCAGCATATGTGAAAAGATACTCAGATACAGCAGATACTGCATAGGATTCAGTAGCAAGAACAGAGAGAGAGTGCCATTTTAGAGTTCCCTGTAGTACCCTCTCTGATCAGTATCTGTGGCTTTGGGAAGGGTCTTACACGGACTGTGCCATACCTGCCAGTCTCAAGTGGGATTCACTCCTAAATAGCTTCTCTTCTCACTCATGGCTTTGGAGATCTGGACATACCCTCTTGGGACATTTTGTTACAGATCCATTTTCTGCTCCTCAGGGCAGAATCTGATCCAAGTGAAATAAAACCAGAGGTTGGTATGTAAATAAACGTCATGCCAGTTTCATTTGCAGGTGCTGTAGTTATGCCTGTTGTGTATCAGTCTTTCCAACCACAGTAAGCAAAACTAAGTAAGTGGTGGACTCCTATTAAGAATCTTATTGATATATTTTATAGATTGCTTATAGATAGGGAATGAAAGTGTCCATTGATTATACTACTTTGCAAGGTGATATTGATAAAATTTAGAGTAAAAATTATTCTTACTCTTTCAAACTGTCCATGATAGATTGAACAGGTCATTCTACAGCCTTCTGCAAGGTTTCTGGGACTGAGGTTTTGCAAAACCACATTTTATTGGCAAAACTAATTTGTTTGGTTCCATGGACAGATATTTTTTTTTTTTTTTTTTTTTTTTTTTTTTTTTTTTTTTTTTTTGGCAGCCAAGGATGTCATGCAGAAAAATGTCATCAGAATCACTCGCTTTTCAATCTGGAAGTCTCTGAATAGTTAAGCAGGATCTGGACTGGATGCTGTCACAAATGTCAAAAGATCTGTAAATACTTTCTGCACTTGAAACAGGCCAGGTTTGTCATTAAGTGCTGAGAAATCTCTTCCTGTGTTCTGTTTACCCCTACAGTTTGAAGAATGCCTTGCTCTATTTATTAGGGGATTTAAGTGTGTGTCTTGGAGGTATAATCTTAATAGCGTACTAAAAGTAAGCACTTCTCATTAAATTACTCTGTATCTTCTCTGTTAAAAACATTGAGTATTCTCTGTTCAAACTCTGGTATTACATATGATGTAAAACATCACCTCTGTTATGATCTGTGCAAAGATTCTGTAGTATAGTGTGAAGAAGGAAAACAGGAGTGGCACATTGGCAGCGTGCAATAGCCATGAAATTCAACCAGAGTGTTTAAGTTATACTCAGCCTACTATGTATCTTTAATCAGACTGGAGATATGTTGGCTGCCATGGCAGTGTGGCCTGTCTTTATGAAAATGAAGTGTACACGAGCAAGTATTGGGTTTTACATCTTAGGGGTAGCTTTGCCAGCTTGGTAATACAGTATTTGATGCAGGAGTCTAGTTAGAATTTAGATTGACAGGGAATGGGCTTTTCCCAGGACGTTTTCATGTTTAATCAGCTGACAAATGATCTTCTGAGTCATCCTTATTAATAAATCTACTCGAGATATGCAAAATGCTTGTTTGCAACATGTAAAAAACCAAATTGAGGGCAACTGGTTTCAGGAGAGAAATTTGCAAGTTCTTTGCTTTCGCTTCCACATTGGTAAATGTTTTATCTGACACCAGTGATGTTTTATCTCTTCTAACAGTATTGAAGGTTTTTAAAAGGATTCTTACAATCCGTGTACATATCAGATCGCACCTTTGCCTGAAATCTTGGCATGACATCTCATGAGGTACATAGCTTTTAATAGCTCTTGTAATATTCCTTGTATCATTTCACAGTTTTCTTAGCTGGCAGCAACCAGAGATTACAGGCACTTAAGGCTGATCTACCTTACACAAAAGTTCACACAGATGCAAAAATGCTGACAAGTAACTTAGTTGCAAAAATGGTTCCTGAATTTCATCTGAAACGCTTCATTCTGTGTGTTATTTGTGAAGCTACACTCGGTGTTGACAGTTGTTGTTTATCCTGGTAATTTCTAGATTTTTATGATACAAGGTCAAAGGATCCACACTGTTCAATAGTTCATGCACTGTTTTTTAGCTAAATGTTGATATTTTGATGGTGAGGTCACCTTACTGCATGTTGTCGAAGCACCGATTACAGCGTAACTTAGTTTGCTTGCTCTGGAGCATCTTCCCTCAAGTAGATTGGCTCTCCCAAACTCAACCATTACACTTTGGACTCAACTGAGATTTGAGTTGAAAGTGTAAGAAATCGTTAAAGCAATACAAAATTTACAGTTCAGGCTGCTGTGGCCTCATGTTATCATCTTAATGGGTACCTGCAGCAGTAGCCTATAGTTAACTTCCCTCTTCTGAATATATCGTGAAGAAAGAGAAATGATCACCTCTTGTATCACAGCATGGCTGCTCTGTTCCTGTTTTTCGAAGTCCATCAGCACCAGGGCTTGAATAATGAAATAAATAAGGGACACTCATAAGTGGTCTGTTCTTTATGCTTTCACACAGGCATGTGAGGTTGTTATGAAGAGACAGTGCGATTCAGAAAACTGCGATCCCCTTAGTTAGAATCCACATGAGAAGGTAAATAGTAATTTACCAGAACAGTGACTCCCTATAGGCGTAATTAGTGTTGAGATCACGGTAAATCAATTGCTGTCAGTTACTACAAAGATAATTGCTCTCAACTGGAAGCTTAGGGAGAAGGTTTACTGTATTTACATGCTCTTGTTGTACTTCTTGGTGTTAAAGAGATCTCTGTTGCATGCTCATTAACTTAAGGAACATTAAGGACTGTCTTCACCTGGTAGCTATTTAAGCAGAAGTAATGACTGTAAAGCTTTGACTTAGAAGCTGGTACATGCAGTGCTTTAGAAAAATAACTTGTATTAGAAAACTTATATAGGGGGAAGATAACAAAGATTACTTCTCATTTGGCAAGAATTGTTTGACAAAGTTATTTTTTAATTCATGTTGGTAGTATAACTCTCTATTTTGTGTCATAAATTGGGGTTTTTTGGTGCCGTATGAAAGGGAAAAAATAGGAGGATTTAGCCTATAGAAAAAAGTTTTCAAATGAATTAAAAATCAAGTAAATAGGGGAATTTATGCTGTTTCATGTCACTCTTATCTGACTGCAATTCTTTCTTGAGAAGCAAAACCAAACTTTGAAACCAATGAGATTTTTCAGTGGTGACTAGAGGAAAAGAGTTACATATTAGAGGAATTTGTTGTGCAAAATATCTGGGAAGTTCTTTGATCCACTTAAAAAACCCCAAACAAACAACAAAGAGACTTAGGAGCACTGAATGTCACACAAATATTAGCGGTCTCATTTTCTTCCCCTGTGCTTTTTCTTCTTTGTTCCAAATAATTTCTGAAATTTATGAGGTGGGAATTTTAGGAAATACAAATCAAACAAAAGTTCTGCTTATAACAGATGACTAATCACAGAATCACTAAGGTTGGAAAACACCTATTAGATCATCCAGTCCAACCATCAACCCAACACTGCCATACCCACTAGACCATGTCCTGAAGCGCCATGTCTACATGTTCCTTCAACACCTCCAGGGATGGTGACTCCACCACTTCCCTGGTCAGCCTATTCCAGTGCCTGACCACTCTTTCAGTAAAGAAGTTGTTCCTGATATCTAATCTAAATCTCCCCTGATGCAACTTGAGGCTGTAAGAGGCCTAAAGAACTAAGAGGAGGAAAAAACCAACCTGGAATTCTCATTTTATTTTGCCCTACATTCCTGTGTTCATTGTGATTGATTTAAAAAAAAAAAAATAGGGGAGAAACAAGAAAGGTTTCAACCAAAAGTAGAAAAATTTTTAAAATTTGAAAGATGGAGACATAATTCTTATTTGGTAGAAACATAATATTAAAATTACTTTAAATCTCCTTCATTTTTGTGATCCTCAAGACTTTCAGTGGCTGTACAAACACTCAATCTTCAGTTGGATTGTAGGGGCACTGTACATCTGTGATTTTATAGTGGGCCATATCTTCGGAATTTCCTTAATTTTAGAGGTAGCACATGTACTGGTCTAGATTTGGCTTTCTTATTTAACTTTACAGAAATTATTTATAAATATGATCATCTCAAGCGTGAATTAAAATACTGTTTAATTAAAAATTATAATTTGTTAACATGCGGAGGTAATTTTTTTTAAGTGATTGCCAAGGGAGAGTATTACTTTGTTATGGGGTTTCTTATTTTCATTATAAAACATGTTGTATTGCAAAAATTTGAGAAAAATTCAAATTACTAAAATACTTCTCTGAATTTTTTGAGCTCATTATGGCCTAATAGGGGTTGTGGGAGCTTTTCTATGTGCTCTTTAAGAAACTAAAGGGGAAAAGAAAGTTATAACTGTTTTTGCCTTTTTTTTTTTTTTACCATCAGTGTGTATAAAACCAGGTTTGTTACATGTCTTTTCTACATAAGTTATATTAAAAAGTTACTCTCAGCTGGGCGGAGTCTTCCAGGATGTAGGGAAGGCCAAGCTGAGAAGGAGATATTTAGGAAGCAATGAGTTATACAGAGAGGGTAGGAAGCAAGAAGCAGGTTTTGGCCAGGCTAAAAAACATGGCAGAAAGACAGACTTTTCTTGAAGAACTGTTGTGGCAGATGTTTCTTACCAGTTCTTTTTTGCTGTTCTGTCCCACTGAGGAGTTAGTCTGTTTTAACAAGTACACTGCTGTAGTAAAACAGAGGTATTGGAATTCAAAGCCTTTTGGTACCTTTGGGGTGTTTGCTTTGTGGATAAAGTACTGGCAGACCTGTCTCCAAAACTCTTGCTCATTATGGGTCATCTCCCTGCGCTAGAAGTCAGGTGTAATCTCTCTGCTGGCATACTGGGCTTTATTTTATTCCATGCAAGTTCACCTGTGGCACTATAAAAAAAATAAATCCCCATCAGATAAAGGAACTTATGTCATGTTGTTGCAAGATTGGCTGCAAATACTGTGTTGTCCCTACTAAGTTTTCATCATTGATAGTTATGCACTAGGTTATATATTCAATACTAAATTTGACAGTGCAATAATGCTAGTATCATATTTTGTCCAGATTTGTAGCCTTCATATGTTTATGTTTCATGGCTCCCCTGTTTTCAATTTCAGTTCTCTCTGTCTTTTGGTATTTTCTATGTCACTCTTTGAGAAGCTAAGAGTTAATCAGTCTCTCTTACACATATCTGTGGTTTTTGGGTGAACTGTGGCCTGTGCAGTGAGCACTTCTACAGCTGTGGTATGTTTTTATAAAATTAAATAAATCCAAATGTTCAAATCTTTGTAACTCTCTTTATACCACCTGTATACATAACTTTTAGATATGCTTAGTTAAAGGACCTGTGATTTGCCTACTGCTCTTTTTCTGCCAACGCTGAATTATCGAACTGCTGATTTATTATTCCTTGAATAATAAAGTGAAGCTGAACCCCCTCTGGCTCCTGTAAGGCCACACAGCACACAGCTTGAAGTTTTAATTAATGAAGTAACCTTGTGGAAGTGAAAAAAGGGTCACAAAAGAAATACAGTTTGGAATACAGTTTGTCTCATTTAATATGCTAAGCTAGGCGTTATCTCACTTCAAGTTTAGTTAGTGGGCCCTGGGGGTGGGGATAATCTAGTCTGTGCAAAACTGTGTGTTGCCTATACAGTTAATGGAGACAGTGTCCTCAGGCAAACAGTCCAATCTGCCTAATTTAGGTTCTTTCATCAGCTGAAAACAGCAAATCCATCTGAGTGTTCAGGGTCCAAAAAGACTCATTCTCCTTCAGTTTGCACAGGAGTTAGAACCAGTTTCTGGCATCAAAAATATTTTGAAAAACATAGGTAATAGCTGTTACCCATCCTTCTGCAGAAGACATAAGTTTTTGGGGTTTCCCTAGGGGGCTTATGCACAGGTTGGGTGCCTGTCATCTTAAACATGTATTGAAATACCATTCTACGCAGGAGAAAAGTGCAAATCTCTCAGAAATAAGCAAGTGCAGTGGCTTGCAATTAAGTGGCAAAGGAGCTTCCAGAGCAACGAGGCCACTACATGAACAGGATCTTACAAAGTTAGGCAGACGTAGAAAACAGGGGATTGTACTGTGTCCTGGAATATTTCTGTAGTTCTGTAGAAACATAAACAGAATTTACGTAAACTGATTCCCATACCCTATTTCTCATTAAGTCAGAGAAAAATTGTTATTTAAAAAGTGGGTGAATCCATATATGGTAGGCTTTTGCTTTCATTTCGGGACTGGTCACTTGGCTAATGTGAGCAATATTTAGTATTCATGGCCATCCTTTTAGTAAGTGACAACTTTTTCATTTCCAGAGACAATACCATGGAAAACAAAGTCCCTCACACTCTTTTTGCCTTCCATCCTCCTTTCCAATTTTCCAAATATTGAAATTACATCTAGAAGAAAGCAATACATTTCATTACCAAGAGAACTGATGACAAGTATCTTACAATGAGAAAAAGCTACAATTTTCTTTTTTGTTACTCAGTCTGATCTGCAGCTGTCTGTGGCAACCATCACTCTTCCTATCAGTTGGCTCACAAAGCTGGAACAATAACATGTTTACAGTGCCAGTACTTGTATTTCTTGTACCTTGCCTAAAGCTAGCGTAAGAGAGAGGAACCATGCATGTGTTGTGAGGATCTGTGTAAAGAATTTCGCTTCCTTGCAGACTTTCAGGTGTATACTTTTGAAAGATTTTGATGATAATTGCTGTATTTAGTAATACTGCTCAGGGTGGGTTTTTTTTCAGTATGCAACGTGTGATTACACAGTGTATATTTTTTTAAGTTATAAAAAGTACACTTCAGAACTTCATGATGACAAAAGGCTTTCAAATTGTTGCATTGTAAAATTTAATGGGTTAGACAGCAGTACAAGTACTGTTCTCTTAGAGTTTGGTACAAGCTCATAGATTTACTTGTTGGTGATTAATAACCATAATATTTTTGTATCACTTACTTGCTGACCTCAGGCCCCAGTGAAGCCGAAGGATGTCAGGTTTTGTGAATAATTCCACTGGAAGACAATAATACAAAGTTTTCCTTAATCCTAGAAACTGAAAACATCTGCTAGAATTCTGTAGCATGTTTTTGTGTGCAACATCAAGGCAGATTTCAAAGAATGGATGAAGTTCAGCTGATTTTTCTCCCAGCAGTGGGTTTTGCTTCAGCCAGTGGGAAATTATTTCAGAAGGATTTAGATGGTGCGGGAATAATTAGTCTAATTAAAAAAAAAAGTGAGAAGTTAAAAAAGTCAAGTACTTGTGCACTGCATTCATGCATCACTTCTTACATCCACTGTTTGTTAATAGGCAAGTGTTATACCTTATTTCATTCTAATTTCTGCTAACATAATGACAGCAATAAAAAAGAAAATAAAATGGCTTACACCAGACTTGGCTTCTCAGTTGTTATAATATCATAATTTTATTAATTTTACTGATGCACATTCTGTATTATTTTCATGGTCATTAA
Organism: Rhynochetos jubatus; assembly: GCA_027574665.1. NCBI lineage: Eukaryota > Metazoa > Chordata > Aves > Eurypygiformes > Rhynochetidae > Rhynochetos > Rhynochetos jubatus. The sequence continues at coordinate 82,797,329 of CM050649.1, read as the reverse complement.
TTTCACATTTTGGTTTCCCCTATCATTCTACAAAAGAAAAGTACATAATTATTTACATTTTTCAGAAAATTAGTCTTAAAAATTCTTTTCAAAAGTGGAAAAAAAGAGATTATAATAAAAAGATAATGTTCTAGAATGAAATCTTGAAAATTCAATGTGCTGGTGAGCCAGAGAGATATTACAGACAGAGAAATATTAGAGAGAAATATTACTACAGATAATAAGGAGTGTAGGAGCAACTTTTTAAATTGGGGAGAAATTTCTGCTTCCCTTGTAGAAATACATTTTTCTTGTAACAGCTCTTTCAAACAAAAGTCTCCAGAGAGATTCCCCCAGTCTGAATTTAGAAGTTAATTCTTTAAGGAGATCCACAGCATAGTGTATTAATCAATTTCTAATTATGTGAGAACATGGAAGATGTATTTTCTGTATTTATTCCAATTGGTAATTTCAGGCCTCTGCATCATCCAAAATTAAGTGGTATTGCTGTTTATTTAAAAATGTTCATCTCTCCAGTCTCGTTCATCAGAATTTCTTAAAACAGAGAAGATGGAAGAGATAATTTTATTTGTTTTCCGGATGGTACTGAAATGTCTGTAGAGCTGGGAAGCCACAGTCAGTACCTGAACAGATGTGCCTGTCCATGGCTTCTTTTTTGTCTTCATGTTACTGCTTTTTCAGTAGTGCAGCCGCGTAGTGGCACTGAGGACAGCTGTGGAGTGCACATCCAGATCTCATCACAGCATGTCCCTAGGGGACAGCCACAGTGCATGTCCCTGGAGCCGCACTTGAACTTACCCACAATTTGCCCATAACTGTAGAGACTGGTAACACTGGCTTCCAAACAGCATCTTGTGGAGTAGCCCGTGCACTATGAACACGTGCATATTTGAAGAACGGCATACTAAGTTCAATAATTCAATATATTTTGTTTAGCATACACAGGTGTGTACGTGTACATATATGTATTTTATGCTTCTCAGATACTCTTTTACTGAAAAGATATTTTGAAATAAGAATTCCTTTCTGCATCCAAGTTGAGATGTGTTTTCACTGTAGTGTCAGTTGTACTGAATAATGAGTTCATTTCTGCGGCAGTATTTCTGGAAGTTTGCGTTCTTCAGAAAATTACTCTCTCCTTTGTGGATGCCAAGCCTTGTGGCATATTTGTGGAACATGTAAGATGTGTCTAAATAGCCTTTTTCTATCACAAACGAGTAAGATATTTGCAGTTATTTCTGCAGATATTTATATCTGGCTTTTGGTGTTACTTGAACCTTTTTTTTTTTTAATTTATTATCCAGTTAAAAGTTCTTGTATGATGTGAGTGAAAAGAATGAAAAAGTTTTGTTTCAGAGTAACTTCCCAGAACTGTTACTGTCAGTGGACTATGTACATACCGCTGCCTGCTGCTTATTGCACAAGTAGCATGCAGTGTTGTTTGTTGTCTGGGGTCACTGTAAGAGTAATTTTTGGTGGGTGAGGCAGTCACTGCAGTTCTCAGATGGTGTGACAGCAGTGGTTTCTTCTCATTTCACTTGCTTTATAGTTCCTTTTGTGAAAAATAAGTACTTCATTAATATCTATAATGCACAAAATTATGGAAATTCAACTTTTGAAAAAACCAATAGGAAACAAGACTGTGTAAGAATGAGTATGTCTACCTGTAGTACATGTTCCTGTCACTCCTTCATACATCTGACTCTACTTTGGCAAACTCGTGTGGGCCTGTTGTCTGTTTCCATTGGCCTGGAATGTCATAAGAGAAGCTCAACCAGGCCTGTTAATTTTGTTTGCTGTGAGGTTCATACTGGTTCATATAGGGAAATCAGGTGGCCACAAACCACACAAAAACAAAGAAAAGGGTGAAACTTGCTTCTCTTTCAGAGCGCTTGTCAGATGTGTTTTCCACTCAGTGCTCTTACCATTGTCTGTAATCAACTGCTGTAAAGAATGGGTGAAATGGAATATAATCTGAAGGCAAATTCGCTTTTGAAGCTGGATTCTGGGCAGGTAGTTGACCTTTGTGTAACAGACTCTTCTCCATAGTTGACTCATGAAGTGGTTTAAGTCTGTTATCTTACAGAAAAGCACAAAGTGACAGGAACTGTTGTTTAGGGAGAGTTGATTCTAATATGAAATTAAATAAAATGTCAGCAGAACGTTAAATATGAGTAATGTAGTTGATAAAACATTACGCACACATCTGAACATTTAGATAGTTATGCTTTTCCAATCAAAACGAAGTTATTGTACATATCATTATACCAGCCTTTAGATTCTTCTCCCTTTTCAATAATTATTTTTTCACTTTGGTGTTGTTTTCACTCCGTATTTATTAATGGCATTTATTGATTGCTAGGTGCACCACATCCTTATATCTTTAATTTTGAATACCAGCAAACAAATGTGATAGACACATGTTATCTCACAAAACCTTGACAGTAACATGCTCAGGAGCTCATCAGTGACACAGCAATGGATGTGCATCAGTTTTCTACTTCTTGTATCATGTACAATTTAATTCCTTACACAGCATTCAATGTAATGGTTTACAATATTTTTGATTAACTTTATTCAATCCTACAGTTACAAAGTATTTTCATATGCCATTCCCTGATCATGCAGTGGGTGAGATATACAATGGGATGACTCAAAACAGTCAGACAAAGCCTAAATTTTGGTTTCACACATGCAAATACTTTATTTTAGATGTAAATGTGTATTGGGTTTGTGTGGCAAAGTTTTGGTAGCATGGTGTTTGTGTTGGGGCTGCAGGGATGGCTTCTGTGAGGAGCTGCTAGGAGCTTTGTCTGTGTCTGACAGAGCCGATGCCAGCCAGCTCCGAGACAGACCTGCTGCTGGCCAATCAGCAACAGTCGTAGCACGTCTGTGATGACATGCTTAAGGGGAAAAAAAAGTAGAAGAGAGAGAAACAGCTCTGCAGACACCCAGGTCAGTGGAGAAGGAGGGGGAGGAAGTGCTCCAGGCACTGGAGCAGAGATTCCCGGGCAGCCTGTGGTGCAGACCATGCTGAAGGCTGGCTATGCCCTGCAGCCATGGAGGGTCACGGGGGAGCAGAGACCTGCCTGCAGCCCGGGGAGGACCCCACACTGGAGCAGATGGATGCCCAAAGGAGGCTGTGACCCCATGGGAAGCCCGCACTGGAGCAGGCTGCTGGCAGGACCTGTGGCCTCGTGGAGAGAGTATCCCAGGCTGGAGCAGGTTTGCTGGCAGGACTTGTGACCCCGTGGCAGACCCGCGGTGGAGCAGGCTGCTCCTGAAGGACTGCAACCCATGGGGGACACACACACTGGAGCAGTTCATGAAGAACTGTAGACTGTGGGAAGCCTCACCCTGGAGCAGGGGCAGAGTGTGAGGATCCCTCCCCCTGAGGAGGAAGGAGCAGCAGAGACAACGTGTGATGAACTGACCTCAACCCCCATTCCCTGTCCCCCTGCACCACTTGGAGGGACAGGTGTAGAGAAATCAGGAGAGAATTTGAGCCTGAGAAGAAAGAAGGGGTGTGGGAAAGATGTTTTAAGGTTTGGTTTTAGTTCCCTTTTATTCTGATTTCAGTGGTACTAAATCAATTTATTTTTCTTTCTCCAAATTGAGTCTGTTTTACCTGTGATGACAATTGCTGAATGATCTCTCTTTGTCCTTATCTTGGCCCACAATTTTTTGTTATATTTTCTCTCCCCTGTCCAACTGAGGAGGGTAGTGAGAGCGCAGCTTTGGTGGACACCTGGCGTCCAGTCAGGTTCAACCCACCACAAAATAGTTCAAGTTTATTTACACTGTTACACTACAGAAAGTTCTGTGATTGCAGAATTTTCTGTTTATTTGTCATAACACTGGCTAGTAGGAGTCTCATTGACTCCATCCTGCCTGAACATTCTTTATTTGGGACTTGGACACCTGCAGTGTTCCTAAATCCCAGTCAGCAGTTCAGTCTGTCTCCTTTCCAACATTCTGTACCTTAACAAAATCATTAGATGCTTTCAGATTTTGGCTCAGAATCACTTGTTAACTCAGATTTAGTCTGTAACTGAAGAAGTGCCTTTTCTAGGAGAGGAAAACACCTGCCTTGTTCCATATTGTAGGAGTTGTACAGACAGCTAGAAGCAACCTCACACATGCAGACCCTGGTCCTCATGGGGGACTTAAGCCATCCCAGTATCTACTGGAGGGACGACACAGCAGGGCATAACAAACCTAAGAGATTCCTGAAGAGAACTGATGACAGCTGCCTGACCCACATGGTAGAGAAGCTGATGAGGAGAGGTGCTCTGCTATACCTTGTCCTTACAAACGAGGAAGAGCTCATTGGAGCTGTGAAAGCTGAAGGCAACCTTGGCTGCAGTGACCATGAGACGGTGGAGTTCAGGATCCTGAGTGGAGGGAGCAGAGCAAAAAGCAAGATAACAATTCTGGACTTCAGGAGGGAAGACTTTGGCCTGTTAGGGATCTTCTGGAAAGAGTACCATAAGAAAAGGCCCCAGAGGGCAGGGAGGCTAGGAAAGCTAGTTGATATGCAAGGATCACCTCTTCCAAGTTAAAGAGGAGTCCAGGCCACAGGGTAGGAAATCAGGCAGAAATGCTTGGAGTCCTGCATAGATGAACAAGGGGTTCCTGGCAGAACTCAGATGCAAGAAGAAAGTATACAGAAGGTGGAAGCAGGGACACATGACCCAGGAGAGGTACAGCGTTGCTGCCTAGTCTTACAGGGATGGAGTTAGGAAAGCCAAAGCCTACCTGAAGTTGAATCTGTGGAAGGATGTCAGAGGCAACAGTAACAGAATCTGAGTACATAAACAGCAAAATGATGACTCGGGAAAACCTGAACTTGGTGCTGAATGGGTAGTGGTCCTGGTGACACAGGACATGGAATACACTGAGGTATTCAATTCCTTCTTATTCTCTGTCTTTACTAATAGACCGTCCTTCAGAAATCTGAGGACCCTGAGACCAGGAGGAAAGTCTGGCGTTAGGAAGACTTAGGAAGAATGGATCAGATTAGAGAATACTTAAAACATTTTGGACATACATGAGTCCATGGGCCCTGATGGGATTCATCCATGAATGCTGAAGCAGATGACTGATGTAATTTTGAGGCTACTTTTGATTATCTGAACAGGGTTATCTGAATGGTGGGGGTTGGACCTGATGTTCTCCAGAGGTCCTTCCCCACCTCAACCATTCTGTGATTCTGTCATAGAGGAGGCAGTTTTTGTAAGTGTCCCACCATTACATTATGTTTCTCAAGCCTGAGGCAGAATTCTTTGAATTCCAACCTGGGAAACCTAGAAGTTAGATGTGGTCAAGAGTATAAACTATTTCAATTTATGTTCTTTACATCCCAGAAGAGGTCTGTCATCTCTGGTCTGACTTCTACTGAAGATAGTACTTTTCATCCTCTATTCTTTTTTGTTTTCATGCGGTTTTACATAGGAACAAATCTGGTATATTTAGATGAGAAGCTGTTTTCAATACAGATGCAAAATTTTGGTTGGGAAGGGAAGCCTAAGGTTCTGTTCCTAGGACTGCTTTTGTTTTCAGAGCACATGCATTGAAAGAGCAAAGATGCAAAGCCAGTTCTATCCTGTCTATACCAAAAGCTCCAACTGTAAAATTTTGGAGAAGATGAGGAGCTTTACATTGCAAGAAGTTTAATGTGAGGGAAATGTTATTGTTGCTATGCAAAAGATAGCTATAACCTTCTTTCTCTTGCCTCCTATTATGGGGGAAAACAAATTTTACTTCATGAGAATGAAGGTGTCTGACCTTACCTTAATTCCTTATAACCTTAGCAGGTCAAGTATCATGGTATCTTGGCAGTAAATGGAGGGAGGCAATTCAGAAGAAAGGGAGGGTGTCAGCAATGGCACGTCTGCACTGCCAGTAGGGATCTTCTGTTTCCCAGAGAGACCATAGGCAAAGGATGGGCCCAAACAATACTGTGTTCATCTGGGAAACTATATTTCAACAAAATACCACCGGGGTAGTTCTCAGTTTTGGTAGGAAGTTGTGTAGAATGAATCCTGAGGAATTGCATATCCCAGGGTGTACTATGTCTGTTTTGGAAATGTCTGCTTAATGTATTGCAGAAGGACAAGGTGGACATTTGAAATGCTGTAAAAAACAGTAAGTTGTATCCCAGTTAAAAAGTACAAGGACTTTGGAATTCCCATGTATTGTTCACTTAGCTCTTTTAGTAACATCTGGATTATATTTTTCATTAAGATTTCTACTTAATGTGACAACTAATCATCTTGGCAAGAGGCAAAATAGTACATTTAATTTCTGATTTAATGAGGTAAATGGAGATGAGCCACATTTGTTGCTAGTTTTGGAGCATTTGTGTGACTTATTTTGGGTGTTTCTTTATATTGAATAATAGTATCAAAAACCCCTCAAACCTCAGAAGAGGCCACCAATGATACTCTAGATTTATGAGCCTGGGATCTTTTTAGGCTCAGTTCTGCAGATGGCTGAACTCTGAGAGAGCCTCTTGGTGTGAATTGAGGGCTGCACACTTGGATCCTCCCTGGCAGAACTCTGCAGAGTCTGACTCTTAGTTAAAACTCTTCAAAGTGTTATATCTCCTTGATTGTGACAGCTGAACAACCAAAGATAATGATGGAGTCCATGTTATCTTACATGGCTTTAGGAATGTTTAGAAGAGCTTGTAGTATAAAAATGACGTAGTACTTCGGGTCTGAAAAGATTATGGCATTGCACACTGGACATTTCACTGTGTGCTCAAATCCATTCTGAGGCAGCAATATGCATAAGCCTGTATTTAAATGCTAAGTTGAGTTGGAACCTTAATCTCACCAACTCAATGAGCTTAGCAGACTTAACGTAGGAGTTAATGCAAACAAGATGGACTAGTGCACCTGAGCAGTGTTACAGGAGGTTTCCACGTGCAGCTTGGAGTGTTGGTGGTCTTCAGCGAGTGATTCTGCTCTCTATAAGGACTGTGAGTATGGTTAATGAGTCAAATTTGTCTGTGGACTCTCAATAATTTTTAAGTGAAATTGTTCAAGAAACACAAAGTAAGAGGACCAAATTTTTAACTACTGTCATGTAAATGGGTACGCTTTTAACACCAGCTAAAGTCCAGCCTGCAGTACCTAAAGGATGGCTAGAAAGAAAGCAGAGGCTGTCTCTTCACAGGGAACCACATGGAGGATAGAAGGGGAAATCGCTCCAAGTTGCACTGGGAGAGGTTTCATCTTGATATAAGAAAGACATTTTTTACAGTGAAAACAGTCAATCCCTGGAACAACCTCTTCATGGACATGATGGAGTCCCTATCATTGGAGGTTTTCAGTGCAATTGGGCCAGGTAGTAGGTAATCTTATCTAGGCTCCCTTTCCCACAGAAGGTTGCACCAGATGTTCTTTTGAGATCCCTACTGACCTGGGCAGTGCTATGATGATGTGCCTTATGCAATTCTTCTCCTTGTTTTCTGTTGTTTTATTGGACCTCATCCAAGTCACCAACTTGAACACAGTGAACCAAATTAAAAATGACTGTATAATTAAATAAGACATATTTTCACTATTAAATATATTCAGTTTCTTTCAGGATTTCCAGGATGATAAATAGTAGAGCTTCAGAGATTTCTTTCCTGAGGCTGAAATGAAGAAAAGAAACACCCTTTTTCTTTTCTAAAGCATTGGCTGCTTGAGGGAACTGAAAATAGCATCGTTAAAGATTGTAAAGGAAAACCTTGATTTTACATTTGCAGATTATAATTTTTAATTCTAAGATGAAGTTGACCTTCCTTATTGTAGTTTATGGCAATATACCATGCATAACAAACTTCCACAGCCCTTACACAAGGTGAAACATGGCGATGTATTAAAAATATATTATTAGACACTATTTTGCACAGTGTTGCTTTTGATATTTTTGAAATATCTGGAGGTTTAGGTGCTGATCATCATGTATATTAACCTGAATTAGAAACATTATTTTGCATGTATGTATGATTTCATTTATTTCATGTACACTAAAAGGATAAATCTATATTTTCCCTTCCTTGTCCAAACCATGAGCAGGTAAAAATATAGTTCATGTATGTTTTAACTTTCAACTTAAATGTTTTTTGTTTAGTAAATTCTTTTTTATCTTTTCCATGACCAATCATTAACATAATATACAATAAACTGGGAATGGGAATTGCAAAATTCAAAATGTTACGCTGTTGCCAAAAAAGAGAAAAAACTTTCTAGGTATGGATTGCTGCTAGCTAGATTTCATTCCTGTTTGAATAGAAAAAATGCAGTGTTGATAATCTGAAAAATACTTTTATGTCAGGCAGAAAAGCAGTTGTGAAGCCAAGGCAGACATCGGTTCCTGTCTGCGGAGTGGTTCAACATGTTACATGAATCTTGGGATAGAAAGTAAACCAGGGTTTTATTTTTCTGTCTTTCAGCTTAGTGCCCTTGAGACAAAGTTGAAGTCAGATTGCCTTTTTCTTCCTCTCCTTTGGCACAGTAATTGTTCCATTTCTGCCTTTGTTTCCAGTGTCAAAAGGAAGGTTGAGGCATCACCGGAATCAGTATAATGTGTGTAAGGGCTGCTAGGGGTAGTTAGGTTTGCAGGTTCAACACGTAGTGAAGCTGAACATGTTTCCCAGGGACGCACACACGGGGGAACACACACACAGAGGACACCGACGTGGCGGGTCACACCGGCTGCCACAGAAGGTCACTAGTGCAGCACACCCCCGCTCCAGCTTCACAAGGACATGCACTTTCCCCTGAGTACCAGCATGGCCCCTCTGGCCGCCTGACACCTCTGCCTGGATCGCAGCCCCTCTTGAGTTCTGGATGGGTTCCAGATTTGTGAGCTGGTCCAACTGGGTGCTTGCTGCAGACACACAGCACTCACACGCTCGTCCCACAGGCACCCTGCTTGCGAGTGCCCCCAAATACCAGCATGGACCCTCTGCCCGTCTGATACCTCTGCTGGGACCTCAGGCCTCTCCACTCGCTGGCGAGTCCAGGCTGAAGTTGGGCAGAGAATACGCAGGCACACCCCACATACAGCCGGTGTGGGGAGACACGGTCATTCACACTCCCCAGGCAGCCAGCAGCAGGCACGCAGGCTGTGACCTGCAGTCTCACTCCAGCTACCAGCTCTGAACCCCTCGCTTACCCCAGTACCCCCAGAAGATGATTTTTGGCACACACACTGTTTGCAGTTGCTCAAGGATAAAACCCTCAGTGGCTCCAGTAGCTGATGCTGTGACCCCACTGGCTGCAGTCATTGACACCACAGGCCAGGGATGCCCACACCCCAGTCTGACTCCAGTACCTGCCCCCAGATTTCACTTGTACGTGCTCAGGTCTCACCAGCAGCTGGCATGAAGTCCTTGCAGCACACACACACACGGGATAGAGAGTGAGATTACAGAGAGAGACTTAAGAAAAGATTTAGTAAGAAGACAGGACAGACTGTGGTGATCAGGTGTAGGGCTCGGCTAGACAAGCATACTGACCAGCTCTGATTGATTGACATGCAATTGGCCCCTTATCTACCTCTGCTGCCTACACTCCTCTTTGCTCCTCCCTGCTCTCCCTTCCCCTGCACATTGCTTCATCAGCTGGCAGTCTCACCGTCCCGCTCCAACATGCAAAACCCCGTATTTGCACCCTCATCTGCTGGCAAAGTCACAGTTTTGCCTGCAGTTTCTTGATAGACCATCAGTTAGTGTGACTGACTGGTTTTGATTCTGGTTATTGTTTGTTAACGCTGCTTGGACAGGTTTTATGCCTCTGTGTGTTTTGTCTCTCTCCTGCTCCTTATCCTTCCAATTGAAAAAAATAAGCATTGTCACACTCCACATATCCTTATCATGCCACTGACCAGGTTTGTTCTTATTGTGACCTCCCTTATCAAGTGTTGGTCAGGTCTTCATGGCGCCTTTGACCAGATACTCTCAAAGGAGCAGGCACCCTCTTTCCATGTAGCCTGACAAGGGCAATCACCTAAGATGGACAGTTTGTGTTCAAACTTTATGAAGTGGAAGATCTAGATTGCAGTTGTCTTACTTTCTAGGAAAAGGGTCTAAAAACCTGGTGGTTAAGCAAAATTATGTTTAATTTACGTCACTTTGCAGGGGATGTAGGTAGTTGTGGTGAAGACTCCGAATAACGGGTGTCTTTCAGGCATTGAGGGAGGAGATGTCATTTGATTTGACATTAGATTGCTTCGGGGTGTAAGAGAGAAACAGCCAACTGTGTTCTTGGATCAGGACGCTTCTGACCTAGGATATGCAGATATCAGATGATGGCTATTCAGAGAACTGTCAGGACAACCGAGGAGGCGTATAAAGGAGCATCTGAACCTGTAAGGTTAGGCACTACTGGGACATAAATAGGTGGGCTCATTATGACTGAAATAGCTATTGGATCACATTGAAGTGTGTATTTCTCTGAGACTCTGGTGCTGTGCAGACATATAGTAAGGAAAGAGACTCGCACTAAGGGAGTGCTGGCCAATGGCTCAATGCCTGAGTGGAGACCAGTGATGAGCGTCGTTCCTTAGGGGTCAATGTTGGGACCGGTCCTGTTTAACATCTTCATCAGTGACGTGGATGATGGGATAGAGTGCACCCTCAGCAAGTTTGCTGACGACACCAAGCTGTGTGGTGCAGTCGACACGCTGGAGGGAAGGGATGCCATCCAGAGGGACCTGGACAGGCTGGAGAGGTGGGCCTGTGCCAACCTCATGGGGTTCAACAAGGCCAAGGGCAAGGTCCTGCACCTGGGTGAGGGCAATCTCAAGCACAAGTACAGGCTGGGTGGAGAATGGATGGAAAGCAGCCCTGAGGAGAAGGACTTGGGGGTTCTGGTGGGTAAAAAGCTGGACATGAGCCAGCAGTGTGTGCTGGCAGCCCAGAAAGCCAACCGTATCCTGGGCTGTATCAGGAGAAGTGTGGCCAGCAGCTCGAGGAGGTAATTCTCCCCCTCTACTTTGCTCTCGTGAGACCCCACATGGAGTCCTGTGTCCAGCTGTGGAACCCTCAACATAAGAAGGATATTGACCAGTTGGAATGAGTCCAGAGGAGGCCACAAAGATGATCATAGGGCTGGAGCACCTCTCCTATAGGGACAGGCTGAGAGTGTTGGGCTTGTTCAGCCTGGAGAAGAGAAGGCTCTGGGGAGACCTTATTGCAGCCTTCCCGTACCTTAAGAGGGCCTACAAGGAAGCTGGGGGGGACTTTTTACCAGGGCCTGTTAGGGACAGGACAAGGGGTAGCAGGTTTACAATGAAAGCAGGGAGATTTAGATTAGATATCAGGAAGAAATTCTGCAGGGAGAAGGTGGTGAAACACTGGCACAGGTTGCCCAGAGAAGCTGTGGGTGCCCCATCCCTGGAAGTGTTCAAGGCCAGGCTGGATGAGGCTTTGAGCAACCTGGTCTAGTGGAGGGTGTCCCTGCCCATGGCAGGGGGGTTGGAACTGGATGATCTTTAAGGTCCCTTCCAACCCTAACCATTCAGTGATTCTATGAAAGTCTCAATCATAAAAAGTTCACAGTGTAATTAAATGAGAAAGAAACAGAGCACAAGCAGTAAAATGATTTCCTTGAAGTCTCACAGGTCATCAGTGGAAGATTAAATTAAATAACCAGTCTTTTTCTGAATTTCGATCTAGTGCCCATTACATATACACTCTTATTTTTACTTCTTTCTACACCTCATATTCTTAATGAAGGATGCAATATAGTATGAAATGCAGTAGAGGTTCCCTCTAGTGATATTGAATCATTTACTTCTTTTTGAAATGTTGTCGCATGCATATTAAAAAGTAATGTTTTAATAGCAGCATAGTTTAGTGGTTTGCATGTCTTTGTGGTAGGATTTTATTAATCTTTCCTGTCGAAGCTTGGATTATACCTGTCATGCTTCATGTAGATCAGCAAAGACATTCTTGTAATAGTCCAGAATCCCTAAGCATTTCTTTGCCTCTTTTGAACTGCATCGGGTTGTTTTTTTAAATTCTTTTGTTCTTCAGATTTTCTCTTGAGTGTGGAATTCCTTGAGTAAGCAAAGAGTTTTGTCTGATACCCGGGGATAGTAGGAAAATTCACATCATTGTGATTAAACTGTGAGAATTTCCAGGAATAGTTTGTGACTATATCATTAGAAAAAAGTCTTGCTTTGAAAATGTTGATGTTAGTACCTTGTGAAGAGCAAGCTTATTTTCAAGTTGTCCTTTACATCCCAATACAGCACACATCAGAGTTTCACTGCAGGGGAACCTGTAGTGTTCTTAACCTGTCTCCAAGACAGCAGATGATCACCTTCTGAAACTGCAAAGATGTGGAAATTCAGAATATTTATGGTTAATGCAGAAGTATATAGAACAAAAGTATCTCAAACCAGGTATAAATAGCTAGACCTTAAGATTGACTGTAAGGTAACTGACTGTTCTAGACCGTGATAGGCTATTTGCATTTGACAAGAGGAATAATACTGTGACCATGAAAATAATTAACTGTTGGCTTGTTTTGTGTTTTATTTTTAATATGTATGTGAATTGCTGAAGGTAAAATTTTAGAGTTTTTATTACAGGAATACGAAGGAGGAACAGACTCAGTTTTTAGTTGGTGGTACACATTTTCGGTGTTCGTGCAAAGGCACTGCAGCTCCAGGGCATTGCTGACTGAAGCTGAATCTGTCCCTGTGTCAGTGAATAATAGTATGTATTTAGGTAGTTCTCATCTCTCACAAGCATTTCACAGGTTAAATTCCCAACAGAATTTAAGTATATTACCATTCCAAAATCTGTATGGGAATGATAAGAATATCAAATAATCTGTATTAAAATGATGATAATATTAAATACACCACAAAGGTTTTAAAAAGAACAAAGGGTGGGGTAATTCAGGCCTATAGACAAGAACATTGAAGAAAGGTACAGTTGATTCTCGTCACTGAAAGTTGATCAGAACTGAACAACAAAACCACAAGTTTGTTGATTCAGTGTCACTTTTCTTTCTCAGCCATCTTATTGTCCTTATAACTCCACAGTCCCTATGTTGTCTTGTTGCATATAGGCCTTTCAACCACCTGTATCTGCTGCTTTAAGGCACCCAGGCTGCAGCTATTTCCACAGGTACCTTGCTGGGTGACCAGCAAGAGGATGACGGGGATAGGTGCTGAACGTGTGGAGCAGTACAAGAGTTATTGCATATGTAGTCTTTCCCTTCTTTATATAATGTGTGGACACGAGACTGTGAAAAAAGGAAGAAGTGACATTTTCTTACTCTGGTCAGTTCTTGGGGTACCTTTGAGTGGATGCAGGGTCCTTTAAAATTCAGGGAAAGGTAAGGTTAGCAAAACATGAGAGCAGATTAGTGTCAACCAGAGCAGTTAGACTCAATAAAATTTTCACAAGGATATCAAGGGAAAATGGAGGACTTCAGAGAAAGTAAGCTTATTAATAAATGAGTAGGAGATTAAATTAATGATTAATGACTCTAAGTAGCCAAGTGCCTAAGTGATTTAAAAAAAAATCAATCTTGGCAAAAAAAAAAAGAAGAAAAAGGGAAGTCATGAGGAAACAGAAGCGGGTTGGCACACGGGGATCTACCCCAAGTCTCAGGCGAGACGGTTGTGCAATCCTAGGTGAAAAGCTGGTACTGAATCAGGAGGCTGAGAGCCGCAATCTGGCCTTGGCTTATTTTTTCTTCTCAGATCACGCTCACGCAGTTTATCTGTGAGTGCACACTGTTTCAGCTACACTGATTTGCACGCTGTGCAGCAAGGACTGACAGCTGATGAGGAATCGCTGCCTCTGCAGCAGCCGACTGTTCGATACCTGGGTTCGGTTGATCAGGAGAACTCCTTACACTGCTTTTCTCTCTTACAGTCTGTGTTATCATCTGGCCCTTAGTAAATAAGAGGGATGAATTGTGGTTGGACTTAAACCAAGTCGAACAAAAATAAATTTGCAAATTGTGTAAATATGAATGGACCCTGTGAATTTTAACACATTTCATGACAACTGTAATTTATTCTAAAAAATGTAAAACGGCGAAGGCACCAGAAGATTAAGATAGAAAGCTAAGGTGGAATTGATCATCAAAACCAGAAGAGGGCTGGAGGGAAATGATCTTCATAAATCCTGTTTTGTCAGTCTAAATTAAATCCTTAAGGATGAGAGGAATACCCTTAGAAACAAATAGTAAATTAAAGAGTATTAGACAGTTAGTTTAGAAAAGACCCATGTGCACTAAGTAAAATGATATTTTAAATAATGAATCACATTCCCAGAATGTTATTACTGTCAGTGATTAAAAAAGAAAAGAGTGAAGAGAGGGATAGATGTAATGTACGTAGAGTCCTTTTCGCTCTCGGATAACAATTCAAGCTATTGTTAATTGTCTTCAGAGCCCCAAGCAGTCTATAATTAAAAAAACAGAAGGTTTGTCTCACCCTGTGTTCACTCAAAGCAGTTGTTTTTCATAAAAGTTGGGTTTGCATTCATGTATGTATGTATACTTATAGTACATCTACATACAGGTTAGCAGTATTTGTGCTTTTTCCTCTGCGTGTGTACGTACATGTATTCTTTGCCCTCAATATATGTATCAGGCTGGGCAGTTGGAATGGGATAGCCTGACTAATAATAAGAGGTAATAAATAACCTATTCATCTTAAGGAGGAACACAGGATAAGAAAAAGGGATTTATTTTAAATCACCTTTTCTTTTACATATTTAATAATATTTAGGTTCAGAGTATGCTAGGGTATAAACAACGCAGTAGAACTGAAAGAGATTATTTTGGAAAGAAAAAGAGAAAAAAAAAAAAAACCCAAAACCAGAATAAAACCTCAAACACAGCCAAGAGTGAGAACAGGTTTATTGTAGTTGGCACAGGAGCTGTGCCTCTGTGTCAGCATTAACTTCTCTATGGTTACATGGTTTAGTGCTTTAAAAATTTAAACCTACATTTCTTCCTATATTTTCATTACCTTGAAAAATATTTATTGAAAAGGACACCACTTTTCTAGCAAATATTGCTGAAAGACGTCTCTTTGTGGATTTCATTATTAATATTGAGAAATATTTCTAGGATTGGTAAATATCCAGGAAATTCAAGTATCTGTCTGAATTTTCCAGAAATGCCTACAGTGCCAAGTTTTAGAAGAATACACTGGTAGTTTTCTAGACAAGGCAGCCAAGCGTATGACACACTGGGGAAACCACTGGCTATGGTGGTTATCACCATACTGAATATGTTATATTGAATCCTGTGTTCAGTTTTGGGCCCCACACTGCAAGAAAGACACTGAGGTGCTGGAGCGTGTCCAGAGAAGGGCAACGAAGCTGGGGAAGGGTCTGGAGCAGAAATCCTGTGAGGAGCAGCTGAGGGAACTGGAGGAGGCTCAGGAGGCTCAGAGACCTTACCGCTCTCTACAAATACCTGAAGGGAGGTTGCAGAGAGGTGGCTGTTGGTCTCTTCTACCAAGTGACAAGCGATAGAAGAGAAATGGCCTCAAGTTGTGTCAGGGGAAGTTTAGATTGGATATTAGGAGAAATTTCTTCACCAAAAGAGTTGCCAAGCGTTGGAACAAACTGCCCTGGAAAGTGATTGAGTCACCATCCCTGAAGGTATTTAAGAGACATGTAGATGTGATGCTAGAATATGGTTTAGTGGTGGACTCAGCAGTGCTAGGTTAATGGTTGGACTGGATGATCTTAAGGATATTTTCCAGTCTAAATTATTTTATTATTAATTTTTTTTCTCTAGATAAAAAAATATATAAACACCAGTGGTTCCTTAAAACAAGTTTCCTGGGATACCTAGATGAGGATTAGTTCATGCAGATATTCTGTAAACAGCAGTCTGGCCACTACAGGGTAGTATTATGGACATAAGCACTGACGGATGAAAACTTTTCCTAGGACTGTGATATTAAGTCGTCGCACCAAGTGGCTTCTAGGAAAAAAGTAGGTAACTTAAATTATTTTGTTACAATTGTCAAAAAGAACACGCAGAACTGCCTGATATTATGAGACTGACGCAAAACACCTGTGGTAAAACTGAGAGCAGCAATTTTTGTGAGCTTTTGCTATGTTGTTGGGTCGCAGTCATCAAACCACCAGGCATAACTGTTAGGCTTTATACACAAGCTGAGCTGCTTACATATTCATATAACTACTGTCATATAACTCGTACAGCTTCTCAGATTGAAACTGCAGACAAAATAGCAAATAGATGTAATGTTATCACAAATCCTGAGAAAACTGCAAGATGTAGCAAGAGTTAATTTATGTGGTAGGATCTTAATTCTCTTGCAAATGCCTTCCTGAAAGGATTCAGAAGAAATTAGAAGAGGATTCAGTCTGTGTCATTTAGGCCCCTCCTTAGCCCCTAAATTTTAGATGCAGCATCCTTATTGTAATTGTCGACAGTGAAAAACGGGTCACTAAATTAGGAATAAAGGGTATCAGCAGTTGAATAGAAAAAGTGATTCTGGTTAAGTTGACCTGCACTGATTCAATCAGGAATAGTTTGTTTGACTTTAAAGATGTTATTTTACGTAGTGTCTGTAGATAGTATTTTGAAATGTAATTAATATTCCTCTGAAATTAAAAATTCATTCTATGTATCAACTGTGCAAATCTAGGTTTCTGCATATCATAACTTGTATAGGATGCATATACTGTATGTGTAGATCAAAAACATATAGCATACAAATGATATAATGGGAATTAGTAACACCTAGTAGGGTCAATAGGATGTGGTAAGTACATCATAGTATCACCAGCTTCATAAAACCAGAATTTTCACTGTATCTGCGAGAGTTTTCCAAGTAATTAAATTTTTTACAGTAAAGTTTTGTTTTAAATATCTTAAGTGCGTTTTCCTTTACCAGTTGAGTTTACATAGTTTAAAATCCCTTAACTCGATGCTGGAGAACACATAAAGTCTATGAGGAGTTCAATGAGGACTCAAAATGAAGCATAGAAGGAAGTGGTTTATACATTTAAATTATATACTGCACAATATTTAGGCAATGAACTGTATCTAATGTATATTTAATATTGCTTAGCATTCTTATGCTGATTGGAATGAATGAGTGCTGTTGTAATAAAATAAGATTTACTTAGGTAGTACAAAACTACCACTGAAATACCTTTTGAATGAGAAAGATGAACTATGTTTCATCTTGAATGATAATACTAATGAATAAAATAAATCTATGTAACAGAGGTAACAATCTAATTTTTTTTCAAATTGTGCTTCAGCGATCTTATTATTAAATCATAGTGGTCAAAGCTTGAAGTTTATATATTTTAACAACATTTAGCATGTTTCTGTTACACCAAACTAAAAAATTTCATGTCAAATAGATCCCTGTTCATTTAGTAGTAAGAAGGCTAATTCTTATGGAGCTACATGATTTTTTTCTAAAATAACCCAGAGGAACTAATAGAAGTTTCAGATTAATGGTGTTTCTTAATTTCTGTGTGAAACCAAAAATCTCATAATAATATTATTCAGTTTGTTACAAAGCTGTTAAACTTCTTTAACTTATTATAGGTGCTTCCTTAGAGTTACTATATACAAAAGCATCATAAAGTCAGTGGCTTCCTTTTGTTTGCTGCATGTTACTGGAATTTAAAACATAAAATCGAAGAAACTCTCCTTTATAATTTTAATTTCTGTTTGTATGTTGGTTTGCTAAAATCTGTTCTCTACAAGATTTTTCCATGGTTCAGATATGGGGCAAGAAGACACTGTGTAATTTTGCTTAACATTACAATCAGTATCAGAGGACAAATCTTTAGAAATCAAGTTGTGAAAATTGACATGATGAGTTATACTACTCACTGGAAGATAAAGAATTTTAAATATATAATTTTATAACTGAGCTTTATGTGTAGAGATTGATCTGTAGACAACAAGCCAATTTTATTTGCCTTGGTAATTCAGGAAGTAAACAGTTCTGAGTTCATGCGTGACACGTGCTGTATAAATTTTGTGGTATCCCATTTTCTGATAGACATTTCATAAAACCTAAAAAAATTAAAGGGATCCATTCATGCACTGAAAGATAAACTAGGCTCTCTTTAACTTGCTTAAAAATCTGAATCTTTCTAGACCTAACACCGACTTAACTTTTTCATGAGAAAATCTGTGTTGGCCAAAGTGACTAGAAGATGTGAAGATCCCTGCAAGCTAAAGCAGAATGAAAATAATTTCATTTTCTGAAGTAAAATCACTTATTTTAAATGTTGGCTTTTCAGCATACAATTTAGGTTGCTGTAGCATTTTTTATAGCATCTTGAAAGAGTGCAACTAAATGCAGGGAGATAGCGGTGGACATAAAGGAGCACTTGTACGTATATATTTGAATTTTGTCCCAGCCCTATGTCAGAGAGAGAGCAGATGCTGAATCTAAAGCAGTAGCTGAGTAATGTGTAACACCTAAGAGGCAAATACACAGTGAATATATGTTGAAGAAAAAGGTCTGCAACAATAGTATATCCTGGAGAGACAAACAGCTAAGTATTACACAACCTAAGCAATAAAGGTGCTTATACCAAGCTACCAAGTGGACTTGAGAAGTATGTTCATGTGCAGAAGCGAAGAATCTGATCCTATGCTTGGAATTATGCATTAATTTTGTATCTTTTAAGCTCCTAATCATGCAGTCAGCTCATGCAAAGAACTCCACTAAGTTACTGGTACTGCTCAAGAGTTTTCAGGATTGGGACCGTAATCAGCATTTTCCTGATTTCTCACTCTTGCAGCATGTATGGAGCTAATTGGTGTTTTGACTGAGTCAACAAAAGAATGGTAATGCCAATGAATCAAAGGAAATTGTTCTCATTAGAATGTGAAGCTAGAGAAGTATTGCTTTGCAGAACAAATATTATACTCAAAAAATATTCTCATTAAAACAAATTGCCCTTTGTGGCATAATAAAACTGGTGTAAAGAGAAACATCTGGCAGAATTATATAACCTATTGCAGCGTAACATTTGGAATGAATTAATTTATTTTGTTGTCATAAACTGCTTTTTGGGCTTCTCCACATTTTATCCAGATTTAAATGTATCAGTGTGTTGCTTTATGTTATTTTATCTCACTCAACTTGTATTTCCGTTAACGTCATTTTATACTGCGCGTAACAAAACCTGGAAGATGGGATATGTTGGAATTAAAGGAAGTTCAGACAGGGTTTGTGGACCTTTGTGTACAGTAGCACCACTTTTCATCACTAAGTGTTTTACAAGGCTTCCAGCATGTGGAGACACTGAAGTGCAGGTGTCCCAGTGTTGAGAAGAAAATTTGCCTTACAGTAAGTAATAGGAAAAATGATGTTCTGGAACTTTATCTAGAATGTCTCCATTTTGCCCTTCATGTTTGTAATATAAGTAGTCTCCACTCCTTTTACAGTCAGTGGAAAAAATGAGGCATACTCGAGGCTTAGTCCGCTCAATCCGCGTTGCATGCAACTGTTAAAAAATGTATCTAGAATTGGTGCCTGAAATACACATCTACGTTGCAGATGGCTGTCTTTGCTTAGATCACTTGCACCATGAGTGGTATACTTTGAATTTGATGAAGAGGTGACTGATTTTTAACATTATTGTGAAATGTGCTCAGAAAGGTCACAGGTTTTTTATTATGAGCCTGCAGTTGCTGGCCACTTAAAAATACTTAGTTCCTACAGATTTTAAAGATACCATACCATATGCTGAGTAGAGATCTGAAGTGTTTATACACAATAATAAGATGGAATGTAAATAATGTAGAATAATACAGATTCCAAAGAGATGCCAGATTAACTGACTGTATTTTATGCCTAATCGCAGTGTTTCAAACCTCAGCCTGCAATCATCAGACTACCAACTTCAGAAGTAGGGGAGTAGGACACACATTGCGTATCCATTCCTGCTGTATAAGCCAATGTTTTTGTGAATTAAGCAGAGGTTCATGATACTAAGTACCGAGAGAAAAAAAAAAAGCTGTTTATTAAAAGAAAGAATGGTGGGTTGAAACAGAGGAGAGAAATCCAGAAAGATTTAAAATCAAAATAATCCAGAAAGCCAAAGTAACACTTCCTGGACCCTTCTGCCCTGTTGGTAACCAAGGACAAGGAATGTTAGCTACATCTGTTAAATGGAGGTAAAGGGGAATTATTCAGAGCAACAGCACTGCAAGCTAAGTAAGAAAAATACATTATACATGGTGAAGCCTTTCACACAAGGACAACCTTCATAACACATAAATGAAAGAGTTGACATATATACAAAGATATTCCTCAACACAAAATTAATTTCAGTTCAGTGATATCTTTGAATATGTTTTTAGTCTGTATCTCTTACCATTTTTTCCCCTAGAACAGCCTGTTTTAAAACTGAAACCACTGCTAAAAATTTATGAACCTAAAAATTAAGGTGTACAAAACCATTTTCTTAACCACATTTTGTAAAAGTTATAGAATCATAGAATGGTTAGGGTTGGAAGGGACCTTAAAGATCATCTAGTTCATGTTCATGTGCTTATTGTATTGGTGGTGTCTTAGTTCAGTTAATAAAATATTACAAGCTGTTTCCACTGAGTGTGTGTACAGCAATATGCTCAGATGTTGAAGTTATACCTACAAAGCTATTTTTTGAGAGGAAGGAAAGGGATTAAAATAACAATATTACATTCTATGAAGAAGAACGCTTCATCTATTGTATATTCTAACAATCAAAGTCAAATCAGACACCCCACCATTTACCTTCTTAATTAGATTGGTGATCTGTTTACCTTTCAAGTATGTTAAAAAAAAAATAATCCCTTCCTTGTGACTAGACCTTCAAGAACCATAGATGATTCTCAATAATATCATTGTCTCTATGATAATTCAAAAAATTCATATAATAAAACATTTCTTCAAAATAATCGTGTATGCCCAGAATCTAAATTCCTTTTCATCTGATAAATGCTGATAAATTTGCTGCAGCTGGCAAAGAAGGAAGTGACTGTATATTTCCTTACAGTTACTGTCTATCAGGCTTCTTTGAGCTTTTTAGACAACCACGGAAGAAAATGAATAAGCATGATGTCAGTAAAGAAGCTGTGATACAAGATTTTAAGGGTAAAAGAACCTCCACTAAACAGCTCATCTGGTGAAGACATACTTCCAATTTTAATGTCATGCTGTCGTTCAAAACCATGCCAGTGGATTAAACCTGAATATATGTATATATACACATATATATTCTATTTCTTTTTTGTTGGTTTTTTTTGGGTTTTTGGGGTTTTTTTGTGAACATACAAATGAGGTTAATGCATGAAATTTTGTGGACTTTGCACTTTAAAAACTATTTTTAAGTATATTCTTGGAAGAAAATTTAGTCTTCTGATAGTATTCCTCAACATATTATGTACATATTACATACTCAGTGTATACAGAAGATAAAAGCAGTTACAACATCCGGTCCAAAGTCCATTTAAGTCAGGAGAAATAATTCCACTAACTTGAATGGGTAGAGCCCTCTCCACTTATGTTTTCAATCTGAATAGCTAGCCTGTGCAAACAGTCTTTAAATAATTCTTCTAGAAACATGAGGAATTTCTCTAGAAATTGTACAGAGAATTTCAATTCATGATGATTTGACCTTAACCATCCCAGTAAGACCTAAGGAGTATTTTGAAGTAACTGAAGTAGTGTAAATACTTTGTTATTGGCATCTGTGGTAATTGTAAATGCTTCTAGCAATATCTGGATTTATGTTCAAGCATATTATGTCAATTTATAGAATTATGTGTGAGTCTGAAAAAGTTTGAGGTGAAGACAGATAATTCTTTTTCAGGAACTTAGTTGTTTCAAGCTAATTTTGTCATGCTTTGAATATTACTTCTGAAGCAAACTGAAGTATTTGACACATTTAAAAAATAAGATAATGATCTTATTAGTAATTTGTTGGATTATGTTTCCTGTTATTATATTTGTTATGTCTTGACATCAAGAACATGACTGAATGACACAGAGAAATGAAGAAAGGAGAATGCGTATTTAAAGGATCTTTCAATATGAAAAAAAATCCAAGTATGATATTGAAAATGCTATCTGAAATCAGCATCTGTACTTCATCATTGCCTGTTGTAGACAAGTTCTATGAATACAACTTTGAATTCAAGATGTTTCATTTAAAATGTCTGATAAAGAACAATCATTTCAGATTACCCACATATTATCTTGGGTTCTTTAAGTGCAGAGTAAGTAATGAAAAGAACATGTGTAGTAAAGCGATTTAACTAAATATTGTGGTGGACTTTCATAAAAGGTTCTGGTAATTGCCTTTGCGTTTCTGACAAGAGTGAAAAACAGGTGTAGAAGTGTAGAAATATAGATTTACAAATTGGTTGCCACCCATTGATTAACTGTTTGCATACACTACTGATTCTGCAAAGCACAGCAAAGCAGTGCTTCCAAATTACACTGATGAAACAAACAACAATGTTATTAGTTAATGAGAGAAATTTCAACCCAGTATTGTAATAACAAATGTGCGAGGCAACACTAGCAGCTGCTCTTGGAATGCAAAACAGAACAGCTTCTGAGGCACGACCTACTTACCATCATTGGCTTTTCTGGGCCATGTGCAGAAGTTGTGTTACACTCTTAAGGTCTCACAGGGATTCATTTATTGGCCATGTGAGTGACAATGAGCCTTATTAATATGACAAAGAGTAGTAATAAGGTTTTACAAATCAGTTTCTGTAATATGAATTGTAGGTATCCCGGTCTGAAGACAGTCACTGTTTGTGTAAGACCGGCCACCATATTTAATCAAGACCTAGGAGCCATTATTATAGGTAAATAGCCAGACTAAGTTCACATAAAAATAAGAACATAATAATACATTCAACTTAAGAAAAAAATGTGATCGTTGATGGTGTACGAAGACCACAAGAATCTTAGTGGTATTTAATTTTTATGACAACCACAAAAATATACCTATTTTATTCTAGCATGAATTAATCCATTTTTAAGCCTGTAGAATCATAGTATCATAGAATGGTTTGGGTTGGAAGGGACCTTAAAGATCACCAAGTTCCAACCCCCCTGCCATGGGCAGGGACACCCTCCACTAGACCAGGTTGCTCCAAGCCTCATCCAGCCTGGCCTTGAACACTGCCAGGGATGGGGCATCCGCAGCTTCTCTGGACAGCCTTTTCCAGTTCTTTACCATCCCCACAGTGAAGGTCTAAATCTACTCTCTTTCAGTCTAAAGCCATTACCCCTCATATTATCACAACATGTCCTTTTAAAAAGTCACTCTCCAAGCCCATCACAGAAGGCCAGCATATTTTTCAGACACAATTTGCCCTTAGTGAAGCCATGTTGGTTTTCCTACTAATGTACATGAATGTTTCTGAATAACATTTTTAAAAGTAGTTCTTCAGTGCAAAGAGCTGGGATTCAGCTCATCTAATTATAGATGTTTTCAGTTAGGTTTCTACAGCTGAGGTAGTTTTTATAGTTGGGTAGAGAAATGGACATTTGCAAGTCATGACTGATCTCTTCCATATTAGTTTCCACATTTGAGAGTGG
Organism: Rhynochetos jubatus; assembly: GCA_027574665.1. Lineage (NCBI taxonomy): Eukaryota > Metazoa > Chordata > Aves > Eurypygiformes > Rhynochetidae > Rhynochetos > Rhynochetos jubatus. The sequence continues at coordinate 82,773,731 of CM050649.1, read as the reverse complement.
GAGGATTTATACATGAGTATGTTCCAGTATATTTCTCCCCATAAAGTGAGGCTATATAACTAAGCCATATTTTGATGTTTACACTGAAGATAAGGGGAGAGCAGTGTTCCTCATAAGTAAAAAGTTCAGCACAGAAGCTTTTGAAATTGAGACAGCCCTTTGAGAGTGAAATTCAGTCCTGTGTGAGGTAAGGCTATTATATTCCCTGTTAAAAAAAAACAGGTAGGGAAGTGGAAGAGGGGTAAAAGCCTGTGCCGTGGTTTTATGTCAGCTCAAGGAGGAGGTGTGTGTGTTTGCGATCCCTCTTTATACCAAGGACCTGGTTATAGGCGGTTACAGGGAGGAGGAAGTTTTAAAACTCATTATTTTCCTGACCCATATCCTTTCACATGCCAAATCGTAATAATTCTGCCCAGAACTGAATTATCACCACAGCTGCTTTAGGGTCTTGAAGACTTCTCAGTGCAGACGTTCGCTGTCTCAGTAAGTCTCCCTGTCCTGCTGTCTCTAAAGCACGTTTCTCTAAACCAAAGCGTAACAACTCTTCTTAATCCCCTTTCTCACAGACCACCCCAAATTCCATCCTGTCTCTGTGTCCAGCTCTAAGTTCTCCCAAACCTTATCCATACCAAGTCCCCAAGTATGTTCTGTCCTGAGACCTTATCCCACATTCTTGTGGGTCCTCTAACACATCACAGGACTTCCCCATTCCTCCAAATCCAAGACCTGCCTGTGCTCATTGCTTACCCCAGGAACATCAGCAGGACTGCTCAGCTCCTCCTGCCCCTTGTGCTGCCAGCACCCATGTCTGCACCCCCATGCACCACTGACAGCTGCTGGGCTCCCCCATTGGTTCATCCACTGGGAAAAATGAACCCTAGGTTTGGTTCTTCCAGCTGAAATTTTGGGGCAGATAATGACTACAGAACCATTAGGGAGAGACAGCAAAACACCTGGGTGACCCATGGTCCAATCAGCTCCATAATTATCTTCACATGTTAAGAGTGAGGAGCATTAAACTTTAATAGTCAAAAATTATTTCTTGTTTCTTTTCTCAAATGCTACTTGCTTTCACTTAACTGAGACTCTTGTAACTGAAAATAATAAAAACTTCATCGCCACCTAACACAAGTCTTTAAACAAGAAACACAAGTCTTTTAACAAGAGCCTGTGAACTGGTATCTTTCAGAGAACTTTTTCGTACTTCTTTATTATTATTATTTGTAATACTTCTTAAGAATTCATCAGCAGGAGCAACAAAGGTCCCTTACAACTTGCTGAGATCTCATTCCATTACAGAAAACTGCTTTTCAGTATTTTGGTAGGACGAGCGGTTTCACTGGAAAATGCTGATCGAGTGGCTGTTTACACATTCCACAGACAGCTATTGATTGAAGAAAAACTTTTGAGATAAACCCCAGAAAGTGTCTTCCTTGAGTTAACATGTTTCTGGTCTCATTTTCTAGAAGTCTGCTGCAGTCTCTAGGGACTTCGACTTTTGCATCTTGTGACTAATTTGCTGTCTCTTTAGTATTGACTTGCCTCCAAACTTCTCACTGTCCTATGATTATCTACGCTCAACAGTTAATTTATCAGATGTCCTGGCTATCAGACTGCTGGGCTCAGGTAGACCCTTGGTTCTGTATTTGCTGGGCCATTTGTTAGCCCACCTGGCAACCTTAGATTCTCATCTCCCTTGACTTTGCAATCAGCAGTCAGCAGTTCCTCCTAGCATTTCCTTCCCATCTCTATGTGATCTTGTAGATCACCAGTCTTCTCTTCTGGTTTTTCATGAGGGTACTGAGCACCCCAACCGGCTCAAGAAGTCAGAAAACTGTAAAGTCTAGGAAACAAAGGAAGCATTATGTTTTCAAGAACAACTAGGTAGCTCTTGTCTAGCTTGTTTTTTAAAATCTCACTGACAGATACCTTGCACCCTCATAAGGCAATCTGTTCCAGACCGTATCTATCACTTCTAGTAAGCTTTTTTTTAATGCCTAGATTAATCTCCTTTTCCACAGTTAAAGCTTATTATTACTTATGCTACCCACAATGGACATGAAGAATGGTTTATTCTGTTCCTCTCTGCAGTTACCTTTTATCATGTCTTTCCTCAGTTTTAGGCTGGATTCAACTTATATTTTTCATTACAAGTAATGTTTAAATCATCATCTGTGATGATTTTTGTTGTTGTGTCCTCTATTCCTTCTAGACAATCCACAGACTTTTCGAATTCTGGTACCAAAATCAAATACAATATTGCAAGGAAAGGTGTCTTAAAGCCAGCTACAGCAGAAAGTTTATTTACATACTTTATGGGCTACTGTCTCTTTTTTATACACCAATAGCATAGTCTTTTCCTTTCCCACATGGCATAGAAGACTCATATTCAACTTGATAACCACTAAAACCCCCAGATGTTTTCTTTCCTGCAGGTAGTTATTACAGAGCCTCGATTTGTGCCATTGATTACTTTGCCCGAGTATAGTATTTTTCACTTCTTTTTAGGGAAATTCATCCTGTTTTTATGGAACATGTGTCCAATATGCAGTGGTCATTTTAAACTTTAGTTCTGTCAGCAAAAATGCTTACAGGTATCCAGCTTGGCAACAACTTCAGATTTCAGAATTTCGAATTTCTTAATACTTTCATTTTATCATACTGCTCATTAAGGAAAACATTGATTAGGCCAACAGTAGAATAAAAGAAGGTTTATTCTTGTTTAACAGGTAGCCATTGATACCTCTCTGAATATAGTTTTCCAACTGGTTTTCCATAGAAGGGTAACTTAATTTAGACCATTTTTAGTCAGCTTTTGAGAACATTATGTTATCATCAGAAGCTTCACTAAAGCTTTTTTTGCATGTTGGTCATGGTTTAACACCAACCAGCAACTAAGCACCACACAGCCACTCACTCACCTCCCCCCTCCCCCAGTGGGATGGGGGAGAGGATCAGAGGAAAAGACAAGAAAACTCCTGAGTTAAGAACAGTTTAATAATTGAGAATAAATAAAATTATTATATTAATAATGCTAATGATACTAATAATACTAATATTACTACTACTAATATATAATGGCAATTACCACTATTTAATGAAAATAAAGGGAAAAATCTCCCAAATGATACTGTTGCTCAGCATGCACCAACTGACATTCAGCCAGTCCCTGAGTAGTGAGACCCAGAGCCCAAGAGACAAGAAAACCCCAAGAGTCAGACTCCCAGCCCACTCCCCCAGCATATATACTGAACATGACATTTTATGGAATGAAATATCCCTTTGGTCAGTTTGGGTCAGCTGTCCTGACTGTCTCCTCCCAGCTTCTTGTGGAGAAGCAGCTTCTTGTCGAGAAGAAGCTGGGAACAGGGGTGCAGTATCAGAAACTAAAAAAGCCCTTGACTTGATATAAACATTGGCAACAACTGAAAACATCAGTATGTTGTCAATATTCTCTCAGCACAAATCCAAAACACAGCCTCATACTAGCTACTGTGAATCAAATTAACTCTATCCCAGCCAAAACCAGGACACGACTAAACCAGTAAAATCTTGGTTTACTCTCTCTCTGACACACGCACACACACCTACACCCCTCCCCCCACTTACAGAAATTGTTTTAGAAAAATTGTTTTGGCTTTTAGTCATCATCCCTTTTGCTGGGGTTTGTAGTCTTTTTGATTGCTAATATACACCATTATTTTTCTAGAAATGGAAATTAGTTTGACTGTTACATGGTTTTCTAGCTCTTCTTGCTTTCCTTTTTTTAAGGATAGATAGGTAACTTGTTTGATTTTTTTTTTCCCAGTCTTCCAGAATCCCATTTATCATCCATGATATTTTTAAGTGCTTCAGAAATTGCTTCAGCAAATTCTCTATACTCCCTGAATTTCGTCACGCCTGGATGATTTAAAACCAACTAACTTATGTTTGTATTCTCTAACCTGTTTCCTTTTTTCTATCTTAAATGCTTTGCTGTTTGTGTTAATTACATTATCTGCCCAGTTGCATCTAACCTTTTTAGTGAAGACTGAAGCAGTAAATGCATTAAACATTAAGGGTTTTGTTAGTGCCAGGAGTTGATAGCTTTTTTCCCTTTTTAGTAATGAACCAACTTTTTCCTTTGCCTTCCGTGGACACACACCTACTGTCCATCTTTCATAAGGTCTAGGTCTTCTTGCTTTCTGTTTTGTGCAACAGATTATTATCAGTCCATCCAAAGAAACTGTTGGATAGTCTGCATTTCACTATATTCTTTTCCCCAGAAATATTTAGTTAGAGGTAAGAATTATGTCTGGTTTTATGTTTCAGGCAATATTTCTTAGTTGCTTGTAAGAATTATTGTTATCTGTTCAGTCTTTCTGGTTTGTCACTAGTACAACAGACCCCCACCTTCCTCTCCTCATTGTTATAGAAGGTAACAGAATAAGCTGTCAATAACAGAAAACATGATGGAGACATATGACAAATCATATACTTTTATCTATTTTTTAACAGGAAAACAGATGTAATATTAATGATATTTCAGACAAATTTCATGGCTTCATATAGTTGTAAGAGTAGCTAGAATATTTATGGCATTTAATGTATGCTGATCAAATAATAAAAAATCCTCACTGCCTCCTTCTCATGCAAGCAAGTGTATTATGCTGACATTGCAAAGGAATAGAAATAGAGGGCATTACAGGACTTCCCCAAATCTTCCCAGCTAGTCAACCTCTGGTTAGTTTGGAGTTCCTGGAACTTGAGGTTTCCCGATCACTGTTCAGTGGTGCAAACTACCCTTCATTATTGTGAGAAATATTAACTGTTTTAACCTCCATTTCCATACCCTCAGTTCTCAATCCTAAGTAACACATACATTTCAGTCTCTCTCTCAGAAGACAGCTTCCCACTATAACAACTGTATTGCAGTACTGTGAAACAGATTCTGTACAATACCCTACGATAACAGCATATATGATAGGAGTACCTACTAGTTTTGTATGGAGTCTGCTAGTATTTCTGTTACTAAAACACAAATGGAACACGTAGTACAACTTGACTTGAAAACGAAGCCAGTTCTGCATGATCCAGAAGCCTCCTTGTTGTGTCAGAAGTACTTTCTTACAAAGTACTATTAATTGCTGTTAACATAAATAAGGATCTGATAGATTCAGTCTTAGATTGGGTGTGTTTTAATAGCATAAACAGTCTAACCCGTTCACTTAATGAAATACACAGTTGAAAGTTGAATTTCTTCACTATGCTGTAACTGTGACTGACAAGTGATTTATATACAATGTCATTTATTACTGCACAGTAAGAAAATTGGAATTTTTGCTCATATTTTAATACTTGATATTCATTGAAACTAAAGCTTCCAAGTCTGTAAATGAATTAAAAACATGGATCAAGAAGCTAAGTCCAGAGAAGCAGTTGAACACCAAACATGGTACTTCAGCACCAACCTCCATGGGTTCAGGCTTCTTTCCCATATTAAGATCTGACACTAAAATTGCAGTGTGATGTGTGACAGCCTGCTGAAGCATATATTCTGTATCAGTCCACAAACTGACAGACATTCTTGATACAAGTGTGTGAATAGTCTTAATGTGTACAGTTGATAACTTGCTTTCATGTGATGCCAGGAAGAAGTCAAATCATATTGAACAGTAATGTTTTTGGATGACTCATTCACAAACGTACCTTTGATAGTGAATACCAGGAGCTGGAGAAAAACTGATTGTCTACATTCAGAACTGTAATATGAAAACCTGCCATTTAGCTGGTATCTGACTCTACAGGTGCCACAGTTTCTAAATTCCCAAAGGTGTTCAAAAAGGGTACTTCCATAATAATGTAGAAACGCTTCAATTTCTAATGGGTTGAAAGCTTTTAACCTGACTGTAGTGACATACAAAAATTCGAGGTCCCCATGCCAAGACCTCTTCAATCCTGGTTCTCACAGAATGTGCAGGATTAGGCCCACCATGAAATATTGCAGCAGCCATGGCTTTTCTTGGAGACTTACGCAGAAGCAACAGTCTTATTTTGTGTACTGATCTATAACAGTGAAGGGAATATAGGACGTCCAGGTACACTTGCTTTCTGCCTGAAGGAATTAGATAAGTTTCTTTCACTATTTCTGACTCTTTCAGCATGAAAATGCAGACTGAAACTTGAGCAGCTTTGAACATTTATCAAACCTCATTCTCAAAAAAAGATTTCTTTCCTGCCTGCTAAATAAAAGAACAACATTTTTCTCACTGTTAATTCAAATAAATGATTTCCTTCAGATAAGCATACTTAACACATTGTTTGAAAATGCAGTAGTTTTTTCTTGTCAGCGTTTGATCCAGGATCTCTCTGGTTAGCATACTATGCTCAGTTTTTCATTCCTGGGAAGAAGTAATCACCGAGTTCAACTAACAAACAACATGAATGAATTTCCTGTGTGCTTCACAGTCAAGGATCAGACCACAATACAGCACAACAAAAAAGATCAAGGGTTGGTAACATCAATAAACAATGACTTCCTTATCACTATGAACAGTATGAGATTTCCAAGCTCATTCTCCCCTCTGGCCTTTGAGATCAAAGATCAACAAATGATTATGTGATAAAGCAGAGGTGGATGATCCAACCCAGCAGTGACTTGCATCATTGTTCTCAGAGGAAGTTAAAATCTGTCACTGGGTAATTTCTCTTCTGGTCAGAAAAAGCATTATCTGTGTAGCGTTAGAGGAATTATTTATTCTGTCCCGTGCCATACAGGAGGGCACTGTGCAAGATAGATGGATGCCACAACCTTGGCTACACTTACACATTAACAATACATTACGTTGTGTCTTACTTTCAACAGATGCACATAACTAACTGTCAGAATATCTTTGGGATATTAGCTTTTAAATAATACATAATCTCCCTCGAGCCAGATAGAAGTGATGATCAGAAAAAGAAATATTCTGAAGAATTAGGTGAGCTGTTTCCTCCATCTTCTGCTGAAAGCAGAAATGTCTGCTTGCCAGTGTTAGTAAAGCTCATAGTCTTCTTTGGATTCTTGCTATGTTAGAAAGACCAGAGAGCATCGGTTTACAAAATGTTTTTCTTTCACCTTCAGTACGCTAGGATGCTGCTCAGAAATCTGTCTGAGGAGCTGGCTCAACTTAGTATACAAGTGTTCTTGAAAAGTTGAAGTCTTACTATTTAATAATCAGTGGCTTCCTACTGTCAGGTCTTGCTCTCCTGGATGTTTGGGCCTTGTTAGGGAAATGAAGTTTATTTTCTGGGACAGGAATTGATGCATAGCTGCATTTTATCCTGACACAAATTCAGGAGATAAACCGGTCATGCAGCCAGACCCCAAAGAAAATAATACTGGAGTCTTCATGGGCATGGATATAAAGATACTCAGAATCCAGTAGGTGGTTCGAAGTAAAGATGTAGTTCGGAACATCATTTCAAGTTGGACTGCAATGGAAATAATTGTTTGCTAGAAAAGTTTCCTTAAATAAAGTCATCCAATACAAACTGTTTTTTCATTGAATATTTATTTTCCAGTTATCTATTTATATGGGATGGATCAGAAAAAATCATACCAATATGTTAGAGTGTTCTTTAGGAAAAATACATTGAAATAACAGTGTGCTGCATCCCTTGGGAAAAGAAAATGGGTATTATTAAATTCTTAAATGGGTGATAACTGATATGTGTATCAAGCAACACACACTCATTAGAGTTAAAAATAAATATATTGCTGGTAGACATATACTAAATAGTTACAAAATGCTAAACCTGCTAACATATGTTTAATAGTATGTCACTGAGTCGGATGGATTTCATAGGATGTTAGTAACAGCTTTCTCTGCCCTTTCTCCATGATAACCAACATTTCAGGATTTGACTGAATAAATGACAAGGGGTAGCATATCTTACGAGTGCCAGACAAAATCAGTACAGCCATCAGGAGCAGATTTTACCTGTTGATTCTTTTGTTTTGTTTTGTTCTTTTTAGTGGTGGTTTTGTTTGTTTGTTTGTTTTTTCTTTATGATTCCTGAGTTATTATATAATCAGGTAGGAGGCAAATTTACATTTCGTAATTGTGTTAGTCATTTGCAGTTGAAGGCCCTTGCAAAATTCATTTAACACTCAAAGGTTCCCTAACAGCAGAGAATCTTATAGTAAAATATTTTTCAATTTTTTCCATACATTAATTCAAAGAAAATATTTGTGTGACAATTGAAGACCCATGAAGTAAGTCAGTATTAAATGTATCTAGCACTAAACCTGATGGAATTTGCAGACCCTATGAGTGGGATTAATCTTTTCTAATATTAGGCACCTATAAAGTAGCTAAAAGACTATCTAATCTATTGCCTCATTTAGGCTCAGCATAGTTCATGAAGAAAGAAAAGGAACTCCAGAGTACAGTTCATCCCATCCTAAGGTAGATGGCTGCCATAATGACGATGAATTACCCTTCAAAGGTGTCTGTCTGTGTGGGAACTGTGACTTGGACAGTTAGAGCAACTTTTCAGTTAATTGGTAATCTTAGATTTGCCTTAGGGATAAAATAGGAGGAGGTACCTATCTGATGCCACTAACTATCCAAATAGCTAGGATAGGTGAAGTATTTGACATTTAGATGGCTAAAGTAAGGTGAAATGAATGCTGCTTTATACTTTGAAAAAATGACACTTTAGCAGGATTTGTCTTACTATTATCATACTAAAAATTATTGTTCTTAAACATATAGAAAACAGAAAACATCATCCACTTAATTTTCCCCCACATCTCAGAACACCATTAAGGAAAAATACAACTCTATCATTGTCTTCCAGACCTGTATAAGCCATCCAGGAGAAATTTAAAACCAGTACTATATATTTATTTATTTATTCTTGAAGACTGTAGGTTTGGTGTGATTGTAGCAGCAGGTTATTAATGATGCATAAAAGTACTGCATCAGCAGTTAAAAGAGAATAAAGCCAGAACTTCACGATTTTTAAACTGTGTTATTATTTATTGCAGAGTCCAGGAAGCAGGGAACATTCTACTTGAAGGAGAAAATAAATGAAAAAAATGCAGTAATTCTTTAGTATAGATTTTTTTGTCTTTTTTTCATTATTCTTTTGAGTCCTTTTTTTTGTATGTGCCATCTATAAAGACATATGACTGTAATATAAGTGTTCACAGACCTGTGTCTGCTCAGTGGAATGGTTTATGTTATGGTGCATTTTTTCCACAAAAAAAAAGGTTATGGGTGTCATCTTTTATCATGTAGATAAAAGTTTCCTAAGCCCCATTTTTCCAGTTGATCCATTATAGTTATCTGATATCCAATCTAAAACTTCCCTGGTGCAACTTAAGGCCATTTCCTCTTGTCCTATCACTTCTCACTTGGGAAAAGAGACCAACACCCACCTCTCTGCAACTTCCTTTCAGGGGCTGGGTGCCCAGAGAACAACTGGTTTTCCTATTAAATACTGAGGCAAAGAAGGCATTAAGTACCTCAGACATTTCCTCATCCTTTGTCCCTGTGTTCACCCCCACATCCATAAAGGATGGAGATTATCCTTAGCCCCCCTTTTTTTGTTAATGTATGTATAGAAACAACTTTTATTGCCTTTCACAACAGTACCCAGTTTAAGTTTTATTTGGGCTTTGGCCCTTCTGATTTTCTCCCTGCATAACTTCACAATATCCTTGCAGTCCTCTTGAGTTGCCTGCCCCTTCTTCCAAAGTTCATAAACTCTTCTTTTTCTCCTGAGTTCCATCCAAGGTCTCTGTTCGGCCAGGCCAGTCTTCTTCCCTGCTGGCTCATCTTTTGGCACAGGGGGACAGCCTGCTGATTTCCTTCTTGTAGAATTCCCAGCTTTCCTGAACTTTTGTCCTTCAAGACTGCCTCCCAAGGGACTCTGTCAACCAGGCTCCTAAACAGGCCAAAGTTTTCCCCCCAGAACTGCAAGGCAGCAGATCTGCTGACTGCCCTCCTTACTTCTCCAAGAGTCAAAAACATTTTGTGATCACTATGCCCAAGATAGTCTCCAACTGTCACATCCCCCACCAGTCTTTCCGTGGTGGAGATGGACTGTTCACAAACAACAGGTCCAGCAACTGAACCAAACCATGCAGAAGGATGTCAAGTGAAAAACAAAATTGAAAAAATCCTCATGATAGAAATAAGTCAGAGAATCTAAGAAACAGGTGTTTAAAGAATGTTCTGATACTCAGCCTCATTATTGCTCATTACAGTTTCAGAAGCACGCGTCAGTGCTATTTATTGCACGTGTGCTTTGTTCTTGAGCCTTCCAGGGTGTGACTAGTCACATATTTATTATAGAATTGCATTAAGGTATATTAAGTTATATTAATTTGCATTATCTGCCAGCTGGAGGAGAACGGAATCCCTTCCATGCCATTTACTTCAAGCCAAATGACAGATTTCTGGTGGCAATTTCCCATCCTCAGGAAGAAAGTCCTTCATCAGCAGTCATGCTGGTTTGAGGAGTCTTCTAAAACTACTAATAACACTACACAGGAGTCTAAAGAAAGAGCAAGATAATCCTATATCTATTCCATAAATGTCGTCCCACTAAGGCCTACAAATGAAGAGAGAGAGAGAGAGAAGAAATTAGTTCTCACAACAGAAAATTCTTGTCATAGTCAATTTGCAGAAACCTCCGATATGAACTTCTGGTCACAGAAGAGAATAGCTGGGCACTTCTAAGAGTCTCAAGAGTCTGAGAAGTTGCCTGGCTGTTCACCTTTCTCTTGTTTTCACGGTATGTTATTTGCTAATTTGGAAACGTATGGTTCCTGCGTGCATGGGATATGAGAAGGCAGTATTTTCTTGTTGCTAGACAGATGATTTTCATGGTCATGGAGAAAACTTTTAGATCTTTTGAATATCCTGTGTTCAGAGTAGAGTGTGTGTTAACATTGTAAATATGATGACCTTTTTCAGTGCCTTAGAAAATCATTTTTTTTTCCTGGAAATAGATTCCGCATGTATCTTTTGCAAATGCTGCCAGTGATCCTGTTGGGATTCCAGATTAATTGTTTCTTGATGTTTTAGCATGCAGGTATTGATATTAATATTATGTATTACATGTGTCTTCTGTGGTGGGCTTCTGGAAGATAGTTGAATTCAGATGTGAGAATGCATAGAAGATAGGTTTTTAAAAATGAGGCTACATTTTCAAGACATATTTTGCATATGAAGAGTAGTTGAAAATACAATTTTATCTTCTGGTTGAATTAGTGATATTCAAAAGGCACTGAACTTCATCTGTCTGTATAAGCAAAAATAGCCTCCGTTATGTGTTAGTTACACTCTCATATTGTGTATTTTGCTTATTAACACAGAATTAAATAGTTTGACAGAGACACAAAAGATAAAAGAACTTTATTTGATAATTCAGTGCATATTTTTCAAAATTGCATCTTTTGGTGAGGGAAATAGCATATAAGGTATACAAGCTTGTGTATGTTAAATACACATATATAAAAGGAGATACACACGTTTAACTTTTTTGACTATTAGGTCAACCATAAACTAACTGTAGACATCAAAAAGAAATGTGACATCACTTCCAACTTACTGAGGTAGATTGTGTTCAGCTTCTGTGTGGGATATATTTTCTTTAAGACTTCATTACTTTCACCAGAAATTTGTTCTCTGTTACACCTTGAATTCATGCAGTTTAAATTAGATGAATATATAATTTTAAAATCAGGTCTAGTTTCAAGAAAAGAATCTCTGGACAAATCTTCCAGAGATTTGATCTAATTTTCTACAGAGGAAATTAAGATACAGCTGTTACAGGTCAATAATACTGAAATTCTAAGTAATAATAATATTGCAGAAGTTATAAGTAAATGTGTCAGTAATACAGTTTGTCACCTTCATCTCCCTCAATAGAAAATTGAGAGGCACTTTTTTGGCATGATTCATCTCCCCATAAATATTTTGGCATGATTCATCTTCCCATAAACATCTAAAATAGGTCAGATGAATCATGCCTTAAACATCCCCATAACTTTCTACTGTAGAAAAAAAGAGAATATGGTATTTAGCTGAGGTGGAAGCTGAGATCAATCACCACCCTGTATACTGGTGTGATAGGTGTGATAAGCAGATGTGAGCATTCGCTGCCTTCTTCCTTGTGGGATTTGGGTTTGGCATTGTCGTTGTTTACTAAACATCACTGCATTCATCAGTATTGGCATGCATATGTTCAAGATTATGTATGAAAGGAACAGTATAAATTGGAAGGCTCCATAATGAACCTTCTCATTCTTTGTATCGCAAAGGTAAAATGTGTATTAATAGCTGACCACAGAATATGCTACATTAGGAGTATAATAATATAAATCAGATTCTCATGCAGAGTCATTACAAATGCAGAAAAGGGCAAAATGTATGGAAATGGAACCTAAATATGGGTATGTGAGAAGCACAGATGTTGTCACTTGTCTTTCCTAAGTCTTTTTACAGTATTTGACATACCTTTCTCTTAAGTAAGTAGGGAATTATCTTGATTAAACTACCACTGAACAGATGCAAACTTTTTGGAAACCTTCATTGGATTGGTTAGCAAGTGTTCACAGTCAGAACAGAAAGACAGATTAGGTGTGGTTCTTGGGCAGGTATGGCCACTATTTTCACTAGTGTGTGAATGGTGAAATAATCAGTGTGCTCTCAGGAAGTGAGGGAGGGCAGTAAGACCTCACGTGCAGGCTGGAAAATAGACCTAGAATTCAAAATATTGGGATGCCATTCAGGGGGGACATATGCAGAATCTGCATTTGGGTAGGAGTGAGTTGAAGACTGGAGAACACTGGCTCAGCAGTTGTTCTGTGGAAGTGATGTAGAGAGCTTAGTGGTTCCCAAGGTAAACATGAGTTAGAGGAGTGATGCTATTCCAAAATAGGTTAACAAAACATTTTTAAAGTACCTTGTCAGGCAGAGCTATATATGAAGTTGGAACTCCTAAACATATAGCTTGTCCACTTTAGCACATAATTCGGGCAATTCAGACTTCCCTTTGGAAGTTTTTAAGGATTAAGTGTGACTACATATAAGCAGAATGGACCCCCTCTGTGACTGTAAGAAATGTTTATAACAATTCTCAGGAGTAAGATTCATCACCTAGCTTCTCTGAACTAATCATCCTCTTTCTGTGTATAAATAGAAGAGAAAAGCAGTGTGATTCATCTTATTTCCATGTGGACACCTAAACTAGGTCAGATGAATCATGCCATCATCCTCTCTGCTGGTTAGCTGACATGTAGACTCATGTACTTTGGAGGTACATTTGGTCTTTGGAAATGTCTACAGTCAGGTGGGGAGGATCTAATCTGAAATACCTAGAAGGTGGAAGAAGCAAGTAATTTATTCTTATTGGTGAGACCAAATGAGAGTATGGTGAAGCACTGGATGATTTCTCTGCAGGTTGTGGGCTCTATTACCATACATTTTTTAAGATTAAGTTAGATAAATATGTTAAAATATGAGATCATAAATCTAGTTGGATCTTCCCTGGGTTCAAAGGAAGGGCCAGAGGAGACCTCAAGTTCCTCCTAGCCCTGTGTTTCTATGTGGTTTCATTATTTAGTGAGAGATAGTCCAGTTCTACATAAGCTAGGATACACAGCTGTGAAGGGAATGGGGAGGTAACAGTCCAGTTTTGAGTCATGCAAGGGATGCATACCCCTTGTCACATTGCATGATGGTGGAGGTCGTGTGATGGAGTGGAAAGCACAGTTACAGTTGTAATTCGGAAGAGGCATGTATTTCCAGCAGCTGTTTTCTCCAGCTCCTTCCTGGAAAGCATTATATGCCTTGAGAATGGGTGAGTAGGCAGTGTTGCAGCAGGAGCTGCAAAACAGAGCTTAGCAGAGCATCTACAAAAAGTGGTAGAGTGAAAGGCTATTAGCACCCCCTCTAAAGCTGTATAGTAAAAGTAGATAACGTACTTCTTATGCTCATGATCTCTCTGAAAGTGAAATTGTAGCATTCAAAAAGTCAAATTATCTTTTGTTTATTTGGAAAGAATTTGGTGAAGGTTAGAGAGCATTAATATATAAAGCTTAAGGGAATAATTTCATTAACCTCTATTTACCTAATGATTCATATTACAGTAAACAGTTGATTTATGTTTGAATCTAACATCTATTGTTCTTTGGTCCATTGAGTAAGCTCTAAAAGTCATTAAAAAAAAAAATCATTCCAAACAAAATCAGAAAATAATAGAGATAATATCATGAAAAAAATGGATTGCTATTAAAGAATAGGATTTCAAAAATTTTCATGGAGTAGACTGTGTCTTGACGACATACATAGATTATATAAGGAAATCCAGGTTTTAACTTCGTGTTCATTGGTGCCATAAGGCCAGAGAGGTGGACTGAAAAATAAGATGGGATATCCCCTTGGCCAGTGCCATTCCACCTGATACAAGCTGCAAGTGCAGTAGCTCTCCCAGAAAATACAGGGAGAAACATCCCTCTGCCAGGTGGGAGTTTTGTTGTGTGGTAGGGTTTTTTTGTGTGTGTTTGTTTGTTTGTTTGTTGCTACAGATATGCTCACTGGGGGTATAGTCAGAAGTCTTAACCTGAGTACATGGGAACCTTACAATAAATTCTGTAATGGGTTTTTACCTGTTTCACAGTAAAGGCCGTTTTGTTAAAACAGTTTGAACATCACGGAGCACATCCAGAACTTTCACCTCAAGAGCTTCAGGCCTGAATAACTGCACAGTAACCTGTAAGAGTGTTAGTGGGGGGCCAGCAGAATGCAAGCAAAGGGGATTCCTCTGCTTTTGTCCCTCAGCTTTGTCTGCATTCAAAAGTGGGTATGAATTGGAAGTAGAGCCAAACAGTGCCAAACAGTGCATCATTTAACATGTGTTGGTTAGGTCTTAGTTTCTAAAGAATGGGCTATGAGTTGGTGTAGAAATTAATTGTATTCATCTCAGGAGTAATACTGGGTGAAAAAGGGTGAGTAAAAGTAGAGTGGACTATTCCAATCCATACCTATAACTTAATCCTAAAATGTTACCATCAAAAGCAGCTACACAGAGGATTCTGCACAGCTGTCATAAAACAGTCCTTTTAGAAACAATTTCTCTTTCCTGAGACTTCCTTAGTATTGAAATAACTTCTGAATTTCACTTAAATTTGATAAGATTATAGATTAAACCTGTAGGTCTTTTCCTAAGCAGTTTGGAGAACTGTATTTTTATGTTGCTGTTGACAGGTGCAGTTTTCCTCTTGTAATTGGGAAAAAGTGTATTTATCTGACTGATTATCCATCTCCTGAGAGTCTCTATCTTGTCAAGTTAGAAATGGTACATTTATTAACCTGTCTAAAACTTAAAAGTGCATACTTCAAACTCATCCCTTTTCACAGCATTCTGCAAACTAGGTACTGAAATACACGGCATAAAGCAAAATGTTTTTGCATTACCTACATTAAGCAGTATTTTGCACATACCAGTAATCATGAATACTGATTAGATCACTAATCATTAACATAACAGAGCTCTGCAGAGGGCCATACAGACAGTTTTTCTTCTTGATAGCCAATAATTACAAACACAGAACTTCAATGTTATACAGATCCTGTCATAAACTTTATTCTTCGTGAATCTTGATGGAAAACGTGGATGGATGTTTGAGAAATGCAGCCTTCAAGTACAGTTTTTCCCTTTCTTCTTCCTCAATAAAAATGAAGTGAAGTGAAATAAAGTGAAGTAAAAGATAATGAATACATCCAATCCCTTACCAAACTCTTTGGAGGCTCTTTGAAACCCATGACATATAGTCATATGTCAAGTAAACAGACTCTTCAAATTTCTTTGGCTGGTGTCATGATTTTCGGTGTGGAATTCCTCAGAGTATCAGATGCAGGAGTTCAACAAACCTCAACCAATACTTAGAAGAAAACTGTCAGATTAAATATTCAGTGATACAAAGTGAATATATTTACTTGTTTGATGTGCAAGAAATGTTGATCTGTAATATTGCATCTGCTAGAACCTGATTATCATTTCACTTTAACCTTTATAAATCAAAACCCAGCTCACTGAAGTTGAGTGAGTATTGCCAGCATAAAACTGGGATAAGTGGGAAAAAAAAAAAGATAAAAAATCAGGTTCTAAGCCGTCAAATATAAAGATAAAAGCTTCTTCTGATGACAGTCATCGTCACAGCTTTATGGAACTCTTCCTGAGGTTGTTCTTTCTCTTCATGTGTAATTCCTCTGTGATTCCCTGATAATGACCTTTTATAAAGCTAGCGTGTAAAGTCATGATGCTCAGTCAACCCTCTGGACACCAAGTATATACTTTATTTCATTCTAAGAAAACCCCATTCCCAGCTGTGCAGAAGAAGATTTTCATAAATATATTAGAAGTTTGTAATTTATCTACCATTAAGACCATATCATAAAAGTATGATCATCTCTACTTTTTATCCATATACATTGATGTATCACATTGTGCTTAATGACACTTTCTCTTCATACCAATTCCTCACAAAAATCTTAGGGATTCACCCTGACTAAATGTAGATCTTAGTATATCTGTGTGATTTTTTCTAACATCCCTTTATAGACAACGGAGAGAAATGTCAATTCCCGAGAGCAATTAATCTCAACCAGAAGTACTCATCTGAAGTCACACAGATGAACCATGCCTTAAAAGTGCTTGTTTCTCTCACCTGACTTTTCGGGAACTTCAGGTGACTCACATAATATGTTTGAAGTTATGTGAAGTTATTTTACCCTTCTAATCAAGAAATTTTTTGACCCTCCCATCTCAACATCATTCTGCTATAAATTCCGTATTTTGCCTTTTCAAAAAATACCCTTTTCGTACCTCTGAGATGACTTGCTTTCCTTATTTATTATGGCAAATGTGTAAAAATGAGTATCGTAATAATTACCACTTTGATGTTCTTTTGCAAACCATGCCTGACATTTTCCATCAAAAGATTTTCGAACAACTTCATTATGTGATACCAGTTGTAAAGCTGTGATCCCCTGGAGCGTTCATTTCAAAGCCAGGCTGGATGAGGCTTTGAGCAACCTGGTCTAATGGACGGTGTCCCTGCCCATGGCAGGGGGGTTGGAACTGGATGATCTTTAAGGTGCCTTCCAACCCAAACCGTTCTGTGATTCTGTGATCAGAAATATGATCAGTAAACAGAATCCAAGAGATAAAAACAGGTTTTGGTAGAGCTCTATTTATTGCTGGTTATTTCTTCTCCTGTCACCATATAAAACAATATCCTCTTGTTGCTTCCAGAATGGGAAAATGAATGGTCCCATAGTCATCACAATTAAAAAGATAACAACAGACTGAAAAAAAAGTATCAGGATTACTAAGAAAAAATTAACGCTGAGTGATGGTATGAAGTAGATTATTAAATAATTAATAATATTAATAATAACACATTAAATAAAATAATTAAATAATAATATTTAATAATAATATTAAATAGTGAGAAGTACAATTATCAGTTCAGACTAGCAAAAAGTTGTAGCACAATCATGAGTGAAATTCATCTCGCCTGGCTTTGGGGCTTTTCTAGATTCTTCAGCATATTAAAATTTCAAATGAAAGTTCAAAGTTTTTTAAAAGAAACACTACTTAAATCAGAAATTAGTTTTTTAGGAGTCCACACAATCTCATGACCTTACATGTGGATCTGAGAGAATTTGCTGTTTCTCTGATTAATGTTTTAATAGCCTTTCACAGTGCAACAGTTCATTTAGTGGAACTGCAGTGACACTAATGCTTATTGCCCAAATTATCTGTGATTGCTAATTCCTATTAATACTCCAACTAAAACTGTCATACAGCAACTTCCTGCTTTGCTGTGGTGCTATGCTCATGCTTCAGATGAATCATCCAGTCGTGAGCTTTCCACTGGGTGGAGTATGATGCCACTGGTGGAGGTTTCTTCCATAATGTCCTTGCGCCCCTCAGGGTTAATTTTACTTGTTTCAATCCTGTATTTGGTAGGGAGGTGCGCTGTTACCTACCCTCTGGGTTCTTGGGAAAAAAAAAAAAAACACCCAATCCACACCTAAAAAAACCCAAAACACCAATATAACTGATTCTAATTCAAGTTTCTTAATTTTTTTTTCAAATATAGCTAAAAGAAATTCAAGATTAAACAAGACCTGACAAATTCTGAAGTCTGAGTACTTATGGCTAATGGCTATAAAGCCTGAGGTATATCACTAACATTTGGTGACACTAAGTTGGTTGGGTTACAGGTTTACTTTGTTCTACCTGTTTTCTTACTAACTTCAGTGGTGAGTCTATAATCTATGGAATGGATTAATTTGAAATACGTGTTAATGAGGAGCAGTTTTACTGAGTCGCAGATATCTTCTGCTGGCACTTATCCTTTTGATCTCTCTCCCATATAACCTTCCAGGCAATGCCCTAATGAGTTCATTCCTTATAATTCATTTATATGTCCTGAAGACTTTATTATTCCAGCTAATTCTTCTGATACGATAAATGATGAGGGGATTTTGCAGTGTATCTGGCACTGCGTGCTACTTTGTAGTTAGGATGATTACACTGAATTTCCCACCTATGTTTATTTCCCTATTTATTTTAAACAAAGATATGTATGTAATGGTGGATTAATTTCTTTTCCATATTAATTCTTTTCCATACTTTTTGAATGTCTTTTGTTTGCTAGGCAGTAAACTGTATCTGAGTGTTTCCCTTTCACTCAGTAGGACAATGTATGCAAGATACACTTGGTTGGACTATAAATCTTTAGTAGAGAGAGCTTGATGCTTCTGGAAATTATTTGCACTGCCTATAAGCAGGAGGAAAACATATGAGATCACTGAAAATTAACAGCAACTGGCAACAGGCTAATAGTTTCCCATAGGATTTTTCAAGTCATAATAAATTAATAATATTATTAGGCTTTTCAGTGTTTGCTTGGGTTTAGTTATCTGGATTCCAGTATCTTATGGGCTGATACTTAAAGTAATCCAGACTCATTAATTTTGGACCCCCTCTGGACTGTGAAAGGCATTCTTGCTAGATACTGCTATGTCCATAGATCAAGGATGGATTTTAACCTGCCTGGTTATAATTTATTGAGTTCTGTATCTTGCCCTGACTAAGTGTGAATTAATTTATAATAGGTAATGTAGGCTGGTGGATTGCTATTGAATTATAAGTCTTCACAACTTGTTGGCCCACTACTGATACTGGATTTTTCTTTGTGTCAAGTACTATTGATGTTTCAAAAGATAGTACTCAGAATTTAGACCATACATTTTCTCCTTTAGCAGCTTCTATAGAACATTCATCTGTGTGAAGAAAGGGCAAACATAAGAAAATTCAGCTCTTTTTGTAACAACTTGTTTCCATAGAAATTTGTTTTAAAAGGATTTTCTACAGTACCTGTAGTAGAAAGACACTTTGCCACAACTATTAAATATGAGAATTGCAGGGCCGGTTTAAAAAACAATCCAAATTCTATTTCATTCAGTGCAATATTTCCATTAAACTTAATTGATGTCCAGGAATAAACCCCAAGATTTCAGTTTTGTTCTCTTTGTGAATTACTCTAGTTAGTGAGGCATGTGTACACTTCAGTGTTGTCTTTTAAAGCCAGCAATCCTCTGGACTGATATTGTGGTGTCTTTATATTTTAGAACTACCGGTGGCTCTCAGGAACAGAAAGGTTAGAGGAAGTGAAAGAAAGATTGCGAATCTTTTAAAGCAATGACCTGCCAGTTATTTTGCAACACTTTGCGGTGACTTAGTTAAATACTGACAGCCCTGATTTTTACTTAGGAGTGTACAAGTCATAATTCTGAGTGTAGCCACAGAGAAATAAAGTCGACATGTCACCCATGGCAAACACTAGGTGTTGTTCATAGTAGTGCTGCAGAAGGTACCTGTAGGAAATTGTATAGCTACGAAGATCTCATAAAGGATGAAGATAAGCACCATGTCTGCAGATTAAAAACTCATTTAATAACGGTAAAAACAGCTTGCCTAACTATCTCATTTAAAATGTCTATAATATGTATTGGATTTACTGATTGAAAACTCACGCCTTCTTTTATGTGGCTGAATAATTAAGACTGATGATGTTAGTCTGGGCCTGCAGACTTAGAAGATAAACACGTTGTTAAATCTATGATAGACTTGCAGTATCGAGCCAGCATAACTTGATTAGTCATTGAAGTCTGAAAGAGTTGTAAATGACATAGATTGCCACCCTGAGGTGTTCACAGGAGCTGTTCAGGGTTGAAAGTAGACATAGGTCTGCCTGGCTGTCTGTCATTCTTCAAGCTGTCTGAGAGCAAAGCAAATCTCTGGTACACCTTTGGCATCTATAAAGTAGGAAATGTGCCAGTAGAATAAATGTGATTAACAAATTTTGTAGGAAATCCTGAAATGACAAACAGCGTGATGCAGAATTGTAAACACAAGTGGCCAGTATTATCATATGCTGTTTAGAAAAGCACAGATAGTCAATGAATCATGCAGTTGATTATTGTGCTCATTCATCTGTGGGTTGCTGGGGTGCTAGCAATGTAATTCAATCTTGAAGGTTTGTTATTGTTTAGACCACATTGTAAAATCTATTGATTATCCATGTGCAGCATGATTTATTCTTTCATCTAATATTTGTGCTCTTGGTAATAGCATACTGCAGCCATGGATTGTAACAGACATTTTAGTTCACATACTTTATGGTTTTCATCTAGGAGAAAGTAATAATAAAAGAATTGAGAGGGGTCATAAAAACCTTATTCATGTAATTCTAAAGAGAATATTATAACATCATTATTTTACTAACATTACCTACTTCAACAAATTTCATCTGAAGCATTGGCAGAATCTGTGTAAAAGACCAAATCTACCGTTACAAAAAAACCCATTTTCCTTGGAGGCTTTAATATTCTTTATTATTTTAAACCATCTAAACCAGGAATAAATTTGTCTTAAATGTTTTGTCTTTGTTATTCTAGCAGCTCCAAGCTTTTATATGAAGGGTTCTTGGGTCACTGATAACTGGATATCTAGAATTCAGTTCAGTTGTCTAGGCACAGCCATTTACTACAATTTTAAATGCAAGGCATCCACTCAAAGCTTGCAGATATGACACAGGGCTTGCAGGCTACCCATGCCCTTCTGGACAGGGAGATAAATGTCATCTACCATTGAAAATGGTACTGAACCCTCTTAGACAATTAAATAAAGACTCCATAGTAGGACTGTACTTTTCATTCCTTGTTCCCTCCAATAAAGATTAGACATAATGTACAGTAGGATATTTAGAGCTGTAGTTTAGCTGTCCATGTATCATAGAATCATGAACCATAGAATGTTTAAGGTTGGAAGGGACCTTAAAGATCATCTAATTCCAAGCCTTCCTGCCATGTATACCTGCCTCTGTGTGAGGTGACCGAACTGCCTTTATAGCTGGTGGATATCTCATGTTTGGTTCAGTCACCTTAAAGTGGGCATCTTGATCAGTCTAATACACCCTATCTGATATGTCTCATCTGCTGTTCCTGAAGGACGTGGGTCTCCCATACACATGTGCACACCTACAAACACAGGGTGCAGTGCAGGTGTCTCAGCTACGATCTGGTATGAGGTGCTGAGGTTGAGAAGCTGGTGGTGATGCAGGCAGCTGTGGTCTGGAGTTACTCAGCGGGTGCTTCCACTTGCCAACTCATGGGATAAACTGAAGAGGCTTTGCTGTATGAAATAGGTCTCCATTGTTGGGAGCCTAGCTCCATGCCCAGTCCTAACTTTAGAAGTCTGACTTTTGAAACAAATCAAACCCTTTGCTGAATCACTGTGATATTTGGCACATATGGATGATTATAGTGCAATTCGCTTTAGGAGAGATGCACCAATGTATGTGCCATAGTAATGAATAAGGAGAAAAGTCAAATGGGATGCTCACTATTTACTGAGAGCAGTCAACACTTTTTCCTTACTTACGTGAATGTTAGAGGAATGGAAAAGAGAGACATAGCAAAATCACTCTTAAAGGTGGTGTGAAATATGAAACTCAGAGTTAATAGATAATAGATAGCAGAGGAATAGAGGTAATGGCTGATTTATAAGCTTGTATCTCATTCTTATTGGAGAAAACAAGAATGCATAGAAAGTATAAACAGATGAGTTTAATATGTCTTCCCTGTGATCTTTTCAGAGTGAAAATTTCAAACGCACTGAAGTCAGTGAGAATCATTTCACTGACCTGAACAAGTTTATATATATATATATTATAAAATATAAAACATTTATTCTTATGCATAGACATATGTTAAAGATGTGATAGGCAGTCTTGACTACTACAGTAAAATTATTCTGAGTTTTCTACTATTCCTTTCTGTCATTGGCTTAACGTCAGGCTTCACATTTCTTCAGTAATTGCCTGATTTAGTTTGACACTATTTGATTCTGCCTATTTTTAACATCACTGTTTGGACAATATTAACTGTACTTCATGGTTTTCCTCACTTTATAGAATCCCATTAAAAAAGTAAATATGAAAAAATAAATACATGAAAACTGGTAAAGCTTGAAGGAATAAGAAAGTTACTGAGTCATAGCCATCCAGTGGATAAAATGGGTTAATACTTGTAATATCTGTTTCAGTGTATTTTTATTCTCAACTCTAAGGTAACTTTCATTTCGGTCTATGTATTGCTTCTTTGCCTTCCCTGAATGCAAGCTTCTCGGGCAGATCTAGGAAATTCCTCAGTGTGAACACTGTTTTGAAAACCAGCATTTTTCCTTACCTGAAAATCATAGATGAAGCCAGGAGAGAATACTTCTCCAGTGTACTTCTAACTGTTTTATCCTCAGTGTACTTAAGGATTGCCACCTAGCACATGAAATGTAATTTTAGCCATTCAGGCTTTACCAGTTACACAGGTACTGAGGCTTAGAGGTGTATCCATCACAGTGCTGGAGGAGAGCAATTCTGCACGTTCCAGCCCTTTGCTTGACTGTAGCAATTGCTGGACCAAACAGCATTGTTTAAAAGCATGTTCCCATGTGTGTTTGATACATCACCTTCTTTTGGAAGGCAAGAAAACAAAACTGTTAGGGTAAAGTTCTTTAATGTTACTTTAGCCCCTCCATTTATGATGGTAAGAGGAATGAAGTAGAGTGACTGAGAGCATTTAACTTTCTATTGCAACTTGCAGAATTAGTCATGAGATGAGAGAGTTAATGTATGTATATATGTAGACAGATACAGTAGGGCTTTGTTGGATTTTGTAGCTTAATAACTCAGTTTACAATTAGATTTCCTTTTATAATTTTTTTTAGACTGTGTTTAATATATCCTGCCAAGAAAACATGTGGATTATTAATTGTGTTGCAACATTGCATGTAATTTGTTTGCCTATATACAATAGACAGTAAGTCACAGTTTGTGAAAAGCTTGTCTCTTCACATATTCTAATGCGAAAATGCATTCAGGATAAAGGTAAGATGTTCTGATATAATTATTTTAATTTCTTATACTAATTTCTTATTTTCTAAACTTTAAAAATAAGGAACTTCTTTTATTACAGAAACCTTTGAAATGCTTATCAGACTGGCAGAGAATTACACAAGCACACTCTTCTGCAATGCCTATAGAAACATGGCTGCTGAGGCTACTGCGCAGGTTCAGGAGTTTTTCACCGACGTTGGACTCTTCATATTTGGCACAGACATTAGTATCGAGGAGTTTGTCAACAGGTTTTTTGACACCCTGTTCCCAGTAGTCTACAACCATGTGATAAACCCTGGTCTGACTGACATTTCACTGGAATATGCGGAGTGCCTCCGAATGGCGAGAAGAGACATGAGGCCCTTTGGTAATGTTCCCAGAAAGGCCATAGGATATATAAGAAGGTCACTGTTACCCAGCCGGACTTTCTTGCAGGCTCTGAATTTGGGGATTGAAGTGATCAATACAACAGATCACCTGCATTTCTCTAAGGATTGCAGCAGAGCTCTACTGAGAATGCAGTACTGCCCGCATTGCCAGGGCCTGACTTTAAGTAAGCCCTGTATGGGCTACTGCCTCAACGTCATCCGAGGCTGCTTAGCTAACATGGCAGAGGTCGATCTTCATTGGCAGGGATATATTCAGTCCCTGGAGGAGCTGTCAAGTGCCATGAGTGGAACGTACGACATTGAGCACGTGCTTCTGAACTTCCATTCTCTTGTCAATGATGCTCTCGTACAGGCTCGTATCAATGGGCCAGAATTATCTGAGAAGGTAAGAAGATGTTTTTAAATGCTAACTAGTGCAAACTTGACACTAAGGAAAGTAACACTGATAACTATTACTTGGTTAGCCATTTTTATGGTGATGAACACATTTGTATCTGAGTTCATGTTTATTCAACGATGTATTTTTCCAGCACTGCCAGTTCTTATTTTATTCATGCACATGACCTGCTAATTTCCCATATTCTGTTCACAAGTCTCAAACCAAGTGGAGACTCGACATTTTGGCAGAATTTACAGTAGAGACTTTTCAAAATGAAAAGAATTATTATGTGGAATTTATCTTTTCCCATTTCCCATGAAAGCACAGCTTTTTTCAACATTTTTCAGAGTGAAAATTTTTGTTGCACAATCCAATGGAAAATTCCATTTCTTCACTCTTTTTATTTAGAGGTTAATGTTTTCAGTAGATTTACTGAGTAGCTTTAAGTTTAACTTTACAACCATGTCTGTTAAATTTTGCTGAACAAGAGTGAACAAGGGTATGTGTCATTAAGTTTGGAAGCTTAAAATATTAACAAAAGGCAAGTAAATTAGCTGATGAAAAACTAATTCCACATTATTATATAAAAAAAAGAATAATACCCTGGCATTTTTGTAGATTAGAGTGTTCAATCTTAGCAATAATATTAGTTTTCAGATTAGAAACTTGTTATACGACATACTGAGAATAATTTTTAGGAGCACAAAAAATGTTTTTCATGAACATAAAGTTATTTAATTGCTTCGTTGTTATCTTACATGCGCATAAAGATAAATACAAACAACACTTCTTGTAGATACCAGTGGCCTGTCTTAAAGAAGCTATGATTGGGGGTTGAAACTAGATGATCTTTAAGCTTCCTTCCAACCCAAACCATTCTGTGACTCTGTGATTCTATGTATTATTTCCATAATTCTGTAGTTTCCGGATAAAGTAGCACAGTTCATTTGTAACGTGAACTAGGTCCTCCCTGATACATACTTAAGAGAAAAAGCAAATTATGTGAGAGCTATGTTAGCTGTGAATGCACAAAGTGAAGAATTTTAAGACACTGTAAAGGAAAATACATGCTTTCTAGCTACACATTAGAAAGAAAGCTAATATAGCTGCAAATTTGTGAGAAGTAGCAAAATTTGAATTCTTCCTATGTTATATTTAATCCACAGTATGTTTTGTAATTGTATTTTTGTCTGTATTCTTATGTGAAGACTTCACTGACAGTAACATATTCTGTGTTTAATGCTGTATTGAATATCTCGATGTGGAGAGATGCCTTTAGTTTTCCAGTACACAGAGGTCTCAACAGAGTGTCACTGTGGTGTGGCATCAGCTGAGGTGCAGTAATATTTCTAGGGCTACCATAGCATGCCTCTTTATGTGACTAGCTGAAGTTGAAGCGGCATGTTCTGCTAAGCAGCTGATATGACCTCTGACAATAAACAACTTGACCTAATTGAATAAACAGAGGATTCTTCATTTCATACTAAGACCCGCAGTCTATTAAAATGGGTTCTTCTTCCTGCTTGTAGCCAGTGAGTAACAAGGAAATTGCCCATTTCTATAAAGTTCCCATTTTATCCGCTTTATGCCAGCCAGCTACATTAGCCAGAATCTCATGCTGCTGAACTTTCTTGAGAAAAACTGTGATTTTTTTAAAAAAGGTTTTTCACTGACAGTTTGACTGAAAAGTGTCTCACTGATGTCTGTCTGCTTCCTAGTATTTTTCAGAGCTAAAGTTGCCTTTTAGGGATATACCCTATTCCTCCTCAGAGTTTTGGGGTCTCTTTTTCTGCCTACAATTTTCAGGAACAAGCTAGAATAAAAAAGCAAAGACTCAAGGGAGGAATTCTGTTTCCTGTTTCATCTTGGGTCATTTAGTTTGAAAAGTTTTAGACTTGGTTTTCCAACAGTGAACCGTCATTGGCCCAGATTTAGAAGTCTCTCACTCACGTTTTCAAAATGAAAGTTTTTACTCTCCAAAGTAGTGTGTTTCAGTGCATTTTAGTAAAAAAAAAAAAAAAAAAAAGGGTGAAAAGCCCTCCACCCAGTGTTTTGGCATAGTGAAAATTTCAGATTGGTCCAAAACAAAGCTCTTTATTTTGGTATTCGAGAAAACTCCATGCCTTCCTTCTCCCCTCATACAATGTAAGAAATACTAGAATTTCTTATGTAATGCTATTTTCTGCCAATGTGTGTGTTTGAAGGTCAAGTGTTTGCTTGTGTTGTATTAAGATCTTTTCATATAGAATCACTTCCAAAGACTCCAGACTAAATATTTAATTTTTTCACTCAATCTGCATCAGACCTATGCATTTTGATAAATCTTTCACTTAATCTCTATGTTACAATTGACCAGGTCTTCCTCTCTTTGATCTATAATTGGGTCAAATAAGACTGCCATGCACTGACCCCTTGAAACATGGTGATCTAGTCAGTAAGTTCTGATTTGCTGAGTATGGCTTGAGTATTTTCCATATTTGCCTATACATTAGGCATCAAGACCTAATTCTTACATGTAATAAATACAGCCTTTCAGCTTTAAGAGACAGAGGACATGAATTCTGTTGAAATTGGCTCATTAATATTTATTTATTTTATCTTCAGAGTGACTCACGAACTGTTTCAAATTTTGATAAGCAATTAATGCATCAGTGATTCTAACAGACACAGAAAAGATGATTATGAGCCAGCAAATAATGGCTCACTTAGAGGCACGCAGCAGTCTCTGCAGTTTTAAAAGTGAATTTCATCACAGTAAGTACTTTTATGAGTTTTAAAGAAGCTGACAAAAAAAAAATATTTAGCTGTTTGGAAGTATGATATCTAAATATGCACATGTTAATATGAGAATCAACAGAGTATCCTGCTTAGTGGCATGTGTATTTGTACAGCTCTTTGTCTAATCATGTGTGTGTTTGTGTAAATGTATGTGCAGGATTTTTTTTCTAACACGTTGCATGGATATTTCAATTTAAAGTATATTCATACTTTAGGCTCTGTGTGGTGTGGAAGGACCACTAATGCCTATATAACGTGGCTTCCTTTTACAAAATACTTTTTTCCGGTAATTTACTACTTGTTCCCTTTTCTGCTTGGGTCAGTAGAGCAGTGCCATGCTGTCTCCAGCTGGAGTTTCCCTTTCCCTTTGTTCTTCCTGTTTCAAATTCACACCTTTTAATTTCTGCCTCCTGCAGCTCTGCTGACTGACAGCTAAGTACAGCACCCGTTCATCACCTCTGTACCTGGACATTATTCTATGCTGTTCTCCAGAATCTAGCGGAGATGTGTGGGTTCAGCATCTGTTCACGTATTTGTATATGTTCACATATATCTGTATGCATATGTTGACATATATTTTATGACAGTTCTGTTCGGTGTTCCTGAAGTCTATATATGCCCATTTATGTGCTGTTTGTGCTCAGTGTGTAGTGGACCCTATGCTTTTTAGCTGGTAGGAGTTGGAGCAGAAATTTTTTTAGACTTCCCTGTGCATGCTCATGCAGATATAATGTAACAGAGGTTTAAGAGAGCTGCATCATACAAAACAAGAACACATTAATCACTAAGATGATCTGAAAAAGGTTATATGTAGTTCTTAAGCATTGGATAACACATAAAAATGCTTATTGCTACAAAGGACCTTGTAGATTCAACCTGTGTTTCTCTGTGCTAAGCCCGAGTTGCCACTTGCCCAGAGAAGCTGTGGGTGCCCCATCCCTGGCAGTGTTCAAGGCCAGGCTGGATGAGGCTTGGAGCAACCTGGTCTAGTGGAGGGTGTCCCTGCCCATGGCAGGGGGGTTAGAACTGGATGATCTTTAAGGTCCCTTCCAACCCAAACCATTCTGTGATTCTGTGATCTCTGAGCTTGTGTATAGCCAGGGAAGTTTGCACTGAGGGCAACTGCAAATGAACACAAAAGAAATTTGTAACACATGTAAGCCTTATTTAAGGGAAAACTACCAACCAACCTATGGAAACTTGTTCACAAGTTGTAATAAATTGTTTTGTGTTGCATCCATTCGGTTATGCTATCCACTGTCAGTGTTAAGACAGAAGGACAAAAAGAGGTTTCAGCAAGGTTTGGTGTGGATGGAGCCTACTGTCCCCAGCACAAGAGTGTGTTTCTGTGCCATTTATGCATGGGTTAATGGCACGGCCCCATGCCATGGAAGGGCAAGTTCCTGTGTCACTCACAGCATGGTTCAGTGGCCGCTGAAGCCAGTCTCACCCTGGGTTGCCCAGCTCCCGCAGCCGTGTGTGCAGCTGTGTTTCCACCGCTTTCCCTCTGTGTGCACTGCCTCGGCAGATGAAAGCCAAGCTGGCTGAGGGAGCTGCCAGTAGGAGGGAGTCTGTCTTAGCCATGGTTTTGTTTCAGTGTGTGGAGACTTGTGCTCTCACATGTTGGGTAACAGCAGCTGAGAGGTCCATCGGAGTGGAACAAAGGCATTAAGAGGAGGTGAAATGGATCTGAGGCAAGAGCTGAAGGAAGAGGGACAAGTAACAGGAGAGAACAGAAAACAAAGAGTCACAAGGCTTTACAATTAAATCTTTTCTCCAAATTTTGCATGAAACTATTGTTCTTGATTCCCAAAAGATCAGTGGTGTTTGGCATTAATGTTGAACAAAAAAGATGAAAAGGCATATTAATTAATTAGTTGTTCATTGTGTATTCTGGACACTAATGATTTGGGGATCTGGGGGAAAATGCAGTATGTGGTCATGATGTTAAAAGCTATATATGCATATAAAAATGTGGGAATCAGAAACACAAAAGAAAAACTTAAAATCACACAGGCAAATTCTGGCATTTCCTAATTTTGAAAGTGAGAAATTTGTGCTATATGTTTGGTAAAATTCCTTTATGTAGTATAAGCCTAGGCAAATTTGGAATGGGATTTTCAAAAGCCCTATGTGTTCACTGTGTTTTAACCGGTGCGCACTTTCACCAGATCAGTTTTCCAAACAGTTGAAGATAATGAAAATATCAAACTTCTGAAAGTTCTCAAGTCCTTTCACTGATCTTAGACTAATTCTGAAAGAAGATCTAAGTTATGTGTCTTCTAAAAATATGAATAATTATACTGTATTAGAAGAGACTTTTGTCTTACTCTTTTTTTAATCTGTTGTTAATACTAGGAAAAAAAGCAAGATCTTTCTTGTGTCATAGAAGGCTGTCAGGAAGAAGAATTTAATAGGCTGTAATTAGACCTTTATTTCCTTATTGATTATTTTTCTTCAAATGACTAGCTATAAACACTTAAAACAGCCACAACTGCTGTAATACAATGATGTTGTAAATTTAATATTTCTATGAAGAGACATATTCATAAACATTATAAATAGAATATTTGTGGGATTTTTTTCCATTCCTTCTAGGATCTGGTTTATGTAGATATTTGATTTCTATTCTATATGCATATAAAAATACAGAGTACAGTGTTAACCAAATATTATTATTGATTTGATAACAGATATAATGACAGTATTTTTCTCTGAGTAAATATTTTGCTGTATTTCACCCTTGATTTTGCGTGAAAAACTTATGAGTTATACATCTAATAAAAATTCCAGAGAACAGAATAGCGGAGGAAAAAAATAAGCATTTCCACTAACACTGAAAGTTCAGGAGAATAAAGAAGGAAAATAAGAAACGTTTCCCCTCAACCAATTCAGTCTGTCTAAACAGCAATGACATATGAATATCTTCTAATGTTATTTCCAGGTGTTTCAGTGACCCAGCAGTATGGACACAGAAGGGGCATACATTCATTATCAAAATTAGTGACCATTTTACCACTAGCTTACCTTATTTTGTCTCATTAGTGGAGGAACCTTTTGTCATTTGATTCTGAGGACTATGAATGCTGCATACCCTTTAGCAAAATGGGTAACAGCTTTAACATTAATTTTGCTTCTTCGGATTTTGTTTTCTTGCTTCATAGTCTTAGCATTATTCACATGACTCCTACTTTTGGATTTTTAAACTTCTAAAAGAAAATAAAGTACATTTACTTTTGCACCTTAATTTTCTCATTACTTTAATCTAAAATGAAATAAATATACTTTCCGGAAGTGATGCATTCAAGATTTTGGGGGTTTATAAATAAATATTAAAAAAATATTTTACAATTGAGAGGTTCAGACTTGAAATTAGGAAACATTCCTCTACTGAGAAGGTGGTCAAACAGTGAAACAGGCTTGTCAGTGTTTAAAAGGGCATTGTCCTAGTGCCTGAACAACATGCTTTAACATTTGGTCATCCCTGAGGTGGTCAGGCAGTTGGACTAGATGATCACTGTAGGTCCCTTCCAACTGAAATAGTCCATTCTATTCTAGTCTAATCTAGTCTAGTCTAGTCTAGTCTATTCTATGTGCTTTTAGGACATGCAATAGACTGAAAATCAAAACCCTGGTTAAAAAGACACAAAAGCTCTACACATAAGAATTAATTAACTGAAAATATAGTTTCACAGCCTAATTTATTGCTTATACTACAGTAAAACTGGCAATTGTTACAAAATAACCTAATGACTTATTATTTTACAAATTAAGTAGATTACACATCATTGTATAATTTATGACTGCTTTGGTTTATTATCCATATTATTTGTATTTAAACTGCACAGTAAATTTCTCTTTAGCAAACATTCTGGTTATACTTTATCTGACTGGAAATAGGTAGGTTTAGATATCTGTCTGGCTCTTCCAAATAGCTGACAGCATTTATCTGTGATTTATTTCCTGCTGTGTAGCCAACTTTTTCCAGCATTTGCACTATGTGGAGACATGCAGACGGCATCATTCTGAGTGAGTTCTCCAATGCTGCAGCCCAAGAAGAGCAGCTTGAGGGCAGGGACAACTTACCGTATTCAAAGCCCAGACTTCTCTCTCTGTCATGCTCCTGCACCTTCGTCATGATTCCCACGATTATCTTGGAGGATCAAGCACTCTCCCTTGATAAAAGAGCCCTGTTTAACACAAGGCTTGCTCCAGGTGCACTTGGCATGGGTAGAGAGAAGCACTGTCAGTGCTGCATTGTTCTATACTGCGGCAGTATAGAAAAAAAAGTGCTTTTTTTTTGCAGTAAGATGGCCCCAGTATGGACAGCTGAGCTAGCTCCACTAGCTCCTCCAAAACTTTGGTCCTGTTGCCACTAGCAGTCAGAAAAGCAGCAGGGAGACAGGATGATTAACAGTGTCCTTACTTCTGGCATCAAACAGCCAAACCACTCTGTGTATGTCTAAGTAGGTAGGTATGTATGTCCCTGTAGTGTGTATGGTGGATTACTGGCTTGCCGTTTCTCACTGTGAAAGAAAAGGAAAATGTTCTCTGAAATAAGATGCAGAGGGATGGGGAGAAAGGCAGTGTGAGTTAGGGTGAGGGAAGTTTTTACGCAGGATTCGGTTCCTCAGTAAGATGTGCAGGTCCTCCATACTCTATTGACCCTCTGTGCTTTACAGGAGTAGGTTGCAACAGCAGCAAGGGAGCCAGTGCTCTGCCAGGTTTCACTGTCAACAACATCCCACATCTTAACAATACAGTGCACATTGCAGGTGGGATGAGTTCTAGCTGGTTTTAAGCACCTCATTGACATCAACCACGGAGAATCCGTCACTGGCAAGAAGTCTCTGTCACCGCAGGGGAGGGCAGAAGGCTGGGTTGGTAACAGGAGGTCAGTACCCAGCACCAGGCACACTGCTTCCATGGGGGGATGACGTAGACACTGCTGATTTTCAGAGAACAGCCCCACCAAAGACAGACCACAGTCTCTGTGGGCAGAGACCACATGTGATCCGAAAGATACGGGCGCTCAGGTGTGTTGTATCTTCTTTAGCTATTCCTCAAATTTTGAGATGCATGTGATGCAAACTGCTTCACCTGGCTTTTGACCTGTGTCTCTACCTGTGCTGTTTCTTTAAAAGCAGACACCTTCTTGTTGTTTTCATGCCTTTTTCATGGCAAAGTGTGTGACACTGTACTCTTGTCATCTAGCATACCAACTCTTGAGCAGCGTTGTAGTGCTGCTGGCAGGGCTCTGCTACAGGATCTGTGAGGACTGCAAGGGACAAATGTCCTGTTGAGCCTGTCCCTGTTCACCCTTTCTTCTGCCTGGGCGGCTTTCATCTTCTTCCTTTAGGCATAATGCTTCCTTTTCTTGCTGGAAACAAGTGTGCAGCATGCTGTAACCACTGAAGATGTCATTGATAATTTCCAGAGCATTTCTCAGGGCACTGCCAGGCTGATGCAGCCACTGTCATTGTGTTTTCAGGATGTCAAACCCCTTCATTTTTATGGTGATGAGAGGGGAAAGGTCATAGTTTCATTTTTCAGTGGGTAAAGAGGGTGAAAAAGCTCAGCTGGAGGGAATAGATGGAGTGTGCTATGGGAAGACTTTTTTCAAAAATAGGAGGAAAACATGGGAGGACTGTGGATAGATGACACTATCCAGCTGATGGTAGTCAAGGTAGTCAAGGCCATGCAAGGTATTCACTACCACAGTGTGCTGTTAAAACCGAGTATGCACAAGACAGTATATCACAGACTGTTTCACAGACATTGGTCAAAGCAAAAAGGAATGAATTGCTGCATATACAGTCTCAAAGCCTGGATGAAATTCCCCAGGACAGGATGATAAAAATTGAGGCCAACTAAGTGATAGTCCAGAGGTTCTCAAAGGAGTTGGTGGCAAAGCTATGTATCAACAATAGGTACTTTTTTTCTCAAGAGAAGTGGAGGTATTGATAAACTATTGAGGGAAAATGTACCTTGATTAGAGATTACATAGATATAATCTAAATTTGATATTGTGGGAAAATTAATTATATTGTTCCTGTCACCAAACTGTCTAACTGGACTCATCCTTGTACTCCTTTAACTTTCAGCCCGTGTGCATTCCCATTACCGATTTGCAAAAGACAAACCATAAGTGAGCAACATGCCATATAGTTCTTTCATACTTAAAAAAAAAAAAAAGTTAAAAGTTAAATATGCCATTTCCAGCAAAGCAGACTTTGGAATAAAATTGTGGAATTCTGCCTGAAGCTTGTGGCATATGTCTGTGCCATCATTACTTTGATGAATTTAAATTACTTGATAAATTGGTGAATTTAAATTACTTCACAAGATTTATATAAACTGGTTTGTGGAAACTGCTGAACAGTAATTGGATTTAAAGTCCCCATCTTATGTATGTCTGTATTCTAATAGCACTGTGTTCTAAAGCAAGGTTTGGTATCTAACCCAACTCAGCTGAACACTTTCCGTTTCTCTGCATTCCCAGGTATGCATCCAGCTGTAGCTGGGAAAAGCTGTGGTGCTTGTATAGTAAAGTATGGCATATTTTTATACATCAGTCGTTTTTTTATTAATGTAGCATGGAGTAAGTGTACTGCAGTCATGACCTCCAGCTAATTATGATTCCTCTAGTGTTAGATTTCACTTCCCCATTGTTTCAAAGTGGAAAATCTCCTTGCTGCTGTCAAACCTTTTTTTTCTGAGGCTAAAATGGGCTTTGTTCATCAGAAATAGAATGGAAAATTTTGAAAACAAAGCAAGTGTTCATGGCTTGTTTGTTACTAATGAAAAATAGTTTTCATTAAATAGTAAGCTTTCTTCCTACATAAACATGCATAGTGGTTTGACATCTATTCCCATCTTTTCAGGTTTGATCCGTCCTTGCTATATATTTCAGTAGCTTGCACTTACTGAGATCTGAAGTATTACCTTTATTTCTGTGGTCTTGTCCTCTATACCACACATTATATACTAACACTATTATTACTCATGCTTTATTATAGATTTTGTAACCTAAATAATTGTGTTCCAAATAACAACAAAATCTCTGTGACAATATTTAACATAAAAATAGTGGTAATCACGTTCTAGGGCATTTCTTGTATGTTGTAATCCCTGTTGTAAGCTCTGTGCTGCGGAACTGCGCTCAAAATTGGTGCCCTTTTCCAGTGCAATTGGTTTACTTGTTCGTAATGTGTAGCAGAAGGGCTTCAAATCATATATTAGCAGAGGCTAAGCCATACATCCATAGTTACGCATGTATTTTGGAAAAATATATGTTAGTGTGTGATGTGCTCCTTTCATTTATCAGGCCGTTACTTCTCAACTGAAAATTGGAAAGAAAATAAAATTGATACACTTTGCTGGACATATTCTTGCTAATATTCTGTTAATGTCTTTATTTTAAGTTTTATGATATGCTGGCAGATGCGTGGCAAACACTGGAAGCACTCGTTTCTATCAAGAGCTTCTTAAAATAGCAGAACATGAAGCCATGAAACCACATCTGTCTAGATGAAGTCAATTGGTACATGCCTCAGCTTCTTAGCATTGGAGTATATGGTGGCACAGCTTTTGGTACCTGCTTCAAGATACATCACTTCCAATTCCTCTTCTTGCTGCCAATTTTTATTTCATTTATGGAAATGAGAGAGGCCATATTTCTCACCTTTTGTGAGAAGAGGTTAAAATCCAGTGTCAAGTTCATGTCTCACACTTTTCTGAAAAGGGCTTTTTTAGATTCATTTGCCAAATTGCCCAGGTTCCTTCTCCATCAGCTCCTACAGTGGAGTTTCTTATTGCAGTGGGTGCAGGTGCTCAGGCACTGGCAGTGGGGGCTGCAGGGCGGCCACCATGAGGAGAGGCCGGGGCCAAACACGGGTGGTTCCAGTCGGCTCCCATTGACCCACCACAGGGCACAGCTGAGCCCCGCAGCCATGGTGGTGGCACCTCTCGGAAACATATTTAACATTTAATGCAAAAACGATGCATGGCAGTGAGGAGTGGGGCGGAAAAAGTGAGAGGAACAGCCCCGCAGACACCAAGGCCAGAGAAGGAAGAGAGGAAGGAGGTGCTCTGGGTGCTGGAGCAGATATGCTCTGTGCAGCCCATGGAGAAGACCATGGTAGAGCAGGTTGTGCCCCTGCAGCCTATGCAGTGGACCTTGGTGGAGGACATATCCACACTGCAGCCCACAGAGAACTCCGTGCTGGAGCAGGGGAAAAGTGTGAGCAGGAAGGAGCCGCAGAGATGGAGTGTTACGGACTGACCACAACTCCCATTCCCTGTCCCCCCTGCAGCACTTGAGGGGCGGAGGGAAGGCAGAGGAATTGGGAATGAAGGAATGAAGTTAAGCCTAGGATGGTGGGAGGGGCTAAGGCGAAGGTGTTTATAGTTTTATCTCTCTTTCTCACCATTCTACTCTATTTTTAATTGGCAAGGAGTTAAATTCATCTTCACCGAGCTGAGGCTGCTTTGCCCATGACAGTAATTGATGACTGATCTTGTCTTTATCTCGACCCACGAGCTTTTTCATCTTATTTTCTCCCCCTGTCCTGTTGAGGAGGGGGAGTGAGAGAGAGGCTGAGTGGGGGTCTGGCAGCTAGACAGGGTCAACCCACCGCACTTACCAACACACACATGGCTTTGGCAAGCAGTGCTGAGCAGTGCAGGATTGCATAAGGTATGCTCAATGAAGACTGCCAAGTAAATAATGTAGGGACGTATCATGGCATGCATTATGCATTCCTCTTTAATGTGTTTAGGGCAAATCCACTTCCAATTTGAAATGAAGGAATCTTCTGCTAAATCTTTCAGTCTTCTGTACTTCCTTCTTAAGGTTGAGATCTGTTTTGTCAGGAAAGCATAGGATCCTTCATAAACCTCCTTTTTTTTTTTTTCTTTTTTTACAGAAGGCTAGGCATAATTTGGGCAAAATGCATAGATCCAAAATGGCCTTTCTTTTTCCATTCCCTGCATAGGGACTCAGAGATCTGAAAGATGTGGAGTAAGCAGTCTGGGCTGCCATCATGTTCTGGCATGCTAGGTGTCTAACTCCGCTTGGGCACCATGGCAGGCTTGTCTGAATGTGTCCGCTGGGGAGCTGAACTGAAGGTAAGGAAGATGCTCCAAGAGGCTGAAAATGCTGTAGCCTGGTTCTTTGTATTTGCAGAAAGAGAAGAAAGGAGGCTTTTCACTCCTTCCCCAAAGCCAAGTGAGAGGCATGAACAAGTGTAAAGGAAGAAGTGAATTGAGAATCCGTTCTGTAGGCTGTCTCTGCATTTTCCTTTTTCTCTGCTCTTCCTTTTTCATTGTGAAACAGAATAGCTGTTCACAAAGAGAGCAACTGAGCTGAGCAGGCTTCTGGTGTCTCAGTTGGCCCTTAAATCACTACCAGTCCTTTGTACTGTAAAGGAAAAACTTGTGAGGGCAAATCCAGAGGTTTTGAAGCAAATGAGTTTTTCAGACTGTTTTTGTCCCTGAAATAATATGAACATGTATGAATAAGTGACTGTCTTGTAAAGCACAAAAGATCTTCAAAGAAAACTGGTTTGTCCAGGTTCAAATAAGAGGGTGAGGAGACACTGAAACGCTTAATATACAAATACAGGAAGCAAAACCATTAATCTCCTAAATTGTAGTTTGGAGCTGGGAGAAACACCTAGGTTCTCTGAAATGCTGATGAGCCAGATAATGTTTTTTTTCCTCTTTTTTTTTTTTTTTTTTTCCCCCAGATGGTTTTTGATTCTTTATTGTCAGGAAAAATGTTTTCCAGTTATCTAAAGAGTTGTTGACAGTGTCTTATGCTAAATGGAATAATGCATTATGACTGTTACTGTAAGTGTGCATGTTTTAATTGACTTACATACTTTTGTTGCAGCTCTTACTTACAAAACTGCTCTCCTGTTCACAACTTTAGAACATAAATTGTAGCCTGCCAAAAAGTGTAAACACATCACGCAGATATGCTCATGCAGCCAACTTGTTTTGCTTCCATGAATTCTCTGTGTATTTACAATAAAGCATTGTAATATATTGTTGTAATATATTTTTTGTTTTAAGTGAGTAACATGCCTGATTGATAAAGGGTATAGAGCCCCATTTCTGCTTTCATTGACCGTCAGATTCCTACTGAATTTCTTTTGGTTTACACAGGTGACCCTGGATCGACTTAGATTTAATGAACAATTCTGCCTGTATCAAACAAGAAGGCATAATGTTAGCCCTCTGCGTCAGACCTGTACTTGCAGGGCACACAGAAGTAGAGAGCAGTAAAGTATACTTTAACCGAAAGAGAGCATAGATAAATCAGTCTAACTAGACATAGGCAGCTGATCTTTGGAAAGGGCTACTGCCGGTTGTATATAATTGCTTTTCAGAGGAGAACCACAGCGTGTTTTCACTGAACATAAATGAAACACCTTGGCATCCACTGAAGCAGACTTGGACTGGGAGAGCTGGCAGCCTCTCACAAGAAGCAGTTTTGTTGAACTGCCTTTGAAGAGTTTGAACTGGCAGTGCAGTATTCTGGCTGCAGGGTAACTTGGCTGAGAACATTAGGATTTCCCCTGACATTAAGTCATTAAAAAAACCCCAACATTTCCTTCCTTCCCACCCCCATTCAGAAGGAGAAACTCTTTTTATTGCCAGACTTGCTGAGTGTTAGTCCCTCATGAAAGGAGCAGCAGAATTAAAACCATTTAAGGTTTTAGTAATTAAAGAGCAGAAGACACAAATTAAAAGTGTATTAAGTAACTCATATTTAATGGGCTATTAGATT
Organism: Rhynochetos jubatus; assembly: GCA_027574665.1. Lineage (NCBI taxonomy): Eukaryota > Metazoa > Chordata > Aves > Eurypygiformes > Rhynochetidae > Rhynochetos > Rhynochetos jubatus. The sequence continues at coordinate 82,735,881 of CM050649.1, read as the reverse complement.
TTATTTTACAATCAGAACATGTAAAATTATGAAGGAAATCAGAGATAATTGAAAACTGACAGAATAAGAGAATAGTCTCAAGAATCTGCACTGGGGCACTTGTTTTGGTAGGTGGAGTGGTAGGAGGAAGATACAAGTCCCAGTCACATGAAGGTTGTGGACTGTGGCTTCCAGAATTCAACAGCTTAGACAACAGTCTTTTGCAAAACCATACAAAAAAATTACTGATTAAAAAAAATGACTTGCAAGCTCTCAGCATTTTTCTCTCTTCCTTGGTCCTCTGTCTTGTGTGTAGATTTCCCCAAAAAGGTGTGCAGCAGTGGCACTAGTGCCAAATAGAGTGGACTTAGTTCAATATATTCAAGTTGTACTTTTATCTATAGATCACAGAAAATTATTTTCCTTTGTTTTTTGCAACATGTAATCCTCTGGGTTTTTTTCTCTTGAGACTACCCCTGCCTTGCTGGTGGATCTGCATTTTGTGTATCTGCAGTTTGCATTTATCTTTGCTCAATACCATCTGGTTGGGTGTGGGGCAAACTCTTGTGTTTAACAAGGTTTCTTGTTAAACAGTTTCCCCCTCTACTCTGCTCTCCTGAGACCCCACCCGGAGTACTGTGTCCAGCTGTGGGGCCCTCAGCATAAGAAGGATATTGACCAGTTGGAATGAGTCCAGAGGAGGCCACAAAGATGCTCAGAGGGCTGGAGCACCTCTGCTATGGGGACAGGCTGAGAGAATTGGGCTTGTTCAGCCTGGAGAAGAGAAGGCTCCGGGGAGACCTTGTATCAGCCTTCCAGTACCTGAAGGGGGCCTACAAGGAAGCTGGGGGGGACTTTTTACAAGGGCCTGTAGTGACAGGACAAGGGGTAATGGGTTTAAATTGAAAGAGGGTAGATTTAGATTGGATATAAGGAAGAAATTCTTCATGGAGAGGGTGGTGAGGCACTGGCACAGGTTGCCCAGAGAAGCTGTGGGTGCCCCATCCCTGGAAGTGTCCAAGGCCAGGCTGGATGAGGCTTGGAACAACCTGGTCTAGTGGAGGGTGTCCCTGCCCATGGCAGGGGGATTGGAACTGGATGATCTTTAAGGTCCCTTGCAACCCAAACCATTCTATGGTTCTTTGAGTTGGATTGGTTATTTCTTGAGCTTGAAACCACTTCCAACTCTATCTCACTTGAAAAATTATAAATGCACCTTTTTATGTATCACCTGAGCCTGTATCACCTTTTAATTACAAATTTGAATAGAGTAGCTCTGAAATTACCATTATTTGGCAAGTCCATTTAAGATTTTGTCTTACAAGTGATTATAGAGTGAGTGTTTAATAATTTGTGCAAGAATTATTTTCAGTATCACCTTTACTTTGTAATTCTCTAGGCTGTTCTTCACAATGTTTGACCCTTTCAGCTTGTCTTGGAATTCTCTTGCAAGTTCTGTAAAATGATTAAACCCATGTATGAAACTTATAAAATTGTAAGTTGACACCAAAACTCCAGAGCTTGCTTAGAGTTCTGGATGCCTATGACATATTAACAAGAGTCCCGAGGCTATAGTGGAGAAAAAGAGACAACTAGTCACAGGGAGAGAACACAAAATTTACAAATAAAAGGAAGGAAATAATCCACAATTTCTGCACGATTTTCCCATGTTGTAAACACTGGTGTTACTCCACCGCTCTTTCCTAAGATGTTCTCATTAGCGTCTTTTTCCTGTTCTGAAGGAAAAACGGCCTGTTACACCAAATGCTTGCTCGCCTTGTTTTCAAGAACTGAATTCTGTCTCAGTAGGGAAGACTTTAATCTCCCATGCACATGTGCACCCTCTCACATATCAAAATACATTTTTCTTTGCAACAGAAGTTTGCTATTAAATAAGCAACTGTTTTAAGCAGCGAATGATGAAAGCCTGCTTTAAGTACTTGGGAATACTGAAATGCTGGTGCTTGGGAATACTGAAATGCTGGTGCTCCCTCTCGTGGTTAAATTAGAAGAAGACAAACCGGTTAAACAACCGCGAAGTGTGCGGATGTATTGGCTCCTGCAGCAGGAGCTCAGCTGGAGATTATTACACGTTAAAAGGGGAGGCTAATCTTACTTTGAGAAATCTTCATTTCCACCTGCTTAGATGATCAGACAGTGCCAAGCTCCTGTGCTGTCTGCTGACAGAGAAGCTATCCTCTCCAGTGCTGCTCGAGAATGAGGTACAAAAAAAGAGTATGCTGAATCGGTCTTTTTTCTCTCCTCTGACACACAGCTTTCTGCCTGAAAGTGTTACGCATCCACTTGCAAGGATTAAATCTGAATCAACTAAACTTCGTATATATTTAGTGCATTTTTTTTTTCCTGGATGTAGAATTTCTGTAGTTTGATTAATAATCTGTTGCTAGAAATACTTGTGACTCATCAAGAATAGGTTTATCAAAGAAAGTATTCACTTGTGTACTCTAGAGAATAAATTTAACCACTTTTTTTGGTAACAAATGTATTTTCCACCAGTCGGCCCCTGCCATCTCATTCTAGTTTTGCTTTGCCATTAGTAGATTTCAGCTGTCTGTTTGCTCATGAATGTTGGAGGGAATTTAACTGTAAGGGATGGTGGCAAATTAGTGGTCTGGCAGCTAGAACTGAAAGCCACCTGATTAATCAGTAACTAAAGCATGCATTAAATGAAAGCAGTTGTAAATGTCTGCCTGTGGCCACACTGGTATCTTACAGGTTGAGAAACTCTGTCAGTGTAGTGAATATTTGACATGTACCCCATTTACAGGAAACCTTGAGTATTTATGTATCAAAAAGTTACTGTGCTTCCCAAACTTAACCAAACAAGCATGAAACAGTTAAAACCAAGGGTGATTTACATACTCTTGGTTCTGGTTCCCAGCTAGAGCTGAGTCTAAGCCCAAGAGGTTTTGTGTCCAGGGGAGTGTTTTCTTCCCTCTTATTTCATGCACAGCAGGATGAACTAGTAAAACAGACTGCAGACACACTGCAAGACTAGATGTTTGTCTTTTCAGTGTATTTCACAACACCCTAAGACACTAAGTGGAGAGTGTCAGGATTCCCGAGACTTATTTCTAGCAAAGTGGCGGCATTTAAAAATGATGGCATAGCTAATCACTGAGAATTGGCATATCTGGTTCAAAGTGCACCACAGAACTCTGCGTTCAGTTCGTTTCAGTCACTTGATGTAAAATCATTTCAGTAGAAATGCTGAGGTAAGAAAGAAGCATTTCTGTATTAAAAAAAAACAAACCCAAACCAACAACAAAGAATGTGATTGGTTTCTCCTATAGCATGTGAACTTAAGAGGACAGTATCCCACCATTCACAACACATTGCTCATATTATTGTCCGGGCCTGTGTAAATGTACAGGTTCGTGATGCTCTGGTTTTCCAAACTGTAAGTAACCATAAGTAGACATTCTATGGAATTGCACTAAGCAGAATCAAACTGCTGTAAAGTTCATGTGTGGCACTAATTGCAATTTAACTGCATGGTTATTACAAGAGCTTTTAATTAACCCAGTCATCATACTGTGGCATACAAATTGTGCATAACAGCATGCTGAGTATAATGACATTAGGTTTGTCTGAACTGTGAAAATCGGGAGTTTTATAATTTTCTGAGGTTTCTTTTTAGGCCCTTAAATACTGTGCAGTATTTAGGAACATGTGAAGAAAAAAAAAACTCCCTACACTCAAAAAAACTAAAGTCCCAACAGAAAAACCCCTAGTAAGTTGCTGAGGCAACTAAATTTTCATGTTATTTTCATATAAATTTTCATGTTTCCTTTGCTTTCTGAAATTTTATAGCAGTCTTTAATTCTTCCTGAAATTCAGTGAGACATGTAACTTTCTTCTGAATAATATTTATGGTGATTTTTCAGTCTCATTTTTCTCAGAATATTTTCAGTCCTCTTTGAGAATTGTTTTATACACTCTTTAAGGATTTTGTGTTTGAAGCCGAGAAAAAAGCTCAGCTTGTGGAAACATTCAGTGGGAATACCCGTTCTGTGAAACTGGAAGGTGGTAAGAATACATTCTGATCAGATACTGCTGCAAAATGTTAATTTGTTAGGTCATTAGTGTAGCGAGACCATTCCCTTTCTCTCACAGTTATGATTCCAATCTGTGTCTCTCAAGACCTGTGGCAATAGCACTGAATGAATTTTTACTGGGAAAGTTAATTTTGCAGCCCAAAGACTGAAAAAAAAAAAAAAGAAACAATGTAGGTAATGGTTATAGTTGTAGTCTTTCGGAAGTCAGGAGAAATAAAACTAAGTGGCGTGGCACTTAAACGTGTACTCAGTCCTGGAGATCTAAAGAATGCATTAAAAAAAAAAATGAGGAGACATTATTATGGAAAGCGTATTTATCTCTTTTTTAGGCCATCATTGGCCCTGTAGTGGGAAATGAGATACTGACATTTTGGTTTTAAATTATTTTGTTTGCCCAACAGGCACCTGAAGGCAAGAGTATATGGCCTTTTCACGTGCGCAAGTTTACTGGAGAAACCAGGTGACAATGAAGACTGGGCCTGTGAGGGAGGCAAAAGTACCTCTTGCAGGCATATACAGTTAATGGTTTAAACGTGACATAAAAGTGACAGCCACTGGTGAACAGTTAAAAAAAAGTCAGTTTGGGTTCCGCTGGGTGAGTGATACAAGTGTGATGTACCAAACACAAAAGAAGAACCAACACCCCACAAAGCCAGTCAGTGGTCCCAAGGGTTTAAAGATCAGAGATACGAGAAAGTCAACAGAGATGGTGACCTCATCATCATACATGCTGAACTAGCACAGCCTGCAGAAACTCTGTCTGAAGAAGGAGATGACTCTGCTGAAGACTGGTGGGCTAACTTTCAGCTGTGAGAGCTGTTGCTGTCAGTAACAGAACTGAGTTCCCAGCAGTGTGATTACTGTCATGCACTTCTTTGTGGGAATGGCAGAGGTGTACATGGTGCTGCACAAACACTTTTTATCATTTGGTTAGTGCTGTTTCCAGAATTCTCAAAAAAAGGCTTTTGGGAAAAAAAAAATCAGCTCTTAAAAAGACATTTCAGAAAATGACTGGATTTTTGTGTTATTTATATATATAAGGTTTACCCACGGTTAATTTGTTAAGGAAGATTATATATTTGAAACTAAGGTTTATTTTTTAAATGTATCAGCCAATGCAAATTTCCTGGTATTGCACAATGCATTTCTTCAGATATTCACTCAAAGAGAATAAAGAGAGAGAAAGGCCATTGACAGTATTCTGAAGCGACTGTATAATACATATAAAACACAGATCATCCATTTTCCAAGCCACCCTAACTGTAAAAAAACTGATTTTCTTTATTTGTTCTTTTTAGTCAGAGTAAAATATGAGATTTTATTGTAAATTCATGAAGTATAGATAGCTGTGGATTCTCCTGCCTTCCTGAATACATATGTTTGTTTCAGTTTACTGTAGCTGGAACTAATTTTTTTCTTCTTTTTCCCCCTGACCCAAAGGAGCGGTACTCACCTGCTTACGGTCTGTATTAGTGAATGAATCATCCCCACCATGTTTCGGCTCCCACCCTGCAGTGCCTCCCTGTGCCTGGACAGCTAAGGTGCCTCTTTCACATATGCAAGGCACTTAAGAACCTACGGTAACGTACACACCTAACCCATGCCAGTCATGAGACAAAGCCTCCTTCCCAAACATCTGGATCTGACTCTTGCTGTCTGTTAAACCCCTATTTTTATTTTTAATATGACAAAAAGTTGTTGAAAAGTGTATGGGAAGCTGGAACTGAGGCAACCCAAAGCATCAGTTACTATGTCATAAAAGCTGATCATAAGCATAATGCTCGCCGTGTCACATCAGGGAGCATAACAGAATACGAGCAAAGTGAGACAGGTGAAAGGACAGAAGCATTTTTTGTCTCTGGCAGATCTGCATTATGTTGGTGCAGAGTGGCTGATGGGGTAGTCTGCTGCAGAGGCTGGTGAAATGCAACACCGAAGGAGCAGACTCACACAAGGGTGGATGAAGCCTAGCAAGAGTGTAGAGACTTACAGGGTGGGAAATGGGAAAGCTAGTTAAGCTGATGGAGAGTGGGGGATAATGTGCTCTGAAGAAGAGCTAATGAGGGAGATGGTGGAAAAAGTATGAGGGAGGTATGAAACTGAATTTGAGGACAAGAACTAATATTGTAAGATGCTTTCCAAGGAGACACTGCCTCTGGGTAATGTTTAAAGTGTATCCCATTAAGTCCCTTACATGACGTTAGCATTGCAGTTGTCCAGGGACAATTACCTTGCAGGTAAATTCATGCACACATTTGAAGGGGAGTCAAACTGTAAGTTGAATGCCTAAATAAAATGCGAGTTGTAGTCAAAAAGGACTACTCACTTTCAACTTTACCCTCACTTTCAGTTCATAAGGTGAACACTTATTCATACGTAGTAATAATGCCTATTCATTCTTCTTTTGACTGGCCTAAGCAAGTGCATTCAATGAGTCTTTCATTATCACCACCTTTACCATGCATAACAACGAAGAAACTATCAGCTATGTTCATTTTATTTTAAATATATTTCTAAAATAAAGCAGTTTTTAGTTGGAAAGCTGGTCCCTCAGGCTTGCACTTTTTAATGTATGTGACAGTAACATAAAAAAGGGATTTATTTACTTTCTCTGTTCTTACATTTGGAGATATAAAATGCAACAGGAAACAATAATCCTTGTTATGTAACATATGCACCCTTTCCTCTTCCTCATGGTAACATTTTGAATATGTTTCTGCTTCAAAAATTGTATCCCTGTCTAAGAGCCAACAGTGATCTCCTCTCTCCCTTTTTCTTTTAAAAAAGTTAACAACCTGTTGAACCCAAGTTTACATAAATCACACACAGGATTAGTTTTCCAGTAGGGCGTGTGTGCTACCTTACACAAAATACGTGCTGTCCAGTCTGCTTAATATGTTGTCTGACGTGATCCCCAGCATGACGTATCTCTTAATAAATGTGTATGGCCCTAATTATTCAGTGACTATGAAGAATAATGAGCTGTGAACACGAATTGATATCCTGTATCATACAAAATGCTCAGTTTTCCATTTTACAAAGAAGAAAACGGGACTTCACGCGAATTTGTATCTATTGACATCTGGATCAGAAAGCCAGACGTATAAAATCCCTTGATACTTTCAACATCTATGGTCTGAATCATTAAACTGACATCTTGGATCATTAAATTTACATCTTGCAAAGTTGTAATGCAAGTTTCCACCATGCTAACTGGTCACTGTGTGCGCTGGGTAACTGTGCTGAACATGCCATAATAATTCATCAACCCTGAAAGAAATCACAAAGTTCAATGCATATTAAAAATGTGGTTGGGTTGTATTACAGAACAAATGGAAATATGCTGCTGTTCACAACATATCATGTTCTCTGAGGTTACTGTTACTGTCTGCATAACAATACACTGTCCTTACAGGAAGAAAAAAATCCACAATCCATAAAATGCATGTAGTGACTTGCTTATACACCTGATATTCCTTCAAAAGGAGGGATTTTTTTTTCTACTATAAAATGACTATTAAATATGTATTTACTGCATTCATTATGGACATAGTGTTGAGAAGTTGATAATTTATGATACTTTCTTAATGTCCACAAAACTTTCCTTTTTATTAAAATGGACTTAAAATGAATTGAAAGGTACATAATACTTTTTGTTTACATGTGTTCTTTCTTTTCTTTTCTTCTTGTGCCTTTTCTTCCTTTTAGGTGAACAAGGTATGTGGTCCTCCTGTAAGGAAGTCTACACAGTCTCCAGGTTGCTCCTTTGATCAGAACAAAGATAATCAAGGGTTGAAGATGTTCTCAAGAGACAATGAAGAAACCCTCGCCAACAGAAGAAAGTAAGACATTAGTTTTACAGCCAGAAAGAACGAATGAAGTAAGCCATTAATTTTACAACAGACTAGATTATATTCAGTGCAGTGGCATGTAATACTGGAGAATAAATAGAGACTGCAAAGAGTGAAGCATTTCAGCAACACAAACTCCTCTGTTATATTTTGGAAAGAGTAATTCCATGTCTACATTTTATTTTTTGAAATAATGAACATATGACCACAGTCATCTGGTGTGCTTCAAAGTATTTAAAAGAGTAGAAAACTTGGGTAGATTATCAACGTTAGCTTTGTCCTTATGTGTAAAATTTCAAATTACATCTAACTTGCACATCAGCAGGCGTTATTACAGCTGACAAAAAGTGATTTTGACTTTTATCCAAAGACTATTTGTACAAATGATCTCTTCCTAGATACCTTTCAACTATCAAAAAAATCATTAGCATTTGGTGCTAAATCTTGAAATCCTTATTCAAGCAAGTAGATTTTTTTTCTTCTGGCTCTTTTGCCAGTGTGTAGCGAATTGAGGTGACTGCAAAGACTTGAGGTTTGATTTATACCTGGCTCAGCATTACAGTGTAAAATTCGCCCAGCTGCCTATAAGCTAGGTGTTTAAGCTACCTTTATAGTCTGTGGAGAGGAGGACTCAGTTCAGCTGCCCACACCACTACAACCATCCAGTGCCACTGGAGGATACCCTCTCGTATCCCAGCTCATCTGCTGCTGCCAAGAAAGATGCAGGTGTCCTGTAAGTTGTATTGTATATTCCATCTTTCTGCAGATAGCCTGGGTAGCTGAGGACATCTCAAAGGCCAATCTGTCTTTAGACAAATTAATCAATTCTTTAACGACCGTAAGGAGTGATAGTACTGCCAGGAGTAAGGGTAGTATTGCAGTTGAGGCTAAAGGCCCTATTATGCAAATAAAGTACCAAGTTAAAATCACAAATTTGATTTCTATCACTAGTGTTTGCTAAAATACAGACAGGTTTTCTTTGTCCTCTTTTTTCTTTCATTTCACTTTGCAGTGCAGAAGGAAATGAAGCGAGAAAATTGCAGGGAACAATTGCTCACTCCTGATGTCTGGAGAAGACAAAAATACCTCTGAGCTTCAAAGGCAGACCATTCTTGTTAGCCCAAGGTCCTTCATGTTCCAAATAGTGGTAGGGAAAAAAAAACAACCCACAAACACACACGGGACTTAGAGAACATTGTGGGAATGGAAAGAGATGCAAAACAGAAGTTTGCTTTAGCCTGCATAGAAGTTCATTAGGCAGGACTCATTATACAGGCACATCTTTTCTGTGTTACGAAGCTAAGCAAGTTCTTGATGCTTTCTTATTTCTAGCATTCTGCAAACATGAAGCCATATTGTAAAATCTCACTTAATCCAGGACTGTTCCATGTTTCAAAATAAATGCGTCTGGATTGACCTCGAGGAGATCACCCAAAAGATTTTAAGGGGCATGAGCAGCAGTGGGCAGCACAAAGCAGTAGTGTTCTCCTGTGACTTCCACCTACCTGAGATACTGGAAGCACTTTATGGCATGCAGCAGTGAGGGTGGGAGAAAGTTAGAGATCCACTGACACAGATTTCAGCTGAGGAACTTCATAGTTATCTTCATCTGCTGCCTCCTGCATCACCTCCTTCCTTTCTAGTCACAATCACTTTACATTTCACTTTATATTCCCATGGCAACTGTAACAATTCCTCACGTGGAAGAGAGATTTCAGCAAATGCTTGCAGACTGCTTTTAGGGAAGTGCTGCTGTTCTGAGTCTAAATCCACTTTTTTATTTTTACCTGCCATGTACTTCTGCAGCAGGTTGCTCTCAGCAACTTTCACAGCCTTTAACAGGAAAGAATAGGCTTCTCCCAGACAGCACAGACTTGGTCGGTGGCAGTTAACTGAGGGAAAACAAATGAACAAAAAGATTCTGTTAAATGTGTGACTCCTGAAAATGCCCTGATTTCCAAATATTTTTCAAATGCATCTTCAGATGAAAGTTAACTTTCTGAAATACATGGTGGATTGTCTCTGCCTAAACTTTTCCTGAATTATTTTTACCATCAATACCAAAATACCTAGGCTGGTATTTTCTAGTACTGTGTGGTATAAGAGGAAAAGAAATTTCTCTGTGCTTTTGACACCAAAAATTGTCAGATGAATTAAACCAAATTGTAAGTAGAACCTTCCATAGTAATATACAAACTTGAACATATATAATGCTTTTCCCTCCAAAAATTAAAATTGAAGACAGCTTTTAGCACAGAGAATAAATTTGTAAAACCCCCGAACACTTCCAAGTAAACAGATAAGAAGTATCTGCAGCTTCCACTGACTGTAATTGCACATTTGTGCTCAGCTGCCTGTAATTACATGCTATCTGGTCTAGAAGATGATGATGTGAAATTTGACATTCATACCATCTGCCCTTCGAACTACTTTGGTCAGACATCAACAGGGGCTGAAATCAGTTATTAGTTCTGTATTAACTTCAGCTTTGCCTCAGGATGCATTTACTAATAAACTGAATGACCTTTCTGTTAGAATGCAGTTTGTCACAAAATACTATGGCAGCTATATTTATTTCAGTTTCTGGGTTATACACGGATTGATTGTGCAGAAGAAGAAATTCAAACTCTTTACTGTGAGAGGACTCTGAACTTTCATGCAGAATGTAAACCCAAAGCATAGACAAAATCAAAATCATTCTCACTCAATGGGAAATGGAGGGAAGTTTTAACCATACTGTGCACACTAGATGCAGTTTTGGGGATGGAGAAATGCAAGACATGACTATTCATGTCTGGGGGAGTGTGGATGAATCATATTTACATATTTAAAATATATCGCGCACAGGCAATTATATGGTGCGTTGTCAAAATTGACCCTACCTGAGGTGTTCAGAATTGCAATTTTAGGCTTAGTAGGGTACTCATATCACATTTAATAGGCATAGTAAATCTGTGTGGTTTGTGTAAAATATTTGCCCTACAATTACAAGAAGGAATGTGGCTTTCTAAATGACGGACTGTATATAACCACATTTTATCTGTTTTAATTTGCAGTAAGCAATACTTAAAAATTGAATTCCTTATGCCATTTTAGGCCTACATTGACTAAATATATGTATAGAATATATCTGGCATTTTTTTCACCGCTCCACACACCACACAGGAAGTTAATATAAACTGAAGCTTGCTGGCTTACAAAGCAATGAGTACAGCATTTGCTGGTGCCTTTCTTCGTGCCTGCGGGTCATAGATAACTCAGTATAGTGTGATGTTCCAAACTGGAATGAATAAATACTTCAATTTTTCACAGCAGGAATGGGTCTCTCAGGAAGAGATTTTCAATACATAAGCAAACAATTTATAAACATAAATATCACAATCCAGATAACACGTACTAACTAAAAAGTCATTCATTTGTTTTGATTTAAGTACAAAACCTTATCATTAGCTTGGGGCATGTTGACAATTACTTAAAATAGCAATACATAATTTATAACCTACCAGCACAGCACATGATAAAAGTGATGTAATTTTTCAGACAGTTATTTAAATATCCACTAAATATTTCACACCTACATCTAAACCCCATCTTACATAAATCTTAAGTTGCTCAATAATTCTAACAAATATTCTATGTAGTATTTCTAACACTGTGTAGGGGGCTAGTTGATAGCACTTTGGAAAACAGATTATTCATATACATCTACTTTTTTATTTGCTGTGCTTTTTGTTTGGAATATTTTTGGGTATATTTATATAAGTGTAGCATTGCAAATTTTATCATACAGCTATGTAAGAAAATTTCACGTTGTAGGAAGATAATTCCCTTTCCAGAACATGAGTATTTTTTTAACTTTGACCAATGAGAGTATTGGTATTGTAAACTACTGAAGTGTATCTGAGAGAATCGAACTTATCTAACAGGAAATGGACAAATTGATTTAAAAAATCATTAGAACCAATGGAGAGTAGTAGAATAAGCACATTCTTTATCTTCTTGTAGAAACACACAACTGCAGTACTGCTTAACGTTATTGATTGACAGTGTCAATTATTTCCCGTGTTCCCCTGTGCAGAGAATTTATCAGCTACCTCCGGCTCTACAGAGCCTTTTATGGCGGCCTGGCTGATCAGCTGTGCGGTAATGAGTTGGCAGCTGCCGATGGACTCCCATGTTGGAACGGAGAAGATGTTGTAAGAAGGTACCTTTCTGACTCACTTTTGTCTTTTTCTTTTATATTTTGTGTTTCTCTAAAGTAACTTCCAGCTTGAGTCAAGTACATTGTTTCCCTAGGTATGTGTCAAGGTTAGTTCAAAAAGCAAATCAGCGTGGGTTTCCTTCTCTCAGGCTTCACCTGTAAACAGTAAAAAAAATCTCCCTGCACCTCTGTTTTGAGGAAAAGAATTTTACTGTTCTTCAGACATTTTTCCTTCAAATTTACAGCACCTAAACATATACTGGAAAAGGAGTTGGATTGGCATTTAGAAAATACAGTTGGAGAAAAAGAAAATGGATTTTTGTTTGAGCTTGATCTTTATAAAATGGTCCTTTTAATACAGAGCGTGTGATAACAGACTCAAGCAATTTGCTTAAAACTTTCTCTGGCTCTGAAGGATGTAGTAATCTCTTAATATATATGGTTTCTCAGGAGAGAACTAAAAGGTAAAACACAAAGATAAAACATTTTAAAGGTGAAACACGTACTGTTTTATGTATGCATCGTCTTGGGAGACATTCAGCAGCAATGGCAAAGAAGAGATCATAATGAACTGCTGTGGTCCTGGATGTGTATCTCTGGAATCAATATATTTCATAGATTACAAAATACTAGCATTTGTGGATTGCAGAAGGATTTTCAGAGACCTGATCTCTGGTTTTGCTTTGTTGCTCTCATCACCAAAATAAGTATTACTCTGAGCATGGAGTCACGATGACACAGACTGAACCAATCAATAAAATGTTCACTGCCATTGTTTTTTAATAAAGATCATTCTGTTAATACAGCATTTATTGGAAGGTAGTATTAAAGGTCATGTCAAAGACAGTGGCTAAAGACTGTGAGTTGAGTTAATAAAGTGGGAGATAGCTGATACCAAGTAGAAGGAACAGTGACAGCCTTCACCTTCAGGTATCTCTGAAATGGTTATGTAGGAGCTGTAACTGGTTGATTGATGATACCTGAGGAAGCTTAATGGGTACCCTTTCAGCAAACAGCTACAGGCCTGCTTTTCTTTATCTTCTTGGGCAGTCCAATATTTTGGCAGCAACAAGGCTCATTGAGTGGTTGACTCCCTTGATAGTTTCATTGGGAACCTTAATCCTGAGATTTCAACAATCTTCTCCAGATCATATGTTCCTTCTTTAGACATCTATATTTGAGATTTAATCTCAACAGTACCTCCTGGCTTTTGTTTTGTTGCCCCTCCCCACATGAGTTATACTACTCCTACCAAATTTTTCAGTAATAATTTGAAGTAAGCATCTTGTAATTACAGGTTTCCTAAGAACAAGGTTTGACTTCTTGTAGTCTTACTATTATTATGTTACATCCTTTTGAACATATATTATTATATGGTACTATTATACTTTATTTATTATTATGTTATACTGTTACTGTGTTTATACTATGATACCATACTGTTTGATTTTGATTGATTAGAGAATAAAGTTCTCTAAGAAATGAAATAAGAAATGAAACCTATGAAATTCTAGAGCATATTGTTTATAAAAGTAATTTAATTTGACTAAAAATGTTTAATTAATGCAATTTGTTTATTTGTGAATCAACCTAAATATATAATTGCTGACAAAAGTACTATATATTAAAAGTAAGACCACCTTGGTATTAGTTATTTACAAATTTCCTTGCTAAAATACTTTGTTTTCATATGTATCTATTTATAATTTTTGTCAGTAAATTTTAGTGTTAAATTCCTGAAAGAGCTGACATGTAGATAATATTTAAAAGCACAGAGTGCTGGTTAAAACCAGAAGAGCAGGATACTCTGAGTTGCTGTAGGTAATCAACTGTAGCCGACACTTGCAGATTAGTTCCTAAATCTCAATACCTCTACTTTTACACTAAACATACTGTGGTACATATTCTTCTGCTTCAGTAGCTGTATGAAGGTGCTCACATCTCTCCTCTCCTTCCCCTTCAGTTTACGTTGCTACTCAGTCAAAATGTCCTTTGTTCAACTTTTTAAGTATTTGTTTATTTGTAACTGAAGGTGAAGAAAAATACCTTCCCTGCTCTTTAACTGAAATCGGGGTGTTTTTTTACTGTTATTACAGAACTGTTAATCTGTTGGACAGAACTGTTGGGCAGTGAGCCCAACCACTGTGCAGGCAAACCATATTAGAAGGGACTATTAACATGCAACAGCCAGGGTAGGCAATTCAAAATGACTTTGATGAAACTCAGTCTGAGCCCAATTTTAGAATTTTCAGGAAAAATGGCATTCTCATAGAGTATTGCCAGAAGCATTGTGAGATCAGTCGAGAATCTAGGTAAATCTCAGTTTACGAAAAAGGAGTCAAAGAATTAGAGTTGTTTAACCTGGGAAAGAAAAACTGTTCTGAAGAGAAAATGCAAAATGCAAACAGGCTGTTGCTAGGGGGAACAAAAGTATCCGTTATCTGCTTCCATAATGACTAGGACACATAGCAAACATTTAAAATATATTCTCTTTAAATATTAGGGAGAGTTGTCTAGTAGAAAGGACAATAAGGGACGAAAGTAGGTAGCCCAGTGTCTGCCTGAAGGGGGGTGATTAAGAACAGGCAAGGCAAAGTAGTGAGAAATGATGCAGGAAAAGCTGATTTTTCCCTAGAGGTATGGAGATAAATTGGATAACTTCTTAAAATCTCCAGCCCTCTGATTCTGAATCTAGGATTATCTTAATCCTGTGTTGCTCAACTTCTGTTGCCGTGATCCCAGGATACTGTGGTGTTTTAGAAGCAATAATGACCTGGCTAGGCATCATCACTTTTCTCTGTAAATACCGAAGAACACCTGAACCTGTACACTCATTCTCTTTTCTTCATTTTTTGTCCTCCCCATTCCCACCCCCTCCCCTCCACTCCCAGTATAGTAATAAATAAAGATACTGGAGAATTCATCTGTTCAGTGTTTCTGGCACACATGGGGAAAAGTCTGTATTGTTCAAATTAGTTAAAGATAAATAGATTTTATCTGTTTTGAGATTCTTTGTCATTTCTGCCTGGTTTTGCCCTCTATTTAAAAATCATGTGCCATAGCTGCTGATGACTGCAATTTTGGGTCTGACATGGGAAAGCAGTATCATGAGCTGCATGATGCTGGTGTGAGTGTATTAGGACCTGAAGAGATTGCTAAGACTCTTTGCTGTATCTGTGTTTCAAGCTACAAGTGGCAATAAGCCCAGGAGACAGAAGACAGAGATGTTTAAAATACCAAAAATATTTGCAGTTCTTCTTTTTCCTTTTCTGTGCGTTCTTCTAAAGGAAGTAGTTCAAGGTTTTTAGAGCTATAATATCATATCTCGGATAAATCTTACAGCCTTTGCCATCTCTGATACCATCTAAGGGATTATCAAGCCTGGATGGAAAAAGGTCAAAAAAAATAAAGGAAGGCATTATTGAAATGCAAGTGTACTTTACAGTTTACATTTATTATACTTCATCTGTTTGCTTTTTGGTTTAAGCCTTCCCCCTCCCCAAATCGTAATGTCATGGCAATATGGCCCTTTATTCTGAAACTAGAATTTTTTCTAAATCTAGCCTGTCCTACAGTGCAGGCTCATGCTTTTATCAAAAACTGAGACCAGGATCCCCAAATTCCTGTATTCTTGTCAGACAAGATTGGTAACAGGCAGGACTTGCAGGAGCAAGACTACTCCTGCAAGGTCTGCATCACTTCAGTAAGAGGGAAAGGATGTCTCAGAGGAGTCTTCAGGCTTTACGCTGATCTACCAAATTGTGTGACTGCAGTGGTCGGGCATGAAATTCAAACTTCAGTTTTAAAGGCGTAACAGTGCCATGATGAAGTACCTGGAATTCAGTGTTAAGAGATTCATTATGTTCAATGGAAAAGGAGGAATTGCAATTAATAAGTTATGCACTACCACAGAATCCAAGAAGAATTGCATGCATCAGTTTGGAATTTCAGTGGCATCTTAGCATTAAAGCTAAAATAACAGGAGTTGTGCAAATAGACTGGGATTGTTCTCATTCATGAACATAAAATGGTTTAACTGACATATATATGGTTTTGGTAGTCCAGACTGCCTGGCTGGAATGTTAAGAGAGATGGATTAAATATTCACAGAGGGAAGTAGAATATTTACTGTACAACTTGAGACCAGAGATTCCACTGAAATAAAAATAGATGTGAGAGAAGAACATAGTAAAATTATGTGTGTTGAAGGATTCAAGAGTAATTTAGATTATTAAAAACAGCTAATCAAGTTTGGAAGGAAGAGTTTCATATCTAAAGTATCCAAATTAAGAGGTATTAAACAGCGTGATTGATTTTAATTGCTGAGCAAGTTGTTTGAAAGTGATTATAATAAGCATCTATCATCAAATAAATGCTTTAGCACAGCTCTTAGGCTGGGGAAAGGAATTTTCTCTTTTGAGTCTTAAATATTCTGAAACAAGAGAACCACCCCGAGTCTGTTCTTAGCCAACAAAAGATAAATGGTGATGTAAGGAGATCTAATGAATTCCTTTTAGTTTTCTTCTATTTGAGCTAGTCATCCCTTTATAATGAGGCAGAATGTGAACTGGCATCAGAGGCATCACTTGCCACCTATGCCAAAGATTTACCTGAGCAACTTGAAATGCAGCAACATCCCATTATGGCTCTTAATGCTTTGCTAATATGCTGTTGCCAACAAGGACCAAAGGTCTTCCATGAATTCAAGAAATCTTTTTCATTACAATTTATACATTTTTATTTGGAAAATTATTTTTAGGATAGCTTAATGAATTTGGGAATTATAGCGGAGAATATAATCTGAACTATTTATTCCAGAGAAAGACAAAAATTAGAAGAAAGAAGGGTACTGGCTTGATGACAGATCATATGAAAACTAGGTAATTTATATAAAAGATGAATTCAGATCCCTGTATCAGTTAGTTTTAGGAGATCCAAGTCTGACATTAGGGGAAAAAATGAAAGGGCATATGATACCTTTGTTTTCATTAATTTTTGGGTTCGTTCACTATTTTGTCATAGGTTATAAAATTAAAATCATTCCTGCTTTAATAATGGTAATATCAGTCCTTAGTATATGCTTAGATAAATCTCATGACACTTCAGTGTAAAATGTATTTGATTACTTAAAAGTAGGAAAAAATGTTTTGCATTTGATTACAGCACAATAAATGAACTATTTTTTGTTTTGTTTACTTGAGCGAATACATAATTTTCTGTAGTGTTTATCTTAGAAACATTTGAGTTGTTTGTCATGCATGGCAGGGGTTTTAATAGTAGGGTTCTAACACTGGGTGAATTAATTTTTATTAAGACTGTAATATTTAACAAAACGTAGTGACTTTAAAAATGAAAAACATGATTAGAGCCACCATAAATAAATAAAAGTGTTTATAAAGTCACAGAAGATTGTTGAAAGATAGGCATGAGAAGGAACTGTGACCAAGGTTATTCTAAGTGTTGGAATTATGGCATCATCATGCATTCATTTTGGAGTATTTTGTTTTTTCCTTTTACACAGCCATAGAAAAATAGACTTATTCCAGAATTTATTATTCGTGTTCTGACGACTCTTAGAGGTTTCCCTAGGCAATTCAGGACTACTTTATTTTACTGTAGTTTATGACATGAAACAACAGAAGCAAAAAAATAAATATCATCTCCTTTTTGTATAATAAGGTTTCATATTAATACCAAGGAAAACTCATGCAGGAGGCTTTGTTGCATAGTTCAAAAATAAGCCTAACATAAATAACTATGAATCATTGCGGATTATACTAGGCAGAAGATTTGTGTATTTGTGCCTCACTGAGGTTCTCATAAAAGAAATATGATCTAACTGAATTCAACTTTCATATACAGGGTATCTTTCAAATAATAAGTTTAGTGATATTTCACAATGAGCCCCCTTTCACACAGTGTTCTGAAACATTTTATGTTTCAAAAAAAAATTATCACTTCTAGCCACTGCAGTTTCATACGACAGCTGTCAATGAGTAATTTAAACATCATTTTGGGTTGTGAAATATCTTCTATGGGGTCCTCTTTCACTGTAGTATTCACAGCAGTCCCCTATAAACACTGCAGGCTTACCAGTCCAGCCAGGAAACTTCTGTGTACTGATGTTCAGCACCACAGCATTTGCAGATGTTCCTTTCAACCTTCGTATTGCTATGTTGCATCTGCTGAAGACTTTTCTCTGGACAGCTGTAGGTCAGATTTTCATTGAGCATCCTGTGAAAATACGCTACTGAAACTTAGATTATCCTGGTGTTTTTGTTTTTTTCTTTTTTTTACATTGTCACAGCTGACTTAGATACTCAAGCAGGGTGATTTTAGAGATCTGGAAATTGTTTTGGAGTATTACATGAAAATCACTGATTTTTCCTATGTGCATAATTGTAAATGTTTGTGGTAGGTTTTTCTCTATAGAAGCAAAAATCTGCTTTATATAGTCCTATTTGGGTGAATATTCTATAGATTTTTATATGTACAGCTTATTTTGTTAATATAATTTATGTAATATAGATGATTAAAAATTGGTATTCATACAGTTTTATTAATACATTCAAAGAATGAGTTCACTCTTTTTTTTTTTTTCTAGAAATAAGCATTCTTTCCAATTGTATCAAATTCTTCTTGCTGCTTCTGTAGTTAAAAGAATCATTAGATCCTCTCTAATGAGGTAAAACTAATCTGCCATTCACAACTGTGAGTCTACGAGCATGTACTTCAAAATGCCATATTGTCTGTTGTCTTTAATAAAAGTTATGGTTCCTTATCTTCCTCAGCAGCTCAGCTGCTTCTTTTATTCATTTAGAAAAGTATGATGGGAGGCACAAGTTGGCTTATATTAATTAAAATGACTATTTTGTGCTGGCTGTTTCTATTCTAACACAGCATTCTTAGGGCCAAAGTTTCTTAGCACTTGTCCACATGTGGGCATTTGGGAAAATTAAACTGAACTATTGAAGACTCTGAATTTAGAAATCAGTGATGTTAGCTCATTTTTTACTCAGTTCATTGAATGAATAAACCAAACTGAAGCTACTTTAATTTGGAAAGACTGTTAATTATTAAAGTGTAATATCCCCCCCCCCCCCCCCCCCAATTTAATTTTGTTTTGCTAGCCCAGTTAATGCATTTACATGTTTAGTATGGTCCAAATGATGTTTTGAATTTAGCCATGTAGGCAAGCATGTATCTACTGTGAGTGCTTCAGTGACAACTATCTCTGAAAATAGACTAGAGCAAATGAAAAGGAAACACAAAGGCAGTTATATATATGCCGCAGGCTTCGTAAATGACCCAGTCAAGCACTGGTGTCAACAGTCGCGTCCAAATCTGAAAGGTTTTCATGTTTTAGGTAGTGCCTAAGAAGTCCTACGAGAATTTATTATGAAGAAGAGGTCAGAGAAGCAGAATTAAATTGTTACATTCATGCAACAGGAGGCTGTGCAGATTGTTCCCAAATACATACTTGATACCTGTGAGACAGAGAAAGAAAATACAAAGCAAAACCACAGTCCCAACTCAAAATGGACTGTTTTCCTTCCACAATGAGAGACCTCTCTGCTGCTTGTAATAGACAGGAGTACCAGCAAGACCTTCCTTCCAGCTGCTGGGAATCATTATGTATATCTGAGACATTCTCATGCCTGTGGATGGAGGCATTACATTACAGCATATGGCTGTATAATAAGCTTCTCCTCCTAAGGAGCGTGAGGCGTAAATCTCTGTCATGTTAATTTTTAAAGACATTTATGTCTTGTGTTAATAAGAGCATGCCGTGTTAAAACTTGTGGTATTCTCTTTCACTCCAGGTATTTGTGCGAAGAAACGCACATCTGAATGGACCTCCTGGTCTCTTTTAATAAAGAGAGAAATGGACCCTCGTAGGTTGCAATTTATTTAGTCTTTAAGTAGTTCAGTAGAACTTCCTAGTAGCACTTGTTTGACCCCCTTGCCTGTAAAGTTCATCAGCCTAAAGATAGTGGTAGAATTTATGTTATCTAAGTTTAAAATATATAGAAACTCAAAATAATACAAAGAATCTATGCTGACGTCAAAAACGAAAATACCCTAAAGACTGTGTTAAACCTGGGAGATCGATCGGGAACCATTATGCCTAATTGTTTAGGATATTTCAACAGAAAAGTAGGTACACATTGCAATTCATATACTGAAAGTATATATATATATAGCAGTGTTGATCAATTTTTCTAGTAATGATCTTCTGATCTAAGTAAGTGATGTATGACCGTAACTGGGCTAAGCAGTATGAAGGATTGTGCAGGACCAAGCACCACTCTAGCTTTTGCTCAGTACCTTTGGTCAAAGATAGAACATATTCTTGAATAAGGTATAAAACGTTTCGTTTTGCATACTTTCTTGAAGTTGTTTTGTTTTATAGGTTAGATAAAATTGGGAATGGATTTGGAGAGAGTTAGGGTGTTTATGGACAGAATATGAAATTTTCCTTTTATTTTTTCTCTGTTTCCTAAGCCTATTTTCACTGTAGGAGAGGTTATGGTATCTGTAACTCCAGGTTTTAAGTCCCTTGTTCTTAAAAAGTGCTAAAAAAATTGGTATATTTGTGTTCTTTTCCAAATATGAACGGTATTTGAGAGAAGCTTATGTTCCTATGAATCCTTCTTTTAATATGTCTCACTTTCATATCCTGATATCTTTAAAAGCTCTGAATTACACATAAGTACAACAGTAACGGAGGAAGTAATAAGCCTATCCTATGTTACAGTCTAATAAAACTGCTTTTTTTGTTGTTTGTTTGATTAAATATTTCTGGAATCTACAAAGATAGCCTGGCAGATAGCTAATAATATTGCCTTCAGTTCAGACATCAAAGCAGCATGTTCTATTCTACTTAGGGACGAAAAGTATATTATCATTACTTCCTGAAATCCTTGTACAGAATTTATTTAAAATAAATAAAAACTAATTAAAAAGTCCTAGCAAACAATGCTTTTGATATAAAGATGTTTCAGTTTCCATTGAAAAGTATTAAACATGGTCAGTTAGCACAATGCATTAGGGAATGATAGAAGAGCAGTACTGATTGGTGCAGGGGTTCTAGAGAGCAGCTAATGGAGAGAGACTGCATAAAACATAGTGATTTTTTGAGCAAAAAACTCCTGTATTTGCAGATTATCACTATATTTTCTTCAGTTCCTCGAACAGGAATCCCAAGATAAGGGCAACTGGCTCTTGGCTGCGTATATTTCTAGCACAGGAAAGATTTGACTATGATCCAAACCAATGAAAGCACAGTCTGGAATACTGCCCTTCAGCCTTTTGACAGCACAGACTGTATTCAGGAAGATCTTGGCAGTAATCATTTAATTTCAAATCCATATTTTTGTATCTAGAGAATTAGTTTTTCAAAGGAGGTTTTTTTGACCAGCCTGTTCAAGAGCTGATAGCTAGACTCTGCCACCTCTTCTGTACTTCTGCTTGCTTAGTAAAGAAATATATTTACAGAAACAAAATGTTGTGCCAAACAGTCAGAAGTTTTTTCTTTGCTGAGGCGCTTATGAAAGATGTAAAATTAAAAAACCCCTCATGTTTCAATCAATACAGTTGATTCTTTTGGATTCATATGTTGATAATGCCATATTTAAGTATACAAGGAAGACTTCACTTTGAGGGTGACATTCAACTGACATTTAGCTATGCAAAAGTTAGGCATCTCATCTGGACTTCTGAGTCTGTATATTGAATGGAGAAAGACATGTCCTACTTTGTGGTATTGGACTGGCTGTTTCCAACCACTATAATCACTTGGAGTGAGCAGCACAGATCTGAATCTTTCCCTCAAGGATGTGCAAGTTTGATGGAAAAAAAGTTTGCACCCTAAGAGAACAAACTAGGGAACAAAGAGAAGTGCACTACTGTGTACTATCCTGAGGTAAATGTCACCAGAAAGTGACCACTGAAGTTAGAAAACCCCCAAGTTTTCTGGACGTTAGCTGAAGCTCACTGAATTGCTTTTCTCTGCTGCCTTCTTTAGATTCCTCTAGGCTTTGAGCTTTTCTGCAGTGGGAGCCCAGGTGGCAGATGCTTCAACACTGCCATTGGAACAGTTCACAGTGATACATACAGCACATATGATGAGTCAGAGAGATGTTCATGTCAACTCCTGTCTCTGCTTTTTACACAAGTTATAGTGGAATACATGAAGAGAAACCATATGTAAAAAGCTCCTACAGTTGTTTAGGTGTGCGGTTTTCTCTAATAATTCCATCACCTTCAAAAAGGTTTAAGATATTTAGGATTTGCATTGCCTTTTTTTTTCCCCCTGTAAATATGAAATAGACTTTGAATAAATAAGTTTATCATTTTGTAGGAAGAGAACAAATTCTTTCTCTAGTGACAGAACAACTCATGTCCTAGGGAGTCTCATCTTCCGACCATCTTCGTGGTCTCCTCTAGGCTCACTCCAACCAGTCAATATCCTTCTTATATTGGGGGCTCCACAGCTGGACACAGTAGTCCAGGTGGGGTCTCACGAGAGCGGAGTAGAAGGGGACAGTCTCTTCCCTTGACCTGCTGGCCACGCTTCTCTGGATACAGGCCAGAATAAGGTTGGCTTTCTGGGCTGCCAGTGCACACTGCTGGCTCATGTCCAGTTTTTCGTCCACCAGTACCCCCAAATTCTTCTCCTCAGGGCTGCTCTCGATCCATTCTCCACCCAGCCTGTACTTGTGATTGGGATTGCTCCGACCCAGGTGCAGGGCCGTGCAATTGGCCTGGTTGAACTCCATGAGGTTGGCACAGGCCCACCTCTCCAGCCTGTCCAAGTCCCTCTGGATGGCATCCCTTCCCTCCAGCCTGTCAACTGCATCACACAGCTTGGTGTCGCCAGCAAAGTTGCTGAGGGTGCACTTGATCTCACCATCCATGTCCCTGACAAAGATGTTAAACTGCACTGGTCCCAGTACTGACCCCTGAGGAACTCTGCTTGTCACTGGTCTCCACTTAGGCGTTGAGCCATTGACCACAGCAATCTGAGTGTGACCATCAAGCCAGTTCCTTATCCACCAAGTTGTGCATCTGTCAAATCCATACCTCTTCAGTTTAGAGACGAGGATGTCATGCGGGAAAGTGTAGCAGGATATGTTTATTCCAAGTCCCTGCTGGCTAACATAGAATGGTTGCTTAAAGAGTGGAGGTTCTTGAGTGGAGACTTTTCTCCATTTGAACTTCTTCATGGTACTATACTGACCGTTTCTGAACCACTGTCTACTTAAAAAAAAAGATACTGTTGGGCACTCAAATAGATATAAACCAGCTGTAATCTAATGATCACTCACATTTGTGCATTCACTTCAGGGTGTGTGTACTGTGGATCCTCAATGTCCTGCTTTGCAGAAGTCCCTCAGAACTAGGGACTGAGAGCCAGAAGTTACAGCAGAAATGTTTTGAAGCTTTATGGGCTTCCCCACTGTGACAAAAAGAAACTTTCTTCTTCTTAATTTCATACAGTGTGAAGATCTTGAATTTATATATTATTTCCCGTTATTTCTTTGGAAGAAAATACCAGTGTGATTTTTTTTGTTTCTCTCCCTCTAATCTGTCATTCTTCTCTTGTTTTTTTATAACTTTTTTTTTAGTTTACCTCATATTTACACACTTTTCTCATCCAGTTTTCACATCTTTTTCCCATTGCCTTCCATATTCTTGTCTCTTCTACTTCAAACCTTTTTTCTTTGCATCCCATTTCTTTGTTTTCACTCCACTGAATCACATTAATCATAGTACAACAATGACAAAGTGAACGTTGTCATTTTATTATTCCTGTTTTTTCCTTCAGGTAGCCACCACATAACTTTAGAAAACAAAGTGAGTCTGTTTACAGGTATTTTGGAAAGGTGTCCTTCTTGTTCTAGGGAATTTTGACAAGGGAAGTGCATTCTGTACTCTTAAAAAAATCAGAGATGTAATGTTTGAGTTTTTTTCCCTATGTGTGTCTTACGTTTTGTTACTATAAATTCAAGTGAGCATTAAATTCATTCATTTAAAAAAAAATGCAGAACTGTACGTGATGCACGTGAGGAACCACTTATCTGAAGTCAGCATTTGTTTCAAGCACTTCTAATTGCAGCTGTAGTTCACTTTTCGTAATCCTAGATTAATTGAAGAGAAACAAACAAAAAATGGGAATTTTGGGGGTCTACATTAATACTTGTTTGAAATGCATCCAGTCTGATCAGGCCGTAATCAGTCACCTTTGTTCAGAGTTTCATTTTTTTTTTTCCACATGTTCATAGCATTCCAAGCACAACAGAAGCAAAAACTACAGGTAGACAATAACTGCAGAGGGTTTCTGTGTTTTTTGGTGTCCCTCCAGAGCGAGCAGTTCGTTCTGTTGCTGCATCCTAGGTTGCCACCCAGTGGAGAAGATTGTGAATTCTCCAGGCCCAAAAAGAGAAGCCTTGTTACTCACCGGGTGGCAGTCCCTTTTATTCTGCAAGGAAATATCTGTGGGTGGTCTTTCGTGAACACAGTGCTTGTTTTTGTTGTTTGCCATTGCTTTAATATAGATTTAAAAGTTGAACTATCAATAGCACAGAATCTGAAGCTAAAGACCTCTGGGGTTTGCCTCTTTTCTCTAGATATTTGCTGGGTTGACCAGTGTGTTGTATGCCATATAACAGCCTAATGCAACAATGCAGCTCCATTTATATCAATGTAAAAACTGATTAATGTGGCAGCAGATCAGGGCTGTGTTTTGCAACAGTGTCTTGAATTCCACAAAAAGATTACATTATTTTCAACTTCTTATAAGCTATGCCATGTGCTGCTAAAATCTCTTTTAGCACACACTTCATTTGGCCTTAGCTGTGTTTAAACAAGCAGCTCACAGCTTTGAGGAAAAAACCCAAAACCCCCACCCAAAACTAGCTTCAGGATTGTATTACTGATACATCTCGCTCATTCTGTATTTACTTCATCTAGGTGTGTGCAATTGCTATACAAAGCTAATGTAGGCAAGCCGTGGCAGCCACCAGTATGTAAGTAGTGTATGATGAGGAAATACTCTGAGTATTTAAGGGCAGGAGGACAGCAGAAAAGGGTGCAATAGTGTACAAGAAAAAGCAAGGATGCTGATCACTGAGGAACAGAGAAATGGAAGACAGTGACCAGGAACTTCCATATCAGAAGCAAGCCTGAGTAGCCATCACTCTCCCCTGGTCCATGAACCTGAGTGTCCAGAGCAGATCAAACACAAATGGAGGAAGATATTGGCTAAATCCTCTTTCCTTTGGAAGCCTGAAGTAGGCTGCTGCGCTGAAAAAAAGCTGAGTTACAAAGCACAATATCAGAGTGCTTGCTTTAGAAAAATTAAAAGCAACAGAAGCTCTAAGTCTTCAAATTGTCTCTCACATTTTTCACTGAGAAGAAGCCTCCTTATCTAGTCTATTACCTGGTATTTCCATTTTTCAAATTCTTCCCCCAAAGCCTTTGTGGGAGAGAGGAAGAGAGGAAGGCAAGTCTGATTCTGCCTGTGATGGCTCATGGTCTGTTTCCAAACTTGTCGTGAGAGGTTCTGCTTCTTTAAAGCCCTCTTCCCATTAGCATGCCTCTGTCTTTTACTGATGGAACCAAGTTGGAGCAGATAAGGTGGAAACTCTGGAGGATATAAGCGCTATGCCTCATTACTTTTCTCATTGTTTGCAGTGTGGAAAAAAAAAAAAAGCACTCTGCTATTTATCCCCTGCAAAGTAAACACATGCATGAACTGCAGCACCTTGTGTGAGGAACCTCTGTTGTACTTAGGGTTCAGAAACAGATTAAAACCTGGGTTAGGAAGGGACCTCTCGAATTACTGGTCCAACCTTCAGTAGAAAGTCAGGGCTGAAGATTAGATTATTCAGGACTCTGTCAAGCTGAGTAATATTTTCAGAGAAGAAGATTTCACCATTTTTTTGGGGCAGTCTGTTCCGGTGTTCAGTTCATCACAGGGTGCATATTTTTGTTCATATCGCCAGACAACATTTCTCCTCAGCAACTTGTGCGTGTTGCTTCTTGTTCTGTCACTGTGCATCCTTGTGAAAAGTCTGTCGCCTCCTCCTCTGTACCTATGGTTTAGGTATTTTATAAAGCATGTGGTGAGATCCCCCTAAGCCTGGTCTTTTTCAGGCTGAACAAACAGAATTCAGTCTTTCTTCATGTGTCAAGTTCTCCAGCTCTCTAAACATCTTGGTGGATTCATTTTGCTTTTCAGGCTTGTAAAGGCCCATGTGTTGCCGCAACATTTGCAATTACGGTTTTGGTTTGTTTACTTTTTTTTTCTTCAGTGCACTAGCTGTCTTCGGTGTAATTTGGGAACGGTAACACAAGCACACTTTTCAAACTCACTGCTCACCTTTAACATGACCTCTGTCACACTTTGGACATAAATCTGGGTATTTTTCTAAGACAAATCATTTCATTAATCTATTTTATTAATTGCCAGGACAAGTTACATCATTATTCAGCCTTCAGACTATTTTTATACATACATATTAAGATTGAAATACATCATAAGGCTGTGGGATTTGTGCTTAGTATTTTTGTTTTGGTTTTCCCCCGTGCGTTTATAATCACAGCTGTGTGAAGCATGACCAGGTATTATTAATGTTTGATATAGAAATGTATATAGTAAATGATTAGTAGGATGCAAGTGAGAAATTAAACAGTCAACAGCTAAGATGTGGCAGAGTTCTCAGAGGAGAAAAAAAATCCCACTCATTTTAAATCACGAATATATGTGCAGAAACTGAAGAGAGTTTTTCTCCTCCTAAATTATGGACATGTTACCAACCTGCTTTTGACTTGAAAAAGCAGATATAGATGCATCTACATTAGCATTTTAATTTGGATCAGGTGTTTGCTTTTAACAGAGATCTCTCAATCATCATCTTAGTTGCTTCAGTTCATGCTGTGGACCAGTCTTGGGGCAAATAAACAGGGTTCTGTTCAGATGAAACTCCAACAGCAAGCTGCGCCTGAAGATTGCACCTAACACACTACTAGTGGGCATTCAGTCTCTTGGGATTAGAGTAGAGCTAATCAACTATTCTCTCCCGTCCAAATATCTATATTTTAGATATTAGGCTCTAAGCACCAAGTTTTTACAAACAAATTGCAATCCGCAAACAAATTTCTGCGGATTTGTGGTTACAGAATTTAACAACTTGCTGATGTTGGGCATAACGTGGCTTGTTATGGCTCAGCATAAGGAGCTGTGCATGTATGTGAGAGGAAGGGGAGGCTCTAGGAAAACCAGTGTACAAAACCTGGCAAACCCAGATACGAGGGGAATTTTCTGGATTTAATTTAAAAAAAAAAAGGGAGGGGGAACAAGTGTCCTAAATATATTTTTATTCAGAATATTGCCTGTTCATTATTGCAAGACTCATAACAATTAACATCTTGTTTTTGAAAGAACCTTGTTGATACTTGTATTGAGAAGGGAATTGTTAAATTACATGCTTGATATAAAGGCTTGTGATTGTTTGAAATAATCATGTTTATAGCAACACAATCCTTTTAATGAGGCATGATGAACTGGGACATCTACTTCAATGGAGGAAAATAAAGTGAAACACTTTTCCTCCAAATAGAATACATGATCTGTTGTTTCACTGGGACAATCATCATGTACAAGCCACTGTGTTGGGATGTTTTTCAGCCTTAATTGCCCTGTCAGTTACAATTAGAGGTGTTAATGTAACTGTGAAATGCTACAAATTACTTGTGGCTTTTGGTCCTCGTGCATTCTCAGCCTGTCTTGCACAAAAAGATATCAGAATGACTGAGATCTCTTGCTGAGTCTGTTATTAAGGTTTGCTTGTTATACTCCCTGGGTACAGTTACTCACTCAGTGTGGATTCAGTATTATGGGTATAAAGGTGGTATAAAGGTGCCTGCAGCAGAATGGTTTAATCCTTTAAAGTAAGGGGGAAAAAAAAATCTTCATGAATTAGGCATTTTGTCCTGAAATAGCTGCAGCTGTAACAGAAATTCATAAAGCTGTACTGGTTAAAAATTTACTGCTTTTACCAGTTTTTATTAGTATGAAAACTATTATTTTCACAATCTTACGGGTGCTTATTGATCTATAGGTATTTGCCATTGTTTTTTCTATTATAATAAAGGACATGACATTTTTCAAAATCCTACTGCTGCGACCATCTAAAACAAAGGGATCGTCTTAGCAGAATGACTGAGAAATTTTTTGACTGTTGGAGGAACATAAGCTTGAAAGGGGGCACTGTGGGTAGTGATTTGCTAGTCCTTTCATTTTAGTAAGCAGTATCAAAAGGTTACCTGGTCCAACACTGAGAAATAAAGCAAAGGAGACAAATGATATGAAGAATGAATGCTATGATACTATACTCTGTGATAGATAGATTGGTAGATAGACAGATAGACAGATAAAAAGATGAAATGCTGGAGATAGATACACACAAGGATGGCCAAATGTTTCTGCCTGTGCATTAGGTTAAATTTGATTTTCTTCCACTACTGAAAAGCTACCAAGTGCAGTCATTCAGTGGACTGATAGACTTACTACATCTTGTTTTGAAACAGCTGCTCTGCATTTCTGCAGTCTTAGAGATTGCATTGCTTTTTGAAAGGACAAATGTCTCTGACAGTGGCTTAAACCCCCTAGTGTTTGCTTCAGAGCTGTAAAAAAACTCAGGCAGTGGGATGGTTTTATCCTGTTGCCTGAAATCTTGAAACACTGAGTAAATTGTACACAGTGGGGGGCCCTTCAGTATAATCACCAAATGACTAGGTTAGGTGACAGATCACCTGTTTGTTCAGTTTTGAAAGATACATACTGCTAAGTGAAGAAATTTAAAATATCAGTCATTGTGATTAGTTGTTTCTGTGGACTAAAAACTCACTACTGAAACCCAGCATTTATAAGGCAACCTTTAAAATGGGATTTATGAAATAGTTTATCCTTAATATCTTGTTGTTCTCTTACCTGTGCAGTACAAGTATCCTGCTAAAATAAATGTAAATTGAATGACTGTAAAGCCTATGTGTTCTTTTATTTCAGCCTATGCTTACAAGGGGACAAGTCAGGATTTAAAGGTATTTTGAAAATAGGAAAAGGAAATGAATCCTTAGTCTTCAAAGATGTGAATAGTTTTCAAAGAGGCTATTTTTAAAATTTATTTTTGTAAATTTTGAAGGCAAGCACACGTTTGTATGTTGGGGAAGTTTTTGTCTTACGTAATTTTTCTTATCTCAGCAAAACGAATGAACAACTGGTAAAATTATGTAAT
This sequence comes from Rhynochetos jubatus, assembly GCA_027574665.1. NCBI lineage: Eukaryota > Metazoa > Chordata > Aves > Eurypygiformes > Rhynochetidae > Rhynochetos > Rhynochetos jubatus. The sequence continues at coordinate 82,706,468 of CM050649.1, read as the reverse complement.
TTTTAAGAATTGTAAAGACAAAATAGTTTACAACAATTTTTTAAGCTATGAAAAGTAATGAAACTTCTATAAATCTTGTAACTGTTAAGGCTTTATTTTTTGCACAATGGCAAGTATGCATTATTCTAGAGATGGCCCTGGGTTATGTACCTGTGTTCTTTGTGTGCCTGCTGACACCTCTGAGGTAGGAAAAAAGAAAATTCCGCAAACTGAAAGCATTAATTTATTCGCCAAGTAGACTAAAAGGATTGTATCACTGGTATGTGACATAATATATAAATGAAATCTAACGTGATACTTACCAACAAAAACGTTATTAGATGGATATGTCATTCCCATGTATGTGTGTTTGAGTGTGCGTGTGTAAACATAGTATAGTGTTAAGGGCCAAGTAGCAAATTTGTCTGACCTACAGTATGCAGGAATACAATTCCCTAACTTTCTAACTTTTTATATTGTAACAGTTTTATTTTCAGTATTTCTTAGGTATAGAAAGTGTTTTGAGGGATAACACCGCAGCACTAAAAGTATCACCATAAATATACTTAATGAAATATTTTTCTTGCTGAGGGGAAATGTTTCACGAACTGGCATCACTGCATGCCTCTGCCCGATGGGAGGAAAAGAAAGCAGAACCTTTCTCTGTTCTAAAATGTCTTGGGGATGAAGCTTTCACGTTTGCTACTCTAGGACATTATGTCTCTAGCCTAGGCAGAGAGAAGTGGACTTCAGAGTCTAAAATAGCTTTTAACACTGCCACAACATGTTTTTTTATCTGCTTCCATTCCTGGTCTGCAAAAACTGGGAATAATGGAGCATGGGTTTAACTTCTTCTTTAGGCATCCAACTTTGGGCTTTTTCCTGGGCTAATCTTCTTAGTTTTCCTAAATAGCAAACAGAGCTGAACAGTGATTGAGAAGCCCTGAGTAAAGCTTCTTCTTTAAGCACCTCTTTTGAAGAGGCACCTACCTTTCTCCCATGATAACATAGGAAGCCTTGTCCAAATCCCTCTGATTCGTCTTTCGTGCAGGCTTCCTTTCCCCTGGTGCTGTCATCTGCCTAAACTCAGACCATGAAAAGGCATTTTGGAAGGTAAATGCAGTCAGAGGAATATTGCTGAAATCAAAGGAACTGCTTATGTGTGTAACGACACACAAAAAATGTACTTGCAAAGCTGGGGCGTTAGATAATGAAGTCTTTGAGGAAGAAGCTCTCTGTTTGGCAGAGTTATTTGTTAAATAAAGAGTAACCAGCAGGCTCTACTTTTGCAATCAATAACTGTAGTATTTCTTTTAATGTTTGCGTTTAGATAAAATTGTATTTATGCTGAAGCTCTTGCGAAGATTGACTGAAACTTTAAAAGCCACATAGTCACTCAAATATTTCACATGTGCATTTCACCAGAGGATGACATTTTTACTTTTGTGTAAAGGGTCTTATGATAAACAGAGAAAGAACTATGCTACTGCATTTCATAGATATGGTTGTATTTGTAAAGAATTTCCAACTATATTGCTACATCAACATGTATTTACATAAAGACATTATTTCTGTTGATTTAACACTAGCGTTTCAGGTGCTGGACAGTTACGCTTGACCCATTTCTGATCTCTAGAGCGGATGATTAACTGCAGCTTTTGCTCCCCTTCTTACTTTTAGATATCTAGAAGAAAGCTATTAAAAGGCTTATTCAAGGGAAAGAAAGGTCAGGCACTCAATCTGACTGTAAGAGCTGAGATTACTGTCAAACTAGAAAATCTTTTCTGTAAAAGAATAATTTTTTCTATTATAGTTTTTTCTATTATTCATATAAAATTAGCATAGGTTTTGTACCATTTTTTTTCTCTTTTGAATCTGTAATTCAGCTATTAACCTGCTGACAGAAAGAGCAGGTTAAGTTGTGGATGGCCAATGGCACCCTGGAAGAGGATGGGATATGCGTCACTGGTGTGTTTCTGGATAAAAGCCCTGCATTAAACACATCGCTACTGTGGATATTCTATTACTGCAAGGGCTGGGTGAGTCAATCTATCAGGAAAAAACAACCAACCAAGACCCCAAACTAAATCAGTCTTTTACTTTGTGTATTTCTTATACCAGACTTTTATTTTCTTGTCAGTTTGTTAGGTGTGCTTACTGAAGCCAGTGGGTCCTGCAAGCAGAGTATAAAAAAACTAAGTCCTGATGTGACACAATATTAAAGTAAAGTAATTGCCCCACCCACCCCCTGCCCAAAGAAAATTAAAATTAACAAAATATTATGTTTTATTGTTAATTAATTGTTTTTCACTCAATATGTGTATTTACTTCCCAGGACTGTAATGAATAATCATTAGGAGAGTCATATTCATAAGCCTCTCTCCTGAAATTCTCGTATTTACTCACAAAATGCATGCAGAAACACATCCTTTGTACTGTACCCTTTGCATATGCTTCATGCAGGAAAGGGAAACTAGGAATGAAATTTTCTAGGCCTACCCAGAAGTTGAGTTGCATGTTGACAGAGGAGGTAAGAAAGAAAACTAAGTCATGGGGCAGTAGGAAATACACTGGGACCTGTACTGCACGCATATTCATTTCTCAAAGGCATCACATTTACGTAGATCAGTTAATGGCTGTTGGTCACAGTACTAGTCAAGCAGATAATAAGGAAGGGGAAAGACTGTAGTCCTAATTATTATACCCTGAGCCATCCTTTCTTTAATCCTGCCTTGCATCTCTTTTCAGGTAGGAATTTCATAGCAGATATTTTCTTACATTAGTTTTCAAGTGTTACATTCTTCACACATAAGGTGACATCTCCCAGTCATCAGGCTTTAACTGATGTAACTACTTTTTTTCATCTCCACATTGTCCACTCTTTGAATATTTGTGTAGGATCCCGTATGGCTCATAGAGCACAGAACATTAGCATTTTTAAGTGATCTTAGCATACAGAAGAAAAGCCTGGATGAGGCTTTGAACAACCTGGTCTAGTGGAGGGTGTCCCTACCCATGGCAGGGGGGTTGGAACTGGATGATCTGTAAGGTCCCTTCCAATCCAAACCATTCTGTGATTCTATGATAAGAAAATATCTGAAAAAAAGAATGAAAGGTAACAGGGAAAACTCCAGTCAACCATAGGAAGACAGAAGTAGGTTCCATGCATTTACTGGATGAACTGATTAGGTAGTAGCTTTCCAAGAAAAGATAAAGAAGTTGTGCTTGATCACAGTCAGAATATATCCAAACCATTCTATGATTCCAAGAGAGACATGCTGTTGGGAAAGTGGGAAGCATGTATTACAGTACGCCAAACAGTTGTGTATTTTTAACTCTGTTCAGCATTAAGAAAGTCTCAGTGAGAATAGTGTGGCCAGCCAGGGTAAGCAGGGCATGAAAAGAGCAAGTTCCTGCTGAGATCTGTAAGATGTGGTATTCACACAATGTTGTGTTGTGGCATCCTCGCAGAGTTTTGGATCTGTTTAGTAGTTAGCTCTTTTGTGTCACTTTGTTATGTTATTGGCACCATAGATACTGAGAAGTGAAGTTGCTGTAAGGAAAACAGGAAAGTTTTACTGTGGGAAAGATACAGAAAGAAGTAACACTGGTTATGTTGGAAGACAAATAATAATAGTTACATCTGAGAAAAAAGTAGTGATTTATGGAGGCTTCACATATCTTAGTTTCATATAATTTATTCTGACAGCACTTCATTTACTCCACAGTAAATTAAGTATCTCTATAATGGAATTAATAGGTGTAATGGCACTCTCTCTCTATAAAGGCAGAAGTGTTCTCTAAGGTCTCTGATATACAAAGCATGAAAGGTGCAAATTACTGTATTTTGATAGTCAGTTATTATTCCACAGGCATTTGCACAGGTCAGAAAAGTCTTTATTTGATTTAAGATAAAAACCATTGCTATTTCTTCACAAAAGAAAAGCCAGCAGGAATCCTGCACTGTTAGTAATTCCTGGGGAAGAGAACAAGAAGCCCTTTGGAGTCAGCCGTGACTCAGAGAATTTACAGCTGTATATCAGGTAAGCACCCTGGGGTGGTCACACAGTCATGGGATGGTTGAAGAGGCCTCTGGGAGAACATCTAGTCCAGTGCTCTTCTCAGAGCAGGGTCACCCAGAGCCGGTTGTTCAGGGCTGTGTTCTGTCCAGTTTTAAATTTCTCCAAGGATGGAGACTCTCTGGGCAACCATCTCCAGTGGTTCACCACTCCCATGGTGAAAAAGTTTTTTCATATGTTTAAATAGAATTTATTTTGCTTCAGTGACAGCCCATTGCCTCTGGTCCTGTCACTGGGCACCACTGAAAAGAACCTGGCTCCATCTTCTCTGCACTCTCCTTTCAGATATACACATTGATCAGATCAATGGTTGACAGTGATCTGTCAATCATTCCTTCCAGTTCTATCAGCAGACTTCTTAAGGGTGCATTCTGCCTCATTATTATGAATATTAATAGGGTCGTTAAACCGTACGGGTCCCAGTTTTGACCCGTGGGTGTGCACCACTGGTGACTGCTTTCCACCTGGACTTTGTGCCACTGGTAACAAGCCTTTGAGTTTTCAGTTCACCTGACTATTCACTTACCTAGCCAATACCTTTTCAGTTTGTCAGTGAGGATTTTACAGGAGACAGTGTCAAAAGCCTTGCTAAAGTAGGGGTGAAGAGAATCCACTGCTTTCCCCTCATCCACTAATCTCATCACAGAAGGCTAATGGAGTTCTGTGTATGTCCATTTTATTTAAATGTTCCCTAATCAGGTCCTTCTCCACTGAGGGTGTCTTCCTTGCTCTAGATTTTTCCATGGGCCTCAAGGACCTGGGATTGCAGAAAGTCAGTGCTACCATTAATGTCAAGGTGACGATGGCATTGAGTACCTTGGCTTTGTCCGTGTCATTTGTTACCAGGTCCCCTGTCTGTTTCAGCAGCAGTCCCACATTTTCTTCTGATACACCTGTAGAAACTTTCCTTGTTACCCTTTACGCATCTCTCCAGATTCAACTCCAGGTGGGTTTTGAGTCTCAGCCCCATCCCTGCACCTCATCTCTATGTTTGTCCTTGGTGGCCTGACCCGGCTTGCACCTTTTATAGACGGTCTTTCTGTGTTTGGGTGTAGTCAGGTGCTCTTTCTTCATCCATTTAGGCCTCCTGCCACCTTTGCTTGATATCCTGCACAAGGGGTTGAACTGTTCTTGACCTTGGAGCAGGTGATCCTTGAAAATGAGCCATCTTTTCTGGACCTGTCCTTTCCCCAGAACCATGTCCCATGACAATCGTCCAAGCAGATATGTGAACATGCCAAGTCTGCTCTCTCTGCCTTTCTCCCAAGTTAAGCAGGGCTCTTGAGATTAACAGAAAGTATGTTTTAATCTACTTCGTGATCTTTCAGGTGCCATACATGGGTCCTGAGCTTCAGACATTGCTACACAGCTTGCAGGACATTGAGTCTGTCTCCTGCTTCTTCTGGTGCCACAGTCAACCTCACTTTTAAGGCTATGTATCTCATGTCCATTCCTGGTTTCAAACATTGTGCCCATACAGAAGTGTCATGGTTTAACCCCAGCCAGCAACTAAGTACCACACAGCTGCTCCCTTACCTCCCCCTGCTCAGTGGAATGAGGAGGAGAATTGGAAGAAAAGATAAGTTGTGGGTTGATATAATAACAGTTTAATAGTTGAAGATAAGTGAAAGAAAATAATTATACTAATAATACTCACAATACAAATGATACTAATAATATGTAATGAAAATAATGGAAAAGAAAACGTAATGCAACTGCTCACCACCTGATGACTGACATCCAGCCACTCCCCAAGCAGTGAGACCAAGAGAGTGCAAGCCAGACCCCAAAAGCCCACGAGCCAGTGAGCTAGACCCAGGGCGAGAGAGAGTTCCAGTGAGTGAGACCCAGCAAACGAGAGACCCCTGGCCCACTCCCCCCAGCTGAACATGACGTCTGATGGAATTAAATATCCCTTCGGTCAGTTTGGGTCAGCTGTCCTGCCTGCGTCTCCTCCCAGCTTCTTGTTGAGAAGAAGCTGGGAACAGGGGTGCAGTATCAGAAACTAAAAAAGCCCTTGACTTGATATAAACATTGCCTAGCAACAGCTGAAAACATCAGTATGTTGTCAATATTCTCTCAGCATAAATTCAAAACACAGCCTCATACTAGCTACTGTGAATCAAATTAACTCTATCCCAGCCAAAACCAGCACAGGTAGCAACCATCTTCCCTGAGCCAATGTGTTGCTCTGCGAAACTAATGCGGCTCCTTAAGGACATACCTTCACTGCCTAAAGGACTGCAATGCTTAAGGCTCCCAAGCTAATGCCTAGTCAAGCTGTCATGTCCTCCCTGCACTGTAAGGATTTGCTAATCCCTGGCAGCAGTATAGCTTAATACAGCATTCCTTAAATTAAGTCACGCCTACCAATGTTCTTTTTGCTGTTGGATCTGAAGATCATGTTTTCATGGCTGCAACATTTGGTAGGTTATTGTGATTGTGTGATCAAGTACACTTGATAGGGACCTAAAAGAAGTTCTGTTAAGTACATGAACCTAATCTTGGGAAAAATAAAAATAGCATGAAGTGTAATCATACAGAGCTCCATTACTCAATTTCTGACTCCTTCTACTCTACTCATATTAATCACCTGTGACAATCCCTGATAGAAATATCTGACACACGGTGCAGGCAAACTGGGTAGAATGAAATTCATGTTTGCATTTCCATAACGTAATTGTATTTATGTGGCATGACCTGATTGAGATTGTCTAAAATATACCTGTTTGGCTTTCTCTCAAAACAATTTCAGAGTACTTTAAATATTTTTCTTTGTGTTGTAGATTAAATATCCATTTCAGGACTCCAGTACCATTCATTTCTCACAAGCTGTTACAATGCACATTAGTTTCACAAGAAGAGTAATTACTTTTTATTGTATTGATACACTTGTGATATGTAAAATCGAGATTTGAATTTTGTTCTAAAAGCATAACCTCTGTATTTTGTAAGCTGTGAGGGAGACTTGGAAGTGATTAAAGTGATAAAGGATTCACAAGTTAGATTTTTTTCCTTAAGAAGATGAATCTTTCTCTTTCTGTTAAAATCCTGTCCTATTTGCTCCTGCTGTCACAGAAAATGCCAGGAGTTTTTCTCAGCACTTTTACTAGTAGTTAGATGACATCCGTATGATTAATTTGACTTTTGGAATTACTGTTGGTGGTAAAAATATTAAAAGATGAAGCATCTCTGAAGGCAGATGAAATAAACATAAAAATTATGGAACTTAAATGTCAGTCTCCTTGGGAAAGCAGTGCTAAAAATACTAACTCATGTGAAGATGCAATTAAACTCTTGAAGTGGTTTTAAGTATTTTCAGTGTAGTTGCAGGGAGTGAGGTTCGCACTGTAGTAAAGTATTACTTGAAAAATTGCTAGCAGTGGGAAGTTATGCCCAAATCACATGTTTAAGAATATTAATATTGAAGTTGGTGATTTGTCAATCTGTGGGCAACAGCTTTTATTTAAAACATTCCGAGATATTCAAATATGCTCAAAAGATTCCTATTATAATATTTATTTGTCTGAAATCTTTAGGTTTTGAAAATTTCAAGCTCCTTTTTTCAGTTCATATTTTTACATGAATTTCAGATATTTTCGTTCTGAATTTCAGTACATTACTTTTTGTATTCTGGTATTACTATTTAAGTTTTCTTAAAAAGCTATAGGTTTGCTTCCAATTCTAGAAGGAAATACCAATCGCTGATTATAAAACCCAGCCAAGTCAAGGCCAAGTCACAACCCCCAGTTCTAAAACTCATTTTCCTTATATTTTTCCCATTCCTCTTGCCTACTGAATCTATACATTTACCTAGAGAAAGCATTCATTTGGTACATTAAGTCCTTTATATTAGCCAGTCCAGTAAAAACAGAATTGTGCATTACCATGAAAAATGGGGGAGTTTGTTTCCTTACTGACTTCAGTCCTATTAGTTTCTTCATCTATTTGTATCTTTCAGAAGTAGCCTTTTGACAGTCATCTCAGCATTTTAAGTGCCTATCTATCTGCTTTGCTTGGTCGCATCCACTTTTGCCCTAGACCCTCATGAATCATTGAAAATGACCAATCAATCAGCTTTTAAAAACATATATTGTCAGAAGTTTTTAAGAACATAAATAGTTAGTGGTTCTAACTATTTTACCTAAATATAGCAAGAAATTTAAGCCCTATTTCTTCTGCCTCACAGGGAGAGTGCCCTAAATCAGCGGGCTGGAGATTTGCTAGATTACAGATGAGGTCCATCCTTGTGTTGGAACTGTGCAAGAAAAATAATGAAACCCAGGTTGCTAGAGCTAGAAGAAGGAGAAAATAACCACAACTGTGTTATGAGTATGTTCATTTAGGATTGGGAAGACCAAGACTGTGCTATTTTGGTGTATTTTTTGTTTGTTTACTTGCTTGAACAGGTGATTGGTAGTGATAGAAACAGTCATTCTACTATTTTTCTATCTTGCTCAGCTGTTTTTCTCACTTAGTTATTCTCCTGACCTCAGATGCATTAGTATCACTCTGCATGGGGCGTGCTCTGCATAACTGGGTAGTTTAGGGGCTTTGATCTTGGTAGTTTAGGGACTTTGATGTTCCTGTATGGATGGACCTTCTGGCTCTTGATGGAAGCAAAGCACTGCTGAGGCAGTTCTGGTCAAGCAGAGAAGTGTGCCACTAGTTAAGCATACCACTAATTATTTTTGAGGTCAAATGCCATGTTATGAGTATTCTGTTAGAGCCTCAGAAAGGATCTCCCATATACCCTCATACCACCTCCCCCCAAAAAAACCCCCACCCAAACCCAAGACCAAATAAACCAAAGCCTGAAAAGGAGCTAGTGTTGTTAAGCAGCAGAAAAAAAATAATCTCTTGGAACTAAGAAGACATCCTTCAATAGAGCACTTTTTGTTGTTGCTGGGGTTTTTGTGTTGGGTTGTTTGTTTGTTTTCCCCCAAAACTACAATAGGTGGCAAAGGGCATAAACTCAGCTAAACCAAGTCAGGCTAAATCTAGATGTTGAGGAGCAATTTGTGGGAAAAAAAAACCCCAAAACCAACCAACCAAACAAAAAACCCCAAAACAAAGCAAACCAGAAGAGTTATTTTTTATTGCAAAATTCTGTGCTGGATTTGACAACCTGAGGAGAGCGAGAATGCTGCAGCTCCATGCCTCAGGCCCAACCAGTAACAAGTTGGCACGTGCATTCCCTGTAGGCACACCTGGGCAGAGCACAGGTATACGCTACATATATACCTATATGCACTGTGCCACAAACCGCAGGCAGAGGCACAAAGCACTCACACGGACACTGGTAGCACCAATGGCCTCATCCTGCTCCCCTCTCTGGCTGAGCAGGGTGGAGGTCCACTGTTATATAAAATAGTATATATACACTATTATATATGTTCTGTACACTCATATATCTCTCTCTATAAGTACCGGGGGTACACTCAGTCTGCCCAGCAACTGTCCCCAGATCCCAGTCTCCCTTGTTGCTGGTACTTGGACATAGGAGCCCCAGAGGCTGAAGTCCCACTCCAGCAGCTGGTACAGACCCCCTCATTCATACACACACACACAGAGGGACTCTCCTGGTCACTGATAGCCAGAAAAAACAGGAGAGGTATTAATAAACCTTGTTTCAGTATCATCAGGAAGTATAAAGCCTCTGGAAGGAAGCTGGGGCTGGGGTTGGAGAGCACAAAAATGATCCATGCATGAAGTCAGTTCCAAGGAAATTAGAGACAGAACAGAAAATCAGAATTCCTTCTGAGTTCACGAGGGAAGAGCCAGGAGCACAGTATCCACTGCAGCACTCCGACAAAACGTGGCTGTGGACGTGCTGCATTGCAGGTGATGCAGTTGTACCTTGTGCTCAAGGATGTCATGGTGCCAGATAAATGGAATGTGGCAAATGCAGTTTTACAAATACCTCTCAGCTGGATCCAGGGCCACTTCCTGAAGAGGGGAAAACAAGCCTATGCAAATACCTCTGTGCAAATAAAGGAAAGCAAATGTCACTATAGAGTTACATCTTGCAGACAAACACAGAGCTTCCCAGTCTTTCTGGAAACTGCTGACATTTTTCTACAAACTGTTTACATGTCTGGGGTTAGATGGAGAAATTTAGTTATCCTGCTGTATATTTGTACATCTATTAATTTACTTGTGTCTCGAAGCTAATGGAGAGATATTTTCCTCATCCCTTCCTGTTCATAGGCAAGATCAGTCTTTCTGTGATGTAAGTTTTATTATTTTATAAAAGTGATGCATTTCAAAATAACCAAAACCTATTACAGCAAGAGGGTGATTAATCTTGTGTAATTTTAGATCCAGTGTACAACTTCAACCAGCAGTGATGAGGGTCCCTTTAGAGTCAGTGGAGAAAAGTGGTATTACAGAACTCGAGTAACCATATTTACTTAAGGGTTGACATCATTTACTTTCCTTGATACAGGCATCCAGTGTCGTATTTTATATGCCAGAGGTATCTTGCTTGGCCTCTAGTTGCTGCTCAGGTGTTTGATCACCTCTGTGTCATGTTTGCCAGCCCCGTGGAAATGTCTCAGGTATGGCATCCAGAATGGCTTCATAGATACTGAAGTTTAGGCAACCGAATTCCACTCTAGATATGAATTCCACCATAAAAAGCACATTTTAAATCCCCTCACTATTAAGTAAGTCTAGACAAACAATTTATGTGTAGATATCCAAATTGTAGACATCTAGAATTGGTCAGATGAATGCTACCAATCTGTTTTTAGAACAACCGTTCTAATAATTCCTGACTTTCTAATTATTGTGAATAAAATGAAGGGCTGGGTTAAAGTCAGATAGAAATGGGTACAGCTCTACTGGATTTTTGATTTTTTTGGTAGACGCTGCCTTGTTTCTGAGTCTCATTTTCTGCTTACTCAACTGGAGCATTCAATAAAACATACTTTCAGTGACATTGTACATATGCAAGTCTGATAAGAAAGTATCCATTTTGTTACTCTGTGAATCACACAACTTTAATTTTTTTGTTTCATGTATAAATAAAGGGCCTGTTGAATAACAGAAAGATACGGAGCTAATATTCAGAAGCTGGTTAATGATATTATAAGGTGTGTTCTGAAATCAGCTTTGAAGTGTATTCAGTCTTTTACTGATAGCAGCTTTACATTTCCAAAAGTTAATGTGGAAAAGATCAGGACTCCTAGATGACTGAAGAGCAACTAGTAATACTGGTATTTTATCCTGTGCTTTGTTTGTTAAATAATCTAAAACTGGAAACGTGATGTTGTGTTTTAAATAGCCTCTTGTTATTGAAATCTAATCTTAAAATTAAAAACCTATAAAGTAATATCATTAGGACACTTCAGGACATTTGTAGTACATTTTTAGTGAAATGTTGAAGTGCTTTGGGTGGTTGAAGACAGCTGGTTTGTTACTTTATGTCTCTGAATCTACCCGAGGCTTAGATAAATGAACTAGTAAAACATGCCTTTGGGCATCCTAAAAATTTATAGATGGCATATTAAAATGTTGTTGGAGGACCAAAATGATTATTGATACTCAATCCAAATGTTGCTCAAAAATTCATGTTGTTTCTTCACAGTCCAACCTGTGTTGATCAGTCCTGACGGGGTGATATTTACTCCACAGGTAACAGATGGAATAGGGCACATATGTGATAAAAAACATTAATGTAGTCATATTTTCTTCTCTAGATAATGTAATCTGTAGCATGAGAATTAATTGATATGATTTCCCCTTATATGAGCTCCCTCTTTTGTCCAATTTCCAGAAACTTTATGTTCTTTCTGTAATACATAATATAGCTCAGGTGACTACAGGTATAAATAAATACAATATTTATTTTAGGGTTGGTTATATTTTCATTTTGTGGGAATTGGGGGAAATAGAAGCTATGTGTGTCCTATGCTTTACATTTTGGACTCTATAAGATTATTTTTATTGGTGAAAATAGTTATTTAATACAGTGTAATTGAAATCAGGAAGTTGGATGCAGAATTCCAATTAATTTCTTTTTGCCACTGAAAATCCACATTCTGCCTACGAAAATGGAGACTTCAGTAAAGGAGTTTGTGAACACATTAATGAAAAAAGTCAAGACTGGAAAGAAATATTCAAAAGACACTTTCAAATCTAACTATAACTAAAAGAAATGCACAAAATGAATAGCTGAAGGAAATGAAGTTTTCATTGCCTCTACTCACAGTCAGAGACTGATTTTCAACAATTTTTGATGCCTATAGCTCCAGGTAAAGTCAGTGCAATTTTCATGTGATTGCACTACAGCACTGCAAATCAGACCTTGGAAGTCTGGTGGTGAAGGTCTTAAAATGTGGGTTTTATCCATGAACAGATAATTTTAAAATTAACTAGAGTTAAACCTCTAAGGGGATTTGAAGTCAGATAAATGCTCAGCAGGGAAAAGATGGCAGTGACTACAGAAGAATCTGAAGTAACTAATAAAATAAGAGCTAGAGATTTTAAAAGAAAGGGAGGAAAAGGAAAGTCACAAAGGCAACAAGAAGTCCAAAGAAACCACTCTATATCCTGCAATGAAACAGGGATGAGTTAAGAGTTAAACATATGAGACAGGAGAATAACACTGTGAAATAAGCATAGAGAAGAAAAAGTAATCTATTAAACAGATCAAACATTAAATTACCTATGAGTGGCATACTTCTTGCTGGTTGGAAAAAATACTTCTCTACGTCCACTAGGAAACACAAATGTGCCTATTTGCTCAAATGCATCCCGCCTCTGGCCTTACTCGTATCCCCAGACATACACAGACGTCTCAGCCTTGCTAATTCTGCTGAAAATATTTTTCACTATTCAAGCAAGGTTGTCATTTCTGTCCCCCCTGCCAGCTGGCCCTCTGTTGATATATTGAAATAACCTGTCATCTGAATGACAGCTGGCAGTAAGAGGACTTCTTGTGATGGAGTTGATGACTAAGCTTCATTGACAGAAATAAGTGGTTTTGCTCAGTCTTTCTCCAGCCTCCCTTCCGGGTAGGAGAATAAAGATAAATATTTATTGACATACTTTGAGTTTAATGAGAATACTCAGTCATGTGGATTTTTTTCCTGCTTTCTCCTCTCTCTTTTTTTAATGGGATGATTTTTGGGCACAGCCTCTATTTGCTTTAGAGGAGATTTCCTTCTCTGATACTGGTTTATATTCTGTTATAGAATACAAATGCTATATTATAGGCTAGTATAATATAGTCAAGTTTATCTCTTATTTTTCAGTATGTTATTTAGATTTTTTCCTTGTCTCTGAAACACAGAAACAAAGCCTGAGTTGATATTTTTTCATGCTTTCAGGCAAAAATGAATGTTTAATTATAGAAACTAAAATACAGGGTATATTCACAGCCTTTGAAGGCATGAAGTGACAATGGAAGATAAAAGGAAATGATCCACTCTTTGCCACTGAAAGATACTCCCAAAAACATGCAAGCAGAGAGCTTATAAAGAAGGGTATGACTGCAATTATCAGTAAAGCTTTAGAAATGTTAGACACTGTTTTCAGTGAGTTCAGCAGCTGATCTTGGATAAGTAAGTCCACATATCCACAGATAATAATAATTTAGAACTCAGCAAAGCTATGTGTTTCCATGGCTTCATATCATACTGACAACCATTAAATAGAAAAAGAATACTAGTATAGAATACTGAAGATTTTCTTCTTATAATGTAATGTCGAATACATTTCTTTTTAAAACCATTTTTCTTTCTCTCATGTTCTTCTCTTTCTTAAAAAAAAAAAAAAAAAAAAATTCTTTCCTTTAGCAGTACTAGATTTTCTAAAAACTTTTCTAAAATGGAAGTGTTCAAGCAAACTCTTAGAAATTACACAGGTTGGAGATAGCCCTGTACACCTTAAATCAGGATGTTGTGCAGAGGGAGTCAGACAGTAGCAAAGAGCATGCTGCGACGCAGGATAAACAGATCTTGATAAAGCTTAACTCCAAGGCAGTCTTTGTGGCATCATCTAAACTGAAACGTAGTCTATGACTGTGTTAATTAGTCTGCTTTCTACAGCATGTACTTGTGACGACTGAAATATTCTTAGTTATTTTTTAAAATTAAATTAAAAGGTTTGAACACATTTAATGAAGTGTTAATTCTTCAGGATCTTGGCTGTCATTCTGAATATTCATTACAATGTAATCATGAAAACATCAGAAAAAGAGACTGCATTTTGTTACAACGCTACTGCTAATGGCATTTTCAGTGATTGGGAAGACGTCAGTAGATTCAGTAACAACAACTAAACCAAAAGTACCCAAAGTGCTCTCCCAACGAATAGACTTAGAAAAGCAATCTTATTTCTTACAGTCTCTTTTATATACGGTTATTTCAGATGCTTGATGACTGGAAGAAGTGTATATGTTGCTGGTGTTCCTTTAAATGGGACATTTAAAACTGTAATTGAGGGGTAATTTTTAATTCACTGTGTGCTGGTTTTAGTGGGCATAAAATTTAATTTTTTCAATATCAATGTTCTTCTCAACACAACCGAAACATAGGTTTATACTTGCTACTTTGCGGAAAAGTAACTTTATCCCAATATAACAATCACAGGCTGATCTCAATCACGGAACTAAATATGAACCAAAAAGTGTAATCTCAAGACTGAGATTATATTTATAATATTTATGTTATAGGGATATATTATTATTTATTTATTCATTTATTACAATATTTATTTGTTATAATTATATTTATTATAATATTTATTATTTATTATTTATGTTATAGGGATAATATTATCCCTATTATCAAAGATTTTAAAAAGGAATAATTCTGTTACATTGTAAGAGAGACTGAAGGCAAAAATTACTATTGTTTTGTGTAATTCATTATTGTGCAAAAAATTAGTACTATAAATGACAAAAAGTAAACTTGCTTTGTAAAACTATTTGCATCTTAATAAATTATATTAAAAAGTTATTAATTAAAAATATGATTGACTAATAAATGTGGAAGGAACATCCAGAAGAATGGAGATAGGATTATGTCAGAAAAGCCTTGGTCTTAATCTTGATGTAGCGTTAATTCATTATACAGCTTTTTGCAAGTAATTTTGCCTTTTTCTGTTTCCCTAAGTAAGTATAAGAACACCTATCTGCCTTATGGAGGTATAATAAGTATCAATTAAATCATGTTTGTAAAGTATTCTGATAAAGTATCGTTGCTGTTTTTATTACTGTGAGGATAATCAAAACTGGGTGGCCAAAATGTTACATAATATTGTCAACTGATATAAGAAAAGACAGGATAAAATTTGTCATTGAATCTTCAGCTTCATACCCTTGTCAGACTTCGCAAGCAGACTTGGGATGATGTGTGATATTTCTTATCTAGACATAGCAAGCTGAATAAAGAACAGATTGTCAGCCTAATATATATCACACTAGCCTGAGGGCAGAGCAAATCTTTATGGTCAATTTATGAATGCCTGAAAGGTTTAACTAGGAATAAAATAATGCAAACTGGCAACCTTAACTGTATTGTAATTTGCCAGTTTAAAATTTGTCTTGCTTGAACGAATCAGTTCAGCAGTGGTAACACAGAATTAACTGTATTCCTAAACTCTCAAAACATTCATCACTTTTGCAGTTAACAGTGAAGGAACTTTTAATACACTTATTCTAATAGTTTATTTCAAGAAGTACTTATACTGAATGAACAATGAATCTGTATTGTCTCCCAACACCCTCAGGTAATATTAGAATCTAGATCTGTGTCCCAACTTTAAATTACACAAGCTTGTGCACACACATAGATTCTACAACAAACATCCCAAATGGATTTAACTTTAAGCTTCTCAAAGTAATAACTCACCATAAGAAAATAATTGTTTGTAAGAGAATGTAATGATCAATGACATGTAATGCAAAGTAATATATTTATCTCACTTAGCAGATTGTTCCAGCGGAAAAAGCAATCATGTTTACAGTACGTAAAACATCCACAATTTCTCTCCTTATCAGTCTTTGAATTTGCCTAAAAAATGTAAAGCTGTTATACTAGGCAGACATATCTTTTGTCTTTGTCAATAGTATATTAATTGTATTTGCTTATTTATTGCAGTATGTTGTTTTATAGAGAAGCCATCTTCTTTCAGGATATAAAAAGACATTAAGCTTCCTGAAGTTAATACTGTTAAATTCCTGAAATTAATATTGGAGAAAAAGCCCATTAGTAGGTTGCATTAGCCTGTAATCTTTCCTGGTGGGAGAGGATGCTATGGAGAAGGATGTTGATGTGTAACTGGGGAATTCATACATATAGCAACTGGAAAATTGTTGGAAACGTCTCTCTCCAGCATATTCACACATTGGCCACATTGTGGAGCTACGACTAAATGAGTCAGAAACTTTGAAGCACCCTGCCCGGTTCACTGAAACAGCAGTATGTGAGGCAAAGCATTAGATAATGTGTAGCGTGTGCAAATGCATTTTATTCTTTTTCTAAATATCTCTTTCGTTCAAAGTTCTGTGATAATGCAAACACCACCTACTATTTTTAAGACTGAGATAAAACATTCTGTGGAAAAAGATGCACCTTGACTTTCCTCCTGACTATAGTTTGAGAATAAAGCATGTTGCCATAAGCAAGCAGTATAACAGTACCAACTTCCTTATTACCAGCAGCTTTTGCCTAGAGAAAGAGAATTAACAGTCTTCCTTAATTACTCTAGTTACTGAAATTGCAGTTACTGTTCTTACTCAAACATTTGGTCATATTTTTAGAGAGGAATTAGGAAATTTTCCTAGATAATGTCTTAGGTGGTTTTCCAGGATTGTTTGCTTTATCTTGTTGCTATTACTGCATTTCAATATATGTGCAGTACTGATACTCGTAGGGTACACTTGAGGTCTTTAAACATCTGCTTCAGCTTTCAATAAAAAAGATTTCAACCTGGCCCTGACTCAGTGGCCAGATTTTTGGCTGAAGTAGCAGCTTGGAGAATCTCAGGTCTTTCAGGAAATGCCATGTGTTTGTTTGTTTTCAGAAGGTTTTGGGTTTCTGAAGTATTTGCCATGAAAAGTAATTTCTCCCTAGGCTGGCCACTTCCAAATATCCTTAGCTTCCCTAAGCAAGCCAGCTTTGCTTCAGGGAGATGGTTTTGTAAAGATCACAAAATATACAGGTTATATATTTTCTGTTGAAATAAATAACCAGGATTTTTTCTTTTCCTGTCTGATAAGGCATAGTAACTTCTTTTTTGCTTTTTTTTCCCTGTCTTTCATTCAAGAGTCAGAAGTGAGCAAAGTGGTTAAAATTTGTGAAAACAAAGGGGGGAGCTCTTGCTGCATTGTCTGTGACAGGGAGGCAGCTGTAGGAAAGCTGCTGCTGCTTATTTAAGCTGTGTAGGAGAAGGGAAGTTGTAAGAAGGGGTTTGGGATTATCCTTTTGGACACTTCTAACCCTTGTCTTGCCCATGTGACTATTGGTGAAGTTAATAAAAGATTCATGCTTGAAATGACGCTTTGGACCAGAGTGACGCATGCCATGAAGAAATGAGTTTTCCCTCTCTGTTGGTTTCCTTCCTGAAAGTGGCTACTTTGTAAATATTGTATAAAATGTATATACATACATGGAACTGAAAACACTGGGTTTGTTTCTTTCTGTGCTTTTTCATTTCCTTTTCAAAGTGATACCCAATATCAGTATCACAAAGCTTGAGTCATGCTGTTTTGAATATAGATTTTCTATACAAAATATAGGATATGTACTACAAGCCCCATTTCTTAAGCCTTTTCAAGACTGGGTCTTTAGGTTAATAAACTAAAAATATACAAATCATCTGTCATGGTATAACCCCAGCTGGCAGCTAAGCATCACACAGCCGCTCCCTCATTCCCCCCACAGTGGGATGGGTGAGAGAATTGGAAGAGTAAAAGTGAGAAAACCCATTGGTTGAGATAAAGATATTTTCGTAGGTAAAGCAAAAGCCACATGCGCAAGCAAAGCAGAACGAGGAATTCATTCACCAGTTCCTGTTGGCAGGCAGGTGTTTAGACCTCTGCAAGAAAACAGTGTTCCATCACATGTAACGGTTACTTGAGAAGACAAACACCATCACTCCAAACGTCCTCACCTTCCTTCTTCCCCCAGCTTTATGTGCTGAGCATGATGCTACATGGAATATCCCTTTGGTCAGTTGGGGTCAGCTGTCCTGGTTGTTTCCCAGCTTATGCACTGCCAGCCTACTCGCTGGTGGGGTGGTGTGAGAAGCAGAAAATGCCTTGACTCTGTGTAAGCATTGCTCAGTAATAACAAAAACCTCTATATCATCAACACTTTGCAAAACAAATCCAAAACATAGCCCCATACTAGCTACTGTGACAAAAATGAACTCTGTCCCAGCCAAAACCAGCACATCATCATGATTTAAAAATCATTATTACAAATCAATCCAGAGTTACATGGAAATTCATATAATTTTCATGTAATGTTTCTGAGCAGTACATGTGGAATTCTAAATATACAGCACAGTACATATGCAAATATTGTGTCTAATTCCTTTTGTGTCTGCAGGCTGAAAATATACCTCCCTTTTTAAAGGCTGGACTGTGGAACAGCTAAATATTTGCAGTTTGGGAGGCATTTACTCTTCAGGACACAGAATGCCATCCATGTTTGTATGTTTACTCTTCAGTCCTGACAGGCTCTTAAATGTTTAATGTGAGAGGTATTTCTTCTGCCCTTAAAAAAAAATAAATCACTTTGCCTACTATGCCAGTTCCTTTAATAGCAGCAACCTCAAGCATTGGGAGTTTTTCTGTTTTATCTTAAAATACATATACAGTATCTGTAAACTTGACTTTTAGTTATCGCCAGCTTTTTTTTTTTTCTTCCGATTTTATTATTGGTGTTGTTTTCCTTTTTATTTAGATGCTTCTGTTATGATTCCATTGACAACCCTGTCACTTTCTGCAGCTCTAAGAAGATCCTTGTACCTTTGAAATTTTCATTACCTTTTGTCTGGCTGCCAAGATTTCTGCCACTGTAGTCTGGTGATGCAATGGCAGTATCTTGTACTGCCAGCCCAGAGACTCCAGATCAGAGGGAGAGAAGCTCCAGAATGGAGCAAAGGTATCAGCATTCTTCATTTTTAAGCGTGTTTTCACTGACTCATTGGTTGCAGGAGCTAGTGGCAGAGCAGGGACTTAGAGCTTAGTCCTGGCATAGAATAAACCAAAAAACCCCCAACAACCCAAAGCCCACCAGATTTAACAGTGACTGAAAGCATTTTTACTCTGAAGATATGAAAGGAATGAAAAAGTGGAAGGCGTGATGCCTGATACTGAGGATGGACACAGTATGTAATATTGGATTAGGTATATATTTAACTTGGTTTTGAAATGGATGCATGAAAAAAACAGGGGTGTTACTGGTGGCTATATCTGTGTGACATTCAAGTACATGACTGCAATTCATGGTCTGGTATATGTGTTTGTATATATACTGAGATGGTTTAAACTTGACAGTGTGGAGTCCAGGACACATTGGACTTACATAGAAACCTGGGTGAACAGGCAAACTCCTAGCTGCAAAAAAAACCTACTACAACCACATTTCTGTCAGGATTTCGTTCATCTGAGTCTGTATGAGCTGTAGGCCTGTTTATGATTACACTGAGTGGTAGCTTTAGATTAAATAGTTATTTGCTAAAAAGCATCCTGTGTGGATTGCCCTCTGCATAATGCCATTAAACGTGATGCCTCAGAGTACTTTGTCATCCAAAGGGAACACAACCACTGTTTGGAGCAGGGCTATGTCCCTGCTTGAGAAGGAGAGTATGAGGTGTAACTGAGGAAATGATACGTGCAGTCGTGGTTCACATCTGTATGTTATAAGGAGTAATGAAATTGATAATAATTGCCTTGCATACGGTATATACAGTGCAAAGTTGGAGAAATTACTCTTACTAAGGACACTATCTGCAAGTTAATTTTGGGGTTTCTGTATTTTTAAAAACTTTATTTTTCTTTTTAGAAGGTCCTCTCTGAAGACTGCCGGTCCAGAGTTTGTGTATATACCTTTTCAAAACACTAGAAACGGCAGGTACAAAACAAACTTGATCAATCCAGCATCTTTTTGCTTTCCTTCCAGCCAGATGGTACTCATTAGCAGTGAACTGACTTAAAAAAATTCCCACTTCATCCCTTCTTTTTCCCAGTGCTGGCTTGAGAAGATGGGCTGTGCAGCCTTTTTGAAAGTTTATGGGGTATGTTAGATTCAGAAATAAAGGGATCATTTCAAAGGGAGGGAATCACACATACGAAACTGCCTTGGCTGCCACCTCTTTTACGTATAAATATACAAGGAGTCTTCTACCCACATTGCTCATCACAGCAGTGAGGATGAGAGCAGTCTGTCAAATGTATTGCAAGACATCAGTGAGTTTATAGATCAAAAATGAAACTATATGCTTTAAGCAAAATACAAGTAGTTTATGTCTCAATATTCTTGTGGAAGCTGACATGCACATCCCCTGCTGATAGCTCTCGGTTTTATTTATTCACCGTGATTGCTCATTTGATATTTAAAAACCAGAAACAAATGAGTTGAAATTATTGTTATAGTCTGTACTAGTCACTCAGTTCCACATTCAGAGGAACTATGCTTCTATAAATAAAAGTTCCCAGTTAGGACAGGCTGAGCTGGTATCTATTCCCAGGTGTCCTGCTTTCCTATTGGCAATTCACAGTGCAGTCTGACAGGAAAAGGTGGGTACAGTAAGTAATCTTTTGAAGTTATTCCTTGGACTTTCTGGGAAATTAGGAGCTTCTAGTCATATGAGCAATATATATATTCTTATGTTTTTATATGTATATATTTATTTTTTATATGTGTATGTGAAGTAAATAGTGTTCAGGAATGCATCTGGGCATTGGAAAATGATCATCTATCTTGCTGAGTTGTTAGTACAGTCCCTGGAACAGTTTTGATTTGTGTCAACTGGCACTTTCCCAAACAATTCCCAGCCATAATTTGGGAGTTAGAAGGTTCTAGGCACTGTTCCCAGCAAGCAATATGTTGCAGTCACCCTGTTTTGAAGGCTAAGAGATTTTACTAGCACAAGCAAGGGTTGTTCCACACCTGTTTATCTTGGTGTCAGGTAATGTTCATAGCACACAAATGTCAGTTAATATAATATGGATGGATCAGGAGTACCAGAGAGTGAACGGAAATATTGAGGCTCTGTGTGTGTTGGATACTCACCAAGTCAAAAGAGTCATCTTTCCTTCAGTTCTCCATCTCCCAGACTCACATTGCCTTTGCTGGAGAGTTTTGCATTTAATGTTCTCATTTTTTCATTACAGCAAATGATTACAGTGCATCCTGAATTGAATACATCTAAATAGATGCATTCTGAAGTATATTCTAAATTGAGGTACGGCAACAGCATCCGTGGTGTCAGTATTAAGAAATACAAAGTCTTTTTTTCTCCTTTTCTTAGTGATACAGAGAATACAAGTGCGCAGTAACAAACTGGTGTATTACATTTAGAACAATTAGTTGCTTTTTGCTTCAGAAGTTTTTATACTGCACCCAAATCTTCACCTTCTGAGCTGCATTTGTAGCAGCAAAGTAAGTGTCCACATGTGGTATTTGCTGGAAAATGCTATGATTGCTATCTTGGGGCATGTTCCTGGACTTCTTTAGGAGTGATCAGGCAGGGGAGTAAGAGGGTGAAAACTGTGATCTTTTGTCTTACCTTGTAAACATTTGCATTTTGGACAAATACGCAACCGCGCTTGAAAACTCACTGCTGTCTGTGGCTTCCCAAAACCATACAGCTGTGCTATACCTGCCAACATGCTTCTGGAGTTTAAACAAGAGTTTAAAGGAATGTGTCTGGTGTATCAGTTCTCTTCTTCACTTGCAAAATCCTCCACTGTCCATCCAGATACTAAGTTCCAGTCTACCTCTCCCACTTGAGCTCAGGCTACACCTTTGTTTGCACACCTTGCAGTGCAACTTCAGTGGTGCAGAGCATCACAGATGCTCAGTGCAGACTGTGCAGTGAAGGTACACTGCTGAGCCTTAGATTTCTTCTATTCCTTAATCAAATACTGAGTTTCAGCTCCAGTTTCCTGTTTGTTTTCTCCCTAAATTATTTCTTTACTGTTTTTAATGGACTAATAAAACTATTTGCAGCTTCCAATAAACCCCGTACTGCAGTGACCTCACATCCAGCTGAGATGGCTTCTGTTTAGTGATACCCAGGTAGTTTTTGTTTCTTTTGATGCATCTTAATTACTAGTTTCCTGCTTCCAAACAACGTTCCCTCTGGATGACCCATTCTCCTAATCTGTCTTTTGGGGACAAAAATGTCAGCCCTTCTTCTGGCTGGCTAGCAGTCATTCACATATCTGCATTGTCGTCCTCAGCACAGAAGAAACCCAGTTTGTTGCACTGTCAGAAACGACCTATATATATATGTGTATATATATATATATATATATTTATATATATATATATATATATATATATATATATATATATATACCAAAATACCTCAAATTCCTGCTAGCCCGCTTCCAGTCTCATGCTCACAGACAAAATGATGTAGCTTGCCTATATTTTACATCAGTTCTGTAATCCTCAGATCTGTGGGTGACTTTTATTTGGACGTTGGTCACAGTGGGACATCTGCTTCAGAGTTACCTTTTCATAACAGAAGCAGCATGAATTTTCCAGGTTGTATTGAGGTATACCATCATCAAAAGCACTCTGCACAAGTACACTTTTCCATTTTCACTGCAATGTAACTTGAACAGATGTTTAAAGTGAAATTTAAAGTTTGGATCTTCAAGATCTCAAAGGTGAAGCAAAGTGATTTCCCTGGGTAGCAGGTGAACACCCAAGACAGACTCAGCATCCTGGTGTGACCATGTTGGTACCTATTCCTTGTCTGATGTCACCAGCATCTTCTCAATCACTTCCTAAAGTAGGATATCCCAAAGAGTCAAGCATCTTATGCGTTAATACTTACTGAATTCAGATGAGGGCATTTAAAGTCTACAGAAACAACCTAACAGCTATTTATCTCTGGTTTTAGAAGTCAGATTCATCTGACATTAGGCGTCTACCATATATAAATTACACAGGAAGATGAGTTCATATACAGGTGTCTCTGGAAAGACATAGGATTTCCTATCTGCATATATACTTTAAAATATACTATTGCGGTATACTATAGTGCTGAAATTTTTAGCATTATTACTTTTACATTATTGGAACAAGGCTTGGGACACTTGTCCTATGCCATCCATGAGTGTCGCAGCACATGGGTGGACATACTTCTGATAATTTGCAGTTAGCAAGGGTGAAAAGGACTATTCAGAATAGTGAGTCTGCATATGGCCACCCGTGCCTTGGAGCTCAAGATGATAGCTTCACCATACAGATCTGACTGGAACCATGCTGGAAGAACTAACTTGTTATTAGGAAGAATTGTCCTGTTAGTGCTACCCAGGCACACTTACTGTTCTTGTATGTATAAAATTCTGCAGTACCTTGAACAGTATTTTAGATGTCTACCTTAAGCTAAGTTAAATTGAACCTTAAAATATGTTACAGATATTTAAATACTTTGCTGATTTGAGGTCTTATGTATCATCTTTAAAAATAAATATGAATGGAAACTATATGGTATACAATACCCTTGCATTGGTTAAGAAGGAAGTATTTAATTCTTAAATTTGTCCTGAAATATGTAATAGAAAAGTAGATTATGAACTTTTATTTCATGGATTCAATTGTGTTGCATGTGTTTTGGAGGGCAGTTACTATAGTGGTACTTTATAGTCATGCTAATGTTTCCTCAGAATATTATAGACACTGCTATTAATACTGATTCAGAAAAATTTCAGAGGTAATATTCCTCTGAATGGTTTTAAATTACTTTCAGACACTGGTATTTACATATTTTTTACAAACATTATTCAATCGATATGACATCCAGCTTCAAGACCTTGTTAAATCGTATTTCTTAAAGACTGGAAAGTAGTGAGTGCAAAAGCTATACTTATGTCAGTAATCTCTTTAAGAATTTAAAATATAATGGAATGTTCAGAGTAAAATGATCCCATATAATAATACAGTTCTGAGAAGTCCAACTGTAGAAATATCTGTCTTCCATTCAAATGTATAAATGTTTCCATTTGGATGGAGTATGCTGGTTATGGTCAGTTTGTAGCAACCGTATGAATCCATGGGTATTTAGAGATTTTGAATTAAGATATTGTGGTAGACTTTTTGAATTAATCACATTTTTTTTTGTATCATGTTTGTCTTTCCTCTTAATTGTTTTGCTGCGTCTTCTTTGTTTCATTAATAAGTGAAATGTCAAATCTGAATGGGAAATTTTCTAAGTGACCTTTCATAATTTACTGGCAGAGGAATTTTCTGCCTAAAAAAAAGATTTAAATGATTTAAAACAGTTAAAGATTATGTTGCATTTCTGTCTCTAAACAAAGGCTAACTCCTTAAGTTCAGTCCAAGTTTCTTGGATTCTTTTGATTTTTCAGACTTTATTGTGCAAATGGGCACATCAGTGCTCTGTCCTTAATATTGCTCCTTACCAAGAATTTGTCTGAATTGTCCAACCGCATAATCATTGTTGTATGCTCTTAAATGAACTGGCTAGCCAGTGCATTCTGAGGACAGTTTTTCTTCTCTGAGTACACAGTTAATGAAACCAGTCACTTCACACATCAACTATCTCTGTCTCTCTTAGTAAATGCATCCTAGTTGCTTTAAGTCATATGAACTATAGCTCTGACAGCTATGTTTACATCTTCTTTCACAATATAATGTGAAAAAAGGAAAATTATATATGCTAGTACCCTTTTATAATATATATCTTCCAATTTCATACATACTTATAGTCAAAAAAGCTTCACCAAAACCAATCTGAACTAGAAAAATTTAACTTTTTTCTCCTTTGCTCTGCCATGGGAAAGAGTTTGTTTCATAGCTCACCCATTTAGCAGTTATAAGAGAGGCATGCATAAACAAAAGCACACACTTCATAATCATATGATATTAAGAAATTGGATTATTTGGTTACTAACTATCTGAATATTGACTTTCGATGTAGATGCACTAACAGATGAAGGCTGCAGGAATGATTTGCTTTCCACCAATTTCAACAAAATATTGATCACCACACTATGAGGAAGTACAGGGCAAGGGTGCAGCAGCTAGTGCTTGTGCTTAGATAGCTTCTACTCTACTTTAAACCTGTAGATACCAATGCTTTATGTTACATAACATGTATTTAAAGAAAATGTTACCTTCACCTAGTTATTAGTTTTGGACATTTCATTCCGTATTTCCCTGTACTCTCTGTTAAAATTCTTTTTATTTAAGACATTCTTGGTTGGTCTCAGATTCCATCCTTAACAGATCCCTTCATTGCAAATGAAGTTGTAAGAGCCACTAATGATTGCTAAAAATGAACATCCGTGCAAAGCCTGTTTGTGAGAGAGATCGTAACTCCTCAGACAGGTCTAGGTAGCCCTTCTGCCTTTTTGGAAAAACAGTATAAATTAAGGTGTCAGCTTTGGATCAATTTTGGCAACCCAACATAAAATTGCAATATGTGATTTTGGTCACTGCACACTTTTTTGTCAGCAACAACAGTGCTATATTAGTCCTTTCATAATCTTAATAAGTTCTGGTTTAAAACTCTGTGGTCCTTCTTCCTGCATTTTATGTTTGGAATACTATTATTACCTGTGTTTTAATAATAGTTAATAGTATCTTGATTTCCATTATTTTTTTTCATCATCCAGAATATATTATTTTTTTTCTGTTGCTCACATTCTCCTTCTGTTTAAAAAATTCTCTCTTTCAAGAGAGAACTATAACATCCTACAAGATGTTTATTCCTCCCATCCAAGAGTGATGCTGAGGTGTATGTTTTGATTTCATGACATCAATCCTCAGTCATCCTGGGAGACACTCTTCTAACTGGAGTTCATCTCTCCGAAACTGCGGTGATGTTAGGCACTCTACACATTTTTCCAGAGAAGGACTTTTCATGATGACTTTTTTTTTTTCCTCCTGACTAGTATATCAGAGGGGTTTTTTGCCTTTCTTCATGATCCCTTTGTCTAATTTTCCTGTGCTTAATTAATGTATTCAGGTTATTCCTTTATTTCCAGTTCAGTGAGTTCTCAGCTTATATGAATTGCTTATTTTTTCATACCTCTTAAATTCAGCAGTATTTTCAATTTCAGTGCTCTCTATTCCTTCTTCCTTCTTTCTCTCCTTTATTCCTTTTGCTTTCCCTTTTTTGCCTCTTTATTATTTTTTTTTTTTCTTCTTTCACAGTTGATGGTTTACTTCTCTTGTGTTTCATGTTAACTCCCTTTTGGCTAATCCTGTTCTTCCTAAGAGCACATGTGCATGTATATACTATCTGCAACTGGCCAAACAAACACCAAACTTTAAAATTTACCAGTCAGACACAGGAATTGACTCTTGCCTATTTGAGATACCTAACATAGGGGAAAGTTCATTCAGGCTTTAGATGTTCCTAAAATATCAGTAGGAATGAAACATTAAGTAATATTTTCCCTGAATAAAAGTGTCTGTCATTTGATTCTGGTTTATATATAATAAGATTCACAGACTTTGTGACTCATTTGAGGTGTTTGTAAGCTATAGTCATAACATGACCTAGGAAATGGTAGTGAAATTAGGTTGTGTTTTCCAGGTATTTTCACCCTTTCTTTTTTTATTAAAACTTGAATTCTGATAATTTTATCTTGCACAGCACTAAGTAGTAGAATAAGGCATATTAAGTAAATCGTGAAATAATTATGCATGGAGAAATTCTATAAATGCATGTATGGTTTACACAGATTAGGGATACAAAGAACTTCATTGCACAGAAAAAATCAATCATCAGAAATACCACGTAAGAGTCGGAGAGCAATTTACATCGGAAGTGACACCCGGAGGTCCAACACCCGGTTCTGACCAGGGACAGCTTGTGTCAGGTTTTTCAAGGTCATGTCCATTTGAATTCTGACTATTTCTGAGGGCAGTGTCCACAGCCTCTCTAAACAGCCTGTTCCTGTGGTTGATGAAATTCCTTCTGAACTTTTTTTTGTTGGAATTGCCTTCATTTCACCTTGAGTCTCTTGTGTCTTGCCCTATTACGATATGCTTCTCAGAAGAAGCTGTCTCTGTCTTCTCTACGCCCTCCCATTGTGTAGCTGTACGCAGCAATACGATCCCCTCAAGCTGCCTCTTCACCAGACTGAACAGACACACCCCCGTACTCGCGTGTCTCGTGGCCCAGCTCCTCACCGTGTTGGAAATTGTTCACTGATCTGGCTCCAGTGTGTGCATGTTGTGCTGGACACTGAGCTCCACACGTGGTCTCACACGTGCTGAACAGAAACAATCAATCACGTGCTGTGCTGACTCCAGGCTTCCTGATACAATCCAGGATGCTGTTGGCCTTCCCTGCTGCAAGGGCACGCTGCTGGTTTATTGATCTTCTTGCCCACCAGGTCCTTTTCTGCAGTTGTTTTCCAGCCCATCAGCCTCCAGTCTGTACTGAGGCATGGGGTTATTCCTTCCGGGAGCAGGAATTTGCATTTGCCCTTCTTGAACTTCAGGGGGTTCCTGCTGGCCCATTTCTCCAGTCTGTAGGGATGCCTCTGAGTCACAGCTCTGCTTTCCAGCAGGTTGACTGCTCTTCCACAATTTGACACGACCCTCAGTCTTGTTGAAAGTGCATTTCCTTTAATTGTTAAGGTCGTTAATAAAGCTATTAAACAGCATCAACCCCACCGTTGACTCCACTGAAGTGGTTTCCAATCAAACTTTGTTCTGCTGCTCACAACTCATTAAGCCAACTTTACACCTACCTTACAGTCCATTTACCCAGACCATATCTCACCAGTAAGGATACTATGAGAGGCCATTTCAAAGCCTTTGCTGAAGTCAAGTTATACCTCCTTCAGTGTTCTTCCCTCATGCACAGAGCCATCGTTACAGCTGACTACCAGGAGGGTCAGGCAAAAACTGCCTTTGGTGTACCTGAGCTGCCTTTTCTCTGTGCTGCGGTTCCTTTCTCATGTTTATAGAGAAAAAGAGGTGGTGAATATAATGATTTTGACAGGTTTGACTTTGTAAGGAGCTCATATAATGATTGCTAGTAAAGAACGTTAAAATTATTTACGTAACTTTATTTAAGAAAGTACAACTTTAGAGCAAGGAATACACTGCAGTTACATTCATGCAGTCAGGTTTCTGCTCTCTCAGCTAGAACCTCTCTCTCAGATATTGCACAGGGGACGGTACATTTCCAATGCCAGTTTCACTAAAGATGCCAACAAGGGGTGTTGAGAACGAACTAGTGACTGTGTCTGGATTCAGCGTGTTATTCCCAGAAATAAACGGTCGCAGTTTTTGCAGTATATCTTGAACAAAATGTTACTGACAGGTGAGATAACAGAAAGGGACATAATGAAGGCTAAAACAAAAAAGAAAAAAAAAAAGCCATAAAACTAAAATGCAACCCAAATCAGACGGCATTTGTTTAATCTTAAAACAGAGATAAGTGAATGGAAGAGGGACCTTTCAAAGGTTTGGAGGAGCTGTGAATGCAGAAGCACTGCAGGGCTGTGCCTGAGGGTCTGCATTACAGCGCTAGACCTTTCCTGGCATTTGTCAGGTATAACTGTGTTGTTGGGATAATCTCAACTAAGAGGCAGTGTGCTGAAATGATATATATGATGTAGCAGAGCAGTTTACCCCTCAGAAGGGTTTGGTCAGTCTTTCCAAATCAAACTAAATGAATCACCTGCGCATGAGGGAACAGTTTGTCTTGTGCAGCAAAATTAGAGGAAATAATTTGGTTTGCAGAGGAAGGGCAGGACACTATTGTAAGACCAAAAAAAATGCCTGATTCAGTTTCTGCTGAACTTTTATTTGATTTCAGTCAAGGGGGTTCTGATCTCCAGTGGCTACACTATTAGTATTCCAGTCATAGTCAGTGAAATAAACATATTAATTACTATCCAGGAGAGAAGCTTCATAGAATGGATACCTTTAAGAATGCTTTTACACATGTCTGTAGATGGCATCAGTGTACTGTATGCAAGGCAAAAATAATTAATTATGCTGATAAATCGTTCTTTCCTGACTTCTGTTACCGAGTAATCAACCTGGAGAGTTGAGCAAGTGCTCTAGCATCTAGGATACCAATTTTCTGAAACAGAATGCAAGGTAACAGGAAAAGTAATGCATTCTTTTTTTTGTTACAGATAAGTAGGGACTCGCTCCATATTGTTGGTGTCAGCATTTTTCATAAACATTGTCTAGCGGGCACTCAGAGAGACAAGTTTAACGTTTATTGATTTTTTTCTTCTGTTGGGTTTTAATAGCAAATTCTTCCTGGACTCTGATTTACAGAAGCAGAAGGTGGACTTGTTCTGAACTGAAGTCTATACAAATATGTTTATAGAATCAAAGAAAAGAAGAAATGCTATTTGTGCTCTTCCTACCCTCCAAAAGTGAATGTTTTTTATGAGTAAAATAACAGCAAAGAATATTTTCAAATGAAGCTTTTAACAGTAGAGATTACGTCGAGTTAGAGTTTTTATTACCCGCACAGGTGGGCTCCAGGCATTACTCTCTTTCAGTGGCAGCTCTGAAATCTCCTATAGAGTACGTAGTACAGCTTACCACCAAGTGGGAGCTAGTGACCTGTCAGGATTTGCACTTTTGACCTGCAGTGCAACAACAAAAAAAGTTGCAAGCTTTAAAATGAGGTGAAACATGCCACTTAACCTCCTAAGAGCATTGAACATACGACTCCTAAAATAGTGACTTTAAAAAATATGCACAAATGTTCAGTCTCAAAGTATGGAAGCTGTACTGTGAGATCTACAGACCAGTTTTTCTTAAGGAGAAGACAGATACTGCAAAATACTAGAAGAAACAATCAGTTATTTTATATTCATTGGATTATTTTTAGAGTCTTCTTAAACAATCCTGTCAGCCTTTCAGAGCAGGGTCCACAATATCATCATTATTCTGTATTAGACTGAACGCAGTTAAAGCACACAATGAATAGTCAATAGTTAGGATCAAGGCTCTTTGAAGACTAGTATAGCAAGGATTTCCACCCAGTATAGTAACAGTAAGGAGCCAAAAGGCACTGGAGAAACACTGCACTGCAGACTGTCACCTCACTTTGGTAAGGAGGAGCAGATAGCCGTATGGATCTGCATCGTGCTACTTTTTCTGAGGACCGGGGATAGGTCTTGGTCCAGTAGTGGAATAGACAAGAGGACTGGGATTCCCATCTGCCCTCAACTGCATCAAGGAGCACGTACCTTTCTCTGAAGTCTTTTAAAGACATTCTGTAAATCTAGTTGCCATAATTAGGATGAAGTGTAAGGGGTAGAAAAGTAGGTATCTCTAATTGTGCTAAACTCTTATGTTTAGGCAACTTAATCAAATCCCAACTAGCCAGACATAAGAACATAGATCTGGAAAAGGTCTGCTGAACCTCACCTGTTCCCTTCCACATAAAGGAAAGCCACATAATCACCTCTGCATGTTTATCAAGCTCTGTGCTGTGGGTGGTTAGGCCGCATAATCTCTCCACTCTCTCGAAAAGGTACTTTTTAAATTTTCTCATTCAAGTTCCAGGAATTTGTCCTCAGCAAATCAAAGTATACTAAACCACAGTATTACTGGTGCTCATTTCACTGATCAGAAACACCGATATTTATAGGTTTTCCTGCCTTCTGTGCCTTTGTCTCGTCTAGTTACTCACCATTTTGATGAATTTCCTTGTCAGACATGGACTTCACTATTTCTTTTCAATAATAAATATTCAATGTCGTAACACAACTTAAGTCATAAACATGACCTTGGTTTATGTGGCATCAGTCATTATGACTAGGTTAAGGTGGCATTTTTTGCTGGTTTGGGTGATGATTTTTAAAATAGCTCCCTCATGTAGTAAACCCATAACCTTTACAAGGTTTACCTGTACTAAGTGAACTGGATTGTGTCCGTTCCTTTTTCTATGCTAGGGCTGAACAATATTGCCCAGTACCGGAATTTTCCATTTATACTTTCACATAGTTTTTACCATCCTGAAATGTCTGAGTTGCTGGGGCAACTTTAATCTGCTCTTGCTTTTCCCTTACCTGGCAGTTAAGATAAATGACTATAATCTATCAAGGTTATAGTAGAAGGTAAATTAATTTCTAATAGTCAGCATTTGTTGATTGAAGTGAGGTGGTGTAGAGACTTTATTTTTTTCATCATAACTTGCAGATGTTTTAGGAGTTTTTGAAAACAAGTACCATACCACTTTCTCTTGAGTACTGTAAATATACCTGCTCAGTGTCGTGTCAACAAATGCCCAGTGGCTTACACAGAACACCAGCTGTGCTATATAAATTTGTAATAAGTAATTTGGGGACAGAGATTGCTCCAATCATTACAGAAAAAACAAAGAACTTCCATATGATCTCTACACACACTCCAGACTAATGAAAACACAAGTATTGCAGTCACAAGTTTCAGAACATTAGAATTAAAAAAAAACCAACTAAGTGTGGTGATTTCTTTTACATTTTGTCACATCCTTAACCTGCTTGCAGCTATCAAAATACTGTTGTCCTAGAAGCTGTCTGCTTTATTCAATACACTCAGGACTTGAGAATATCACTGTTACAGAGAAAGAGGCCTTCAGTCACACCTGCCAGACTGTGAAGCTCATAAGGGATTTCCCAATACATTACTTCCACATTTTCCATAGAGCATGCTCTTGCTCAGGTTTTTATTTAGCAGCTTTATTCACATCACATTCTTCTCTGTATCTTGAGATAAAGGACTGTTTTCACAGGAAAATAGCGAAGGTCATAGATCTTATTTTCCTTGCTAATAAAGGGAATGGAATACACTCAACACAACAAATGAGGTTAGATAAATAGAAAGAATTTGCTGTAAGGAGTGGACTAGATTCTCACTTGGTGTACACTGGCAGCGTGGGATTACGGCAGCATAGAAGCTGGCCCAAGTATTGCAAAACTCTCACACACACAGTTGCAGATTGCTAATGACACAGCAAAATTAAGGAAATAACTACAGTAAAATTATAGAATAGCTACACAAAGTAGGATCACTGCACTAACATGTCAAGTTTTGCCCCAGTCCTTCATTCTGCAAATCATTTTCTTAGATCATTCTCTAGCTTGGTCACTCGTTCTTGGTCTTCTGCCTTCATGTCAGGTCCACTAGCTCCATCACATCTCAGATGATACATGCATTCATTAGTGCTGATATGGAACTTTGTAGCAAAAGTGAATATGATCTTTTGAGCAGAATACCAAACTAGTTATATAAAACATACCTGGCAAGCTGCTTGAAAAACTGACAATGCCAAAGGCTACCTTTGTTAATATGCCCATGGTTGGTTTGTTAATATGTCTTTCTCCATGACCAGATAAATACCTTGCTGATGACACTTCTGTGCTGCATCCTGACTAAGTTTTGCGGGAGAAAGCAATGCACCAGCTTCCTCAGAAATAAAATCTGGGGATGTTACCTGGATAGGCACAACAGTGCACTCAATTGCGTGAGTGGTATGAGTAGCCAGGGCCTTGGACAGCCCGCAGTAAGCAGGTGCAGGCACATCCTCCTGTAATACCAGTGGTGGCTCCAGGAAAGCTTGATTCTTAGATTGATACAGAGTCTCAGAGTGAAACAAAAGAAAATGTGAATTAGGATTGAGAGGACATACATCTCATTTACCGCTTAAAGCCGTAGCAGTTCTGCTGCCATCCACTCTCTTTTCTGGCTGTAAGGCTAAGGGAAACAGCATTTAATGTTGTTAGTGTTCTTCGTTGCTCATGCTTTAGAATCTATATTGATGTTGACTTGTATGCATTTGGGGTGTTTTCTTTAGCTCTGTGTCCAGCATTTTGCAATATTGTTGACAAGACAATGTATGGCTTCTGAAGAAAAGTATGAGTGGATCTGAAAAGTGTCTAGTATGATTATTTGCGTGTTTGTCATCAGCAGTGAATGGACTGTCTTGGAAATGCAGGTAATAATAGATTCTGTGTTTAGGTGTATTGTTTCAATAAGGCTTTGTGATGAGTTAAAGTTTTATCATAGCAATGTCAGGAGAAAGCCTATTTTTTCATCTATTACTATAAAGTGAGTATTTTTTCTGTTTTCTGACCAGTCTTGCTTTGATAGGTGGAAATAGGTCAAAAGGTATGAAAATAATGCTGAGCAGATGGTATCACAATGACTTAGTGAAAAGAAAACTTTTGCATGATCATATTTTACTCAGCAATATATGTACTATATGATGGATTTTCCTGCTTCTTCGAGTTTGCACTAAAACCACTTTGGAACAGAAGTGGTAAAAAAGATCTGATCAACCTCAGTGCACATTTCAGCTCTTTGATGCTTTTCTGCAGTTTCGAAAATTGAGCCAATGGAAAACTGTGGTAAAATGTAAAAGTATCTAAGTGGATTAAAATTGGTTGAGTCTACTACAGTATAAATTTTCAAAGGTCTTCAGGCAGCTTCTTTTAAGCATTCCTGGTCATTTTTAAAACTAGGACTTAGGGTTGTGTGTAATTTAAACATGTCTGAAAATCACTCTTGGATTTGTGTGTCCTCTAATTCTATTTTTACAAAATGTTCCATTCTAGCTTTTGCCCTCTTCATTGACTGATCAAGTCTCTAGGGAATGAGGAATACATACAAATGCATGGACATGCATATGAGTTGATTGGTGCTGTGATTTAGAAAGGAGACCAAAGTTGAGGCCCATCACCAACAAAAATAGTCACTTCACGTTTATTTATTCATTTATATTTTTATGTATCACCTCTGTAGCTTATGTGATTATTCTTAACTCTAAGAATCATCCTCAGAAATAAGTTAAATTTTTCTCTGAGTCTTCAGATGTTGAGCTCAACTGATTTAATAAATAATCCGAAAGTGCAGTGGATGGGTTTAGGTAACACTGTGGTTAGTATGATCTATTATCAAGCTGGTGTTTTTTTTTTTTTAGTTATTTTTTTATTTCTTCTGTGATATTTGCTAAAGGACAAGATCAAGTAAAATAAAATCTGTGTTAATGCTAGGTACTGATGAAATGTTATCTTGTTACATTTTGAAAAGAAAAGAAACTTTACAGGTATTCTTATCAGGAATGCACTCATCCTTTGAACATCTTCCCTGGCATGAATGGCTTTTTAGTTTAATTGACAGATCAAACTGCACATTTACCAGTGGAAAAGGTTACTGTACGTCATATAAATTAAAGGTCATTTAGCAACTTGTTTAAGGATGGAGTTTGATACTGAGTTGATACAGGATTTTGAAAATTAATTATTTCAGCTGACATTAATGTTCAGCTATATGTAAATTATGCATAGAATGTAACTGCAGAACAGGGAGACATCAACTCTTCAATTTTGGCTGAACATAAATTACATTTACACTCACTGAAAGTCCCCTTAACTGTGCGAGTAATGTGTAAATGGCTTTCAGTGTAAATGAGAAACAGGCTCGCTATCAAATTTTGTCATAAGGAAGTCAGAGTTTTGCCTTTTTTTGTCTAATTTTAGAACCTCCAGCCAGTAAGTCAGCTTCATCGGGGCCCAACTGGAATGTCTCTATCCAAATACATATAACCTGGGGAATAAACAAGAGGACTTAGAGACGTGTGCACATATGTGGGGCTGTGACCTCATTGGCATCATGGAGACGCAGTGCAATGGCTCCTAGAACTGGAGTGTTGGAATGGAAGGATACAGGCTCTTCAGGAAGGACAGGCAGGGGACAAAAGTAGGGGGTGTTAGCCTCTATGTCGGTGACCAGCTGGAGGGCATGGACCTCTGCCTGAGGAAGAATGAGGAGCTGACCGAGGGCTTATGGGTCAGGATTAAAGGGAGGGCAGAGACAGGAGACATTATAGTGGGGGTCTGCTACAGGCCACTCGACCAGGATGAGCGAGTGGATGAGGCCATCTATAGACAGAAGCAGCCTCAGGATCACAAGCCCTGTCCTTACTGGGGACTTCAACCATCCCAGTATCTGGTAGAGGGACAACACAGCATGACACAAGAAAGCCAGGAGGTTTGTGGAATGCATTGATGATAACTTTGTTCTCCAAGTGATAGAGGAGTTGAGGAGGACAGATGCCATGCTGGACCTTGTTCTCACCAACAGGGAAGGGTTGGTGGGGAATGTGATGCTCAAGGGCAGCCTTGGCTGCAGCAACCGTGAAATAGGGTCCTTAGGGCAGTGAGGGGGGCACACGGCAAGCTCACTCCCCTGAACTTTGTGAGAGCAGACTTTGGCCTCTTCAGGGACCTGCTTGGAAGAGTACCATGGGATGAAGCCCTGGAGAGAAGAGGGGCCTAAGAAAGCTGGTTAATATTCAAGGATCACCCCTACCAAGTTCAGGAATGGTACTTCCCAGCAAAGAGAACGTAGCAAAAATGCTGAGGGCAGCAAGAAAAGCTTCAATATGTATGATAAAAGGAAGATGAGGGAAAATGTTGACCCTCTCTGGAAGGAAATGGGAGAACTGCTTACCTGGGGTATGAACAAGACTGAGGTATTCAATGACTTTTTTGCCTCAGTCTTCACAGACAAGTGCTCAAGCCACACCACCCAAGTGGGAGAATGAAGAACTGCACGCTGTAGGAGAAGACCAAGTCTGAGACCATCTAAGAAAGCAGAAGGTGCGCAAGTCCAGGGTACCTGATGAGAAGCATACTTGGGTCCTGAGGGAGCTGGTGGATGAAGCTGCTAAGCCACTTTCCATTATATTTGAGCAGTTGTTGCAGTCCAGTGAAGTTCTCACTGGCTGGAAAAGGGGAAGTATAATGCCCATAAGGCAAATAAGGGGGACCCAGGGAACTACAGGCCTGTCAGTCTCATTTCTGTGCCCAGCAAGGTCATGGAGCAGATGGAAACTGTGCTGAGGCTTATGGAAAATAAGGAGATGATTCATTGCAGCCAACATGGCTTCATCAAGGGCAAATTGTGCCAGACAAATTTTGTGGCCTTCTACAACACAGTTACAGTGTTGATGATAAGAGAAGAACAACCGATGTCATCTGCCTGGACTTGTGCAAAGCATTTGACACTGTCCCACATTATATCCTCATCTTCAAATTGGAGAGACATGGATTTGATGGATAGACCACTCAGTGGATAAGGAATTGTCTGGATGGTCACACTCAAGGAGTTGCAGTCAATGGCTTGATGTCCAAGTGGAGAACAGTGACAAGTGCTGTTCCTCAGGGGTTGGCATTGGGACCCGCAGTCTTCAGTATCTTTGCTGGTGACATGGTCATTGGGATTGAGTGTCACATGTTTGCAGGTGACACCAAACTGTGTGCTGTGTTCAGGATGAAGTCCAGAAGGATTTTGACAGGTTGGAGAGGTGAGCCTGTGTGTACCACATGAAATTCAACAAGGCCAGGTGCAAGGTCCTGCACCTGGGTCGGGACAATCCCAAATACAAGCACAGGCTGGGCGGAGAATGGATCGAGAGCAGCCCTGAGGAGAAGAACTCTGGGATACTGGTGGACGAAAAGCTGGACATGAGCCGGCAGTGTGTGCTGGCAGCCCCGAAATCCAACCGTATCCTGGGCTGTATCGGGAGAAGCGTGGCCAGCAGGTCAAGGGAGGTGATTCTCCCTGTCTACTCTGCTCCCATGAGACCTCACCTGGAGTACTGCCCCCAGGATAAGAAGGACGTGGACCTGTTGGAGAAAGTCCAGAGGAGGCCACGAGGATGACCAGAGGGCTGGAGCACCTTTGCTGTGGGGACAGGCTGAGAGAGTTGGGCTTGTTCAGCCTGGAAAGGAGAAGGCTGAGGGGAGACCTTATAGCACCTTCCAGTACCTGAAGGGGCCTACAAGGAAGTTGAGGGGGCTTTTTACAAGAGCCTGTAGTGACAGGACAAGTGGTAATGGCTTTAAATTGAAAGTGGGTAGATTTTTTTTTGAAAGCGTGTAGAAATTCTTCGCAGAGAGGGTGTTGAGGCACTGGCACAGGTTGCCCAGAGAAGCTGTGGGTGCCCCATCCCTGGCAGTGTTCAAGGCCAGGCTGGATGAGGCTTTGAGCAACCTGGTCTAGTGGAGGATGTCCCTGCCCATGGCAGGAGGGTTGGAACTAGGTGATCTTTAAGGTCCTTTCTAACTCAAAGAATTTTATGATTCTATGATTCTAAATATTTCAAATGAGGAACTAAGTGTACAAACACAGCTACTTTTTCAGGGGAAGTTTTACTTAAACATACTAGAGATATTTAAATTACAAACATTAGATGTCTTGTGCTGAAAGCTAAGCCTTTTCACTTTCTTCTTCCCCTGTTATTAATTTACAATTTTAAACATTAATATGGAACAAAGTGTTTAAATATAGTCTCTCTGTATTGGGTTTGCATGGCAAGGCTTTGGTAGTGGTGTGGCTACAGTGGTGGCTTCTGTGAAAAGTTTTAGAATCCTCTCCTGTGGCTTACAGAGCCGATGCCAGCTCCAAGAGAGACCTATCACCAGCCAGGTCCAAGCCCATGGCTGCAGGGGCACAGCCTGCCCTCTCACCACGAGCTTCACGGGAACCATTGCTACGGCCTACCTACTCCCCTCTTTCTTCATTGACTTTTGGTGTCTGCCTTGTCTCTCTCACATCACACTCCTTTCTCCTTCTACTCCTCTCTCCATTCTGTTTTCTCTTCTGCTGGTGGTTGTCTTTTTGGTTTGGTTTTTTTTTTTCCCCCCTTCTTAAATATGTTAATCACAGAGGCACTAACTGGCTCAGCCGTGGCCCAAAATGGGTCTTACTTAGGGTTAGGGGGAACTTGTAGCAGCTTATCACAAGGTCTATCAGTGTGGCTCTTCCCTGCTTCCAACCTTCCCACCACAAAAACCTAACACACAAAGGTTGCTAAAAGCATATCTATTTGTTACATAAATCCAAGAAGAGTGTGTCTCTAGGCCAACTGAGAATTCAGCTTAGGAATTGCAGTTCACATACCGTAATACAGTAAATATATTAATGTAGTACAAGCCCAAACTTGTCAGTTATATGTAAACAAGAATATGCTATACTGGTAGCAATTTAAAATGGCTTTCCTAAGAGACTGTAGTTAGGCCAAGATCCATTTAATGTGAATCAGAAGACTGATACTATAAATAACAAAATCTGCTATTTAGCATGCAGTGTAGTACATTTTAGTAATTAGTATTTCAGGTGAACAGGTAAAAACACCATTCAAAGGACTGATAAGACAAAGTTTGTGGACAGAATTAATGTGTTCTATGAAAACAAATGATATACCTGACAATGTAGACATTTCTTGAGGAAATGTAGACAGATCAGAAACAGTCGGTTGAATAGAAGTTTTTATCTCCTCCAGGGAACAATCATGTCTGATACACATCTGGCTGTCTTGGCCTTAGCCAAGACCACCATAATATAGAAGATAATGATATAATTTGTTTTCAAGAGTGTTCACTTCCCAACTAATAGACATGGTCTCCTAATTATTATTAATTATATAATTATTAACTCAGTGTTAAATCTTCTGATCTCATTATTAAAAAAAATATTGTAATACCCTGTTGTTTTTAAGAATTGCCTGTCTTGTAAAGTAGCCAGACATACTTGAGAGTACAAAATTTTTCTCCTAAATGTCAAGAAAATTCATTATATGGTTAATATTTACCAGATAATTGTCTATTGTTCAAGCTATCTATGCATCTATAATAAAAACTAAAGAATGAGTCCACAAAAATTTTTCTGTGGAATTTCATTTAAGATTATTTTATTTTTTTAATTAAAAAAATCGTATTATGGCCTCCTTTCTGATTCTCAGAATAAAATCTTTCTTCTGTCAAGTATGACAAACACTTTTTCATTTCAGTTTGTGTTCTGGTTGAAATTAATGTAAACATTTAGAGACAAATGCAACCACTGTGAGTTAAGT
Organism: Rhynochetos jubatus; assembly: GCA_027574665.1. Lineage (NCBI taxonomy): Eukaryota > Metazoa > Chordata > Aves > Eurypygiformes > Rhynochetidae > Rhynochetos > Rhynochetos jubatus. The sequence goes on along the minus strand of CM050649.1, from coordinate 82,667,352 downwards.
AACTGCAGATATTTGAAGTAGGGGCAGACATCAGGCTTCTTTTAGTAGAATATACACACTTTTTTTTTGCATCATGGTTACTTTTCTAAGAAAAATAAGCCACAAGGAATTCATCACCTGCCAGCAAAAAAAAAAAACAAACCCAAAAACCAAAACCCAAAACAAACCCAAAATATTTCGGTTTTTCAGTGTATGATGAATACTAGGTTTCTGGAATGTAGTTATGCATACAAAATTATCCATTGAGATAGTCTAAAACAACATATGGATGGGGCTTCTCAAGCAGATGAATTAAGATACTCTCTGACAGGACTGTTGCTACACTTCTGATAATAAAAATGGATTTTTAGTGCAGGGTTGGAAAATACATGGTTTTTAAAATCATAGATTAGGATGTAGAATTCAATGAATCTTGTCATAAATTGATCACAAACCACATCTAACTGTGCTTTGAAATAGTTGAAGACAGTGTTCTGCAACAGTAACAGAGTAGGTAAAGAAAAATGTGTTATGTTTAGCAGAGAGGACTTTGGAAAGAATGTGGGAAATCAACGTATGTGTTATACTCTGCTGTATGTATGATAGAATTTACTTCATTAATGCTGCCCAAACATTTACGGATCCTGCATCTAAAAAGCAGATTTGAAGCTTAAGCAGTGTGATTAATGCTGCCTAAATTAGAAGCCTATGCTCACTTTTTTTTTTTTTTTGCCACAAAATGAAGTGACTCTGAGAGCCTTTAAAAAGTAATTCAGAGAACCTGAGGTGGGAGCTTTCTCCTGATTGTGTTTAAGGGAGCCTGGGATCTGTGGGACAATAGAAGGCTTCCTTTATCTCAGTGAGGGGCCAAGTGGCACTAGACCTGCAGAACAGCAGTAATGATGAGTTTCAGACAGCGAAGCGTTTCACCCTGAGCTAATGAACAGGATGTGTACGTTTCATTAAAAACTTAACGGTGGTGGCCACCTATGGTACTTTATGGAGAAGGATATGAATGGAAGATGAAATGGGAGATGTTTAACTATAGCACATCAAGACAAACAGGATGAAATGCACATACGGTGTTACTACTCAAGGCTGTGGAATGCTTATACTTGTGGACAATTAATCGGTTGCAAAATGAGAGATTTTCAAATGAGCATAATAGTCTATGGAATCCTTTGTTGAACTGATTAATCGTAGAACCATAGAATAATAGGATCTTTTAGGTTGGAAAAGAACATGAAGATCATCAAACACAACCATTAACCTAACACGGCTAATACCACCACTAAACTGGGTCCCCTAAGCACCTCGTTCCCATCTCGTAAATAATTTCAGGGATGATGACTCCGCCACTTCCCTGATTGTGGAATCTGTAATGCTAATAGGTTCTTGCAGCCTTTACAAAGCTGGAAAAAGTCTGCACCTTGGATTTTTGGTTTTATTACCAAGTCAACAAACAGTATTGTTAAATGTGACCAATAGATCACTCAGAAAAATACTTATCATATAGTAATTAACTTTCATTTATTCAGCAGAAACAATTTATGAAAATAATCTGAAGAATTTTTTCATTAAAAAAAAAAAAGAAGGAAATATTGGTGGTAAGGTAAGACTTCAGGTTCTAGCTGTCACGAATTTTGTGGAAATTTAGTGAGAATAGAACTCTCTCAGATAAATAAATAATAATCTTCATTTATTTATGTTGATTTCAGACAAGGATGTTTGATGCCTTAATTCTTTGACTACTATGGGCATGCTTTAGCTTTCTTTAAGGGGACATCTTACTCTTGAGTAAGACTGTTATGCCTTTACTTTGAACCGATGGCAATATAAATTTAAGACTTAAAAGCTACCTCTATATTTGAAAGGTACTAATGTGTTTATTTTAATAAATTATTTTTTTTCTGTGTAGTAAACATACAGCTGGAATTCAAATAGATGGATTTTTTTTTGCCATAATGTAGAACAGCTCTGTTTGGTTTTGATGACCACAATTTTTACATGAAAGTGGAGAGATGAACACCATATTACATTTGGTTACAAGAATTATATTTGTGATGAAAAAGAATTTGGATTTGGATGTGGGAAAATATGCCAAGATGATTGTGACTATGTAGCCTGTATAAACAGAACAATTTACTGTACCACTCTATGTATTCACAGAAAAGCTTTTATTTCTAAATATAGAATGATGAACACATCATTTATAATGACTTTACATTGTAAGGAGTTATAATTAATTCATGTATAATTTATCTGTATAAATGTGTATATCATGGCTTATGGAAAGCACTATACAATAGATGATTACTCAGTCAAATATTCTTTACAGGATATTTTTCATTTCAAAATACCAATCTTATTGAAAAATGCAACCTTGTGCAGGAACCCATCATTTTTTTCAAAATTTCAGTTAAAAGTTCTAAGAATGGTTTTATAAATAACAAAAAATCGGTGTTTTGTTATTTAAGGAGATAAATATTTTTAATTTTATTTGACTTCTTATTTAGAATTTGAAAATTGAATTTCACATTAGCTTTTAGAAATTAAATGGAGAAAAATGGAACAAAGCATATAATGGCCTTACTTTCATTTCATTCTCTATAGCATGCTGATTTTCAGTTGGCTGTTTAAACGTTGTGATGATGTTATTTGCAGACCAAAGTACGATAAACACTGCTGTACTTACGGTATGCCTGTAGAACATAAATCCTACATTTATTTTTTATGTATGGTTGTGCGAGACTTACAGTTATGTTGTTGTAATGATTGTTCCCCAAACTTGTGTTTTAAAAGCCATGTGCTATATAATGAACATTCTCTTTAAATTCTAGGTAGAATCTGAGGTGAGAAAAGATAATAATGAGAAAGATGCAATTCTGTGTTTATTCAGTTTTGCCTGTTTTTTGCATGGATGATAAGGATGATATTTGAGGTAGAAGGTATTTTTATGCTTATAAAAATTCTGGTGATAGAACTATCACTCAATACCCGTGGAAAAAAACGTATATTTTTATAAGCAGAGCAATGCAGAAAGTTTGCAAAGGGAAGGTTGGTAGCAGAATGTAGGGCCCTCAGGTTGAGGAATATAATTGAGAAAAACGAAGTTCAGGGAGAACATTGAACTACAATAGGAATGCAGACAAAACCTGAGGGGAGTGGGTTGAAAATGGATCATCTAGGCAGGAAGCAATTGTTGTGCTCTATGCCCATATTTTTTTCCCATGTGGTCAGAAATTCAGAAGGAGTTCCAAAGGCTGCTCATGTGATATCTCATGTAATGAATAGGTCAGAGAAGGACAGAAGAAACCTTTACAATTCTGCACCTCATTGTAGTCAATGCACCATCAAAGACTCCTGATGAAAGATGGAAAGTTTCAATTGTTCTCTAAAGACTGAAAGAAGTCTTTGCAGGCATTTGAAATGAATAGAACTGGGGGAAATTATGTCTGCTAAAGAGAAGATTGCAAACTCCAAGTACTTGCTGAGGAACAGTTCAAAATATGATTTGACCCTGCAGGATATAAATATTCTCTTTTCTGTTACATTTCCTACCTAGCTAATTATGTATTACCTTGCAGTTTGACATGGCAGAAGGAAAAATCTATAGTGGTTTTCTAAAATGCATATGAAGAGAATATGAACATGAACCAGGGAGGCTGTATCCTTCTTTATATAATCCAGTGATACTGTGTTAACTTTTCAATACCCAGACATCAAAAAGATATGACCAGTGTACAGAGAATTCAATTTGGTTTTGACTAATTGGATGTGATAACAAACTTTTGTACTGAAAGTTAAAGGATTTTCTTTAATGTATTGCAAAGAATATAAAGTCTATGAAAGTAAGAAATTAAATGTATTCCTATTGAGAGAGAGATCCTGTTATAATTTCTAACAAAATGGAGGAAATTCATCAAGTAAGATACTGTTAACTAGGGTCAAAATGGTAGAAGAAACTGTATAAAAAGATTGTTCTTGCATTAAGTGAGAAATATACTAAAAGTTATGATAGGCCTATCCTATTACCTTTTCTTTCATTCTGTTTTTCTTTTTAAACATAATTTTGTGTTTTGTCATTAAGAAGTCATTTATTTCAATTTAAGTAAATCCAGAAAATATTTTTCAAATGACATTTATCAAGACAGTCCTGGTATAATTCATTATGATTCTGGCTGTAAAACAGGTGGCTGTGCAGATTTCTTCTGGAGCATTTAATGCAGAATAAAAGATGAGACAAAAGCCAAATACTTGCATAACCAATAGACCATCGTCTCTTTTAAGCACACATGATTTCTTCTGAGTATCTAAAGGGAAAGCATGTGATAAATGTCATTTGGGTAAAGATATACTGAAGGGTTGCTTTGCAAATGAGGCATTTCAAGATATAGATACTACCTTTAGTTTTGGCAATATTCCAGGTAGTTGCTTCAGCTCTTAAAGATTTTATTGCCAGTTGGATTCATTTTGTTAATCTTTGAAGTACTTGAAATGGAAAGCAGATGAATCCATGATGTGCCCAATTATCTGCTGCCTTAAATATCTCCATTAGTTGAAATAATAGCAAGAATACATAATGGCTGTTCTGTTGAAGCTGTTGCTTTATGAGGAAAAGATGGCACACAGGGGCAACTTGTCTTTCCCAAATGAATCTCCCAAAATTTAATTTGGGGCTAGAGGAGTATTCAGCTGCTATGGCTTTTGCATAGTGAAGAGGGTAATATGGGCTTTTGAATTATACTGGATTACATTATGTTAACTGGACAAAAAAAAAATATTCAAGATTTTTAGCTAAAATCTTTAAACTTCTAAATCATTCATAAAAATCATTTCTTCCATGTTTCCCATGTAAAATTCAACTACATACAATGTTGCCACACTCTTCTTGGAAACTTGGATGATTTTAGGGTGGCAAAACCAATGTCAAATTAGCCCCCATATAGTGTTCAGTACTAAACTGGCTACCAGATTGGAAATTATTATGGAAATTACCAAGAGAGTGTCATGGAAACTAGAATTCTTAAAGGCTGGCACTCTTTTTCAAAAATATTTGTCAACCGATGAGCCTGCAAAATTCAGATTATCACCCTTACTCTATAAAATGGCAAAATAACAGAAGGAGAAGCAGCTGGAAGAGGAGGAACAACAGCAGGAGGGATCATAAAAGCACCAGTTTGGGGGTGATTTACACCCTGCTCACTGACTCCAACCTACTAGTAGTTGCAGAGAGGACTTGAAAGGAGAACATGAACATGAGAAAAGCACATTAAACCATGACCATATGTAGAAGTATTTTGAACTGACAGGTGATACAGAAACATATTTTTATAATGATCCTCTTAGGTGCCTATTCTTAGACATATCTTTTTGCAACATACCTTAACTGTTCTTAGTTTGCACGGTAAGGTTGGGATGTATACAAATGAAACCTTGCTGTAATTAGAAGTCGTAGTTATTTGGCTCAAGGAAATCTCAACAATTCATGACTAATTTTGGAACATGGAATCTGTATTTACTTTGTAGCCTATTAAGTCTGGAAATTGAGCTTTCCTTGCAGTATGATATGCTGTTCTTTCATCTTAAAAACAAGAATAAGTGATTTGCAGGGTGGTGGCATTGCTTCTGCATGTGAAGATACTTCTTCTAACCTAACCTCTGTTCCATTGTAGTTGCATTTAAACATATAATTCATGACAAGATGGAGGTTGTAATACGACCTGTCTACTTTGATGGAGTATACTGAAATATAATGGAGACAAGCTTTCTCAGCCAGTGTTTGCCTTTAGGGACGCTGACACCTGGGAGAGCTGTGACAATGTGTTTAGGTGGCTCTAGTGATGTTCACTTTTGTTCAAGTCTGTCATCCTTACAGAATAACTTGCATTAAAAGGTATTGGCTTAGCTTCAAGGTCATCCAGTATATACAGGCTTTATATGAGCTTGATCTCAGCATCTGTAACACCTCTAACGACCTTGTCTCTGAGGTTTACAAAATTTAACTGCTCAGACCATAAAGTCAGCCTAACTGCAATGGCCAGGATTTGCAAAAATCCGTATTGCCAGTCAGTACCTATAGGGCGATTTTTACAATTGCTAGTATTATGATAATAGATAATAGGTAGCAGATAATTATAAATATTAAATGCAAAATGTTAAATAATAATATGAGGCTGAACTGGACAAGGATAGAATTTTGCTGAAGAGGCAAAAATTCACTGACTCTCAGAAAGAATTGACAAGGTATACAAAAATACTAATGTTTTCCCCATAATGACACCACCTCATCAGCCCACAGGAGTGCTATACTGTAAATAACCAATTGTGCTGCATTTCAGCCTAAAATGTCTCTAATGTTTGGGTCTGAGGTAAGCACCTTATGACTACCCTCTCCTTTCTAATCCTCAATTCCTGCCTTAAAGAAGAAACGTGTTATTGTATATCCTATCTTGTGGACTCTAATGGGAGAATTTCCACCTGTTTTTACCTTTATTTCTTCATGAAAGAAACGGTCGGCCCCTTCTGCGCTACTTTGCACTCCATTTAAATTTCACCCAGATGTCTGCTCAAAAGCACACTACGTAGGAAGGCCACAGGGGCACACCATAATGCAGATGTTTGAGCTTCTCGAACTGCTGGCCGTATCTCTGCTGGTCCTTGAATGCTCTGCAGTATGGCTAAGAGAAAGTCAGCTATACGTATGGATTCACCAGGATTGGGAACCTGCTATATGGCTTTAGGGACAGAGGTGGAGCATGAAGTGTCTGGAGCAATCTGGTATGCATACTTAAAAAGCCAAGAAGATAGAAGAACCAAGAAACAGTCACTGTCAAGTCTTTTTCCAGACACTGAAGGCATTTACAGAGTTTTTTATTTAGCCTGGGCAGAGATAGCGAGTCAAGAGCCATTCTCCACCAGTTGCAGAACAGAGCAGTTTCTGTGCATATTGGTTGTGGGCATGGCACAATTCGTAGAGCAAAGTGAAGGAATATGCAATTTTTGACTGTGAAAGTTAGACAGGATTAAGGCCAAACTTAATTACAGGTCACGATGGATAACGGGTATATTCCATCCATGCAAAGCCAGGTTTTGCGTGTGAAACCAAAACACATATAAAAGAAGAAAAATAACAACTGTGAGGTTGTTGCTCTTCAGTTGTTCAGCTTTTTTGACCCAGGAAATGAGGAGTCCTGAATGTCTGACCACCATATCGCACTTTATCAAACAGGTAACCCGTCTCATATTAGGGTTGCTTTTTCACCTGTTTAACTGCGCTGTACAAATAGCCTGTGCGTATCTTCCTTGTCCTTAGTGTCATGTGCAACCTCCCTGGGTTTAGAAGGGACTGTCTGGTATAAACAGGAAAAGAAAAAGTCAGATGGGTAATTTGCAAACCACTGACTGACTAATTTAGGGCTGACTTTACAGGCCCAAGTGAAACATGGAATTTCATTGTATACTTTCTAACGACGTTGGTACTTTATAATCAATTTTATCCTATTATTTATGATATATGCTACTTTGAATGTAGCGGTATTAAAACAAGTTTTAACCAATGGGAAAAACTTCTTGCTTCATTAGGTTTTAGTTTATCTATCTTCAGTGGTGAAAGAGTACGTGAAAGAAAATGTGATGAATCACACTGAACTCATTACTTATAGCCAAGATCCAAGACAAAACATATGTTTGAAAATTAATGAACTTGTCATTTAGTCTGAATTTGAAATAATGTTGGCTGGTACTTAAGATACTGTATCCTTTTTTTTTTTTTTTTAAAGCACTTTAATGTTTCTACTTTCTATCTTTAACTTTTTTATTCACCAAGAAGTAAGCTTTATAATGATTCAAAAATAATTAAACTTGTAGTAAATTTAGATAAAGAAAATTATATATTATTTGTTTATACTTCCATGAAATATTGTGATTAGCTCAGCAGGAGTGAATGTACCATGTATAGCTTTGTTCCATGGTTTGGAACTGTGGGGACGTTGCATTCACAGTGTGTCCTGTGAGTCAGAATAAGCTACAATACAGCTTAGACATAATCTGCTTTTTTTCACAGAAACACCTGATAGAGGAGGCTATTTTTGTTTTGAGAATTCAACTGGGGTATGTCTCTAAGCAGTAGGAGTGATTGTTTTTTTCATCATTGCTGACTTGAAGTTGAGTACTCGCATAGCAACACGCATGACTTAACTGTGATAGAAAATAATTAATCAATAGCTAATGAATGAACAGAAAAATTCAGTTGGGTATGTTTTTTAAAAAGCATTACGTGGCATATGTGAAAAATACCTTTTTCAAATAGAATTTTCCTTGAAATAATAGTTTTCTCTTTTGTCTTTATAATGTCTGTACTCTTCAGTGTACAGTATTTTCTAGATTATTTATATTAAACATCTTTTATTACAGGAGTTTTATGATTTTCTGAAATACATTTGAAATGGTCAGTATTTAGTTGATCCATGTTGGAGTCAAACACATTAAGACATTCAAAGGTCTGTACTGTAGAGACCTGTTTCTAGGTCATAACGTTTTATTGCGTACAATCACAAAACGTGGTGCGGTTGGCAACCCCTACATTGGTTTTTGAAATTACTGTGCTACCAGTGTGTTCCAATCAATGAGAACCTCTGAGCCATGAATTTTTATTGATTTGTATTCTCCTGGGTAACATGAATTGGCTTCTTTAAGTCTTCCAATTTCACTATCATGATTTTTTTTTTCTGAAAACACAGCTGAAAAGGATGATAGGTTTATTTATGCAGTTGCTTTGTTTTCTAACTCTTCCAGAGCCTGAAATGAAAGTGAATGCTACAATAGGGATAGAAATGCAATGGTGACCTTATTTTTGATTTTAAGACCGTTGGTCAGGATACTTATGCAGTAGTATCTGACTTCTGGAAATATGTAATATCACGTTAAACCTGTTCAGCCTTTTTTGAAATGTTTCATTTTACATTCTTTGAATTTCAATATAATGTTTCATTACTTTAAACTGAAGAAGTGACAAAATAAAATTCTAGTCATCCTACTGCATCCTACCATCCAAGATCTGCTAGACATTCTTATAATACTGAAGTAGCTGCTCTGTAAAGAGCAAAACTTAACCAGAAATACCATCTGGATTGTGTCTGAATCAGAACGATGGAAGTCTCTTCAAATAAATATATGGTTTGTGTTGAGCAGAAAAGAAGCTAATTAAATTGCTTATTTTTTCATTGAGAAAAATCTCATAGCTACTAAAAAATTATTTTAGATATTTTCAGTCCTGCAATCTGGCTGATAAGGAAATAGTGGAAGAGAAATTGAGTGAATTAGCTTCCAGAGTTCTATGTGCTTCCCAGGTCATGGTGTGTATGCAGCTGCGCTGCTTCAGAAATTCATGCTGATTCATTCAAAAGAAAGCAGGAGATAACTACACATATAAATAAACGTATCCAGCAGGATTGGTGAAGGTCACAGAAAGTTTGTGACAGAGCAGGTAATTAAACCAGCCATTTCCTTAATTCCAGATCAGGTCTGTAGTCATGAACTGCCTTTGCTTCCAGGTATCCAATCGATCCCAGCCACTGCCAGAGATTTTCTGCATCACAAGTCAGTTAATAAATTTGGCTGTGATCCACAGAAGGATTTCTGTGCACACGTAAGAAACTGTGATCATCAAAGGATCTACCTTGGCACCAAGAGTCATCAGAAAATTTAACTGGGAACCAGAAGTTCTCCTTCCGTGCATAGGCAAAATTGTCTTAGGCAATTTCAAGCTGAGCAGCTAGGTGATTATCTCATGGCAAATCCGAACAATGATCTTTAAATTAAGTTTTCTTCTCACTAAATCCCCTACGGGTCGTATCTGAAGACATGTTCTTAACACACCTATCAAACACTTTCTGGATGAGATCCACACCTAACATAATAGTAATAACCAGTTTTATTTTTAAAGAAGGTGGTAACTGCCACTTCTTCTGTTAATTCTCTGAAGTAATTGTTCTATAGCTGAACAGTATAAGGAAATCATGTTTCTAGTATGAGCATAAAACCTACGAGTATTTTTCCCATTTAATGTTATAGCTTATCACATCTTTAAGCAAAGTTCAGTCTTGCTTTATTTTAGCTTTATGCTGTATACAAGAGAACAGAGACTCAGTTTGCACTGAATTATTTAATGTGCTCTAAATGGTTTGCTGAAACACATTATGACAGTGGTTCAGCATAGACTGTAATGCTCAGTCTGAAAATTACTTGCTATCAGGTGTATAAAGCAGCATATATGCATAAGCCTATATCTGTATAGATATCAACAAATAGATTATTTCTGTGGCTGAACATTAACAAGCCTGAAGGGAATATAATAAAAATATAACAATGTTTTAATTACCTATAATTGTAAACTTGAGATAATGCTACAGATAAATACATAGTTCTGTAGATTTTAGGGAAGAGACTTTTAAAATTTTCTCCATTGATACAAAGTCTTTTAATACAACTTTCCAGTACAAATTACAGCTGTTCTCATTTTCATGTCTGTCTTTGGTTTTTGAGTTCTTATACAGACCAGCTTTGTTTCCATTATTATTAAAACTTATAGGCTTTATTTTAAAACAAAAATTTAAAATATGAAGTTGTCTTATTTTTACTTGTTTGGTACCATATTGATAAATCCTATATAAATTTTAGATTTCATCATACCATAGAAGAAAAATGTATTATTACATATTTATTCTCATTAGTATTTTAGCTAAATTATTTGCTTCTCATTTCAAATGGCTTGTTAAGAATATTTTTAATTGAAAACACAAATCTACCTAGAAAATGTTTCACCATAGAATGGTTTGGGTTGGAAGGGATCTCAAAGATCATCTCATCCCAACCCCCCTTCCATGTACAGGGATGCCTTTCACTAGACCAGGTTGCTCAAAGCCTCATCCAGCCTGGCCTTGAAGACAGCTAGGGAGGGGGCATTCACAGCTTCTTTAGGCAACCTGTTCCAGGTGCCTCACCACCCACTCCGGGAAGAAATTCTTCTTGATATCCAATCTGAATCCACCTGCTTTCAATTTAAACTCGTTACCCCTTGTTCTATCACCACATGCCCTTGTAAAAAGGTCTCTGCTAGCAACATTGCAGGCTTCCTTCGGGTACTGGAAGGTTGTTCTAGGGGTTCTGTGGAGTCTTTAGGCTGACCAACCCCAACTCTCTCAGCCTGTCCCTATAGGAGAGGTGCTCCAGCTCTCAGATCATCTTCATGACCCTCCTCTGGACTTGCTTCAACTGGTACACCTATTTTGTTCTATTTCAAGGGCTTATTTAAACAAAAATATAAGGTTTTTACATCTGTCTTTCTACCTAATAGTCACAACCTGCTCATAGACCTAGTATAATCTTTAGAACCACATGAATGCATGGAACCAAGTTCCTTTAAGCCTTATAACTGATTCAGCCAAGTGAGTAAAGAATTCCACCTGATCTTTGTTATGGAAGTGCACAGTAATGTAGTGGCATATGTGTCAGGTAATGTATGGGTTTGGCATGAACTACAGTGGTTGTACTGACAGTAGGAAAAATTAAAAATTCAGGAACCTGGGGTAATCAATTCATTGGTCTGTAAAGTTCATGATACTGTGATGAATCTTTCCCTGCATAATATATGGTTGCATTTTCTCTCCTTTGAACTTATTAGAATAAGTTATTTTGGCATCCAGAAGTAATTGCTGAATTGCAATTCCTATACTGATAGTTATAGCTGTCTTTTTTATCATAATTTGTATTTTGTTTAATGTGATTATTATAGTACATATTCTAGGCTGTGCATATTGTCCACCATTAGCTCACAGTTTCTTGGTAGGGGTAAGCCCCAGATGAGAAAGAGTGTTTTTGGTTTTTTTTTCACTGTTTACTAAAAGATAGTAATCCACATAACATCATAAGGTCCTCAAATATGCGAGTATATGCAGTGTTTAGACAGGGAGACACTCATTTAGAAAAAGCACTGCAGAAAATGTTTGTGCTCTATTTTTTTCCTAAATGACTGTACTGATCAAACTCAGCTATGTGTAGTCCCCAAAATCCTGTTAGGCACCATGCTTCTCGAAATCCAGGGACCCGAATCCTGAACAGCTCATTTACCACTAAATTAAAGGTCTTGCCTGTGTCCTGAACAAGGAGCCTGTGTGTCCTCCTGTGCTCGGTGGTGTTGGTGTCCAATGCTGTGACCAGGTTCTTTTAGATATCTTTTAGACAGATATTTAGATGTTCCACAAAAAAGGGTTTAATGTTTAGTATCAAATTTACTTATTTGAAGCTCTTTGGCATTACATGGTATTTTGATTTAACAGCAGTATACTGAAATCACAACCCAAGCACAATACAGTGATTGTGATGTGATTCAACTGTATAATACAAACACGATTCCCATTACTGGTCCCTGTGTGCTCACCATCATGCCACCTCGTATTTCAAGTATCTGGGAAGAAGCACGTGGGGAAAAGCCAACTCAAGCCAACTCTTTTCAAAGTTCCTTTCATTAATTGTCCAGTTTTTATACTTTATGTTGGGTTGATACAGGTATGCGTTCCACACACATACCCCCCTGCTGATCTGGCCGGCTCAGACAGGCATCGCCCTACTGGTTATCTCAGGGATGGCTGTTCGTACAACCTGCAGACCCACTGGTACAGCTGTATGTTTGCAACAGAGGTTTCCCTCCAGTTCCCCATGTGTTAAGTTCAGCTTTCTCCATGGTGGCTGGTGGTCGTTTCTTACCTTCTTCCCTGAGCTCATCTTTCTTGCCCATCTCCTCTGAGTCTTACTCCGTTGCAGGGGTGTGTTGGTCAGCAAGATAGTGGCATTTATAAAAGCTGAATCAAGCTTACATGAGATAATTTTCCCTTCAAAGTTGCCTCTGTCTCCTCACTGACTAGAGAGAGACTCTCGGGCAACTGAACGTATAGTACTAGCACTTCTAACCAATTACTTAGTAAGCTGGAATTAACCCAGGCCTATGTACCTCCAGATAATGACCTCCCACTGGAGAGCTGTCTAATAGCTGATAATGCTAGTTTTTTAAGCAGATAAAAAGTCTTTTTTTTACTCTATATTACAATCACTGTTTGACTGCTTTAGTCTACACTATGTTAACAGTACATTATAGCAGACTAACCCAAGAAATGGTGTGCAAAATCCCACTTTGGGGATTTGCTCAATTGCTATAGTTTTAGTTTGTTAGACATATGTCTGTTCTTGAATATATATATATATATGCATTTCCTGGGTATGTATATGTTTACTGTATGTGTGGGTACTGGACAATTTGTGTATATGCTAGATTGTGAAAATACCATAGGATTGCATCACATGGTATCACAAGCTTCACTGTAGGAGTTTTGTGGGAAAAAAAAAAGGAATTTTAATATCTCTCTGCATTTAAATAGATGTGTGTTTTATTTATTACATTTCTTGAAACTATTCACTTAAATAGGAGTCAAAAACTGCTGGCATTTTTTTCCTACTAAGTATGAAGAACTTGATTGGCATAAACCTATGTATTTTTGGTGTAAACATAAGGAGCTCTACTCACGTGCATGTTGATAATACAAAATCTTGTTATAACCAGTGGAAAAAGAACACATTTGATCGTTTGTTATGTTCTTTCATACCACATTTTAAAATCCTTGTTTTTTTTCCTTGTGTAAGGATGAAGTAAAAAATTCAAAATATAAGTATTGTGACATTTATTCACGCAACCCAAACATGTATAGTGGCAAACCAACAGGCGATAGGAAAACTGCATCTTCATGTGTAACGGAAGTGTCAGCATCAATAGAACAAATATTGATGAATTTCTTATCTAACCTAATCGGAATCAGTTAAAACTAAAAGCTTTTGCTACGTTCATCTTGTATCTGTCACTAACATTATTGTAAACTGTCACAGGTTTCTGTGACAGAAGAACCAGAAAAATTCTTCTGAAATCAGAAATCATAAGTTCACATTATTTTGAGTGTCAAGATGTTATCTTCCATCAAAAAACAATGCACAACAGACAGAACCTTCTCATGTCCTGTTATTTATGCCTATATACAAAATCTTGTTTTCTGCTGTAACGTGGCTTGACAAAATGGGTTGTGGTGATGGCATAAACGTAATTTCTAATAACTACCGATGTCATAATTTGTCCTGCAAAATTTTTCATTATTCAAACATTTGTAAACCATGTGAGTATGAAAATAAGCATTTACATTCTCTCTAATTACACAGGTCATTCAATTATATTTTTTCCAAATCTATATAAAATCCTGTCTAAGTACAATATTATTTCAACTTGTGTCTTCTAAAATGCCCATTTGTGAAGTAGTCCAGATATCAAGTCCACACATTCTAACGAATAAGCATTTTTATCTTTGTACCTCATCCCCAGTTGTCATAGTTTCTCTGGGTAAAGAAAAGCTGTATGCGTAATTCCTATGTGAAATAGAAACTTTTCAGTTTCCTAGATCTCACTGGGACTTAATTTTTCCTTCTTGTATTTCTGTAAAGTTACAAGTCTTGTTATGTCAATAAAAGTCTCTTAATATATGCCATATTTATTCAAGCAGTAGCCACAGGTGTTTGCAGAGATTTTGCCCTTCAACACCTGGCTGTGCCAATTACTTGATCATTTTATGAAGTACTGGGAATCTGGCTTACTGCAAGTCACAGCATATCTTCCTGGCCTTTTGCAGACAAACCTAACCTCATTCTACTTGTGCTTAAAGCTGGCTAAAGGCCAAAAGGCTTCAATCTGAAAGCTATGCATCTTTGTTAGCACGGTGCTGTACTCTCCTTAGGATTACCATATTAACTTGAGCTCACAACCCTCAGATCAGGGCTGCCTGGCATCCATCCAGCTTGGAGCACCAGCAAAAGAGATGCAAGACCCAGAGGGGAATACTGAAAATGGGAGAAGTTCTCCTGTGGAGGTTACACAGACTTTTAAAAAACAAACAAAAAGACCCCAAAACAAACCAACAAATTCAAGGGTTAAATATATGTCTAATTTATGTTTTTTGAATACAGTCTTAATTTATTTTTTCTTATTTAAATAATCAAGTTCAATGTAGATGTTAGAAACTGCTGAATACATTAATGTTAGTATTAGTTTGCAGCTATGGTTAAACATGTCAGGTATTCCCACCATAGCTGAGGGATTGATTATACTGAGTTTTTTAGAAAGGTACAATGCTTGTAGTGTGGTATTTGCAATACCCAGAATAACTAGAATGACCTGCGTAGGGCAGGTTGATACACCATGGAGTTCTGCACAGTTGTCAGCAGCAGCTGTTGACCAGATGAGGTACCTGACAGGATCTCAAACAGCACTAGACACCCGTGTTCAGACAATTCAAACAAGTCCCTAATCAATACAATTAGTGGTGCTTACAAAGTGGTTCAGATGATGAAATGTACTTTTGAGGTGCACTGCTAACTTGACTCTACTGAGGTTGTCACTAGAGGTCCAGGGCATGATTTTGTTCCTTAACAATGTGATACTGGAGGCAGGCACAGGCTACAGGTATGGTGCTGGGCCTATAAGGTACTTCGGCGTGTCTGGAGCAGCAGCTGGAAGGTAGTCTTCATATCTTCATATTCAGATGAGTTTCTCAGTCAAGGGCTGCCTTCCACCAACGTATTTTAAAACTGCATTTTAACCATGAGATGGGTATAGAATGTTTAGTTTCATAGAGGTAATTCATAATATGACTTGTGTTTTCAATGCAAATTTGTTGGTCGTAGTTCAGAACATTAACTAAATGGATCAAGTTGAGGAATATTTTGGATTATTTTGAATACCCTTTAATGAACTAATTTCTTTGACCCTCTGTCTTACGTCATGTCAGCTCAGCTTCTGACACTTAACATGTCTGTAGGGTTTAGTGCAGACATGTAAGCATATATGGCACAGGGCCTGTTAAACTGAGGTGTCACATGTATTTTTGTCATCCTTCCAGTAGTCTGTTACTTACATTGCTGAGATCTGCATAGCTCTCATGCAGGTTTTGCTTGAGGTACCTAAAGATCAGTGCCTTGCACTGTTGGAGGAACTCTGGGTACCCTGTATCCGTATCTGTGTGTCATGGCAGAAGGGTGCAGGTCTCCTCTAGCACCTCTGTCAGATCTGAAATGTAGTCTGTCTACGTAAGGCATCCTAGGCTTTCAAAATGACACTAGGCTCTTGTGTGTGAGGATTTGCACTGCGTTCTGCTTGTCTGCGGTGGAGCTAAAGCACCCTAGGTTGTCCATATATATAGCTGAGAGAGAAAAATAGTACTTCGTAGAATCACAGAAGGTTTAGGTTGGAAGGGACCTCAAAGATCATCCAGTTCTAGCTCCCCTGCCATGGGCAGGGACACCCTCCACTAGACCAGGTTGCTCAAAGCCTCATCCAGCCTGGCCTTGAACACTGCCAGGGATGGGGCACCCACAACTTCTCTGGGCAACCTGTGCCAGTGCCTCACCACCCTCTCCCTGCAGAACTTCTTCCTGATATCCAATCTAAATCTCCCCACTTTCAGTTTAAACCCATTACCCCTTGTCCTGTCACTACAGGCCCTTGTAAAAAGTCCCCCCCAGCTTCGTTGTAGGCCCCTTCAGGTACTGGAAGGTGCTCTAAGGTCTCCCCTCAGCCTTCTCTTCTCCAGGCTGAACAAGCCCAACTCTCTCAGCCTGTCCCCATAGCAGAGGTGCTCCAGCCCTGTGAGCATCTTTGTGGCCTCCTCTGGACTTGGTCCAACTGGTTGATATTCTTAAGCTGAGGGCTCCACAGCTGGACACAGTCCTGCAGGTGGGGTCTCACAAGAGCGGAGCTGAGGGGGAGAATCCCCTCCCTCGACCTGCTGGCCATGCTTCTCTGGATACAGCACAGGATACGACTAGCTTTCTGGGCTGCCAGCACACACTGCCGGCTCCTGTCCAGCTTTTCAACCACCAGTACCCCCAAGTTGTCCTCCTCAGGGAAGGACTTTTTTCTGCAACCTAGTGAAAGCAGAGAGAAATAGAGGAATAATTGTCCAATATTGAGGTCACAGCTTGTTAACTGAGAAATGGGTTCAATTCTTTGTTTTATTCTGACATCCTTCCAATCTCTTTCATCAAAATAATTTTTTTTTTTGGTTTTTGTATGCTTCTTCCTTAAACATCTCCAAAGTGAGTTAGAGTATGCAAAAGCACTAGTAATACCTACCAACCTGAGGGTTAGTAAAGCTCTTGAAAACATAGTTGAGGTAGAAGGTCTAAAGTAGTCTGAAATTACTTCTCAACATCTGACCAATGGCTTTGATTTCATAAACTTGGGTGACACCTGTTAAAATTCACCTAAGACAAAAGAAAGTTGGGGTCCCAGGGCAAGACATGCATACACCTGCTTTGGCAGGCAGCACATTTAATAATATCAGAGGCTGTTTAGGAAGTGCCTGTTATCTTCTATTTTACGATATTTCTGCTATATTTAAAAAAAAAAACAAACACAAAACCACTCCAAGAAATAAATAAAAAATCAGTATATATCGACAGCTCTTTATTTCAATATTTGTCTAAGATGTCCAAACCAATGATATTACAAAAATAATCCTATTTGCAATCAAGGTCTGCATTTTCCACTCTCTGCCTGCTGAGAGGACTCTTTGAATAAACTGTTTGAAAGATCAGGACCTTAAACTGAAAATTCCTTTGAATGAAGAGCATAAGATTGAGTCTTGATTACATCAGAAAATGTTGATTGCATAAATACTGCTTGTTAATGCTACAAGCTGGAAAAAATGCTTCAGTGCCATTTAGTGACTCACTCCTATACTGAAAGCAAAGAAGCAAAATCAGTGACCTGAAGAGTATTTCTGAGATGTGTCCTGAATACTTTGACCCAAGTGTTCTTTCTGTGACTTATTCACTGTGTTCCTTATACATTGGTTGAAAAGATATATCCTAATGAAAAATACAACCCAATGCTCACTCCAGATTAAGTACGAAGTGGCCAAAAAAGGTTAAAATAATAGACCACGTTACTATAATACTTACAATAATGGGCACACCAGAATTTTGCCTTATTGTATAGAGCTCAGCAGTTCAGGTGAAATTGCTGCTTCCAAGCCTTTTTAGAGTGTTTACACCAGATTCATGGTAGTACAGGACTGCCAGCATCAAATCACAAATGGGAACTCAACATGTTTCAGGATCCTATTCCAGTGCTTTACAGTACTTCACAGAATAAAATTTCCCTAACAGCTCATGTTGGTGTTTTAGGATTTCATCTACTTCATAGTAAAATATCTTTATTTTAATTAGTCAAATCAGGCCTTTTGTTGTAAGTAGGATGCTCAAAGGAAAAAACAATGAAGTAGTATTTCCTCATTGTTACACAAATATTTTTAAATGGCCTGAATACTGTTGTATTGTTCTGTAGACTACAGCCTCCTAAGGAAAATGTAAATGCAATGGAGGAAACTCCATTTCTGAAAAATGGCCTTAAAATGGTGGGATTAAGGTCCACTTATACAATACTTGTAGCACTTAGAGAGAGGAGGAATTGATGGTAACGCTGCATTTAAAGAGGAAAACACAGCAGTAGATAAACGTAATCAGACAGAAACTCCAAAACATATAAACAGCAACTGGAGTAGTCTAAAATGCAGTATTTTTTTTCATGCACCATGACTGCAGTATGTGTTGCCCTTGTCTGAAAAGCTTATATTTATGGGGTTGTACAGGTGGGTAGGGGGAGAAAAACAGGAAAAAACGTTGAAGAAGCTATCAGTCTACAGAAGCTATCACATAGTTGGGAGTTACCAGAAAGGTAACTGGAGTACATTCACACCCTTAGTAAAACGTCTCTAGGCAGCAAGCTTGAGTACTATCATGGTTCAACCTCATGGGTAATTTGTTACCTCACTTTCTGTCTTCATTTTGAACCACTCAATGCTATGCGCAGTACGCAACAAAGTTCACTCCAGGAACCATTCCTAAAAGACAGTAAGGCAGCAGGTTTGTCTGTGTCCACCTTACGCACCCCTGAGAAACCACCTCATGAATTGTTGCATCCTTTAATGTCTCCAGGTACCCTCATGGTACATCCATTACATATCCTCGGTTTCGTGCAAAAAAAATACCTCTCTAGCAAGATGTCACCTAGTATTCACAGTGTTTCAGTTAGTCCTATTTTAAAAATTGCACAAAGTTATGAAAGACCACAGGGCCCCAAAAGACCTAAAAGACACTCCAGCATCAGGTGCTATGTAACGTAGCCAACCTGCTCTAGAGAGAGTACGTCCTTAGACTTGTGGCTACAAGAACCGTAAGTGCCATTTGGCTTATGGCCAGCAGTTGGTCACAAACATCTGTTATTTAACAAGATAGGACAATGAAGTAAACTCCTCAAGAGATAGAAACAAATGCCCTTTGGGTATAAGAAGAAGTGAAAAATCTTAATTTCTTAAAAAATGTTCAGAAAACACCCAGGAAGAGTGTAGTAGCAGTCTGGTAAAGAGCAATGCCAGTATGATTTTTAGTGAGGGACAAAATCTGATCTGGAAAGTGAAAGCTTTCCATGAGATTTCAGGGCTATGAATAGGAATTTTGGACACTTGGGTTTCTCCTCAGCTACTACTAAGAACTAAAATAGGACAATACTGCTATCCTGAATTTTGGCTGTCTTTAGAGTGGCAAGCATTATCATGCTATTCAGAGAAATTATTAATATATGTCAGAAGTATTTCAAGGCTATGCCAGTCAGGCTGTGCCATAAACATGCATATACTGAAAGAAGACTAGGTGGTCTGAAATAAAAAATATTTATTTCCAGGTATGAAATGCAGAACAAACTCATGAGCAGGAATGAGGAGAGCATGTTTTCATAAAAATAGAATTAGCCATATGGAACAAATAAAATAAAGGCTGAACAGAGCTAGAAGTTACAATTCAGATCTCCATGAAGCCTGTTCAAAAGTATCAAAATTAAGTAATAACTAGAAGCTTTGAGGAACTTTTGGAGGAAGAAAGGTAGAATTAAGAGCAATGTTTCTGAGGAACAAAAGTTTTCCTTATGAAAACAGTTTCGGAATCAATCTTTCAGAGAATGAATCAGAAATGAGACTTCCTTATATTTGTATTCTGAATATTATGGCATCAATATTATAAAGTTTTCTAAAGATCTGCTAGTTACTCTGAAAGTTACTTGGTAGATTTATTCACAGTGAGAAAACCTTAAATACAAACAGAAAATATTCACTGTTAACTTTTTTTCCTTGAAAAAAGTATTCAGGGTCTTGAGACAGGAATCATGTTACTAGCACACAAATGTAGGTATTTTCCCCAAAGTACGCACCCTGCAGTTCTGAAGAAAAAGCCTGAGATTTATTCTAATTCCTTCTGTGTAGTTGCTGTCTGGTTAGATCCTCAGTATATTCACAAAGCAAACTGAGAATTATATATTTATATGTGTCAGTCATGGGTTCAGAGAGTTTTTTCATCTTTTATATATAGAACTTGCTGTCAGTCTTTACTACTACTAGGAAAATTGCTTTCAACTTGGATGGATTGAATCAAACCTCATGTCTGCTTTGCTGGAGGGCTTAAGGTAGTGTTTGACAGCATACAGGAGAGTTTAAGATAATTTAAGGAGAATTTAAGTTGTGCTTAACACTGAGCTTCAAGTATTTGAATGTCTGGTTGAACTGCAGCCAAAGAACTTATTCTTAGTTCACCCACAGAGTGTGGCCCACTTAAGGGCCAACATTGAAAGTGTATTGGAGAGCTGGCACTATAATTTTCTGTTCTGTGCAACCTCTTCACCAAGATCTTAATGCATTTCAATTACTATTAATAATCGCAGAATTACAAACTAGTTGATAGTCTAATATGTGTGTTATTACCAATAGGTAAGTATGAGAAAAAGCTGTCCGGTGAAATAGTTTTCTACAGGGGAAAGATGGTTTGTCAGAAATGAAATATTCAGACTCCTAATCTTTTCCTTTGTGATCCAGTCCATTGGAAACCCTGTTGCCCTCACCAGCTTTCTGCTCTCTTTTCTAATTTGGGAGACTCTGAGTTCTTCTTAGTACCTGTGTGCTTTGACAGGTCATTTTTTCTATGTTGTTGACCTTTCAGATACAAGGAGGTAGTCACTCCACTCTGGCACGGAAGCTACTCTATGAAACAAATCATTCAATTGTAGGTAGGTCCTCAGCTCCTGACAGTTTACAAGAAAACAAATTTCCTAGGCTATTTAGCGTTCCGTTCTATCATTGAAGAAAATTTTCTGCTCAGATCCACTGAGAATAAACTGTAAAGTTTGTGAATGGTCTGTTCAACTTTCTGACTGTCTTAACAACAAAGTAGCCAAATAGTTGGTAGCAGTCTGAGAATTTTCAGAAAAAAAGTCTTTTGTTAATAACATAGCCTACATTATTTTAGTGTCTTCTAACCTGAAACAGAATTTATGCACGCAAAAAAAAAATTTTTCTGAGAAGAGAAATCCCAACTACCATGTGGTTGCAATGACTGGTCTGAAGATTACAGTTCTTCATTCCTGATCAGTTTATATGAGTAACACTGAAGAATTTAATACACAATGCAACATCAAGAAATGAAAAATCAGTAACTATACATTCATGTAATCACAGAACAGTTGATTGGAAGAGATCTCTGGATCTGGTCTAACCCCCCTGCTCAAGCACGGATATCTGGAATCAGTTGTCCAGGACCATGTCCAGAAAGCTTTTGCATATTTCTAAGGATGCAGACTCCACAACATCCCTGGGGAACCTGTACCAGCACTTGATCAACTTCACAGTAAAAAAGTGTTTCCTGATGGTCAGAAGAAACCTCCTGTGTTTCAGCTTGTGTCCCTTGCCTCTGGTCCTGTCACTAGTCACCACTGGAAAGAGCCTGGCTCCACCCTCTGTGAATCTTCCGTTCAGGTATTTACATACATTGATAAGATTCCTCTTGAGCCTTCTCTTCTCGAGACTAAACAGTCCCAACTCTCTCAGCCTTTCCTCACAGGAGAGATGCTCCAGTCTCTTCATCGTCTTTGTGCCCTTCCATGGGCTCTCAGGTATGTCCGTGTCAATACTGAGGAGCCCAGAGCTGGACCCAGTACCCCAGGTGTGGCTTCTCTAGTGCTGAGTGGAGGGGAAGGATCACCTCCCTCAGCCAGCTGGCAGCACTCCTGGTGCAGCTCACACTGCAGCAAGGGTACGCTGCTGTTTCATGTTCAACTTGCTGTGGGCCCACCAGGTCCTTTTCAGGGGAGCTGTAGGTATATTGTCTTCTGTTAAGAAATACTGGCTAACAAAAAGGGATATATTCCTAAATCATTGTATATTCTAGACGAATTCTGAAGTGTTACTGAAAACACTGATGGTCAATTCAGTTTATTACAAGATAGTGAATATCCACCTTACAGTTTATTGTTCATCTGAGTGGATTCTATAGAAAGCTGATTTAGTCACATCAGACTTTCAATAAACGGAAGATAGAGTGCTCCTTGAGAGTATTATCACTTAGATTCAGAGACAAATGATATTATTTTCATTTGAAGCACTATAAAATAATGAAAAAGCTACATTCTAAATTGGGGCTGCATGTGTATTATTCGAAATGGATCTAAAGTGACACATATCAAAATTTTAGAGTAATATGGTCATCTCCTTAGCAACCTCATTGTTCAATATCACAGCAATTGCTTCTGAGCCACATATTACTGCTGACCCGTATGTTGGCCTCTGAACCAGCAAATATATGGAACTACTACTTTCATTGTATAAGCTAGAGACTTGGGGTGGAAAGAATATTTTCCGGGAACACAAACTAAATATGATTGTATTGTGCTCTGATAACCTGAATAACTCATATTAAGAACTTAAAATTCTACATTTCATTTTTACCCTTTAGATCCAAATTCATAATAATGAAATGTACCATCCTGGTTTTCAAAAATCTCCATGAACTTAACTTTGTCTTGCTTCTTTGGTGTAACCTGTTCTCTGAGAGAGCTACTCTGTTTTCTTCCTTAATTTCTAGTTCAGCCCTCTGTACATCAGAACTTTGGATGGCTCTCCATGATGCTCCATCTTGTTATTGATTGCCTTTATATAGCACTTCCTCTTTAAACAATTTGCTAAGTTCTGTTTCATCCTTGGCTATTAAAAGCCTATTTCAGGAATAAGAATATGGAACAGCTGAATTCCAGCTCAAGCACCAATGTCTTTGGGCTTCGCAATTTAAAGGATTTGGCTGTTTTATATGCAATCTGTTGTTATCAGAACACATGTAACTGATTAAGCTACATTTAAATAAAGCAGCAACAAAACACTGAGGTGGATTTGGTGCTGATAAAAAGGAAGTTTCCTGCTTCCTTTAATTCAACAGTTAGAAACATGCCACCAGTGTATGAGTATGGGTCATTTCTAATGCTTACAGGTTCAGGGCCACTGCTTGTCTCAAAATCCACAGGGATATAGGCCATTGTAAGCATCAGAAAAGGCAGTTCTCAGTCTGTCCCACTGATATGTCTTCAGTTTGTGTGGAGTAATTTGAGGTGCATGAGTTGAAAACACATTGCAGGAATGACCATGGGCCTCTAGCCTAATGATTAGGATGGCTTGCTAGGAACCAGATGTCAAAGTCACAATTTTATCCAGTAACTGTAAAAAAAGAATATGTACCTTTGTATAAAGATGTGGGAACTTTCACATTTTTCCATTTCCTCCCCAGCTACTAACAACAAACTACAGTCCTTTTTCTCTCTGGCCAGATTAGTCTATAAATTAATGAGCTACTGATGTGACTGACTAACACACTGTCAACAGAGAAGAGTTTCATGTATCCAGCTCTTTCTTGTGTTACAGCATGGAATAAATCTGAGGTGCATCAGTCACCTGTATCGTTCTGCTTAATCATCTCAGTTGACAGTGAAGTAGAGCAAATCCCACAGAATCAATAGAATTTATATAAAACAGCCCAGTGAAGGGAAATATTTTTAGGTGACTTGAAATTTGTGGTTATTGTTAAAGACAAAATGATGTTTAGCTCAAACTGATTAATTCCTGTTTTCCAAAACTGACTGTTCTGCCCATTGTGAGTCCCTTTCTTAAACTGTTCTCTCTCCAGAGATTTTGCATAAGAAATTAGGCTGTGGTTTTCCTAACATCAGTCAATGACCTAAAACTTATGACTAAAATGTCACTGCAACATTCTTGCTGAATACCTAGTTTCCAGTTGTTTGTTCAGTGTTAAATCAGGAATATGCAGAGGCACAGATGAAACTTTACTTTCCCAAGTCCCATGGTACTGAACCATGTTTTTTCCTCTCAGTGAAGGTCCTTGTTATTACAATGTTTTTTAAAGTCCATCTATTGTTCATAAACATTCTGATAATTTCATTAGGGTCTGTGATACGGGACAGAGATACTTAAGTTTGGCTCAGTATGTAGATCATAACAAAACTGTAAAAATTTGTACCTATGTAAGTATTTACATGCACATGCAAACATATAACTATACACAGGAATTATGCGTATTTTTGCAACACAAGAGTGATTTAATATTTTCAGACATGTAATACTTGCTGCAGGATGCTGTTTCCATGAAGAATGTTTTTGGCAACACTTTCACACCATTTTCTTGTCTTCTTTTGACAGCTTTTCCCATTGGGGTGATGTCCTGTTTGACTTACATTATCCTTGTACCCCTTGTTACATACTTGACATTAATTTCTGTAACCAAGGCAGTATCACAAGTTAAGTTAACAATCAAATCTCTGAGAATAGCCTCATCTAGATTGATTCTCCCTCCAGACTGCATACTAAGCAGTCACACAGAGCTTCCAAATCTACAATAGACAATTGACTTCCTCTCCTGATCCCAGAGGAGGAAAGTGGAACCCTTCTTTTCTTAGGGAGAGCTTTAGCTTTGAGCAGTCCACTATAATCTGTATATATTTCTAATAAGTTTTGTTCTTCTATTTCTTAGGTTCTGCTGAGTATTTCAGTAAATGAAATACTTTGAGCTTCTTTAGGAACAAAGAGGAAGATAAGATTGTCCATTAGCTGTACTGTTTTCTAAAATGCTCTGACCTGCATGGTCCCCCCCAAAAATGTAAACTTCTTTGACATGCTACTGATGCTCAGGTATACAGTTCCCATTACTGCAAGAACTAGACACATCATAATATTTAACTCTTGTCTTTTCATAGTACCTTCCATGACACAGATAAGTATTAATTAAGATGACTTTACAAATGGGAAACTGGAAATCAAAGGGAATAATAGGCTTGCTACAGGAAGCTTATGACTTCAGCAGTGAGTATCCCAAGGCTAATGCAGTCTCATTTCAGTTTAATTATTTAAAAATTCAGTATTGTGTCTAGACTAGTTGTCTAGGAGTCATGTCCAATGGAGATGTCAAGTCATCATTTCGTCCTACAACAGGTGCTGTATATCCCTCAAGAGGCCCTTGTCTCTTTTTTTTTTTTTTCTCTTCACCTACATGATTGTAGGGGAAGTTTAGGCAATAGAGGTCTTATTTTTAAATAGCTAAAGATAGGTAAGTGCAAGAAAATTGATAATCGTTCTGTCACCTTCCTTCTTATGGAGGCATTCTCAGGGGAAAACTATGTGATATTATATTTAAGATTTGTGTAAATGGGAAGAAGAAGGTGAAACTGAGTCACTGCCACATTTTCACTGTAATTTTGCCACAACAGGACAAAGCAAAGTACAGTTGCAAAGATTAATGTGACAATAAAACTGAACCAATTATTTTTATTAGTACTTGGAAATATGATCTTCTCTATCCTTCTGTAAAAAATATTTTTACTACTGTTGTCCCATGAATCTTTATTCATTGAAGAGAAAGTAAATCCTTTATCCACCAGTGCTGTAACCATGTTGTAGAAGGCCACCAGATTTGTCAGGTACAATCTGCCCTTGATGAAGCGATGTTGGCTGTCTCCAATCACCTCCTTATTTTCCATGTACCTTAGCACAGTTTCCAGGAGGATCTTGTCCATGACCTGCTGGGCACAGAGGTGAGACTGAAGCTCCCTGGATCCTCCTTATTTTCCTTTCTGAAAATGGGGGTTATGTATCTCTGTTTCCAGTCAGTGGGAACTTCACCAGACTGTCACAGCTTCTCAGATATGATACACCACAGATGCATCTTGTGAGGTCCCATGGACTTGTGCACCTTCAGATTCTTTAGGTGTTCCCAAACCTGATCCTCTTAACGATGGGTAGTTCTCCATTCTCCCAGTCCCTGCTCTTGCCTTCCATGACTCTGGGGGTGTGGCTTGCGCCCTTGACAGTGAAGACTGAGGCCAAAAAAGTCGAGTACCTCGGCCTGCTCCATATTCTGGGGAAACAGCTCTTCCATTTCCTTCTGCAGAGGGCTCACATTTTCCCTGATCTTCCTTTTATCCCCTATGTACCCATAGAAGCTCTTCTTGTTGCCCTCAGTGTCCCTGGCTGGTTTTAATTGTATCAGAGCTTTAGCTTTCCTAACCTGATCCCTGGCTGCTCAGGCAATGTATCTGTGTTCCTCCCAGGATACCTGTCCTCTTTCTATCCTCTGTAGGCTTCCTTTTTTTGCCTCAGTTTCTCCAGGAACAACTTGCTTATCCATGCAGACCTCCTTGCATTTTCCCTGACTCCTTCTTTGTTGGGATGAGTCGTTCCTGAAATTGGCAGAGGTGATCCTGGAATATCAACCAGCTTTCTTGAACTCCACTTCCCTCCAAGGCTGCATCCCGTGGTACTCTACCGACCAGGTCCCTGAAGAGTCTACTCTCCTGAAGTCTGGGCTGGTGAGCTTGCTATGCATCCCCCTCTCTGCCCTAAGGATTGTGAATACCACCATTTCATGGCCACTGCAGCCAAGGCTGCCCTTGAGCTTCACGGACCCCACCAGCCCCTCCCTGCAAGGTCTAGTAGCTCACCTCCATGTTGGCTCCTCCGTCACTTGGAGCAGCATGTTAACATCAACGCATTCCAGGAACCTCCTGGCTTGCTTGTGCCCTGCTATGTTGCTTCTCCGACAGACATCAGGATAGTTGAAATCCCCCATGAGGACCAAGGTTAGTGACTGTGAGGCTGCTGCTATCTGTCTGTAGAAGGGCCCCATCCATTCAGCTGTCTTATTCATGTGGCCTTTAGCAGACCCCCACTATAATGTCTCCTGTCCCTGTCCTCCCTTTAATCCTGACTCAAATGTTGCAGAAAACACTGAAACATTCTCAAATGTGTTTTTATCCCTTCTTATGTCCCCCATACCATAATGTGCTTTGTATTTACAATATCCCCATTCTGTCTGGTATAAGGATGTGCATCTACAATATGCTTTTGTGGTACTGATATGATTTCATCTAACAAAATTTGAAAGGATACGTGTCTTAATAACCCAGTTTAAATACCTTCCTAATGGCTCCACAGACAACTCTTCAGCCTTCTCCAGACACTTAAGTTGATTAACTCTGCTGTGAATGGCTTCTGAAATTGGAGCTCTTCATGCATATGCTACTGTCTTTGAATATGACTTTATTTAAGCCCATATTCTTTGTAACTTGTTCTGAAATACTTTAAAAGTTACTGATCATGCCTCTCATGAGGGGTGAAAAACGTCAAAGGTTAGCACAAGCATATTTATCTTTGGTATAAGGCTAGTTAAGAACGAGTACAGAATGAAACCTTTGCTCAACTGTAATTGATAAAATATGGCATTCTAGAAAGTGCTTAATTTCCTGTAAAGATTAAGTGACACTAGAACATAACTGGCATTATACTCTAATGCTTGTTTCTGTTATTTAATGAAATACGGCATGCTGTTTAGCTTCTGGTCCATAACTCTGTATTTGTTCTTCACATGAGCTATCCACTGCACTCTGAGAAGAGGCAATGCAGGTATTTTTCAAATTAGGTAATACATATGCATCCTGCAAAGATACTGTGAATAATAAAGCTGTGAAGTAAGAAAAAAGTTATAGGTTAGTATCTCAACAAACTTCTAGTTGCTGAGAAAACTCTTTGTCAGTAAAATGCCTGATACCTTCTGAATAAAAATGAAACCAATCCAAAGTGTACAGTAATACAGCTGGGGACTGATTTTCCTCTCACACAGATGTACATGAGTAAGCATGCTTGTGTAAGTGTAAAACTGGTTTGAATGATGAGATAATTACACCCTGTATCTCCTCAAGATAATGTTATCTTCTCTGCGTTTTAACAGTATTGAAAATGGGAACAGATCAAATGAAAGTGCCTTATTTGCGGAAAAAAACCAACCAAAACCAACAACCAAAAGTCTCACCACCCCACATAATCAATATTAAGCTCACACTTATCATAAAACATTTAAGATGAAAAGCATCAAGTGTTGGATTCATGTAATCAATTCTTAGTTTTCAGCATCATCATTCGTGCACAATTAATTAGGATGATACAATGGATCCAAAGCCACACGGGTGGATTGGCCACTTTCATCTATTTTTTATTAATCCACCATTCTTTTGCTAACTCCGAATGTACTCTGACAACAGAGACGTCCAGTAAAAGGCATCCTAACTGCCACAGGAAATGTCACAGTTTAGAATAAACAGGGAAAGATCTGTCGTGTGGCTGTTTCCGTGAATTTGCTGAAATGGCACTTCACTCATGACATTGCACAGCAACTGAGGTTGATTCCTTCATTTGACCTTTATTTGCCGACTGACCTTCTCTTCTTTTGTCAATAATCATATTCAGGTTTATTATCTGCTTGATAGTCTTTCACCATAATGTAACTGTCATTTTGTGCTAATTTTCCATATATTACCTCAGAAAAAAGACTCCAGTCAATAACAAAGAAAGGATTGTGAGAGTGCACCTTTGACATGATTTGTAGCGGCGTAGTCCCCATGTGGCTGTGAGGTAAATATTGACTGTGCCAGATATCAGTCCCAAAATTATCAGGTGCATTCCAAGTCCCTAAGGGATACTTTGGCTTGTGCACTGGAGCATTATGTTGGACAAAGTATGAAATGTCAGACTTCTGTCTCCAAGGTTTGGTTTCCTACATAATGCCATAGTTACATGATTTTTTTTTTTGATTTTTTTTTTTTTTGCCATTTCCAAGCAGAGATATTTTAGTGTCCTATAGGGGAAGCAGGTTTCTCAATTTTAGACTAATTAGGCTTGACAACTTTGTGTTTCCAAGTTGTTTGAATTGTTTTTCTAAGATAATTCCTTTTGTTTTGCCAGCTATTGGCTATAAACATTTACGTGCTTGTTCATGATAATTAATAACTCTCATTTCTTTGCTCCATTAAATGAAGGTACAGTAGAATTACTGAGGTTGTAAGAAGATTTCAAGTATGCCAAAAGAAGGAAATATTGTTGTCCTTATTTATCTAGATTTAGTGTGCTTGCATATGTCTGCTGTTTAGTTATTTCCTAACGTAATAAGAATTTATTTTCTCAATTTTAAACATCTGACTTACCCAAGGCACCTAGTTTAAATGAAATATCTGTCTCAGAGCTCCTCTTGAGTTCTTTTCTCTTCAATGGAACTTGCAATTACTAGAACACATTTATTTGCTAAGGTGCATTACACCTTAGCAAATTCATAGTAGTTCCCTCTTAGATGTGTTTTCTTTTGCTTCAGTGGAGAATTTGGACATTGTTGGAGTGAACAATTCCCCTCACTACTGTGTGATGCTCTGCAGAGTTTAAGTTTCTGTTGGTCAGAACAGAGCTGTTCTCTGGGGTGTTTTGTCTAGTCTTCGTGGAGTTCATTTTCATCACATATAAGAATAGTGTGTCTGTCTGGAATTTAACAACGTACTGCTGAGATACGTGCACATAGGTAACTATTACAGTGGTTACCATTAATTGACAAGAAGACTAACTTCCATAGTAGCTTTCAAGGGAGAATTCTCCAAAAGCTGTCAAACTTTTGAAATAGTGTACAGATTGAATGTTCAAGCCAACCAAACCAAAACAAAAAAACTCCTTGAGGCTGATAACATGATATAGAGATCTTCTTTACACGAGGAAATAACAGCAGTTACAGGGAAACGTATTTAAGCTTTCATACCATTTGGGCTGCATTGTTCTAGAATTCTTTCAGTTAATGTGGACTACTTCATGCAGATAATGTCCAAGAAAAGGAAGAAGGAAAATCAGCAGGAAAAGATAGTATTTTAAAGACTTTTTATGTAATCTTAGCTTGAAATAGATTACCTTAATGAGTTAATGCAGATCCAGGCAAATTGCGTGTATTTCAAAACAGTCACAACTGTGACACTGATCAGTTTTAAACTCTGACCAGAATTTATTTGCTGTGCTAGAAGAAAGCTTAAAAACATGAATTTTCAGTGTGTAGATTATAGCATTTCTTCTGAACAAGAAAATTTAGCTTTCGTAATTTTCACTTCAGTAAAAGTTGCATTCTTTGCAAAAAAGATAGTTTTACCTAACAGACACACATCCCATACTGAATTTCAGATGCTTAGTAAACCAATCCTTTTAAATACATGTTCCATACATAGCAGCTGGTGGGAAGTTGGTGCTTTTGGAAGTCTCCAGAGGGTTTGCCTATTGATGTCTTCCGGACATCTAGTTATTCCGTTAGCACTGCTTATTTTGTATTTTTGGAAGACACAGTTAACATCAAATCTATCATAAACTGGCTTCCAACCACTATGTATAAAATCCTCCTAAAAAATTTTGTGTTCAATTTAAGGTCATGAAGGATTGTTTCAGGTGTTTTTGTGCGTTAGAAGAGTGATTGCGGTATTCAAACATAATGGAAGTTATTGAGATGATAGATTTTGTGCTGTACAAAATAACAAAGGTCTGGGTCACACTTGGAAATTCATTAAAAGAGATATGCTGAAAGGCTCTGTAATAGTTACTTTATTACATAATGCAGTGTGATTTGTCTTATTCCCATGAACCTTGTTCCAAAAGAGAAAGACTTAATGAAATATCTATTTAAAAAGGAATATTCCAAACATGTCAGTTTTAAAGCGTAGAAAAGCCCAAAGTCTAACCTGTTATTTTTTTCTTTAACAAGACAGGTGTTGTCAATGATCAAAAATTAAATATATATCTTTTATTAGACATGTTTTAGCCTAAATTATTTCAGGAACATATTTATGTCTGAACCACAACTAACATAACTTTTACTCAGTTGTTTTCAAAATTTAATATTTTCTGTAAATTTAACAAGTGTATATGTAATCAGTTTTTTTCAAATATATACTAAATTATGAATCTTAAAAGTTCAAAGATTTTTTTAAATAAATGGTGATCAGTTAAGTATTGAAAATGTCTAGGAAAAATGGAATCTCTTCTATAAACACTACAAATACTGTCTCTGATAACCAGATGTAAAATACTTTTGATGAGTTTTCTGAGGCTAACTTTGCAATATCTAGTCTTGTAAGACTAGACAAAAGCAGCCAACACACCTGTCCAAGCTCCAAGCATTTTGATTGCCGTGATTCTTTGATTTGTTCCGCTTTATAATTACAATTTGCACCACTAAACCCTCTTACTCATTTGTTGCAGCATGTTTACTTTTTACTAGTCAGGTAACTGATAATTTCTCAATTAACACTGAGAATTTTGAAATTTCCAGCAGTGATGAAGATGCTAGCAATAGCAGGTGTAAAACAGCAATTATCAGCAATCACAAAGCAAGCAAGCTGAGAAGGAGTTATTGAAAACCATATCCCGAGTTTGAAACAAAATGTACTGGACACACTGTTCTATCTTACTATTCTTAAACACAGTGAGACTATATAAATACAGGTGCTTGTTTGTAACTTGCAAATGCCAGCAGCCTAAACTTTGAAGTAATTTAGAATTCAGTTAAGGTGAGAATCTGAACAGTACAAATCCCGTAGTAACGCCAGTACACGAATGCCTACTTTTCCACACTAGAACATCCAAACAAGGAAATCCAGTTTGTGAAGGAGGAGCATATTGCAAAAGCTGCATCTGGGTTACTTTATCAATGCCAGTTAAAGAAGATGAATACAGGAGAGCAAATACAGTAAAGAAATAGATTAATTTAAAAATTACGTTATTTGGTCTCTTGTATATTGTATTCTCTCTGTCTGGAGTTTCCCAAAGAACCCACAGGGAGTAAACACCGAGTTTCAAAATATTTCCTGAGGATTTCAGTGTTTACTTCAAACTGTCAGCTGATGAAAATCAATGTTGCTTTACAGAAAATTAGTTTAAAATGCAGAAAATTAAGTCAATACAGAGACTTCTCCATTGTTACCATATAAGGAGGTAGTGACTGTTTTCTGCTGGCTCACATGGAGATTACCATAATGCTATCAATTAAAATTTCATTTGTGATGAAATATCGCTAATGGAGGTGAGAATCCTATTGCCAAGATAGTGGCTATCTTGACCTGCGGCTACATTTCTGTCTGCAGAAATTCCCAGGACTGTGAGAACATGCAGAAGCAATTTTCTTGAAATGTACATAGAGACTTCCTGAGTTCTCCAACAGCCTGATCTGTGATGAAAGGAAACTTCCAGTTGGTAGTGGCTCTGAGTTAATGTTTTTTTTCCAGTTAAAGGGAGCAATTTCATTAAAAAGACAGTAAGAATCCATAGAGTTTGATGATATACAGCTCCCTTGCAAACCTGTAATTGGTGGCATGTCAGGCAATAGTGATTGCTTAGTAGAAAGATTTTCTAAAGACGAATTCTCTCTCCTGTTGGAGCTGGGCTCCTCTGTAACCAGGAATACGGAAGGCATGGAAAGGGAACAATTAGACAAAGAGGATCATCTGTGATAGACACTTGGTCAGACTCTACACGACTGTGAAATCATAGCGAGAGACTTAAAGCTTTCAGAGACAGCCGTTCCCAGCTTTCGCTTTTTTCGGGGGTGATCTGTAGATTTGTCCTGTGGATTTGAATCCTGTTAAACGTACAGCAGTCAGCACAATGAGACAGTCCTAGGGTAAAAAACTTTGATGTTTAAGAATTTTGCATATACATGTACTTTTAATGTATAAATCTGTGCCTATTCCCTTTTTCAGGTGAAACTGAGCATTGCCTTTGATCCTAAGTCAAAATCAGTTTCTTTAAATTTTTACTGTTGTGAATATTCTTCATGGTTATTTTAGGATCTTGGTCCACATTGCCATGACTAGATACTCTTTATTATTCTGATGTAATAATATGCATTTTTTGTCAATATTTGGAATGTATTTAGCAGTTTAAAAACTTGAAAGATGCAGCTTTTCCACAGTTGAGGGGGTCCTACTTGTACAATTTGTAGGAAGATTCAGACTATGCCTAAAACCTAATCAGGGCTTATTCATGACTATGCTATCTTTTTCTTGGCACTAAAACCATTTATGTCACTGTGTCACAAGTTCTTACGTGTTGGAGAGGTAAACCCACAAGATTTGTATTTAACCATTGGTTAGGTTTTTGTTGATTCATTTTTTTAATGTCTGTTAAGATGACAGTCCTCATAAGTTATGACACTGAATTACTTTGTTAGATCACTAGAAACAAGTCCATCTTAACTGTATCTCCCTCCTGATTTCCCTTTACTGATGTATCTGCTTTCCATCTCTAGCGAATTATTGCACTGTCTGTATGTCCCTCAGACTCA
The DNA here is from genome assembly GCA_027574665.1 of Rhynochetos jubatus. Taxonomy (NCBI): domain Eukaryota; kingdom Metazoa; phylum Chordata; class Aves; order Eurypygiformes; family Rhynochetidae; genus Rhynochetos; species Rhynochetos jubatus. The sequence continues at coordinate 82,633,719 of CM050649.1, read as the reverse complement.
CTGTAAGTCTGTGGGGTGTGTGCCCTCATTTCACTTGTGTTCTTTTTTCTGTGGAAAAAAAAAAAAGATTTTTTTTTTCAACTCAAAATTTTCCCTGTTTATTTCCATAATTCATATTCCTTCTTTTGTAGTTAGATAATTGGTTTCTTAAAACCTCTTTATTAGCTGTATGAAAGGCTGCCCTATATAAGTTTGGCTTTACTTGAAACTAATCTGTTACAAACCAAGAATTTGTGTCCTGTTCATACTAAAGTAATAACAGAGACAAGTAGCAGCAAATTTAAAGAGTAAGAGGTCTGAAGCAAAACACTACTAGCACTGGCAGTTGAACTCTGGAAGAGTTTAGATCTAAATCAAAACTTTATGGCTCAGACCCATTTTTAGCATTGATTTCTTACTATTTTATCTGTTCTGTGCTGATGTTACTCTACAGAGCTAGTGTGAAGGAATGGAAAATCATAATCAGTTGTTGACAATAAATATGATTTATCAGTATTTGTCGTCATCACAATATAATATATATTATTGTGTTGGAGAGGTATAGAGGTGCAGATGCCCAGAATGGCTGATTCTTATATGCAGTAATATATTAATTACTTCTAATACCTTTTTCAACTCCATGTATGAAGAAATCTGTGATAATCAATAGAGCATGATCTTCTCTCTTAACAGAGATATTGATATAATCAAACGTAAAATCCACCCGCTATATTCATAGATAAAAGAGAGTAATAAGAAATTTATATGAATATTCATATATTGAGCTCAGAAAATGGGTACCTTGTTATTCATCACTTTAAAACATGTTTATAGAATACGAATATATTGGTGCTTGTTTTTTTTCCTAGTGTTGATGAAAATGAATAGTACTTGGGGACCAAGTCTGCCTATTAAAATGCTGTGATACATTACCATGCTTGTAGAGAAATGAGCACAGATGGCGGGTCTATTACTTCTCTAGCAAGATATTTGTCATTTTTTTCCCCCCCCAGGATTCAAATCTGAGCAACACTTCCTCAGCTCATGCTACCTCTGTGGGGATCCTTAAAATTTTTTTTTCCCATTACTTGTACATTAGGACTAAAAGAAACAGAAAGTGATTAATGCTGTATTAAAACTTCGTAATGACTGAAGTCTTCCAAAACATGAGTCTGAAATTTTTGTATTTTCCCCCCAACTAAAGGGAAACATATTTTGTATGCACATGTAGGTTTACAGGGATGAAGTTTTGTGTACCATGCTCAGATTCCAAATAGCCCATGTAACTCTGACAGATCTTTTAATTTACATGAAAATGTCTGCAGATGTTAGATTTAGAGACATTTGTTAATTAAATACAATGATTCGTGGAAAATAAAACAAGATCTAAGTAAATTTAGAATTTTTGTATGCAAAAGATACCATTTCAAGCAGCAAAAGAGTAGATTAAACAAAAAGAGGTTGTCATCCATGATCTTACTTTTATGACAAGAATTAATAAAACAATACTTCATAAGGCTTTGTCAATACCTCATTATACACCTAAAGAAAGAAAAATAGTGTTCAATCTGCCTTGTGACTTGTAAGAGACTGTAATTAGAAAAGACTCAAATTTTTACTATAAACTGATCGAAGTTGGATCACCTTGCAGGGAAAGCAAATTTAATATGGGTTGGGATTTACAATAACAGGAAAAGATGCAAACATATGCAGTTATTTACTTCAGTATGTTTAGTGTATTCACATTTGGGCGTTCTGTATTGAGAGCAGTACCATCATTTAGCAATGCAGCATCACAGGAGAAGTGTTGGTCAATATTTATTCTGTGAACTGGTACACAATGACAGTATTGTAAATTTGGTGTGGTGGGTTGACCCTGGATGGATGTCAGGTGCCCCCCAAAACCACTCTATCACTCCCACTCCTAATCTGGACAGGGGAAGAAAAGTACAATAAAAGTCTCATGGGTCAAGATAAGGACAGGGAGATCACTCAGGGATTACTGTCACTGGTAAAACAGACTAGATTTGGGAAAATAATTTCATTTCTTACCAGTGAAATCAGAGTAGGATAATGAGAAATAAAACCGAATCTTAGAACACCTTTTTCCCCCCTCTCCTTTCTTCCTGGTCTCAACTTCACTCCTGGATTCCCCACCTCCTTCCCCTGGAATGGCACAGTGGGACTGGGGGTTGTGGTCAGTTGTCTCTGCTGCTCCTTCCTCCTCAGGGGGGAGGACTCCTCACACTCTGCCTCTGCTCCAGCGTGGGGTCCCTCCCATGGGAGACAGCCATGTCTCTGACATGAGTCCTTCCCACGGGCTGCAGTTCTTCATGAACTGCTCCAGCGTGGGTTCCTTCCCCACGCTGTGGCCAGCAGGAGCAGGGAAATGAATGTGCCCCTGTACTGAGCACTGGTGAGGCTGCACCTCGAGTACTGTGTTCAGTTTTGGACCCCTCACTACAAGAAGGACATAGAGATGCTGGAGCATGTCCAGAGAAGGGTGACAAAGGTGGGGAAGGGTCTGCAGACAAGTCTTATGAGGAGCGCCTGAGGGAACTGGGGTTGTTTAGCCTGAAGGAGGCTGAGGGGAGAGCTGATAGCTCCCTACAGCTACCTGAAAGGAGATTGTAGGGAGGTGGGTGCTGGTCTGTTCTCTCGGGTAACTGGTGATAGGACAAGAGGAAATGGCCTCAAGTTGCGTCAGGGAAAGTTTAGGTTAGATATTAGGAAAAACTTCTTTATAGAAAGAGTGGTCAGGCACTGGAACAGGCTACCCAGGAAAGTGATGGTCACCGTCCCTGGAGGTGTTCCAGGAATGTGTAGACATTATGCTTGAGGACATGATCTAGTGGGTATGGCAGTGTTGGATTGATGGTTGGACTAGGTGATCTTATAGGTCTTTTCCAACCTTTGTGATTCCATGTGGTCACACCGTTCTTGCCAGCAAACCTGCTCCAGCCTGGGCTTCTCTCTCCATGGGGCCACATGTCCTGCCAGGAGCCTGCTCCATGACAGGCTTCCCACGGGGTCACAGCCTCCTTTTGGACATCCACCTGCTCCAGTGTGGGGTCTTCCCCAGGCAGCAGGCAAGTCTCTGCTCCCCTGTGACCCTCCATGGCTGCAGGGCACAACTGGCCTCACCATGGTCTGTACCACAGGTTGCTGGGAATCTCTGCTCTGGTGCCTGGAGCACCTCTTCCCCCTCCTTCACTGGCCAGGGTGTCTGCAGGGCTGTTTCACATATTCTCACTTGTCTCTGGCTGCTGTTGTGCAGATGTTTTTTTCCCTTCCTAATCATGTTATCACAGAGGTGGTACTTCTTTCACTGATGGGCTCAGCATTGGACAGTGGCAGATCTGTCTTGGAGCCGGCTGGCATTGTCTCTGTCAGACAGAGGGGAAGCTTCTAGCAGCTTCTCACAGAAGCCACCCCTGTAGCCCTGCTGCTACCAAAACCTTGCCACGCAAACCCAATATATTTGGGGAAAATCAATCTTACAAATGGGGTTACATTCTTTTTGTTCCATCCAAATGAATCTTCGTTTTTGTCATGTGATATGACAATCTCTCTTTATTTTCCATATGTGATGCTTCATAAGGCATATTCGTGGGTGGAAGGTGGCATCCAGAACCTGAAGGATTAGTTTCAAGATTGGATTCTCCCTGAATATAAAATTAAAAACTCTTGAAGGACTAAAACCTTTACAAAGCCTGAATAACCCAGTGCTTCAAAAGGTTGAGAGTTTCTGGAGATAGACAAGTAGTAACTCCTTTAAGAGTCAAGCTAGGAAATGTGACAGTCATCTAGTAGACCTAAGGATAAATCTGAGACCATTGAAATTGCTAGTGATCATACCAGTCCTGGACCAAAAATTTTATGCATGGATGTAATCTTTGTGTTATTTGGGCTCTACTGGGGCCTGTAATGGACAAAAATGTCAGGAGGATGGTCTGAAATGTGTCAGTTGTCACATAACAGGGTTTGAACTGTTTGGGGGCAGCCAGTGCATTTGTGAAGGTTTTAGGTAGAGATGTGTTCTGTTCTGCTTGGGAATGTTGTTGTGGAGGGTGAGGAGGCCCGCAGGCAGTGGGAGGAAGGGGAATCACAGATTTCCTTGGGTCAGCCTGTCTCATCTCCACTCATCCAGGGGGTGACGAGGGAGGTGAATCTTTATAATACTGAAAAAAGCTATCCCTGCACGGCAGGGCCACAGAAGTGGTAGAGTCACAACAATGACTCAGAGGAGCAATATAAAACCATTTATTGGCTTTCTGACAACAGTGAAGAAGCCTTGTGGATAAAGGTTGTTTGGTGCAGGTGTTACTAATTTTTATCAATTATTTCAAGAAATGTCTATCATGAGAAAGAAGAAAAACTGAGTAAAAGAAAATAAAGAAGAAAGAGGGGAGAGAGAGAGAGTGTGGTGGTTTAACCTTGGCTAGCAAAATACCACAAACCTGCTCTCACACCCTCCCCCACCCATCCTCCAGTGGAGGGGGGAAATCTAAGGGAAAAGACTGGATGACTGTAGAAGAACAAAGTGCCTACCACACTGAGTTTCTTTACAAAGCTGTAAGGGCAGGCAGAAGAATGGGCAGGGATATTCCCAGACTACAGAACACCCACACATCCGAACACGTGTTTTCTGTGCAGAGATGCTTTTTCTCACCAAAGTGGACAAAGAGGTGAAGGTTAAGTGACATTTGCTACTGGGTAAGAATATCTGGACTTTGTATAGGAATTTCCTTAGTCACAACAACTGAGAGAACATTCAGATGGATTTTGGACATGTTTCTGGATTAACTTGAAGCTTCCAACCCAAAATGACAAAGATCCATTGGGCCACACAGGGTTGATGATGTTGAAAATGTGTAAGTCAGAAAAAAAGGTATATTTTTTAGGTAAGAAAGAGATAGAAATGTTAATATTAAATAATAGAGCTTGTCTACCTGGGGAGCAGATATGTGTTTTGCCTTTGAGACACTATGAAAAGAATGACTATAACAGAATGAATAGAAGTGGGAGAGAACCAAAATTTCTACTGGTAAGTAAATCCAGTTTTTCCTTATGAACCACAACTGAAGAGGAATTAAGAGTATGACAGCTCTAAAGAGATTGGGGAACACAATTGAAACTTCTAGTATCTGTCCACTCACAGGACAGTATTACTTTCGCAGCTACTTTTTCGTCACAGGAAAGAAGGGAGTTAGTCCTACAGTAAACACCAGCTGAGCAAGGGTGTGGATTTCGTGGTAGAAATATCTGAAAATGAAATGATGGTCAGCCTTCAGTGAGTCATTGCCAGATAGGTTCCAGATGAGATTAATAAAATTGTAGCCTAGGCAAGTCTCAACTCCTCTATGGTTTATTTCTTCCTGCATGGTTAGAGAAACGAGTATTTTTTAATTGAATTAAAAAGAAGAGAAAGCATATTCTTTTTCATATAATTTTGCAGTCAACAAACAACTGTGTAATAGTTGAGTTTGCAGCATTCAAAAAAGATGTTACTTGAAGAATTCTGAGTGACAGAAAGTGAGAACATTGGTTTTGCATGCTGTGAAACAGAAAGAGCACTGTATAGAAAGGATAGCTGTAACCTGTAAGATTTTTTATAGTACGAAGAGAAATTGCTGTGTTGCATTAAAACAGTGTGTTGAGTTAAATCAGTTGTCACCTGGTGATACTGTTCAGGTGGAAAAGGGAAGGAAGAAATGAATCTGTATTGAATTATCTATTTTGATTTAGGCAAATGACTTTGAAAGAAGGATTTTTGAGGAAAACCTTGGAGGTTTTTAGTGTTTGTTTGTTTTTAATCCTTAGAAGCTACCAGAAGATTTGTTGATCCTATTCAAATTGCTGCATTAAACATTCCCCCAAGTCTAGCAGGCAGGCTTCAAATTTTGCACATACCCCTATAAAAAGCTTTATCCCATCACTACAGACTGGCAAATTCCCCCATCACTAATGGACAGCACAAAAATCTATCTGCTGTAAACCAAAACACCACTTGGTGAAGAATATGAGCCATTCATATATTCAATATATTCAACAGTGCTATGAGGAATTTTTTTTTAAACTCATTTCAAGTATCATGTTCCAGTGAAGTATGTTAAATACATTAAGCCCTGCCGTCCTGATTGTGCAGCATTAACATCCATTCCAAGTAATAGTATGGCTAGTGAATCAGTAAAGGGTTCCATAATGGCTTTTGATAATGAGATTATTATTTTTAGTATTTACCTTTAGCTGATACAGTCTGTTCTGAATATTGGATACACCTGACTGGTTTATCAAATGAAGAATAAATAAAGGTGGAATCTTTAACTTGTGACTAACCCTAGGCGATCAGTGCTGTGATATCTTTATACACAATTGAATTTAAATTTGATATTATATCTGCTTCCAGTGAACTTGATTACTTGCAGAAGAAATAGACTACACTTGCCCTAAACAGCACACGCAGAGCTGTATGTAGAAGGTCTAGAATTTTAGTGTTTACTGTGTGAAACTGAATGCTTTAGAGGACTGAAGTGATGAAAAACTTCTGGTTTTTAATACCTTAAAAGTCAAGGAAAGTTTTGCTGAGCCTTAAAATTAGTTCACTTTGAAGCATTTTGCAGAACATGTAGTCCAAAAAGTGTCATCTTGTAATTCCTAAAGGAGCTGCTAATTTTTGTCACACATATAGGTGGCAAATTGTGCTCTTTGGGACCTATGGAAAACGTAGGGTCATTTTGTATGACAGGGTTAATTTATATCTGTGAGCATGGCTGTTGTAATTTTAGGAATGGTATCTAGGTCTGTATACACTCCCTTAGGAATATCTTCAATCTCACTGAAGGTAATATTTAAGCAAAGATCAAAGACAAAATATTGTTATGTGGCAGCCTTGTTTTAATGAACTGTGTTCATTGTTTAGCATAGATGGAAGGCTTTCTGCAGACCTAAGAGGACCTGCGATGCTTTTCATTGAACATATTCTGTGAAATTTGAATATGCTGTGTTGTCTGTGCTAGTATGCAGATCTAATAGGCAGGAGTTAGGCATTTCTTCATTCCATTCCTGATAGTGTTCTTTAGTTTCTTTTGCTGACAGCATAACAGCTGGCAAAATATTTTTGAGACGGAGATATATAGAGTTATCCTCTGACAGGATATGCAGACAAAACCTAACATATGGAGAGTATTTGCATAATGTATAGTATCTGTGATGAGAAGGTGGATATTCAGTTTTTCTTGCATAACTTAACTATTACATATAACATGGGAAGTTAAATGAAGAATTGCATTTTAATAAGCCACAGGATTCTGCTAGGTGGTTAATTTAATCTCTGTATTTTGAGTTTTAGTATATTGGAAACAATGTTCTACTTACTATAGCAGTTCTTTCTTGAATGAGCATATATATGGTTTCTATTGCTTCTTTTTTACATATTTATCGATTAAATAAATTTTGGCCTACTCTGTACTTATATTGGTTATTTAATGCTAAGTAATTTATGCAAAATTTCTGTTCTCCTGCAATAAATACTCTATCTGCATGTGTATTCACAACAACACTAGAAAACTTCAGGTGTAGGTCTGAACATAAAGTTTTAAAAACCTGAATTACATGCATTTAGGCAATCACCATGTAGTTTACCTTCAGCAAAACCAAAATGGACAGCCTTTGCATGCATAAAAAACCATGCATAGGACTGAACGTTTCTTTCTTCAACATGTAGATAACTATTTTCTTGCTAAAGTTTGTAGTAAAATTAAAGCTCTAATAAATAATACAACTTTGTGGAATGTAGTAATTATATTATGCTGTAATTTTTTTATGTGAAAAATATGTGCACAAAATTAATGCATGTTATTAAAGTGGAATGTTGGTGCCATGAGAGTTAATACAGACTAGAAGATGACTCTCTAGGAGTAGAATATCTTACTAAACCTTTTTTGTGTGTGTTTGTGTATTAAACTAGCTATACTCATCGTGTGGTTGGCAGTGGAATCAAAGCTCAGTCTGCAAATCCAGAAGTAAAAGTGAAGGGAACAGATCCGGTAATAAGTCAAATTATTGACAAGCTGAAACATGTTATTCAGGTAAGCTGCTTTTACCTATAGATACAGTATAGTACTAAAGGCCATTCTAGTAGTGAAAGTATTAATTTACTGTGCATTAAAGGTTAATTGTTAATTCCAGTTACTGCTCAGTGCACATCAACAGCAAAACCCTGTTTGCTCTCTGTCTCACGTCAGTTATTAAAAATGATTTAGTTAAAAGGTTTGCATATGGTAGGTAAGTGTAGGAAGTATGACTGTGGCAGCTGGGCCATCTGTACCTGTGAGTACCACAGCTCAGCATTGCAATAAGCGTACAGAAGCACAAACAGTATAATTTAGGGATATTAGCTGGGTGCATATGTTTAAAAAACAATAAACCGTAATTTTCCTCTCCCCTCTTTACTAAATCTAGGTTCTGTCTCAACTGGTTTTGCTGCAAGGTTTTTTGTTTAGATGCCAGGTAGAAAATCTAGGCATTTTGAACAAGAATAACATGCTTGCTAAAGGAGTTGGTGTTCATTACCTAATGCACATAACTGTGAGTTACTCAGTTTAAGGCTTAAAAGACAGTCAATTCCAGTATGGATCTGCACAATCATAGTATTGCAATATGTGTAAAGGATTACACATACTTTGTTGCACGCTGTGGCTTTGTGCACAGATAGCCAGAACTACAGGACAAAAACCTGATTCTATTGAAACCGGTAGTTAATTTCCTGACAATTCTGCATTTCAGTTTAAAAATATGTTTTCACTTTGATCTGAAGACTCAGTGATAAGAAATGTTCCTCTGGCACTTCGAGTCAGTGAGCCATCTAACCCAGTATCTCTCATCTGCACTGGCTAAGGGGAGAGGCTGCTTAGGGAGGGCATGCTGGCTTGGCATCTTACGGTTCTCCACTCCTCTAACCAAACATGAGAATTAGAGATATTAGACAGCTCTTTCATGCCTAATGCATTTAGTTCCATCCAAGGACTTGCTTTAATTTTGTTTTTCCATATTCTTGACAGCTTTTAAATACAGTGTCCCAAATGGTTTCTGGAGTTGAAATAAGCAAGCCATTCCAACATTACCGGTAACTTCCTGAAAAATTCTCTTGGCTCTTATTTCTCTATTTGTGAAAAATAGCTCTTCTCTGACAACAAAGAAAAGTGTGGTGAAATAGAAAAAAAAAATCCTTCAGTAGGGTTGTTTTCTCGGAGAAGTGGCATCCAGATTGAAGCTCAAAGGCAATCATTATTCCTTCCTGTTTAAAAGAAATATCGTGTGTAGCCCTCCAGCTTTAGCATGATTTTGTCTCTCTTCCTTTATTAAAATTGTGCCTACAACGGTGAGAAAATGAATACAATTTTCCCTCCAAAGAGATGCTATAACTTAATTAAGAACTACAAATTACTGTGCAAAAAAAGACATTGCAAATCTTACTGGGTAAGTCTCAAGGTCTTTCATCTAACAGGAATGCCCTCCTTCTTTGATATTAAATCTGCACGGTATAGTTTATTGTGTTGTTTTCCTCTAGAGACCAGGAGTTGTGTTATTTCCTCCTCAAGTGAGGATCTAAAAGAGTAGAATAGAACAATTCCATTGTAAGGTATTTCATTTTGAGAGCTATTTGCCCTTGTCCCAAAAGACTAGAGAGGGTCTTGGGGAGAAGGACATATAATTTACATACTGCAAGTCTTACTAACCTACAAATGTGTTGTCTTTCAATGGGATAGTTTCCTGTCTTGCACCTCTGAGTATGGAAATCGGGTCAGAGGATAAAAAGAGTATCAAATTCCTTAGAGACTCAACATATAACTGCTTTTCCTCAGATAAAAGGGCTGAAGAAATTGCAGAAAAAGCTTTCTTCTTTAAGATTTACTGCTTGGGAAAGGAGGGTGGGGAGCATAAATTAGAGATTCAAATACAAAAGATCACCTTTTTGTCCTTTGTGAAATAAAAAGGATGGATCCCATATTAAACTTATAACGGACAGACTAAATAAGGGGAGCTTAATGGATTATGGTGTTACCTCAGAGATATATGGAGTCATATTTTATTATTATGTCATACAATATATACACCATTGCTGAAACTTGGTGAGATGAATCCCATGACTGGAGTGAGGGTATTGTTGGCTACAGGCAGTTCAGAATGGACAGGTAAGGAAGGGAGGCAGAGGGATTGCCCTCTACATCAAGGGATGGATAGTGTGTGAAGAGCTGTCTCTGAAGAATAGCCATGATCAGGTTGAAAGCTTGTGGGTAAGAATCAGAGACCAAGCCAACAAAGGGAACCTTGTGGTTGGTGTCCACTACAGGCACCCAGTCAAGTGGAGCCTATTGACAAAGCTGACTTACTCCAGCTGTAGGAGGAATTGTGCTTGCAGGCTCTAGTCCTGCTGGGGAACTTCAGCCACCCAACACCAGCTGGAAAAGTAGCACGGTGAGATGTAGGCAATTCAGGAGACTCCTGGAACGCAATGAGAATGACTTCTTAAGCCAGGTAATGGGCAGCCCTAACAGTGGATGTGATACTGGAGTTGTTGGTCACCAATGCAAGTGAGCTAGAGACATCAAGATTGGAGGCAGCCTGGGCTGCAGTGATATGGGTCAGGCCAAGAGTAAAGTCAGGACCCTAAATTTTAGGAAAGCAAACTTCCAGCTGTTCAGAGAATTAGTTGGTAAGACCCCCAGGGAAACTGCCCTCAGGGACAAGGGAGCAGAGAGAGATCTTTAAGGATGCTTTCCATAGAGTACAAGGGCTCTCGATCCCCAGGTGTAAGAAATCAGGAGAGGAAGGCAGGAGACCAACATGGATGAGTCGAGATCTGCTGGTCAAGCTAAAGTGCAAAAAGGAAATGCACAGACAGTGGAGGCAGGGACAGGTGTCCTGGGAAGAGTATAGGGATGCTGTCCAGTTGTGTAGGGATAGGGTCAAGAAAGCCCAGGTGCAGCTGAAGCTGAACATGGCAAGGGATGTAAAGAATAATAATAGAGGTTTCTACGGGTATGTCAGCCAAAAAAGAGAGGTCAAAGACAGCATACCTCCCCAATGGGCATGACTGTCAAACTGGTAACAACGGATGAGGAGAAGTCTGAGGTACTCAACAATTCTTTGCCTCAGTCTTCACTGGCAGTCTCTCTTACCACACCTCTCAAGTGAATGGACCACAAGATGGTGCCTGGAGGAGCAAAGTCCCTCCTGCTGTAAGAGAAGATCGGGTTTGTGGCCACCTGAGGAACCTGAACATGTATAACGCTATGGGACCTGACGATGCATCCCAGCATCCTGAGGGAGTTGGCTGATGTAGTTATCAAGTCATTCTCCATGGCATTTGAAAGGTCCTGGCAATCAGGTGAAGTCCCCCGTGACTGAAAAAAGGGAAACATTGCATCCATTTTTAAAAAAGGTAGAAAAGAGTACCGTGGGAACTATAGACCTGTCAGCTTCACTTCTGTGCTGGGGAAGATTGTGGAACAGATCCTCCTAGAAGTTGTGTAAAGGCACATGGAGGTCAGGGAAGTGATTTGGGACAGTCAGCATGGCTTCACCAAGGACAAGTCTTGCCTGATCAACCTAGTGGCCTTCTATGATGGAGTGACTGGATCAGTGGACAAGGGAAGAGCTGCAGATGTTGTCTATCTGGACTTCTATAAGGCTTTTGACACAGTCCCTCCCCAAGAGCCTTCTCTCTAAATTGAAGAGGTATGGATTTGATGGGTAGACTGTTAGGTGGATGAGGAATTGGTTGGATGGTCACATCAAGACGGTAATGGTCAATGGCCCAGTGTCCAGATGGAGATTAGTGACAGATGGTGTCCTTCAGGGGTCTATATTGAGACCAGACCAGTACTGTTTAATAACTTCATCAGTGACATAGTGGGATTGAGTGCACCCTCAGCAAGCTTGCAGGCGAGACCAAGCTGAATGGCGTAGTTGACACACCTGGGAGGGGGGTGCCATCCAGAGGGACCTGAACAAGCTTGATAAATGGGCCCGTATGAAACTCATGATGTTTGACAAGGCCAAGTACAAGGTCCTGAGACTGGGTCGGGGCAACCCTTGCTATCAGTACAGGTAGGAGGATAAAGAGGTTGAGAGCAGCCCTATGGAGAAGGACCTGGGGGTACTGGTGGATAAGAAGCTGGACACAAGCCGGCAGTGTGCGCTGGCAGTCCAGAAACCCAACTGTATCCTGGGCTGTATCCAGAGAAGTGTGGCCAGCAGGTCGAGGGAGGGGATTCTTCCCCTCTTCTCTGCTCTTGTGAGACCCCACCTGCAGTACTGCATCCAGTTCTGGGTCCCCCCAACATAAGAAGGACATGGACCTGTTGGAGCGTGTCCACAAGAGGGCCACATAAATGATTAGAGGACTGGAACACATCTCCCATGAGGAGAAGCTGGGAGAGTTGGGATTGTTAAACCTGGAGAAGAGAAGGGTCAAGGGAGACCTTATTGCAGCCTTCCAGTATTTAAAGGGGGCTTCTAAGAAAGGTTTTAAATGAAAGGAGGGTAGATTTGGAGTAGATATAAGGAAGAAATTTTTTACGAGTTGGTGAAACACTGGAACAGGTTCCCAGAGAGGTGTGGTAGATGCCCCATACCTGGAAACATTCAAGGTCAGGTTGGACTAGGCTTTGACCAACCTGATCTAGTTGCAAATGTCCCTGCTCATTGCAAAGGGGTTGGACTAGATGACCTGCAAAGGTCCCTTCCAACCCTATTCTGAGTATATGAATCTTAAGTCTAGCACTCTTTCCAAGCAATCTGCACTATAAAATTTTAAATAGATAATTTAAAAGAAAAAGTAATTTGTCCTGTTTTTCAGAACTAAAAATTTCTGAAATCTCTAGAAGTTTATGTACTTCATTTTAGCTCTAAGGTGACTCAGATTGACAGGTTGATATATAACTTGCTATTTATGGTGACAACTACATATATTTTTATATAAATTCCATGTTGCGGTAACCTTGCTTGCTAAACAAGTACATTTTTGTTAGTTATGTTTTGTATGTAGCAATTTTCTCTCTATATTAGAAAAGAAATGAGAGGTAATTCAGGTTTTTATTACTTTTAATATCAGCTTTTAAACATTTCAGTATTTTGGATACTGAAGTATCATTTCTCTCTGTTTCATGATAGGATAACATCCTTCCTTCTCAACCACTGTCAGAGTTCTGTGTATCAGCAGTTAAGTATAGCCTGTAATTTAACCAGCAATAACCTGTGGCATTTGTTTGCCACAGGGATGGAATTCAGTTCTTTAATTAAGCACATGCATTTCAGTGTTTAAGCTTCCCTTTTATGTAGATCGAGTCCATGGACCTTAGAGAGCTGTTCTTTTGGCCATATGTAAATGTCTGCTTCAAGATAAGAAAAACAGTAGCTCTTTAGTCTTGCACAATATAAAAGGAGTTTGGGTACATTGCCCACATGTTGATATCTGCACTGTAGACACCTGCAGTTAGGTGACAAGCCTGAAGGATTTCACCCTTGTGTCATATTTCTGAGCCCTTGCCAAGAGGTTGTCAGTTTGAACACAAACTAAAAATGTATCCTTTTCTAATGAGAAAAAAATAACATATATATACATGGGAATTCTTAAGAATAACCTCATTTTATGATTATATGTTATTTTCTAATGGTTAGAAAAAAATATGATTAAACTATAGAAAGACCAATTCGAAGAGGATGACCAGTTTTGTGTTTAGAATACATAATTTAAACCCGATGACTGAAAAATATGTCCTGATTACATTTTGTCCTTCCAGACCAGAAAAAGTAATTATCTCTAGTAAATCCAGGATAAAAAAATTATGTTAGAAAGCTTCATTGTTTTCTGAAACATTCTTGTCATCAGAGCAGATGGCCTCCTGTCTCACCAATTACACTGAATTTCCCTTCATGCTTTCAGGAATCCCAGTATGAGGGAAAGAAGGAAGTGAATATATGTAAAAGGAGAACCCTTTTAAGGGAGGTCCCAATCAGCTCCCATAAAATCAAGTTGTACATATATTGTACAAATGCTAAATATTTTTAATGGCAAAAGAGGAACAGGTATCTTAAAGTTCCCTTCCTGCTCATTGTTAATGTGCACATAACAAAACAGGTCAAAGACCATTCTGCCCTCCGTGTCTTGCAAGGGGGATATACAAGTGCATAAAAATCCCAAGCAAAGAAGTGGCTGTAAAATATGTAAACATACAGTGCTTAAACATACGCTAGTTTCTATTCTATTAAAAACTTTAAACTGCTGAAATCAAACTTGTTGCATAAAACGGCAGTATCTCCTCCCAGCAGGCTGTGATTTCTCGGCAGTTTTCCTTTGTGAGAGGCTCACAGTAATCCTCCTCCTTTTTCTTCAAATAGTGGATATACCAAAAATCAATATAACTTTTTGATTCTGTTGGACCCTGACTGCTATAGTCTTTGCCTTGGACTCCACACGTTTGTATTCACATAAACAACGTGCGATTAGAGGTACTAACATGAACTCTGCAGAACCAGTCAGTACTGAAAATGGCTTGACAAAGTCACCTGCTTCTGTAAAAATCCTTACTTGTACAGACTGGTGTTTTAGAGAGTTTTAAATGATGGGTTCTTTTTCATTCATTTATCTTCACGGTAGGCAAATAATGGGTTCAGTGCATAGTCTCTTATGTGCTACAATCTGTAACTATCACTCAAGTAGGCAATCATGATAAGCAAAGCCAGTTGCATATGGCAACAATAATAATGGTAATTATTTTTCTTTCTTCTCCTATAATTTAAAAGCATGATTCATTTTTCTTTCTTGCAAATGAAAGTACTGAGGTTATGAAGTATGATATTTTTGTGCTGCAATTACAGGCAGTTGGACATTGGTCATTTCAATGCATTTCTCCTTTCAGACTCTCAGAAAAGATACTGCTTTTGAAAATAATACATGTTACTTGAAGCTTGTATTTACACATGAAACAAAGACCCTAATTTTAGGAAATCTTGTCATACTAAATGTGCTGATTTTGGTTGGGCTTATTTTCTTCACAGTAGGCTGCGTTTTGGATTTGTGCTGAGGAGAATGGCGATAATACATTGATGGTTTCGCTTCTTGCCAAGCAATGATTACATTAAGCCAGGGGCTTTTTCAGTTTCTGATGCTGCCCCTGTGTTCCCAGCTTCTTCTCTACAAGAGGCTGGGAGAAGACACAGCTTGGACAGCTGACCCAAACTGATCAAAGGGGTATTTCATGCCATAAGACATCATGCTCAGTATATAAGTTGGGGGAAGTTGATCAAAGGGTCTGGCTCTTGGGTATCTTGGGTCTCAGGCTCTGGCTCGCTCTGGCTCTTGCTGCTCAGGGACTGGCTGGGCGTTGGTTGGCAGGTGGTCGGCAGTTGTATCATTTGGGTTTCTTTCCTATTGTTTTTGCTACATATGAGTAGTAGTAGTATTTTCATTACATAGTATTATTATTATTATTATAATGATTTTTTAAAAATTTCAATTATTACACTGTTCTTATCTCAACCCATGCATTTTCTTTTGTTTTCCTCTGATTCTTTCCACCACCCCACTGGGTGGAGTGGGGAGGTGAGTGGATGGGAGTGTGGTGCTTAGTTGCTGAACAGCGTTAAACTATGACAGTAGAAAATACCCCTATGTCTGTCTGTCTAAATTAGGCAGACCAAAATCTCCTTCTTGAGATCTCGAGATCATCTGACATTCTGTTGACTATACTGGAAATTCAACTGCTTCTATTAACATAAATGATTCCCTATTTCTATGTGCACATGGAATAATATTTACTTCTTCCACAAAGGGCTGAAAACTGTCACTGATGGAAGTAACTCCTACATCCTCTAAGTGAATAGAGTCCATGATTTCATAAGACGTGAAGTGAAGGTGACAATCTAATTTTTCCTTTACTATTGGTCCTTATTATGTCATGGTAAGCACTGTGTTTCACCATTTATCCACTTACCTAGCTCAAAAAGGTTACAAAAATAGTAAGGTGAGATTTTGTTTTGACACTGATTTGTCATGCTAGCAATTAAAATTCACGGTTGTGTTTATTAAAGCTTTTATCAATGTACCACGGCATGGTCAAAATAATACGTGTTTTTGTAAGAGCTGATCAAGCTCATATTGGAAATGGTGTTGGAATACATTACCTGAGTCCTCGTCTGCACATCCAAAGAATGGTGGGTTTAAATTATTTATATACATGATGTGGCACTTGCAGTTGAGCTTCCCTTTGATCACTGATACCAAGTTTGTGCCTACTTTATTATTATGATAATCACCTAATAGTTAAAATCCCTCTGCCTTTTAGATTTGTCCAAACTGCTATATGAATTTATCAAATTATGTATTCTGATGACTGTTGTCTTTCTCATGGAATGAGTGAATTCTCAAGTGTACAGCATTTAAGAGTCTCAGATACTAGGGCCTTAGCTTGGTATACTATTCAGTAACACAGTCTTGGAGGCTCAGTTCAATACATTTTTTTTCTTTCTCTTAAATGTGGTTTTTTTTTTTTTTTTTGATATATTGTATCCTGCACTTTGCACCATTCAATAACAGGTGCCCCACAGAGGTAATTGCAAAGTAACATTTTAGTGCACTTTGTACAACAGCCATTCAACATTCACTAGTGTTAGAATTGCTTTCATCTGTGTTTGCTCCTGAACTGCTTATTTGTTATTTTTGTTGCAGTAAGAATGACTGCCTCACAAGTTTGTTTTGTTTTGTTTTGGGTTTTCATATTAGAAATGAATATCTAAACATTAATTTTGCTTTACATTTCATTTTTACTGCTTTTTTTTACTTTTTTTCCAAGTTAGAACAATTCTGCAGGTACAGAATAGCTTAGTATTTTGATTATGTTATTTTTTTTCCCCTAGTGATTTGTTCTCTCTCCCTTTCATATATGGTGTGTTGGGTCCTTCTTTTGTTTTATTTCTGGAATTAATATAATGTTACTGTTGTTTTGAAATCACTCCCTTGGACAAATTCCATTTTTGGTAAGGCATGATAGCAGAACATTGAGAGTGATGTGTCATATTAGGATATTCCTATTTGACATAGAAGCCTATTTCTTACTTGTTGCGTGAGCTGTTCCTGTCTTTTGGCACTCCTGCGGAGAGCTGATTTATCACACTGTATTGTCTTGAGATCCCTCTGACTGCTAGTTGGTGCTGAAGACATGTTAATACCTGAGTATTACTGTTGCACCTAAAGATACTGGTGTAATTGCTGTAAAGATATTAAACAGCTAGAAATGAGATGGGAAATTATTTTCTGAGTTTCACCCTCCTCCATTGAAAATAGTTTTCAACTTCCATTCTCAAAAATAAACATTAGAGTGCAGGAAAGCTGATGCTTTTGTATCACTTGAGAGTGAAAAGGTTTTCTTCACAGTTCTGTGATGATGAAGGTCCATGCCCTTTTTGTTACTCACAAAGGTGGTGTTGCTCTATTTGTAAGTCAAAACACTAAAAGTTATATGAATGTTCTGAGATGACCGTATATCCTTGAAAGTTATGTGTAAACTCAAACACACATATGGTTTTCAGGAGGAAGGCAGGGAAGGAAAAAGTGATTAAGATGGCACGAATTTGATTCCACGTGTCTCCCAGTGTTGGGATGACTAGGGGGGTAAATGGAAAAGAACAGGTCACCAGCCACATAGTTCTTTTTGTCAGTAATTTAAGTAAAACCCCAATAATCTGTTTCCTGGTTTGTTTTATTTTTCACTAACTAGCTTACCAAAGTTATTAAAGGCTAATCAGAGTCCCATTCATTTAGCACAAATGATCCTCAGTTTTTGTGTAGTGTCATTTTAAACAGGATTTGTGCTTAAATGAAAAGCTTTTGATTTCTCTTAATGTGAATAACAAAAGGAAAATAGTGTACATTGCACAGAGCTTTCTGTAACTAAATTTAAGGTTCAAATTTGTGTACAACTAAAGAATGAGCTAATTAAAAAAATTAAACCCCTAACATTTTTTTTTTTTTTCCTTCTGTTGCTTAAAAGCACTGTACTGTATGCAGTGAGGAAACATATGCTTTGATGCAACACAGAGATACTCTCAATTCTTATCCTTCTACTGCAGACGACAGTGGCACGGAAAACAAGACAGCCTTTTGTAGTTACTTAGGCGGATAGTGACACTAACCGAAGTATTCATTATGGTGCAGATGCTCTCTACAAAACCCTATTTTGCACCTAAATTGCTTGCTGCTAGAGTTGGTAAAAACTGCTTGTGTTAGGGTTTTTTAGCAAAACAGGAAGATTGTTCTATCTTCTCATTTTTTTGTACAATATTAAGTGAAGGAGAGTTTTGAGATTTTGGAAGAGTTACAGCTATGACAAACAACATGATATGGGGCACAGATTTTGTGATGCTTACTTTAGTAAAACTGATCTACTTTACTATTTGCAAAGCTGTGGAAAGGAAATTATTTTTTCCTATCTATAATTTATAATTTATACTCATTGACTCTCTTAAAAATGGATTTTTATTTTATTTTTTGATACTTCCTTTCAAACTTCCCATAACTGGCTATAGGTCTCGAACAAAACAAGCATTTTTTGTCCCCCAACCCCATGGAAGTAGTAGCAATTCTGAAAGTGAAAAGAAGCTTTCTGATGCCCTTAGTTCCCAATCCCAATTTGGAAAAGGAAGAGAATATCTACTGATATATAATAGGACAGACTAGATAGTTGAAGGGGGCTTCAGGGCCCTGATGCATTAGTCACAATGGTGTTCAACAAACCTCTCATTAACTTTGGTGAGCTCCACAGAATGATAGAAGTCAATCTGTGAAGGTGGGACATTTTTTCTTTTTACAGTACAGAGGAAGTACCACATTAGTTCTATAGATGGATGCAACATATTGCATAATGTATGACAGTGGATACATTGCCAGATTTCTAACTAGCTACATGGTTTGGGCGAACGTGTCATCTAAAATGGCTTGGGATTTTTTGGGGGGCATGTGTGCTTTTTCATTGTTATAAATAAAGGCAAAAACCACCTTAAATGTATTATCTTTCTCAATTTTATTAAAGGGGGAGGAAGCTGTCAATGCCTAATTTCATATATTAATTGGAAAACTTACTTAATCTCTGTGGTGGAGGGAGACGAAAACTGGTATAGGAAGTGCGCTGAATTTTGAGTGAATGCCAGTTTAACAACTGTCTTGTCTCTGGATACTTTCAGTAGAGGATTGTTTTGGGGAGTGGTATTGTTGATTACTTTCACTGCTGGCCTTCCCGTTTGGACAATCGGTTGTGCAACAGCAACAATGCTACTTAGTGTATAATCAACTAGAAATGAATTTAGGAATTGAGCTTGCAAGTGCACTGCCTAATGGGATATGGATTTATGTAAGGAATATTTCCTCTTGTGATTGAAGAACCATACCCTTTATTTCTCACGTGGAATAATATTTGGACTTTGTAGAGATGCATACAAGCCTTAGCTACTTGCAGTACAAGCAGTATTATTCATTCTGTCTTTTACACTTACAGATCAGGTTGACAATGAAGCAAAATGCAAATGATTTGTGTGCAAGAGACTATAAAACTGGAAGGACATATCCTACTAATAGATTTTTTTTTAAATTATACCAGTATTCACTGGTATTTATCACATTAGAAATTGTAAGAATATTGCTAGTCTGATTAGACTTTAATACAGTGCAGTGAATCTTACTTAAACTAAGTTTTGGGACTGCCGTAGCTCATTTAGCTACAATCTGCTAACTGCACATGAATACATACATGTTCAGTATTGTGAAAGATAAATATCTGTTTGAAGATCAAATTGTAGTCATACTGGCTTGTTCTGTTCTTGTACAGCAACAGAGCTACTATTTACTTAGTCTCTTTACAAAATGTATTTTGCAGTGCATTTCAGTTTGCTATAAAATATTTGTATTCTAAATGTCTTCTGAAATATTAAGCTAGTTTGTTTTGCAAATATTTTATAAGCAGCTTTGAATAAGCTTGATTACTATTAAAAAGGTTGGCTTAATCATATGAAGAGAGATTAAGTATAAGAATTTGATCAGTCTTTACATTTGAACAGTTTTCCCAGATTTGCACTGTAAATTAACAGAAGTGGTTCGGGAGGAAGTTGCATTAATTGAATCTATTATCTGCATCCAAGCAAATACTATTTGTGGTGGGTAGACCTTGGCTGGCTTCCAGATGCCCACCAAGCTGCTCTCTCCCTCCCCTTCCTCAACAGGACAGAGGGAGAAAATAAGATGAAAAAGCTTATTGGCTGAGACAAAACCAGGGAGATCGCTGATCAATTACTATCACAGGCAAAACCAACACAAATTGGGGAAAATTAATTTAATTTCTTGCCAATTAAAAGTAGAGTAGAATGTTCAGAAACAAAGAAAAAAACTATAAACACCTTCCTCTCTGGTCCCCACCCCTTCTTTCCAGGCTCAACTTCAATCCTTCATTACAGACTCTTCTACCCCCTCACCCTGAACAGTACAGAAGGACAGGGAATGGGCTTGTGGTCAGTCCATAACACTTCACCTCTGCCATTCCTTCTTCTTCATACTTTTCCTCTGCTTCAGCTTGGGTCCTTCACATGGATTGCAGTCATTCAGAAGCAGCCACCTTCTGTGTGGGCTCCTCTTCACCAGTTGCGGCCCCTGCCAGGAGCCTGCTCTGGCGTGGGCTTTCCATGGACTGTAGCTTCCTTCAGGGCACACCCACCTGCTTCATGTGGGGGCCTCCATGGGCTGCTGGTGGGTCTCTGCTGCACTGTGGACCCCCGTGGGCTGCAGGGGACAACCTGCACCACCGTGGTCTTTACCACAGGCTGCTGGGGAAACTGCTACAGCAGCACCTGGAGCACCTCCTCCCCTTCCTTCTCCAGCCCTGGTGTTGGAGGGGCAGTTTCTCCTTCATTTTTCTCCCTGCTGTCTCTCACAGCTGCTTCCCAGTGTTAACCTTTAGCCCATGTCTAGCCCTTTCTTAAATACATTTTCCCTACGGTGCCACCTTCTTGGCTGCAGGTCTCAGCCATGCTTAGTCATGAGGTTTAGTTTCAGGTGATCCTGTGTGGAGCAGGGAGTGGTACTCAGTGATCCTTATGGGTCCCTCCCAACACGAGATATTCTATGATTATATTATTGTATTACATTAATAAAAGGTAGAGGAATATTTCCAGACTGACACACTTTGGACAAGGTATTTAGGAGAAAGGGAAGAAAAATGTAGACTTTGATATCAAATGAGACCTTAAAAGGCCTAAGTAGGAAATCAGCTCTATATTCAGAAGTGAAAATGAAATTAATGTTTCAAACTTAGAAAATCCAATACCTATCACAAAAACATCCCATAGTTAACATCATTGACAGTCTCTTCTGAGTAAAGGCTCAGCAATTGAATATCACCTCAGGATAGACAGTATCAATAAACATTTGAGAAACAGCTTACTGTTCCTGTTAGTACTAATTAATGATAGATATAGTCTGTCAATATAATGATAACACTAACAAAATACTTTGTATGCAAGCAAACTTATTAAAAAAGGAAAAAAGGAGTGAAGCAGTAACTGGAGTTACAGTAGATATCATTAAGATCTAGGTGGCATTTAGATGGTCTCATAGTATGATCTCACCAGTACTGTGGAAATTACTGAGTGAGCAGTTCCTCTAAACTGATCTAATAAAGGGAATAAGCAAGATTACTGTACTGTGCATATATTTGTATGTTTGTGTTGGCTGATTGGTGCATTCTCCATGTTAGTTTACTGGGCGTGGATTCAGTGCAGCAGCAGAGACCTGTTCAAAGATAATCACATTTCTGTAGGTGTTGATACAATGGAAATGCATTACCTCTTATCAGTCCAAGTGTCACAGTTGGGGAAAACAGTACTGTGTGAACTCATACTTTATTAACACCAGGTAATACACAGGGGAACAGTTGTCCTAAGTGCTGTGGCCATGAAAACTGGTTGTCATCAAATACAAAACAAAAAGCATTAGGAAACAGGCTTTATCATCAGCAATCATGAGACCATTTATTAGAATACATGCAACACTCACTGTGCAAAACTGTGATGTCTAAACCCAAACTTGTATCACAGTAGCACAAAATACTGCAAAAATGAAATGCGGCAGTATTTCAGTGGTATGCAGTTAACTACTGAGAAAAAAGTTTATGCCCTCAAACTTTCTGGTCTGAAAAGTGATATATCCTTTTTGAGCATATGGAATGTTTCCTATTTGAGACAGGCTGTTTCCTTTTAGTCTCAGCCCTGGGAAATCCTCCGAGTCAGTGGCCTGCGGACAACAACACAGAGCAATTCATTTGCTGCAGGCATCATCATAATTTGTTCTCCTTGTCAGTTTGTAAGCAGTGCATTCTGCAGGCACAAGAAATACCAGTCTGGAAAGTAATATGTTGCTCTGAAATCTTATAAACAGAAATCTCATATCTATGAGGACTATTTGTTACCTAAAGAACTCATCTGTCTAGTCTTTTGCTCTCTGTAAATGTAGGAAATTGTAGAAAAAGGCAGCATAGTATGGCACATTAAACTGCTTTTCACTCCCATAATGTGCACGTGAAATCTATGTGGATGACACAACCCACTTTTGAAACTATCATATATTTTAAGGGCACAAATTTTGCTCAACAAAATCCTGGCATTGTCATGAGGAAGTCAGTCAGTGGTTGAAGAATAAGAACCAAAGGGGAAGTATATAATTTGCATGAAGCCATAGCAAAACTGTTTAGTGCTATGGATTGAAGGGAAGTATCAGTAATAAGCTGTGCTATACAATTTTTAATTTAGTTTTGGTTTCAGGAGATAATATAAGCAAATATAAATATGTCCTGGTAAGGTATGGTTACTTGTTAGGTTTGTGGTTAGGTTTGTTAGGTTCTCTGCAGAAAGAGAAATGTTACGCTTCTCTGTATTTAACTGACATACATGGTAAAAACAAACAAACAAACAAAAAAAACAACACAAAAAGCCTGATAAATATTCTGATTCTAAATTCCTTCAAAAATAAGCACATAATTAAAAAAAATGCATTCATAGAAGATGACTTGTCAAGATTCATCACATATATAACAAATCAGTACTTTGATAGTAATATGGTTGAATAGACATTTATATATCTCTTTATAAAGCAGGTTAATTACTACTTTTGAAAATTAGTTTTCAAATTTTGTCTTCAAAATGTATAACCAAACCAATGTTGATACACTTTATTAAATAGATGCTCCATTCTCATGTAAATGTACTTTAATGCGTTCATTTCTTTAAATGACTTTCCAAGACCTTACATCCTAAAAGTAATATTAGCTTATTTGTTGGCATAAACCCAGCATATTTGCCAGTTTTTTAATGCTCATAAATTTTCTTGTCTTTTGCACTGCTCAACCCTCGTCTTTGTCTTGTGGGTCTTTTCTTTAAAAGCAGACAAATGAAAGTTTTGGGGAAGATCTAGACATTCCCTAGAAGTGTTCTGTGATTCTAGGACCCAACATAAGTTGTTTGCAAAATTCATTATCTCCATCCCTGTAGATCACACGTTGTAGAGCAAATGGAGATACCTCTTTCTCCTTCCTACCCTAGAGCTGGTGATAATTGTACGAAGTGCTGTTTTGGTAGTGGGACATTGATGAGTCACCTCTGCTTCCCCTTTTCCCTGCGCCTTTTTTGTCTTGGGGACTAGTTCAGCTTGATCTATAGACTACCTCCTGCACTGACATAAACAGCTGAAGGAGGAAAAGAACAAACAACAAACTGAATCTGTAAAGATAGCTCTAAAACAATCCTTTTATCTATAATTTTTTAAACACAACATATAGACCCCAGTTTTTCATGTATGATAATGTTTTGATTAGAAGCTTCTCTTCTTGTAACTTCCTTGGCACTTCAACTGATCAGAATCATTAAAAATAATCACTATCCATATCTAGTGTTATTTGACATCTGATTGCCATATAAATCTGTTCATAGGTACACTGACCCATAACCTGGGGTGTGCAAATCACTAGATTTTGTAGGGACTAGAGACTTTTACTGATAGAAGTGCTGTAAGTTAATTTGAGATAAAAGTATTTCTTTCCTTTCTTTCCCTCCTGTCGGTGGGATGTATATTTGAAGTGAAGAAAAAGGTGTCCTACCCTTCTTCCATATTGTGTAAAGTATGATTTTTCTAGGTACATCTCCCCTTATGAGCTTCTTGGTTTTAATTTCCTGACCCTCCCCAGTTCCTCTTCCCGTCTTCTTAAATAATCCCATGGTTTTCACCTCATGCCGTAAAATATTACACAGTTGTACTCAGCATTTCTTCTAATGGAATTGTGCCCTTCTGTGTTTCCCATTAGTATGTAGGTCTGTGGCTGTGACAGCCCAGCTTGAACACAGAAACACTGCTTCTCAGTCCGTCATGACTACAACAGAAAGAACCAGTTTTAAATATCTGAATTAAGGTCTTACTTTCTTCTTTCCTGTATGAATAGTTACTAGCTAACAGTAAGTGTATTATAGCTTCTATGAAAATTTTTGCCTTGATTGTGGTGAGAGCTAAGCAGACATTTTGAAGTGCAAATAATGAATGACTATGGTAAAACCACAGTGGTAAGGTTGAAAGAGGTTACGAAGTTCAAATTCTGTTACCTTAAACTGTACTTTTCTTCTTAGCTGCCTTGCACTGACTCTGCCTTGCAACAGAACTATTTACTCAGGTCTGTGCTAAATTAGTTCTGTTTGAGATTTAATGTCAAAGCACGCAGATCTGTGCAAACAAAAATTGCAGAGCAATATATGAATAAATTTAACATTACTTTTTAGTGAGAATATGCAAACTTCAGTGGCAGACCTGCATCACAGAAAGGCTGCTGTTCCTAACACTAACCATTGTTACATTCTTTTTTTATTCATCCCCTGATTTAACACACTTAAAACATGCAGAGATATAATAATCTGCTTTCCAAGTAAGTCTCATACTGATTTGGAACAGTCAGATATCATCATAACCCTGGAACATGACATCCAATAGTATCATGGACCCACTTCAGGAAATTTTTTTATTATAATAATAATTTGATTGATGCTGTCTATTCTTCTCCACATCCATTTGACTATTGCTGCCCTCTATTATATCCTTCACTAGAGGACCTTCTCTAGACCTCTGCACCTCTGTGCTACAATTCAACACTTTGGACTAGTACATTATCGTAGCTGACAGCTTTTCCCCATTCTTCTGTTTAAGAACTCCTTTACAAACTTTCTGAAGCCTTGTTTGAAGTGCCAGCCATCTGATTCCCTTACAGTTCAGCTGCAGTTAGTCCCTCCTTTAATATTCCTTAATTTCTGAAGTGCTTCCTGTTCTTGATTAATTTGAATGCTTTTGACTTTCACTCTTTCTTCAATTGCAGATTAATGCGTTGCCTCTGTACTTCTGGTTTTGGCCCTATGTGTGGTACTGAAAGTATGTCAGTAAATGGTACTGTTGAGGACTTGGTCTTCAGTTTTCTTCCTAACAGCTGAAATGTTATCTCCAGAGGCCCGGCCCGCCCCCCCCTTTTTTTTTTTCATTGTTTTTGGTTTTAAAACCTACATTTACCATTAATACTCATTCTTCTCCAGCAATTTTCAGAGATGTTATCTAGACAACTCACAGGGTTCACCACAGACAGATAATTTGGGGTGGTTTCTTCTCTGCCATCACACAGTGAACTATTTGCCCTCCGTTTCAGCCTACCTGTAGTCCCTGTAGGGATACCTTCTCCCAGGGAGAGAATGACTGCAATGAAGAGGATTTAGCACTGGGATTACGTTTCTCCTCAATAGCTCACTGCTCGTCTGGTTCACTGCTCTGTGTTGCTAGCTCAGAGATGAGATTGCTACCAGGTTTTTGCTATGGGCTTCCAAGGAGGACGTGTTCCTCAGCAACAGTGGAGATCAACCTTCAGAGTAGTGTTGATAAACCTGTCTCCCTGAAATTCTGCAGTTCAACAACTTGGTCTTGAGAGTCAAGACTTTGTCTCAGGGCTATGGGCTGCCTATGCACTGCATATCCATCTGGTGCCTGCCCCAAAGCAGGTAATCACGTAGATGTACGATGGCTACTAAATGCAGGTCACTGGCAACTGTACTCCGTCTTGCTGGGAGTCTGCTGGAGGGTATGAATGACTTAATGTACTTCTGCGTCTGATTGATTCCATTGACTTCTCTTCATGTGACTAGCCTCTGCGTTTAAAGAGGGAGAATGTTTTTGCTGAAGTCTGTTTTCCCAGTTCCCAGGCTCTGGGAGTGCTGGAGCACTTCTTACTGAAAGAAGTAAGAAGGTAGGTTCTTTGCCTGCCTTTACATTTCTGGCAGCTTATCAGAGGAGGATCAATATGAACAGCTAGCTCTCATATATTCTCTTTATTAAAAAAAAATCTGTTTCCCTTAAAAGTCCTTTCAATCTTATTAGCTCTGTTACGGTCAAGGAGACATAAAGCCTGTGATCAGGAAGACATATGGCTCATACTGTGTAAGACTGGTGAAGGAATATGCAGATATTGAAGTCACCTGGGATTTCAGGAGTATTTCTTATTTTCTCAACCATTACTTTTATGAAGTGGGACACTATGGCTGAGAATCAAATGAGCAGTCAACCGCTCCTGGAATCCTTCATATGTTTTCAGTGAAGAATATACACTTACTGAACCTTGTAAGAAGACTACCAGATAAGCCAGAATATGAACCACAGAATACTTAAGATCAGTTCGGAGACAGTCCATATTTTTGTTCACACATGGATTTCCATGTATTTAGTGAAAAAAGGTTAAGATCAGAAAGAACTTAGGGTGTTCAAGTCTATTAAGAATTTCCTATTAGAAGTTCAGTAGCTGCAGGCTGTAGCTGGAAAAATGCTAGGAAAGTCCAGCCATGATATTCTAATTCCGGTATAGCAATGCAAAGAAATAACATTGTTTATCTAAATATCACTAGAATACTGTAAAAAAAAAAAAAAAAAAAAAAAGAAAATAGATAAAACTGGTGAAAACCTTGATTTTTCAAGGATCAGTTAGTTACTACCTATAATATTAAGGTTGCATTTGTTATTACTTATACTGGCATTCTAGGCAGGTCCTTCAAGAAATCACTTTCTGTGTTTGTTTTATTCTCTTTCATCCCTTTGAAGGAAGTCTTGTTTGAGGAAGTTCCTAAGATCAGAGTGTGAAGCTAGGATTTAGCTGGTAAGGTGCAGACATCTCTCTTTAGGTAGTTTCCAGAACATACTCTAATAATCAGGGAGCAGACGTGCCTCCTTTGGCAGTTCCAGGGCACTGGGTTGGTCAGATTAAAGTGTCTATTTCTGTTAGATGACTGCAGTTCAACTCAGATGACTTGGAAATTGTGGGCAGTGGACAAGTAAGGGGAAAGAAGTGTTTATTAAGAACCTAGAGGAAATGTAGCTGGGCATGGAGGTCTATAAAATAAATACATTTTGAAAAGTGGAGCAAGTGGAACATACTCTTTTTCAGATTCAGTGGTCTTAGATGTTATTTGTAACAAAAACCCTCAAACAATTTTGAGAAAATGTTTTAGCATTTTTAATTGTTGATGATTCATGAAATACCAGAAAAGAAATCTTACTCAGTTTTCATAGAATCATAGAATGGTTTAGGTTGGTTTAGGTTTAGGTTCTAGGCTGCCAGCGCACATTCCCGGCTCATGTCCAGCTTCTCATCCACCAGTACCCCCAAGTCCTTCTCCTCAGGGCTGCTCTCAATCCATTCTCCACCCAGCCTGTACTTGTGCTTGGGATTGCCCCAACCCAGGTGCAGGACTTTGCACTTGGCCTTGTTGAATCCCATGAGGTTGGCAGAGGCCCACCTCTCCAGCCTGTCAAGGTCCCTCCAGCATGTTGATGGCACCACACAGCTTGGTGTCATCAGCAAACTTGCTGAGGGTGCACTCGATCCCACCATCCAAGTTACTGACAAAGATGTTGAACAGCACTGGTCCCAGTATGGATCCCTGAGGAATGCCACTTGTCACTGGT
The DNA here is from genome assembly GCA_027574665.1 of Rhynochetos jubatus. NCBI lineage: Eukaryota > Metazoa > Chordata > Aves > Eurypygiformes > Rhynochetidae > Rhynochetos > Rhynochetos jubatus. The sequence goes on along the minus strand of CM050649.1, from coordinate 82,605,665 downwards.
CTCCACTCAGGCATTGAACCATTGACCACAAATTTTTGTGTGCAACCATCCAACCTGTTCCTTATCCACAGAGCAGTCCATCTGTCAAATGCATGCCTCTCCTGTTTAGAGACAAGGATGTCATTCGCGACAGTGTTGAAGACTTTGCACAAGCCCAGGTAGAGGACATCAGTTGCCTTTCCTTTATCCACCAAGGTCGTGACCCCGTCATAGAAGGCCACCATATTCATCAAGCACGATTTGTCTTTGGTGAAGCCATGTTGGCTGTCACCAGTCACCTCCTTGTTTTCCATGTGCCTTTGCATGATTTCCAGGAGGATGTGCTCCATGATCTTGCTAGGCACAGAGGTGAGATTGACTGGTCTGTAGTTCTGCAGATCCTCCTTTTTTCCCTTTTCCCTTTCCCTGGCCTTGATATCCCTGGCCAGGTTTAATTCTATGAGGGCTTTAGCCTTCCTAACTTGATCCCTGACTTCTCCGACAGTTTCTCTGTAATCATCCTAGGCTACTTGTTCCTGCTTCCACCCACTGTAGGCTTCCTTTTTGCGCTTCAGTTTGTCCAGGAGCTGCTTGTTCATCCACACAGGACTCCTGGCATTTTTACCTGCCTTCCGTCTCATTGGGATGCATTGCTCTTGAGCTTTGAGGAGGAGATCCTTGTATATTCGCCAGTTTTCTTGGGCCCCAACTCCCTCCTGGGCTTTTGTTGCTGTTATTGCTACTAAATAGGCTAATTTTGCTGTCTTTTATCTAAATGAGCCTCAAAGCATACTGAGAAAATGGAAGAGTCCTGTGTTAGGAGTAGAATTCATGGGAGTGCCTATATTTTGTGGATTCTGATTGCAGTAGTTAAATTTAGAGGCTATGTCTTGTAATACTTTAAAAAATGTTATAGACATCTATTCTCATATTCAAAAAAATGGGTGTGTTTATAGGGACCAGGTCCACACATTACAGGAAATTAATTTTATTACTATATATTATTTCTAGAATTTATAACTAAAAACTTACTTGATTACTTTCAAGGATATTGTTAATAAGACATTCTGGTATTGTAGGTCAACATGGAATACCATCTGTAGACCCTGAGATTGTGTTCTTTACCACTGTATTTCTATATTTTAGAGAAATGGTTGGCTCAGGCAAAAACCTTAATGTTATAAAATTCTTTTTAATGTTGCTCAACTGTTTTCTTTTTTCCCCTTCCTTTCCTTCTCCCACTCACTTTTTTTTTTTTGCCTATTCATTTAAAATAGTTTCAAGCACTACAATAATTATTTTTGAGTCTTACCTTTATTGCTTTCTAACTTTTATGACAGTTCCATTATTCAGGGTGTGAAGTATGCAAGTTTCTTCAGGATAAGGAAAATAGTATATTGGTATTGTGTGCATTTCAAGAAGAAAAAAAAAAGGAATCATATAATTACTGTGATATTGAATGCAAAGTTGTAGACTGGACTCAAACTATCTTGACTCATTTGAATTGATTGCTGAGACTTTCTCTGTAACAAAGGGAAAAAGGCATCTCTAGAGGCAATTCAGTCCTGAGATGGTCCGAATCATACTCTAGAATGTCTCATTTTTCTATTTTGGCATTGTAGAATGACCACAGTCCAAACCAAGATATCTTTCTTGTATGTATTTGGCCAAAGACACCGAATCTCATTGATTGTGAGCAACACCAAATTCCGTTTGCATCTGTTCATGTGGACCTTAGGCAGCTATCTTTCAAGAACAGAATGACCACTTTTCAGCATCACAAAACCCCTGTAGGTTCTTAAAACCTATTAGCAGCTTCCTATACATACATACAAACTTCATTAAAACCCCGTGATGATTTCTTGGGAGTGTTTTGAATGTACTTAATTAACTCAGGATATATTTTCGTGACACAAGGCTTTTGCAAAAATACCAGTCTTAAGGGTTTCCATCTGCTGGACATCTCAGTGCTCTTTTCCTCATTCTTGTTTTCGAAGTGTTTTGTAAAGCTGCTTTGGGGTGATTTGGAAGGAGTTTAAAAAACCAAACCAAACAAAAAAAAATCTCACACAAAACCCCCCACAAAACAATAACAACCACAAACCACCACATAATAGTCATAACAACAAAAGTTTACAATAGCAATCCAGTGATGTATTTATTTATTTAAACTGGGACGTGTCATCTGTTTTTCAAGAAAGAATAATTTAATTATCAGCAAAGAGTAAGCAAAGAGAAAATGTTGTGTCACTCCACTAAGATTTTGTATAGTGTAAACACTATTCACCTAAAACGATGGAACACAAATAGGCTCTTTACTAGAAGGAATCTAAATTTAGTCCTGTGTGCTTTGCTGGCAGTAACATGAGGTGATCATTTTCCATGTTGCTGAAGTGCTTTAGTCACCTTAAAAAGCTTGCTGACATTTTAAATTAACAGACTGCTGAAAAAGATAGAAGCTGTTCATACACAACAGCTCTGTAGCTAACATTTTTCTTTTTCAAAGGGCAAACAAAAAATTAGGGTTATGAAAGCAACTCCACTGAGAAGTTAATGGTTTTGAATACAAAATGTATCTGAATTGTAGAAACTGTCTGTTATTTAAATGTCAAGAAACAAGAGGTAAAAATAAAGTAACAAAGTGGGGATCCAAATCAAAATGGATAAATAAAAATGAAAAAGTCTGTTGGAAGTAAAGGACCTGATAGAATACTGTTGGAAAGTGCAGGGATTACATGTAATTGCCAGAAGATAAGCTGAATTAAACTTGCAGAGAATAATAAAACAAATAGCAACAAAAGTCTTCAGCAAGATTAGTAAAAAGACAGTTAGAGAAAACTAAGCTTTGGTACAGTCGTTTCCACTAACAGAGGTAATGTGGCATAAAGAAACTAGAGAGGAGTTACTTATGGGAATGAGGTAACGGAAATAAAATCATAGAATAGTTTAGGTTGGAAAAGACCTTTAATATCATCAAGTCCAACCATTAACCCAGCACTGCCAGGTCCACCACTAAACCAGGACCTAGCACCACCTCCATATGCCTCTTAAATAGCTACAGGGATGGCGACTCAACCATCTGCCTGGGCAGCCAATTCTAATGCTTGATAATGCTTTCAGTGAAGAAATCTTTCCTAATATCCAATCTAAACTTCCGCTGGTGCAACTTGAGGCCATTCCTTCTTGTCCTATCACTTGTCACTTGGGAGAAGAGGCCAACAGCCACCTCTCTGCAACCTCCTTTCAGGTAGTTGTAGAGGGTGGTTAAGGTCTCCCCTGAGCCTTCTTTTCTCCAGGCTAAACAACCGCAGCCCCCTCAGCCTCTCCTCACAGCACTTGTGCTCCAGACCCTTCCCCAGCTCTGTTGCCCTTCTTTAGACACATTCCAGCACGTCAGTATCTTTCTTGTACCCGAAGTACAGCCTCACCAGAGTACAGGGGGACAATCCCTCCCCTAGTCCTGCTGGCCACACTGTTCCTGATGCAGGCCGGGATGCGATTGGCCACCTCGGCCACCTGAGCCCACTATTGGCTTATCTTGAGCAGCTGTCAGTCAACACCCCCAGGTCTTTTTCTGCAGGGCAGCTTTCCAGCCACTCGTCCCCAGGCCTGTAACATTGCATGGGTTTGTTGTGACCCAAGTGCAGGACTCGGCACTTGGCCTTTTTGAAACTCATATATTTGGCCTCAGCTCATCGATCTAGCATGTCCAGAACCCTCTGTAGAACCTCACTACCCTCAAGCAGATTAACACTCCTGCCCAACATGGTGTTGTCCACAAACTTACTGATGGTGCACTCAAATCCCTTGTCCAGATCATTGATAAAGATATTAAAAAGAACTGGCCTTGAGGAACATCACTTGTGACCAGACACCAACTGGATTTAACTCTGTTCACCACAAATCTTTGGGTCTGGCCATCCAGCCAGTATTTTACCTGTCCAAGCCACAAGCAGCCAGTTTCTCCAGGAGAATGCTGTGGGAAATGGTGTGAAAGGTTTTACTAAAGTCTAGGTAGACAACATCTACAGCATTGTCCTCATCCACTAAGCAGGTCACCTTGTTGTAGAAGGAGATCAGGTTAGTCAAGCAGGATGCCTTTCATAAACCCATGCTGACTGGGCCTGATCATCTGTTTGTCCTGTATGTGCCACATGATGGCACTCAAGATGATTTGCTCTATAACCTTCCCTGGCACCAAGGTCAGACTGACAGGCCTGTAGTTTCCCAGATCCTCTTTCTGGCACTTACTGTAGATGGGCATCACGTTTTCTAATGTTCAGTCATGTGGGACCTCCTCAGTTTAGCCAGGACTGCTGGCAGATGATGGAAAGTGGCTTGATGAGCACTTCTGCCAGTTCCCTCAGTACCCTTGGGTGGATCCCATCTGCACCCGTAGACTTCTGTGTATCTAAGTGGTGTATCAGGTCATTAACCCCTTCTGTTATGGGGGCTTCATTCTGCTTCCTATCCCTGTCTTCCAACTCTCAGTGCTGGATACCCCAAGAACAACTGGTCTTGCTGTTAAACACTGAGGCACAGAAGGCATTAAGTACCGCAACCTTTTCCAACATCATTGTCACTATGTTTCCCTGCACATCCAATAAAAGATGTAGGTGATCAAGATCAAATAAAAAAATTAAGCCTCAAGTCAGGCTTCTATATACCTAAAAGATGGACCACGACACTATGAATCACTTCAGGGAAAAACTGGGAGGAAGAGAGAAAACAGAAAATATGCTAAGATACAACATGAGTTTACAGAGTGCCTGTTGTGACAGACCAGTATAGTATCTTGCCAATATTCCATGCAATTAACAGGTTGTAGAATATTTGCTTGAAGAGAATCATAATTTCAGGGTGTCAGTAGGATGGTTGCTAAAATGTTATATGAATTAAGTTCGGCCAAGTTTGAAAGGTAGGATGTACAAAATTTGTACTTAAGGCATTAACTTAGGAAAGAAAGAGAAAAAAATAAGTCTGCCATCTGTGTTTAAAGAGCAGTTATTAGGGTGAAGATTACTAGGAGAGTTACACAGATGTTGACACTTCAGCCTATAATAAATGATCTTTGGTTAAAAAGATGGTAGTTTATAAATTTGGAAATGACAGGAATTGGAAATGAGAAAAAAGTCAGATCATATAAAAACAATTATCGGCTGCAATAATTGAAATAAGGTGAAATAAAAAAGTGTGCAATGACAGCTTGTGCATAAGGGACAGCCTTACAGTTAGAATTAAGTAATTCTGTGAGTTGAAGCACATCAGCTGAAGGCAACTGAGGAAAGCAATACCTGGGTCTGGTAACTGATCAACAAAATGAATTTGAGCCACCTGCATTCCCCAGTAATTTTTATTCATAGAAGGCTTGTTATTGTTGGCACAGTTTTAGATCCAGTGACAGGTTCTTACCACACATTCATCTTCCCAGTTATTTTCTATATAGTATTTCAATATGACCGGCATTCAGGGAAGGATGGGATGCTTTTTTAAAAGTTATTTCAAGTTTAAATATTTTATAAAAATGTAATTATTTTATAAATTCTCAAATAGTATTATTAATATAGTAGTATATTTCAGTATGATTGGGAATCCTTTGGGTAAACATATTAACTGATTATTTCATGTACCCAATTGCACTACAGAATTACTTTCAACATTTCCAAAATGTTTTACAGATTCTATTTTTAATTTTAGCATTTCATATTATTACAAGGAGGACATGGTAGTATATTTTTTTTTCCAGTTAATTCTGCTTCACTTAAATATTTACAGTCCATATATAAATATTAAACTACTTCGTTCTAATCTAAAATTTGTTATTGTAGCCTGCTTCCTGAAAATAAGAGATTACAAATATTTTGTCTGCTTTTCCAGTATTAACAATGAATAAAATGTTCATGTACTTTTTTTCTGAAACTCAGGAAATTATGATTGTATTGCTTTGAGGAGGTTTTCATGAAACCAAGAAGATAATAATGGCTGGAAATTAGAGAAAAATCAATACTACTTTTAAAATGACTGTAATAGTATCTTCCACATTCTACTGAATGCTTTTGAGATGCTGTTGATGAACTGATTTTATTTCAGTTTATTGCCTTGACAGAATCAATAATCCTACTATTAGTAAATTCAGCTCAGATTATTCCCCAAACTCCACATATCCACCTAAAATATATAAATTTTTTTTATTAAAACAGAGTTTCTGCTGACTCTTGAATAGGTGTGTAGATTTATTTTAACCATTTTCTGGTCTATTGATGTTTCAACATGTACTTTCACAATTACGTAGAGGGGGAAAAAAGGTAGAACTGAACCATAAGGAACTTCACCTGCATTAAACTTGTCATAGGAAAGAATTGCAATCAGAAATATTTCATGAAAGCTTTTTATAAACATTTATTTTCTTTTGTAACTTGATGGCCACAAACATTTATACAGTAGGAGTGCTGAAATTTGAGCCATGTTTCCTGTAAAAGTCTTGTAGGTGATGTGAGACTTTGCCAACTGAAAAAGAAAAATATTCATCTTGCTTTTTTTTTGTCATGTTTTGCTAAGCCAGTATATAATTTTTCCTAGCTGAATACTGTCTAAAAGCTTCAAAATAAGATTCCTCTTCTTTTCTTTGTAGAAATAAATTGATCATCCTAGGAAAAACAAAATCTGTTAACCTCCCAAGGTAGTTACCAACACTTAATTGTTAGGTTAAGTAATTATGAGATGGAAATAAAGTAGAAACAGGCTTTGAAAAAGATGTTTAAATATTTAACTCATGTATTTTTCGTTCAAATTAGGCTTGATATAAACGTTTGTCTTTCTTTCCCCTTATTAAGTATACAGCTTAATAACAATGAAAAAAATTAATTAGATTATCTGCTTCCTTTAGCTATGATGTTCAAAGATTGTTTTATTTTTCAATGTATTATACTTAATTTAAATCTAGAATGTTAAATTTTTTTAAAGCTGGTATAAATCTACTAATGAAGAATTAATTAAAAAAAAATATCGAAACTGCAGTTCAGAAATAATTGTTTTGAATGATGAATTTCCCAACTGTTGGAAGGTCATTCAAATATTATTATGACTACTATGATAAAAAATAGTTACTAGCAATTTTTTTTTTTTTTTTTTTTTTTAGTTTAGTAACAATTATTCCTTAGGCATAGATTTACACAACATCCAGTAACAGCAGTTATGAATACTAACTAAGCTTGCAAAAAATATTTTTCAGTGTTTCTCTTTTTATGTTTGTTTTGGTTTTTGTTTTTTTTTTTCCAAACGGCTGGTTAATGTTTTTGCTTATCAAAAAAATTCATGAACTTCATTCAGAAATCCTTTTGCTATTGAAGGTTTCCAAACTACTGTTTTGTAAAATTAGTGTGGTTTAAAATAACTTGTTTTGCAGGCCTCAAGAAGATCCCTAAATGTGAAATAAAATAAGAGAAATTGAAACTATTTTCTTCTGTAATATTTTTTTCACTAAGTGCTACACAATTCACATATTCTTAACTGTGTTGCATAAAAATTACCCAGGTGGATGCATATAATCATACTTTTTTCTTGATAAATAATATTTGATTTAATATTTCATTTTAACACGTCGGTTACTATTAGAAAATTCAATTAATATAATTAGTGTTTTCATTTTTAAAAATGTGAATATGAACCCATTATTTATGAAAAAGCATGCAGTTTCTTTCTTCTTTATCACAGTTAGTTGTCTACCGTCAAGAACAAACTCACTGTTGGTATTTAATTTCTGATTTTTTATGGGAGTTTGAGTTAAAGCATATTCAGTAAGACAACATAATGTGTGTGATAGAAAGAGGGTATAAAGTACAGTGTTCTTAACATGATCTGCAAGATGGGAAATTATGGGTTCCTAATTGTTTCTGGAATTCGGTGTATTTTCTGTCTGTAAAGTTTTGATCTATTTTGTCGTGTTTTCATTTAAGCTTAGTTCTGTAAGTACCATCATTTAGTTTAAATGTATATGGTGTTTACTCCATATACATTTATATTAACACTTTGTGCTTCTTTTGGTTGGTTTGTTGTGAGATACTCTCTTCCATATTAAATCTCTTTGGATTGTGAAGTATGTCTTTCTGCACTTTCCATTTTTGTTGGCCCTTTTGATATGGATGGTATTATATTGTGGAAAACAATTACCTCATTAAGATAAAAGAGAAAGAGGTGATGACAATGTAGACTAGAAAACAGATAAACCTTGGTTTTCCTCCCCCTGCTATATATTTCAGGTGGGCTTGTACACACTAATGAGATAATATTAGACCAAATTCAGAAAACTTATGAGAAAGGAAAACTATGTTTATGCTCAAACTATGACAATTCCAAAATAACTGTTTATAACAATGCAGACTTATGTCTCCAGTCCATTGTACTCCCATCTCTCCTAGGAAAAAAAAGAAAAGAAAAAAGTATCCCATTTCCAGTACATTATTAATATAAAATACTGAGAAGTGTCCAAGAGGTGTTTAGTGAAACAGCTGTCTGCAATATGCTATCCAACATGAAGAGGGATAAAAATGTAAGCCCAAATGTTTATAGCGCACTTCTCTCCCAGAAATATCCACATAAAATTAAATTGTTATCTTAGGAAGACCTTTATTACAGTGGTCACAGAGAATAGTCTATTGCCAGATTGTTAGCAAGAAAAAAAAAATAGAATATAATGAACAGTAGAAAATAAATATGATGCTGAAGCTTTTATTAAAAGGACTTTGAAAGTATTCAGTCTGAAAAATCATTAATTCAATACTTCATGCTCCCAAATTTTCATAACATCTGCTTCAGCAAAAGAAGGTAATTTGATTCGTCATGCTATTAAAAATAATTTTTAGCACTTTTTTTTATGCTTTTTTGAGAATACATCTGAAAGGACCCAAAATGTAGGTTTCGTTTTGCGTATGATGATAATGGGAAACCAAGCTGTGGTGAATACTGAGGTGGTATCCAAGCTGACCAAGAAATTGTCATCAGTGGCAGCTTGCAGAGTAGTTTGCAAAGATAAGGCCATGACATTCCCAGTACAGCCTATCTTTTATGGAGTGCTGCACAGCATAAAGCCAAGGGGAACAGAGGTGACAAGAATACTGAGAGGTGGGGAAAAGGGCACCTGTCCAAACAGCGTACTTACCAACAGTACTCTTTGAACTAGAGTATGTAAGATCCCCTAGACTTTGAAGGACTGTTTCTCAGCTGTCCTAATGACACAGTTTGACAGAATAGCAGAGAGCTGCAGGTGCTTGGCAAGAAGTCCGTTGGACACTTAAGTGACTCCTATGCCTTACCCACCAGCTCTCTGTAACTTTTGTATTGCTATTCATAATGCAGTCTATACCTAAATTTTTCTAACTAGCTTAGATGGCTGGAACAAGATTTATGAAATACATTGACAGAGTTGAATAAAGCACACCATGGTCTTCATATAGTTCTTGTCTTTTCAGGGAAAGCAGTTACAATAATTTTATTGTTGGATATACATCTGTATTCTGGTGCATTTAGAAACCAAGAATGTTCTACCATTTATCTTAGTGTTTTGTAATAATTCATAGTCATTAATGATACCTTGTAAGAACCCAACTGTATTCAAGCTTTTAAAAGAAAATTCTCTAAAGATCTCTTCTTTTATAAGCATCTGCAAATGATTCTCTAAAACAAGGGAACCCAGAACCTCTTCTAAATAGGTCAGCTGCAGTGCCAAATACAAGTGATGATACATTTGGCAATTATCTGACATGTTCAAGGGAAAAATGAACCCTTTTCGGTTTTGCTTGTGTGATTGCCTACAGGAATATGTTCTTTTAAGGTGAAAAGAACTACACAGTGTTGTCTCTGATTCTTCTTACAGTTTTCTCATGGTACATTGGTGAGACGGCTATTTATGACTTTTGTCTCTTTGTGGCACAGGAAACAGTGATCAATCATCCAGAAAAGTCTCATGCCAATGTTTCTTTGTGCTGGTTTGTGAATCTGACTGTACGTCTATCTTGTTTTATTAGACTGTACTGTTACATATCCAGCTGACCTGGAAGGCAGCAACCAACGTAAACAAGGCCTCTTTTTACAAGGACCTGTAGTGATAGGGCAAGGGGTAATGGCTTTAAATTGAAAGTGAGTAGATTTAGGTTAGATATCAGGAAAAAATTCTTCACAGAGAGGGTGGTGAGGCACTGGAACAGGTTGCCCAGAGAAGTTGTGGATGCCCCATCCCTGGCTGTCTTCAAGACCGGGCTGGATAAAGCTTTGAGCAACCTGACTGTCGTGGTTTAGCCCTATCTGGCAATTAAATACCACCAGTTGCTCTACCACTCCCTCTCCCCCTAGTGAGGAAGGGTTGGAGGAAAAACAAGGGAAACTCATAAAAGATGAGATAAGAACTATTTAATTATATAAGTGAAACTTATGGTGATACTAACGATACTACTGCTAACAAGTAATTAAAAGAACAGAAAACAGAACGTATGATACAGGATCTCACCACCCGTGGACCGACACAGCCAGCTTCCAAAACGGCAAGGCAAAAAACCAAACAGAGAGAAAATAAAGATCCAAACCCCCGTTCGTGCCTTGCAAACCCCACCCCGCGCCTTTCAAACTGACCACTGAGTTTGATGTATAATGGAATGAAACAAACTGCTGTGGGCTGGCCGTCACCTTTGCAGGAGAGCAGCTCGTCCCTGCCTGAAACCAGCACACTGACCTAGTGGAGGGTGTCCCTGCCCATGGCAGAGGGGTTGGAACTAGATGATCTTTAAGGTCCCTTCCAACCCAAACCATTCTCTCATTCTATGATTTTAAGTTGACTTCCTCCCAATACCTAACCTTGACCTTTTTATCAGAATGTAGTAAACAACACTTGTAGTAACTGTAGACTAAGTAAAAAGGCAAAACAAACCACCACCCCCCTCAAGGACATTGTGGCTGTACTCAACAGAACAGTTGAATAATTACACTCATCCATCTTTCTTTAGTCTGTGTCTGATCTCCATTACAATGTAGAGACATTGGTTTTTTCCCATGTTTTCAGTGATGTATGCTTTTTGCCAGGATCAAGTTTTCTGTTCAGATGCTCTAATGTCACTGTATCACAGCTCAAGATCTTGTCAAACCAGCAGTCCGTACACTGGAAGTATGTCACTTGCTAGAATGCTTGTCACAAATACCACAAATACATGTCTTTATGTATTCCCTCCTAAACAGTTCTTTCACTCCCTGAAGGTTGATTTCTGGAATAGTTCCGTCTCTTTTCTGAGCTGCTTTGCCTGGAATGGAATATGCTTCCCTTTCTGCTTGTTTACTGTATAAGTTTCTGCAGACTTTGTCAGATTAAGTTTGATTGTTGCATTTAATTTCAGGAAAGCTTTAATTCTTGTAAGATGGCCTAACTTGTCAGTCATTCCCAGTTACAGTCATTTAATCATTCAATGCCGTGCAAACAGTCCATCAGGTCTTTAACAACGGAACAATGACACAAAAAAATGGAAATCCATATTATGAAAGAGGTCCTAAATCAACTCGTACTGATTAATTCCCCCTTTATTCACAAAGCCTAACTCATCCTGACTGAATCAATCAAAAAGCTATTACCTTCATACTTGCAAGTGTTACTTTCAAAATCAATAAAAACTGAGTTCATTTTTAAGATGCAATATACTACCAAAATAAAAGTTCCCATTTACTTGGGCTAGAGATTTATCAAAAACTCTTGTAGTTGGTAAAATCCTGTTTGTTGGCCCTGTATATTTTTTAGTGCTTTGTAATTTTCAACCTTGTCCATTTTTTTCAATTTCATTTACTTCAATAGCTGGATTACTATTAGTTTGGTGAATGTGATTTTTCTGCATCTGTACATGAAAGAGTTTTCTTTATGATTCCACAGGAATCCTTTCTGCCCCATGTACCACGTTTTCATTCTGGTTTTTAACAAGGCCACAGTAAAAACTGTCCACATTTGAAGACTGATGGGTAAAAACAGGACCTACCTGGCAAAGCAGAGCAAAAGCGTTTTTGCCAATGGACTGACAAACATGGTGAGGAGAGCTTTAAACTGTGCCCAGTGGTGGAGGGAAATTGCAACCCAGTTAAGCGTGGAAGCAGTAGAGAGGGGTGGAGAGCAAAGGGTGCAAGGTGTCAAGAAGACATGCTACAGGAAGAATAAAACTGGGCAAAAGAAAGCCCTCCCAGAATATATATGGATGCTTCCAACCTTGGAAACAAGCAGGAAGAGCTAAAGCTCCACGTGCAGATGCTGAATTGTGACTTTATTGACGCTGCAATAACTGGGATGTGGTGGGAGAGCCTGTGTAAGATGAGTGCTGTGATACATTGACATGAGCTCTTTAAGAAGGGCGGGCAGGGAGTAAAGTGGAGGAGAGGTTTCCCTTTATGTTAAGGAGCAGCTTGAATGCATGTAGCTCTTGTATACAGCAGACAAGAGGCTGTTTGAGAGCTTATGGTAACCTTTAATTAGACGAGTGGTCAGTCAGAATGACATTGTGGTGGAATATTGTTCCAGGTCACCTCATCAGAGTCAGGAATAATACAAATTCTCCTTTAAATAACTAGAGAAAGTCTCCGTGTCACAGACCCTGGCTCTTACAGGAGAGTTTAAACTCCCTGTTTTGGAACACAGCAAAATGTAATAAGACTTCCAGGGGGTGTCAGCGATAGCTTCTTGGTACAGGTACCAAATGGACCATCTAGGGGAAAACATATCTGGAAATGATATTCAGTAACAAGAACTTCCTAGGGATATGGCAGTCAGCGGTAGCTTTGGCTGCAGTCATCATGAAATCATAGAGTTCAGGATCCCACAGTAAGGAAGGACAGTAGCACAGTACAGATTTGGACTTTATTTGAACACACTATGGTTTATTCAGGAAACTGTTAGGTGGGGTTCTATTATGCTTCTTTAAAAGGAAAAAAAGCTAAAAATTAAAAACAAAAGCCAAGATATTTTTTATTATCTCACTGCTGGATTCACTTGCAGTGTTTAGAGAGAATTTATTTTCACAATAATGGGAAAAACAGATTATTTAGTTTGATATAAGAGTATCTATGGACAAGCATCCCAGAGGAGAATGTGAGGAGAAGCTTCTCATTGCCGGGCTGTCATAGTTTAATTCCAGCCAGCAACTAAGTACCACATAGCTGCTCGCTCACCTCCCTGCCCTTCCTCCAGTGGAGTAGGAGAATCAGAGGAAAAGACAAGGAAGATCGTGGGCTGAGATAAGAACAATTTAATAATTGAAAGTAAATTAAATAAAACAATGATACTAATAATACATAATGAAAATAATGGAAAGGAAAACAAATCATGAAACTGCTCACCACCCACTGACCAACTGAGAACCAGAGCCAGAGAGAGAGAGAGAGAGAGAGCCCACCCCTGGCCCAAACCCCAACCCCTATACTGAGCATGATGTTTCATGGAAATACCCCCTTGGCCAGTCTAGGCCAGCTGTCCTGACCATGTCCCCTCCCAGCTTCTTGTAGCTAAGAAGTTGGGAACACAGACAGAGCACCAGAAACCAAAGAAGTCCTTGCCACTACGTAGCAACAACTAAAAATATTGGCGCTATGAATACTCTTCTGCATGCAAATACAAACCATAGCCTTGTGCAAATCCAAAACATATCTTCATACTAGCTACTGTGAAGAAAATTAACTGTCCCAACTAAAACCAGCACATGGCCATATGTCTTCTTTCTGTTGGGCTTAGACAAGGTTGTATAGACTCCCTTCTCCTATTCCACCAAGTACATATAGGTAATTACTATTCTCATAGGTCTATATTGCACTTTAAGTCAGAATACTACACTGGCCTTGTTATAGATTACTATTTAAGAAAGCTATTTTCTGTATTATATTGTGTTAATAATTTATTTTTAGGACAAAGATCATCTCTTAGCAGTTTCAGGGAATGCATATACATTTTCTCTTTGCCTACTGTGAGCATTTAAGATCTTTAGTCATAGAGCTTACAAATGGCCACAAAATGTCAGTTTCAAATCAAATGAAATTCTGCTCCCTGGGGTATAAATGGATCATTTCTACTGTGCTCTTAGGCCTTTCTAATTTGAGGAAGGAGAAATACAGTCAAGCATCCAAAATTAGTTTTCCTGCAGTGCACTATGAAAAGAAAGCACAATTAATATATCCTACACATTTTGAAAAAAAAAAAATCTTGATGACTCTGGTGAGTGATTCCAGTATATGTTTTAAAATGAAAACACTAAAATAGTGGCAACTAGAGGATTTTTAATTTCATTTGATTAAAGGCTGTAACTTCTCAAGTGAGGAGCTGCAGATATTTTTGAGAAAGAAGACACAAATTTTATCCATCTTGTCTCTCAAACAAAATTTAAAAATGTATAGGATGCTTTAAAAGTGAGCTTGTAACTCAAACAGGGAGGAACAGCATAGAATTCACTAATGGTTTCTGCTTCTTGTACATTAATTCAACCAATGAGTTTTTTTACAAAGACAGCAAAAAGTCTGGAAAACTGAAATTCAGTATCCTTTGACGAGTTAGAAAATGTACAGAAGCCATTTCATTTAATGACATTGCTAATTCTTTTTTTTATAGTTTGTTTTACCCAGAATTCTGAAATGTATGGCCTTACCAAAGATTCTGGAATCACTTTATACAATTTTACAGACTTTGTACATTCTTGTTTTAGTTTCTCTGCACAGAAGTTGCCAAAAGCATACATTCAAAGTATAGTTATTACTGCTGACTTTTGTCCTTTGTCGAGAACTGGTTTGTGTTTCTCCTATCTCTATCTTGATGGAATCTTAGTGCTTTTAAAAGAAAATAACTGCTATCTAGTAGTTAGCATGCACTATCCTTGAACTTTCCGGTGGGTTTACCTGGAATGACTGAAAAACGTAGAGCATGATGGCTGGGTTCTTCACAGGTCAGGTTTACAAACTTACACACAGAGTATTTTGGTGTAGGGGGGTAGGAAACAGAGTATAGCTTCCTTGAGGATGCACATATTCTCAAACCAAATTATCTCAGCGTCTTTCCACAAACCAGGACTGACTTTAAGGCTAGAGGAAAATACTGTAATTTCGAACTTAAGCTCATCACAGTTCTTTCCTTCTATTTTCTTTAAAAGTACTATGTATTTTTGTTACACATATGTAAAATTCATAGATTCTATATCATCATAGAATCATCATAGAATGGTTTAGGTTGGAATGGACCTTACAGATCATCTATTCCCAACGCCCCTGCCATGGGCAGGGACACCCTCCACTAGACCAGGTTGCTCAAAGCCTCATCCAGCCTGGCCTTGAACACTGCCAGGGATGGGGCATCCACAGCTTCTCTGGGCAACCTGTTCCAGTGCCTCACCACCCTCTGGGTGAAGAATTTCTTCCTTATATCTAATCTAAATCTACCCTCTTTCAATTTAAACCCATTGCCCCTTGTCCTGTCACTACAGGCCCTTGTAAAAAGTTCCCCCCCAGCTTCCTTGTAGCCCCTTCAGGTACTGGAAGGCTGCTATAAGGTTTCCCTGGAGCATTCTCCAGGCTGAACAATCCCCATTCTCTCAGCCTGTCCCCATAGGAGAGGGGCTCCAGCCCTCTGCTCATCTTTGTGGCCTCCTCTGGACTCGCTCCAACAGGTCCATACATCCCTAGCTACCTTAACAAAGCTCTTTCTCTTTATTTCAAATAGCGATGATTTATTTTTCTGTCATGTTAAAGCAGTAAACCAGAGAAGTTATGGCATTATCAACATCATTAATATCCTTTAGACCTGCTTCTACACACAGTCATTATGCAGAAGTGTAATTCTTTAAAGCTGAGATATGAAGGCCTGCCTTAATTCCCAGTTATTACGATTTTCGTTAAAATTAGTAGGGCCCTGCTTAGCATAAATTGGTAAGAACCTAAGAATTTTTGACCTGTGGTAGGAGTATTTTCATGATCAGAGCTTTCTGCAAATAGATGCAAAGTTAATTTCTTATTTATTGGCAAGTTAAATAGAGGTATGTACGAAAAAATACTTGTTTAATTTTTCCTCTTAAGATTGTTCAGTTTCACTTTCATTTTGCATTCTCAGTTGTAATTGAAATTAAAAATAAAATGCTCTTATTTTTCAGAGTCAATATGTTATGTTCAAATACAGGTGAATCCCAGGAGCAATAACAGCATTATACACAAGCTGCTGTCTTACACATCCAAATGACTTTATATAGCTTATGGCTTGTAGAAACCATGTAGGGGAGAAACAAAGTTCTAACATGGGAAGAAGCATACATGATATTGATGACACAGTTCATCGTGGTGTTAAAGGAAGAAGGGACAGAAATATATACCAGATGTTCCTTTGTTCTACAAGGGCACAAAGGAATCTTATGTTGAAGCAATTATTCTGACACCTAGCTGCACTCCTGAATACAATTGATGAGCAAGACCGTACCTTTTAGGTTTTGAAACACTTTAGGAAGCTGTTGTTCAGATAAACAAAACTATCTGTCCCTTCTACTGGTGAAAGTCATGTCCAGGCAGCTCAGAAGGCAGATTTTTAACCTAGCTTTGCCCAGGCATCTGTATTTTTTACTGAAAAGCTTCTTTTCTGCATTAGTATGGTGGATTTGTAAAGTTACCAGAACTATTATTGCTTTTGTAATTTTTCATATTATAATTAAAAAAGATGAAAGTGAAGAAGAACAGAACAGTATTTGGTTTTGATTTTTTTCACTGTGAAAAATGAATAATATTTTGTAGCAGGATGATGCTAGGCATGGAGTAATGCATTACTGGAGAGGGTTCAGGGGCAAATTTTTTTCAAGGGGCTTTAAGAGGGGATGTGATAGCAAAATATTAATGACATACTAGAAAGGAGGTCTTGTGGATAATGCACGGCCCAAAAATTGTATTTGAAGGAAAAGATAATTTGAACTATTTCAAAGTCCTATTTGGTCCCTGAAAAAGAGGAGGGGAAAGAAAGAAAAATAAAAAATATTACTGCCTTTAACTGCAGGAAAACCAAGCAGGAAGTATTTTACCACTCACTTTCCAAAAAGGGACATATTTGAAGGGGTTTCCTTTGGTTTTGGTGGGTTTTTTTTTTGGTTTTGTTCTTTCTTTTTTTTTTTTTAAATCATTCAGCTCAGTAAGATTTGTCAAGCAGAATGACCTCTGTACACTCCAGTTTACTGAACTTTCCTGCAACAACCACTGTCAGATGGTAGAATTTACAATCTTTCTTTTGAACATCAGCATATGAGTGAAATGTTATGTTAAAAATGCATTGCTAGAGCTGATGCATGATGCAGTACCCTTCCATGTTATTTTAGGTGTATGTAAAGAATACGATCCTTCACACAGTGGATTAGTACAGGTGTTCCGAACATTTACTATGCTTTAAAGAGAACATATCTCCAAAAGATTCACCGCAAAATTTCTCCATTAGAAATTTATCTTCCATGAGAATGCTTTTCTCTGAGAAATATATTTTCAGTAGCCCTTCAATTTTCTGTGACTCATCTCTGAAACAGACTTTTTACATTACAGATCTCCAAAAGGAGAGTGATTTAAATCCCCAAATTGAATTCATTAATCAATCAAAGTGAACTTTAAAATAAAAACAAAACCAAACCGTCATAATCCTACGTGAGAAATTACATTTTCCATACATTCCCCAAATTAAATGCAGTTCGAATAAAAGAAAAAAAAAATCCATACAACAAAACCAAAAAGATGTTGGGCCATATAGCCTTCATTGAAACAATTAAAAGGAGACCCCTACCCAGAGTAATGTTTGGCCAGAATTGTAGAGGAATTAATATAGAATATTTATGGAATAAATATATCTTTTCCCTGAGGAAGAAGTTACTTTAAGGTACTTCATTTTAAAAAAGTAATGTTAGAGTCTTGTGTTTATGTATGTCCAAATCAGCTTATGAATCAGCTAACAGCTTTCAGCTAACAGAGTTCCTTTTATCTTAGGCAGTGGAGTTCCTTCCAGCATGCTAAACACAAGTTTTCTAGTTTTAAATAGACACATCCAGCATCTTTGAGTATTACATATTCAATATAATAATATTATATTAAATATAAGAAATCGCCTCTATCTGTTTTTATTGCAGGAGGGTGGGGAAGGACAAGTATGAATAAACAGTATCCCTGAGTATGAAATAATCACTTATAGGGTAAGTGAAATAAATTCTTGTGATCAGTGCTATGAAATAGAACAAACTCTTGCAGAACCTGAATTTCAGCTATATCAGGAATGGATTTATTAGTGCTGTCATCCCCTGACTCATCATTGGCACACATCAATGTGGTTCTTTTCCTGCTACCTGGGACTTGGTTGTGCCTGCTGCTGCTGCAGGTGTGCAGAATTTAAAGTTCTAGATTTGGAACTGTCTCTCTCTACTGGTATTGCTCCAGTGAGGAGGGAAATTGCTCCACTGGTTGGAAACTGGAGGCTTCACCTCTGCTTCTCCATTTATTCTTGGCATGGTTTAATCCCAGCCAGCAACTGTGTACCACACAGCCGCTCACTCACCTCTCCAGAAACATAGGCAGCACTTGATTCACATTCTGAGGACTTTTTAAAAGATACTTTTAAATAGGAAGTGTAGGCTTTAGTGGACTTATTCATGCTCATTTAGGACAGCTACCTTTTAAACTCCAATGACAAGATCCTTCCAAGCTTCTTAGAAGACTTCTTGACAGATACTCAATTTCACTGCAGTTTAGTCATATCAAACTCCTACTGGCTTTCTTGTGTGTAGCCTCTTAAGAGGCATAAATTACCATTAGAGTCTTCACTAGGATTATTGCTATGCTTTTCTTGTCTCCGTGACTAATTCTGAGTAAAAATTTTTGTCTTGTTTTTTTTTTGTCTTCCCCCCTTTCTTGTTTATTATGACTGTTTTATACCTCCTATTAAATATTTTCAGTCACAATTTTTCAGTGTGTAGAGGAAATACAGAAAGTGATATGTTGACATTATACAATGATAAGCATGTAAGTCACCTACATAAGAAGAACCGGGCAAAAATCAGAGCAGCTTTAGCGAACAATGTTGTTTCCCTATTTGTGTGTCTTCCTATTGCTGTAGAAATGTTTCAATATAAGAAAATATTAGAGATAGGCTGTATTAAATTAATTTTCACTCTGGGGTTCTTTTGAAAGACCATACTGTAGCAGAGATTCTCCTAAGAGGAATTAACAGTCACTGAGGTTTATTTTTGTTACGTAGAGAAAACGCTGTCATGTATGTTTTCCTACCCATCCCAGTGCTGTGGTGGTTAACTTCAGTTTTTAAAATACTAGATCCTGGTATGGTTTAGTGATGCTGCCTGAACAGAAACTGCACATTTGTTTGCAATCCTTTTGGGTCCTTTAGGAAACATTATCTAATGATAACAATATACTGGTTTCTATTATCAGTGTTATATCATGTTTACTATCTATAAACCAGTTTTAAATTTATGTTAAGAGCCAGCAAAGTCTTAGTAACTCTTTATTTATTTAAAAAAAAATTAGTTTTGACCATAAAATGTAACTTGGTCACCCCTGCAATGAACAGTGTCTGAGTCTCTTGCTTTTGTTATAAGCCTGTGCGGAATTACAGTATAGTCAAAAACTAGATGTATTCTTAGATAGTGATGTTTCTACCGATGAATTAGCAGGACCAAAACCACACATTTGGTTTGTGCATATGGGATTTTAGCCAAAGTAAGTGAATCAGAGTTTTAATTCTCGTGGGTTCAAATTCATTTAGGTTTGTTGTATTAAACAAAAGAAAACCACCAGCCATAAAGGAGCAGTCAGGCATGATATTAAACAGCTGAACTTGTCAAAATAATAAGGGTGTAGTTATGAAGTTGCAGTCACTACATCACTGCTTTACAGTTATTGCTATTGTGTTTGATTTTTAAGTAATTTAGACAAATTGATGTAGGGTGTTAATTTTTTTCTTTTTCCTTTTTTTTTTTTTTTCCTTTACTTGCACAATCATCATCGAAGCAACCTCTACTTTGCTTTTGTCCACTGAGCTGCGGTATTTTTAACTGTTTGAAGTTTGTCCTGTTTGAAGAGTTCCCCTATTTCCCCAAAGGCACGCTGATGGAAAAAATGCCCTTTTGTTATTTGTTGATAGATATGGCCAGTAGATAAGGTATTTACAGCCAGTTTTTCTGAGCTTTGCATTTGCTTGTCATAAAGCCACATTATTCTGCTGAATTTTCAAAACAACTAAAAGTACATGTTTTTCTTACCTGTCCATGTGCAACTCAAAATGATGTTTATTCCTTGCAGCTGTATGAAAAAGAGTTCAGTTCTAAGTCATTTATTACTACTCTTTTTTCAGCTCAGTGCCCTGTTAAAACCTTAGCATTAGAGTTTTCTTTTTAGTGTCATACTGAGAATTTCATAAGCAGACCACTGTTATTAGGAAGTTACTTCATGAATGGTAAATGGCTTCACTACAGTTCCAGACCATGTATTTTCCTGTCAATACTGTTTATAGCATGTTGTGCTCTGCCTCATCAGAAAAAAGGACAGCTTATGTAATATTAATAAGCAGCTCATTTATAGATAGGAAGTTGGCAATCTTTGAATATTAATTGGAATCATTCTGAAGGAACGGTTGTAAAACAGACACAGAAAGAAGACTCTTTCCTCAGAGTGTTGAATAGCACATTATTTTTTGACTATAAATTATTCACATGGAATTGCTGCTTAGAGCAAAGAATCTTTTATCTTTCAGTCCTTGTTTTAAACACGATCAACAAAATGACATCTAACTTCACATTTCCCCTAGAGCCTGACAGTCATGAAAGCACAGCCATTTTTAGGCAGATGTTTGCAGTTGATAAGATGCATTAAAGCATGGACCATTAGCTGAACTGTTGTGTAAGTCGTCAAAGATTCAGGTTGTTTAACAAATTGCTATCTATGCAGAAAACAAAAGACAGAAAAGGTCTATGGAATTCTGCAGTAGTTCTTATTGACTGTGGTTGAGATCAACAAGAAGCGCTACATTGGGCAGAGTACGAACAGAATGGCAATGGGGCATGTTTCAAAACAAACTTGAAACTGAATGAAATGAGTCATTTATGAAAGTAATATAACGCCTTACTACAATTCCCAAATATGCTGAAGCAGATTCTTTTCTATCTAGTCTCATCTATTGCTGTTATATTTAAATGAATTAAAAGTGTAACTTAAGCTGTTCTAAAACTGTCATGTGATGCTTTTATGTGTACTGCATGCAGTTTACAACTGCACAGAAAGAAGTGCATGTTCTTGTTCCAAAATGTCTGACCTAAAGTTAAATATTACAAACGAAAAGCTGAATAGTAATAATAAAAAATATGAATGGAGGAGAAACCAAAGGGAACAGAGGGTCTGGAAAAATATAGAAGATTAATTGCAGTGAAAAAGACTCACTGAAAGGTAGATAAAAAGTGTGGCAAGACTCAACAGATGAACTAAGGGAAAAAAGGGAAATAGGAGGTAAACGCTAGTAAATATTTAATGGGGCAAGACAGACAAGAAGAAAAAACGCTGGAAAAAATGCATGACAATATATGCCCCAGAAAGAAAGGAAAAAACAAGAGGTGGGGTTGAAAAGAGACACTGTACAAGAAAGGTGGGGTAAAAAAGAAAGGAATAGTTAATATTACTCTGTGCACATGCCTACAGAGATGAGATATTTTCTAGTAATGTGCAGACTATACATATATACATGTACATCTCACTTCATGACATCAACCGTGACTGTGTATAGTTTAAGTTTTTAATGTCCTCATGTAATTACCTGATAGAGCTCAAAGATAGATTTGTTCTGACAAACGTTTTGACAGATCAAGTAATTTTCACATCCTGGAATTTTGATATTAGTGATCTTCAAGCAGAGTTCCAAGTTAATATGTGTAAATAAATATTTTTCATAAGAGACTACATTTGTAATGAATGTAACTGGCTAGGAACTTTAAAAAAAAAATGATTAGACAGGGGATCAAATGGATCTTTGCAATTGTCATTTAGAGAGGTCATTATGGCAGTCATGCTAAGCTCAGCAGTATCAACCCAAAGTTTCCTGTTTATTCCTCTAGGCTTTGGATTGGAGCCTATGTCTGGTAAATAATATATGCTAGCGCTGGACTTATTCTTGTCTTATCTTTTAATGCTGTATAGTTTTTCTTCCTTGTCTTTTTTCTACTAGAATCCATTATTGTAGATAAGGGGATAGATGCATTACATTGGTTAAACATTCATTAATGCTGACAACATTCGTTAAAAACACTAAGTTTTACTGCTACTTTTAGCAGTAGAATGGAACCCCTCATACTATTGCTATGAAGACTTTGTTTATCTTAATAGAAAAATATTTTTTAAAGGATGTATGTTTAGGAAGTTGCTTTGTTTTAACTTAGAGACAAAAGAAAATAATTCTACAGTGTAAACATTACGAGAAAAGACCAGGCACATGTGGCAATGGGAACAAATTTCAGTTCAGGGTTGCAGAGCAGCATTATGAACTTTCCTTCCCCCCACCCACACTTCTTTTCAAATTTGAACTATTCCTACTTATGCAAATGTGTAAGTTTCGCCCAAGCCTATGTTCCCCTCCTCTCTACATTAATTTTTTTCCTACCTACTATGCTAAAGTTTCTTTAGACTGCTTCTGGTTGCCTGCCTACCTCAATATCTTCCCTCAATTAAAAATTATACTAAGATTTTATACCCTTCGCATTGCTCCAGTCCATAAAAGTTTATCGGTCACACAATCTAGTTAAAGACGTCTGCTGTGTTAGCTGATTTTCTCTTAGCTCCCAGATTTCTCTGAAAAATGTTTTCACTGATGTCAAAGGCAAAACTCCTATTATCCTCAGTCGTAGAACAGTCCACTCTAAATAATTGTGTTAATGAGTAATTAAGTGGTTGGGGAAAGATTCCTATACATTTTTAAAAGATTTTTAATGTAATTTTCTGATTGAAAGTAATTTGCTGACTCAAATGGTTCTCAAATGGTTACACTAGACAGCTAATTTCTACAGCAAGCATCTTAAGGAAGTGCAGAGAGGAAAATTCTGTCCAAAACACCATTCTTCTGGAAAATTTCAAAAGAGAATGAAGTAACAGCAGAATCAGATGCAGAGTAATGTAGTTGTGAATGAAATAAATAAAAACTGCCTCAAAGCAGATAATATGCAAGCCTGTGTGTCAACATTAATTTTATTTGTATTTAAAAAACCCAAACCGAAACAAACCTCCCCTAACATTACACAAGTTTTAGTGTATTTTCCTATAGACTTCAAGATCAGTGACTGAGCATTTTATTGTGTAACTGACAAGGACTATACACTAAAGGCTATATACCAGGAATTAATTGTCACTTTCCAAGTAAACGAGATAATAGTCAGGCTTGCACAAAAATTACACTGTCTTAAAAAAATAAATGATTCCTTGGAAAGCATAAATGAATTTCTGTGCCAGGCAAGATCATGGAGCAGATCTTCTGGGAAACTACGTTAAGGCACATGGAAAATAAGGATGTGATTGATAACAGCCAACATGACTTCACCAGAGTGAAATTATGCATGATAAATTTGGTGGCCTCTGTGACAGGGTTACAGCACTGTTGGATAAGGGATGAGCAGCTGATATCTACTACCTTGTGAAAAGCATTTGACACTATCCCACATGACATCCTTATCTCTAAATTGGAGAAACATGGATTTGATGGGTGGACCACTCAGTGGTTAACGAATTGGCTGGAAAAGAGTTGTGGGCAATGGCTCAGTGTCTGAGTGGAGACCAGTAACAAGTGGTGTTCCTCAGGGATTGGTATTGGGACCAACACTATTCAACATCTTAGTCAGCAGCACATATGGTGGGATTGAGTGCATCATCAGCAAATTTGCTGAAAACACCAAGCTATAAAATGCCATTCAGAGTGACCTTGACAGGCTTGAGAGGTGGGCCCATGTGAACCTCATGAAGTTCAACAAATGCAAGGTCCTGCACATGGGTCAGGGCAATCTCAAGCACCAATATAGGCTGGGCAGAGAATGGATTGAGAGCAGCCCTGAGGAGAAGAGCTTGGGGGTGTTAGTTGATGAGAAGCTCAACATAACCTGGCAAAGTGCACTTCTAGCCCAGAAGTCCAACAATATCCTGGCTTGCATCAAAAGAAGCATGACCAGCAGGATGAGTGATGTTCTTCTCCCCCTCTACTCAGTTCTTGTGAGACACCACCCGGAGTACTGCGTCCAGCCCTGGGGCCCCAAACAGAAGAATGACGTGGACCTTTTGAAGCGAGTCTAGAGAAGGGCCATGAAGATGATGAGAAGGCTGGAGCACCTCTCCTGTGAAGACAGGCAGAGAGACTTGGACTTCTTCAGCCTGGGGAAGAGTAGGCTCCAGGGAGACCTCATAGCAGCCTTCCACTACCTGAAGGGGCCTACAAGAAAGATGGGAACGGAGTTTTTTCAAAGAGCAATGGCTCTCAGTTTAAAGAGGGTAGATTTAGATTAGATAAGGAAAAAAATCTTCACGGAGAGAGTGGTGAGGCACTGGAACAGGTTGCCCAGAGAATTTGTGGATGCTTCATCCCTGGAAGTGTTCAAGGCCAGGCTGGATGAGGCTTTGAGCAACCTGCTCTAGTGGAGGGTGTCCCTGCCCATGGCAGGGGATTTGGAACTGGATGATCTTTAAGGTCCCTTCCAGCCCTAACCATTCTGGGATTCTATGATTCTATGAACTGATAATGAGGCAGCTGGAAATTAAGGTGAAGAAACAAGTTCTTTGCAACATCTCTGTACGCCCAAAGAGAATGTTAATAAGATATTGCAAGCTTCAGTAACAGAAAATTAACCACCCAAAGAATGGAATCTTCTAGCACAATCATCTTAGTCCTAACCTTGTCTAGAGAAAGGCTGTGGGGATCCCTCACAACCTTTTTTGTCCTCTCCTTTAAATACACAGTTGAAAAGACAGTATGTTGCTTAGCTATACCAGAGTGTAGTGGGTTGACCTTGGCTGGACACCAGGTGCTCACCAAGCCACTCTATCACTCTCCTCCTCAGCTAAATGCTGTGTGTGAGGAAATAAGGTGGAAAAAAACTTGTGGGTGAAGATAAAGGCAGTTTAATAAAAGAAAAACAGAGGCCACTAGGGGAAGGAAAAGAACAGTAAGATTTATTCTCTACCTCTCTTCAGCAGGCAATCTTCAGCCATTTCCTGAGAAGCAGCACTCCAATACGTGTAGAGATTTCTCCAGAAAACTAACACAATTAACGAATGCCTCCTCTTCCTTCTCCTTTTCCCTAAATTTTATTGCTGAGCAGACATCATATGTTATGGAATATACCTTTGGTCAGTTTGGGTCAGCTGTCCTGGCTATGTGCCCTCCCAAGATCTTGTCCACCCCCAGCCTACTGGGGGAAAGTGGAGGGGAAAATGTTGGAGAGAAAGCCTTGATGCTGTGTGAATACTGCTCTGCAGTAGCCAAAACACTGGTGTGTTATCAACAGCTTTCTAGCTACTAGTACAAAGCACAACACCATAAGGGCTGCTATGGGGAAAACTGACCCCATCACAGCCACAGCTAATACACAAAGCAAGACTATTTTCAAGTTCCCATTCATTGGAATTTTTATTATTCTGGCATAGTCATAAACATTGCTAATAGTACATGTGTCAGAAGAAAAGTAGAAATTTGATGGTAGGTAAAAGAAAACTTGCTTTATTTAACATCTGCAGTGTCATTATGTAAACTGGCTTAGAAATCACTATGATTCTGTGACTACTGGAACTGTTACGGGCCAAATTCAGCTTCACTGACGCTGAATATAAACTTTTTCCCTGCTTTGACAGAAGCTGTACAAAGACTTTCTATACAACTAGTTGATGGAAACAATAGCAGATTTTCCCTCAAACCCAGCTCTGTGCCAGGTCTCAGAATAAAGGCATATTTCAACACTCATGGAAGAAAATTTTCTTTGACCATTTTTTTTTGTGGACTCAATTTAGCCAGAAAAGAAAAGAAGGGCTGAAGAAAAGGAGAAAAAAATGCAATAAGACCGCAACATAGAGAAAGCTAGGGAAGAATTATTTTGAACCGGGTGTTGCCTGAAAGAGATTTGATGCTAAATATATACAGTGTGTTCTCTGAGTTCTGTTGTGAAAGAGAGTGATGTACGTTCTTTGTAAATAAACCAGTTTATATAGAGACTGTTTGGGCCTCACACAGCCACAAGGTTTGGGTAAGCAAGTGGGTCAGAAAGGGTTAGAAAGGCTGATGACAGTCACAGGATTCAGTTTCCATGGAGACAATGTGTGAGCTTGTAGTTGCTGAATCAAAATGAAACAGAAAATGAAGGATGAAGAATTCAAGTATGTCCCAGAAAATATAAGTCTTAACATTAGCAGAAGGCCTTATAAAAGGAATTAAAGCCAGGTCTGGATATTTTCCAAGAAAAAGGCTGTAAGTTCAGACAAACTCATTCTTCATGCAGTTTAAAAGGCCATTTGCCACATCTCCTCTGCTGTAACTTTCTCCAGAAGTTGTCCAAATGAAACCAGAGCTTCCAGAAGCAAATACATGCAGGCTACTCCCACTTTGTGGCTTGCCACATTTATTTAAAGTAAAATCAGTGGCATAGGAAATGAATGTGCCAGGCTGTGAATTTGAATGCCTCATCACCAGCACACACTCTCTGATTGTCAGTAAGTTAGGAATGGTAATCTCTTGCACAAGAGCAGATGAAGCCTGGGGGAGGAGTTATTCACATCAGTCAAATCAAAACTTGCCTGTGAGCATTCTAGAAAGTAAATTATAGTCAGAGATGAAAACTTTGTTGAGGCAGCAGTTATAAAGTTGTAGTTACTTAAGGACAGTCTAGCTGCAACAATGTCAACCAGGAAACCAGGGTATCTGTAGCAGAACTGAGAAACCAGTGGAGGGACAAATCCTAGGGGCAAAGGTCAACATGGAAGTCAGTTTTAGTAAGTGAAATTGAGTCAGATCAAATACATCAGTAAATATACTGTTTGCAACAGTTTGTTATCCTCAAAGATCCTGAAAAAGAAAAGGTTGACCAAACCCCCCAACTTTTGAGAAAAAGAAGATAAAATATTTGAAGTAAGTCATATTGATTAAAACCAAAACTGATAAAATGAGGGTTTCATGTTCCATTAGCAAGATTTTAGTGATGGACCTTACCCTGAGAGAACAGACTGAGCTATTTTGTCCACATGCAGGTTCTTCATACATGGTCTGGAGCTAACCATCAGTCTAATCTGCCTAACCCACCAATGACTGGTAGAAAAAAAGACAGGAAAAAAGAATCCTGACTTGAGAGACCCTTATTTCTCATATAACCTTATACTAATGGGAACTTACTAGCTATAGACAGCTAACTCAACTTGAATAGGCAGCTTGAGATAGGCAAACATATATCAAGTGTGCTCTAAACTTTTCGTTGCACAGTGAACCATCAAGGAAGCAGTGAAGAGTGAAGAAGATGGAAACTAGTGCCCAAGAATGTTACAGATACAGCTGTAAACCCAATCTGGAAGAGGGGGATTCTGAAACCACTTACATTATGATAAGGAAAAGCAATGCATGTAATTTGTGAAATAAAGGAAGTAGGCACTAATCCAAATATTAAGATAAGCAGTTCATTGAACTGAAAATTCAGCAACTCAGTTGATATTTTAAAGAAAATTCCACAAGAAACAGGATCGTTGCAAATACAAGTTCTGATCACTTAGCAGAACTTAATGACAGCTCCTTTCATACTGTAAAAAAAATGCAACACAAACAAAAATAAAATGGGAAAAGGAAGCTAAAAGCACAACCTTGATGCTTGCAGATTAAGTTTCAGAGCTCTTTTGATCAAAAAGGTTAAGGAGCTATAAAGGCAATTTAACTTTTGAATATGTAAAACATTGGTGGCACTGGTTCAAATATATGTAATTTGAATAGTTATACTGCAAAAAGAAGGGATTAAGGAATCACAAACTGTATCACCCATTTGTATTCAATATAAAGAATGACCAAAGAAGCATTGCTTGTGCAAAAATGTAAAAAAAAAAAAAACCAACACACAAAACCAGCACAAAAACTTTTTATGTTGGACTTTTATTTTTTCCATAAGAGATCTGGATAGTTGGAGCAGCTGTAAAGTAAAAATTGCACCTGAATTTAGGCTAATGATTTGAATCGGAGAAGTGCTTAGCAAACAGCAAGTACATTCTATTCAAGGGAGAAGTTAGTATTTCCACAAGGCATTTAGATTGCCTGTAACCAACAATGGGATTCACCTCCAGGCTGAGATATTATAAATCTGGGTATCTACACTGCAGGTTTCTACATGTAGCCACATACACTCAGTGAAATAGCTTTGTCAGCTACAAGCGGGTTCGTCTACCTGAAAATATATATGTAAGGATGTTTCAAATGCCCCCTTTAAGTCCTGTCTGTATGGAGCTCAGACACCTTGCAAATGCTGAACTTAAAGGAGATTCTTATCTTTCTGTAGGAGCAGCTGGAGCCTGGATAACCTATAGCACTGAGGAGGGCAGTAGACAAGTTCAGGCTTTGAGTTGAGGGTGAGTTGAGCTCTATGTCCTTAGAGTTCAATTTGTTTTACTGCATATAGGTGACTTATGCAATGTGAAATGCCTGGCTCCTAGCTAACACAAAGGAAGTCCATGGGTAGGTCACACATCCCACAGCATATTTGCTAGATTCGGGCAGATGTTTTGGACATTGTAGGGCACCCTTGGATATCCTAAGGTGTTTAAAAACCTCCGATAATTTTTTCAGTAACTTCCATTGTAACAGTGCACAAATTAATAGTGAATAAACATTCACATAAATTATTATAGCTTGTCTTCTTTTCCCAGAAGCTAATGTAAACATGGCTTTTACATTAAACTTCCATTTCCTCTAACATATTCTTAAACATTTTTTTAATTCCATAATCTCGGAAATACTAAGTATCACTACCTAATCTACACCCACACCCAGCAACCTTTTAGAATGAATGAAACAACATATAGGTCATTTTCTTGGTATCAGTAGAAAGACATCTCTTTAAATGAAAAAAAAAAAAAAAAGGTGTTTCCAAGTCCTTTATAGACTCTGATTCTGGTTTTATATGATCAAATACTGAATTAGAGAAAACATATTAAACTCTAATTGTTAGTGCAATTTATAGATATATCTAGTCTATGAACAAAAAAGTAAGGTTTGGAGCTCAAAGTCAATATACTTCAACTATTTATTTTAATTCCATTTTGCAGCTGAAAGTGAGGCACAGAAGGAGCAATTAAAAGACTCAAAAATAAAATTGAGTGGTTAGTTTGTTTTCATTATCATAAATAAGTGAACCACAAATTACATTAATACTGAAAAAAAATGAATAAGGCTTCTGAAATGAAGTTTTAATAATCTAAAGTGCTTATTATACTGCTTTTTTTGGTTATATTTTGTAAAATCTAATAATGAGGGTTTTTTTTAATGTATGTGTGGGAAAACAGATTAATACTGTTTTGCTGCTTTTAAACAACTACTCGAAGCACACCTTAAGCTTAGATGTTTAAAGTTATAACATTTACAATTGAAGGCTGCCTTATTTAAATCCTGCAAACAAAAATTTGCTGTCCTATTAATTTATACTTGTCATATAGAAGAATTTTGTTCTTAACCAAGCTTCCTAGCTGTAAAAGATTAATGGCTGCCTCACGTAGGAGTACAATATAGTTCCCAAAGATGTAAATATATATATAAAGATGTAATAGCTAAACCCCCACTTCTGTATGTTCCAAATCGTTCTGCAAATAATTAGAGTAAAAATAGTAGAAATCAGTGTTTTACTTAGTGGTATAAAAATACGTAATTTTTGTAGTGACTTTAAGTCAGTCTTGTCTATAGGTATGATTACTTAATTACCTGTAGTAAATACTTGTGCATCCCAAATGCATTATTTATGTGCTAAAAGAATTCTCAGACTAAAGGTGAATAGTATCAATGACCTTGCTTTCTAAGGCTGTGTCTAAATAGCGGTAGACAGTGTCTCAGTTTCATATAGTAGAGTATGTTCTGGGACTGTAGCCTGAATATGTTTTCCTTTTTGCCCCTCCCAAACCCTGATGCAATGATAATGAAAGAGGTTCATTGTGTCCCCAGATCTTTTGGTTTAGATGAGGAGGATGCAAGTGGAGTTTGATGGGAAATCAGGGTATGCCATGGAATTCACCTCTTCTGCAATTCAAATAGACAGGGAGGCGAAAATTCAGCTGCTCACACACAGAGTTCTGAAATGACTTAGCATATCTCAGACACCTCCATGTCTCTAACAGATATGACATGGGACCTACAGGTGTCGTACAGGAGCAAGAGCTGGAGCCTATGCAGGAAAGACTTTGCTGTCTCAGATGACATTAAATCAATACCTGTGGTCAAGTGAATTGAGCCCCTTGTCAGCACACCAGCAGTGTCTAGGGAACCAGCTGACCAAATGTCAATGTCTGGTTTTACAGTGACACAAATAGTTCTGTAGCCTCTATTGATTGTATTTACTGGATTTTCTTTGACTAATGACAGTTTAGATTCCTAGCTTAGAGAAAAACACACGCCTGTGACACGTGCCGTTTTATCTAGATCTGAGTTCTTGCATAAGTAAATTTCCTCATGTGGATGATGGAGTGAAGAAGAATATTGCTTTTGCGAGGGAAGGTGTTAGCTTCCCATGGCAGTCTCCATCTTTTGCTCCATGCTGTAGCACAAGAAGGGCTTTTTAAAACAAAGTTTTAGAAGTTCTCAGTGGCACCCAAAATACTTTAGATTAAGTTGAGCATCTTGCATAACTCTTATTACTGATCTGGCAATGTGAATGGTTCTATGGCAAGGAACTGGGAGAGGCAGGTTAAATAGTTCCTTTTGTTTCTTCCCTCCTCTCACTTTGCTTTGAAAGATTTGTGGAAAAGTACAGAAGAATACAGTGAAAGTTGTTATGTTTAGAAAAAATAACCCTCAGTTAGAATCTGTTATTTAAATATATTGAGCCTGTTATTTAAAGCAAACAATTTTATGACGGTGATATGGGAATTCTTTTCCTGGTTTATAATTGGCTTCAGAAGAAAAATTTAGAAATTAATCTTTAGTCAGGAATTTAGGAAAAATAATGGTGAGAGACAGGAGGCAAACACATTTGAGGGGAAAATAACATTTACTAGTAAAGGTGGTTGAACAATGCAATAAAGTGAGGATTAATTATTAATACTATGAGATCAGGATATTATGAGTAAATGCCCTTCTGCATTGTATGCTTTGGTCACACCAAAGTTAGTGGGTATATTCCAAGCTCAAGTAAGTGATTCTTAAAAACCTGGTTAAATCAACTTTTTTAACTACAAACTTACACATTATGATGCTGTAACTATTGGTTTCCAAAACTGCAGAAGTGGTCATGTGAAATAATTTCTTCCAAGAGATATACTCTAACTTGGCTTTACTGGGGTTTCCTTTCTTTGCACTTCAGTGCTCTCAGTGGTGTTGGCTAATTATTCAAGAGTCTTCATTGTCCTATTGATAAATCATTCAGATTTCTTAACTTTTAAGTCATAGACTCATAGAAGAGTAAGAGAGATGTGTGAGCTCTAAGTCAGACTTATTATTTCCCAGAATCTGTTTACAACCCTTTTTTTAAAAAAATGTTTATTGTTCTTAATTTAAAATATAAACCACATTTTTTTTCTCCTCTCCATCCCAAGAAAGCAGATCGCAGGACTTTACAAAATTGTTAGTATCAGCAGCATCTCTGAAAATTTTTTAGCAATTCTTTTTCTGGCCATGTCACAGTTCAGTATTGTTTTGTCTATAATTACCATAATATGTAAATTTTCCAAGGTCTGTCTTTTCCATGTTCTCTTTCAAATAATCTTTGAAAAATTCACTAGAGTCCCCCCTCCCAGCCCCTAACCTCATCACTACTTTATTTTGTAATGCTTCACCTGTTTTCTTTACAGATTACCATGAAAAAAGTACTTCTCTCAAACACCACTATTGACAAATCCCACTTTTCTAACATTCCCTTC
This sequence comes from Rhynochetos jubatus, assembly GCA_027574665.1. Taxonomy (NCBI): domain Eukaryota; kingdom Metazoa; phylum Chordata; class Aves; order Eurypygiformes; family Rhynochetidae; genus Rhynochetos; species Rhynochetos jubatus. The sequence continues at coordinate 82,573,574 of CM050649.1, read as the reverse complement.
TCTGCAGCATTACAATTTAGTGACATATTCACAGTTTCTCTTCTATGTAGTATGTGAGATTGTATTTAATACTCAGGTAGGTGGGCCAAAAAGAGTGTCTTTCAAAAATAGTGGCCTCCCAACTTCTCCTTACAAGTCTGCAAAATGTACAAGGCTTCTTACTTGAAAATTGTTGAAAAAATAGAAGCTAAAAAAGTAATGAGTACACTGATAACAATACTTAAGCTTGCAAAAGTAATTTAAAGTAGATGGAACTGTGCTTGCCCCACAGCACACTGAAAACATGAAACCATAAATCTTAGAAACAGATATGGACAGTCCAAGAAACAGGCAAGTTTACAAGACACCACCTGTGTATTCAGCAAGTGTGAAAAATTCAAATTGATCAGATCAAAAAAGACAATGAGGATGACAAACGGGAGATATCTTTGGGAGTTTCCTGTATTTGGCTACAAGGCAACAGGTTTTTCATTGAAGTTAATATTTCCACAGTTAACTGCACATCACAACAAAAACAGTAACTGAGCTCTGACAACATAGCTAGAAGTTTCATTTTCCTAAACTTGTCATGTTGCACAATTTCATTTTTCTAAAGGTTCTCCTGCTTTTTGAAAAGACTAAAGAAAGTGGTAAATAAAAGAGAAGGAAAGTCCAGGTTTATTGTGTCTGTCACCTTTTGAAAGACTGTGAAGTTTTTTGGTAATTTCTCATTCATCCATTATATTGACACATTGATTGTAATATAACTGAAGTGTAAAGACCTTTGCAATTATATATTATTTTCTATTTCCTTGAACATGCTATTTTTTTCTACTTTGTTTTTTCAAAAAAGAAACAATTTTCTGGGAAAAGACATAAAATAATTCTTAAGGAAATATTCTTTTTTCTGTCACAGCTATCAAGTTACTTTTCACATATGAAGATGAAGAACAATTTCATGTCTCTTTTTCTGTCATGCATAAAAGGCAAAATCTTCTATATCTTCATTGCTTAATCAAATTTAGCTTACAGTTGACTAGCTACAACAGAACCCCAGAAGAATAAAATCCATAGTACTGTTAGGTTAAATTCTCTAGGCAATTGATATTCTTCGAGCTAGGACGTTTATCAGCAACTAAAATTCTACTCTTCTTTTCCTCTTCTTTATCATTTTAGTCATGATTGACTTTACCTAATTTTTTAATGTTGTTTTATTGATCCACATTTTTGACTTTCCTCTGGGCATTATGGAATGAAAGCGTGCCCAAAGAGTAAAACTGAAAAAGCACACCAATTTTCTTTGCTATTACTTCATATATTTTATGCATTTTTTGCTGTCATAACTACGTATATAGTCAGCTTAATCAGGTGGTTTCAGCCTGCAGCACATAAATACAATGAGAGGGATCATACATTATTAAAATCAATACATCTCAATACTCTATAGAAGCGATACATTTTTGTTCATTTTTTATTAAAAGTATGAAATTACTGGAAAACAGTTAAATTTCTTATGCTATACACCAGATTAATGGAAATAGTCTTGTTGATTTCACTAAGATCTAGACCATGGCCACTGGGAATATATGAACATGAGTACTGTGTTTGTGTAATATGTATTCTGAACCTAATAGAAAGTTTTATCGTATATTATACCATCTGTCAGCTCTTATTTATCCATGCAAGTGTTACAGGGAAATTATTCCCTTCCATATTATAACCATGGGGAATTTCTAGTTGTAAAATAAGTAGGATTTTTTAAAGTAAATAGAAACAGAATATCATAGTGCTTTATTTTAAATTACAGTAATTTAATAAACAACCCTTGGTGATCCAGCACAAAATACTTATATGAAAGTTTCCCTTCTCATTCACTGTGATGCAATATAAAACCAAAAGTAAACACAGTAATTGCTTTTGACTGATGTACTTTCATTTTTTTGTACCTTAGCTGATAGGGTGTCATGGCAGATAGACCACACACCCCTTAGAGGAGTTTTCAGCTTTATTATGTCATACAGATGTACCATATCATAAAACTCAGTATGGCTATCCTGGGTCAAACCAAAGGTCTGTGAAATCCCACATCCCATCTCCAGCACAAGCTAAAACAAATGCCTAAAGAAGCAAAAAAAAAAAAAAAAAAGGAAAATACATTTCATTAACACATATTCAGTGCCAGATAACTTTATTTCATTTTCCTAATTCTCACTTTGGAAGAGATGATGAATAATCAGTTTCAAGCCACCATGTCTATGACAGTCATTTTTTAAATGTCTGTTGTATCACCTCCTCTGACAGTATCTCTTTTCCTTGTTGGAAATGTCTGCTTAAGTACTTTCTATACTTTTGATCACACCACTACCCCTTCCAAATCTCTTCTGGTTCTTTCTCTCTCTCTCTCTTTCTTTCTTTCTTTTTTTTTTTTTTTGAGTAGGAGTGACCAGAACTGCACACAGGACTAAATATGTGTATGACTCGTGAATTTTGAAGTGGTCAACAGTGTTCTCTATGGCTTCTTGTATGTTTTTGAGATTCTTTCCTAATAATTCTTAGCATTTGGATGGTATTTTTCATTTATACTAATTATTGGTCTGATAGTTGATGAACTAGCTGTCATAAACCTAATATCCTAAACTGGTAACAATCATATAAAAAACCAGTTGTCCTAGATATTAAATAAGAATTCTTTTTCCACAAGATGAACCTGTTTATGACCACCTGGACCTCCAGTTCCTTTTCTGTAATGCTACCTCCTAGAGTCAACCATGAGCCTGTACTGTTATATAAGGTTATTCTGTTCCATTTGCACGTACTTGAACTTGCATTTGCTCTTGTTGAATTCCATGAGAGTCCCATCGACCCATTTCTCCAGCCTATTGAGGCCTTCCTGAATAGCAGCTCTACTCCTCAACATACTGATTGCTGTTTGCAGCTTGGTGCCAGCAATCTTGCTGAGAGTGCCCTCTATTCTGCTATGTAGATTGTTAATAAAAATATTATGCAGTAATGGTCTCACTATTAAGCTCCGAAGGAACCCACTGGTGACTTTGCACCTTAGGGCACAATTCTTTGAGCCTGGCAGTCCATCCAATTTTCTGTCCACTTATTGTCCACTTCTGGCCTGTATCTCACCCTTTTAATGATAAGGAGGCAATAGGAGACTGTGTTGAAGATTTTGCTAACCTCAAGGTTTAAAATGTCTACTGTACTCCCTTTGTCTATAGTGGCAGTCACCTTGTCATAGAAAGCATTGAGGTTGGTCAGGCATGACTTGCTTTTGGTAAAACTGTGCTGTCTTCTCCCAATCACTGTTTTTGATGTGTTTCAAGGTGATTCCTCAGAGGATTTGATCTGTAAGTTCCTCAGGCTCTGTGGTGAAGCTTATGCATTTCCATAGATGCTCCTTGTTTTCTTTCTTGAAGATGAGTGTGACATCTTTTCATCAATATTCAGGGACTTCCATGAATTGCCAAGACTCCTCAAACATGACAGCAGCCTTCCAGTGACATCAGCCCATTCAACACCCTCAGGTGCACACTATCTGATCCCATGGACTTCTATACATCTGAGCAGGTTAAGTGATTCCTTATTTTTCTTCCTGTACTGTGGGTACTGCTTCATTCCCACATGCTCAGGGACATGGGATATCCAAGAAGAAAGTCTTAACAGAGTGAGACAAAAAAGGCATTCAGTATCTCAGCCTTTATCTGTGACTTGTCACTAGTTCCCATGCTGCACTGAGTGATAGGAAGTTAAACAAGAGTGGGCCCTTTCACTACCAATGTAGAATAGAAATCTTTTATTCTGCCCCCTACCTCCCTTGCTACTTTGAACTACCTCTGAGCTTTGGCTTTGGTGACTCCATTCCTACATTGCAGGAAATGTATCTGCATTCTTCCCAAGCAGCCTATTCCAACTTCCACCATCTTTTTGTGTTTGATCTCAGCCAGAAATTCCATGTTTGTCCATTCTGGGCCTCTGTCATGCTTTCTCAACTTTCTACACTTTAAAATAGACTGTTCTTGTGCTCTGAAGAGGGTCCTTGAAGACTAGCCAGACCTCCTGTGCCCTTTTGCCTTCTGGAACAGTTTCCCACAGGATTCTGTCAAACATACCCCTGAAGGGGATAAAATCTGCTCTTCTGGTGTCTAGGGTTGTAATTCTGCTGTTTTGTTTTGCTCACTTCTCTCAGGATCTTATACTCCACAGTCTCATGGTTGTTGCAGCCTAGGTTGCCCTTTCATCTTCACATCTTCAATCTGTTTCTCCTTTTTTGCGGTTAGCAGGTCCAACAAAGCATCTCCCCTGGTAAGTTCATTGGTTTCCTGCATCAATAAATCTTCTTCAATACATTCCAAAAGTTTCCTCAATTTCTTGTACCCAGCCATATTGCCCTTCCAGCAGAGATCAAAGATTCACAGATTCACAGAGTGTTAGGCGTTGGAAGGGACCTCTGGAGATCACCTAGGCCAACTCCCCTGCCAGAGCAGGATCACCTAGAGTACATTACACAGGAACAAGTCCAGGCGGCTTTGGAAAGTCTCCAGAGGAGACTCCACCACCTCCCTGGGCAGCCTGTTCCAGTGCTTTGTCACCCTCACAGGGAATAAGTGTTTCCTCATGTTCAGTTTGAACCTTCTGTTTTCCGGTTTATGGCCATTGCCCCTAGTCCTGTCACTGGACGCCTCTGAGAAGAGCCTGGCCCCATCCTCCTGACACCCACCCTTTAGATATTGATAAGCATTGACAAGATCCCCCCTCAGTCTCCTCTTCTTCAAGCTAAACAGACCCAGCTCTCTCAGCCTTTCCTCATCTGGAAGGTGCTCCAGGCCCTTCATTCTCTTAGTGGCCCTGCGCTGGGCCCTCTCCAGTAGCTCCTTGTCCTTCTTGAGCTGAGGAGCCCAGAACTGGACACAGCACTCCATGTGAGGCAGCACCAGCGCAGAGTAGAGGGGGAGGATAACTTCCGTCGACCTGTTGGCCACGCTCTTCTTATTGCATCCCAGGATGTTACTAGCCTTCTTGGCCATGAGGGCACACTCTTGGCTCATGGTCATCCTATTGTCCTCTAGGACTCCAAGGTCCTTTTCCCCAGAGCTGTCTTCCAGCAGATCAGCCTCCAGCCTGTACAGATCCATGGGGTTGTGCTTCCCCAGGTGCAGCACTTCACACTTATTGAATTGCATTCGATTTCTCCCCACCCAGCTCTCCAGCCTGTCCAGGTGACGCTGGATGGCAGCACAGCCTTCTGGCATGGCAGCCACTCCTCCCAGTTTGGTATCGTCAGCAAACTTGCTGAGAGCACATTCTAGCCCTTTGTCCAGGTCATTGATGAATATATTGAATAGTGCTGGACCCAGCACTGACCCCTGGGGGATGCCACTAGCCGCAGGCCTCCAACTGGACTCTGCCCCATTGACCACAACTCTCTGAACTGTTTCCTCCAGCCCGTTCCCAATCCACCTCACCACCCAATGGTCCAGTCCATACTTCCTAAGCTTGTCTATGAGGACGCCATGGGAGACCATGTCAAAAGCTTTGCTGAAGTTGAGGAAGACCACACCCACTGCCTTCCCCTTGTCCATCCATCTAGTGATGCCATTATAAAAAGCTATTAGATTGGTCAAACATGACTTTCCCTTGTTGAATCCATGCTGACTACTTGTGATAAGCTTCCTTTCCTCAACATGCTTGGAGATGTCACCAAGAACAAGTTGTTCCATCATCTTTCCAGGGATGGAGTTGAGGCTGACCGGCCTATAGTTACCTGGGTCCTCCTTCTTGCCTTTTTTGAAGATTGGAGTAACATGGGCTTTCCTCCAGTCCTCAGGCACCTCTCCTGTTCTCCAGGACTTTTCAAAGATTATGGAGAGTGGCCTAGCAATGACTAGCTAGCCAGCTCCCTCAGCACTCGTGGGTGCATCCTATCAGGGCCCATGGATCTGTGGATGTTCAGTTTGCTTAATTGATCTCTAACCCAATCCTCTTCAACTGAGGCAAAACCTTCCTTTCTCATGACTTCCTCTATATTTTTAAAGCTCTGGGGCTCCTGAGGGATAGTCTTCGCAGTAAAGACTGAGGCAAAGGTGGCATTCAGTAACTCTCCCTTCTCCGTAACCTCGGTCACCAGGGCACCCACTTCATTCAGCAGTGGGCCCACACTTCCTCTGGTCATCTTTTTTCCTCCAATGTACTTGGTTATCAAAGCCTTGTTGTCCTTGACCTCCTTTGCGAGGTTTAGTTCTACGGAGGCCTTAGCTTTCCTTATCGAATCTGTACATCCTCTGACAACATTTTTGTATTCCTCCCACGTGGTTAACCCCTTCTTCCATGTTCTATATACTTCTTTCTTCCACTTAAGTTTATTCATTAACTCTCTGCTCATCCATGCAGGTCTCCTAGCTCTCTTACTTTATTTCTTACTCTTTGGGATACTCTGGTCTTGAGCTTGCAGGAAATGGCACTTAAATATTAACCAGCTCTCTTGGCCCCCCCTATCATCTAGAGCCCTATCCCACAGGAATTCTCCAAGCAGGTCCTTGAAGAGGCCAAAGTTAGCCCTTCTGAAGTCTAAGGTACTGACCCTGCTTGTGTGTCTGTGCCTGCTGCATATGATTCTGAACTCCACCGTCCCATGGTCACTGCTCCAAGGTTGCCCCCTACCTTCATATCCTTGATAAGTCCCTCCTTGTTTATAAGTACAAGATCCAGCACTACCCCTCTCCTTGTCAACTCCTCCACCATCTGTGTCAAGATGTTACTGTCAGTGCGCAGGAGGAACCTTTATTTGGTTCATGGTAGTTAAAAGTCACTCACGAGTATTAGGACCTGTGACTGTGACATTTTTTCCAGTTATCCAAAGTAGGCGTCATCTGCCTTCTCTTCTTGATCAGGATGTCTGTTGCATATTCTTCCTACAACATGAGTTGTACTGCTCTGTTCTCAAAGCCTCACCCATCCCACATCCACTGCTTCACCCCAAAGCAAAGCTACATGCATTCAAGTCACTCCTTTGTCTTCCTCCATACCTACCCATTCTCTCTTTCATAAGGAGTTGGTATCCTACCATTGCAGGACTCAAGCCATGAGTTCTACCGTGTCTCTGTTGTCCCAGTGAAGTGGTAACTCTGCAATTGTACATTAACATCTAATTCCATATGTGTATTTCCCATCCTACCTGCACTGTTGTACAGTCAATTGAGATGGGCCAAAATGTGCTGCTTTTACAGGAAAACTGTCATGTTGCCCCCCTCCCCCATCTGCACTGCACCTTATACTCTTCAGGTTATGGTAACCCTCCACCAGTGCACGTAGCTTAAAGCCTTCCTCTCTAAGTTGCCAAGTCTAGTTTTATAGAACAGAATAGAACAGTATAGAATAGAACATTTTAGTTGGAACGGACCTACAGTGATCATCTAGTCCAACTACCTGACCAATCCAGGGCTGACCAAAAGTTAAAACATGTTGTTAAGGGCATTGTCCAAATGCCTCTTAAACACTGACAGGCTTGGGGCATCGACCACCTCTCTGGGAAGCCTGTTCCAGTGTTTGACCACCCTCTCAGTAAAGAAATGCTTCCTCATGTCCAGTCTGAACTTCCCTGGTGCAGCTTTGAACCATTCCCACGTGTCCTGTCACTGGATCCCAGGGAGAAGAATTCAGTACCTCCCTCTCCACATCCCCTCCTTAGGAAGCTGTAGGGGGCAGTAAGGTTACCCCTTAGCTTCTTTTTCTGCAAATTGGCAAGCCCAAAGACCATAGCTGCTCCTCACAGGACATGGAAATGGACAAGGACTTCCAGCCCTTTCACCAGCTTTGTTGCCCTCTGGACACATTCAGGACCTTCACATTGTCTTAAATTGTGGAGCCCAGAACTGCACACAGTACTGAAGCTGAGGCCACACCAATGCTGACTACAGTGGGATAATCACGTCTCCTGACCGGCTGGTTATACTGTGTTTAATGCATCCCAGGATACAGTTTGCCCCCTTCCCTGTTTTGTTCCTTCAGATCTAACCAATCCCTGCTCAGTAACACTTCTTCCTCGAAGAAGATCCCACAGTCACAAAAGCTTGCAACACCAAGCACATAGCCAGGTGTTGAGCAGCTGGGTGGGTCCATCTTTGCTTGAGCCTTTCCTGCCTCAGCACAAGGTTTAAGGAGAACACCACCTGAGCCCGTGTCTTTTCACCCTAGGCCTCTGTAGACACTTTTGATATGCTCCAGATTACCCATGGCAATGTGATCTGTGCCTGTGATAAACAAGGGGCAACTATCCAGCAGGCTGACAAGCCTTGCACAGGAACTGCAAAGGGCTTCACAGATTGTGGCATGAACCAATATATCTCTGAAGACATCAGATCTGCTTAGCAGAGCGGTGCCTCTATCCCCCCTGCAGAAGGGAGCCTCCATTAACTACTGCTCATCTCTCTTTCATGCAGACACAAGGTTTGTCAGGATTAGCTGGCTCTGATGCATCCTCTGACAGGAGGGAACCTCTGCTCCAGTGCAGCTCCTCCCCCCTTTTCTTCACTAACTTTTGGTGTCAGCCTTGTTGTCTCTCTTACATCCCACTCCTCTCTTCACCTTTCTCTTCACTCCCTTTGAGTTTCCACTGCTAATTCTTTTTGTGTTTCCCCCTCTTAAGTAAGTGAATTGGCAGAAGGGCTGTCTCGGCTGTGGCCAGAAGTGGATCTGACTTGGAGCCAGGGCACCTTCTCTTGAAAATTCTCACAGGAGCCATCCCTTTGGTCCTTCCCCCACTATCAAAACCCCCATCACAAAAAAACGAAACAAGAGTTTATAACTGTGCCCTGAAAGTACCTCTTTTTATCCAAAGCCAACTTTGATGTCTAGCTGAGATACGAACAGATAATGCTTCCTGGTATTTTTAACACATTTTCCTATGTAACGTCAATATAAAATATTACTACTTGCAGACTATATTTTCAGCTGTGTAGTTACACTTGCATTTTCAAAGCTCTCTAGAAATGTTTCTAGTCATTAACATATTTGCATGATTTAATTAATATAATTTAAAGAACAATGAGATATTTCAACACTAACACGTGCACAATCTCTTGGACTTTGTAGAGACCACGCTTTACCAATTACTGTTGTAAAAATGTTGCAGTTCAGAAATAAACCTCAAAATGCATGGAGAAAGTGTGTATGTTTGAGTAAAAGGGGTGAAAGAAAGAGGGTTTTTTTCTTTGTTTTTGTTTTTTTTTTTTTAAGAAGGTATCTGAAGTGCAAGTAAAGCCTGTGATTATTTATTCATTGTTTTTTACAGCAATATTCTTCATTAATAAAAATGGTATATAATAAACCAACACTATCTGCATTAAGTGAACACAGCATAAACACATCAAATAAGAAAAAGAACAGTTGATGATCTATCATAAAGAAGCAGGTTTACACTGAATTCTGGAGAAACATGTTCTAGCTCTATTTTTGCTGTCCAGGTAATACTTTCTGTCTAATATAGAGCAGTTGATTCTGGCATAGACAGAAGTGGTGTCTGGTGTTGACATTTTAGGGACGGTAAGAATGAAGAAAACAAAGTCAGAAAAGTGGCAGAAGCCTCACTGATGAACAGTACAGATAGGACATTGTACTCTGTAATGTGATTCTCTTTCTAATACTTGGTGTTTGTTGTTGTGGAAACATTTATAATAAACCCATTTTAAATAACCAAATAAGAACTACTAAACCAGCATGTCAAAACAATATTTGGATACTCCTTAGAGAATTATGATCATGTGACTACAAGGCTTGAAACCGATCCGTTTGGGATAATTTGTAGTTGTCCACTGCTCTAATAATAGTCATGTTTTATTAAGTAAGCTTTATTACTGCTTATATATAAGGGACAAGAACACAAAATGAGTCTTAATTTCCTCTCCTTTGTACTTGTATGGAAATCAAGATGTATGATATAAACCTTCTATTTATGAAGTGTAAATATCTTGTGTTATGAGTTCTATCATCTAATGCCTTTACTTATGAGTAAGATCAAAAGAGAAGAGGAACAGAAAAGAGAATGACTAGGAGGAAATTAGTATTTTATATGCCTATAACAAGCAATAATATAGTCTTTATCATTAATTAAATTAGCATTTGGGGCATGAAAATGATGGTTAGTTTTTACTCATTTAAACAGCAGATTCAGAAATGGCTGCTGGACAACTCCTCCCTTGAGTATGCTGATCAGTAAGAAACAAGAGCCAATAAATATTTGTGTGTGTATGCTAATGTGTGGAGGATGAGCTTCAGCTGCAGAAGTACAAAGTACCTTCCCTCCCACCTCAAATACTTACACCTGATCTTTACAGCAGCGTTAGTTGAAATGTATATTTAAAGCCGTTAGATGAAAAAAAAAAAGTGACTCAATGTTTCCCAAGGGTTGAAGGAGTTCTTCAGTCAATTAACTTCAGGATTTAGAATAAAAAATGGGCAATGGAGTTTCATACTAGCAATCATCCTGTGCTACCAATTTGCTCTGAATGAAAGTAATGTTTCATTTTTGTTCTGTGAAATAAAAGGCTTAACCAAAAGGCAGATAAGGGCTTTGGGCTGAAATTTTCAAGTAAGAAAGGAATGCCTTATCAGACCCTCGGAGAATATACCTTAGTTCAGATGGAATGAAGATGAGCAACAAGTCATGGTGAGTGAGCTGGAGGGTGTCACAATGAGAAATTATGTTCTTTGGTGTTGAAAGTATAGAACAGGAATCCTATATTACGGAGGTGTCTTCGTGGCCATGTCATGGACTCTCATTTTAATTTTTATAAGATGATTATAATACATATGCAGTAAGAAACTAAATTAAACCAATGTGGCAGCTTTAATTCTGCTTTACTTTGCAACTGTAACATTTAAATAAGGTTTCTAATGTATAATGTTATATACAATACTGGCTGTGAGGGGAGTTGAAATACCTGACTGCTAAATCTGGAGAAGAGCTAGGTAGTAAAAATGCTAATTTCTAAATGTGAAATATTTATTAAACCCTGCAACGGAGCCAGTATTGAAAGAACTGATGAATTGGCATGAGTGATACATTGAATTCTTCTAGTGTTTTCCCAAGGAATCTGGAAATTTGCCAGGAAAAATACCTAAGTATTAATTCCTATATAAAAAAATGCCTAAAAATGTCTTTTTTTTTTTTAATGTATATTGTAATACCAGGTTCACTGTGCTCTGCAAATGTATTAGAAAACACAAGCTTCGCTGGAAAATGTTAACATACATTATACAGAGACCCAGAACTGGCTGTCATTTTTCAATGAAACTTTTTGAAATTAAAAATAACTGTTTCCAAAGTGATCTTTTCAGGTTTGAGATTTTGGTTTTTGTCTTCTGTTTCTGATGTTAAAATACGACTTGATGTAGAACAGTTCTTATTCCAGAGAAAGCCAAAGCCAGTGCTTGGAGGCCACAGTAATTGAACAGAAAGACTCTCCAAGTCCATGTATTTTGGACTGTAGAGTGATATGGTGCATACTGATGGAGGTGCCCTTGGCAAGTGTGTATTGTGTCTGAGATTTTAGACTATTGGTATTCAATCCTTGTTCCATCCACAAATTAATTTTATTTTAAATTGGCCTCATCTCACTCATAAAAATTTATTGTTTTAATGGGCTGAGCCTATCCATTACAAGTATAACATTTATTACAGAGTATTAAGTGGATTTAAAATATAATTATCTTTAAGTGAATTTGATAATTTGAATTTAAAGTTATCTTAATTACATTTTACAAATAACATGATTTGCCACCGTTGATTTCAGCAGCAGAGGACTTTCCATTTTCAAGACTTTACTTAGGTTTTGGCTAATATCACACTAGACTCAGAACATCGGTTCCCTTGCTTAGTGAAACCATTGGAGTTGCATCAGAATTGAATATGATCCAAAAAATATAATGGAAAAATGCTTACGTACTAATAATGTCACAGTATTGTAATAGTGATGTCAGTCAGAAACATGATCATTGTCTATCAGGGGGTGTTCAGCACTGCACGTTCATAAACACGACCTAAAGTGCAGTAAGCTGTAATAAAGCATGCTTGGTTAAAATACTCTCAGTAGAGACTTCAATCAATCAGCTCTTATCTCTCCTGAGAATAAGTTCATTTCCAAACAGCATGACTGTCTGTGTATACAAAATGTTTTCTGAAGCGGTGATTGTGAAATGCAGGATGGCTGCTGTAATTGCCTCATTGTTCAACCTATGGCACAAAATTATGCTAATCATGCGCCATAGGCGCTTCTGTGCGCATCACGTGTGCACAGCATATTGGTGCTTCATTCTTTCCTTTGACATATGACATGGAATATGTTTCTGTGCTGGCAATATCAGAGCTGTTCGGGTAGGGGACTAGCAATGCATCGCACAAAGGCAGGCTGATGAAACTTGATGCAAAAGTCATTTGGAATAACACAATAATACAGTGACTGGAAGACAATGCTGAAATGCTAATACGTTTGTTTGGGTTTAGGGCCAGGATAGTGATTTGGTGACGCTGTTTCATATCAGTCTGTCCCTCTGGTTTTCTCAGAAAAGCAAAGTATATAGGTAATAGTTGCCTGTGCTTCAGGAATTCCTTGTTGCCACAAGAGTGTCTAGGGAATTATTATTAGGTGCTGCAAACCTCAAGACTTTTAGCTGCTTAAATTGATGCTGGGGTGAGCTGCCTTCAGGCAGGCTCAGAATTTATGGGAACATAAACTTACCTTATACACATTTATTCCCTCAGCCATGCCAAAGAGAATAAGTCAGTCTTGCTCTTCTGGTTGCTCCTGTGTCATTCTCTACATCATGGCACAGTAGAATCCAGGCTATATGGGCTACAACAAAATAAAGTGCTGTACAGTGAAGTACTACTACCTGTTGTCTCTTTTAGTATTGATGAGAATAGTCCAGGGTATTTGACAGTGGCCTGGATTATTCATAGTATCTTCCTGTGCACACAGTGTGGATTTTCTGGTCTTTTGTACTTAAGGTTTTGCTATGTCTTCTGTGGAGCACATGGCGATACTAGATACTCCTGTGTGACCTTCTGGATTTTATCTGTTCTGAGTGACATTTGCTCAGGATAGACTCAGCTTGGATACAAGTGGGCACAGCTGTACGAATGTGTGACTGTGCCTAGGACAGGTGATGTTTGAACACCAGAGCAGCAAGTGTTTATGAATTACAGGACCTTCGCTCCCAACTTTTGCTAGTAAGGTTGTATTTGACTGCTTCCTGTCTTACATTCCTAAGAAAAAGCAGAGCAGGATTCACTTCCAGTAAGTTTAGCAGCTCATTTTGTGATGCAGAACACTATTTTGTAAGTTGAGGACTTCCGGTTAGGTGTATACACTCTACTCTGGAACATGTCTCTGGAACCCTTTTTTCTGCTAGTCCATAGAGATCCAGCTAGGTGTAGACTAGTAATGTTAAGTAACACTTAGTAAAAATAGTAGTTTCAGTAGTCTAAGTAACACCTATAATTCAGTAATACTATCAGAAGTTCTTCATGCAAAAAAAATATGTTAGAAAGTGCTGATAAAGGAAATATATCTTCTCATGAATCATTTCACTAACTTACTGATAGTCATCTCTCAGCTACACCTGAGAGTTCTACCAGCATTTCACCTCACTTTAATCTTGATCTATCAGCCACTACATTTTGCCTACCACCTGAAAATTCCTTACCAGAAAAAAAGGGGATTTTTTCTGTCCTCTCCCACCCCCATGAAAAATCCTGTTTCTGAGTATCTGTCCTGGGTCCCATTCTTTTAATTTCTAATTTGCTATGATATTTTCAGTTCTGAAATAAAAATAAAGTGCACAGACATCATTTAATGTGTTAATTCACTAGGCTTTTTGTAAACTTTGGATTAGATAACTACTTGTGTCATACAAACTACAACTTAGTATAACTTCGTGTGGATTAAGTAACAATGTTGTTTTATGAAGAGGAGTTGAATAGTACTGTTTAATGAAGCATTAACAATTCAGCTTATCTTACTATCTTCTGAAGGATATAAATTCATTAAGGTATATCTATGCTTAAAAAGCTAGACTATTTTAAGCAAATGCACATATACAGAATTTCTGTTTACATCTTTCTGTCACTCATTAAACATAATATCTGCAAGACTCTTCTATTTCCATAACCATCTCGCTTCTGTGTGCAGTCTGTTTTTCTGGCCAGCACAAGTAGGAAACCAAGGCCCCTTTTCCTATAATCAAGTTGTTAATGAGTTTGCAGTTCTAGTCAACAGTAATCAATATTACAGATGTATTTAAGTGGTTTTTTTTCCCTTTTATGCCTTGACTCCCTACTATCCCTCACTTCTACCTGAAATCAATTATATATTTTCTATTGACTTACTGTAAGAAGGAAAAGATCTAGCTCCCTGTTAACAGAGTGGCATATTGAAACCAGGTGAGGTGAATGAATTGCATCATCCAAAAAATCTCAAGTTTTGTGTAAGATTTTAAAAAACTTAAAAAAACCCCTCCATACTTCTATGCTTGTATTATATTTTTAATTAAAAATGTAATTATTTTTTCCATATTGCTGAACTAAGAAATAACACTTTTGTGGAAAAAATTGATCTTGCTGTTCTTATCCAGAGTCTGATTTGAGCTCACTGATGTTAGTTAAGGTTTTTCCGTTGATTGAATGGTTTCAGATCTATCAGATTCATGGAGTTGCTGGAGGTTGTTAAGAATCTTGTAAACACCACAAAGACTATATGAAGGAAGAGGGTAATACTTTCAAAATATCTGTCTTAATCTGCCTAAATTAAGACCATCCCAGTTTAACACTCACTGCAAGCCACAGTGTATCTAATTGTCCTCAATCAAGTGAGCCTAAAAATCAGAAGGTAATGACATGATTAAGTAGCACCTTCATGAAAAGGTGTCAGTGTTGGCTTACAGAGAAACAACTGATGTGAGGTTTGCATGCATATTTCTTATCTTCATAGTTTAAGGTGAATTAAATACTATTTTAATTGAAAATTAAATGTAAATATTCAGTGAATAAAGTGGATGAATGCAATATGCAGTGAATAAAATATTACAGTACTGTAACATAAATATTCCAATGCTTAATTAGTCTGATTTTTTCAATTTTATTAATCAAAAGAAATCAAATTTGCATGACCACTTCTTAGTTTTTGTCCACAGGTCAATAAAATACAGAAATATTGCATAAGTATGTATCATTTCATAGAATCATAGAATGGTTTAGGTTGGAAGGGGCCTCAAAGATCATCCAATTCCAACCCTCCCTGCCATGGGCAGGGACACCTTCAACTAACCAAGTTTTTCAAAGCCTCATCCAGCCTGGCCTTGAACACTTCCAGGGATGGGGCATCCACAGCTTCTCTGGGCAACCTGTGCCAGTGCCTCACCACCCTCTCCATGAAGAAATTCTTCCTGATACCCAATCTAAATCTCCATGCTATCAGTTTAAACCCGTTACCCCTTGTCCTGTCACTACAGGCCCTTGTAAAAAGTCACCCCCCCCAGCTTCCTTGTAGGGCCCGTTAAGGTACTGGAAGGTGCTATAAGGTCTCCCCACAGCCTTCTCTTCTCCAGGCTGAACAAGCCCTACTGTCTTAGCCTGTCCTGATAGGAAAGGCTCCAGCCCACTGATTATCTCCATGGCCCTCCTCTGGACTTGGTCCAACTGCTTGATAGCCTTCTCATGTTGAGGACCCCAGCTACATTTACTACATTTATAGTTTCTGTATATTTTTTTGTCCCCATCATTGCTCTACCAATCTACCATTGCTCTACCATGCTTCTGCAAAAGTATAAAAACAAAGGGAAAGAAAATCCTGGTTTGCATTTCTTAAATGTGAAAAATGAAATATTCTGCATTCTTTATGAATTAATTTCATTTTAGTTTGTGTACAAAGTCAAAAGTTTTATTTTTTTCAATGAAATTTGAGCCAAACTTAAAGTTTTGAGTTCTAGTCTGGTATTTTAAAGATGACAGAGTACCTTGACTGTTTTGTTCATATGTGTTATTTTTATTGCCTTTTTTAGTATCTGATACAGTTTTGGAAAAAATACTATGTGGACTTCCTATAATAATGACAATCTTTTTGAAACAGAACTGCATCAAACTTCATAATTTTATTTTAGGTCTTTGGTAACAATCACAGTATACTAAGGCTGAACTAAAAATGCCAAAACTGGTTGTAAACCACCTTTTTACAATAATTCCTATCAAATCAAATTGCCCAGGTAACACTATATATAAAACTATGTGCACAAAAATCAGAATACACTGATACAGTCACTAATATTTTAATTATCCTCTTTATAAATCTGATAAAAAAATGACATTTTAATGTTTCTTAGAAGTCTCGTATTCAAAATTATGAATAGATTTTTGTTGTCCACTTTCTGACCTGGATTTCTGATGAACACAGTACTGAAAAAATCAGTTTTTCAAATGGTATTTCAATCTCCACTTTACTAAGGATACTAATTAATAAAAAAAACCCCACTGTCAATGCCACCATATAAAGCAATAACCAGAATTATAGGTTTTACATAAAAATTATCTTTTTTTTTTTTACTTATAAAATATATATTGTCAGTGGGACTGCTTCTTTAAATTACGAAGTTATTGAACTCTGTTTAAAGTAATTTTGTAACACTTGTTAAATCACAAATTAACTATATTATTAAATTTCTTTACCCACAGTGTCTCACAGTATATGCTATGAAGTACACAATACAAAATGATGAAAAATATATTTTAGAGGTGATTTATATCCTATAGCTTAAAATTTCTAAAAATCAAATACTTGTTCTAGAGATTCTCTGCTTCTTCTATAACAAATGTAAGCAATGGGAAACGTCTAGGAGAGTATGTTCTCATAGTGGTGGAACATCTGTCTTAAAAAGGTGAATTACTACCTGCAGATTCATATTTCTTTCCATTGTCTACAAACAATGGGAATGAAAGTAGAAAGAGAGAGTTAGGTAAGTTAGGATGAATGACAATATTGTTATCCACTTGTGATGATTTATTGTTTTAGCAAAGTTTGGTAATTTCAAGAGCAAATAAGACAACATAGGTATGAAACATTAAAGTGATGAATTGGTTGGGGTTGAAGGGATTTGTTGCCATGAGATAGTCTTTACTTACATCTTGTGTCAAGTCTTCATTTATTTATTTATTTTTATTTTTAAAGCCACTTGTTTGCTGTATGAAAGCGCATTGTCTTAGCAAGAGTTTCTGACTACTGTTGAAAGCTGAATAGGTAGGCTTTGAGGTTATTGAATATAGCTCCTGCCAAAAGTAGGAATTTCTATTTCTCTGATGAAAGCTTGAGTGAAAAGAGAGAAAGAGAAGGGGAATAAAAAATAAAATAAAATTAAAAAAAAGATATATATATATAAAATTGGGAAATAGAGGAAATTATCAAATTCTTAGAGAAACATATGATTAATATGCATCTTTGTTGCCTTTCTGACTTCTGCTGTTGATTTTAAGGTAGTGGGTAATATAGCACATGGAAAGAATTCCATCTGCCTTAGCCTGTCTTCATGCCAAAGAAATATGGACATAGCAGAGAGACCTAAAAGAGATGAGGGGCTTGGCAAAATAATCTGCAGATCACACAAATGGGAGTCATCAATAAACACATGTAGTACCTTATGTGATATTGCAGTGAAACTGAGGCCAGAAACTAATACCTTTTTTCTTATTTCCTGAGGGGCTGATCTAGTAGGAATGCTAAAAATACACCTAACAGACAAAAGGAAAAAAAATACCCAACAAACCATACACAGATTTTCCCATCACTTAGTTTTAAAGATAAAGGGAATTGCCTGTATTATGATAACTATAAAAAGGTGTATCAGAGAAATGAAGAGGGAGGTCATCAGTTCAGTTTTTCTTCTGCCTGAAGAGGTTCAAAATCACCTGTCTCATCAATTAATGGATTTAGTCTCGTGGTTAGGACTGAGAGAAGTTTCTGACTACACTGTTTGAAGTGTCTTGCTGTCTCACAAGTAATAGTAATATGAAATGACTGAGTGAGCGAAAGAGGGCATCTTTGTCTAAGCTAATGTTTGTACCTAGAAACAGGATAGGTCCAGGATAGGATTCCTTCCTTCCCCCCCTCCACTTGATGAGTCAGTATGTATTTATTTCTCTTGAGTTGATAATCTTTCTCCTTATCTTGTGTTAAGTTCTACACACCTTGTTGTCTACATTCCCATTTGTTCTAGCTAAACTCTAAGTTAGCTAGATGCTTCATTATAATCACAATGGTTTTCACCTGCATTCAGAACCTTCATTCCCCATTCCTGCCTCACCTGGTCCTGGGCAGGAAATTCCCCAAACCACTGCAGTATTAACTCTTTAGCAAGAAAATAATGTCTGTCATCTACAAAGCTGCCTTAAAGTTTTGGTTTTCTAGTTGAAAATGGCTAAAGTATAGATTTATCATGTTTATACTTTATTGCTTTATGAAAGCAAACAGGAAAAAGAAGAAAACATAACACCTTTCCCTCCTAAGAAGGAAAAAAAATGCTGCACATAACTATCACACTGGATTTCTTTTTCCTGAGTCTCAATAGACAGCTTAAACACTTTACTCCCTGACATATCAGCATAAGAACTTTTAATGTTATATTGCTGTGTTTCAATAGATGATTCATAGATTTTAAGATGACAAAAGAATGATTTAGTATAAGTTTTTTGTTATTATGTCAAGCAAGGCTGAAATGAATGGTAGGTACGTTAATAAATACATTTAAAACCTAAGTTGTTTATTCTATGGAAATCTTCCTTTATCAGTAGTTTTCTTTGTCTTGAATTATGATTATGCATATGAATATAGGCACCCACATATATGATCATACGTGCACATAAACATGAGTGTGTATGAGTAAGTCTTGTCTGAAGAGACATATCTACGTAAGCTGTGTTAAATGGGCAGGGATTTCAATGCCATCTGTTTGGTATGTGATGTAGTCTATAAATACTTTTTTTTTTCTTGGGTTTTTTTGAGATTGGTGTAAAGCTACCAGGCCCGTAGTTGCCTTGGTCAACCAATTTCCCTTTTAAAATATTGGGGCAACTTCAGCTAGTCTAAATTTCCAAGAGCCTCCATTGTAGTCTGAAATTTACTAAATCATCAACATCAGTCATCCAGACTGCTTCTTGATTCATAATTTTAATGTTCTTTCCTGCAAGTTAGTCTGATTATCTTGCATATATATTCTGACTTATCTCTCACAGCCTTTCGGTTTTCACTATGGTGAAATTCAGTGCCCATATTTTATCAATTAAAAATAGAATCTAAACTGAATTTAAAACATTTAACAGGTGTCATTAACATAATTTTTTTTAGTGATGGGATAGAAAGTATTTTCTTATCTCTTATGGTGTAATATTTCACCTGACTTTGTTCCAAACACAGAAATAGTCTTATACTCTTTTGACATGCTCTATTATGCCTGATTGATGAATTGGCCAGCTGTGCCAACTTTAGGTCATATATCAGTGCTAGAATATTTTTTGTTTCCAATGTAGTATAGTACTTATTAGCCTTAATATTTGCTTTAGAAGCTTCATGAATACATTTAGGTTCCTTCAGCAATTTCTTCTATTTCCCAGTTGTCAATGTATTCACATGGCTGTCAGCTTCTCTATTTTTTCCATTGATGATATATGTTGTTGGCGCTTCCTTGTCATTAGGTCAAAACTGAATGTAGCTTGTGGAAAAATGTTTCTTGCATATTTGTCTGGTCATGTTTTCCCCACAGAAATCCTGGAGAGCAAATACTTTTTTGTTGTGATATTTTGATAACTTAACAGTCTTCCACAAATGCAGAGTATTGGAATGCATGGGTAACTTGCATGCTAAAGGAGCCTGCAAAATAGTTTGGCATAGGAATAATGTTAAAAACTGTGTTTGAAAGCACTGTATCAATTAATCTTTCCTGTTCTACTAAGCTATCAGTGTTCCATATTTCCATAGTTTCTTTTCAATTGTGATGCCATGATTATTTTTGTGGAAACAGGTAAGATAAAAGCAAACATAGTTATGTTATTTATTACATTTTCAGTTGTTGTGGTTGTGGAAAGCATATGCAATCAATAGTAAACTACAACCAAAAATTAATCATGATCTCATAACCAATGATAAATTCTATTTCCAATATAGACAAATGTGTCTATTCCCAAATAGTATTCTGCACGTAGTTTTGATGAGAGGTGATAAGATTAGAATACTTATTCCAGATAGCACTTGAATCTGGAAGAAGCTGTACTGGAAGAGAGGGACAAAGTCATACAGAAGGATGCTACTCACTTGTGATCACAGATATTACTATCTTGCCTTCTGCTTTGATTTTCTTATTTGTATGAAAGAAACAACTTTAAAGTACTATTTTGCGAAACACAAAAATATTGAAATATTTTTTTGGGGATTTAAATGTCATGCAATGTCATGAGGTTATGCACGTGCATGTATGCAGAATATATTTGTATATAGAAGGAAGTTTAAAGTGAATGTGATAAGTAGGCATGAGTTATAGATATTAAAGACACGATTTAATTTACTGAAATGTCACATTTCTGATCAGGAAAAAGAACCAGCAAAAAATTTCTGTGTCCAATCCTGTTAGCCCTTTGTGCATTGAACTTGTATTGAACTAAAGAGAAGCCTAGCATGAGAGTTTGAAAAAATCACCAGAGCTTTAGCTGTTAAGAACAACATTCTCCTCTCACTTTCCTCCTGTGTCGTATCTTCCAGCTCAAGGTGTATCTCTTGGAGATCCTAGGACTTCTCAAATAGTACTGGAGACTTAATTTAGATAGCTGAGCCCAAAATACTGCACTCAGGTATAAACCAGTAGTGTTGGTTTTTACATATGTTTTATAAAAGATTTTATTCAAACAGAATTAAAAAAACAGTCAAGGACATGAACTGTCGCATTGTTTAGAAACAACACTAATGGGGGAAGTTCAGAAGGCGGTAGTGACCTGCAAAAAAATTAATTATATAAATCATGAAACAATCTTTAACTGCAAAAGTCAGTCTAGGCCATAGCAAAGATAGCAGTGAAAGGCTAGCCAATGCAATTGTCAGCAGTTGAGATAAATAGAAAAAAATATTTTAAGTCAAAGCAATTAAAATAGTTTTTAATATACAAACCCTGTATTTATTTTTGCCATGTCAGTATATTTTGTTGAATCCACAGTTACTGCAACCGTATCCATAAAGTCCAATTGTTAACCACAGTCATAACAGCACAACTACTATACAGCGCTGCTCCAGCAGTAAAGCCTCTTCCATGACACTTATGTCCGGTCAGTACCACAGGTAGATTCTGCTCAGTGTTTTTTCCTCTTATTCCTGGAACCCCAGTCCTGTCACTTCTTCAGCTGTAGCTCATCTCCTTGTGTCAGGATCAGCTCTGCTTGTGGTTCCATCCACTGAGAAGAAGCATTTTTTTGTGAAGCGAACAGTAACTTCTGTGCAATGTTGTTCCAAGATCTCTGTGCTAGCTGGTCAGTGTGCATAACACAGGGCTGTGCAGGGTCCCATAGAAGTAGTAGTTTAAGTCCCCGCATCAGAGTATGTAATAGCTGTCTTCCTAATATTAGTATCAGTGGCTAATAGCCTGCAAAGTAACTTGAGTCCGCAAAGCTTATATTAAAAAAAAAAAGAAGATAAACACAGAGTGGTATTTTCAGTCTATAAATTTATTTATATTTATTTTTAGTGGGGCTCATTCTGGTAGGAATTCTGAAAGCAAGGAATGGCTAGAAATTATATGAATGCATGTATATGTCCCCATTCCAAGCACATGCATTGGGTCAGAGAGGGAGAAAAATATTCTACCACCCAGAAATTAGGTCATTTACCTCACCAACATGGAAATCAACTGCATCGCCCTTTACCAGAGAGGCAGAGAAAACCAAAGAGAAAGGAAAGAGAGCTCCATGAATTTGGGACTGTGATATTTTTCTGGAGATGGAAAATGCTGGTTCTTGATTCAAGTAAAACAGGCCATATCAAAATGGGGATTTTGGAAGAAAGGATTAATTTTCTTGTGGTTTGGGAAGGGAATCCTGAGCTGATGCTGCAACTCCTAAATGTTACGTCAATGGACTTTAAGTGTAATACATACCCTGTGGATGCTTAGGTGCCTCAGAATAAGCTCTGTTGTATGCAGCACAGAGACAGAAATGCCTCGAACTGCCTAGAGCAGAATATGTGGGCTGTCAGTACTGTGGTTTAGTCTAGTCTTTCTCACAGCCTGGGGAACCATATTTATGGGTTGAAAGTCTGCCCTGGAGATAATGCTTATTCTGACTTTCAAGTCAAGAAATAGAAATGGTCCTTTCTTTCTTCTGAAGACAACTCAGACTCTGTGGAGGTCTCCTGTGAGTTTCTGTAGGCAAAGTTATTATTTAGTCTTCTGGAGCATAAAATGTATTGCAACCTGCAAAGATGAAAAGGTATATTTAGCCTATCTGCATTTTAATCATATGCATTTCAATAGAATTACTCAACTTTGCATACTCTGTCATACAAACTGTAGTATCTGACTATGCTTTTACAGTCATGAATATTAATACTTTTGTCCATTGAAATGTGTAATCTCTTCAGAGCTAGGGGTTAATAAATAATTCTCAAAGCTTATTCATCTCTTGAGTCCTAGCCTTTTTCTAGAATTTCATGGAAGAGAAACTCCTGAAATTTAAAGATCTTCTTAAGTATCCTTTGTACCCTGCATGACTAGGTTTGCAACAAGTTGGTATCATAAGTTCCTTCAAAGTAATTAAACTCTGTATGAACTACTAAAAATTCATGATACTTCCTCAGCAATTTTCGTATACTTTCCTATAGTAACTGCCAAGTACTATGGCAAATAAGATCCCTAAACTAAAGAAAAGTCAATGCATATGTGCCTGACCTGAAAATGAATTATGATGGATGTCAGTACATGGCTGTAACTATATCTGAAATATGCTATGACTTGCAATATGAATTTCAGTTTTCTGATATAAACCAGTTAACTCACTGACATTTCATAAGAATGAACATTGTACTATGAGCAATAGTTTTTCATAAATCTTGGCTGGGTTCTGCTAAAATAGCTGTTGGATAGCTTCCAGCCATCTGGGTACATCTCAGCTTCAATGAAGGCACAATTCAGCATGATTATGGGAGAATAAGTACTCAAGAATTAAAGTATTAAATGTTTTGAATACTGGGGGAGGTGGGAAGTTTGGAAACTTTTAGTAAAGCAAATATCTTTCTGTGAAAAAGAGGATAATTTGGTATCAAAGAAACATAACAAGTGTTTCTGTTTTCCTGTTTGGAATCGCACTGATGTTCTTCAAGTGAGCACTTTTTTTCCAAGATCCTTGTTGTGGAAGAGCTAATTACGTACAGTGTATTAAAGATTCTCTACAATATTTGCATAGCCTACTAGGGTTAAATTCTAATAGGAGTCTTCTAATTTTATTAAACTGGTCTGGTATTTTAAAACATATCTCATGGGAAAGGTCTAGCGCTTAGCCTATTGCAGTAGGAGATATAATTTGCAGAGAAAATCAAGAATATTCTTAAAAACCATTAAAATGCATTCAGTCTTGCTGCTAGCTTTGATGAAACCTCAGAATTCTCAGAATTATTAATGTGAAAGATGGTGAATTAGCAGCACTATTCGGTATCCTGGATGCTAAGGAAAAAGATCCTTGATGTTGATACAAGGTAAAGGAAAAAGCACACTTGGCAGTTTCCTTAGTTGGTGTGCTTTCATTTAGCATACATTTTTTATGTGTAAAGTATGTATGCTAATACAAACAAAGCAACTTTTTTTTTTTTACATATTTCTAGCACTAAGAAATGACTTCCTAGTACATTTCAACCTTAAACTCTGAATTTACACTAAAAGAACCCACTTCCAGCCACTGAATGCTTTATCACTAAACAAGAGCAAAAGGAGCAATGACTGGCTTGAGGGTTCTGTTTCCAGACATTGCAAAGAAACTGAGCCTGGCAGCAGCAGGAGTGGAAGGCCAGAAAAAGAGATGTGCTAGCAGTAAAGCAAAGATGCCTTTCTAACCGCTGTGACCAGCACTCGCCATGTGTCATTACTGGTGATATTCTTTTTCCTGAGTTGCAAAAGTGTTTTTCGAAGGTCTTAAGTTGGAAATATTTAAAACACTTTTCTTCTCTGGATGGAGCTATTGAAAGCTTATGCATAAGATCTTTCATGCCATCCCAGAACCTCATTTACTGTATTCTCCTGGGCATAATTCACATTGTAGTATTCAACAAGAACCTTCTCTAATTCTGCAGTACTGCCGTATTTTTGCACATTAAAAAGGTGTTAGTCATTTATTTAAACAATTTAAGGCTCAGAATGACTGGGCTCATGTTATATTGCAAGTGCATGATTTGATATTGAATTCTTACCTTACTTCATAAGATTTAACCTTATACCTTGTACATATATTATGAATTTGCTGCAACAGAAGAGAAGTTAATGTCTTTATATATTTGATGTCTGTGGGTGTAAAAAGTACAACTGCACACATTAGCATTTAATTTCCTCCAAATGTCTGCCAGTTAAAGATCCCTGAGGATTTTGTTTAATTTGTAAGTGAAAGCTGGAAGCCATTCTGCTTTCTCGGTGTCTGTCCTCCACACCAGAGTTCAATTAAACGTCTCCCCTATGGTTTCCTTCACCTGCAAAAACAAAGCAAATGTACTAACAGAAAAAGGACCTGCATCTGAATTAGACAGGTGCATGTCGGTTAGGTGGATATATATCTGCGAGTGGGTAGCCAAGCTGTCATTCCTCACCCTTGCCTCCAGTGCAAATAAATCTCCTTTATTTACTTTCACTCATTGAATCATCCAAACCAGCATTTTTCTGTTGATTAAAACAGCTAAATCTTTCTTCTTTGAGTGCTGGAAGGTCATGGTAATTTTTTTTTCTTTTGTATTATTTGTCATATGCATTCTTAATCAACAGAAAAGATAAAACATTTTCAGCTTGGAAGTACAGCACTTTCACAGATTAGCCTTTTGTATCTTCATATGCTGAGACATAAGTGAAACTTGTTATGACAAGCAATGAAATAGGAAGACAAAAAACACCACAAAACCAGAGATGTTTTAGCAGTGTCAAAATTTATGATGAAAATTGAACAGGAATAGATTTATGTACTTTTAAATTAATTTAAGGGAAATTTATTATATAACAAGAGATTACAATTTTCAGGTAAGAAAGCTTCTTCAGTTAAAAAAATAATCTAATTCAGCCAATAAGAAATAAAAATATAACTTGTAAAATGATCAAAATTATATCTATATGAACTGGTATGCCATGTCACACACCATCACCCAAGCCACAAAATGATACAGAATTGTTTACTATTCTGTTTTTTTCCTCTGATGATACTTCTATCACATGCAGCACTTTGAGGTTTGAATTCAACAGTTCTGTATGCATGTGTAAGAGCAAAAGTGTGTGTGTAAATATCTAAAAAGAATAAGAGAGAAATTAATGTAAATCATGAGTTGAAAAGTGTCATTTATGAGGTTAATAAAAACATTCAGAAATATATGGTCAATGTGGTGAGAAAAAGGGACAATGTAACAGTGAGTGGGGGAAAAAAGAGAATTCTATTAAGGGCATATTTTTGTGCTGAAAGAAGAGGGCAGATTGATAACACTGCAGCAGTACTTTTCAAAAAATCTTATTAGGTGCCGTAGGCAACTGTCCTGATACTGAGGCTGGACAAAAACTTGAAAGACTGGTAACAGATATAGAAAACTTTAAAAAAAAAAAATCTGTTTTGAATTATTTGTCAGAATTAATATGGTTTGAATAAGAAGAGGTCTGCAAAAGGATCTTGGCATACTTTAGTAGATTAATATCACTGCTGGAGAAGGTTATTAAGTGACATATGCCAAACACTGGATTTAGGTGCTAGGTTAGAGTGGTGATATTTTCTTTCAAAAAAGTTGTCAGAGATGTCACTTGAATAAAGACTGTTTCCCAGATTCTCAGAGATGACATGCTATCCAAAGTATATTGAGGCAAAATACCAGGAATCCAAGGCTAGGATGAAATTGTCGTTCTGCTGATTGATCACTTCTTATTGTTCAGTGGATACTTTACATTGCACAGTCTTAGTGTCCCTTCCTTACTGTCCCTTCCTTAGACACAGCTGCTTTTCTTTTGGATATCATAATCCCAATCAATTTCTTGTTTGGTTTTAAAGAAGAGGAAAAGATGCCATCTCTCTCAGCCTCTTTATTTGCCAGAAAATAAGTGTTCCAGAAAATCCTAACATCACTTTTTTTGCTTGCTATATCCCTGCAGAGCCAGATAACCCAGTGCCCAGTAATTTAGTCCCCCTGCCAGTTTTTCTTGACATTGGTTTGTCTGATGGAGATATATCATCATGTTTGCTAACCACCTTTGACTAAGTCCTTTTGATCTCCTTCTTCACCTCAGGTCCAAAGGATGAATGGATCTCATGCAGAGCCATTTGCAGCTTCCTTTGTGATCTCTTCTATAGGAACTCATTGGGACAGTTCAAAGTGTAGTCTAATCAACTCTAGCATTAACTCTGTCTCTGACCTCAGTGTGAGCACATTTCAGTATTGTGTTCTTTCCTCATTAGCAATCTCCCTGAAGACTTCCTGTTTTTTATACATATAATCATCCTTGCTAACTGAGGTGCATGTTAGCAATCATCATTGGATTCAGGAATAGAGCAAGACTTTAGTAGAAATGTTGCATGTCCTCAATAGACATATAAACTAAGTGACAAAAATTCACCTGCTTCTATCCTTTTACTTAAAAAAAAAAAAAGACCAAAAATACCAACAACAGCAAATAATCAGTTTTGAATGCTACTACGGACAGTATCACCGAATCGCAAGGGTTGGAAATAGACCTGTAAGATCATCTAGTCCAACCATCAACCCAATGCTACCATACCCACTAGACCATGAAAATGAAATACTGTCTAAGAGAAAAAAAGCTTTTATCAAAAATTACATCCTATATGCTGTAATATATAATAGATATACACTGGGAAGTAGGGCAAGATTCCTCCAGAATGTAGCTGGAGGCCCGCACAGTCACATGCAGGATCCTGGTATGTTACCTAGAGCATGCACAACTAACTACTAACAGGAGAGATAGGAGGAGGACATGATTTCAACTAGCTTGCCTGCTACATGTGTTCCCTAGGAGAAATTATGTGTAACTTTTACTTCTAAGCATGGAAAAGTTAACTCTATTGTTTTTTATCAATGTCTACATCCACACAAATTGTCATGTTAAACTCCATATTTGCAGACAAGAGTTGTTGCTACAGCACTTGAGCAGGTTGTATTTGCTATTAAGTTGTCAATCTTAAGTCTGACTTCTCTTGCCTTTTCAGTTCTTCACGAAGTTGCTTTGTTGCATAGTTATTTTGGAATAAGAAAACAGAAACATCTCCATTTGCCATATCCTTAGAAATCACGTCAGATTAACAGCACTGGATTTTCTAAGTCTACATGCAGTGAATTACATAAGTGACAGTGATAGACAGTAGGCTGTCCTCTTCTCTGCATACTTCTAAGACTTAAGCTTTGCTAAATGATTTCACAGTTAATGAGTGAGCTGGCAAGCAGAGGATGATATATAGCCAGGAATCTTGGTTTAAGTTAAGATTTCTGGAGGAGGAGCAACGTCTCTGAAATAGTAGTGTGGGAAGAGGAAGCAATGCAGTTGAATGGCTGCAAGCACGTTGCAGGACTGAGAGAAGATGCACTGTGTGAAGTGATGCCAGCAACAAAGGCTACAGATGCTTTCACTTCCTTTTTACTCAGGGCAGTCTGTACCTAGAAGTGATCAAGGCCTCAAATGATTCTAGTCATCAAATTACAGCAAATCTTACAAATATGAGCATGGTATCACTGTCAAGCAGTAAGCACTCTTTGAACAGCTTTTATTTTTACCTCACAGAAAAAAGGCAACATCTTGTAGAGAGAAACCCTTTTTAGGAACCATGCATTTTTGTGACAAAGAAGTACATAGGCAAAGTGGCTGAAAAATGTGGGGTTTGGTTTGGTTTTGCCTTTTTTTTTTTTTTTTTTTTTTTTAAACAGTAAGGTCCCAGCGTAGCAGTATCATTCTTTTTCTCTTTTTTTCAATCTTTTGTAAAATGGGTCAGATACCGGCTGTTCTTCCCTTGTCAACTTTGGTATTTCTGTCCTTACACACCAAGCTGTCATTTATACAATGGGAGAATGAGGACATCCTCAGCTGTGGAAAGAAGGGAAGTATAAGAAAAGGCCAGGAGAAGATGTGATGTTACAGGAAAAGTGGCATTTTATGTATCAATGAAGAAGCTGCAAAATAAATTTGTAGGGAAGTGAAGAAGAAAATACTCCATTATTCATTCTGATGTCGTACAAGTACAATTAATTTAAAATTAGAAGGCAGTTAAGCATTCATAATTTAAACTTTAAAATACCTGGTGACGTGTACAACTAATTCTGATAGTTTTAGACTGAACTTGGGCATTTTTTAATGATTTACATTGATAATATTGATTCTGGTCTGTAGATTTTTAGTCTGAAGGATTAATATTTCCCAAAGTTATGAGCTCTAGAAAAACACATAAAATCAAACAGAATGTGGAAGAGGTGATAAGGCCAAAACTCACTTTGATTATATTTGAGTAGGTGTAATCCAGATATCTAAACAGAAAATCTTGTTTGCTTGTGGGAATATGTAGACTGTAATGAATGCTGTCTATGCCTATGGCATGTGCACTTTCCTCATGTCTTGAAGATCATTCATTCTGTCCAGCTAAATCACAAACGTAAGTTTTATACTGTGGACACTGCTGCTTGTTTTCCTTTGGACATTCTTGAAGAATCAAAATTTCAGTAAATAAATCTTTGTCTGTAATGCAGGTTAATGTAATTTAAAAGGAGCTAAATTGAATTATTGAATTGGTATACAAACATCACACCGGGTAAATAAGAATGGGAGAATTTTGGTTTCTTTTTTTACTCCATGAAATGTATGTATGTCGTATGTGATAAAAATCATACTAGAACTGAATGCTAGACTTCCACTACTGAAAGGAGAAGGTTTGAGAAAAGCATAGCACATTTCTGATGAGCTAACTATACACTTTTGGAATTCCCATAGTTCTTCATTTTGACACATAATGTAAAAACTCAGCATAAATTCACCTTGCCTAAGTTTGCTGGTTGGAAATTTCTGTGTATAGTACAAGACAGTCATCTAGGCACAGCAGTAATTAGTGGTGAGACAGGCATCCTCGTGAGACCATTCACTTTGTTGTAGTACAGATGTAGCTCAGTGACTTTGGAGGGGCCTTCTTTTTTCAACTGAGACGGTAATAAAGTATTAAGAGGCATGGCTGATACACTGCATGTTTGTGTTGCCATTCAGGGGGACCTCAACAGGCTGGAGAAATGGACTGGCAGAGCCCTCATGAAGTTCATCAAGGGGAAAGACAAATTCCTACACCTGGCACAGAATAATGCCATACACCAGTGCGAGCCGAGGGAAGGCCATCTGGAAAGCAGATAGACAGAAAAAGACCTCAGGGTATTGGTGGACACAAGTTGAACATGAGTCAACAATGTGCCCTTGCGGAAAAGACCAAAAGGCCTCCTGGGCTGCATTAGGAAGAGAGCTGTCAGCAGGTGACAGGAGGTGATCCTTCTTTTCTAAGTGGCACATGTGAAGCCAAATCTGGAGTGCTGCATCCTATGTCCAGTTCTGGACTCTGCAGTACAACAGCAATATGGACATACCAGAGCATGTTCAGAGCAAAGGGCCATGAAGGTGATGAATAGAAGATGGGAGAGATGGCCTATTCAGCTTGGAAAAGACAAGGCCCATACATTCTCATCATGTGTTAGTGTTGTGGTTTAACTCCGACTAGCAAAATACCACGAAGCCCCTCTCACAAATCCCCCTCCCCTCTTCCAGTGGAGGGGAAGAGTCAGAGGAAAATGAAAGAAGGAAGTGCATAAAATTGAGATAAGAACTCTTTACTGATTAAATCCTAATTAATATATACAGATACTACTAATAAATAATTAAAATAGTAGGAAATAAAACATATGATACAATTTCTCACCATCCACTGGCCAATGCACACCCAGATGCTGAGTAGTGACAGTCAGACCCAGCCCGAGGGCCGGAGCCCGGGAGCTAACACAGCAGATTCTGAATGAACCCTATCAGTGATAGCACTGCCATAAACTCTAAACAACCCACCAGCTCCCACACGAACGACCCAGCACAGGAGTTGGCAAAGCAGCTAACGCAGGAGTCAGAGAGAGTGTTAACAAGTGTACGGGAGTAGACAAGCAAGAGAGTAAGGGCGAGTAATGGCTACCTGACCCCCTCCTCACCCAAAGACCCAGAACATGACGTACTGTGGAATGAGATGCTTCCTTGGTCAGTTTGGGTCAGCTGCAGTATCACAAGCGGAGAAAGACCTTGACAGTATAGGCCCATGCCAGCTGAGAACTTATCAGTACTTCTCTCAGCATCCAGGAACACAGCTTCCTAGCAACCACAGTAAAGAGAGTTAACCCTTTCCTGACTGAACCCAGCACCATTAGGTACCTGATGTGGGCGTACTAATGAGTCAGACTCTTAGTGATACTTAGTGAATGAATAATAGGCAATGTGCACAAAGTCAAATACAGGATGTTTTATTTAAACATAAAAGTTTTTGCAGTGAGAATTGTTGAACACTGTAACAGATTGCCCAGAAAGGCTATGGGTTGGTATGCTTTGTATTTTTCCTAAGGTGGGTTGGTATCCTTGGGGGTATTCAGAACATAACGGGATAAGGTACTGAGCAACCTCCACTAGCTGACCTTACTTCTAGCAGGGAAGGACATTCCCAGATGCCCCTTCATGAATGATTCTGCGATTCTCATAAGCCTCTGCAAGCAGCAAAATTAAACTACTTAATATCTAACATGCAATGAGATACACTTCTACTTTAAAAACTGAGTTGTTAAATTTACTTAACAAAAGTTGATTAGTAAATAAAAATAATATTTTTAATGTAAACAATGCATAATTTATATAATGCTACATAAAATCTGTATATAAACTATATATGTTTACAGAATTATATTGATTTTATTTTTAAAAAAAAATTAAATAGTCGTCCCAATTTTTCTCATTTCTATTCAGAACCATGTAATGTTTCATTACATTTGTCTTTGAGAGGAAGCTTGTGTCTGGGCCAAGGCTTGTGCAGTAATTATAACATGGCCAAAATTGGCAGGGTTTCTTGTCAGTTCTTCAGAGTTGTTATGAGTGGAGAATTCCCTGAACTTTCTTGGCTCTTACTTCAATAGAAGTGAGCTTCGTGTGAGAGTTTATATGCCTACAGTAAATAACCCTTTTCACTTTTCAGAAAGCCATGTAAGCTAGGCTTTCATGGCATTGGTATGTGTACAACTTGTCAAAGCATATTTCATCTTGTCTTTACTTCTGATAGAATAGATGGCAAAATCTCAACAGCATGAGTCATAGTGTGATGAAAGATTTTCTACATTCCTCGGTTTGGGCAAAACATGAAAATATAACATCTTTACGCTCTTAATGTACACTTTTAGAAAAATGGTTCTGTAAGATATTTAGAAGATTGTTTTTCATGTGCAACATACATAGTATATCATAATCTTTATTTGTCAAGATTCAAATCAGTAATTATAGGTATCAACAAATGTTTATGTCTATTTGGAAACATTTTACTGCTGTCAATGAGAAACAACAGACTTCATCTTTCAAGTTCCAATTCAGTATTTTTCATATGAATATATATATATATAAATATAGTGATAAATTCATGCTTATTTTATCTCCATGGAAAAATGCAGGCTTTTTATGGCTTACTGGTCCATTAAAATCACAGTTAATCTAAATTCAGCAATAGAGATGTAGATGTACTTAGAAAGGAAGGGACAGCTTGTTAGACAATATGTAGCCTATAGAGTTCAGTTATTCAACTTACTGTTACCTACTCAGAGAAGTAATTTATATTGAGAGTGTAGAATTTATGTTTGTCTAAAAATCCCATACAAGCTTACCAAACATTAAAAATCAGTCTAGGACATCCTTCAGACATAACTTTAATTTTACTATGGTAGTTCTAAATGAATAGTCTCATAAACAGTAATATATTAATTGTTTTTTTCCTGTAGTGTACTTGTGGCATATATGAAGTTCCATTTTGATGAACAGTACCATTACAAAACTTAACTATACAACAATACAAAGGGTATATGTTGCATAAATAGCAAGGAGAGACTCAAAATTCCTATTAACATAGATCCTGAAGCCCCTCAATATTCTCAGTTTATGCAAAGATTTTCTAGCTCAAACTCTCACATACTAATAAGTCCTCCTCTGGAGTGTTGTGACAATATTAAGACTATAAAGTATGCCTCAAAACCAGTACTCAGAGTTCATTAACATGCAATCTAAGAATGAATTGGGCTGTTTGGTCTACATATGAAAAGAAGGTGAAGAATAAATATGGGAACTTCAGGTCTATAAAGTGGAAGAAAAACGTTTGGTTTTGATTGCCATGATTGGTAAGTCAAGAAATATTACACTGCAATTCCTATGAGGAAGTTTCATATTACACATTAGGAAAAACTTCATGGTGAAATTCTCAAAAAAGGCTGACTGCAAGAGTTGCATCTCTTTATAGAAGCAGCAGTGTTAAATTCCATGTGTATCATACTGTAGTGTCAGTTAGTGCCTTTCAACATCTTGATCTGGTATTTTGTTCAATACATCAGTACTTCTTTTTTCCTCTAGTCAAAAGGGACATACTGGTTTTGAAGACGCTAGTTATTTCTTCAGTATACACAGAACTAAATATCTCTAAGTGCTGTTTCCACTCCAGAGACTTTTATACTTGAAAATTTGCTAAGAACACTTGGGGATCTCATCTTCTAATCACTTTAAGAGCTCCTATGTGTTAATATTAATTTCTTTCTTATAAACAGACATAATTTGTGCAAAAATCTCCTGCAAGTGAATGGGACACATTGTTTTTCATATTGTTTAACACTGTTATTTTTTGATAACCACTTTAGTGGATTAAAATGGAAAAATCTTTGACAGCTAAAGGTAAATATGTAGCTTTTGCCTCTGAATAGATGCAATTACTTTTAATTGTGAGATATCTTTTTACTGTATTTTATATAACATTTGCTATTTTTTTAATATTAATTAAAACTCCAGCATCTGAGTCCCAGCTGTCTTTAGCTGAAGGATTGTTGTAGCTAACTGCTTCACTGCACATACTAATTTTAAGGGAAATGTTTTGTTATTATTTATTAGTTGTTAGCTGTCACTTAAAGAGAGACAAAAACGTTTTGTGACCTAACAAGCAAATTGAGATTTTGATACTGGGTTTCGTTGTTGTTGTTTTTATTTTCCAAATAGAGACTTTAATCAAGACACCAGGCAGGAGAATTCTGCAATAGAAATAACTGTCAGTTTATCCTCCAACATATTTCTGAAATGTAGGGCCTATTTATCCTACAAAGTACCCTACAAGCTAGCCTTTACTTCTGCTTACTTCTACATGATGGCCTCTGACTATTTTGCCTCTGAACACAGAAGTGAAGCCCTTGGTGATTACGAACACTAGCATGTGGTAATCTAAACTGAACTTTAAACCACTAGGAAGCCTGCAAGAGTAAAGCAGAGAACTGTAGTGAAGTTAGAAATAATTAGCAAGGAGACAAGAGTAAGAATTCAGAAGCTTAACTGTGACATTTCTCTTTGGCCCCCAGCAAACCAATTGCTGCTCTATAATGTCATCCTGCTTTTGGCTTCTTTGTGATTAAGGAATTTACGTTTTTCATATGTATAGGCTGATTTTGTGGAACAGGTTTGAAGGCTATGGGTTATAGGAGGTCAGTTCAAATTATTATATAAGTAACTACCTTTCATCCTGAAAAGTCACATTCTCATTTACTAGGTACTTCCCTAGGTTTTCCTTTTTTCCTACTTCTTGTAAGGAGACTTGTAATATTGGTCTGAAGTTTGGTACTATGAAAATACAAGTTACTTGAAATGAAAAAAATAATTATAAGGGGCTAGTTATCAAATAAGTGCTATATAACATTTAAAAATTTAACCTAATTTTCCTGTTGTTAAGTATGTGCATGTGACCACACCTTTAAATGCCAATTACGTAATTTTAGTTCCCCTGGTGTAGACTCAATGAAGTCAGGAGACTCTGCCTATTAAATTAACAGGGTTTAACTAAAGGTGTTGTAAGTAAATGTATCAGGTATCTTCTGTAACCTGCTTCATATAACGCAAATTACAGTGGTTTCCAAATAAAGCTTAGCTGATATGTATACCTCCAATTACTTCATCAGAAGGACTGTGAATTCCCCAGTGACACCGTTATAACATTTTAATTGCTGCGTCCATTCACACTGAACTATGTGTACCTTTTTGTTCATTATGAATGTCTCTGGTAGAAAACACTTCTGTGCAATAATGTAGATTGAAACCGGGTTTCAACTTAAATAATTCAGTATCATTCTCCTCTTATCTCATTTCCAGTGTTCCAGAAGACAATGCAAAATATGTGGTTCAGTGTTTCCATACATTTTTACACTGAGACTTTGTGGTGGTAAAAAGTCAATTAAAAAGTGAGAAGTTCAAGGAAATAATCTGTTGTGCGATGTTTCATTTAATGTCTTTTGACAAGCTTTGAAAATTCCTGTGTCCATATATGTTACAAAATGACCAAAAGTCGGAACAGATGTATTGCTTTTGTATTTGCAAGTAAATCTCTCCTGTATGTACAAACTTAAAGTGCTACGGGTCTTTCAAAGGTGACCTCTATTCCATTCCTTATTGATAGCCAAATTTACAAAAATTCCATCTTTTTCGCAGTAACAGAAACTTCAGTACCATTACTTAAATGATATTTGCTCAGTCTTTGATTATAGAACTGTAATTATTGTTTCTGTAGAAAAATATAGCTAGGAAGGTGTCAGGTGGGTCACTGAGTCCTGATGCCCTCAGTCTGCAACCATGCAACAGATGCCTGGGTTAGAATATTTCACGGAACACCCGTTCCACTCTCCACAGGACTGCAGTACTGTATTAGGAGTGAATGTTTCCATCCCTAAAACTCTGAGGAGAGTAGCACTATGAAATCATTAAAAACAAAAATCTATTCCACACAACTGGAAGTAGTCTGGGTTTCTTATGTTTGACAGAAAGTTTCTGTTATTTCAGGAAACAAGCTTACTTCTTAGATCTTCTGATGGTTGTCTTCCTTATCGTTAACTAAATACTACAAATCATAAAACTTTATGTTATACTGGAAGTGTTAGTGCAAACTTATGCTCCAACAGTATGAATAGGTGGTTTTAACAGCATGGAAAATGCCTTGCAGCTCTGCACAGTCTAGGGAAAATCTTTAAACTCACACATCCTAATTTGGGAAGACTTGGGTTGTTTTGTTTTACTTTTTATCCACAGATGTTCAAACATATAAAAGCAATGTGTGCACAAATATATGGATGAACACAGGGACCGTCTTATTTATCTTTAAAGTGGTGAGATTTTTGTGGTGTGGGTTTGTTGTTTGTTTTTTGTTCGTGGTATCCCCGTCCCCCCCCTCCCCCCCCCCCCCCCCATTTTCCATTTTTGCTAGGGAATTTAATAAAGATTGAGCAGAAATTTCTAGTTTCCAGTGTTTCTAAGCACGTGAGTGGATGAATTTGTTGCAAAGATCTTTATGATCTAAAACATGCAGTATCTTTAGTGCTTCGAAGTTTAGGCAACAGCTGGGAACTTCTGTCATTTATTCTGTTTTTCATCGCATCGTTATCAGAAGTTAGGAGACTGAATTTGTTGCTAAATACAATATGAAAATATTGAATGCTTATAAATGAGACTTCATAAAACAGAAATCATGTATTTTGGTTATATTATGTAATATTTTATGGTTATCTTCCTCAGAACTGAAGAACTTCAGTTTCTACAGGAAAATCTAATTTTATCATAAAAAACAGGCAGCATGGTAGTCTTGTAAACATCTTCTATTACTGTTATTATCAAATTCTAGTGTTCAAAAAACCCAAATAAGAGCAGTAAAATGAGGATAATAGGTTGTCTGCCTTCCACCATCATTACAAGTATTATATTGTCAGTAAGCTTAGAACTTTTCCAATGCCCATAAAATTCTCTGTTACATACTTAGTCCATAAAGCAACACACACTGAAGCTTATTAGTGTCACTGTAATATCAGAGTGATTAAATATCATATCATTTGATATATATCATGCCAATCAATATCATATCAGTCTGTTCAGTAGACTGAGCAGATTTTCACACTTCAAATTTATATTATAAATTAACTTACTTAGGCTTCTAATGAGATGCTGATGTCTAATCACATTTTCCTACCCCTCTTGGATACGTAACCTTCATAACTGGTATTTAAAAATACACAACTACATTTTTTCTTACCCCACCTTTCACTGTGCCGTCATGTTTTAAGTTGGTATCAACTGAGACAGCATCCAAAAGAAACAGTTTTTCCTCCCGCCTGCCTGGCACAGCAGCACGTTTTGCACCCAGAGGCACTTTCGCTGACCATGCGGTGAACAGGATAAGGCAACTAATCTCAGTTAAAACTGACGTATTAGGAGGATTTCTTTTAGTAGCGTTTAATTTTCAGATTCGGCTCCCTGCTTGGCTGCACAAGCTCTGTGAGGGCAAAAATAAAAGTAGGAAAGTTGTGGACAAGTCAGAGGCAAGGTGGGATCTTTTAGTAGAAGTGCAAGATGATGATTACAGTGTTTGTGATACTGGTATCAGCATGAAGATCTACAAGGTCTGTATTAATTTCACATCCTGCCCTCTTGCAATTTACTGAGTAGAAAATTATATCAATTTGTGTAGGGGCACAATCAGCTGCAAAATCAACAGAAAGTAGGTGGAGCATATGACTCAAAGCGGAGCAGAAGGAATCATGGGGGATCAAGGATTTCTAAATCTTCTTCCTTCAGAAGAAGCAAACTGTTACCTCAGACATATTTTGTACCTTTATTATTTTGAGTCTCAGAGGAAGTGAAGCTGAAAGGCTTCCAACCCAAACTATTCTGTGGTTCTGTGATCCTATGTGTGGGAGGACAGTGGAGATGAGAGGCCAGGCATCAAGCTCTGGCACTTCTTTGGAAGACAGTAATGTGTGAAAATGGGATGGACGATACAGAGTTCTAGATGGAGCTCAGATGTGATTTTGAAAGGAAAAGAGGAGGCTAAGTATTTCAGAAGGAAAAAGTAGAGTTTTATGTAAGTCTTGGTTGTGGCCTTACATTGTATAATGTTGGCCCTGATTGCTACGGGTATTTTTCCATTCATGTGTCTCAGACAGTTTTTGTACAGGAGTCTATGACGATATATCAGCAGGGTAGAGTGTAACTTTTCCTTTTCTTAAGACTACAGAGGCAAAAAAATAAAAAATTCAGATTTATCTCTGTAGACTCATATCATTTTATCCAAATGGAACCTATTTATGTCAAGAAAGTGCTATTTATTTTGGGGAGCTGATTTTTAAAAACCCTATTGTGATAGAAAGAACAAACTATATCAGTAACAAAAAGTTGCTTGCTTCAAACACAAATAATTTTAAGATTATTATTTGTTCTTTACAAGCGTTTGTAGCTCTTGTATTTCTTTGAAATGATTACATTGTAGTTTGTTTGTTTGTTTTAAAGCAGATCTGCAGTTTCATTTCACTTCGTATTGAGAGTAGGCAATCAAACATATAATACAGTCTCAGATTCATGTTAATGATGATCCAGCAAACTGAGGTATTTTACTCTGTTGTTCAGCTGTGTTTTGTGGTTAAAAGGTAAAGCCCGATTTGAATTGATAATAATTTCAAAGCTTTCTTCATTATTTTTGTCTTTTCCAGTAATCTTGACTTGGTGAATTGACTTGGTGAATTGATAATCAGTGGTCAAACCAAATATCCTGTGCTCTAAGATTATGTAAAGCTATTTGTATATCTCTAAGTATTCATTTAATGTTATGCACAGTGAACTGATAAGAAAGGTGTGCATAAAACATTAGAAAAAATACTTTTTATGAGAGTAAGTAAGAGAAACTGAGAAGGGCAAGCAGGACTTTAATTTATTGAATAACAATCTTGGAAGGAAATCTGTTAGTCCGGAGTTCTGGTAATGCGAAAGAGAATTATTTACATGTATTAGGAGACTTGTTTTCCCCAAAGAGATCATACACTTTGCATCAGTTTCTGCTTAAATAGGCATCTTAGAATAGTTCTTTCTCCTTATTTAGCTACGGGAAGGCAGAGAGAATTATTTGTGGATGCTTTTATGTAGATGATAGAAAGGTTAACATTCACAGACTTCCAAATATCTTCTGGGCAGCTGACATTTTTAAATACTAAGCTTTTTCCTTTACCTGAATTACAGTGCTGGGCAGAAAGCAAAGTATCTGTGAAATGAAATATGCCATTCAAATACAGAAGAGAAGGGAAAAACTGTTTGTAACTATTACAGAGAATAAAAGGAAAAATTGAAAGCCTCTGCTACAAGCTGAGTGTTCTGTTTGAAGCATTTTACATGGACTTGATATATTTTATGTATAAGAAGTGCTTGGAAACTTTTCTCTCTCACCAAAATATCTCCAAGAGTAATTTATTTTCAGATGAAGTAGTTGCCTATTCAAATGAAAGAAAGATGTGATTTAAAATCCCACAAAACCACATTGCATGCTGAACCTGAACAGCAGGCACTGTTACTAACTGGACTAACATGTCTGAGTACCACTTTGGATTCAAGATGGAGTGAATCTGTTGATATTTTTTGCTTTAAAAGTGCTATGCCTGTAACATGCATACCTACAGTATGGAAACTGGGTATGCATCACCAACATGCATGTATGTATATAAAGATACATGTGATTGTTGCTGGGAAAAAAAAAAAATTCATACATATGCCCATCATTGACTTAATTAAATACTATGTGATAAAGAGTTTCCCAGCACCCCTACATGAAAATGTTTTGAATAAATCCATTTCCACCATGAGTCCAATGTACCTTTGCCACAGAAAATATGAATATGCAAATGTTGATGCCTCCAATAACATGGATTTGCTAATCAGTCATGAACATTTTTGTAGTCTTCTATGAAACTGGAGCCTGTGCAGTGACATGATGTCTGCCAGTACTACTAATAATTTCTGGACCTGATATCCTTCTTCAACCACTTTTAACAAAGGAATAGTTGCCACTTATCCACAGGACATCGCAAAGATTTCTACTAACTTTATTCATGTATTAAAAGGAAAAGGTAGTGGTATAGAAACCAGAGGAACTACTGCTAGGGAGAACTAGAGTACTGTAGGGAGGATTTAGTAATGAAAGTGTGCTAAATTATGAAAAGTAGTGGATGTGGACACAGAGAGAACTTGACATCACTTTTACGGGATGAGGAGCTCCCAGTGGACAACAGAAAAATTACAGTGGGGTTGTTGTAGGGATAGGATGGAGGTGAGATCTGGTTTTTTTTCAATGAAAATAGGCAGAGGAAACATGGGAAATTGAGCATAAGTCCATGGAAAATGAGCTTTAACCACAATTATGTGGTTAGTGGAACAATTCAGAAGTCTTTAATTCATAAGATAATGATAACAATAATAGCAGCGGTATTGCTCTAGTAGAGGGTGTCCCTGCCCATGGCAGGAGGGTTGGAACTAGATGATCTGTAAGGTCCCTTCCAACCCAAACCATTCTATGATTCAATGACAACAGTAAAGTTTCCATCATAAAGATATTGTCTTCTGAGAAAAAAAAAAAAATGGTTTCTGTTCTACATTCATGAACATGGCGGTAACTTATGTGTCAAATTTAAGAACTATGGGCAGTTTGGAAAGATCATAAGATAAATAACTCATCCTTTCAACAGGCAAATGCTCCGTGTTTTATTTCAGGAATGATTATTCCTGGATTTAAACAGCACTGCATAAAAACGTGCAGACCTTGCAGCAAGAACTCATACCAAATGTCTTCCCAGTCATAACCACTAGGCTACCAAAGTGATCTCTTCATATTCACTGTGTTCCTTAAATGCTTCGTAAAAACAGTTCCAATAGAAGCATAAGGAGCACTGTGCACACAGGATGCAATATTACAGTCACAACCTAGAACTGGGTGGGTGCTTTGGTTAGTTAACTGCAAGAATAGTTGTGATTCCTGGTGATGCAATCTGCAGGGGACACTTAAACTCTGGAAAAAAAATTACAGGATTTCACACTCCTCAGTTTTATTCTGTGCATTTCCTCTATGAGCTGTGCCCTCTGCCAATGGACATCTCCATGCTTTCTGTCTAAGATACCTATTTATTTTTGTGAGCTTTATACAGAGCCCAGGTACCTAACTTGGTATTGATTCTGCTGGAAGCATATTGAAGTTCATTTTATTTGGCCCTGTATGTCTTTTCCAGAACTCCATTTACAGTATGAACATAACTACTTTGTGAGAAGAATATTGTTTTCTATAAATTTACAAACGCTTCCAGTTACTTTTTATAGGACCCTGTTTAGGCTGTTAAGCTTATGAGACCGGAGACTTCTTCCTTTCCTTTCTTGTTATGTGTATCAAAATGATAAATCATGGTGTCTGTAAGTGCATTGCAATTAATATTTGTCCAGACTTAATATTCATTAGTTTATGCATCCCTTCTTTTTATAGCTGATCATGATTCAGTGTTTGTGTGTTGACTTCTTTGAGATTAAAACATCCAGCTTTTGGCTGTGATCTGACAGTATGTCAGCTAGTGTTTACTATTCACACTTTCTTCTCAATAGTGCTAACTAAGAGTATAAGATTTGATAAATAGATTTGTTTAAAAAAGCATATATTTCACATAAATATCGAATACTGTCCATATACAAGCTAAGAAATACTTAAACCCCCCTATCTTCTCAGTTATTTAAGTATGTAACTCATAGCACTAGATATAAATAGATGCTTAAATATTTTGTTGAATTATGCTCTAAATGTAACTGAACATATATCTGGTTCTTGAGAGCAGAAGCTTTAAAGAGTGAGAGAAGACCAGAGTCAGAAATTGAGCGCTGACTCTCTAAACAGCATAGCTCAGTGAAAACAATGTAACTCTACCATCCAAGCAGGGTTGTGTGATGAAAGCCTTGGTGACTGCTGATGGGGACTGAAAAGGAGAAGTCATTCTAGTTCTGTGGCAAATGTAGAGTTTTCAATAACCTAGTGAAGCCCAAATACTCAATGATAAAATGTCCAAGGTGAAAGTTGCTATCCATGTGCTGTTAACTTTCTGTATTGCTATACCTAGCCATTGACAGGAAGCCAGAAGCTGGCCATAGTTATCTGCTGAAAGGTTCTCTACTAGTTTAGGTTGCATTATTTGAGCGGTCATTTTGTCCCAGTAGTTAAGGTCCATATGAGTTTTGTGATGAAGTCTTATGTGTTTTATAAAATTCAAGGGTATGAAAGTGCTTGGTGATGGGGGAAGCCAAAGTTTTGAGTGTAGTGTTTGAGTCTTGAGAACAACGATTTGTCAATTTTTCTTCCAGTCCAACAATTGCATTTTTTAATTCTCCCAAAGTTTTCCTTTCCCTCTTTCCTTTTGCAGATATATTTGTTTGCTTGGATTTTCTGAACTACAGTGACCTTACTTAATGCCTCAGACCATCCTGTGCTCAGTGGTACTTGTACTTTGTCAGACCTGTTCTGCTTATCTGTAGTACTTGAAAACGTAGAAGGAGCTTGACTTTGCTGTACTTGTTTCTAAAATTCTTTCTGAGATCAGTGAGAACTGATGCACAGAGAATGCAGCCTCAGAGAGAGAAAAGGGTTTCACTCTGTGCTTGCTTTAAAGCTGTTTCGCTGTTACCGTAACTATGCTAAGATTATGGAAACTAGACACATGTTCTCTTATGCTGGCAAGACTGCAGTGTCACTGCATATATGAGATCAGATAGTAACTGTAAAGTATGTTTTACATAGTTTTAGGACCAAGCTTAATGTTTTTTACACTTTCTGTTCTGCATATATCTATCTTATGCAGCCTTTCAAAAGGGTTTTTCCTGTGCACTAACCACTAGAATGTGCTTATAGCTTAGCAGGATATTATCACTTTTCAAAACTTTCCCCTTCATTTTACTGCTACCTTTGCCAACACCACTGCATAAATGCTGAAATTTTGCAATACAAAGGCAACAAGAGTTCCCTTTGGAATAGGTTTTTATTTCTTGAAATACATATTGTATCAAATTAATAGTCTTGCCTGACAAGAATACTATAGGTGAGGCTGCTAAGCTACTGACATAAGGTGGATATACTCTCTTATTTAATTGAGTTGTAGTGCATTATTAAAACAAATTTAACTCTTAATTGATTAAATATCTGATAGAGGATTTTTTCCTGTCCATGTTTTCTTCATTCACTTTTCAGAATTTTATATTTTTGTTCAGCCGTTGAAGCAAATTTACACTAAGCACTTTCTTGCTTCTTGCCATTTATATTTCTGGTTTGTATATGTTTTCTGCAACAGTTTGGGGAAGCTAGAACAGTTGAGACACCAAGAACCAAGCATGACCTTAAATTTTTTTTTTGTTTGAGACTGCAATACACAAAACCATAAAATATTATTTTAGAAGGAGCAATAACTTCAAATTGATTTTCTTTATGAATATCCAAGATAATTTTATTCTTTTATAATTTCTACTTTCACACTTTTGCTTGTCATTAAAAATTGTTCTTATATTTGCCAGGTGGGATGTGAATGGCATTAGTCACCGGGCTATAGTATTTGGCTATTTGGAGTGTCTTGACTTAAACAGCTTTGAACTGTGGCAAAGTGTGTATACCTGGAATGCACTCTGCCTGTGTGTGAATAAAATTTTTCTGTGAGAGGAAAAATAGAACAAAAGACTTTAATTGTAACCCATGACTAATCACATGTTACTAGTGTGTAGTGCAGACATGTCCTCTGTACACTGCCCCTTCCTTCACCCAGCATCTGTGCTGTTAAATTGGTTTCCCAAGCCGATTAGTTGACCAGGGCCCAACACAACAAAACTTTCTTTTCTGCTTGTTGAAATGGCTGTTAGGCATTGATTTCCAAAGACATGTACAGAAATGTTTGACTGCAGTTCCTCTATCAAATTTCTCTGGAATTCACTAATTATTTTAAAAATTGTGAGGGGTATACTGTCATACAGGCAATGAAACAACACAATCTTATTTATCTTATTTTTTCCTTTCAAGACAACAAATTTT
This sequence comes from Rhynochetos jubatus, assembly GCA_027574665.1. NCBI lineage: Eukaryota > Metazoa > Chordata > Aves > Eurypygiformes > Rhynochetidae > Rhynochetos > Rhynochetos jubatus. The sequence goes on along the minus strand of CM050649.1, from coordinate 82,530,163 downwards.
TCTCTCTCCTGTCCTAGGGGTAAAATTGAAATATGCAAATAGAATTCCCCCAAGAAACACCTACAAACTATTATTTTAAGTACTCTGCCTTGCTCTAGTCTGCTCCAGGAACGATTCTCATGAACAATATTCTGACTGGATTTTGAAATTCTGGGAAATGAGAGGAAGATATGGCACTACTGATTTATAAATCTTTTAGAAAAGCTAATGGCTGGGCCACACTACAAACTTCCCAGCCTATTTTAGCCCTGAAATGGTATTACAGGGAACATAGCCGTATGATCCCACTGCCTCTGAGGGGAAGTTGACTTTAGTTGCAGGGTAGATCCCTTAGATAACAGAGGTATCTGTGATTAACATTTGCCTTTGTGGCAGTCCTAAATCTAAATCTAAATCTCTGAGACTCAGCAGTCTCAAAGTAATAACTGACTGTCTGAAGGTGCTGACTTCTGGCTGTGGGATTACATGTCTTCCCACAGATGATTACAGCTAACAGTGACAAGGATGTAGGCAGGAAGTTAAATGGATGTAGAGGGTACCAGTTTGAAGGAGTGGTAGCAAAAACTGGTGGCAGGGGGTTAAACTCCCACTTGGGGACTGTAAAGTGCAGGCATGGTTAAGGTCCTAGTGCAGGAATCAGAGAGTGTAGGGTATGAAGGTTATGGTTTCTTCCTGTATGGGAGAAGGAACTGACCTGGGACACATGTGCTCCATAGCTCATAGTACCAAGACCTGGGAGCACCAGTGTTACCTAGGAAGACTCTAATATTTACTGTGGGTTCATAATTTAGAGGAAAACTTGGAAACATGCATTAAAATTATTTAATCTAACAAACTTTGCTTTTATAACTTTTCTGATTACTTCATGGTTTGGCATCAGAAGGTTTTGACATGGTGAAATTTAATCCTTTCAGTTTCAGTTTTGCTAACAAAGCAGAATAAGCCAAAAGACTGTAAAAGCTGCTGGTTGCTTTATAGAATCTATTCTAAAATCAACTATTTCAACTGTTACTCATGGAATAAGAGGAAGTTCTTAACAACTATGATAATAGTAGATCTATCTATTTCTTGCCCTGAATGCATCAAAGATATTTCAGGGATTAAAATTTGGAATACAATATGAATAAAAGACTTCAAAGAATGGTATTATACTTCCATATGCATATTACCATACACAGTATGCTGTGCAGCTACCCTGCACAGTAAATTATGAGCACTTAGGAGATAAATTACTGTTAAATAATGAAAATCCATCCTCAGGTGCATGCCAAGTATTGAGTATAATAAGGAATAGTGATGGCACCGGTCAGAGACAAGCTAAAATAAGGATGTAAAAGGGCAAAAAACTCCCTAAAATTAAGATCAGATATTGTATTATAAATATAATGCAGTAGCTAGTAGAAAATGCATAGCAGCTCTGTCTAGTGCCCTTATGTGGCAGTGATTTCATTTACAAATCAGTCCAACGGGAAAATGTAAAGTGAATATGATAATGCAGAGATTGATTACATTGTTCGGAGCAAAAAGATACAAGCAGGAGATCCTCAATGAATAATCTAATGGCTTTTCCTTCTCCCATTCCTCCTACTGGAATGTATTTTGGTTTCAATTTTGTGTTTTATATTTTATTTTTACCATTTTGTTCACTTTCGTTTAGAAGGGTAGAAGCTGCGATCCTTCTGGGGAAAGGTTCCAGAGCTCAGCTCCTGCTCACTTGGAGCACTGGCTGATTGATTGCTCTTCAGAGTGTCTGTATAATGGTGTTAGTCTTCTGGTAGTACAGCAGACTAAGTAAATTAAAATTCACAGGAGTACTATCTGTTGCACAAGGCAGTTTTCTTCATAAACTGAATTAACAGACCAGATCTGTTCTTCCATGTCTTTGAAGATACTGTTAGTAAAATAATAATAATAATTTAAAAAAAAAATCTAATTAGTTTGGTACATAAAAAATTATGGAATTGGTTAATGGGTCATTTTGGATTTCTTAAGATGTTAGACTTAGTGGTTTTCTAAATGATGAGCAGCATACTATTATAGTAAGATTATATTGAGCTATAGTTTACAGCCTTGAAGAGCCCTAAGGAACAATTGTAGAATCAGAGACACATTGTCAGAAGTTCAGTCTTTTAATCATAGGGATTATTTGAAGTTTAAAATGAGAATGATGATTAATATGAAAATAAAATCCTGGTGTATGGTTGATTGACAGATCCCTGAATAAAATCCACATGTCCTGAAGATTGAATTTGTAATCTGCCAATGAAATATGGAAAATATTCTCTCCTGAAATTGAATTTGTATGAAGTTTCAAGGAGGATATCTGGAAGAAGTAGTTAGATTGTTAAAGTAAATATAAGTTCAATGTAATTTCTGAATATACGTTGCTAGAGTATTGACATGTAGAAGGCTATAAGCACAAATGTACTCCACTAAAAGCAAGTCTGAGTGTGTTGTTATAGTCCAGAAACAGCAGCAGTATCACTTGTGTTAAGTCAGACTGTTGTGTCTAAAAACAGAATAAAATTAAGGCTATGGCTGTGTTTATATGCTGAAGCTCACAGAAGCAGAACAGATCTTAGAGACCAGATGATTCAAAATAAATTTCTTCTTGCTGAAAAGGTTTTCCTTCATCTGTAGCGTAATCTCAATTTCAGACATTACCCCTTTTCATCCTCAAGGATAGTGGCAGTATGTCCAGTGTTAATTTTTATGTCCAGGAAATCAGAAGTGTTCCCATGTTACATCATGTTGATATCTATGGACTGTTGAGGAGATACTGTAAATAAAACAGTTTTGGGGTGTTCAGCTTGCTTATCTGATAAATTATAGGTCAAAATTCTCTAAGTGATTTAAAAAAGTTACAGGATCCAACGAAAGAGATTGTCCCATTTCTTAAAGATGAGTATATATGACATGTAGATGTGCTTTAATCTTTGCATATAAACAAGCATCTAAAAAACCTAGTTGGAATACCCGTGTCACCTTCTTAAGTAACTGTCATTCTAAAAAACCTAGTTGGAATACCCGTGTCACCTTCTTAAGTAACTGTCATTCAGTAATCATAACTTTGTCAGTGGTTTCTATCACTGTTTCTTCTTGTTAGTTGGTGCTCCAGTAGTTTCAATAGGAGGACATGCCTCAGAGTGTACTCCAGTACTTAACACTTCCATTTCACAGAGATTACTTCTCCGTTCTTGGATATCAGAATTGTGTGCTTTTCATCAATAGTGCAGGCATGAGTGACAGTCCCTCAGCTTTCCTTGATCCCCTTGAGAAGCTTCCTAGCAATCTGCCCTAAATGGTACTGCCAGATGTGCTAGTCCCATGAGCCATCCAGTGCTGCTTCTCAGCAAATGGCCAAGCAGGGCATCTGACAAGATGGCTCAGGATCTGCAGTTCAGCCTCCCACATGTCACCTCCACATCATCTGGTCACTGGTATCACAAGATCGTGTAATGTGCCTCTCCATTCCCTACACAGAACAGCTGCTCCGCTACTGTGGACAGCTGCTTAGTGGGAATCCTTCTGCACAGTTTGAGACAGTGCTACTGATATTTCCAAACCTCAGAGGTAGAGTAAGAAACCTTCATGCCTGATACGGATTTCCCAGTCCTCTCTGATTAAATTCCATCTGTTGATTTCTTCACCTCCAGCTCCTGCTTGCTACTCAGTTCCCTATATGGGAAGAAGTGACAGGATCTAGTGATATGTTGTCATATTTGTACCTTTTGCATTCATCCCTGGCCTCTGTCACCTACTACTCTACTGCTCTCAGCTTGTAGGTAGAGGAGTCAACAGAATAACATTTTTTCCCAGTTTCTGCTCTTCCTTTGTTTTTTTTTTTAGATTAAAAAGGAAAAAAACAAAAACAAAACCCCAAACAACCAAAACAACCAAAACAATGCCAACAGCTCAGAATGCAAATCACACTTGATCAAGATAATATTTGTGGTGATTATGGAACTCAGTTTTAATACTAACAGATCTACCACAGTAGTTTTTGCACCTTCTCTCAGCACATTTAAAATTGTACACAGCACCGTATTTTTTAAGAAGAGAAAACTTTCCTAATTGCAATGACTGCACTGGGCATAAAGACACTTTATCCTTTTTTTCTTTCACTATATGGGTGAGATATTTTTGCTTTTCACACTGCTGCAGTTCCATTATGGCAGGTGGTAGCAAACGTTGCACTTGAGTTTGGTTTTGAACTTTCCAGGGGGGGACTTCTGCAGGTGCAGCATGCTTTTCCTGGTTAGATCACTGGTTGCATAATTATAGTGTTGATAATGTGTGGCTTTATTAAAAACACAGTCTCTTTAATGTTTTGAATGGATAAAGTATCCAAACCAGTCTAACTAGATGATTTTTCTCCAAGGCTTGTTGACTGAAACAGCTAAATCAATGACAGTGAGGTTTTATTCCATCAAATGTCCTCTACATCTTCTATCTCTTCTCTTTGCCAACCTAGGTTTTTTATTGAATTGATCCGTAATTACTACTTTCGCTTAAGAAAGTACCCTATTCAGAAAAAGAACAGAGTAAATCCCCAAATTCCCCAAAGCTGAGAGAATAAAAATGAAGATTCCAACTACGATGATTAGTATTATCTAAACAGTAGTCGTCCCTAGATTTTTATTTGGTAATTTCTAATTGTACAACAAAGGCAATAATTTCAAATCTACAGGTAAGACTAAGACACATAATTAAGGCATTAGGCTGAAAGGAGGAGCACAAATTTAAATAACAAAAATGAAATAGCTCTGAGTGCATCACTTGCTCTTTGACCCTGTGTTTTGCAGGTTGCCTATCAGAAGTGAGCATTATAGACAAATTTGAAGATTTTAGAGACTGCTTTCATACATAGTGTTGGATGGAAGACACTAAAGTGTTTTTTCTCTGGTGTACAGTTCTTTTTTCTGTTTTTCCTGTATTTACTTTGTAAATTATTATGAAGTGGTGTGTGATGAAAACAGAAAAAGAGAAATATTTTAAATTTACGTTTAACTATATGGAGTTTTAATGTTCAGTTTTTTGAATGAATTTACTGTTTCAGAGCATTACTATGTCCTATGGGATTTAATTTTGGTAAGGAATGTTTAATTTGCCACTTTGTGATGGTTCAAAATCTGATGCCAGATTAAATTTTCTTTCAAATCGAATACTAAAATGCCGAATTTGAGCCAGATTTTTTTGTTGTTGTTGTTATATCATAATCTTTTTGACTATTTAAAGGTTACATATCGCATATGGGAAAGCATTAATTAGAGTTTTACTTGCATTCCTATATTTGATCACACTAAATGAGAATCTGTGTGTATGTTCATGATACCTAGGAGGGAACCTGTTACAGCATAACTGCTAACACCGATCAAGAAATGCTATTCTTCTCCTGTAGTCTAAAGATTAATAAATATTGCAAGCTAAATTTTACATTTATTCATTAAGCAAATTAGCAGAGTTCTCATTACTGAAAGCCCCTACAGGTGCCATGAATAAAATAAACTAGTTTTTTACCCAGACCCAGTAGCACAGCTGGTGACACAGAACATTTGTGTTTCCTTGTACCCATCTGGCAGTTAAGTAAATCAGGTAAACTGCTTATGAATCAATTCTTTCAAACTGGAATAATTTAAAACATGACATGTCTCTAAAAGTTACATTTTAATATATAATTAGAGGTTAGTTCATATATTTAATCAGAATATAAGAAGGAAAGAAATTCAGTATAGATAATATTCTCTTGTGAGAATAATATAATTATGTTCTATAATTATGTTCTTCATGTAATTTATTTCAATGCCTAATTAATGTCATTTTCACATCCCTTTTATTTGTTTTTCATATCATGTTGGGTTCTTTAACGTCTTTGGATCTCTGAGAAAAACTGTAAGATGACTGTTTGTTAATAGCTTAACTATTTTTCTTCATCTTCCTATGTTATGAAATTTACAAAATCTATTAGTTTATTTTAATAGGATATTTACCTTACATGCTATAAGTAAATGGAATATCATCACAGAGCCGTGTGTAACCATGGCCTTATTAATAACTTTCTAAATTATCTTTCTGCTTTCTTAGAGAGAAAATAATGATTAAATGGTTGCACTTCTTCCCCATCTTGCATTTAAACAATTTTTAGTCCACTGTTTCTTCAGTGGCTGTAAATCTGTGTAGTTAAAGTAAACTGGGGAGGTAATAGCAATTTACACTTACTGAAAATCAGGTTCAAAATCTTTAAGCTATTCATTGCTTTAACTGATCGTTCAGTTCTATAAAATGTTCAAAACACTTATTTAATCCTGAAATAATTTGAATTGTCTCATTGAATTTAATGCAAATATTCAAAAAGCTCAGGATGTAGGTAGGTATTTTGCTTTAGTAGGGTGTGTGTTCAGTCTGTTTAAAATCAATCCCTTAATAGAACTACTAAGTGGCTGTTTTCTTCTGTACTAGTTCCCTTTCTGCCTAGAAGGAGAATAAGTTTTGGCCTTTCAGGTTGTGTCGCAACTGCAGCAAAATACCACATGAAACAATTTCTTTCTTTAAGTTAAGGACTCTAGCATTAAGTATGACTTCTGTGCTAAGTTCTGCGTGAACTACTAGCTGCTGCATTTGTAGCTAAATGCTGTATAGCCCGAGTTATATTAAGAATTAAAGTGCACAGCCCAAATGAATTTTAATAGAAACATTTTCCCTCAGATGGCCATTTCTCTGTATGGCTTCTGTCAAAATGAAATTGGGTCATATATCTTTTTCATAAAAAGCTATTAGGCACAGAAAACTTCTAGTTTTAGGTGGTTATTTCTTTTCTCAGAGTAAATGGGTTCTTGGTACTACACAGAAATGTGGCCGTCTTTCTATGACTGAGGGCCCCATTATACATCATTATAGACAAAGGAAGCTTTGTCATGGATTATCCAGAATATCATTCACTTGGACTGTTTTGGAAAAAGGCAGGTGTTTGGTTTACTTTTTTTTAAATTAAATTTTCATTAGTGATATTACTAGTCCCTCTGACAACTACTGCTGTCATGTTACTGACAAGATACTTGTGAAGGAAAATATTTTAATTTATAAATGCCATACATGCTTTAGCAAAAGCATAGTCATATTTTCTGGCTTGCATGTCAGGTACTGCCACCCAGCAGTAGACTGAAAGATCTACTTGAGGACTTAAAGCAGTATTTTACCAGGAATGGTAGCAGCATGTGCTGTCTGCATTTTTAATATTACTATCAGTATCAGTCTGCGTTTTTAATATTACTGTCATTATCAGTCTGCATTTTTAATATAACTATCAATATCTACCTTTAAAAGGTTTTTGGTCAGCCGTTACAGATACCACCACAGTGGATATTAGGCTTAGGCTGCAAAAGTTTTGTTTCTATACTGAAATGGTTTTTTTGCTGTTAGTTGCAGTATGTGATACATGTATGTGAAGATAGTGACCAATGGCACACCAAACGATGCCAAAATCAGGATTTGAATATTTCCATCCATACTGCTAGCTTTTAATCTGGTTGAAGCACATTCACATTGTACTTAGGAAGAGTAAAGCTTAGGATACCTGCTAGCGGATCAGCTGTAGTGTGCTTGGCCTTGCAGCCAAATGCCTGAATAATTCAGAAGCAGCCAACAGAAAGGACTGTGAACATTATTCCCCATACAGGAGAAGTCAAGAACTGTTAAATCCTGATTATTGTACCATTAGGGACAATTATTTCTAGATGGGAGAATAAATTCTTGTAGAGATTTTTTTTTCTTCATAGTTGTGTTATGTATCATGACATGTATGTGGGGAAAAATATGATTATTTTTGAGTACAATTAGTTAGAAATCTGTTAGAGTAGTACACTGAATCAGACATAGTTTAAAAATGGCAAGAAAATTAACCTTTATACTGGCCTTTAATTCAGACTTTTTGTGTAATGTAGGTGTCTGAAGAGATAAATAATGCTTTCTTAAAAACATTTCTGCTAATTAAAGCAGTTGTGACTGTTGTACAGAAGCAAGATTTATTGTTGGGATTTTTTTGTTTGTTTTTGTTTTAACTTCAGTTTAAAAACTGGAGATGGACATATTAATATGAGGAACAACATGAAGGATTCAAATGACGGAATTACTGAGTTTTCTCAAGAGATAACGTTTCCATTGTAAATTATTCCTAGAATGCACGAATGTTATGGTTATGCATCTCAAGGCATACTGATGAAAGACAACTGCCTCTGGCTTAATGTGTCTTCATCCCTCCGACTCAGCTTTGGTTCTTAATACAAATGCTCAAAAGTTATTTCAAATACAAATGTACTTACTGAGTCACTTCTGGGCAAATGTTTGCCTTGTATTTGTGTCCCCATGTGGTTATAATTCAAATGTCTGAGACGCAGTAAGGTGCTTATACACAACGATATCTGTGTCATCAGACGCTGCATGCATTTGGAGAAACACAAGCAAGCCTACTTATATTCCCAGGCTGGGAACCCAAATGTGATGTTACTCAGAAATATGCAAATTACACTGACAACTTTAAAATATTAAAATAAAATATTCTTGCCTCAAATTAGAGCAGTACTGCCTTTCGAAGATTCTCTCTTCAGCTTTTTTTTTCTTCACTACAAGCTATTATAATATACTGTACTACACTATCTTATGTATAGTATTTTCTGGTTTGTTATTTCCCCCAAAAAGGTTATTGCTTTAGTGCCAGCTGATTAATAACACCAAAATATCTTCTCCATTTGGACCAGTTGTCCATTGAGTCCAGTACTCTATCCCTTACAGTAGCAACAGGAGATGGTATTTAAGGAGAATGTGATCTGGTCACCTTCTCTGCTCCATTCTTGTTATACTCTGCCAGCACCCGCAATAGTTGGAAGATAACACTCCTGCCTGTCCCTTTTGGTATGGGCATGTTGTCCATTTCAGGTGACCCATGAATTTGTTGAATTCCTCTATGAAACTTCTCATATTGTTCACAGTTATAATCTCCTATGGCAAAAACTTCCACAAATTAACTTCCTGCCCTACGCAAAGTACTTTCTCTTATCTGTCTTGAATTATCTATTATCAGTTCCTTCAACTTCATTCTTGTTCAAATTAATGTTGCAGAATTTGGTGAAAAACATATTTTCATTCAGCATATCCATCATCCTTGTGCTTCTGTCACTTGGGCCACATCTTGGTCAGTCACTTTAAGGTGTCTCAATCTCATCTCTGCTCACCTGCCCTGCTTGCAAATTGTACGGTGCCAGCTTATTCAAGCTGTCTGTTGATGGAGCAGTTGTTCCATTCATTTATCCTTTATTTTCCCTTAACTTCATCTTCCTTTAGCTATATTTTTTCCCCTAGTGATATGGATACTGGAACTACACACATGCAAGATGCCAGAGCGCCAAAATTTTATATGGCAACAAAATGGCACCTTGGTCTCAAGATCCTTTCTGATGATACTTGAATCATCATTAGAGTTTTGCTGACCCTTTTGAGACAGAAAACTTTCAACAGTTGTCAAAATTAACTTCAAGATCTTCTTCTTGAATTGGAACTGCCCGTTCTGATCATCGTGTAGACATGATTTAGATGACTATTCTCTAGTGACATTTCATTCTTTTACCTACATGAATGATATCTGCTGTTTGCTCAGTCTTGTAAAGTCTTTCTGGAATGCCTTTGCCATTGACACTGCATTTAAATGCCAGAAAGAGCTTATTGTAATCTACAGAACTGAAAATTTTGTAGCTGTTACATTATTTGTTTTTCTAGGAATTGACTGAATGAAATAAAAGAAGAAAACAAAATCTTGCCAGTTTTATGCAGTAAGATGATACTGGCAGTCTTAAGCTTTGATGAAGAAATATGATCCTGAAATGCATAAATGTTGAATGCTGTCTAGTTTTACATGCGGACAGATCTCAGATACGTGTTTCTACCTTTATATTTCAGACATGAGTATACACTCCTAATGAATTGTACTTAGAGTTTTAATTTTTAAAGGACCATATTCTTTAGCAGTTTTCACATGAATTGGTGAAGCTAAGATTTTGATTATGTTTTCTTTCAGAAATACTTTCTAAATATTTTTTTCCTTAGGCATTTCATATTATGCCTGCCAAGTACAATAGAAAGTAAGGCAATTCTGATGTCATAAGTAAATCCTAATGGGGTGTACAGTCATGCCAGGTCACTTTTGAAGAATAGGTAGCAGCTTTGTTCTTCACACAAACCATGCATGATCGGTAGAAACTGAGAAGTCCAAAGATATTCTTTCTTATTAAACAAAACGTATGCCACAATATGTCCTGTATGTACCATCTAAGAGTGTGCTGCCTAATGAAGACCACACCCTGTTCATTTCACATGGGTGGCTTCTCAATGACTGGTCTTGTACTCAGCTGCCTAACACACTGTACTGGTTTATTATGAAGGCTGCCTATGAGGACTGTTAAACATAACAAATTTATATCTAAATTCCATTTGTGTAAATGTATTTTTTACATATGTGGAAAATATTGAAGTCTTTCTTCAACGCACAGTCCAAGGTAACTTCACTCTAGGGAGTTCTTTGTTAAAGTAATTCTGCTATTCACCCAAGCCTGGCTCCTTGGGTCTCTGTGGACCTTCAGCAGTGCCCTAGCAGGCTTTGCACCATCACATAGTCACAAGCCATGATCAGGAAGTTGCCACATATACTGGCTTTTTAATGCATAACACCCACAAATCTGATGGGCTGGCACAGTTCCCTCATATTTCACTGGACACCAAAGTAAAAAAAAATCCCATGAAAGATTTGTTGTGTTTTAAAGCAATGTAAATCTCTGAGGAGGGGTTTGTTCCTTGTTCTCATTTAGTTAACGGTGCCAAAGTCATAGAGATATCACTTCTTAAGATAATTTTTCTATCAATTCTCTTTCTGTGATAGATTCCTTCTCTGTTTGTTTTCTCACATGTCCTGTGGAAAGACATGCCTCAGAGTAATCTCAGGTGAAGAAGTGCTCAGTCTTGTTAATCACAGTAAATGAAGTAAGGCAGGAGGAAAAGAGTTGCAGTTGAGATGCTGGCAAGGTAGCTCACCCAAGTCCTCAACATTACATTGGACTGTCTGTGCCACGTGGTTCCCAGAACCAAATCAGTCCAGAATGGGGCAAGAAGGTAATTCTGTCTGTCTTGAGAAACAGCATGTACCCTCTACTTACACCTCTGGCCTTATACAATCATTTAAACTCAGGGATTCTAAAGTATGGATAAACCAGAAAATAATAAAAGTAGCAGTGACAGAGATTAAATTAAAAATTTATATCTGCACTAAACCATAATGTTAATTGCAGATCACTATGCCAGGCTGCTTATCCTGAATGTGTCTGTGTGAGTGATTAGATAGTTGAATCATCAACATATGAATACTTGTGTGCTCACTTTGAAATTTGCATGTGTATCGTGAGAGTTTTTGGTTGCTTACAGTGTTTTTTTTTTCTCTCCCCTTTACCCCCTTGAGCACTAGCAGACATATAGAAAAAAAAACCTCTTAGTATCTTGTAAAGCAATTCAGAATATGCATAGCTCTGGAACAAGAACCACAGAAGTTGCTCTTGCATTTTAAGTGTTTGCCTCTTTCCCTCTGCCTCCCTGAGGAGGCAAATTGCCATTGGAACATATGTTTCTCCTCTACATTTTTTTTCCCCCATATTAACATCACCCGTGGTCCGTACTTTTTCCTTAACTGAAGCAGATGGTTTAAAGGTCCCGGCATTAGCTGCACTATTTAAAATTAATAAATAAATACGTTCTACTCTACTGATTTCTTTGGCTTCATGCATATAAGCAATAATGGCTAATTAGGAAGTATTTTACTGAGAACTATATGAATCATGAGTTCCAGACTGAGTTGTGCTGTGGCTTACTTAGTGCTCAAACAATGAATTTGAAAGTGAAAAAATTTATTTGAAAGTGAAAAAGAAAATACCAGCTTTCACTAGTATTTCCTCATGTTTTGCATAGAAATGTTTCACAGAATTCAGTTTTCAAATCTTCTCCAAGGAGGATGTATGCACATTTTTAGTATAATATAAAACCCTGGAATGTCTCTCTGTGATTTGTCTCTTACTTATTGATTTTTATTTCTGGCAATTGCTTCTAGTCCAGGTTCTGCATATGAAATAATTCATTTGCTTTTGCAAAAGATAGATAGATTTAAAATAATTATTCTCTTCTACTTAAAACTTTTTCTGTGTCAGACTACTCCTGTTTCACTACTTTTGGAGTTTGATTCACAAGCCTCTGTAATCAGATAAAGTCTTTTGAATTATTTCAACAAGTTTCGTATCGAGCCTTTTGCTTTTAATTTTTTAGGAATAGATCTTCAGTGAGACTAAGTATTGCAGAAAAGAGTGTCAAAATTTACAGCTGTAGACTTCACTACTCAATTTTACCAAATCCCCTTTTGTATGAATTTGACATTCGAAATCTTGGGTTATCTAATCCTGGGTATTAACAGCTATGTGATAATTACTGACCATCTTAGTCATCTGTTCGTCAATATCCTTTTTGGAATATGGGATTCATGTTGATACATGAAATTTCACCCTGTTAGATTGGATGGGTGTATCTGTACTAGGAAACTGCACAGGGACAACCTAAACACTCACACAAGATCAACTACAGTGTTTAAACGTCAATATGGTCTTTGAAAATTATGACCCTTGCTGACTGATACAGTCTGGATGATAATGAAAGACTCTCCGGGAAAACATCATTCTGGAGGAAGAGAGGATGATTATGGCTGAGAACTGAGCAATGGCCACAGCTCCTTTATTAAATGGTGTGGTTATCCTTGTGTGGAGTCTACAGAATGCAAGTAAATTATATAAGTAAATCCTCGGAAGACTGCCTTGGGAGAAAATTCCTAAACCCAGAAGTGAAATAAGCATCAAGACAACACCTATTTCCCAGTCTTCTGAATATTTTTTGTTAAATCATAGATGTTATTCAATATTTTGTTAAATCATAGAAGTTATTCACATTATACTGGTTTCAGGAAAATCCATTTCATAGATTCCATGGCAGTCTTTGAAAGTGTTCTGCTTATTACTAGAAGACTTACTGTTACTAATTATTGCTAGAACACTAACTTTTCATGAAATTCTATACACACTGTCACTGTCTATGCTTTCTACTTTTGTCTCATACAAGAACGTGATAATTCACATTCATGCCTTGCATTCAAAGCAGAGAAAATAAAGTGGCCCTGAATTTGGCTGCAGTCTTTCATGGTTTCCCATGATTTCCTGAAAGAGTAGAATTAGTCCTGGACTTACTGTTTTTGTTGAGTCTCTCAGCATGCTGATTTTTTTGCAGAAAAACTTTGGAGTGAGTGTGTGTCAGTTTCAGGAAAAATGAGGTTATGCTATAGTGTTCAAATGTAAAGTAAAAAATTCTTAGATTTTCTGAAAAATCTTTGATGTCAGTGCATTTCATTTGCTTGGGTGTGGGGGGTGGAAGGCTGGGTATGAACTATGAAACTACCTGGAAGAAATGCAGCCAGCTGTTGTGTCTTCTGTTTTGTTTACTCTGGTTTTAAATCAGACTCCTGGAATAAATACAGTATCCTGAAGAGGTATTTGCAATGGTTAAACCTGTGTGTTTTGTTCTAATAACACGTCACACTGGCGTGTTTGGTTTCATTTTTGTAATCCTCATGTTGCAGGAAGAAAAATCTGAATAGCACGATGGTAATTTGCCAGAGATATTACCAAAGCAAATGGATTTTATTTTAAAAGTAAATAATTGCCTAGAAATAACTGAATATGATTGAAATACATGTTCTCTTAGTCTTTGGGCTGCATTTGCCCTTGAAATACTAGCATCACTGAAAGAATTATTCACTGATGTATTTGGTTGCAATTTTTCTTAACGTTTTCTTCACTTTTGTTTTGAATGATGAGGATTAACAATTCAGAGCTATATCAGCTAGACACATTTCTGTTAATCTATTCATGTCCAGGAATATTTTTTTGTCCTTACTGATGAAAGGTGGTTCTGGTGGCAACTGGGGGGATGTAAGTAACAGTCCTTCCTTTATCTCTTGTGCTTGAAAGTAAATGTACATAATTTCTGTCTTTCCCTCAATTGTCCACATCTATTGCAGACTCTGCAGGTATTAGTGTGCATTTATTACTGCTTCTAAAGCACTCTTTAACAGTCATTTAATGAAGCAGCCAAACAAACTGCTGTGTAATCTGTTAATATCAGCATTTACAATGTAATTAAGATAAAGTGTTTGAAAATGAATGTCTTATAGTTTTATGTCTAATTAGTTTCTGCTGATTACCACAAAACACTTAAAACTGTAATAGCTAAACAGAATAATTAAAATCATAAAATGAGACCCCAGTGTCTAAACTACATAGGTGAAATTATGTTTTCCTAGATCATCTATTGCTCTGAAGTCTCATGGTAGAAAACATGTCTGCTCTAATATCTGCCCTTCATTTTGATACTCCTCTCTTATGCTACTTGCAGATTGAGAAGAAAAGAAAAATGATATGGTAAAAGAAAATAAGATAGTGACTCAATTAAATAATAGTAGTAATGTGAAGGCAAGGCAGATGTTTTTTGTTATGCCAGGGTAAAGCATATCTCAAAATCTGGTGGCTACTGCAAGCTGCATTCTTTGTCACATTTCTGATTATTCTCTTGGAGCCGAGTATTTGAAACTACTCCAAATTAACATTTTTTTCTGCATATTTTACCATGTGTATCCTCATCATTTGCTGTGGCTACAAATTTGAGAGTAAGGACTTTTTGTTTAAACACAGTAAAAGGTGGCAAAACAAACATTCATTCCTTCCAAATTGTACCTAGTTTCGGAATACAGGAAAGATTTAGATAACTGCATTATTATATCATTTCCCTCCCTCTCTTGCTTTCCTTCTCCTCCAATCAGTATTACAAATTCCCTCTCTACCAGCATAAATGGCTTCTGTGAAAACCTACAAATACGTTTTTCATGGCTACTTGTGTTGTTATTACAAATGGGTGTACACACAGTGCTATTCTAAGGCTTTTAAAAGTGCATCTCCATTAGTGTTTAAATATGTATCAGGAATCCACTTGGTTGTCACCACTGAACAATGCAGAGGAGTCTTGGAACATACAAATTTGATTCCTCGTAAATGAAATTTAACCAGAAGATGCACTTCTGCAGCAAATCCAATGCACTGCAGCCACAAAGGGGAATCGCAAGTTTATCAAAAGTAGAAAATTAATTGTATGAAGAGTTGGTTGTTAGCACCAACTGCTTTGCTGTTTGGGTCTATTTCTGTTGATCCACAGAACTTGCTAATGTAGATGGAGCCTTACAGCAGCAACTATAATCAAAGTTGGGGACCTAAGGTTCAAATACAGGATCAAATTGCTATATGCCAACTGAACTGCTTACTGTACACAGTGATTATCAGGCAGCGTAGTTTTAATCCTTGACAAGAGTGAGACAATTTGTTAGTATAGCCTTTGATGATAGGAAGCTAACCCAATTCAAGTAATATTGTATCAGCTAAAATAATTCACATAGACGTTTACCACATATTTGCTGATACTTAGAGTGGGATTGGTCTCAATTCAGCATATTGCAGTTGTTGTGAGATGGAGACCTTGATTACAGTAGCAGTTACCATTTAAGAGAAACAGATGCAATCTCTTCATTTGCTGCAGCTCATGGTCTTGCTACTGCTGTAATGTTTCTAATGGGATACAAATCTGAAACATTCAGGTATTATCATTTTTCTGATCTGAATATGATAATTGCTCACAGTTTTTTCTTTCTTTTTTTTTTTCCCCTCTCTACTATTTTGCCTCTGATAATAAGGATAAACGTCAAGAAACTGTTTTTTATTTATCTTCCTATTTATCAGGAAATGGGCTGAAATTAACTCTACCTAAGGAAAATGGAACTTAATATTGCCTGGTTTTAGTGTTGATGCACTTGAACTGAAAGACACTCACAGGCATATTAAAGAGAACTTGTGTTAACATTGAGAGCTGGCATGGTAGATTGTAACTTTCAAATCTAAGAAGTGTTTAGGAAGAGTTCTGAAGATACACATTTGATATGAAAGACCCTCTGGTTCTATGCACTCTAACAAAATTTACATGCTTGAATTTGCCATGGAACAACTTGGTTTCATTTGTATATTCTTGCACTTCCCTAAACAGGAAAATTACACCCAAACTGACAATTAGGATTTATCGTGTCCAGCAAAGGGCAACAGAGGTGGTGAAGGGTCTCGAGCACAAGTCCTTTGAGGAGCGGCCGAGGGAACTGGGGTTGTTTAGCCTAAATGAAAGGAGAATATAGCAAGGTAGGTGTTGGTCTCTTCTCCCACATAGCAAACAATAGGACAAGAGGAAAAGGTCTGAAGTTGTGCCAGGGGACATAAAATTTTTTAGGTTGGAAAAGACCTTTATGACCAGCACATCCAACCATTAATTGCCAAGTCCACCACTAAACCATGTCCCTAAGCACCCCATCTACAGATCGCTTAAATACCTGCAGGGACGGTGACTCAACCACTTTCCTGGGCAGCCCGTTCCAATGTCTGATAACCCTTTCAGTGAAGAAATTTTTCCTAATATCCAACCTAACCTTCCCTGGTGCTACTTGAGGCCATTTCCTCTTGTCCTATCACTGATCGCCTGGGAGAAGAGACCAACACCCACCTCTCTGCAACCTCCTTTCAGGAAGTTGTAGAGAGCAATAAGGCCACCCCTGTGCCTCCTTTTCTCCAGTCTAAACAACCCCAGCTCCCTCAGCCGCTCCTCACAGGATTTGTGCTCTAGACCCTTCACCAGCTCCGTTGCCCCCCTCTGGACACGTTCCAGCACCTCAGTGTCTTTCTTGTAGTGAGGGGCCAAAACTGAACACAGTATTAGAGGTGCCGAGTACAGGGAGACAATCACTTCCCTAGTCCTGCGGGCCACACTGTTCCTGATGCCGGCCAGGATGCCACTGGCCTTCTTGGCCACCTTGGCACACTGCTGGCTCATATGCAGCCAGCTGTCAACCAACACTCCCAGGTCCTTTTCCACCAGGCAGTTTTCTAGCCACTCGTCCCCAAGCCTGTAGCGTTGCATGGGGTTGTTGTGACCCCAGGGCAGGATCTGGCACTTGGCCTTTTTGAAACTCATGCAATTGGCCTTGGCCCATTGATCCAGCCTGTCCAGACCCCTCTGCAGAACCTCCCTACCCTTAAGCAGATCAATGCTCCCACCTAACTTGGTGTCATCTACATACTTGCTGAGCGTGCACTCAAATCCCTAGTACAGGTCATTGATAAAGATATTAAGCACCAGTGGCCCCAGTACTGAGCCCTGGGGAACACCACGTGTGATTGACCAACACCTAGATTTAACTCTATTCACCACAATTCTTTGGGCCTGACTGTCCAGCCGGTTGTTTTGCCCAGCAAAGAGTATGCCCATTCAAGCTATGAGCAGCCGGTTTCTCCAGGATAATGCTGTGGGAAACAGTGTCAAAGGCTTTACTAAAGTCTAGGTAGATAAGATCCACCTCCTTTCCCTCTTCCACTAAGCGGATCACCTTGTCACAGAAGGAGATCAACTTAGTCAAATTAATTTACAGTTAAATGAATGTGCAGTAATACAAATAAATTCCTGAACCGAAATGTGGACACTACCAAAACTGTAGGACTAGAAAGCTTGTGCTGAACAACACAGCTATACATCTCAATATATTCTTTTATACTTAACTAGACACCAAATGCAAATGAAAAGCCTCTGGAGCCCTTGGTAATTACTTTATTCTTCATTTTCTTGAATTAGAAGCTGAATATATATTTCAGTCATGGGTAGTGAAGTGAATTTCTACACTTGGCTATTTGATTTCTAAATCTCTACATTTTATAAAGCTAAGGCTTTGTTTGATCACACTAGTAACTATTATTTAATGACCGTTTTTTACTGTACATATGCCATTAAGTATAAAAGAACTTACTACTTAATACATTAATAACTGCATTTTATTTTTCTCTATTGTTAATTTATGATTTAACCATCAAACACATGAAGTATACTTATAGAACTACTTACAGTTAATTGATAGTCAAAGCTTTTAGGAACTGATGTAAGCACACCAGAAGTTCAGGAAACATTTACCTTAAGCTACATCTGTTAAATCCCTGTGTAGGAGGGAAGGGAATGAATCTATAGTGAGTGTTAGAAACCCAACTGTGAGGCGAATTGTCCAATTTATAGATAGAAGAATAAATGTATAGACACTGTGCACAGAAGTAGAACATGTAGTAGAATTTCTTGTACATTATTACATCTTCAAAATGTTTTTAATGCATTTTGATGCTTAAAGAAATTGCTTGGACTGTTCAGGAATCATGTAGCAGAACCTGTGAGTGGACCTTCTGACATACATTTTCTGGAGACCTGTGTAATAGCCCTGGGGAGAAAATTGTATTCCTAGAGCAACAAAGGCTAAAGTGCTCTGTCCTGAAAACAAAGACTTAAGTCTGCCTTACTTTGCAAAATCTGACATAAATATTTCATTTAAAGTATATCCTCCAGCTGGGATTAATACAAAGAAAAGTAAAAAGTAAAGGATACAGAATGCTTCTTCCAAATGCTGATAGGGCTGGAATCATGAAGCTCTAAGCAGGGAAGTAGAGGTTGTGTTGCAAAAATTAGGAAGGTCAAAACTAGACTTTTAGAAGCAAGTAAAACCTGAGATTTTTAGCTTTTGTTCCAATGATGTGCTGATTCTGAAACTCTGTCCTTATTTCCACAAAGAATCTGAAGAATTAGGTATGGATTAGACCTTTGTCCTTCATTGGAATCGTATCATCCTCTACTTGCAATAATGAGAGCTCAATTCATTAATGGGGGCCAAGGAGTGGAAGTTGAGAATAAAATTCTACTCTACAAAGAAATTAATATTTTTTTTTCTTTTATACCAGCTACAGAGAGTTGGCATTTTAATGAAGTCACACTCTCACAGAAGATTTGTACAAAAAAAGCTGTTTAGAGAACAATTTTTTCCTAGGTAAGGAAGAAATCTACCATGCTGAATATGCAAAGAATATTTTGCATACATCTGGAGAAAAGAGGGTTGAAACAAGTAATCCATTAAACACTTAACTTTTACAGCTATAACTTGGCCTACAGTTCCAGAAGAACAGTTATAATATTGCTTCAAGAATAAGGTACATCTTTTCTTTCTTGAAAGTATATTTACACTAATATTTCAAGATGTTTTGTGATGCTTTAAAATGTTTGAATGAATTTGTGCTGAATAACTGTTGGTATATCCTTCTTATATTTGTTTTGGTAGGACTCTAGCAAATGTAGTGGAAAAAATATTAGGAACAACAGAAAATTATCTTTTACATGCCATATCTTCCTTTCGTTTCCATTTTATTATGCTGAGTCACAAAGATGATCTGGTCCATATGTCAAAGAGTCCCTCAAGATCACCTCTTAATGAAAATTATTTTGAATATTTACTTATTTTATAGCCTTGAATCATTAGCAATACTGTAAACTAACTTACTGGGCACTAAGGGAAAGATCTTCTGAATTCAACATCAGTATTTATATGCTAGCTGATCTCATGATTAACTGAGTTGTGAGCAGAGATTTTATTTTAAAGTTTATGGTGAAATGGCTTGTGAAGTTGGTCCAAATGTATGCATAGATGATAACTGACAACAGTGCTATCTCTTCGGGCAATAATATAATATCTTTGCTAGAAAGAAGTGCTGGAACTCATTTGGAATAGTTCTGTTGAAAATTCATAAGTCAAGGTTTAATTTAGATTTGATTAAATAGAGGTTATATTTTTCCCATTATTAACAACTCATTTTTAGGGAAGAATAGCTTATCTGTATTTTATATAATACAGAATATCAACAAAAGTTAGGAAATTCTCATTAATAAAACACATAATATATGATTGCTTCAAGTTAAAAAGAGCTATGAAAAGTTTATATAAGTAAGGCTGAAATATAGTCTGAAACACAAACGTGTCCTTGAGACCTGTGTAATAAATATAATCCACTCTGCCAATATTTAATTTTAATTAGTAAGGTAATGAGTCTTCTCAAAATGATATACACAACAGATTATTAGTTCTAAATCTTAATTCTTCGGAGAGTAACCCTAATTTATGTTGACTCAGGGATCTGAACCAAACAGTGTATAGTCTAGATTTTGCTTGGGAAGTAGGAAGAAAATTGTGAGAGTGTGTTCTGGAGGAAAAGAGAAGGGTTTAGAACTCTAGCATTAGTTTAGGTTATGTCTTTCACTGTTCTGTGTACAAAAAGGGGATAATGATTTCTCTCACATTAAATGATAATACAAGCTTGATGGTTTATATCAAAGCTGGTTTAAAACAACAGAGGTATATTGAAGCATATAGGTGGTTAAATATACATATGTCAGAGTTGTTAACATTATGTATGAACCCTTCGGAAATAACGTTTTGTGCGTGGATTTCATCTTGAAGTTTAGACCTTGAGCCCTTGCTTATTTGTTTCTGGTTTTGGGAAAAAATAAAGAGAAAAATACTTTTGAATCTGAATCTCAACATTGTGCATAGAATGTAATTGCCCCGTGGAATTGAGTCTGACACAATCTGTACAGGTCAATCCAGTGGGAAGGTAATGTGCGTCACAAAGAATGGCCATTTTTCTGATGGCTTGGTACTGTCATCGGATGTCCACAGGGCTCTAACAGTATCGTAGAACTTGCACAGCCTGCTAACCAGTTACATGTGTCTGCTATGATCATAGGCATTCCCCAGGCTTCTGTTCATCTTCCCTAAGGGGTAGACCACCCCTCATCTTGAAAAAAAATGAAGCAGAAGCTGAGAATCTAAATAAAGCTTTGTTTCCCCTATTCGCTTTCTGCTTGCCCCAGAAGCACCTTGGGTCCATTGATGCTTCAAAGTTTCTCAGGATCCCAAGACTAAGGTTTTGCGCATTTCTGAAGTCACCCTAGCCTGAAGAGCTTTGTGGCTACCACAAAGCTTTGCTAATGTGGATGTAGAAGTAAGACATCCTTCTGTATAACTGTCCTGGAAAGCTTACTTGGCAAGCATTCTCAAAGACTTCTGAACACACTAGACAGATAGTGAGGTGTCCTAAAAAACATGAATGCAAATGCCATTCATTAGGGGTTGTCAAATCTGCTGCAGCATCGTGTCCCCAGGTCCAGACAATAACAAAGTTGAACAGGTATTCCCAATATCCCATGCTCAGATGCACACAACAGAGATATGTGCAACATTTTCAACACAGAGATATAAGCCAGTGCTCCTGTAAACAGAAACAGCACTAATTACCTGATCCTATTGCCTGATCCTATTGCCTGATCCTGTTCGCTTCTCTGGTCAGGATAAAAGCCTGCTAGTGGAATATACATACATACGTGTGTGTGTATGTACAGTGAATGTCCCTCCAATAACTGGCCTTTGGACACCTAGCCTGTCCACTAACTGACTCTGGAACTTTGGTCTCCCCAGTTGCTGGTGCTTGGCCATGCTACCCCACCACCAACTCCTCCTGCTGGTACAGATACCCTTTCCCAACACACACTAAGGATCCCTTCAATAACTACCGTCAGACACTCATCATCTGCCCTCTAGTGGCCTCACACATGAACATGGACGTGCAGATGGCCTCCTGGCCCCTCCACTAGCCAGCTCATAGACCTTCTGACCTCTGCAGTATCCAGCCCAGACTTACATCTGATTCAATATCTAACTCTCAGTTCTCTTATCTGACCCTTGAATGTGAGTGCATTTTACTAACCAAGTAGTGTATTATTAAAATGATTGTATGCAAAACAGACTTGAACATCTAGGATTATAATTTATTAAACATTCAATTTTTAAGAAATATAAAGAAAAAACAGAACACTGAAATGTAGAAACTAAACCTCAGATGTAACGTTGTAATATATTTTGGCTTATATTTTATCAGTCATTCTGTATTTTTCTACGTTAATACTTGATCTCTTAATGATTCTTACTTCTACATAAATTGACATTACAGAACCATGTAGAAATGAATGCGTTGCAATAATGAAAGCCTTGTCAGGTTAAGTGCAATATATAAATTCTACTGGCATTTGAAACAAAATTCAAACTCCATCTGTCATATATTATCCTCAGAGCAGCTAGGACATGCACATGTAATTCGATTACGATAAATTGAAAACCACCCAAAGTGCCTTAAAAAATTCTTAAGATATTTATTCTAGGCTTTAGCAAAGATTTCTTAATTTTGCATTATATTTTAATGCAGGAAATTCATACGTCCAGTAGAATTAAGTATATATAACTGCATTGAATAATATTTTCTACTATTTTCCCACTTAGATCCTCTATGTGAGAGAAAATATAATACAAAAAGACACGGCTCG
Organism: Rhynochetos jubatus; assembly: GCA_027574665.1. NCBI lineage: Eukaryota > Metazoa > Chordata > Aves > Eurypygiformes > Rhynochetidae > Rhynochetos > Rhynochetos jubatus. The sequence goes on along the minus strand of CM050649.1, from coordinate 82,507,717 downwards.
AAGAAATTAAAGATTTTTTATGTTTTATAAAAGCTTTATAACGCTGGCTCATCTGTTTCTGGTGTTTAGTTGTTGGCATGCTTTGTGTGAAATACTTCTGATACAAGGAAAAGAATTCAAAGCTTGCTGTTGCTGTGTTAAAGAAATCCATAAAACTTCCTATAAATATCTGTATTAATTGTAAGGAAAATTATTAACAGTTTTTTTAAACATATTCTCTCAGTTCAGACTTCTAAAATATTTTTTCTCTATGTTTGAGACAACAGGAAGATTGCTAACAAATGGCTGACATTTACTTTCTTTCCTTCCTTTCCGATTGAGCCCTTCACCAAACTTTCAAAGAAGAAATTATCATACCCCCTTGAGATGACTTAGTATTCTATCTCTTCATGGTTACATTTTTCCAGTTAAATGCTAAGGTTTCTTATTTTCACTTTGTTCATTTAAATGATCAGCCCCTCCTATCATTTTCTGAAGGAGAGTAATTTTTGCCAGGATGAGATTTTAGTGCAAGAATTCAGCTGAAAAAAAAATCAACCCTCTTTGGAATATGTAGTTCCAGCTAATAGCCTTCCAAAATCAGTAATGCGTACGTCCATGCATTCTTATGTGGCTTATTTTAGGATGAGGTCAGTCTTCTGAAGATGCTTGTTTCTTTCCATTGACTATAAAAGGTTTAATGACTCTAAAAGGTGACTGATTCCACCTAACTTGCTTGCAGATGTCTAAACTGAGTAGACAAATCCTACAGTGAAAAAAAAAACCCCAAAACCCTCATTCATGCACAGATGCGTATATTTTTCAAACCCAAGAATATGAGGAGAGAATCTGACTTCTGACTTCAATAAACATTTCAGTTACCTTTAGGCTGAGATGAATTAATCAACGGACTTACCTGCCTTTCTGCAGAGACAGATGCTTAAGCTTAGATCACTAAAGCTACATGAAGTGACTCCCACCCTAACAGCTGAAAGGATACATAAGCAGTTTTTGTGACGTGTGACCCCCTCAGTCTTCAACTTATTCCTTAGTTTAAGCCTTCCCTAGAATATCTTTGAAAAGCACAGGTAATTGAATAAATTTTCTATATGGTACTTTTGTTAAATGATGCCTATTTTGTAGTTGTTTTGGGTGGTATTTTAATAACCAAGTTTTTAATTATATGTGATTTAAATGAGGATTTCTAAGTTCTAAAAAAGAACATATGCACTAGATTTACATATCAGTGAATGGTCTTGCTGGATTGTTCCTGTTTCTCTGCACTGTTCTTGGAGATTTGAAGGCTTCTGTGGAAATCTATGTAGGTGATCAGTGAAATTGTGTGATTATGGATAAACAGCACAATGCCAATACTTAATAACTGTAAGGGCAAGGCCTATCACATTGCAACGTACTGAAAGAAAAAAAGTACTCTGATTTCCAAAGTAATCAAAACTTTCTGTAGTCTATATGCTATTCATTTCATTTTAAAAAGAAAATGGTCCTTTCAAGTCTTCAGATAAACTAAATAATAAAATAGTTATTAAAATGGAAATCCTGAGTTTGCATGTGCATATAAAAGGATTCAGAAAAGACAGACTAATATACCTGGAATTTTTGTCTGTGCTAGCTATAGGAGTACATGTGACCTTATAAATATTTATGCAGGGTTCAAAGACATCTGTCAACAATTAAAGTATATGTCATGTTTAATAACATGGTCTGCACAGATTAGGATTACTATAATTAGACTATTGCGCACACGTTACAGCTGCGAAATGGATGAGCCAGGCTTTCTCAGGAATTTCAAAAAAGGCTCCATTTGGTAATATTCTGCATGGTATTTGATTTCATCTGAGTAAGTAACGTTGCAGATAAATAGCATAGGCAGATACTTGAACTTGAAGCTAGATTTTCTGAGAAAAGTTATAGTCTTATCACATGTACAAAGGCCCAGTGGGATCTAAAGCATAGTTCTATCAAACCTTTCTGAGAAGGCTTTGACTGTAAATGGTCCGCTTCTCTGTGCACCAATGTCGTGGTTTTACCTCAAACAGCACTAAGCACCACAGAGCTACTCACTCACTCCCCACCCCAGCAGTACTGGGGAAAGACAATTAGAAAAATAAAAGTGAGACAACTCGTGGGTTAAGATGAAGACAGTTTAATAGGTAAAACAAAAGTTGTACACACAAGCAAAGCAAAACAAGGAATTCATTCACTGCTTCCCATTGGCAGGCAGGTGTTCAGCCATCTGCTGGAAAGCAGGGCTTCATCACGTCTAAGCATTGCTGGGAAAGACAAATGCCATCACTCTGAACATCCCTCCCTTCCTTTTTCTTCCCTGAGCTTTATATGCTGAGCATGATGTCATATGATATGAAATATCCCTTTGGCCAGTTGGGAACACCTGTCCCAGCTGTGTCCCCTCCCAACTCCTTGTGCACCTCCAGCCCACTCGCTGGTGGGGTGGGGTGAGGGGCAGAAAAGGCCTTGACTCTGTGTCAGCACTGCTCAACGGTAACAACGTCCCAGTGTTATCAACACTGTTTCCAGCACAAATCCAAACACAGCCCCCAACTACCTGCTATGAAAAGAATTAACTCTAACCCAGCCAAAACCAGCACAACATAGAAAGCTGTTCTCAACTAATACATGTCCCCTCCTCTACCACTTCCATACTTCAAGGATACTTTAAATCTCTTGAAGATTTTGGAAAACAGGCATGATGCATTTTGTCAAGACTAGAAATAGCAACTATTTTAAGAATAGTTCAGAGGCAAAGAGGATTTAGAACTACAGCCCTTCATAGATGATAAGTCTGAATTTATGCAAAGTAGTTTTACCATGCAGTGAACGTAACCAGAGGAGTATAGTTATACAGAAGTCATGAAAATAAATGACAACCCAAGAATGGGGTAAATTGTTTGGCAGGAAGGTCTTGTTTTAAACTCATTGAGAATTCAGTTGCCTACTGAAGATTGTCAGCACACAGTCTCAGCGACTGGAAAACCTTCAGTGTAAGGCTTAAGTGAGGCATAAATTATGTGCTAGAGTTTGTACTAGCTTTCTTTCTGAAAGATATATGTTAGAAATGGAAAGAAGATACATAAGAACTTAAGAAAAACTTGATAAATAATGCAGGAGACTGGATGAATGGTTTCGCTGTGGTGCGTTGTGTGGAAGACTTATTGCAAGATTGGGCCCGACAAAATCACAGATATGGACTGGTGGTATGCTTTTGTAATTGATACTTGATCTCATTAACCTAAGGAGATTCACAATTATTAATTATTTTAAGGTCCTGCCTAGTTTATTTTGTACCGTGGGGAAACTATTTTTGCATAGAGAATCCATCCCCACCAAAAGCGTGCTATAGACAACATTGTTACGGTCCATTATGAGATAAATGAATACCGAAGGGTTTTGTTTCATAGTAATTGAATTCTGTATTAAATTTTATAGGTGTCTACTCCCACATCATCTTCTAGATCAATTTAAAATGCTCTGATCTAAGGAAAAAGTACATGTGCAGTAGCTGAAGAGGGAAATGTATTTTAAAGCTTACATTTTATTAAGTATGAGGAAAAATTTTTAACTTGTATTATCTATACAAAAATGGCTAATGCAAAAGTAAAGTCTTCCTTCTACTTTCTTCTTGTATTTAACTTTGTTTCAGATGTTTCTGGAAATGTACTAGTTTTATAAAGGTATTCTGAGTTTGAAATATATTTTTCTTTTTGCTGAAATACTTTTACCATTTTTTTAGAAACCTATAAAATTCTGTCATAATAGGATGTGGTGTCATACTTTGGTGTTAATAATATAGTGATAACTGTACCTACGAGTGTCTTGTTTCTCTGAGTTCATAAATCACTTGTGGTAGTACCTTTTGTATCTGTATATGCCTGTCGTGGTTTAACTCCGGCTAGCAAAATACCATGAAGCCGCTCTCACAAATCCCCCTCCCCTCCTCCAGTGGAGGGGAAGAATCGGAGGAAAAAGAAATAAGGAAGCTCGTAAAATTGAGATAAGAACTATTTACTAATTAAATCTAAATCAATATATACAGGTACTACTAATACTAAATAATTAAAATAGTAGAAAATGAAACATACAGTACAATATATACAATATGATACAATATGATACAATTCCCCACCATCCACTGACCAATGCACACCCAGATGTTGAGGGATGAAAATCAGACCCCGAGAGCCCGAGACCCACAGCCTGAGAGCGATCGCAGCCCGAGAGCCGCGGCCTGAAGGCCGGAGCCCGGGAGCCTACGCAGCAGATTCCGAGCAAACCTTATCACTGATAACACGGCCAGAAAAGTCAAAACAACCCACCAGCTCCCACACGAATGAGCCAGCACAGGAGCTGGCAAAGCAGCTAACGCAGGAGGGTTAGCAAGTGCCCGGAGAGACGAGCAAGGGAGTAAGGGAGAGAGAGAGAAGGGCAGAGTAATGGCTACCGGACCCTCTTCCCCACCCAAAGAGACCGGAACATGACGTACTATGGGATGAAATACTTCCTTGGTCAGTCTGGGTCTGCTACAGTATCCGAAGCGGACAAAAGACCTTGAGTTCAGTACAGGCTGTCCCCAGCACCAGCTGAGGCCTTATCAATGTTTTCACTTACTGTCCAGCAACAGAGTTCCCTGGCAACCAAAGTGAAGGGAGTTAGCCCTTTCCTGACTGAACCCAGCACAATGCCTCATTTTTACTGGAGGTAGCTGAAGTCTACATAAAATATTATTCTCTAATCCCTCTTCTAGACCTAGAGTCTATAAGAATCAGTGCTTTACATGCAAATAGATTAGAAAAAAGAATCTGAATTTCTGATTAAGTACGTGCTCGAGTCTTTTGAGGACCTACTGTCTACAGCAGTTATTAGTTGGTAGATGTGTGTCTTGGAGGCACATGCTGTCATTTGTGTGAAATTTCTGAAATGCTGAGAACCCCACAAACACATCTCCTGGCCCAGCTGATTCTTGGTCTCAGCTGCTCACTTCCTGTCTTCTGCTGTGGAGATCAGTGGGCTGTATGGATATGAAGACAACCTCTCATATGTCACTTGCTGTTGTAACTTATTTCCAGTGTGCATTACCCAGGGCTGAAAGCAAGATGTTTTTTGTCTCCTTGAGGAATTAAAGGATTTATTATGTCCTGTTTGTCAATATTTTGATGATCATTCCGTGTTATGTGCTAGGCACCAGTGATAATGGTTACTATAATCTCTCACTGATTGTACTGATAAGCAGTGGGTGAGTTATTCCACAATGTCATCATCAGTTGTCAGAGAACAGGCTTTATAACCTTCATTAGCTTCATGACTTACTAATGTAAGTGAACTCTGTCATGCAGAATACCTGTCAGAATAACTCAGCTGCACAGAGCCTGCAAATTAGCATAATATTAAATTGGTATGATATGTGAACAGAAACAGACTTATTTACTTCTTTCTGACTCTCATATTTCCTGCTGATATATTAATTTAGTACTTTTCATAAAAAATAATTGGAGAAGTGCAAAGTTGACATGACTGACGTGAGATCCTCTTATATCTGAGACAGGACAATGGAGTCCTTCCCTATAATCTGTTTTAGGGGGAGCTACCACCCCACATATCTGCATCCTCCAGGAGCAAAAGAATTACATCTTAGCAGCAGGTTTGGATGTCTTTGACTCCCCAGGTCAAATGACCAGGGGACATTGACCAGTGGACAAGGGGCAATGGCTTTAAATTGAAAACAGGTAGATTTAGGTTACATATAAGGAAGAAATTCTTCATGGAGAGGGTGGTGAGGCACTGGCACAGGTTGCCCAGCGAAGCTGTGGATGCCCTTATCCCTGGAAGTGTTCAAGGCCAGGCTGGATGAGGCTTTGAGCAACCAGGTCTAGTGGAGGGTGTCCCTGTCCATGGCAGGGTGTTGGAACTAGATGATCTTTAAGGTCCCTTCCAACCCAAAACATTCTATAATTCTATGATTCTATGACCAAAACTGATTTCCAACTGAATGAGCTGTGGCTAGCTTTTGCCATAATTTTACAGCAAATCTGCATTCCTTATGAGATGCCTTAATTGCTGTGCACTCCTCAACAATGCTAAATTTTAGGATTCATGTAGTCATATATGTACTCATATCTGAACCTGTCTTTCTTACCAACAGAGAGAAATAGGTGGTTCTAGGATGCAGTCCACCTTATCCTCTAGATAAGTCTAAAGCATGTCAGAGGAGGGTCCTTAAAGATTCCTTTTTCTTCTGACCAGAAGATATCAGATTGAGTAGCTCAGATGTATATACATATAATTCATTGACATGAATCCTATCCAAATATCAGGAAGCCTTTCCTTTTGATTCTGAAATTTGTGTTTCAGTGATATAAGATAAATAGAATCATGGTATTAACATTCAAACATATCCTTAAATGCAATATTGGCCCTGCTGTCAACTTAGTTTTCATGGATTTTATTCAGCAGCTATTGGTTTTCCTTGCTCACTTGAGTCTACTCACATGAGGGCTGGAAATGATATCAAGGGAAACAAGAAAGTAGTTTTATCATGCTAATGGTGGATAAGAGAATGCTGGTGTGTCAACCACATCCACTGAATTACACTCTCTGAAATCAGTGGCCTGAATAAATCACCGATTTATCCACTCACAGTAGGGCAGGAGTAGGGCCTGTAAAGTACCTCTAATAATCTGGTAATATTTGTGATCGTGATGGCATCAGTGATAATTGTAATAAAGCTTTTTCTGGAATGTCTTCTGAGTGGCCCTCCAGATGAAATGTCAATAATATGTTATTCTTACAAAGTGAAAAGCATTCTAGAAGGTGTTGATATTTTTTAAAATTCTTACTTTAACTGGTTTAATATCATACTCTTTTACTTGCAGAGCTGTGAAATATAAGGAGAAATCAGATTAAATAGTTTGTCTGCAATTTTCATTATCTGTCATGATGTTTAATTCACTTCAGCTGTTACTTTAGCCTTATGTTTTCGCTGATACAGAGAGAAAACTAGGGATTTACAGGTCATTAACTCTGCTTAAGTAACAATCCATGTCATAAAAATGAGGGAATTTCTACTTTTGTAGATAAAAGCTCAGAATTGCCAGAGACTGGAAATACACAGATGGACAAGTGATGTAGTATAAATGATTTGCAATCCTAGCTAATTTTTCAGTAGAAATTTTATATAAATGTGTGTGTTGAAGCATTAAATACATACTTTATTCATATGAGAATAACACATTTATTGTTTGGCTACTGTCATGATTTTTATTTCTAAGAAACACCCAGGCTAAAAATCAGTTAATAACCTTATCAGTAGAAACCAGTGCATGATAATAAGCTAACGTTCACGGACTCATGTCCATCTACACAAATATTTGCTTTTTGGTGAATTTTCTTCCATTCCACAGCTTCCTTGGCATACTTTGGTGTGTTGGGTTTATATTGCAAGTTTTGGCAGCAGTGAGGCTATGGGGGTGTCTACTGTGAGAAGCTGCTAGAAGCTTCCCCATGTCTGATAGAGACAATGCCAGCCGGCTCCAAGATGGACCCACTGCTGGCCAAAGCTGAACCCATCAGTAACAGCTGTTTTTCTGTGTTGGGTCTGTTTTTCCTGTGACAATAATTGCTGAGTGATCCCTCTCTGTCCTTATCTTGACCCATCATCCTTTCCTTACAGCCAGGGTCAACCCACCACATTTGGTTTCTTCTCTTAATTGAAAAACTGTCCTGTGTAAGGATAGTTATCAGAATAACTGAAGCTGGCTGATTTCAATGTATGTATTTGTGTTTAACTCTCCATATGGTTTTGTAAGTTCTAGCTGTTAGCATGGAAGATGTTTGGTTTGAAACTTTTTTCAGAAAATTTAATTCTTAAGTTGTAATCAGCTAATCAGCATTTTTATCTCAGAAATAATTTGGTGCTTATTCTTGCTAGTAATACATTTACAGAGAAAGAGGACATACAAATAAATAATTAGATCCTCCGTTTTATAGCTATAGCATCTATTAAATGGTTGGGATCCCATTGTGCTTTTGTCTACTTGGCCTGGTTGTGCTAGGAGCTTTGTTGTTACCAAAGAAACAAACAAAAAATATCATGTCTGGCTAAAAGAATTAAGAATTCTCTTAGAAACCCTTTTTTGTTTAATTCTTTTCTATAAATCTCATCTCAGACACCTGTTTCTGCTCATTTAAGTAGCTCCCTGCTTTCTATTGGCTCTGTGGCTCTTTTGACTAGGATTATAGTTCAATTCCATGTGTACAGATGCCTGGAGCCATTCCGGCAGCTCAGTGTCCCTTGGCCTCCAGCTTCTGCTCTAGAAAGTCTTCTGCAAGTCCTCTATCACATCTTCCCACCCATGTAGTGCCCCAGTACTCTAGACCATCTGAAATGGCTGAGAAAACTCCTTCTCTCAGCATCCAGGAACACAGCTTCCGAGCAAGCACAGTAAGGGGAGTTAACTCTTTCCTGACTGAACCCAGCACAACCACCATGTTCAGAAAATTTAATCTAACCTCTAACATACAAATTACTGCCGAGGACCTTAGACACCTCACAGAAAAATACCTAAATTTTTTTCACATCTACACTTTGTTGTTCAAGTTTGGAGCCAAAATCTACCCAAACCCCTGGGTAAAGTTGTTCAAATAAGCTTTATCTGATCACAGAATGACATCTTATTTAAATAATTCCTTTTATTTGTTCTTGTTAGACATCAATTTTTCATTAAACCACTTGATACTAAGCTATGCAGTGTTTCACATAGTCTGTTCTGGAAAGACAGAATTTCAGCTTCTGAAGAACAATGTTATTTCAGTCTATTAGTACCCCAGAAGAAAATGGTCTAATATATGTCATATCTATTAATATCCACCCTTGACAAGGGGGAAAGGTCTAAAAATGCACATGAGGATAAGGTAAAGGATAAAATTATTTGCAAATTATGTGAAAAATTATTTGCAATGTCTAGTGGAGTGGATTATACCAATAATCTTCAAAGGAATAATATAAAACAAATGAATAGAAAAGAACAGTAAAATAAAAAAACATATGTAAATCTATGGCTCTGAAGAACTGATATTTAGATGCTTATACTATAGCTTTAGAAATATTAAAAAAAATTTTGCTGGTGATTTTTTTTCTGAAATTTATATGTTTCTCTTTCATTATTGTTGTTATCTATTCCTGCTTGTAGCTACGCTGTCTTCATGGTTGGTTGAAATAGGTAATGAACATTAGTCTCTAAACATTAATCATATGTAATGTGACTTTTTTCTGCTGTTTCAACTAGCTAGACAGAAAGAAGAGTACAGGCTATTATTCTGGGGTTTAATTTTGCTGTCATTTGTTATGTTAGAAATGCCTGAATCATTTACTTAATTTTCTGAGGATGATTTAAATCTGGAGTTAGATGTTAGCAAGGCATGCACTTTTTTTCAAGCCCCCAAAAAACCCCTAAATATTTTTTAACCAAATCAAGATGATAGTGTGCATAACTGTGTTGCACAAGGGAAAAGAGCAAAGCTTTTGCTCCTGTATAAATATTTGTTGATGGACAATTACCTTTAGGAACTATATCTATATTGCTAAGTAAGAAGAGGATCAAGGGTAAGAGCACACACTGCTTCATATCCCTAGGGATAACATTTAGTCTCTTTTATTAAAGATTTAATAAAGAGATTTACCTCTAGGGAGAAATGGTTGGAATAATCCAAAATAGATGCAAATTACAAAGATTGTAACATGTAGACGTTCAGCATCTGTTACTCTAGCTCATTCTTCAGTTCTCTTTTATTCAGCACCGTAGACCTCCCAAAAAGTAGTTTCTGTTTTAATAAATAAAATTGGTCAGGGACTGCAAATGTCCTACTACCCAGAGCAGAATAACCATATCCTGCCTGTTGGGAATAGTCCTGAGATTAAGCTAAGGCTCAAATTGGGATCAAGCTTTTTTGTGAAGTTGGGTCAGTTCAAATCTGTGATGGATTGGAAACATGCTAATAATAGAATAAAATGAACAGTGTATGCTAGTGTTTGGGCGCACAAACTGGCTTTATTGAACTGTACCTTCAGTGAAAATTATTAGTAATTTCTACCTACTTCATTAGCTTTCTGTGAAAATTTTGTTTGCTTACGAAGTGGTTTTGAATGCTACATAAATAACTACTGAAAGAAATGTCTGGATTTTGAAGTAGTAGTATAATAATAAGCTGGGGAAATTCCTTTTTCTACTATTCAAGCAGCAAATATTTTGATCCTAAGGTAGTAAAAGTATATGAAGAGAGCACAAAGGATAAGTTGGAGCTGTGTGGTTCAGTGCTGGCTCACAGCCACCTTACTGATACGTGCTCGTGTTCAGTAAGCAGAATTAATGTCTATTTCTTTCTGTGTTCAGATAAGTTGGCTTAGACTGGACAGAAATGTTGTGTTACTTCCATCAGAATTTCAGGCTGCAGTTTGGTTGGTGATTTTATGGAGCTGAATGAGTCTGCAAGTTTGAAACACAGGGTTTTAGCCCTGGGTCTTGGGCAGAAAGTAGTGGGTTTGCCATAGAAGTGTGTGCATTGCTTGTAGTTTCTGCATTGTCTCAGGGATGTAAAGGCTATACTATAGCTGGTTAGAACTCTCACTCTGAAAATTTCACTAGAGAAGCAAAAAATTAAAAAGGGCTGATGTTCTTGACACAAACCTACAGCTTTTTATTAAAAAAGGGCACGTATGTAATGCCAAAAAAAGGAATAAACTTTAGCAGAGTTCAACATTGTCATACTTTTAGAAATAGTTCTTCTAGATTTGATTTGATTAGATAAATTGGATTCACTGCTGGGCTCCTTTGGGATTCCATCCACAAGTACTTATGATACATGCATAAATGAAAGAGAGGAAAAACTATGACTGAGCTTAGTTCACACTGAATGAAACAGGGTATCATCAAGATACTTTTATTGAAAAAGAATAAAATAAAATTCATAGAGAATCAATGTTTCCCCTGAAGGTATATGATGTGTAAGATAAGTAAATAGGATACTAGATTTTTGTTGAAAGAGGACCAATATCACATCTGTTTCAATAGTGTAAACATAAGTTCCCTTGCCTTTCAGTGTTCATCACTCATGAGAGATGGAATCACTTAAAAGTTCCTGCAAGCACAGGAAAGTAAAAAAGTCTCTTCACTTAAACCAGGTTTACTGACATGAATGCATAGGTTTCTGAGAACCAGAAGGGACCATTTTGCTTATTTAATCTCACCTCCTGCATACCCTGTCCTCTAACCTCTCAATCATTAATGTTTTAAGAACAGAAACTGTTTGATCCTGGACATATATATAAAAATATGTACTTTAAGAACCTGACCAGAACTGTTAATAAGATTATTTTGCTATAGAACAACCCTTAAGTTTGGAGTTTTTTAAATGTGTGATATTGATATTACAGATTTGTTTGATTCACCTGGAATGTATAAATAAGATTTTTTGATTCATTTGCTATTTTCACATATTTTGGCCTGCTACACAAATCTGTCAAATCACTATTTGCCATGTAGACATTTACAAGGTGAGCTAAAAATTTCTTGAGGTGTTTCATTTTGTTTTGGTGTGGGGTTTTTTGTGTGTGGGTTTTTGGTATTTTTTGGTGCAGTAAAGGACATGCTCCTTGGTTAAAAAAAGAGTTTTTAAAATTTTTTGTTGTTGTTGTTCCTTTTTAACCACTGTAGCATAAGTAACTTCTGTGCCATCCTTTCTGAACAGAAGAAACAAGAACTGGATTTAGTGGTAATATGACATCCCTAATCTGACTTAGTATTCCTATTTCTGTCCCCAAAGATATCCCATTAAAATCTTCAGCTAGAACACTACTCTTGATAATTCATAGTCTGCTGGTTATCCAGGACACCCACAATTATTTTACAGAAAAGAATATTTTGTCTTCTAATATGCATGTAATACAGTATTTAGACTTGCAAATTTACATTTGTCTGTATTTTATTATAGCATGTGTTTAAAAATTCATTCAATTGCCTGGCTTACCAGATGAGGTATTTTCTTAGACAGTTAGTCGCTTCTCTTTTTTATTTAATAGTTCTCCATTTCTTGTAGCAGTGAAATGTTTATCATTGCCATTTTGTGTTCTATATTGTTTTCCTGGTCATTGATGAAAATCTTAAATAATCTGGAAAAATTACCAGACCCTATAGGACTATACAACAACCATATGTTCTTAGTGATAATTGCGCTTCACTCTGAGATTTTTCAGCAAGCTTCAAATAGCCTCTGTAGCTGCTCTAAGACGTTCTTTTCCTTACTGAAATGTTATATAGTACCAAGTCATATATTTACAGAATCCTGAAATACTTCATTACAACAATGTAACTTTCATCACACAAACTTCTATTTACATTCTAAAAGATGAAATTTCTCAGAATTTACTAATGGTTCTTTTTGGTATCATAACCTTTTTCAAAACTGCTGTTTGTGTCAAAGAATAGGTTTCACTAAGACATCACTGAAAATCCCAAGCAACTTCTTTATAGGAAATTTGACAGTGAAAAAACAAAGTTGGAGGCCCAGCTTCCTAAAACTGTGTAGTCGAGTTGTGAAGCTGGAGACTCCCAAAGACCTTTTGATTGATTTATACCTGAATCGTTCGCCTATGTACCTGTACCATGGTAGTGGTAAGAAAAACCAAATTTTCTGTGAAAATAAAATGTCACCAGCAGAGGACATGTTTGTGATATCTAAATAAATAAACTTTCACCAAAATTAAGGGAAAGATCCAGAAAATATAGCCTGGAATATTGACATGCCTACTGCAGTCTCGCAACACTGGTGACCTAACCCTTGCCCTTACTCAGTCAAACTAAAATGGTTCCCAATAATATTGGCCACTGTTTTCATTGAAATTGAAAGACAATGCTGCATGATTAAGCTCACAGGGTTTTTTATACACAGAAATTTGATAGAATGGAAAACCTTTTTGGACACCTAAAAAAAAAAGGCATTATTCTATCCTGCACTGCAAAGGGAAGAACATTGATTGTACTAGGTTTTTTGGGGTACATAGTATATGGCTAGTAATCCTCCTTATGCATCTGCAATACCCATTAAGTGTACACAACAAAATCTTTCAGTTATAACCTATGTTTCTTTTCCTCTTAAATAATAACCTTATAAAAATAGCAGCCCAACAGAATAATATTTTTAAATGTCTTTTATCTTCATTTCTAGTGTGAATCAAGCTAGCTTTGAACAAGTACATGGTTTTTATAAATTTAATAAAGAATTTATATTGGATCTAAGCCATGCTTAGTGGAGAACCAGCACTGAGATTTGTGAATTTATGTCGATACAATATTTCTTCTTGTACAATTAAGGAGAGTGAAGAGAATAACAAAACCCAAATTAGGAGCAAGCTTGTTCATTCCTTAATCTACTTTTTCAAGTACAGTGAAAAGTTTTGAAAAGTTAGAGCACTTTTTCAATGCTGAACCTACATTTAAACCAATTTAGTGGGATTGTCTGGGTTTTCAGATATGTAGTCATAAGTCAATAATGTACAATAAGTAGAAAGGAAAAAAATAAGACAAAAGAGAACATAAGTACTTTGGTCTGAAATTTAGAGAAGCAGCAAAGTATAAAGACCTTATTAAACCAATTCATTTTAAAGACTGAGGCAGAGATACAGAATGTAGAGGGGGTATAGAGGGAGATGCGTGTTCTCAGGCTGAAAAAGTATATACATACTACACTACAGAAACTTTGGCAACAACTCTGAAAAACTGTCTTGGTGGAGGTTCATCTCCACATTTACATCACAGAGCTCAGGGATAAAGAGTATGCTATCATACAGATGGCTTTGGAGCTGTGTCATGATTTGAACTGTGCCAAAAAAATAAGAAAATTGTCCTGTTTAACTGGGTGTAGTTCATTAAAATGGCTGTGGTTTGTTCCCATTAATACTATGCTGACAGAGTTATGGCATGGATTACACAATGAGCAGGGAGAAGAGCAGCTATGCAAAAGACTTCTGTTTTCTTAGCTAGGTAGTTTGTCTTCCTTGTAGCATATTACAGTCCAGTAAAACCTCTGAATCAAAAGTACTGCATAAATTGGTTCTGCTTATTTATTGGTGAATGACATTCTCCTGTTGTTATACAGCGTTTGTTGCAAGTGGCTTTTATTAAGATACTGAGATTTATCTGAGTGATGTCTTTGTAGTAGTGACTAAAATATTTTTGTTATGCACTGTACAGCACCTAACAGATCAAATAGTCTGGGAAGTGACTTTACACTCCACAAATAAACTGAGGATATTATCTGAAAATTTGAACCCAGCACCTTGTTTAAACAATGAAGCAACCAAATTTTGTAGGTATAAAACAATTGAGTCTATTTCAGACTAATTTGTAGCTACTTTTAGTAGGAAAAAAAATCTGATTATTAAATTAAAAAATCTGACCCAGTGAAGTTTTGACCAGTGTAAAGAAATCTTGTTAGATTGTAGCAAATGCAATGCACGAGCCTGCATCATCTGACATTTATGACTAAATAAAGTTATAAGAATTCTTTACATTTCTAAGAACCTGTTTCTTTAAAGATTATGAACTTTAGATATATCTGACATTTAAACTGAACTGCATCTGGATGGGGCAGAGGGCACATTGTGTGTGTATCTATGTATACACACAGTATATACTAATACACAGTATTTAGATGGCAGTATCTGTACATTTCATAAATGAGATGAATATTATTCAGGTGATTGCTCAACTCTGATCAACAGAATGGAGAAATTAGTTAAACTTTGAAATCTTTACCTGCTGTCTTGTAGACCATGCTGCCATCATTGGCCATGTCTATGGTGATAAATGGAAAGGAGCTACAGAACAAACTTGTATGCTGGACCCAAATCACCTACACCATTTAGTCCAGTTCTAGCTATTGCTTTGCTTTGTTTTCGGTCATCCTTATTAGTTCTCCCTAGACAATGACTGCATGTGATTTGGGAAATATCTGTCTCCAGGCTAGCACTGGCTCCAACTGTGTTATCTTGGTCTGCTGCTCCTTGGTCAAGCATTTGATACTGTCCAAACACATTTTTTTCCTTCATCTTCTACTAGATGCCCATGTGACAGACCCAGAACACATGACATGTATGTTTTGGATTCACCAATATGGAGCTGCAGCACAGCTCTCATACTATTCCAAATATTTCAAACTGAAAACTCCACACAAAATATAATTGTATCTTGAAGCCACGTGTACATCACATGGGTATTGGAAAGGTCCTGGGCCAGCTGCTATGTAGCATGGATGCTGTCTGCCTGGTCTAAAGGGGATTAGCCTGAAGGAGTGAGGATATGCCCCTGTTCATTCCACTTGGCCTCTGGGACAGGAATTAGTGCCTGATCTTCTTTCATCTAGCAATAAAGACACAGACATATATTTTTTAAAATTAAAAATGGATACATCTCCAGATACCACTCTTTTAAATCTGGCTGTAAGATGGGGGGAAAAAAATCAGAATTCTCATTTGGTGGATCCCAGAGATTTCTTTTTAAATCAGGTAATAACTAGGGAGACATATATGAAATTTTGGGTACTCACTGAAGTTCTTCATCTGTACTGCTAACTTGCATACCATATCTTGTCTTTAGCTATTACAGGGCAAATCATTTTCTAAATATGATAAATGGGATCTCCAGCAAACAGGCAGTGGTGAAGGTGTGGATGAACAAATCAGTGGAGACTGTGATGATGAAGATGGTTGTGGAGCATCAGGAAGTGGAGAAGTCAGAAGAGTCCTCAAGATTACTAACTGTAAGTCCATGATTCTGTTTCCTTCATGCATTTAAACAGTGAATTGGCATATTTTCCACTAAGAAATACCACTGAATGATCTTGCAAATGATGTGAAAAAGTTGTCTATATAAGGTTTCCAAGATTTACACGAATAGGACTGCAATTAGAACATTTCTATGAACATGGCATGAATATGAGTATCAGTTTAATTGTAACACATATTAATATGTATTTGGCATAATGTAGACTGACCTGAACACAGCATCTTAGTCAAATAAAAGGTGTTACTGGGAATTACTGTATAAACATAAAAGGTTTAGCAGTTAAGCAGAGAAATGCTTCTAATTTTTCATGGAACTGTTGAAAAATACAAGGTTTAGTTGTAGTAGCTGAATTTCATAGAGTAAAATTGGAACTAATGTACTGTAGCTCACTCAGCTTCAATGCCATTGTTACTTCTTACACTTCTTTCTGCTTTTCATACTGGTTTGGGTTTTGTGGGTTGGGGTTTTTGTTTGTTTGTTTGGTTGGTTTTTATGTTCTGTTTTGTTGTTTGGGGTTTTTCTTCTTTAGTTTTTTTTCTTTAAAAAAAATCATATTCACTTCAGTGGCATGGAACTGTGCACATGAGAAATTGGATTAAAACATGAGTAGGTTAACTAGTGTATCAGGACATTATTCTGCATCTCTTACTTACCTTAGTGTAGAATATAAGCAGAAATGATGGGAATAGATGCCTTGTCTCATCAAATAGCATTTCTGCTTTTTTTTAAATTGAATTTTTTTTTCCATTTTTCTAATTCAAGGATTGTATCAATCCCTGATAAGAAGTCAAGGATTATATCAATCCATGAACTTACCTATATTTACTGAATTTAAGTGTACTCCAAGTTTCTAAGATGAGGTGAGAACCCCAGTTCCTTCATGACTTGCCAGTGAAAAGACAATTTAGACTGGTGGCCATTGAGATGCTCTAGCATATGCTTGCCCAATTCTGATCCGAAAAACTGGAGAAATGAGACTGAGCATCCTGAGGCATGCCTTAGCAGGTCAGTGAGTTTGATTCAAAGACGCTGTTGCACTGATAACTACTCTTTATAATTTCAAGTCCTGTTATACTTCTCTGCATGGGATTTTGAGATCTGCAGAAAGGTTTGGACTCTTCTTGAGAGTGCCTTTGAAGATTTAACTTTGAGAAAAGAAGTTAGAGATCAAATATTTAAAACCAGATGTACTTTGGAGTACTGGATGTATTATATCTGATAATGACACTCTATGGTATGGAAAGACTGTAAAATAGTCTTAGAATATGACTAGGGCTATTAAGCAAGTATTAAATGACAAAAGAATTGCGAGAATGGAACATTTTCTTCCACCCTGTTCTACTGAATCAGAATTTTTTTCATATTGATATATTTGAGGTAATCCTTTCAAAATGTCAAAAATATAATTAGCCTTCATATTCTCTTTATACTACAAGTGTTATAAATCTCTAGAATTATAAACGATGCATTAGGCATAGCAAAGTTTGAATGTAATGCTGTTTCATTTGAACCTTCTCTGAGATATTACTTAACAAAAATATAAGTCCATACTATTCAATATTATGACTTGTGAATACATCTTGAGCTACTAATAACTTTAATGAGCTGTTGTGATTTTATAGATCTATGCTGGCATGCATTTAATGCTTGAAAGGCATCTTAAAAGCTGTCTTGAATGTATACCAGAAAGAGTCCTAGCCAACATTACTTTGTTCTGGGTTATCACACATGCTTACTGACCTAAACTTTCTGTCCAATAGAACTGTTAAAACATTGCAATTAGTAAGAATTTTGTTACAATATGTGTCTGGAGAATATTTTTCTTCAGAAATCACTTAAGTGTATATTTAAGATAAATGGAACAGGAGCTTCAAAAATACTTCTTTTGCATCATTGTGATAGACAAGGTAGGACTTTGGGAATTAAAATTGAAAATGAAAGAATTAAAATCAGTTTAATTTAGGAAGCAAACAAAATAGCCTTCTCAAGATTTGTGAATTTATGTGAGGAACTAGAATTAAAAAATTAAAATACGAACATCATTACAATTTAAGCTGGTGAAATTTTCTTATCTTCAAGTGACTGGTATCTATTTCAAGCTAAGTCAGATCCTGAAGTCCTTGTTTTTAAACTGAAAAGCTAGATTGACTCTCGTGATTTTGCTTACTACTCTTTGAAGACCATGACTGAATTTGACAGCTAATCCTAGAGGTTAACTACAGTACATTTGATCCTTAATGTTAGCTTGTTAGTTCTAGTGGTTTTTTGTGCAACCGATCTTTTTTCAGTTGCATACAAACAGCCAGAAATGTGTAATTACTCTTCGGTATTTATATATGATTTGTATTTTATCAGATATATCATTGAAGACCAACCAAACTCGATTTGTTATATAGAAACTTATATTTGTAGTCCTAAATAAACTGATATAAAAAAGGAAAAAAAAAAAAAAAAAGAATCAGATCAGATTTCTGATCGACAAATGCTTGTAACCTTACTCAGAAGTCAAGCTCAGGAGTTGTTGTACATCTGTACAATATTACTTTGTTTCTTCTGGTATATAGCAGATCATTATTCACTTTTTCCACTGTTACGTGCTGCTTCTGGGCATTACAAAACCTAGCTTATCAGTGTAACATGATGACATTTTTAAACTGAAAAACAGACTTCAGACTGGATAGGTAGAGGCACAATGGACTGAGTTGGTCAATGTCCACTTGGCAACTTAGGAATCATGGCAGAATTAAAATGACACACATTAGAACTCTCAGTGGCCTAGTATTTCACGCAGATTCACAGATTCACAGAGTGTTAGGGGTTGGAAGGGGCCTCGATAGATCATCTAGCCCAACACCCCTGCCAGAACAGGATCACCTGGAGTAGATCACACAGGATCTCATTTCATTGCTGTTAACTTTCAATTTGTGAAAAGCAGTAAGAAAACCATAAAGACAGAAGGCAGAAATAAGATGGGGCAAAGGAAACATAAATGTGGGTCATATTCCTCTTTCTCTACAGTACAGAGACTTCGTCTTTTATCTGTATTGATAAATGGAGGACAGTAGACAGGTGAAACACATGAATGACACCAGGGTTGAACTGAAGCAACAAACAGTTTGACTATGAACTCAACCTGTACTGTTGCGGTTTTAAGCATATACTTGTTACAGTCATTATGTTTAGGAAGAACTTTTAAGTAAAAAGAACTTTCAAAAATTTTCATAAACTCCAGAAACCAGATACTTAATTGTTTGTTACAGAACTTTATAATGCATTTATGATTTTTGAAGCTCAAAATAAATTATGAATTATACAAGAGGTTATTTCTTAATTAATTCCTTTTAATGTGTCACATTAAAATGCATTAAAAAATATTATTCTTGGGTTTTAGTAACATACACATTTTAACTGTATCAATTACGCACATGATTGATTCACTTTACCTTATACTCCTGATACATGGAGACATACAGATAATATTATTTCCTCACCAAGGAAACTCTTTGCGATCTTATTCTTCTACGCACTTATGCATTCTCTTGTAATCAGGCAGGAAAAAAAAGGAGGATTACTACCTATTTTGTACTATAATAGAATCTAGAGGTCCTAGACAAAGTTTGGGCTCCTTTTTGGTACATGTTCCAAATATTTTCACCAAGGAAATGATTCTGTCTGCAATAAATTGATAATCTTAATAAGATGATAAACTATGATACCGAAGTAACCCTTTAAAGTACATTTCTATGAATAAAAATAAAATGTAAAGACATATCTGCCTTTTTCTTGATGCCATGCCATTGCTTTCTGAACATGTGTATGACCAGACCTGGAAGGAACAGAGGGGAAGGGAGGGGATATGTTTCTACCAAGACAAACCTCTAGCAATTTTGTGTGAACACATAGCCTCTGAAGTCAGAGATTACTTATTTCTACACAGAGGTAAGAACTGTTTTCACTCGGTGTTGGAGACTGACAAATGTGTGATGACAGGCTATAGGTTTTGGAAGGTCAATGAAGAGATTTAGTATTTATGACTCAGAAGCGATAGCCCTAGCATTACTCTACTGCTTAAAATATGCGGTATTTTGAAAAAATTCTGGTTTTCCTATCAGTCAGTCAATCCTTACATTTCATTCAATATTTTGAATCTCTACAATTGTTCTGAATGCTTCACTCTGCCTAAGTGCCTTTAAAATACAGCAAATCGGTGCTTTTATTTGAAGGAATGGTACTAGAAAGGTTTGCGCACTTTAAATTTATAAAATAAACAGTAGTATAAAGTCTTGACACTTCATTTTCTAGTTTTATTCTGCTCTAACCCAGGAGCTCCCACAGGACTATTTCACGCGTCACAATGAATTACCTCCTCAAAACCCCCTGCAGAATGCAAAAGGTAATAACAACAAATACTTATCACCTATATATTGATTTGAATCTGTTTTCAAATAGCTCTGTGAGGAAGGGCTAATCCTGATATCACTCCCCTGTGATACTCAGTACCATCTATCAAAAGTTCTCATAAGACTTTTTAGCAAGACTGCTAATTTTCTCAAAAGTGCTCTACCACTGCTTTCTTTTCTCATTTTAACATGCAACACGAGTGTTTATTTACTACAGCTAGAGATCTCCTAGTTCAGGGCTTATATATGTAGAAATATCAAGGGTATCTTTGTACTTAAAGTATATACAGACAAATCATTTCTCTCACTTGTCTAATTTTTATCTCACCTGAACATATTCATCTTGTCTGAGGGAAAAAGTCTCCAAAATGCTTTATTTCTAGGAGCACTTAATCTGTAGATTATTATTTTCTTGTTCAGGCTATGCAATAGAGGGAAAATAACTTTGAAAAAGCTTTATGTTGTGATCTCTATATACAAAGAGGATACTATGAGTCAAATAAACCAGCCTGTGTCTCAAGTCTCAAACATCCTTTCTCCTCTCTCTGCTCCTTTACCCAATTCCATATAGTTGCTTTTTTCTTTTTTTTTTTTTTTTAAATCTGATTCTGATGGCAAAGATGCCATCGCAGAAGACTGTGATCAAAGCTACTTAAAACTGGTACATGTATGAAACTTCATTAAGCCTCTTTAATTCAAGGAGAGTAAAAGTCCCTAACTGCTATTACTGGAAATGCGCAGATTCTGTTGCAGCTTTTCCGTCTTGCTTCTCGCCACTGGCAAGCCCACCCAGGGCAGGGCACAATCTTGTCCTAAATTAGAATAAGAAGAGTAATATCAATTCAGTAATATGAATTCACCTGAACAAGTGGAATTGGAAGAAAGTGCAACAGTGCTCATGGTATTGCTCGTTTGTACAGCTGCTTCTCTGAGTTGTTTTGTAAGCCATTCCCATTCTAGGTGTGCTGGAACTGAACAGTTACCTTTCACTGAATAAAATAACTAGTCTGAGTACAAATCTTAGCTATGCTATAACACATGATTTCGCGGAGATAACATTCATTCAAATTGAGTGGGACACAAGAAGAGGAAAAGACTGTTTTAGGCAGCAAAGGCAAATGTGACAAGATGACTGCATTTGTCTTGAACTGTATTTATTATAAAAATCCAACTGCCATTAGGCACATAGGACTTAAATGAATCATCACAAGACTAGATTGAGATAGATTCACTTAAGGCATAGAATATGATGTATGAGGATTCACGGTCTGAAGTGCAAGTGATATACAACCACACAGACTGTCAGAGTCCCTGGATTACCTTTAAACATTTAAAAATATTTATAATTTAATCTTAAACCAGTCTTAATCTCTATTTTAACTGATTAGGAAGCACACTGAAAAATGTATATATATAAATAAAATAGATTACTCATTCTAATGAACAATAATTGCTTTAATGACCTGATATTCCCTCAAAGTATTTTTTAGGATTTTGTATTTGAGAAGTCCAGTCTGGATCTGCTGATTTACTTCCAGATATTCCAATGCTTCTACCACATCTATTTTACAGTAGGCTTGTTATTGACCAGTGCCTTCAAGTGCACCAGAAGGCCACTATCTTTGTTTCAGAAAGTAAATCATATTAAAATAATAGAAATATGATCCAAACCTAGAGCCTCTTGCACAGTTCACAGTCCTTCTCCTTAAACATTTATTGTCTAATTAAACAAAAAAGACAAAGACTAGTAAGTAGGCAACTGAAAGTTATACTTTCAGTCTAATAAACTGTCAACATGGTATCAGGTAACACAGTTAATCTGTTCCTGTGTGTTCTGCACAACAACTTCCACTAGCTAGGCCATTCACCATCCTCAGCTCCAAAAGTAAAGCATTAAGGTCCAAACCATTGTGGAAGTGATGTGAAGGGCTTCTCATTAGATTTCTGCTATCCGTGAGTGTCTCAGGATTCAAAGACTTAAGAAGACTAGTTGGATGCCAGATAATGAAAGCGATAAAATCTCCATTATGATGTTTGTCATCTGTTATATTGTTCTGAACTCTCATCTGCAGTCTGTATTACCTCAGTAGAGGAAGCCATCCCTTATGTCTGAGTAAAAACTTCAGGTTTTGTTGTGTTTACACACAACAGTATTCTTCCTAATCCCCCATTGTTAATGTGAACTGTTCTTATTCAAGTGTCTTTGGAAGGGCTACATGACTTCACTGCTTATATATTCACTCAGTTCAAAATGTCACAATTTCATTAAAGTCTAATTAAAAAACCCCAAAAATTCTTACTGTGAACCCCAAACCTAGTCTAAATATTGCACTTGCTTTTATACTCAGGTTGTATACTGTGTGTTGTGTAATGGGTATGATTGACCATTTCTTGTTTCGCTAGAAGAACTGACATTTAATGATAGTTCTTAACGTATTTTAATGGAATCAAATGCAGATATTTTTAACCTTCCAAAATTCTCAAGAAATAGACAGTGTCTGTTACCCGTCTCATAATTCTGTCTGTTGTTGGTGTTTTTCCTTTGAATGAACATATTTCAAAGATGTTTGTGGAGAAGGAGCAGGAAATGAGATATCTTACAGGACAATCCACCCCATTTTAATATGCAGGAAGAGAGTGCATTGCCTCGCTGTAGCACCTGCTGTGACTTCTGCAAGTAATTCCAGGCAAAACCCATGCTTATATACAGAAGGTTTCTACCAACCATGTTTCATAGGAGTACTATTCAGAATTAATTTTATAGTCTGCGGTGAGGGACTTGACATATTATTCACTGTCAGGTATGTTAGAGCAAGTACTGTATCTGTAATTGGCTTTCTGGTCCTCTGTAATTGCTTCTGTGCTTTTTGGCCTAACATTAGGTAAGAAAGCAAATGGCATATTGCTTCTTTATTCAGTATGCAACTTCTGGGTCAAACAGCTCAAAAGTGTCTACCTATCTGGATGGCAAATTAGAAGAATTTGTGTCCAAGGAAACAGCTTGCAGGATGCCACTGCTGGTGAGGAGGAAAAGTCAGAAGGAAGTGAATGAGTCCATGGAGAGGAGTGACCTTCCCTTCCTGCTCTGTTAATTGGAGCCTCAGTATTGGCCAGGCTGACAAATTACCCTTTTATTACTCCAGTACCACATATAGTGACTATCTCCTCCAGGATGCCAACTTTCTTTCTTTCTTATTTATGTATAACTAATTAGTTCAAATGTTGTTCAGGTGATACACAAGCTGCATCATACCTTAACCCCACAGGACCATACTCTGTAGTTCTCTGATTATTTCAAAAAGAAGCTCCTGAAGATCTGTAATCTTCACAGGAAAATCCAGATCAGAAAAGGACAACTAGAATGTAACTTCTGTGCTCAAGTTCAGGAGGCATACAGCAGTAGGCAGGAGATTTTGGTGTTTTTAAAGTTGCTAAAAACTGAGAAGTAATAAGTCTGAATTTGTTCAGCAGGCTGGTGGTGGACACTAACACTTTTGTAAGAGTGGCACTGACTACTTTCGTTCTATTGCTGTGGAAATAAGAAAGCATTTAGGCCTTTCTCTATCCAGGTAAATAGCTGTATTATCTATTATCTTATTCCTTTTCCTCAGGAAACATAGAAGAATGAATGGGAAAGCAATATTCATTGATACTTTGCTGGAAAGTTTGTTTCTTTGCTGGTAACTGTGAGTGTGAATATCCATACAATGGTTCAATGAAATAATACATGCAGTAAAAGGATCCAATTTTCTGGTAACTTCAGAATTAGTGGTAATATTATAACGTAATTCCCATCAAAATATAACCTCATGTTATTAATGCAGGTAATTTGTTATAATTACACTGCTCTGATGTGCTGTGTTTTAGACCAGTGAGTACCCTTTTTAAATGCTTTTTGATAGCTTAAAACCTTTGCGGAGTAATTGTGTTCTTTGTGTTTGTGGTAAAGTCTGTCATAACAATCTTCCTGTTGACTGCAGCATGCTAATGCCAGGCAATGCACTGTTGAAAAGTAAAAAAAATTGTATCAGCTTACTGTATTTCTCCCTCTATGTGAATTTCCTCAGTAAATTTTATGTAAATCTTCCTCTTATTTGTTTTTGAATTAATGATCCAACCTGGCAGTACAGCTTTAATCAATGACTCAGGATAAATTCATCAAGAATTACAAATGCTGATTCCTGACAAAATATTGTGTTGAAGAGAGAGTTGATACTCTCTAAATAAGAATCAACTATCAACTGAAATATCATAATTTGTTTTTTCCAATGCATATTATGAATATGCAGGTCACACTTTTTTACAAAATAAGACAAAAAGAAGTTGTCATGTAATTTTTCTCAGTTTTTCCATGACATTTCAAATGGAATTGGTTTGTTCATTTTGTTCATTTTTTCATGTTATTATACATCCACCAACTTTACCTGTGCTTACTTAATAGGCTGATGAAGGTCTATGCATAGGAGTCCACAAGTGATTTTTTTTTTCTTTTTGGTGGAAAACATTGGAACTTTTGTATCACTGTGGCTTTTTAAAAAAATATTTATTAAATTATATAATTATGTGTATCTGTGCATACACTTGATCATGCATACAGATAAATCTTTGAACTTCATACATGTTGACAATATGTATCTTATTGGGGAAAGAAAATACTGATTTATTGAAATGTAATTTTTCCACAGAAATGTACCGATTGCAATAAATCTTCCTCTCCAGAGATTTTCAGTTCCCCAAAAGAAAAGGGAAAGAGAGAGACCAGATTATGACAGTCTTTCTGTGAGAAGGAAGAGTGAGATACCAATAGGCTCCCAATTAATATTGGCCTATGAGAATGTTATCGATGTGTTATGTAACACCATCACAGTTATGTGAGTTGCTAATCCAATCCCCTCAAATGAGCCAGTGTAAAATTGGTTAAGGTTAGTCCTTCAAAAAGCAGCAGATTATGCCCATGTACATATTCCCCTGTCTTTACCTATTACAAGTCTGTCCTTCTCTGGTCCAAAGACTCTAGTCATTTGGAGTGAGTAGGAGCAACTATAGGGAGATAACAATCAGGATAGAGCTGTGGTTAGTCTTCCAGCTTGTGGTATTGGGACTGACTGAGATGGAGTTAATTTTCCCCGTAGTAGCCCTCATAGTGCTGTGCTTTGTATCAGTAGCTAGAAAGGTGTTGATAACACACCAGGGTTTTGGCTAGTGCTGAGCAGTGTTAGCACAGCATCAAGGCTTTCTCCAACATTTTCCCCTCCACTTTCCCCCAGTAGGCTGGGGATGGGCAAGATCTTGGGAGGGCACATAGCCAGGACAGCTGACCCAAACTGACCAAAGGTATATTCCATAACATATGATGTCTGCTCAGCAATATAAGTTAGGGGAAAGGAGGAGGAAGGGGGGGCATTTGTTATTTACATTTGTCTTCAGGAGCAACCACTATGCATAGAGCCTTGCTTCCTGGGAAGTGGCTGGACATCACCTGCTCATGGGAAGTAGAGAATGTATCTTTGTGTTCCTTTGCTTCCGTGCATGGCCTTTGCTTTTGCCTGATTAAACTGTCTTTATCTTGACCTATAATTTTATTTTTTTTATCTATCTTATTTTCTCCCCCAAGCTGTTCTAATGAGGAAGGGTGTGATAGAGCATCTTGGTGGGCACCTGGGGTCTTGCCAAGGTCATCCTACCACACTAGTATACAGGGAACAACAAAATAACCACTTCACTAGTGTCTGACCTGAATTTAGATCTGTTTTCCTAAAACAACTCTTCAAACATTTATATTTAATTCCATTAACAGATAAGAACTTTGAAAATTTCATCAAAAGACAAGAATATGTTGTGTCCAACTCTTAAGTGCACCTTTATGCCTTTTTTAATACAAAACATTAAAATTCCTTACCTACTCTGTATTATGTATAATTTATTTTTGCTTGAGCATCTGAGATATGCAAAAACAAGTCAAAGTACACTGCTTGTCTATGCAACGTCTGACTAGGTGAAAAATAATAAGGCTAATATACATTACATTTTAAGTGAGTTCTGGTCAAATACTTTCTTAAGTCAGCAGGCATCATTTCACTGATTTCATAAGAGCTTGTATTTTCCAGAGAGACCACATAATGGCTTTAGTAGGAATTAGAAAGTTCAAATTATATTTTAACAGAAATTATCTTATAATAATGCCACTAATTCTGAAGTTACCAGAAAATTCAAGCCTTTTACTGCATATAATATTTCATTGAACCATTTTGTAATTTTGATTGCATTATAATTATTAGTCTAATTATTATTAGATTATAATTCAATCAATATTTTTATTATTTTAATGTGTTGTTCAAAAATATACCTTATAATGTATTGAGGATCTGAAGTGAATATTTTCTTCTTGTGATCACTGTGTTCAAACCACCTTTACTGTTCTATCAAATCATTCCATGAATTCAGTGGATGAGAATTTATATTGTTTTCCTGTATACAAAATAAAAATTAACATGATTTTTTCCTACAAAAAGATGTTCCTTTCAAGCAGTTTTGTTTAAATTATTCACTTTCTCTAAATGGTGTTGTCTAATCCTCCAAAAGTTACATGTTTTTCCTTCAAATAAGCATCCAATAGTCAAGATATTTTTGAAAAACTGACCTTCTGAAGACTCACTTTCATCTCCAGTTGGCCTCGTGTGATTTTATTATATCTATGAGATCTTTATTTAACTCACGATTTTTAATTTTACATTTTAAGTCTCACAAGTGAATTGGTCTTTAAGTTCTTCTTCATGTTTTGGGGAGACTTGGATTGGAGACAAACTCAGCAAATATCTGAATAGTTGTTTGGGGAATTTGGCCTGCTCTGTATTTTTATTCCATATTTTAATATAAACTTATTTAGGGGAGAAAAAGAAGAGCAGCATCCCACAGTTGATGTCACATTTCTCATATTGTCTGTGATAGCTTTTATTATCCACTTTCAATGATTCATTTACTCTTCCAGTGTATTTCTTCTCTACTGTCATAAAGCCTTAAAGAAAATCTAAGAGGGTTTTGGTGTTTGGGTTTTTTTTGGTTTTTTTTTTTTTTTTTTTTAGAAATTGACTCTTCTTATTAATTTGAGGGAAAGAAAATGAAAAGCTAACCTCTATGCAGTTTGAAGGGATTATCATACTCTAGTAACAATTCCCTAAAATAATCAGGTTAGCTACTCAAATATTACAGTAAAATCCCTACCTTTCCACCACCCAAAAATCTAAACATGAATGAATGTTGGAAGACAGCTATACACTACTGTTCATTTCTTCATTTTCCTCACAGTGTAATCTTAGTTTAATAACAATAGATAAAGGAACTAAATTTTTCTTCATTTTAGCTATTTATAATGTAAACACCTGTGCTTGAACTGAGAAATTTAGGTTTCTTTTATAATCACTGTAAACAAATAAACATGCATCACTGGAAATTAATGAAGATGTGAGGGCACAATGTATTAGGCCTATATGAAGCACCTCTTTTAGGATGAGAAGAATTTGCCCTACAATCTTTATTTCTCTGCTGATTTTAAAAGAACTCAAGCTTCAGTAGCTCAAGTACAGATATTTAAAGTTAGTTAGACAAGTCCTTCCCTGAGTTAGGTTCTTTTGCTTTTGCTCCGGGTTTCATTTCATTATGGTTATTTTTCGGTAAGTTACACTCTTATTGTCAAGATCACTAATGATTTGTTACAACACAAACCAGAGAGGGGATACTTTCACATATAGTCCAGTAGATCTGTAAAATGGAATTCACGTTGTCTGAAAAGCCTCCTTCACTAGGAGAAGAAATAATTTTTTTTTTCCATCATTTATATTGGAGAAAATGGTTACTGGTACAAAAGGATGTGGGAATGGCTGTGAATCCCATGGTGTGTTTGGTTATCAAACTGTCTTGGTATCTGTTTTATCTGTTTCTCAGATTTGGAAAACAGAAAAATAAATCTTAAAACTCCAACAAATCAAAACTTTCATGACCATTATATTAAAAGGGAATTATTTCACTGCATTGAAAAGGAACTGTAAAAGACTTTTTAAATCTGCTTATGAAAGAATATGCTTCTTTTTCGAAGTTGTGAATCACATCATACCTTTATATTTCAATCTATTTTTAAAACAGTTTGTAACCATGATGAATGTTGCACTTCTGTATACTCAAAGATAGTTTATAACACAGGTAGTTCCTCTGCCTGTCATGTGTCTCCAGTCTTTATTGTATTCTTAAAAAAAATCAAAGCATGTTATCTCCTGAGAGTTCCCTTTGCAACCTGTGCAGAGACTTAAATTAGATTAATTTCATATTTGTGTCTTCCAGCATTAATGATTATAACTGCAATGCCTTGATTAATCTGCTTCTCGGTAATTCATGTTCTGACCATTTTTTAACTTTCACATAAAAGAGAATTAATTAATTTCTGTTTGTTACAGATTTATTTTTTTTCCCTAGAAATAATTTCTATGGGAGAGTTCTTAAAATCTGCAAAACATGTGTGGATATTAAAAAAAAAAAAAAAAAAAAGAAATCAGCAAATGTTTCCCAAAGAAGGGTGAATCTCTTCTAAAATACTCGGTTATGACCTGTGATCTCTAAAGTGATATATCCACAAAGCAGAAACTGAGTTGGTGGTTGGTTTTTTTTCTGTTCTTCTAAATGGAAGTGGTTAGGCATCTGCACAATTCCAGTCTGGCCTATGAATACATGGCCTTTTCTCTACAATTAGTCTGCTAAGAGACATCAGTACATTTTTTTACATTCTAGGAGGAAATGTATGGAAAAGACGATGTCATGAAAAAGTATTCTTTGTGCCCTGATTCTCTTGGAAGGATTCCCCTCTAGATCAAACACCTTATAGTAGGGGTTGGACTCAGTTGCCTGTACATGCTGTCATCTTAGCAGACAATTTCAGGAGTCTGTTTCAGTATGTGCTTAGTAGTTTCTTTTGACTATGAACTGTGTTTCCAGTAGCTATAGCAGGAGCTAGCTCACATTAAACATTGTGTTGTAGAGACCTACTTTAGGTAAGTGAATCTGAAGATAAACTCCACTCTGTGCTTTCAAAGGTTGGCTAGCTAGAACAACTCTCTGCCAGATGTTGGACAGTACCAATGAGATTAGACACTCTAAACGTGCATCATTTTTCTTACTTGGAGCTCCATTAAGCAGATTCTCCTCAGGGCCAGTAGACGTGCTGAAGGAAGGGAAAATCTTCTGCTTCATTATGATTTACCCAGTTGCAGAAACAGAGGGTTATGCCACAGCTCAATAGACACAGACTTCATCAAAGCCATCCTTTGTGGCACTAGTCACTAGTATTTTTCATGTCAAATCCATTAAGTCTCTGAAATATGCAGCTTTTCTCCTATTTGGCTTCCTTTCTCAAGGTTGCATGCAGTCATCCTCAGGTAACTCCTTTTATAACACAAGGTTAAATTAAGGGGTCTCTGAGTTGTTGGTACGTTTCTCATTCAGACATATGATTTGGGTTTGTTATGAACATTGTAAGCATGGACAGATCATATGGAAAGGTGTGTGAGGTTTCCAGGAAGGGCATGGACCCCTTGTTTTTATTTGATTATCAATAATGCCCTAAGCATTATGTACTTGAGTCAGTCAATGCCACTTTAATTAAGGGACAAAATGCCTCAGAGACCAAACCTGGGAAAGCAGAAATGTAGCCTTGACAACAGATGGTAAACTGAAATAAAATACCTGAGGATAAGGAACTAGTCCTGAAGAAAGGAGTCTTTTGAGGAAAAAGTTGGAGATACCTGAATAAGAACAAGTCGGACTAAAGATGTGTGAGAAATAGGCAGAAATTACCCTGTTCACTACCTTTATTATGTCTGTTCCATCATTTTTCCTTTTTTTTTTCAGCTTTTATAGGCTTAAATAGAAATGCTGTTGTGTGTAAGAGTCAAGATCCAAGGCCAAACAGTGGGTTCTGTGACCAGCTTTAAGATGTGAGAAACACAGTTTGGGACACTTACACAATTGATAGTGATATGGAAAGTGTAACACCCTCAGGACTGTATTCTGTATTGCAACGGTGACATTTGCAAAATGTGTCAGTTGTTAGAAAGAGTGAAGACAGCTGGCTGTTAAAAAAACCTGTTTCTGAAATACCAGGAAGCAAATCAGAACATGACAGTTGTTCTTAAAGGAAGAAGCTATGTATGAGCAAAATAGCTGCAAAACAATAATTTCGTAAATATTGTGTTGATACCTTATATAGACAAATTCATTCATTAGTAAAAAAAAAAAGAAGAAACAATTGAAGTGAAGGATTCCTAATCAAATTGTTCAACAAAAACTAGTTACAGGCAAAAACATTGAACATAAATTGTGACTTGCAGAAGTACTTGAGATTTATTAAAACATTTATTGCTCGTTAAATGTTGGCTAGTTAAAAGTGCACATTCAGGGATTTTATATTCAATAATCAAACATGTATGCTCATATACTTAAATGAAAATAATAAGGAACTTGCATAGGTTTCCAGTTTATGATGTGCTAGACTCTGCTAGTTCCAAGACTCTGACACATAAGACATGCAGACACACGTTAAATGTAGGCAAACAAAAAACACCAACTATTGTTTGCAAATAGATTTAGCTAAGGAGGTGGCCTCTGCTGCCCACCTTGTCCATCCTCTGGAGCTGTGTCTCCTCTAGTCAGTATAGTTGAACCACACATGATGCTGGACCTCCACCACAGCTGTTTAGAGGCCAACCCTTTAAGGCAAACTGAATGTGCTTCCACAGTATGTTAATGTAGGTGTGGTAGGTTGATTTGGCTGATTGCCAGTTACCCACCCTGGTATTCTCATACTCCCCTTGCTCAACAAATGATAAAAAAATGCAATAAGATGAAAAATTTCATGTGTCTAGATAAAGACAGGAGATCATATACCAATTACCATAATGAGTGAAAAAGGACCCAACTTGGGGAAAATTAATTTATTGTCAATTAAAATTGCGTAAATTGGTAACAAACACAAAACTAAAACCACCTTTCCCTCATCACTTGCCCTTTTTCACCCAGCTTCATTCCCTGCTCCTTCACCGCCTCCTGCCACCAAGTGGTGTATGGATGACAGGGAATGGGGGCTGCAGTCAGTTCATAACAGCTCTGCTCTGCTGATCTTTTTTTTCCCTCCTCCAGAGTGGGTCCTCACCATGGGCTGCAGGCCCACTGGATCTAACTGAAGCTGTGTCCGACATGAGGCAGTCCTAGTCTCTCCTCACAGAGGATGCCTCTGCAGCCACCCTCTGCCAGCTCCTGTCCACATAAAGCCAGTGCAATAGCAGCATGGTGTGGCAGGTACACAGGTGACCCCTCTGTCCTATCAAGGGGGATCACTTTTGGAAGTGGGGCCAAGAGGACAGGTTGTGGAAGTACTCAGCTCAGCTTAGTCACTTCCTATTTAATCCTGCCCTGGTCTTGAGCCCACTGGACAGCCCTGTGGGCTCAACTGTGAGTCTACTGCTGTACTCACACTGCAGAAAGGGCAAAATTTGGAAGGTTTGGCCTGTCTTATGGCAAAAACGTAGGGGTTTTACAGCTCTGTGTGCAGTAAATTAATGTGTGTTGCTCCATGAATTCTTATTTTAATTTACTTTTACTTTGATCAGATTTTTTAAAGTAAAAACCAGAGATAACATTTTGCTTGTAGACCTATTTATGTACAGTCAGAACTTCAGCTGCTCCTGTTCCTATGCCAAGTATTTTTGACAGATTCAGTACTAGTTCTTTTGAAACGGTCACCAACTACCAAAGTTCCAGTCACATCAAGAAAAACGATCCTGTGATTGATACCTTTCTTAACAACTACCACAGAAAAGGGAAAAATTCAACAGATGTTAGAAATACATGTCAAGTTCTCATGGTCTGTGCTGAGTGACAGTGGCCCAGGACTCAGTTGCCAGTGATCCCGCTTTAAGGCTCTTGTCAGTGCACTGAGGAAGTTGTTGCTTCTGGTTCTCAAAATTCACTTCTTTTCATGCACTGAGGTAGATGTATGATGTATAATGTCATAGAATATATTATAAAAAAGAAAAATATAATACATAATTAAAGAGATCATGACAAAATCTCTGAATTCAGTAACATTTTTATTAAGTTATAAAGTATTTTTCTAGTAAAATATCTAATATATTCAATTCATTAACAACTGTCATTATTGCAAATCCCTAAACATTAAATCATGTTACTGTGCAGCAATTTCTATGAAATGTAAGTAATAAAATGTAAAAGAAAGTGTTTTACAGAGATGGATTCAAAAAGAGAGTATTCAGATTTTTTTTCTCTGCTAGTCAGTCCTATCTATTGCCTTTTTCCTCCTCTTTCCTACCATTTGTCATCTTCCGTCAACTAATACAATTATTAGTCATTATTTAGGATACAAATAGCCCTAGAAGCAGTTGTCTCACACAAACTATCATGCCCAAATAGCCACTTACTAAAGAACTAGGTTTTAATTTCTCATCATTCGTTACTGTTTTGACTGGTCTAAACAGAAGAACTGAAGAACAGCAGGTGCTTTTTTTCCAGTTCTTTAAAGTTGTTTCTTAACTTACTCCTTTAATAGCAATGTTCCTTCACAGCGACAAGGCAATTAATTCTTCTGTATGCCAGAAGATGCCACTGTAGCACTCGCTGAAAAACAGCGAAGACTGATGGCAAGGGAGAAGAGTGTGAATATTATCAGGTACAGCATCTGATTGATTGCTTCTCAGCACGTTTTACTGTGAGTATCCTATAAGTATGGGATCTTAATTTGGTAAGAGAATGAGATTCTGCAATGTTTCTGATTTTTACAAAAAAGATAAAAAAGGAACTAGATATTAGGAATTAAAAGAAATAGTTATTTTATGGCATAATTTCATTAACTGAAATCCTAGTATTTTCCAGCTTAGATATTTATGTGCTACAACACTGTAACAGACATCAATATTAGTACATGTTCTTTCACGAAAGATTTTTTTCTAGAAAGATTTTCCCCACTGTTTAATATACTGTATAAATTACTTAAAAAATAGTCTCCTTGGGTTGCTATTTCATTTTCTTCTACATCCAGTTAATTGCAGAGAGTTTTGATATAATCTGTCTATCTACTGCAGTGTCACAGGTTTGTTGTTGTTGGTTTTTTTTCTTTTCTCTTTAAAAAAATGCTGGTAGTGAGCAGTCCATCACTAGCTTTAGAAACTGGGCTTTCCCCCAGGCAATAAATAAACAGGGAAGCAAAAAAATACTTCCCCAAATGGTCTATCTAAAAAGAAGCTTTATTTTATTTTATTTCAGGAACAATTTGAACATTTTACCTCTTGACAACTGGGCTACTTGTTGGTGATGTGGGAGAAGAGGGAGGAAGGTCACTGTGTAACCCCATTGATGTTCAAAAAAGCTCAAATTGATAATCCATAAAGAAATACAATAGAAGGAAGCACTTTTAAAGCATTTCCTTTGAACCAGATCTCTATTAATTAATTGTTTGTCCTCAGAAATAGGGTGATGTCTAGATAAGAAAACAAGAAAATATATTCAAAATGTATGTTCATATATGCTTTCCAGGGGGACACTGCTATCCACTGTCTGTGAGTCACCAAATGAATGACAAGAATGCATTCTTGAAATTTAAGTTGTGCAGGGTTTTCTGCTACAAAGCGTGGAAAAAACAGTTACTAATCGCAAGCAATGTACAATGCAAATTCTATGTCCTGTATTATCAGTGAAAATAAAATAATTCACTGACTACATATAGACTTCATGTCTTGAGGTCAAGCAGGTTTGTCAGTTAACATTTACACTTTATGATACTTCTGCCTGATTAGAAGCAGACCCAACTTAATTTTGTGTGAGCTTGGGGGGAGGGGGAAGAGGAAGGATTTGTCAATCATTCACAAAATCATAAAATGTCCTGAGTTGGAAGTCAACCATAAGGATCATCAAGTCCAACTCCTGAGTCTGCACAGGCCAACCTAAAAGTTAAAACATCTAAGAACGTTGCCCAAATGCTTCTTCAACGCTGAGTCTTGAGGCCATGATCACTTCTCTGTGGAGCTTTTTGCAGTGCTTGAACACCCTCTGAATTAAGACATTTTTCCTAATATCCAGTCTGAACTTCTCCTGATACAGTTTTAAGGTATTTCCTTGTGTCTTGTTGCTGCACACCAGAAAGAAGAGATTAGCACCTCCCTCTCTGCTCCCCGTTATGGGGAAGCTGTAGACAGCAATGAGGTTACCCCTCAGTGTCCTCCTGTCTAAACTGAACAAACCCAATATCCTCATATCCTCAGCCCCCTCGAGAGTCATGCCCTCTAGTGCTTTCACTATCTTTGTTGCCCTCCTTTGGATACATTCTACTATTTTTATATTCTTATGTTCTGGGCCCCAAAACTGCACACAGTGCTGTAGGTGAGGCTGCACCAATGCTGAGTGCAGTGGCACAATTCCTTTAGACAGGTTAGCTACACTGCACTTAATGTCCCTCATGATACAGTTGGCCCTTTTGGCTGCCAGAGCATATTATGGACTTGAACTTACCATCCACCAAAATTCCCAGATCTCTTTCTTCAAGGCTACACCACAGCTTCATGTTCCTGAATCTGTATGTCCATCCAGGCATAAACTACCCCAGGTGCAGAATTAGGCATTTGTCTTTGTTAAATTTCATACAGTTGGTGGTTGCCCAGCACTTTATTGTATCAAGATTTCTCTGTAAGGCCTCTTACACTTGAGGGAATCAATGACTCCTCCTAATTTAGTATCATCAGCAAACTTGCTGGGTGTGCACTCAACTCCTATGTCTGAGTCAATGCTAAAAAAACTGACAAGAACTGATCCTAACATCTCTGCTATAAAGAAAGGCTGAGAGAATGGGCTTGTTCAGCCTGGAGAAGGTGACAGGGAGACCTTATAGCAGCCTTCCAGTACCTGAAGGGGCCTACAATGAAGCTGGGGGGGGACTTTCTACAAGGGCCTGTAGTGACAAAACAAGGGGTAATGGGTTTAAATTGAAAACAGGTAGATTTAGATTGGATATCAGGAAGAAATTCTTCCCGGAGAGGGTGGTGAGGCACTGGCACAGGTTGCCCAGAGAAGCTGTGGATGCCCCATCCCTGGCAGTGTTCAAGGCCAGGCTGGATGAGGCTTGGAGCAACCTGGTCTAGTGGAGGGTGTCCCTGCCCATGGCAGGGGGGTTGGAACTGGATGATCTTTAAGGTCCCTTCCAGCCCAAACCTTTCCATGATTCTGTGATTCTAAAACTGAGTCGTGGAGAACATCACTAGCGACAGGCCGCGAGCCAGGTCTTACCCCATTCACTACAACTGTTTGAGCCTGACCCTTCAGGCAAGTGTTCACCCATCATGTTATGCACATGTCTAGCAGTATGCTGGACACTGTGAGACACAGTTTCAAAACTTTGCTAAAATTAAAAAAAACCAAACAAAACCCAAAACAAAACCAAAACCCAAACCCTTATGTCTACTGCCTTCCCTTCATCCACTAGTCAAGTGATAAGTGTATCCACATCCAGCACATCTATTCAGCCTGTTCAGTGTGCTTAGTAGCTCAACTGTTAGAAATGCCCTTCATCTCTTTAGCTGCAGTAACAGAATTTGTCATCAAAACTCAGAAGTTGCCATATGGAATAAATGCCTGTTCTTTGTGCCATGGTTATGAAACATTGAGTACTGTCAGATGGTGGTGAAAGTGGGGATGCCTTTTACACCATTGAAATGTATACCTTCTTAGCTATCTTAATGAAACACTAACTGATCACTCTGTCCAGAAAAGATCTTTAATCAAGTGACAGAATATTGAACACTTGATTACTAAGAGACACAACGACAATTCACTCATTATCTGCCTATTATATTTTGATTAAATAGCCTTGTATCAAATGTTTTTGCTGAAACAGTGAAGTTACTTGAATATATTTATGAAATTAAGTCTAATAATAGCAAATGGTCTTATATGATGGCAATCCTGTGGAATGAACCTTAGCCTTCTTACGGGACTCACCATTAAAATGTTATATAGTGATAACACATTGAGACCTTTCATTTTGCTTAGCATCATGGTAACTCTTTTTTCATTACTTCTCCATAGCATCTCATCTTTGCATTTTTTGGTTTGTGAATACTAATCCTAAAGCTAAGGCTATAAAATACACTTACATTTAAAAAATATATTTATATACTTAAAAGGCAAAACTATGGCTAAATGCACCAGCAGTTTTTTTGATGCACAAAACTTCTTTGCATTTTGGCAAAGAAGTTCAAGTAAAGAAATCATGTAGCCCATCTGTTTCAAACATAGGGTCCTCTTATCAGAACTACAATTCTATTGGGAAAATAGGATTTATTCTACCTTATGTACAGCTAAAGACGTCTGTGAATAAAGTTCTATTTGGAAATAAAATAACCCCCCCCCAAAATGATTCTGATACTAGCAAACACCTAAAACAATTTCTGTCATAGCCCATGGGTTCCATGTTTACTGGTTTTCAGTGACCCATATATTATTCAGTAGCGCCAAATATTAGGTACTTATGAGTCAGAGTACTGTGTAGCTGAGGCCTGTAGCTGCAGTAGAGAATTTTTTTGATCACTTGTAGGTAGGACAAGTGATATGGCAGTGACTATTATGTTACTGAGCACATCAGTTTTGCAATGATAAACTGCTTATTTCTGCTTTTACTGTACTGCTTTCATCTTTATGCTCTTCACCATGTGCTGCAGTGGAATCTCTGCTCCAGTGCTTGGAGCACCTCCTCCCCCTCCTTCTTCACCGACTTGGTGTCTGCAGGGCTGTTTCTCTCACATGTTCTCACTCCTCTCCTCTGGCTGCTGTCGCACAGCAGTATTTTTCCATTCTTAAATAAGTTCTCACAGAGGTGCTATCACCACTGCTGATGATTTCCTCAGCCTTGGTGAGTAGTGGGTCTGTCCTGGAGCCGGCTGGCATTGGCTCTATTGGACATGGAGGAAGCTCTTAGCAGCTTCTCACAGAAGCCACCCCTGTAGCCCTCCCACTACCAAAACCTTGTCACACAAACCTGATACACAGTAATATTTTATTAAATTATAACAGACACACGAAGCAGAAAGCAAGAGAACATGCATGTACTTTTAGTTCATTTTGCAGTTTCAGTGGAAGTGTTTCCTCTCACATATTTTGATAATTTTTAAAGGTTACCGGGGAAAAAAAAAAGAGGTGAAAATTGAGATTGAAGGCAGAACATCTGAAGACCTAAATGGTGAGGTTAAGGTGGCTAAAATTAAGAAAAGAAAAAATATATTGCCTTATTTGGTCAAGCCTTTTTTTGTTTCTCATTCCAATGTATACTTTTTACTTCATGAAAGGTAGTATTGATGTGGGAAATAAGAAGCAGATTATCATTGCAACCTCTTTAACTTCCAAGTGTTTTTTTTAAGCAAATGATTACAACAGTTTAATTGCAGTCCCCAAAGGGAAAAAAGTAATAAAAATGAGTGATTTTTCTGCACATTCTTTTTTTCAACCTTATAATTCACAATAGCCACAATAGTGAGACACTTTACAACTAAATCAGTAGTTTGTGTACAGGATGTCTACTGAAGTATTAGCATAGCATATGCTCTGAAGAAGAGTTTTTCAGCACATAAGTACAGGAATCATAGAAAGAAAATGGGGCATATAGCATATTTTATTAAGGTTTTATGTGGTCAATATCTCATGACATTTTGTAGGGAAGCACACTGTTTCTTTCAGACTGGTGCTTCTCCTTTTTTTTTTTTTTTTTTTTTACTATTGGTTCACAAAAGCTTCAGTTTTAACTCAGAATGTCTTTTTCCTTGGAATTTTTCTTTTAATTTAAAGTTATCCTGTTAAAATATACTTAGATTTTATCCAGTCTTTGTACTGCAGGGATTGACTAATGCAAGATTAAAAATTGTAAATATCAATGAAGTGATTGAATAGTATATTTAGTATAATAGCAGATTAAGCAATTAGTAGGTCGTGTGATCCTCAGTATTGAGAATAGTTATTCTCATATTAAAATGTGAAAAACAAATTCTCAGTTATCTGTTCTTGCTTGCAATGTGAATATTTTATTTTTACTTACCATGGAAAACTGAAAAATTTGTCTTGCAATTTTTGACATGTCAATTTTCATTATATTATCTGTGATGCATTTCTCACTGTGATGTAAGTTTTTAGTGAGTACTCAGGTTTGTGCTAGTTCATTTTAACGAGGAAGATAAACAAATACTAAAAACAACTGATCTTTTAAATTAATGAAAGTGCGTGTCTCATTGTTTTCCTGAGTAGCGTAAGAAATAAATAGCATATTTGGGGTTTTTGTTCATAATGAAGAACATCTGTCTTAAAAGTACTCTATCCCTTGGTTGGTTTTATGTACTGTATTACCAATATTTTTTCTCTGTATTCCCTTTGTTTTCCTACTGCCTTCTGTGACTGTTCCTAGCACATTTCAGGTTCACTCGTGTATCTGAAGCCAGCTACTTGCTCTCCTTTGCTTTGGACATAATCTCACTGCTGTTGTGTTTTGAACAAGGAGTCCCTCATGCTGCTGTAACAAGGTTTCACTGAATATACATTGCAAAAATTAAAACCTCAAAAATCGAATTTCTAATAGATTTGAGTTTTCTCCTGAGCATTTTAATGCATTTTGTTTCTTTTCATTCCTCTTATTGTTTTAAGCTGTTAAATTTTCCAGATTTTCTCCACAACTATAAGCAATGCTAAAAATTTATTAAAGGACATGTAGTCCCATGACTCATGGAGTTCTGCCTTTACAAGGGCAGCGAATATCCAAAAACTGTGATAAACAGAGATAGCTGACACAACTTTAGCCACTCTAATCCTTTCAACAGCTTTTCAGACTTTGGGGTCATAGAGAAACATAGTCCTCATCATAACCCTTCTTACTTTATTTATTTCCATGCACAAGCTTTGTTTTACAATGAGTGAGAGCAAGGGCAAGAAAGGAGGAGAGGGATATTACATACAGTGGTATTACCATGCAGTCATATGTGAGCAACAAGACCCATTCCTCAGCCAAAGAGACCAGTAAATACCAGTTTAAAAAGTTATGTTGATCATATTGATGAATTCAGTGACTGTAGAACACATACATCTGCTTTCTTCCTTCTCTTAATCGGTATAAACAAAACAACAGGTTTCTGTCAAGTGTTCAAGAACCGAAGAAATAACAAATGGATCACTGCATCTTTTTCTTCATAAATTTCTGAGGCAATGAAGATCACAAAAGCAGTCAGAGGCCTGACTCTTTTTGCAAAAATGAGCAGTTCTAGTATTTTTCTGTTATTAGTGTGCTGGTTTTGGCTGTGCTAGAGTTAAATCATCACAGTTAGGAGAGTATTTAGCTGTGAGTCATACAGTATGGAGAATGACCATAGTTAGCTTCTTTTGCCTGAGTACACTTATTTGTATAAAAAGCAACCAAATTAATTTTTTTTAGCACATTTAATAACAAACATTGATTTCTCTGCTAAATTCATTCCAATTACCAGGTTTTGATTCTTTAATTATAAGGCCCAATAACAATATAAATATATAAACTACTAAAGATTTAATTGAATAAACTGTATTTATTAGAATGCTTTTATTCTTTACACTGGAATATATATCCTATTTATAGTAGTGTTTTTGCAGCATATATACAATAACATACACTGACTAACTACATATAGCCTTCTTTTTGTTCTGTATAGCTTAATTAAACACAGAAATAATTGGTATGATACCTTATAAAAACACATAAGAAAATGCCTTGGTTTTTTTAAGTGAAATATACCCACACTGAACAGGAATGTATTTTGTAAGGGAAAGCAGTCAATTGTGGAAAATGACAATGGCCTTTTCTGTGCTGTAAATAGTACGTGGATTAGTTTTGATCTTCTAGGAATTCATGGTGTCTGAAGAAGCTAAATAAGAGAAAGTATGCTAAAAATCGATAAAAAGATAGTTCTGTTCTACTAGCTGATTATTGAAAGGAGAAATTACTATGATTTTATCTTCTACAAAGGTTTCTATATCATGGTTATCACCACAGGGTCACAAGTTACCTTAAGCAACATGACTGATAGTCTGTTGCTTCATATTTGTTCTCCCCTTTTCTCTACACACAAGAAGTATGTGTGCACTGGAATTTTTAATTCACTACAAACCAAGGTCAAAAAATGATATCTTAAATCTGAATTGCAACAAGCTGTGCTTCTGATGGTCTTCATCTAGCTTGGCTAAGGTCTTCAGTAAAACCTACTCTACTGAGGCATGAAACCAGGACATCTTATTTTTTTCCTGACCATAATAAAACCCCCCACCTTTTGTACTGGTTTTGGCTGTGACAGAGTTAATTTTCTTCATAGTAGCTTGTATGGTGCTCTGTTTTGGATTTGTGACCCAAAGAATATTGATGTATTTTAGCTATTGCTAAGCAGTACTTGCACAGCATCAAGGCATTTTTTGCTTCTCACTGTGCCCCACCAGTGAGTAGGCTGAGGATGTGCAAGAGGTTGGGAGGGAATACAGCTGGAACAGCTGACCCCAACTGATCAAATGGATATTCCATAGCATATAACATAATGCTCAGCAAAGAGGAGACTGAGGAAGGGAAGGTATTCAGAGTTACAGCGTTTGTCTTTCCAAGTAACCATTACACTTGATGGAGCCCTGCTTTCCTTTAAATAGCTGAATGCCTGCCTGCTGATGGGTAGTAGTGAATGACTTACTTGCTTTGCTTTGCTTGAGAGCAGCTTTTGCTTTCCCTGTTAAACTGTCTTTATCTCAAACCATGAGTTTTTGTAATTTTACCCTTCACTTTCCCCCATTCTAGTGGAGAGACATGAAGAAGGGGCTGTGTGGGGCTGTGTCTGCTGGCCAGTGTTGGATCGCAACACCTGTACAAAATGTTAAGTATTTCCTCCCTTAGTGAATATAATGATCTTCACTTCCACGTTTAGCTACGATGTTTATATGAATAATCTGAAAGCCCAAAGTTTGATAGGAATGACTGCATGGCTTGTAATTTTGCTGTGGGTTGTCATTAAACAGAACTTTCAGATGGAAGTATGTGGTTACTGCAGTCCTCTCAGTTGAA
The DNA here is from genome assembly GCA_027574665.1 of Rhynochetos jubatus. Classification (NCBI taxonomy): domain Eukaryota; kingdom Metazoa; phylum Chordata; class Aves; order Eurypygiformes; family Rhynochetidae; genus Rhynochetos; species Rhynochetos jubatus. The sequence goes on along the minus strand of CM050649.1, from coordinate 82,466,318 downwards.
GATAAAATTATACTTATCACCAGTATATGAATGCAGTGCTTAAAACAAAAATACCTAAAGTATACTAAGGCATGCTATCCATCACCTCTTCACAGACCCTAAAAAGCCTACAGTTTAGCTTCCAAAGAGAAGATATGCATGTTTTTAAACTCTCCCATAGCAGAAAGATTATTAGAGAATAAATGATATTCAGAGGAGATCATTAGAAATTAGAATGGGTAAAAATATATATGGGGAAATACTAAGGCCACACAATTTTTTATTTCAGTGAAATGACTGATCTTGCCAGTGAGTTCTCGACTCAAAACCAAACTCAACCAAATCCATTAAATGCAGTATTGTATGTACCTATCTAACCTACATAATTAAAGGAATAGTCTTGGATAATATATTTTAAAATTATTTTAATATTTTCTGAGTAGATCTGGAGAGATTTTCAAATGTTCACTTGCACAGGTGTTATTTTAACATTCATTGCCTGTAAAATAAGAGCGGATCTTTCCTTGGTGAATAATTGAAATAAAATTACTATGAAGGAAAATGCAGGAATAGAAGAGGTTAAAGTAAGTAACTGGTGGATTTTTTTTAACCAAATCTTTTCCATTAGAGAAATGTGTAAGCTGCAATTGAGTTTTAGGAGCTTGACATGTTATCAATTTCCAGCTAAGTCTCAGTAGAAATTTGTCAGTGTAGGCTCTAAGCCCTTCCCAATTACAAGATACTACAACTTGTTTTGAACCTAGACTAGTTGCAGAAAAGTCCTTCCTCTGGCATGTCATCATTTATAAGTCAAGAAGAAATCTTGCAGCTGGATCTGCTGCCAACAATGAATGGTTCCAAAGACACAAAATTCTGGCTTTTCAGGAGGAATCTTTCATTTTTCTAGAGAATGCAATAACCTTTCTCTGCCCTACCCCATAAGGAAGTGTCTTCAGCAGTTAATCAACCAGCATTATCAGGTCTCTTAGCCTTTCCTTTTTTATTTATTGTTTTATTGGTTTGGGCTTTTAAAGTCCATTTATTTAACACAGAATGTGAGACACAGTACTGGGGCAAGTGAGGCAATGTACTTCAATATTGTGAACAACATTCTAGTCATAACATAAGCTATTGCTGGTAGTAAATCACTTTATGGATCTCACCCTCTCATCTGTAATTCCAGTGTCCATAAATATAGTCATGTTGGTCCTTCAAAGACTAAGGTGCATGCACACATGAACACATTCAAACTAGAAATGAAATAAATATACTTCCTTCTCTGTTGCGACCTTGTTTTCTTTCAAGTACAGTAAATCAGTACCAATCTTGTACTCCCACAGTATTAAATAATATTTTCTACTTTAAACATTTCTATGAATCACCTAATTCTTCAAAATACTATATAATTTGTGTTATCTTATTCTGCCTTATCCTTAATAAATCAGTCTGTTTTCCAGACTTTTCCTTATTTTTCCTTGTAGATAACCTCCTTTCCTTTGCCTCAGCTTACTCTTAACAAAAAAATCTTTATTCTTAAATCCAATTGAAAGACTTCTCCTGAATTTAAGTTCCCATTTTCTTTATTTCGGATTTGTGGTGACTGACATGCTTTTGGCATTCTGCCATTTTTGTTTTCCTAAAGCATGGCTAGTTAGAGAATCTTACGAAGGAAGTAAACCCTGACAGATTAATCAGAAGTCGCCTCTAAAGGAATGGAACTGCTGATAAAAAGCAACCTGTCTTTCAAATTTACTTGATTAGATGTACTAAATTATAACACTCTAAAAGAAACATATAGTGAACTTCATTAGCAGGATTTTATTTCTGTAATTTTTAGAAAATAGTTACAAGATTTTTTTCACCTGGTCATTGTGCTAAATAGTTAAAAAATGTGAAGATGACACTTTCAAAAGAGCCTCCAGAAAATGCATATTTAGTAAAAAAGATTAAGTGGGTTTAAAAGAGTTTTTTTCCTATACCAGAATTTTGGACTAACATCTTTAACATTTATTAGGTGTGTGGTTGAATACATGTTTGTATGATGGCAAAATCCTTTTGCTCATCAGCAGGCCTAAAGGATATTAGACACATAGATCAGTTTGAGAGGTAGCAGAAATATCCTAAACCTAAGTACTTGCATAGGTGAATATAAATTCAGTTTATCTTATTTTTGTATATTCCTATATACCATTATCCCTAGAGAAATTTTATTAGCTAGCTATCCGTATCACAGAGAAAGGTCTTTAAATAAATGAAGTTACTGAAGTTCTAAATAATATCACAGACTATAAAGGGCCACTATCATCTTTTTCTAAAGTAATCAAACTCCAGAGAAAAAAACATATATTTTGATAACCATATTAGGAATTATGAAAACTTATTTTTAGAATGAAACTATTGCTTGAGCTTGGATTATCTGAAAAGACTTATGAAAGTCATATGGATATGAAACAATTCATATTATTTGAAAAGAAACATAATTACTTTTCAAAATTATAATCAGACAGAATAATCCTATTATACCTTATAACTTGAAGAGCATTATATACTCAATCTTTCTTTTTCTTTTTTTTTTTTTTAAATTGAGAACAAGAACTACATCAAAAGAAAACTGGAAATGAAATAATGATTAAATACATTATTACAAATCATAAATTATATAAAGAAATACATAAAAAAGTATAAATACACATAAATTTAAGTATTTGTGTATTTTGTATTTGGCTATCAGAAACACAGAATCATGAATGGGGAAATTTTCATATTTTCCTTTATAGGTATTTTCTTCTGGTTTTAGGTGCTGTGGATTACATGATAGAAATGTGATGAGACAGAAAAGTACTCTAGCATTTGGACAAGACCATAAATTGTATGTTTCATTCTGAAACCTACGGATACAGGTGAAGAAAATATTTTTTGTAAGCTTTTTGAAGAAAGGATCATATTTTGGTTGTTTTTGTTTTGATTTTGCCTGGAGTATAGCAGAATGTGTATTAGCTACAGGTTCTAGTGCAAAAGAAAAGTTTATGTAATAGTAGACATCTGACAGAAATATATAACAAACTCATATCTGTCACAGAATTACATGTTTTCACTTTCAAAGATTGCTTGTCTTTTGGAGTCATGCTGATCTTCATTAGTAGACTTCAGGACCCTGATATGACCTGCATTTTACAACCATTAAAAAAACTACCTTAATTATGATTTTTCTGAGATTGCTGTGAACCCATGTAATTTAAATATGCATGAGATGAAGCATTTACTGTAGATCATTTTGGAGTCTGAAAGGGGAGATCTTGACTTAATATGCTACATTTAATATTTAAGAGTGTTCATCTTATAAAATTATTTTCTTTCTTTTTATCCTTTAAAAGGGTAAATTAATAGGTTACTCAATCACTGATAAAATAATTGTCTCAGATTTTGTTACAGAGAGTTTTCTATTTGCTGCTTAATATCTGTCAGGTTTCTTTTCTAAATCCTTGTCTTTGACAAAACTGGCTAATTTTAAAAAGTTTTTACAAAGCTCTTAAATCACCATTAACTTGTAAAAAACCCAAAATAATCTAAATATATTTGAAAATCTACTTTTCATGTAAAAGAAATATTTCTGAATAAAAGAAAAATAAATCCTTCCCAGACCATAAATTTCTGCGTATCAAATAGCTTAGTAAATACTAAGGCTAAAAGATATCTAAATATATTCACATGAAAATCCAACTTCAAGTATAAACCTGATTTTCAAAAAATAATTTAGGAATTTTAACCAAAATTGTCTTGATTCCTAGATACTCAAGTTTTTTGTTTTCTTCATGTAAATTAGGATTCTTACAGTCTACATACTCACAGATAACTATGTCTCAATATTATTTACTTATCAGGAAAGCAATCTGATTTATTTCTAAAACCTTTTTTTGTGAATTAAGAGGAACCGTTTAGCAAAATAATAGAAAACACTGGAAATAATGTTTTTATTTCCGATAAACCAAAACAATCTAATAAATGTTCAATCTGTAAAAAGGTTAAGCTTGACTGATAAACACAGAATATAGGTACATAACAGAAATAATTTTTAGAAAACAGTTGGGAGATTGGACTTTTATATATATGATGAGGTTAGTGATACATATGACTGGTTTTGGTTTGTTTTTTCTCGAAGGAGTTTACGTAGGTGAAAACTGCCAGATCTTACTGCAATGTCTACTGTATCAGTGAAGACAATACAGCTAATAATAACCTATATTTTTTGACCAAAGACAATTTTTGTGTTTTAAAAATAATGAATTTAATACCTTGCATGCATTGCATTACAAAAGTACGCACATGATATTTCAGTCTCCTTTTTTAAAAAAACACGTTTGTATTTATTTTACTAAACTATGATAGAAGGAATGCTTTCCAAGCTTTTATTACTAACATTTGAGAAGTCCTTTGAGAACTTATTGTTTATGTAAATTTTCTTAGTAACACCGGAGAGCTGAATTTCTGGTACATTCAGAAGTAAACAGATGGAAAACTATTAATATCTTGAGACTGTTTCATGTAGTATAGTAGTTACTGCATGTTATTTTCTTCATACTTTCAGTATAATTTTTCATGACTTGTTTCACATTCTAAAGATACATACATTCTGTCTGAATATCAAGAGAACCTAATAAATCAAATACAGTCTGTTCCATTACTTATCCTGGACAATGCCAGTCCATGCTCAGAACTTGAAGTGCTCACATAATTGATTGAAAAAGAGATTTCTAACTTAAACAGGAAACAACCTTTGCTTCTTTGCAAGGGTAAACTTAGGCATTAATATTACAAATGTAGAAGAATGTTTTCTAGCTATGAGAAGCTTCTACAGACTTGACCTGCCAATTACCTGCAGACTATTTACTTTCTGAAACAGTTCCTCAAAGAAAACATCTGTCTCTTACTTACAAGTTAGGATGCCCAATGGAGACAATGAAGAGAAGCATGCCTTCTGTGACTAACATGAATTAATTGAACTGTGAAAGAAATGATCTTATAAAATATGTTTATTTTTCCATAGGTTTTAATTTACTTGTATGTATTTTTCATTTACTTTCATGTATATTTAACTTACTTTTTGTTGAATGCAAAATGAGCCTGTACTGAAATTATTTCTCCAGTTACATAGACATGATGAGCTTCTAGAGTCTTGAAAAAATCTTGTATTAAGTTTTGCAAAGCAACAATATTTTGTTTTTCTATTTAGAAAATTATTCCCTATTGAAATCTCTGTGTAACAACAAAGAACATTTATAGGTGTCATTTACACTGTAATCATATTTCTTTAGCTGTTGCTCTGTAACCAGCAATTGGACTCGGTGTTTAGAATCAGAGTGGGGTTTTTTGATAGAAGTTTATTTTTATTGTATTTGCAAAGGTTTACTACAGTGTCTTTGCCTGGATGGATGCAACTTCTTCTTTTGTAAACCGCTGTCCTAAGCATATTATTCCAAGTCTTGGAACCTTCCTTGAGTGTTCTGTTTTAAAGTGAGCTATTAACTTAGGTGCTCTTTAACACCCAGGCACCTAAGGGAAGTCCTCCAGCCCTACCTCCTTGGGGTTGGTCACAGAATATCTGAATGATCCTACGAAATGAATAAAGCATGAAGACCCTCATCCCTTCTGAGTAAGTCCATAGCATTGTTGTGGGTGAGAACAGCTTCAGTAACCTGTAACCACAGGAAGCTGACTAGTTTTTGTGTGATGAACATGTGGAGGGTGGAGATTATGGCTTTTCTGTCTATTGTGAAGTGAACACTGTCATTTTTAACTCTAGCCACCAATTAAACTTGGAATCTTCTTTCTTTGTCATGAATAGTTTCTTGTCCCCTGTAAGAAAAAATCACATCAACTCAAAAATATATTTTTTTCCTTTGCAACTTCAGTGTTTCTTCATGAAACTCTTTGGATTTTTGAAGTGCTTCCACCTGTCTTGGTATTCTCAAAAATTTTTATAGCTCACTGATTTTCTGTATGTTATTGTAAGGAGAAGTCTGATAACATGTAATAAAGTTCTTAAAATCTGATCACACTCTAAGTATATTAATCTAAGGGTCTGTTCAACTAAATGGAAATGACCATGCTCTCCAATTGTGTCCTATAGTAGATAAATTTATCACTATAATTTATTGCTACATTTATTTCTACAAAGCATTAGTGTTCTGTAGAAAAGTCAAGAAACTACATGGAGCACAAGACTTCTGGCTTGTCACTTGATTAGTGCAGTGCTTGTCTTCTTTATGCTTATATAAGGATTTGCTTGGTTGTGGTGCCTCTGGTTTTAGCTGGAGCCAGCTACGCTTTGCAATGAGTTTGTAAACAACTTTGATGTGTCTGTGCCTTGCTTACATACTCCTGCTGCACTCCAGCAGCATTACTCTTTCTATATTCGTTATTTCCATTTTGTAGCCAAGTGCACCTGCTGCCAAGAGCTCTCACAACTGTCATGTCATGCTGTCATCTTTCCTGCTAGTTGTAATGATTGCCTTAACTCTTCAGTGGAGAAAGGAATATTTAATGTTATAGTAGCTTGACACGTCTGGACAATAATCTGAGGTGCAATGCACGTTTACTGGATGCTAGAATAGATTTTAGTAGTAACCCTGAAGAGTTACTACTCAATGTTGTTCATTGAAGCAATGAGAAACAAACTGGACTATTTTCTATAAAGTTAGTGTAATATACATACTATAACGCTAATAATGATAAGTAGCTAGATAGCAACAAGATTTCTTTCAGCCCCAAATGTATTTGTTGTAACCAGAGAAGATAGTCTAGGGTGAATTAGCAATCATTAATTCAGGATTTCTAAACTCTCTGGAGACTTCCAGCTTCTGGGGGAAAAAGGAGGATTTCTTTTGCTGTAGCAGTTCTTTTACTGTTGTAGCTCTGCTGAGAAGGAAAATTTGTCGATTTGCCTTATTTTGTTATTGCTAAATATATAACTCTGCTAGTTTCTTGTGGATACGTGGCCTATACTCAGTATGCTTGCTCCAAAGCTTAATGTTTCAGAAAACTTTATCTTTCCTGTCACTTACATTGTGTTATTAGATTTTATTTTTTAATGCTATTTTTCTTTGTTTCTTTTGGTGGACTTGGTTATGAGCTGATTCACATACTATCAGATGCAGGTAGAGACTGACCTTTGCCGATGGACAACACAAATGGTGAAAATTAAATTACCTTTTCCTTTCTCAGTCTTATAAATCTAATGTTATTAGTAGCAGAGGAAATGACAGTCGCTTTAAAAATATTACATTTATCCTGCCAGTGTCCTTTTAAACTTTTTATTTTACACCTTCTTTTTTTTTTTTTTTTTTGTCTGTATTGCTAGCAGAAAGAACGTCTTGTGGCCATTTTGTTGTGTGACTTTGAACAGTTACTTTAATGCAATACTTCAATTAGAAACTTATGAAGTAGCCCAAAATTAAAAATTACTCGAAACGGTATCTCTTCAACATTTTCGAGGTGCTTAAAATATTCTGTGCTCTTATACAATGAATAAATAAACTATAGAGAGCCATTTATAACTGTGAAACTCCTTATTTCTTTGGGGATAGTGCAGTGTAAAACTAGTTGAGGATACAATGACCAGTGTATTGTGATATGGGATCTCAACAGAAGTGAGTGTCCTCCGTAGGGAATACAGGACTTTGAACTGTGGGCAAAAGTCATTGGAGTTCATCTGAAGTCCTACAGCAGACACAGGTCTGTGGTAGAAAATGCTTAAATAAAAGCCACACACTCATGAGGCTTTCACATTAAGAGGAGGACAGAGGTGCATCACTCTGGAAGAAGCTCTCCAGTGCTACTCACAACAACAAAGAAGTTACTGTGCATTTTGCTTTGGCAAATTGTGTTCTTTGCCACAGAAAAGGTCCCTTAATAGTTGTCAGACAGTATGGAGTAAGACCAAACCATTTGTCTTCATCACCTGCCCAATGGAAGCCTTCTAGTGCAAGGCATACACTCCTTGGACTGAATGAGTGTTCGAGGACATACATAACTCCTTGTAATTATTGACCTTATTTATGTTGAGTTCTCATCTGTGTTTTGGTATATGGTACAGTTATTATATGATAAAGCTTTAGCAACTCTGTGAGGAACATTTCGGCAAAACAATAGTATTAATTTTGAAAAGAGTTTTTCTTCTATAAAGCATTACATCTTTATCTCTGCCTTTACTTGGTGTTACTCATCTTATTTTATGGATAATTGAACAAAAGGTACAACAGAGACTTAAATTTGTTACGGTCAACCTTGACAAAATACCCTTTGTACACAGAGGCATTTATTAATAGCCTAAAAATCAGTGCAGAATATTTGCTGGCACAAACCTATGGACAAATGTAAAGGACTATGGACACCTTAAAATACATATGAAATCTTGAAATACTGTCAGTATTTCACGATTAACTTATTTTCATTAAAAACCAGGACAACCGTAAAAAGGAACACTAAAGCTTAATATATTTCTGGGGTTTGGTTTTGGGTTTTTTTTGGTGTTTTGGGTTTTTTTTAAGAGTAAAATCATTTTTAGACTACCATAGTTATCCTTTCCTTTTAAAACTTGAAAATGATGAACACATTTTTCTTGATATTTGAATTACTGTTTTCATGATTACTCATTGGTATGCCAAGCTTCAGACTGAAGCATGTTTTCCATAGATTTATGAACCCATGAAACCAAGGATTACAGTAAAACTGCTGATGCAACGTTAACTAAAGCAGTGTGAACAATTTCATTATAATGTTGTTCATGATGAAAATTCTTTAAAGGAATTCCTAAGACATTTATAAAGGTAGCAGACCAAGGACTTTGGGCCAAGGCTGTGAGCCCAATGCTCTTGCAAACTGCAGCAACACCTTTGCTTAAATGATGACATTCCTTCTATTGTTTCCTGCTAATTATTTTTCCCAGTTATTAACCTTCTTGTATGTTTTGACCATAAGTAAATTTTCCTGTATAATGAGATTTCTTAGAAGTCTTTACATCTGCTTGCTCTGTCAGAATACCACAACATGTATGTCTGTAGTTCTTGCCTTTATGGGACATTAGAAAAAATCTTTTTATAGATGGTAACTTGGCTAACTCAAGGCATGTTGTCATGGTAGGAAAGACTATTTTAACATGAGATGGGCTTTTATATTACCCTGGATGACATATTATCAAAACTTGACTGATCTTTTAATTTGGACAAGGGTAAAGCCACATAATAGGGAGGCAGTGATTTGTATTCTTAATACTTAATTACAAGAGGCTGTCCTATTCCATCACTACCAATGCTTAGTACTTTAGAATTCTATTAATTACTAAGTTACGGAGTTAATAATCTGTTTGGATTCTAGAATGTGGTACATGCTAATTATACATTGCCAGTTGTTTCCAACCCTAGTTCTGTCCTAACTACACTGACTGCTTTTCTCTCACACGTATATTTCTGATTTTCTTCTGGGTTCTGGAAGGCAAGTTATTGTATTAATCAATCTGTACTGATTCAAAATGGATACTGTAAAGGCAAATAAAACTAAAATTATAAAGAAAAGAAGAATTAAATGAGGGCAGGAATAGTTCTGGAGGGAATTGTGTGGTCAGTAAGGTGTTTGAGTGGGAGAAGGAAAGCAAGATGGGGGGAAATGAGCCATAAAGATGCGAATCTGTTTGATGCTGGGTGGGAGATTTTGGATATCCCATTAATCAGTCTTGGAAGTAGAAGCAAAGTTAATATCCTTTAATCTTTCTATGTGTCTGTTTCTAAAAGCACTGGGTCTGGGAAACCTCTGCTGGCAGATGACTTGAGCTTGTTGTGATATATATGGTCAATCACAGGACTGGTACAAAACATTCCTCTCATTAATACTTCCTTACTGTTTCGCTCTACGTGTTTCATAGTCCAAGGGACACCCGTGATCAGAGTGACACAATGACATGGGTATGTAGAAAAAGGTACGTATAAGATACAGGCAATTCACACTTAGTCACTTAGTGACTTTTCTCACAGGTTTTAAAATTGACTTTTCTCCCCAATTTCTGCATAATTTCTCAAAATACGATTTTTGTCTTTGCTCTTCCTTCCCCTGGCCAGGATTTTAATTTTATTACTGAAATATTCATATGTTAAAGTACAACTTAAGCCACTTTGCACTTGTTTATAGTTTCTTAACCTATGCAAAAATATTTTAGGTATAGTTTAACTTAATTTCAAAAGAAAAAAAATAATAGATTGCAGAAAGATTAACTTTTATTATTTTTTCTGGGGAAACACATATATGTCAGTAAAATAACTATCAGCTCTTCTTCTTTGTATTGCTGCCTCAGAAATGGTTTAATTAACCTCAGAAAAAAAAAGTCCAAACAAACACCTCTTTTACTGCTGTGGCAAACCTTTACTGGTGCTGTCAGGGCCACCGTATGTATGGGATAATGTGCTCATGCTTAAAGTGACAAGACAGATCCAGATAAAGCTAGAAAGAATCCTGTGGCTGTTTTGATGTCTTTGTCCAAGGGAAGGAGGACAAAGTGTTTGCAGTCCAAAAAAAAAAAAAAGACACATACTTTCTGCAGCTATGTGCAGAATTGTAACCCACAATTTACCGAAGTGAAAATGATAGAGATAATTGAGGTTAATAAACTGTCTTACTACTCTTCCTCCAACATGTTCTGAATTAAGAGTATACATTAGAAGCAACAAATTTGTAACAGAAGTTACAAACAAGAATCCTAACTTGCTTGTATAGGACAGATTTTTCATATTGAGTAACATGCTGGATTAGAAGCAGGAGTCTGGAACAGGATACAAGATTTAGAGGAGTTCCAGCTTCCCAGTATCCAAATGCACACTGACTGAGACTTAGGACATTTGGAAAGAGCATGTTGTTGCTTTTGCACCTTGCTACCCTCCCTCTCAGTCTGTAGAACTTCCTACTAGAAGCTCATAACATCATGGAGGAAAAGGTGTCTGTAAGAGAGGATCTTCTTGCAAAACACAGACTTTCATAGTGGAGATGTGAGATGTGGGTCTAGGGTCATAGAAGGGTCATGGTTAATTCTTCCAGCAACACTGCAGTAAACCCAGGAAAATGCTACTGTGTTCTTTCTTGCTACTTTCTAGAAAGAAACCGCAAAACAAGCTCCATCATTAGGCTGAAAGAGCGAGGAAAAAAGGCACAGCCTCTTCTATGGTATTAAATAATAAGAAAAGAAACATCTTTTATTTTTATTCTTGCTAGTAGATACACCTGAAAACATTACTTTGATTTCTCTGGAGTGCTTCTTAGAAGTAAAATTCTGTTCATACAAACAGCGAGACTTTTAGATTATTTACATCCTGACTTTTATCCTGTTTAGTTACCTTAAATGTATACTTTGGGAAGGAAAGGGTAGGAAAAGTGACCCTACATATCTGTATGTATCTAACTTAGATACCTTAATTAACAACCCTAATTTCTTAAAACATTGATGAGGCTTTCAGGTGATTCCAGCTGTGGCTCATAATTTTTGTTTGGTGTCTCTTTTATCCTTTGAATCTCTGTCCCACCCCAGCTACCTCTTCCTACTCCTGCATCAGTTCTGTGCTAGCACAGGCATTTGTTCAGCTGTGCAGAGATCGCAATTGGGAAGCTGACTCATATGAAAAGAAAATTGTGCTAAAGAATGTTTTTTCTATGCAGTCACATAAACAGAATTTTGAGGTGAACACAGGACATTTCACCCAAATAAGTAGCTCAGAGGAAGGGCCAACTATTTAAACTACCACTGAAAATAAACCTATGATTTTTGAGAACCTAGGATATACCTGGGGAATTCTGAATTCCCGCATCTGTAAAGTTAAAATGTGCAAATATCTGAAGTGTTTGTTATTAGCACTCACTTACTGTATATATACTTCATTGTTTTTGATATCACTTCTAGAAGCTCAATTAAAAGTGCTGCTTTTTTTTCATACATAGCTTTAGTATTATTTGTATTTTCATTGACTCCCAATACCCTAAAACTTTATTTCAGAAATTAAAAAATGGAAATTTTTCTTTTAAAATGAACATCAACATTTTGTGTTACCTATAGTGTTACCTATACATCTTTAAACTCCCTAAACATTTTTGTTATATTTTCAGAAAACATTAATTTACAAAATCTTTGGTTAGAAAAAGCTATTTTCCACTACATTTGAAGTTTATTACTTTAGTTTTTATCACTGATTTTTAATTTAATTAATCTTAATTGTAGAAGATTTGGTACACTAATTCTTATCTTTTCATTAACTGGCAACACTAAAATTTTCAGTGTCTGTTGTATAGTTTATTCTCTGTGATAATGGTATGATGTGAATATGCTTTTCTTTTTTGTAACGATGTTTTACTGAATAGTCTGTTAAATTGCCTTGCTTCTGTTTAATTCATATCTACTGAGAATGTTTAAAATTATATTACTTGTGATTTTTCATGACATTTCTATAACAATGCAGTCAGCATAAGAAATAAAATTATCCCTGAGCTTTAAACATTCTCATTTCTGTACTCTAATTTTATGATTACTTAAAAAAGTAAAAAAACCTAACTCTTCAATGATTGTTTTAAGTAACTTAGAAATTCATGTCAACAATAAGATGTTCTGAGGAATGATAGTAAAGCATATCATATCTTCCTCATTCAGGTCTGAATTACTTTGCTGTTATTAACCAAAATCATGTTGTGCAAACAAGCAAAAATAATAAAGAAAATATAACTGTATGTACTGGAAAAGAAATTTAAATTAGCAATTCAGAATGCTAAAAGACATTAATAGTTTATATTTATGACGTTACCTGAGAGAAAGAAATTAGAATATTTAGCAATCCAAACACCACTGAAGCTGTGTTTTATGAATTGTTGCATTCTGAATAAATAGTTATATGCAGATGAGATCATTGACAATCTAATCTAGTTGTTAGACATACATTTCAAACATATACTTTTATCTATCTTCATATTGTATTGAGCAACTTTCTGTAACTTCCAGAATACACAGAACTTGAACTCAAACTTTAATATCTTGCAAATAAAAATGTACAGCAACAGAGAAGAGAACATAATTTTCAATACACTTATTACTGTAATACATACATCTTTTTCTGGTGATACTATTTTTAAAAAAATATTGAAAAGGTTAATAAAAGAGACCCAGCATTTTCTAGATTGCAGTCTTGACTTTGCAGTTGGCCCGATATAATCAATCTTCATTCAAAGAATAAATCATCATGAAATGGACTTAAGTTTTCAAACTATATATATAATTCTCTGGAGCTTCTTTGACAGTGTGAAACTATCTTTCAAAAATAATCTTCTCTGTGTTGATGCATCTAACTAACAAAAACGTGACTGGTTCTGTTTATGAAGGCATATGGCAACCCTTATTTTTTTAAGTTAACAAAAATTGCTGTGAGTTTCATATATAAATAAAAACATAATTCCAGGAGAATATGAATGGTTGAGTAGAAATAAAACATGGAACAACTTAGGTTTATGAACACTGATAAAGTATTATCTGGATGAAAAATGTGAATGTAGGAACTATATCCCTTCCTCCCTCCCTGATTTATATACATTTATATGTTCCTGAATACATGATGAGTATTTTCTAATATTTTCTAATAGCTCTTCACCTGTTGATAAAACAGATATGCTGTGCAAGTTGAAATTAGAAGAATTTATTTTCCATCACACTAAACTTTTTCGCACATTTCAGTTAAATTAGCGAGTTATATTAGCACTTGAATAACAGAAACTAGATAAGCTTTTAAATTCTAGACAAGTTAGAAAAGAAAAAGAGGCTTCTGAGATTAAATGTGACAAAAATGCTTGGTACATATTTCCATTGACCTGTGACATGGTGATTATTTGTTTTTATAGAACAAGCAAAACCTGCATTCTTTATTGTAAATATGCCAGCATTAAATGATGTTGGTTGACATGCTGGAAGGACAGGATGCCATCCAGAGGGACCTGGACAGGCTGGAGAGGTGGGCCACTGCCAACCTCATGGAGTTTAACAAGGCCAAGGGCAAGATCCTGCACCTGAGTCAGGGCAATCCCAACTACAAGTACAGGCTGGGCAGAGAATGGATGGGAAGCAGTCTTGAGGAGAAGGACTTGGGGGTTCTGGTGGATAAAAAGCTGGACATGAGCTGGCAGTGTGTGCTGGCAGCCCAGAAAGCCAACTGTATCCTGGATTGTATCAGAAGTGTGGCCAGCAGGTCAAGGGAGGTGATTCTCCTCCTCTCCTCTCATGAGACCCCACCTGGAGTACTGTGTACATCATTGGAGCCCTCAACATAAGAAGGATATAAACTGGTTGGAACGAGTCCAGAGGAGGGCCACAAAGATGATCAGGGGGCTGGAGCATCTCTCCTATGAAGAAAGGCTGAGAGAGTTGAGGTTGTTCAGCCTAGAGAAGAGAATGTTCCACAGAGACCTTATAGCACCTTGCAGTACCTGAAGGGGGCCTACAAGGAATCTGAGGGGGGACTTTTTACAAGGGCCTGTAGTGACAGGACAAGTGGTAATGGGTTTAAACTGAAAACAGGGAGATTTAGATTGGATATCAGGAAGAAGATCTTCATGGAGAGGGTGGTGAGGCACTGGAACAGGTTGCCCAGAGAAGCTGTGGGTGCCCCATCCCTGGCTGTCTTCAGGGCCAGGCTGGATGAGGCTTTGAGCAACCTGGTCTAGTGGAGGGTGTCCCTGCCCATGGCAGGGTAGTTGGAACTGGATGATCTTTAAGGTCCCTTCCAACCTAAACCATTCTATGATTCTATGTCTTTACTACTATGTTTTCATAGCATTTCAGCTCAAGTTCTGCAGTCTAACTTGTTTACCAATGGCTGTTTAGTCAGAGGAGTGTCCTAGATGGATAAGGTAGGCCAGTGTGTTCTGGGTTCAGTCAGGAAAGAGTTAACTCTTTACCATGGCTGCTAGGAAGCTGTGTTCCTGGACACTGAGAGAAGTACTGCTAAGTTCTTAGCTGGTGCTGGGGAATGCCTGCACTGAATTCAAGGTCTTTCTCCACTTCTGACACTGCAGCTGCATTCCCAGCTCTTGGAGTCTCGCTGCTGGCAGTGTAGGGGACACACAGTTCAAACAGCTGACCCAAACTGACCAAGGGAGTATTTCATGCCATAGTACGTCATGCTGGGGACTTAGGCGAGGAGGGTGTTCAGGAGCCATTACTCTCTTCCTTAGCTCCCTTGCTCGTCCACTCCTGTACACTTGCTAACACTCACCCTGACTCCTGCATTAACTGCTTTGCTAACTCCTGTGCTGGCTCGTTCGTGAAGTGGTGGGTTTGTTTAGTTTTTCTGGTAGTGCTATCGCTGCTAGGGTTCGTTCGGAACTCAGGCTCTGACTCTCACTACTCTGCACCTGGTTGTGCATTGGTCAGTGGGAGGGGAGAAATTGTATCATATTGTATCACATGTTTTATTTTCTATTATTTTAATTATTTATTATTAGTAGTATTTGTATATAATAATCTAGATTTAATTAGTAAATAGTTCTTATCTCAATTTTATGAGCTTCCTTATTTCTTTTCCTTCGATTCATCCCCTCCACTGGGGGAAGGGAGGGGGATTTGTGAGAGTGGCTTCGTGATATTTTGCTAGCCAGAGTTAAACCACGACACAGTGACATTTCAGGATTACGATCTGTTTCTAAAGGTTTATATATGTGCTTTATAGACCTAAATAAAACTGCACCACCATTAATATCTTTTCTTGAAAAAGCATAAGAATCAGTAACCATGATGCTTCCAAGACATTTACAGAAGTACTTAACATCAACCTGGTTTAGCTCAGATTGCTTTAAAAAATGTATAGGTGTGAGATTTGTTGTGATTAAGCCATATAGAGACCAGCATAAATAATTGTGTATTAAAATTCTCTATTTATTAGAGGAGGTGACTTGACTTCAGGTATGAAAGTGACAGCTTAGGAATTTTGGTATGTTAGCAATTCCAGATGAACCTTGAGATATGCTAATAATTTGGAGTTTAGAGGTTCAACAATTTATGTGACCTAAATATTAAATTTGGGTAGACCTCTTCTTTGTGATGTGTTATTTTTTTAGTTTCTGGCTATTTACATATTGCATTATTTATGTTTAATTTGTATCTGAACGTGCTTTAATGATTTTTTGAGTGGGTTGACCTGAAGAGAATATGTTGTCTTGTCATTTATAAAGTTGAACAAAATGTATTTTTCCTGAATGGAGTAATGAGTTAAGCTCCTGTCTTATAGACAGAGTTTGAGTTCTTTTTAGGTCCATCTACTTTCAGTGAAGGTGCAAAGCTGTGGGAAAACTAACAGTTCCCAGCAGTCTTCCTAGGTGTTTTACAGAGTCGTCCTTTCCTCTTCACCTGCAGGAGAAATATTTTATCTTGCAACTGGTGTATCTGATGGGAAAAATCCTGGAATGACTTACAAGAGGGGACATCAGGTTATTCTCCCTAAACACAAATATAATCTCTGAAATTATATGGATTCAGGAAGTATATCAATGTTTCCAAAAGAGGCCTGTGAAGCAAGCAATTATTGTACTCTTTGGAGAGTGTCCCTAGGCTTCAGCATAGCCCTCAAATTATTTCTGTCCATTTTAACAACGAAAGCATACAGAAAGTTCTAATTATATGATAAATCTGAGGGGGACACATAGGACGGGCAGAATAGTGTGGACATGGCCCAGTTAGACCATTTATTTGGCTTCAGAATTAGAAAATGGACCGCATATATTCTTGTTTCATCTAGCAATATAAGCATAGCCAGTAAGGTGGGTAAGGCTTTTTTGTGGTACCTCACAGTACCACAGGGTAGGTCAGCTGCTCAGGTGAACAGTAGTGACCTGAGATGACCTGAGAGGAGGGTGAGCAGATAAACTGTATCAAGAAGTATGTTGTATAATTTAGAACTGAAAGACTAGTGTTTCTTGGCGGGAAAACATTTACTACAAAATTACTGAACATTATGGAGGCATCAGAAGGGAAAACTGGCCATGAAAATTAGGGTGAAAATAAATCAGTAATGGATAGAATTTAGAAACGATTCATCCTGCAAAATTTGTCTTTGTTTTTAATACAAATCTATTAAAAAATTATTCTCATTGATTCCTTTATAACAGTCATGGGTCTGGTTTACAATCTTTTGAAAACAAATTCAAGTTTTCATATTTATCTAGTAGAATAGTACACTGGAGCAGAGGATTTATTCATAACATACTGTGTTATTGATATTGCAAGATTTACTAGAAAACAATAGGAGGAAGGGTTACAAACATGTATTTTGTGCAGCATCTTCTTTCAGCATGTATTTTATCAAAGTCAGTTTCTTCATTCCTTCATATTTCTTTTAATAGGGATTTTATTATAGTAACTCAAATGGTTATTGAGACTACTTGCCCTAAGAGAAATAGGGCAAATATTAATAATGCAGTTAGAATTCATGGGCTGCAAGAAATTAAAAAGATTCGTTCTTTTCTTTACAACAGAAGTAATCTCATCTGTAATGGAAGAGGTTGAAGTGGTTCATGTTCTTTGAAGTTCATAATCTATACCATTCAAAATGTGTTCCTTATATCTTCTGTTATAATTCATGCACAATTAAGCTTCACAATATCTGACTATTAAAGCCAGGCATCCATCACATGTCTGGTGACAGAGGAACACAGGTGATTTCCTTTTCCTTTTCAGTGTTAAGGGTCCATCAGCCCCTGTCACTCACAGGCTTTTCCAAGTTACCAGATACATACAGTAAATTGTCAGGCCTGACCTCTCCAGGATCTTCATCTGAACTATCCCAGGATTTTTTATAACATGAAATTAGAAGTCAACAGCTTGACTAAAATTTAATATGAAACTTGACTTAGCAATATTGGCTCTATAAGGATAGAAAAGAGAATTGAGCTCTGGCTGAGCTCTTCCATGTGGCTACCTATTGCACATCTCATAATAAGGTGATAGGTAATCAAGTCATGTTAGTACATGTGACACATTCCAGGTAATCTGAGGATGCTCTTCATACTTATACAAGCATACTTAAAACTTTGCTTCAGAGTAAGACACAGATCTGCAGGTGACTGCTACAGAAGCTCTAAAGTAAGAGGGCTGAGCAAACCACATCCCTATGCTCCTTCTTGGTGTATACCACCATTCCTCATCTTTACCTCCTGCGATCTGATACAGACTCCTTAACTCTTGTGACCCAGTTTAGACATCTGTTGAAGAATGGACTCTAGCAATACCTGTTTTGGCCCATGGATTGTAGAGGGGACTATTACAGAAATGTCTACAATATAATATGGCCACAGTGGCTCAGATGAAGCATTTTCAAAGTGATGCCATAAAGAAATGAAAATGCTTTGCCACCTATTTTTAATCAGAAGAGAGTGAGCCAGTTCTTTCCCCAGAGGAGCAATTTAGCCAAAAAATCAAAGAAAAGGTTTTAATTCAAATGCTAGCTAAGGGCTGTAAGTTACTGAGGGCAGGAACTTGAAAGTTACATGTGATGCAGACAAGCAGCAACATTACCAGGTACCTTTGTGGTCTAGTCCGTAACAGAAATGCAAAATGAGTTTGCAGATACACTGTCTTATTTCTGCTTGAAGGGAGAATGGTAAAGGAAGGACAGTAAGCAATAAGTAAAGTAGGAGTCTGAGGAAAAGGCACAAGAATCTTCTGAGATTCTTGAAGATAAGAGGAGACAAATTTGAGGAGTCGAAGGCAACATTCCCATTTACTTCACTGCGAGTCAGGATTTCCCCCAGCAATATCAGGTGAATATGAATAAGGCAAAAATTCTCCTGTTTTATGATACAGCAGCTTATGTTTATGTACAACCTGTCTTCCACAGGGAAGAGCTTTAGAAACTTCATACAATAAACAGAGTTCATGTTTTTCAGAAATGCAAGTGCATCAAAGATAAAAGGTACAAACTTTTCAACATAACAATCCAGCAATATGTAACTGTTTTGTACAGAAAAAAGAGTTATTTCTCAATGACAAAACTACTTAAATCATGATTTGGTTGGGCAAACCACATTTTGAGAACAGAGTCAATGTGTTTAATAAACATAGGTGATCTCCTTTGAAAGGCTGGTCTTGAAATAGTTCATGATCTAATGCTATCCTTCGCTGTCACAGCAAATTCAGAGAGAAGAGTCTACTGAATGTCAACATCTTTATTATGTATTTTCTACAAAAGATGTGATTCAACTTTTTTGATTTACTTACAGTTCAGAGACATTTTTTTACCTGCAGTTCCTGGAGCCAGTAAGAAAATAGGGTTATGTCACGTTAGAGAATTTTGTTTACTTGTGTTGTTTGTTTTGCTCATATGTATATATATAGAGAGAGCTTGTTCAGACTGGATGTGTGCACGTGTGTGTGTGTACCAAAATTATATATTCTTTTTCTCTTTACATGGGGTAAAATTTTGCCCTAATATTTTTGTTGGAAGTTCCAGTAAATTTTTTTTTGGGGGGGGGGGGGGAGAACCCCCCAAACCCTAGGCTGATGTATGTCAGCAGTTGTCCTCCTTCCTTTCCTTCCTCACAGGAAAAAATAAGAAGGCTACAAATTGCAGCATATGAAGTTCATATGAACAGGAAATCAGTAATCTGGGATATGAAGCTTATTTTTACAAAAGTAGTCTGTGAGTTCTGAAAGACAATTAAAAATATTAGTTAAAAAAACCAACAAACAAACATGATTGGCAGAATCTCTACTGCATCCTAAAAATAAATATTTCAAACTATGACTAGATAAATAATGATATTTCTGTGGTAGAGACTTTATCAAATATTTAATGAATGATAATGTAACTGAATTAATCTCTGAAATTCAAGAATATTATGTGATTCCTAATGAATCAACATGTTGCTGCTGACCATTGTGTACAACACATAACTGCTTTTTATGACTTCCATGGTCACCCAAAATTGCTTAAATATGGTATTTTGGGGTAGAAAAAACCTGGGTTTCAAACACATTGGGAAAAAGACTCAACAGCACAGCTTTCAGTACCTTTACAGAACTATAAATGAGATGAACAACTTCAAACAGGGATTTGGAAAGGACTGAAATTATGCCAGTGAGGATACATGTTTGATTTCAAGATCTTAGGGAGTATCTGGTTGCACAGCTAACTCCAACCGAAATAAAATGGGAAGCTTTGATTAAATAAGACTCACTACCTGAGAAAATTGATTGTAGTTAAATACTCTAAAATACTGCCTGCAAAATAGAATATCTATATTTTATATTGACTAGGTTATTTTGCAATCTATAGACATAAATAAGCAAGCTGGAGAATGATTCATGTGACCTATCTAATGTCTTAAGAGAAAGACAAAGTTTTAGCACATTATTTGGAAACAAATATCTAAAATTCCTACATAATCTGTGATATGGGGCAAATTACCTGTAACCTTAGTTTTTCTCCATTAAGATATAGCACACATCACTATTGGCCAGTTAGTACTTTTGTAAAATGTGCTATGTATTACTATTGTACCATTAAATACTGTAACAAAATGTGGGTTTATTTTTAGGATAAGCTGTTAAAACTCTTTTTACTATTACCTTGGATTTATGTATTTCCTGTTTACTCTACTCAATGCCTTTTGTATGGTCTTTTGTAGAAAATGTTTAACTTACGAAATTATTCATCTATAATGCCAGTGTCCGTGACCTGAATAAGAAAGATGAATTTATGATTGAAATAGTCAGACCACCCCTTATTTCCCACACCTCAGATCTGTTCATTACAAAGTATGTTTTTCACATGTGCAGCTCCAAAAACTATCCTAATTAAATTAAACGATACTAGGCTCCTAACTCAGATTTTGTAATTTACTATTATTACTAATAGGTACTTTTCGGAAAAACAAATGTTTTCTCAACTTACTTAGTTCTCACAAAGTTATTTGTGATTATACTTACACATATGGGTACATAAATATTTATTATGGATTCTGAAATTTTGAATATAACTGTCTGAGAAGAGTTACAAAGTAAATGGCTTATCATATTCAAGGTTAGCTAATTAATTTAAAAGGAAATGTTATGGTTTATCTTCTTTGACTGCAACTGTACTGTATCCAGTGTTGCATAAAAACCCCTGACGATGCTGGCTGTAAAAGTTAAGATGTTATTGAACATCCACATTTTTCCACTCAGTGAACTGTTAAAACTCAAAGAACTGGTAAAGATAGAATAGCAATCAACCACTAAGCATTATGGCATCACATACCCTTTTGCAATTTCAGATAAAAACAATATCAGCTTCAGAGAAAATCATGCTTAGTTCCTCAATGCCCTGTGCTTCTGTTATCATAGCTGCAGCTATGATTAAAGGCTGCTGTTTTGGAATTGTATGGCAGCGGAATCGCTCTGGTTTTTACGTTTTGTCTGTAATGGAACTATTAGAAACACTTCATTGTATATGGCTCAATTTTCGTGTCAACACCAAAATAAAGTGAAATTAAATTAATTCCCAATTAAGCATTAAAAAGATTGGTAGATGGAACACTTCTGAAAAACACCTTTTAAGAAAACAGTTCCACTAAGGTTATAAATTTATAAATTCCTTATCTATAAATTCCTTATTTAACTAGTTTACTCAAAATATAATTATATAGATATTAAATATTTATTTAAACTAAGTACTATTTCAGAACTGAAAATATAATTTCTTTTCTTTTCTACAAAGCTAAATTATTACTACATTCTTTTTCTTCAGTGGGAGACAGTTTGGTTAATGTTTAAAATTACATATAGATTAAACATTGCAGCTATTCTATATTTTTGTGCATGACTTCTGACCTTGAAGGAGAAATTTACCATTATAAAGAAAATAGATGTAATTGATATTTCTCCAAAGACTGTTCATTAGAAATACTTTTTTTCACTGTATTTAAATACTTGTATGTGCATCTAATTTTCTGAAGGAGAAAATAGTAAAAATGGCAGAAAAAATTTGTTGGTTTTTTTTTTTTTTCAGTAAAGCCAGAAGTATTTGCATCATATGCAACCATGTAGGCCTTTGTAGTCTTCATACTGAACATAAGCCAGTTAGTAGGATTTTATTTTTAAATTATATTTGACAAGATGTTGTGTATTCAGAATGTGTGTTTATACAGATTATGCCAGAATGACACTTTTAAATATTAATTAGCTGTTCAAACATGTTGTATATCAAAACACATCTGGTCTATGGCAAAATGTGAAAAGAAATGGCACATCAGCTTTTAAGATAGGTTGATAGGGTCACATAGATCAGCTTGTTCCTATCTCCACTCAGGGAGTTTCATCAGCATCTCACTTTTTCTGACACAATTTGCATTTTAGAAGGTATTATAACGTATGCTGTCATACCAAAATTTTCTCAATAAATAATTCTTTTCTGAGTGGTGGAATAGAACTTATGGACTGGAATATCTGGAACTTGTTTATCCCTGTCCTTGTTTTCCTGCAAGGAAAAGCTGACATCCTTGTTAGTCTGACAGTTCTCAAGCTACAGACTACACCGACATATGGGGTCTTTCTGTTTAAGTCATGCCATTAGACAGCCAGCAATGTTTGGCTGAAGGGGCAATACTGAAGTGTAGAAACAGAAGTCCTCATAGTTCAGCTGGATAAACTAAGTGTTCCCATGGGAGAAGGATAAGTTGTGATTTCGTTCCTGTTCTCACGATGACTTCTTTGTCAAAAAACTCCCTAATGCTGCATGTAAAAGCACACATAGACACCTTTGTTGAAGACGAGATGAACCACACACCCATTGTCTGAAAGGTTAGTCTTGGACTAAATTTTACATAAACATGTTTTCAATTTAAGCTCATGATATTTCAGTCCCTTAGAGACAAAACAGTTCCCGTAATCCTTTCCCTTCCTTAGGTCTTAGGAAGTTTCATGACAGGTAAAACTTTTAAGTGAAGTCAGATATTCATGTAAAGTGGATTTGCTATTTTGCAGTGATATTTCAGCTCTGGAAATCCTAAAACATGAAACTGGGAATTGTATGAAACATAGGTAAAGGCATATCTGAGACGGGACTGCTACTAAGGAAATACCTTTGAGAAAAGTGGTAAATTATCATGCATTTTTTGAAGTAATATCCTCCAAGATGATATGTTACTAGCAGATATATTTCAAATTCCTTTATTATCTAAGAATCAAAATGTTTCTTTTTAATTGAGATTATTTAATATGCAATGCTAAGGAATTACTATGAATTAATACAAATTATTCTGAACATTCATGGAGATTATACCAATTTCCTTGTAGTAATAGCTGGAAACAGAGACAGCAAGAGTGCTAGTGGCAAAAAAACAAAAATGAAAGAACAATGGTTTCCTTTACAAGTACAGCAATGATAGCTTATACCAGAAAAGCTTCAGAATCTGATAGCTAATTTGCAACTACATTACTACCCTGTTGAACATTAGAAAACAAATGTTTTTAATTAATCAATCTTTCATCTGATTATAGTAAATTTTTCTATATAATGTTAAGGTTTGTGCCAAAACTTTATTGAATACAATTTGTGTTATCACTTAAATGTATTTTTGTGCTTCTTGAGTGCATTAAATTTCTGCACTGATGGGCAACTTTTATAATTTTTTCTGTTTGTAAAAGATGAACAATGATGCCTTGAAGAACAACCCGAAGTTTGCACTGGTTTCTGTGCAATGTCCTTCCACAAATCTGTAAAAACATTTCACATATGCTTTGAAACAAATGGTTACCTACCTAAAGAAATAATTTCCAAAACCTTTGAAAATGCTGTTCTGAATGCAGTTCTTTCATTATACCTTCCTTTCTTTTTTCTTTCGTATTCAAATTCACTTTTAAATTAATTCTAAGAAAGATTAGCCAGAAACCATGTTTTCTCGAAGTTCAGTTATCGGTCAAATAATTGATTATGTTGTGCCACAAGTAGAGCTTCAGGTTGTGGACATTTACAATGAAGTAATTAATGTAGGGCCTTCATTGAGTTGTCCCAAGATAATCAGGTAGGGCCCACACAGAGTGTCCGTGTGTGGGCAACTGAACTGAGTTCTGGGTATCCACTGACCGTATCAGTTATAACACCTAACACACCTGTAAAGAGTTACGACGTGATTCAGTTTTACAGTGTTTAATGCACTTTGAAATTCAGTGGAGTTTCTTGGAGTCTCTCCTTCTGTTGGTCCAGAAGTACACAGATCTCTTTTAAGAATTCTGCAATATACACCAACACCAGTGGAGGTTTTGGATACTCCTGGCTTCTCAAATGACACTTGGTGCTTTTGTCTACGTATAAGTAAGGTTTATAAACTTTTAACAAAGTCAGTGGAGACCAAGGGCTTAGTCCACTCTCCAGCTTGAAGTGGGATTTGCTGCTAAAACCAGTGTTACAGCCTAAATTTTTAAGCCTACTCCTGCTTGTTAACTTTTCTATAAAAATTCAGTCTATGCAGTGAACAAGTGGTAAATCTGATGTTTTATCCTTGGGGCAGCAACCTCCCTACAAGCATGCATTTTTATTTTATTTTCTTAGAGGTTTCTGTAGCCTTCCACCATCACGTGCCTGAACCTTTAGTTGATGTTAGAGGCTAAGAGGAGACTTCGGCAGCTCTGAGCAGGCTGTTGACCATTGGATATTTCACATTATCTGTATGTCATTCAGAGAAAGCACGATTAAAAAACCTACCAACCTCAGCCATGTGGATAGGAAAGGCCTCACGTAAGTAAGATGCACACTATTAACTTATATTTTTCTTCTTTGGGCCTACCTTTCTGCAAAGACTAATTTTTTTCCTTTAGTATTTAACCTCATTGTTCTTTCTGTTTCTGGAATGTACTGCCCTGAGTAGTGAAAAATATTAGTATTGTATCTAAAAGATACAATTTTTTTTTTTTTTTTGAGGAGGTATAACATAATCATACAAATCCTTCTTGTGGTAAGAATTAAAGAGATGTTTGGAACAATAGTAATTTCTCAGTTAGGTGAAATATCTGAGCACTGATAATGACAAATGAATTAGTTACTCAATAGCCCAGTAGTATTATTGACTGTATATATCTTGTGACACTTATGCTTACAAATAGAAAATAATATTCAGACTAAAATCACAATTATCATAATATAATAAGTTATATTTGAGGAAGTTTATGTCTGATTATGAAAAAATCGAACACACTGCAGTAAGTTTAGTATAAGTGCTACTTATAATTTTGGTACTATACAGAGCTGCTTTAGTTCAGTAGTCACTGTTCTCAGTGACAGTAAATCAATCCTTGTACTTTTTTGAAAACTGATATAGAGACAGTATTTTTACTGTCTCCTTTTTTTCAGTGTGAAAAAAATCTCATTTTTAAAGAGTAAGTTATTCTTAGGACACTGCAAATTTCATTTACGGTATTACACTCAGATGATTCATATGGTATTTTCTGCTTATATTAACTAAATGTTTTGAAATGGGTGTTCCTGGTGAGAAAAGTGAAAGAAAAACCCATTTATACTACCAGACAGGAATTCAGAGCTCATTTCACTGCTAAGAAACTGAAGAACACCATGAGGTATTTTTAAGATATTTGTATTTTTTAATTTTCCCACAAGGAATAATATTTTGAGGGCAGGTAGTAACATTAAAAGGTTTTTTTTGGCTCTTAATATGGTGAATGTTCCAAAACCAGTCTAGATGCTTCTTGGACAAAAATATGTAATATTCCTTATTATTTGCCACTTATTTTAGGATTAATGATTTGTTGTTTGGGTTCTGGCCCCCCCCCCCCCAATGCTTGGATTGAAGAATTATGGTTGAAATGTATATTTTTTCTTCTTGCTTTTTTTTTTCTACTCGAGGAACTAACCTGCAGTATATCACAGCTGTCATTATAATGAGAGAAAACATCATGATGCAGCAGAACTTAGTCAATTCAATTATATAGAAGATGCAGTGAAATTATTTTTGATAGAAATGCACCTGCTGAGGCTGCCTGCTAGCTTAGTTCACAATTAGATACTGTGTAAAAGTTATTAAAAAGTTCAATTAGAAAATTTATGTCTCAGGTGTGGGAGAGGAATATTTCCCTGAAAGAAGGGTCAAAACTCCGGAGAAATGTTTATTTCAAAAGTAAAGGTAGATTATGCAGCCTTGTCCTAGTGAAGGTAAAGACACACACCATCTTTAAAAAAAAAATTCAAACATCTGAAAGATTTTATAGAAAGATGGGATCAAGCCACCAGCGAACTCTGCAGCCTTGATCCACAGGCCTAAGACCAATTAAAAAAATATGAAGATTTCTTAAAAATAAAGCCAAATCAGTTCAAATATCAGAGTCTCCCTAATGAGCGCTCTACTGATGTTGGATTTAATTGGTAGAAATAACTCCGTAAAAAAAGGCAAAAGAAGCTTACTATAGAAAATGCCCCAGAAAAATGTGTGAAGGAATAATCTGCCTTCTGTGGAGAGCCATACATTGTATTTTGGAGAAAACCTCTCCAGCACAGTACTACCAGGACAAATAATATATTTCACTGTGTGTATGACCTTCTCTGTTCCTGGTTGGTTGTGTCCCATCCAGCAACTGAGGTATCAGCTTATTGTGCTAACACGAAGCAATAGCATTTCCTAAAAATATTCATACTCAGAATCAGTTATCACATGGTGCCTATTCACTTTCCTAAGAAGGTAATAAATCAGTTCTGGAGCTTAGATCTTCCTGACTGTTAGACTCATAACTGTGATTTTTTTTTTTTTTAGAGCTTATTTTGCTTACTAGTGATGATAGCTTTGGGCCATTTTTCTCATAAATGAGAGTGATTGCCATAGTAATATGACAATTTTGTGCAGTTCATATTTTGAGTTTAAGAACTGCTTGATTGTTTTAACCACTGCTTCATAAAACTGCCCTTTTGTATTGTTCCATCTATAAAGATTTTGCTTCATTAGTGGTTCTCAGCAGTGTGAAAAAGGTACACAAACCATTTTCTCTAGCACGATATTGTCAACTGCATGTTTTAAGTTAGTTTGCATATTGTAACTGTAAAAAAAATTATTTGTACCCTTGGGAGTTAAGTTTTCAAGAGCATTTGTCCATGAAGGATATATCAGGAAAAGAGTGATGTCTTCTTAGTGCTGAGGAATGACAATTCACTTCTTAAAGCTGGACACCAGATGGCCAGCATGTCATTGATATTATTCCTCTATAGAAACATCTATAAATATCTAGTAAAAATACATGCACAAGGCTCTTCAGTAACTCCCCAAAATTATTATATCAACAACAAAAGGAGCTTCTCATGGAAAACATTCTAAATGACCTCTTTATCAAGTATATTGATCAAATGAATTAAAATATATACATATAAATTAAACTATTTTAGGTATACATTTAGAAAACATATTCTTTGTAGGTTGTTTACATAAGAATTATTTCAATGTGATACCTTAAAGAAGGAACCTGATAACTCATATTTATATGTTGTCTGCAGAAACCATAGACTCCTGTGGTATGTAGAGAAGTCAAGAAATTTAAAAAAACCCCTAAGATTCTTGGGTTCCTTTATTTAGAGAATCTGACTTTGAGTATGTGAGTGGAAGATTGAGTCTAGGTTCATAAACTCTGTTCTGAATGGCTTCCCAGAATAATTTTGATTCCATTTCAAATCAAACATGGCAAGTATTTGAACCCCGGTGGGTTTTTTTAATATTTTTTTCCAGCTGTTGGCACAAAGTGATGCTATTCTTGCAAAAACTAATGAACTTTTGAGATATTTGTCTTTGGGGGCTGCAGTTATATAAGAAAGTATGATTTTAGGCATCTGAGAGTGCCTCTCTGACACGTGATAGGTTTCAGCCAACAGCTGACATTTACAGTTAATTAATATCTGCAAAACATCATGGTGGCCCATTTTATCAAATATTTTTATTTGTAATCAAAATTGAAAACTATCAATTTTCTGCTTAGCTTAACATTCTTTACTGTTGTTTTGTAACCAATATAAAGGTGTACATAATTGAAAAGAAGGTTCAGTAATGCTAATAGTAGGCATTTTCCATATGAAAAAAAGAAAAAAAAAGGCATTTCTGTTTGTGTATCATAGAACCCTTTAGGTTGAAAAAGACCCTTAAGGTCATCGAGTCCAACCATTAAATTAACACGGCCAAGTTCACCACTAGTCCATGTCCCTGAGTGCCTCATCTACCTGTTTTAAATACCCCTAGAGATGGTGACTCAAATACTTCCCTGGTCAGCTGTTCACATGTTTGACAACCCTTTTGGTGAAAATGTTTTTCCTAATACCCAAACTAAACCTCCCTTGGTGCAACTGGAGGACATTTCCTGTATTCATCCTGTATTATGTATATGGAAGAAATTTGTGTAATTATTTGTGCACATACATAGTTCAAAATTATTCCTTCAAAATAATGGAGTCTCAGACTGTCCAGTGAAAATAACTATGTAAATACTGTTAATGATTATATCATAATTTGTTTAATAACATGAATAAATCAATTAAATTTCATGGCTTTTCATAGCACAATATATGCCCTTGTATTCATTAATAATTAATGTAAGCAACAACAACAACAATGGCAAAAGGAACAAATAAACCCATAATAGATGTTGGTTAACTCCAGAAAAGGTTAAGAACATCAAATTTTCAAATATCATGACCTGACTTTAATGACCCAGTAATAGGCTGACATTTGCAGTACCATTTTTATGTAATAACACATCACATGCAAAGATCAGCAAGTGCAATGTAACTGCTTATCTCAAAGGAGAAAAATAAATAATAATGGTACAAGGGAGGTTAATAACAGGTACAGGTCCAGTCTGGCTTTTATCAGTCTCTTTAGAAAATGATCTGGGAATTGCTGTCAACTTGATTGGAAAACAGAGAGGAGAAATAGATACATGTGGGAGACATCAGTCAGAGTGGAGAAGACTGGTCTGTGTGAAGGTTGTTTGCAAGGTTACCTGCTCTGATGCAATGGAAAGCTGGAATTTGCATCTCAAAGCTTTGTTCCTTTCTCAACGTCACATAAATTGTCCACCCTGGGGTTTTAATTTCACAGATGTCTAAGCTCATTTAGAAATTAAAGTGCAATAATCTGTGATCCACACTGTATCTCATCATTCTGATTTTTCCCCACAAATGCTACATAGTGATTGTTTTGTTTACACATCAAAATTGTACTCAAAGTTAGGGGTTTTTTTTGGCTTAGTACATCTGTGCATTTATGTGAAGGTTAGAACATTGTCTGTTTTTTCTCTAAGGTTTCTGTTTTATTTTTGTGTGTGAAAATCTCATTTATTTATTTATTCCTAAAATCTGTGGTCTTTTATAATCCCCAGTCAATATAGCTGGATGACAGATGCTTTGTAAAGATTTTAATCATCTCCCCTTTTTTGTTAACAGAGATACAATCCTGTAAGGTACTGCTCTCACTGAAAAAAAAAAAAAAAAAAATCCATTTTACTGTTCAAGAGGCTTTTGAATAGTTTAATTGTAGTGTGAATGTTACTAAAATAGAGTATTATTGATTTACTAGATTAAATTATTTGACTAATTTTAGTTGTACATTGTGTGTTTAGATTTAAAAAAAAAAGTGTACACTTGCTCTTTCCAGATCATGATTGGCAGGACTGAAGATAGAAACAAGCAAGCAATTCATCAGCAAAACTTGAGCCAAGGTGAGCATGTAAGAATGTGGTTGCAACTTCCCCACACTAGGGTCATAATTAGAAAATTCAAACCCAAAAAGAAATATTTATGCTGTGTTCATGGGTGTCTCAGCTCCAAAAAGTCCAAGAAAATAAATATGTTCTGGAAATTTCCTTTGCAAGTTTCTTGATTTTGCTGTTGTGGATTAAATGCAACAATCCTGAAGCTACAGAAACTGTCCTGCCAAAGAGGTGCTCTGCTACCTCAAAGTGCGTCTTGAGTTTGAACAACCTTCTCTCTTGCTGTAGCAAGCAAGACTTCATGGAGCAGGCATGACCTCTCGAGTAACCTGTTCTGCCATTCAAACTTCATAACATGAAATTACATCCCAAAACCATAATACACATTGTGGAAATCAATTGGCACGCTTCACTTTCTGAAGGGCATGTGTTATGGGTTCCTGTATTGTAGTGTTTCGCCAACACACCTGATACAAATCCCACTCCAGGCAAATCACTAATGTTTTTCTAGACAGCAAAGGCCCTTTACATGATTTTATATAGTCTTAAAAATAGTAGAAAACCAAAAATTCCACCATTGTCTATAAGCAATCCCATTAAACTGGGTTTGTTTGAATTAATTTCCGTTTTCTTCTCCTGTCTATATTATTTGTTAATGGCTGGCCAAACAATATTATTAGATCAACAGAATTACCTTAAAATACAATACTGATTCAGAGCAACAGTGAGAATCATCACATTTGCTGTTGATTTACAGTTAAATAACAAAAGATATTGAAGGGGTGAAAAAGAAAAAGGGTTGTTCTGACTGAAATTTTTATAGCATTGTTATTACTATTCTTGTGCACCTGCAAATATAGTTTGCTTAATAAAACCTTTCCTTCAAAAAGAGCAATCTGCATTAATTACACATCTTACAGTATGATTATCATAAAATACATCCTACTAGAGGCAAATTGCCCCCATGTCAGCTTATTCAGACACCACATGATTTCCCCACTATCAAGACCTGCAAGTTCTGCAGTTTCAATCTCTACAGCATAGCTACAGGCAGGCTAAGAGACTAAAGACAGAAGTGCTCCTATACTTTTTGTGGTCCGTTTTCAAAGCAGTATCTAACTACCACGGAGAGTGTTATTCATCTCACTTAACTGCAGTCATCTGTACCTGATCTAATTACCCTTGAATATCTTAGTTAAGGAAAGAAATAGGCATTTCTAGGGCACATCTTGTTCTAATATAGGCACATAGGGCTGAACTGAGTTGCGTAAATTCAATGTTTTAAAGTCATTTGAGATGCTTTAAAACATGCAAAGCTTGGGGATTGGCAGATGTTTGAAACTGCTTTCCTGACACTTGGAAAAATCCAGATATTATAGGTTCTGCAATAGATTTTTTTCCCTGCTGGCTCATCAGCGGAAGGCCACATGGGATATCCTAGATCACCTCTGATGTCACTAGACGTATTTGGGCAATTTGAGTCCCTAGAATTGAGGTGAATCATTTCCTAGATGAGCCCATTTCTTTTTGTCTGTGGAAGGAGCCTTTGGAGTTAGCTTGCATGTATATTTGATCGGATGAATCATCATTCACAGTGGCAAGATGACCTTTCTTAATACTGTTGGACTTGATGTTAACCTGGGTTATGTAACTCCCCAGATATAGGCCTTGTATTCCTTAGAGTTACCTTTGCATTTCTCCCTGAAATTTCAGCTGGACTGTAGGAGTACTATTGTCTGAACTACAATGGGAATCTGATGAGAACCATGTACTAGAAAACTTCTGTAGCTATAAAGTTGTCATGTGGCTGTTGAACAGGATAATGACAGGACAGAGCTAGAAAATAATAACTTTATTCAATGTTAAAAAAAAAAAAAAATCATGAGTCCCCAACCTGATAATAACTGCATTAAAGACTTAATTCTGAAAACCTTAGGTTTCCTTGACTGTAATGGGAGCTGGAAGACTTCTCAGAGCACAGTATTGTATTGAAAAGGCTTTTAATAAATATTACAGTAACAGCTCCTGCAAGATGTAGTGCTCTGAAATGCTAGTGGAACAAGGGAAAGAAGAGGGTCTCTTGGAGCTATGTGAAATGAGCTTAAATGAGCACAGGATCCTCCTACAAACTCAAGGATCGTTCTTCTATTTTCTTCCAAAAGATTTATTGCATTTGGAGACAGGAGGTTCTGCAGGCATTAATGAAATATTGACTAGGCTTTTTGTGTACTTTGGGTTTTTCATTTATACTGAATATAACAGTGAAATCTACAGTAAATTGAGTGATGTAAAAATAGAAAGATGGGATTACATGTATAGAAGAGTACTGTGAATGTGCTTCCATTCTCAGTGATTTCAGCAACAACTGGATAAAGATACAACACAGAATATATGTATTTATATATTTTATGTAGTAAATGAAAAAGCAGAAATGGCTGTGACAGAAACATACGTGCTATGGCACGGAGATTAAAACACATGCATTCAATTGATATAACTGATGGCTGAAGGAAGAATTCACTTGGCTGCTTATGGAGCAGAATCATGATTGTTTGTCATTTTCCTGAAGAGTTACTGAAACAAATGTAAAAGAAAATTCCTTTGAAAACAGAAATACACACACAATTACGTGAATATATATAGATATATGTTGTATGTATATGTGCTTTGAGACTAGATTGCAAAGATACGACTTGTCTATGTCTGCAATATAATATTGAAGACTTTCTCTTTAAAGGGAAGCATTCCCCTTATCAATGTATGTGTATGTACAGTGCAGATACATTCCCCTGTATATAGAGTGTATGTACATGTATCAGCTCTTGTCCTCACACACAAGAACACACATAGATCCCAACAGCATGACAAGTTTTTCCCAGTTTGTGAACAATTGTTCTTTTTTAGTAAGGAAAAGAGGTATTGAAGGTGTTAATTATAAGTATCTCCATACTTCCTTATGTTTTAATTCTTCCCAGTCTCCAGTTTCAAATGGACAAAGAGCATAAAAACTTTCTCCAAGTATATTATGCAAGTTGGCAATAT
This sequence comes from Rhynochetos jubatus, assembly GCA_027574665.1. Classification (NCBI taxonomy): domain Eukaryota; kingdom Metazoa; phylum Chordata; class Aves; order Eurypygiformes; family Rhynochetidae; genus Rhynochetos; species Rhynochetos jubatus. The sequence goes on along the minus strand of CM050649.1, from coordinate 82,433,569 downwards.
TCCCTTTTATTTTCACACACTGTAATAGAGTTCTCTGCAAAGATAGATTTTAAACCATGCCTATCAGCACTTCAAAGACATCTATTGCATGGTAGACTTAAGTTTAGCTTAATCAATGTTTGTTGTAATGAAAATCTCTTGACAGAAGTTGATATGCTTAGAAATCAGTCTCTGATGCTTCATTATGTATTCACAGAAAGGTGAAATTTGTGGTCATTATCCACATCTCTGAAATGTGTCTCATTGGATTAACAGCTATAATTAGCATTCACCGTTATGAAAGTCAGCTTAATACTACTATTTTTTCTACCACAGATAATATTCTTATTGTAAATAATATCTTATTCCATGAGCAAAAATAATAATAACAAAATACTATTATTATGCAGAATAGCATTTACTGTACTTAATTTATCACTGATTTAAAAATCCAGGCTTATGTATCAGTCTGAGAGCTTTCGATGATATAAATTAACTGTATATATAGACACACATATGTTCCCTAATACCGCTCCTAAAGTGTTAGGGAAACAATTTCAAAGAGCCACTTACTGTGCCAAAGAGACACCACAAGTAGGGACAATCACAGTAAATTTCCGTAACAAAATTTAGAAGAGTGCATTTCATATTGTTTTAATAACAAAAGAAACTCCACACCTCATAAACTACTACACATGACTACTGAAGAGCATAGGCCAAATGTCGACGCAATGCATCCAAAAAATGATGTCACATCACGTTAGATCACTATGCTGCAGATTCAGTGTTATTGAATCACGTGTCTAGTAAAGACAATTTGAAGGTATTTATCTATAATTTTGGGGATCTATATATACATATGCAAATTTGGATTTTGCTTGGTTTGCTTTAGTTTTAGAACCTGGAAGTTTCTTGCTTAACTGAAAAAGTTTAATAAGATTCCCAACAGACATACAGTGCTGTCGTATAACCGCTCAGTTGAGAAGGTCACTGATGGAGTAGCAGCTCAGTTTTGTGTTGCAGTGTTAGCTATAAAGTTTCACAGTCTCTACTCATTATTTCTGTTATTACGCTAAATGAATTCAAACTTTAAGCCAGGGCTCTGTCACTTTACTGTCCATGATATTAAAATGCTAGCATGGGGATGGCACAATTTTGGTCTGAAACAATCAATCCTCTGGGCATGCTTTGCACGTTAGCACAAATAGAGGGTAAGTCTGCACAGGCCATCTGCATGTAAGCATTTCTGGGAGAAGGGAGGAGAATTTCACTGTGTGTAGGTGAGCTGTGCCATGCCTGCTGTAATCAGAACTAGTCTCTGTCTATTTACTCCCAAATGTATAAGTGGAAAATCAGTTAGGGACACTGGGAGCAGTCAAAGGCTGCCTCATATCCCACTCATAATGCATTGGTTTTGTAAAGCAAGTTTGCATCCACCAGTTGTAGTGGGAGATTGTACCAGAATTATTTTTTTTTTTTTTTTGCTTTGCTAGAAGCATTTGATTCCTAAAATTATGGTCAGTTACTAATTAGCTGTTCTTGTAAGAAAACTGTTTTGTAGCTTAACTAGATTTTTGTCTTTGTTTTTATCCACTAGATATGCTTATAGAAAACGATGTTTTAGATCAGCCTGTCTTTTACCTGACTAAAGAAGTCAAACTCTTTATATCTCTTTACATAAAAATATCTTTAATTTCCTCCTCAGTGAAGCATCTTATCTGTACTAAGACCAATCTGTAGTAATAATTTTTATGTTTGTTTTTATGTTTCTACATGTGTTTTACAGAAACGCTGTGGAATCATATTAAACATACATGTAACACATCCAGAATAATGCCTTCTATTCTCCACCTTCGCCTTATCCTGATGGTTCATAGTCATCTTGCAGTTGGCTAATACATGCAATATTTCTTTATTGTTTCTTTGCAATTGCTAAGTATTTCAGTCAGTCTATACTATTGATGATTTTCATCCAAATACTGTTATTCAGTCACCAGAAACTTCGTTATTCCTGTGAGATATTCCAATCCTTCTGTGTAGTGATGAGAATGATTAAATGACCTTGACGCAAAAACCAGGCCTGTACTCATGAGATCTGCTGATGACCAAGATGTTTAATGTCTTCAGTCCTAAGAATGACTGCTGAGAAACTTCACCAAACACTTCCCTATGGGCAAAGTTTGCACTCATATGGTACCCAGTTGTCTTCTTGATGTGTTATCTCCTTGTTTAGATAGATCAGATGAAAATAAGGAAATTGATAGGTACTCATTTTACCAATAAGCTACTGACAATGGATTTTTAATTAAATCTAGCAATATAATGAGAATTTGAGGCTATAGTAAAGAAATACTTTAAAGAACATTAGACAGCATCACAGCTTCATTTTATCACAGATAGGAAGTGAAAACACAGGGAAGTGCGAGTGCTGCATGTACATGTTTCTACCTCTGTTGTTCAAGTATAAGAGAGAACCAGAAGTTCAGATACACAGCACTTACTTGATATCACAGATATGTTGTTCCTCTATTAAGCTTACAAAGGGTTAGTGTCAGCTATACTCCTTTCAATGTGAAAAAGAATTTCTTGTCTTTTTCAGGGTTCCCATCAAAACACGTTTATATGCAAATTATGTGCTGGCGATGCTTCATAAACCTTTGAACTTTCTGATTCACATTGGACATTTTACCAAAGTGTTTCCTTAAAAAAAGGTGAATTACACCTATCATGGTACTTCTAGATTAATCTCTCTATTGAGGTACTTCTTTAATAAAAACTCTATTAGAACAGTTTTTTCTGTAGACTTTCCTCTTCTAGCAGATCTCATTCCTAACATAAAATCATAATATTGTACAAACAAGTAAGAGCCGTTTGTTTATTTGCTTAAAATACTTCAGCTTGGCCCTTTTTTTACCAGCAAAATAAATGTCAGAGGATTTGTCACTTGCCACAGGAGACATCACAGGATTTTGGCGTATCATTTAGTTCGGTGGGCATCCTGCTATTTAGCTTTTTTTAATACACCCTGTAGTGTTCTGTTTGCTAGTCAGATACCCCTCCATTGCACTGTGGTTTTGTCTAGAAATGTATTGATCTCTGTGTAATGTAATATTCAACATATAAGGATATATCTTTAATATTAAGTCAGCACCAAAAAAAAGAAACAAAACATCTTGAAAGAGTAAACCTTTAAGAAGCAGCTACGAAATAGCATATTTGGCACTGTGTTTATCACTTTAGCTCAAAATCTAAATATGCCCGAGCTCTGTGAACAGGAAAGATTTGTGGAGTGCTTAATCGTACTGAATTGGGAAATACTACTCTCTCCTTTCTCTGTAAGGCATTTCTGGAACCCCAGTGTGCATCTAGGTGCATTTAGATTGTGCATTAAAGCTACCATATGGAAAAACTCAGCTCTCATGATCTCTGTGAACAGCCTGTGTTACTCATCTCATTAGAAGAAAACAACTCCAAGATGGCCTAGTTGTGAAAACACTGGTGTTCCAAGACCAAGCACAAAAGATTAGTTTTAGATTATTTTTTTAGGAACAGTATAAGGAGTTTCTGAATTTCAGTGCCTGATTCTTGCTATCACGTTTCTAATTTTAATGACTTCATCCGTGACCGTAGTCTAAAAAGTAAGGTTAGGTTTTGTATTTTCTGTCATTTGGAACTCATTATTATAATACACTAGATAATTAAATGACCATGTCATATAACAGTTTCTTATTGCACCTTATACCTGTGTTCAGCTAAAATAACTATCTGGAAATACATTCATTGTATACTTACATTAATCTCAGTACAGTAGCCATATGACAAAGCAATCCTTGTGTAAATCTGTATGTTATTATTAATTTTCAGAGTTCAGAAGAGTGTCTCTTAAGACAGATTTGTGGTTTTTTTCTGTCTTTAGGAATGCTTCCATGATGATTTTGTTTTCTATCAAATGTTATTTATTTCATATACCCATGTAAGTATCCTGCAACTTAATGTCATGAAAAATATTATCTGCCCTTATCGGTTATTTCTAAATGACTGTTTAGTAGTGATGACTGTATGATTTCACATTCTTCCAGTACTGCTTTAGGAGCTGCAGAAATTATACTTCAGTCAGGCACTGTTGGCTATTGAAGACACTTGACCTGTTTGCCTTCAAAGCATCATTGAACTTGGAAATCAGTGAACTCCTAAACCGGTGCATGATAAGAATATATTCATTTTGCATTCTATGTACAGCTTATTCATTAAAGTCTATGAAGACTTTTTTTTCTACTAAATTGTACAGTGACATTTACAGAAAACATGAATTGAATGTCCTCTTTTTTTTTTTTTTTTTTTGTTTTTAATCCTGGCATGTCTTTTAATGTTGCCTTCTGGCACAGAACAAGTTATGGTGAAATTGACTTTCCATCAGCTTAATAAATATTAATGTATTGGATGCAACCAAGCATCACTCTACATGATCCATCTTTAAAGTCATTTTGAGGAAGGTCACAATTTATTTATTGTTCCTTCATCCCTTCATCTTTGGAGGGGAATCATTGTATAAACATAGAGCACATTCATGAATTGACAAAAATACATGGGTTCTCTGTTTACAAGTTTAAACTGGTAAAATCCATAAAGATGCCAGCAACATAGTGAGGCAATATTTTTTTTTATTTTCTCTAGTTACTGATACTTTTTAATGTTTTTTTCAGCATGGAATGATTCAATTCTGTTAAATGAGTCTATGGAGACATCTAATGATGTGCTTATTTGAGTGCATTCTTAAACAATTTTATTTAATATCTGTAGTTTTACCCCAATGTAAAAATGGTCTGAAATCTAACTTGGATCAACATTATTCAGTTGTCAATATACTAATACTTTCAAGATGGACACACTACAAATTCTTAACATTCTGGAACAGTTTCAGAAACAAAATCTTTATTAGGCCTTCAAACTGAATGCCAGCCAAATATATTCCAGGTTTCAAGAGGCAAGGTTCATTCCCCTTTGCACTACCTCTAGATCTGATGATAGTGTAAACGATAGAATAAGAAGAACTATGACAGAAGGCATTTGAGATATGCTTTGTAATTTACTTTTTCAAGTGCCTTCATTAATCCATATCAGAATTAATAAAAATCAAATTAATCCAGAGAGACAGAAACAAACTTCAAACTGGAATATAACTGCACTGTTGCCTTTGGCTGGTAGCCTTTAAATAATATTTCCTACAAGCTTCTATTAAAAATGACCATTATAGTTTATGTTTCACATTTTTACTCAATCATAGAGGATCAGTATTCCAGGGTAAATGCGAACATATGTAAAACTGTTTGAGAGGGATGAAAAATCTGGTTTGTCCTTGCTGAGATGAGTTCAGCTATTTGGATTAATTTACTAGTTTTGGACAAAGAATTAGAAATTGTGTTACCATCTTTCCACAGAAAACATGACAATATTCCTTCTTATTTTCTGTACTCTGAATGCAGTAATCTCACTTATCTAGTTTCCAATCCAGCTCAGTTTTCAGGTGCAGCTCAGTTTATCATAAAATACTTGTTAATGGGCCACTGTTATTGCCCAGTCAACAAGAAGCTTATTGAAAAGTGTGTTGCAAGAGAAAACAGTTTTCAAGTAAAACTTGTTTTCTTTCTACAGAGTTCTGTAAGACAAATTGAAACATTTTTTCATAACTTTCAGAACATTGTAGAATATTTTCATTTAGAATTTTCAAGATTTTTTTGAACTACCTTTTCAGTAGAGTAATTAATATTGAAAATCTTCTTTAAAAAATATTCCTTGAAGTCTCATTTTATAAGCAAACCCAACCTTCCTACAATTTAGATATGCATTATCACCACTGCAGGAATAGCCTGGGAATAGCCTTTGGCAACTACCTTCAAAAGAATCATTTACACTCTATCTGGGTGTCACATCGCCATCTTTGAATGATATGTACCTACTCTGGGCCAAAGGCAAAGAGACAGAAGATTTCTTTCACCCATACATGCAAACTAGAAGGGTTCAGAAGCTGCAGAGTAGCCTGTGCCTTTGGAAGTTGTTAGAATAATATTAACAATTCCCAGCACAAAACAGTGAGCTGCCAAAACTAGTTTATTAGAAATTGTGAGGAGGGTGACAGGAGTGTTTGCAGCTCCTCCACAGGGACCTGAGTTAGCAAATCACCCTTATTCCTTGCCTTGGTGTAAGCATTTGAGCCCTTTCTAGAAGGAGGACAATATTTTATTTTAAAACACTCTCAGAAGGGTAAGTGAGGCAGGCAGTGCTGGAAGCACCTTTGTTTGCACAGCAGGAGCTGGAGATGTGAGAGATGAGAGGTCCAAGATCCGCCTCTTCCAGTTCTCAGGAGAACATGCTAGTCTCACTCTTTTGCCTTCCTATTCTGCCTCCATTGGTTTTAATTAGACTTTCTTCCTAGGCCTAGGAAACTTAGTATTTACTAGAAGTAAGCTTGCCAGGTATTCCCAGCTAGGTCATTAATACAATGCTTCTTTATACTGACCACAGTCTCTTTTTCTTTCTGTAAGAAAGAATACTGCACTATTTACAACAGAGCTTAAGTTGCAAATATTTCATAAAACCTTGGTTTTCATGTCATACTTAGGGCTTATTACATGCCAAGACTGATGATTTAATAACTTTCTAATGTTTTAGGTTTTGGTTGTTTGTTTTGGGTTTTTTTAGTTACAGCAGCAAAAATATATGGTCCACAGCAATTTAGTTAAGCAGACTTTTTTATTGTAATCTTTGCTCACTGAACTTCATAGTCTATCAGTATGTGATAAAAAAAAAAAAAAAAAAGACCAAAAAAAATAATTTGGCTATAATGTGTAATTCTGACTGTTTTAAACTTAGTTTCAGACTTTCTCTATGTGCAGTTGAACTGCAGAAGTAAAAGAGGGAAAAGACAATTACTCCTTCATTCACCAGAGAAAAATTGGTATTGATTCAATTTCCCCCATATTATTCCATCAATCTACTTTTTCATACTTCACACAATGTAAGCATTTGTTGCGACACTGCATTAAAAATTCATGTTACTTTTCATTCATATACATTGTATCTTAGCATATATGTCCTTACTATAGCTTCAGGGGTTTTCCTTCAATACTTACTCTAACTTTGAAAAATTTTAAATCTTAATTTCTTCTTCTGGTAATCGAGTGCACCCTCAGCAAGTTTGCTGACAGCACCAAGCTGTGTGATGCGGTCGAACAACTGGAGGGAAGGGATGCCATCCAGAGGGACCTGGACAGGCTGGAGAGGTGGGCCTGTGCCAACCTCATGGGGTTCAACAAGGCCAAGTGCAAGGTCCTGCACCTGGGTTGGGGCAATCCCAAACACAAGTACAGGCTAGGTGGAGAATGGATTGAGAACAGCCCTGAGGAGAAAGACTTGGGGGTTCTGGTGGATGAGAAGCTGGACAAGAGCCAGCAGTGTGTGCTGGCAGCCCAGAAAGCCAACCTTATCCTGGATTGTATCAGGAGAAGCGTGGCCAGCAGGTTGAGGGAGGTTTTTCCTCCTCTCTACTCTGCTCTTGTGAGACCCCACCTGGAGTATTGCATTCAGCTGTGGAGCCCTCAGCATAAGGATATAGACCAATTGGAATGAGTCCAGAAGAGGGCCTCAAAGATGCTCAGAGGGCTGGAGCACCTCTCCTATGAAGAAAAGCTGAGAGGGTTGGGCTTGTTCAGCCTGGAGAAGAGAAGGCTCCAGGGAGACCTTATAGCACCTTCCAGTACCTGAAGGGACCTACAGGGAAGCTGGTGGGGGAGAGGGTACTTTTTACAAGGGCCTCTAATTACAGAAGAAGGGGTTTTAAACTGAAAGAGTATAGATTTATATTGGACATCAGGAATAAATTCTTCCCGGAGAGGGTGGTGAGGCACTGGCACAGGTTGCCCAGAGAAGCTGTGGATGCCCCATCCCTGGCAGTGTTCAAGGCCAAGCTGGATGAGGCTTTGAGCAACCTGGTCTAGTGGAAGGTGTCCCTGCCCATGGCAAGGGGGTTGGAACTGGATGATCTTTAAGGTCCCGTCTAACCCAAACCATTCTATGATTCTATGCTTTTATTCTCACCTCATGCTGAGGGTTTTTTTAATTAATATTTTAACCTGTTAAACCTTATTATTGCTTTCTTTCCTGATTAGGAATTTCCTGATTATGACTGTCATAACCTGTAAACTTTTACTTGTGAATAACTTTTGCATTGCCAGAAAGAGCAAAAATGTGTTTTGTAATGAAGTCTCAGAAATTCAACCAAAATCCTCAGATTTGGGGCATTGTTGAAGTTCATGAAATTGAGCTTCATACTGAAGAGTTGTGGAAGAACAGGGAATAAGAACATTCCTTGCTTGTTAGTTTGGGGAGAAAAAATATCAGACTCAGAGGAAAAATCAAGTGTCTGTGTGAGAGAAACAGAACACACAGAGCTAAATAATGTTAGAACAAATATGCTAGTTTATATGGGAATTCAAAGTAAATTATTATAACAAAATCTGTGGTAGTGATACATTTATAAACATTTCAGTTTTGTTTTCTTTAAATGGTGGCTGTAAATGAAATCTAGATGTGGAGTACAGGGTTTCCTAAATATATGATGTTATCATATTTTTGAACATAAACTTCCTTTCAGCCTGAACTGTAACTAGGTATTTTCAGCTTGCTAGCTAAATGGCTGATAGATGTTTCTTCTCAATAGCCTTCCTGATTTTTAGTATTTAACTGAGTTTTAATTTATGTTCCAGCTAATGAAATAACACATCAGATGTGGGGAAAAGAATGGCCAAACTTCTTACATCACAATATCTTTTGCATGAGATGCGGTTCCCTTGTGAGTTAAGATCAAGTACACAGTAAATAAAGACCTTATTTCCTCAGTTAAAACTGCAAGATAGCCATTAATGCTACTCTTAAATTGTCATTGTAAATAAATGAGTTTATCTTCTCATTTACCATTCTTTCCACATCTTTATAGACATCATAGCAATTGTCAGTATCCTGCATACAACTAATAGTTATTCTCCTTATTTTCCTACTTTTTGAAACTGCAGGAACACATAAAAATCTCCAGTGCTTGTTTGGCCTTAAAATAATCACTTTCTCACGTATGGAACATATCTAGTTACAAAATGAAATATTAGGATTACCCTTTCTATGATGAATGTCCATGCTGCCTCTTGATCTGCTGCTGCCTGGCCCAGAGAAGCACACTGCTTTGTTTTACTTACCATGCCAGATTTTCTCACATCAATGTGAGTTACAGTTAGTCTTCAGCAGATGAAAACACACAGCTTTCATTCTAATCTAATTAGCTGCATTCAGCTCTTCAGCAGAAAAATGTTCCTCCAAGACAAGACTACACAGAGTGAATGAACTTGATCACACCTAGATTAGAGTCAGAATAATTTATACTTTTCCTTGTTGGGACTCAAAGCAATTCCTTCCGGCTATGAGGCAAGACTCATATGTCATGGTATTATTTTCCTTCTCCAAACCGCTAACAGCAAAAGAGCTTTTAAAGACCTTCTTTTCTAATACAGGGAACAATTTAGCATGCTCTTTTTCTATAGAACGGGAAATATTATTGATGCACTGTCGTGGTTTAACTCTGGCTAGCAAAATACCATGAAGCAGCTCTCACAGATCCCCCCTCCCATCCTCCAGCAGAGGGGAAGAGTCAGAGGAAAAAGACAAGGAAGCTTGTAAAATTGAGATAATAACTATTTACTAATTTAATCTAAATTAGTATATAGAAATGCTACTAGTAATAAGTAATTAAAACATATGATACAATATGATACAGTTGTGATACAGTTGCTCACTATCCTCTGACCAATGCGCAACCAGGTGCTGAGAAGTGAGAGTCAGACCCAGAGAGCCCGAGAGCTGGAGCCTGAGAGCTGGAGCCCGAGAGCAATCGCAGCAGAGTCCGAGCAAACCCTGCCAGTGACAGCATGACCAGGAAAACTAACAGACCCACCAACTCACTCCCAAATGAGCCAGCAAAGGAGTTAGCAAAGCTGCTAACAAAGGAGTCAGGGAGAGTGTTAGCAAGAAAGTTAGAGTAATGGCTCTCGGAGCCCCTCCCTGCCTATGTACCGAGCATGATGTACTATGGAATGAAATACCCCTTCAGTCAGTTTGGGTCAGCTGTCTGAACTGTGTGTCCCCCCCACTGCCTGAGGTGAGAGAGCTGGGAACGCAGCTGCAGTATCAGAAGTTGAGAGAGGCCTTGAATTTGGTGCAGGCACTCCCCAGCACCAGCTAAAAAGACACCTTATCAGTACTTTTCTCAGCATAAATCCAGGAACACAGCTTCATACCAGCCACTGTAAGGAGATTTAACTCTTTCCTGAATGAACCCAGCACATATACAAAAAACACAAATACAGAAATAGGCTTAAATATGAGCATTCAATATGTATGTTATCTCTAATATGGTACATTTTGGTTGCCCTAGATTTCTGTACGTAGGCTTTCTGGAATACAAGTAAATTTTGTGTATGTGGTTTTCTTAGTTAATTTTCCTTCTTTAGTATTTCCTACATATTACCTTTGAATTGTATTGCATGTGTTGGTTCAGTTATTGAAAAGACTAGAAATGTACACTTGAATAGATATTTTTTTCTCTCATAAGTATTTTATTAAGGTTGTAATGAGTTCCAGTTTGAGTGCTTTAAGAAGCTTTCTCATATATATTGACCCTTAACACACACAAAAACACATTGTCTTGAATCTCTCTTCAATCAGAGTACAGGCCTACTCATCTAGTCATTTGCCAAATAATTGTATGTGATCAGCAGCCAGATTACCCTGAAGTCAGTGCATTAGACAGATGCTCTTAAATGTTTGGCCCCATCAAACAACTAGTTTCTCTAGAGACTGACATTCACACATGCACACACACACGCACAAGCCCCAAACCAGCCAAAACTGATTTTAAGTGTTGAAAGAAAAGTGAGAAATCTAAGTTGTGGGATCCCAGTTCTACTTGTTTAATGGAAGGAAGGACTACATCTGCTTCCCTTAAATCCTGCCTACTCTGTACACTGTGTAGTTGAATTTCCATTTGGGTCTCAGCCACTACTTCATTGTATTTACTTTCCAGCAGTACCTCTCCTTAAGCACCCAGATCAGAAGGCATCTACCACATTGGCCCGAAAGTATCCCAGAAACCAACTTTCAGACACCAGTAGGAGCACAGATGTAACCTGATAATTTTCAGTCCAGGTTTACATGAGGGTCCTAGTGGGCCAGCAAAATATCTGCTACGGTAATTATAGCAGAGGCACTGTGACAAGAATCTAAGTCTTGAGTTGCTGGAGTATGAATAAACACAAAGAATCAGTTTTGATTGAATTGAAGGCAAGAATTTCCTTCTCCTAGGATAGTGTAACTTCCATATTCCAAGGAGCAAAGACTGGAATCCCACCTCTGCACATTGCCTTGTAAAAGGCACAAATCCTTTTTGATTGATGTCCTTTGGGACCCTTGGCTGGCCATATCAAAAAAAAGGAGTGGTGGGTGTCCCATGCTAGGAGTCACTTCAGAGGTTGGTTTTAGCTTTGTGAGGCTAAGGAGAACCTGGTGACCCACTTCTAGAGTCAATTTGTCAATCAAGAGTTGTGCAAATATTGTGGAGAGGGAACATTCCTGCTCTCTCCTTTTTCTAAAGGAACCAGCCCTGATTTAATGGTTACTGACCATCAGTTAAAGATGTAAATCCTGAGTAAAGGTAGGACATTTATAGTTTTACATGTGTGGTTAATATATAGAAGGGGACTTCTACTTGAATTGATTGCATTGTCAACAAGAAATTTTACGAGAAAGCTATTTCTCTTCAGTGATTGTTCAAAAATTTTGGGTAGCAAGATTTCTTATGGTCTGAAGGGAACAACGTCTGTAATTTAGGCACATTATTAGTTATGTTCTTGAGTTGTTGAAGATAAATATGGGCATGTCTGAGAGCATGCTATTTGTTCTTTTTGTAATGATAGCTTATTGCTAGTACGCTAATGTATATTCCTATTTAACATGTTAGTGTTTGCTAAAACCTTTTGCACTGTTATATTCAGATACTGCACTTCAGCTAGGAGATGGTTGCTGAGAGGCAGTGAGGAACTTGTTCTAAAGCGTCTCTCCTCTGTAACTGTATGAGCTCCCTTAGCTCATGTGAAGGCAAGGTTGACTTACTGGTTTAAATGAATGCACTGGCACAGGTTGCCCGGTGAAGCTGTGGATGTCCCCTCCCCAGAAGTCTTCAAGGCCAGGCTGGATGAAGCTTTGAGCAGCTTGGTCTGGTGGAAGTTGTTCCTGCCCATGGCATGGCCGTTAGGCTAGATGTTCTTTGAATGTCCCTTCTGACCCTAACCATTCTGTGGTTCTGTGATTGTCCATGACATTATGTAAGAGAACACCTTAAGTCAGGATATGTGGTCTTAAAAGCCAACAGAAAATCATGATAGTTTAGCTCACAAAGGGCTCCATGCCCTCCTTGTTGTTTTCCTGTCAGTACCAAATCTAACTGTTTTATTATAAGCTAACACTAAGACACAGCTATCCACTCTACTATTGCAATGTAGCTTGCACGTGCAGAGTAAATCTGTGGTAATACATGGTGATTTCAGGTGACCATATTCTGTTTTGCTTTTATTAGTATAACACCATATGAGCAACTGTACAGAAAATGACACTTAAATACCTTTTAGCAGATTACTAGTGACTGGAGATGGAGAGCAAATATGGTTTGTGGGTGTTTGTTTTATCACCACATAGCTTACAATCCACATCCAACTAAATGGTAATTACACATAAGCAATACAACTTAAGATAGCTAGCACAAAGGGCTGAAATCAGTGAATCATGCCTGCTTAAAGTATTTGTAGTTACCTTAAAGAGCTTTTGAAATAAGTAAGCAGATTTCTTATTTTCACAGTTTTAAAAACAGAAAGATAGAAGCATTATGTAAAGAAAATAAATTATGACACACAGCTACTAAAGTACTCAAGCGCCTAGTTATTTACAGTAATAAATTGCTCAGTGTTCACTATAATTTCCTAGACAATTCTCTAGTGCAATAGGGTTTTTCTTGAAACCACATTTTATCTTAATTTCATTGTACTCTTTCAAATCAGCATTCTTCCCATAATACTACTTCCTGTGATTTATGTATTTTCATTAATATTCTGTTGAGTTCAATCTAGTTTTAGGATACTAATTGTTATTATTACACCTGTCTATAAAATATTAGAAAACTAAGTGTTATTCTTTGCATTTAATTTCTAGATTTAGTAGGAAGTGAAACAATAAAGCCTAGTTTACTGACCAGGTATTCTGTGCAGATTAATTCACAGAGTTGAAACGGAAATCTGCAATCCAGTACAAAGAAAATGACACTCTTTTTCACAAGAACCACATTTACTGAGTTACATTTATTTACTGGGAAATCCAGGTGACATCCACAGACATTCCATGACTATGCATTTGAACTACTTAAGAGCACCATATATTTGCTAGGTTTTATTAATTGCAATACAGCAATAGTGTTTTCACTTTCTGACCATTTTGCAAAATCATAACTTAATGTAGTATTATTCAGATTCTCTTTATATAACTTTTATGATGGTATGCAAGTCAAGGTTAACGTACAGCAGGGAGATACTGCTCTGTCTTTCCACATAGCTTCCTCCAACATAATCATACACATTTTAAACAGGAAAATAAAACTAGCCAACAAAATTGAACTAGCTACATAAATACATATATAAACATACTCAATATGGGGGAGTTTTTAATGATTGGCAGAACTCTTGTTTTTATTTTTGAGAAGTAAATATTACTTTTCAGTAATATTTAACAGTTTGCATAGATTTAGAAATTATTTATTACACAGAAAAAATTATATTGTGGGTAGAAGTCATAGACTGATTGTCAAAGTTACTATAAATCAACAGATCCACATTTTATTGTACATGTGCTACTTGGAACAACTGAGTCACTTGAAAGAATGGAAGTAAAAGCTAGTAAACTCTAATGGCTTAAAATATGTGTTACTGCTTGAAAGAATAAAATTTCTTCTTGATATTTGTGTTTGGAAAACTTGTTGTTTTATTAAAAGAAGATGAAATGTTGCATTTTTAACCAGCTTTGATAAAGAATCTCATCGTGCCAGAACATATCTCTGCATTTGCACCTTCAGTGAAAAAACTAGGCTGTTCTACTGCACCTTTTCTAAAAAGAAACAGCACTTTCCATGGGGTCAACATATTTAAAAATAGGTTATATTTTGGAAGTTCAGTTGCATATTGTAAAAAAACTATATCTGGAGATTACAGTATTCTGTTTATGTCTTTTGCAGTCTCTTTTTGTTATTATGCTTCTTCATTTTAAGCCAGGATAGTTAAATTTCAGACTCTACTCGTACACATGCCCTGCTGTAGAAATATTCCTGCTGTAGAAATATTCCTGCTATGTGTTATGCTTTGTCATCTCATAATAGACTCTCTGATGGAGAAAACACCGTATTTGCCTTTTTCAGCTTTATAGTAACAGAGGACTGCCAAGACTCAATTCTGCACCTCTGTGTTCAGCTAGGTGCTCTTACACAAGAATGTTTGGATATGTATATGCACATGAGTATTTATAGGTATTTAATAATAGGGAGATCTCCCATGTCTTTGACTTCAGTTTCTTCCTTTTATAAGCCACAGAAACCTTATGATCCTCCAAAAGTCTAAATGTAATAAAAATATTTGATTTCCACTGCTGCTAGAATGCTACACAAAACTGATAGTCACACACTAAAAATACATATTCAGTTAAGAAAGAGATACAAGTGAAGTAATAATTGTCTTTATTAATGAGACAAAAAAGTTTATTTGCAAGGTGTTTTATAGGTTTGTTAGCCAAATTGTGATTGACAAAGCAAAATTTGTTTCTTTTCAAAACCCTGAACTGTTTAGATATTTAAAAATTAATTGGGACACACTTCTGGCATGCTTCTGTGGTTTGTTTCCCATGTCATATGGGTTTGGGACCAGTGGGAAGTGTTGCTTATTTCACTAACCCTCTTGTCTCGATTTTATTTAAATTGGATTTCCCTTTGAACACTGTCATGTGCTATGTGATCTGAGTAACAATGCAGTCTCAACAGGTGGGCAGAGAGATCTGCAGCCTCAGAGCATAAGGGATTGTTCAATGTAAAGATATCTGGTTTGTGAGGCTAGCTTAGTGAATGGCTACTCATTATAAGCACCCAGGGCAGGAGGCACCAGGGGAGGCAATATAAATAACGCAGCCAGATACACCAACTGTAAGAAAGCAAAGACACTAGCGAAGTCCAGAGTCCAGGTCGCTGCCTCAAGGGGTCACCCAAAGCCTTGAGGAGGTTTAGCCACAACTTTGTAACTGGTGAAAAGAGAGAAGCATGAATAAAGTGGGTCTCAGGGAAAAGGCACACATCCTAGGATAGTTGAAGGGATTTGTTGGATTTAACAAAACTTATTATGGGATACTTAGGGGAAAGGCCAAAGGCAAGGTGAAGAAGAGTTCAAGATAGATTGAGGACAACAAATGTGGGAAGAGAGGGGATAAGATGGTACATGTAAACAAACTGTTGATTGATACTCTTTTCTGGCCAAGCACTAGGCCTGATCACCACAGTATGTCTTCTTGTTAAACTCTATCCCTAACTTTTTTCCTGTGTGTCATGCTACCTAAACTTAAAACCAGAGCAGCTACTAAGTAGGCTAAGGGGTCTGGGGTGTTATCATGGTTTGACCAAATGAGCGGTGAAGTACGTAGTGAAGCTTGTGTCAGGTATCATTATCTCTTCAAAATAATTATGATAATTATTTGTTGGAAGAGTCTCAAAATTGTTTCTAAAGTTGAGCAGTGATCAAAATTATTTTTGTACGTATGCCTTAATTCTCAACTACAGCGAAGTCCTATTTAACTTATCTTAATATCTGTAAGAGAATCAGGCTGCTCATGTCTAGAACTTTCACAAGAATATAAATTCCTTTTCTGCTAATCTGATTACCTTCCTTTTAAAATACTGAAGTCCATGTAAGATGCTGGTGTCTGGCTATGGTTGTAAAAATTGTAATATGAATTTGCAACTTTACATTAAGTTCAACATATTGAATGTAAATGGAGAAACGGAGTATGGGGAGTGGCATTACAACTCTCATGGTACAAAGATGGATGTGCAAAGGACAGAAGAGAGATATTTCTGAAATGGTGGCTCACTTGGAACTTGCAACTGCGAGTATGTGAAACTCACTGCTATAGTCAGACAACTGTGCTCTCATTACCATTTCTGACTCTACTCTTTCATTAAAAAGGCAGCCTTATGGTCCTGCACTGCCAAAATGTTGTTCAGTAGCTTTGTAGATACAGCAGTTTTTCAGAACTGGAGTCCTACATTTTGGCTCTCCTCAGCCTAAATCAAAACGGAGTTGGCAACTTCTGCTAGAGGTTAGGGTGGAGCATGTGCAACCTGCCTCCCTATTTCCTATTGAAGCCAGACCTCTTGCATCCAGGAAGTTCAGATTCACAAAATTCTGGGAAAAGCTTCATGAGGTAACATGTTTCTGCAGTTGTTAATTAGGTCCCTTAGCTGTGCCTGACGAGACCTAAAGTTTTCACCACTATTTCTTTGTTTGTGCATTTTATGTAATTATAATGTTAAAGAAAAGGTCAGTCTATGAAATAGACTGAAATAATGTAGAGTCATGAATTTAGGACCACGATCCCTGTTTGACACTTTTGGATAAAGTTAATGAAAAATAAAAATATAAAAGCATAACACAAAGATAGAACAATTTGGAATTGCAATAATTGTTAGATGCTCTGTCTGGATGAATGATGATAACACATCTCATTAACATACAGTACACTTCAGCATAATACTAGGCTAAAGAATGCAGTGCATCTTAAGCTGAACTTCAGAAGGAACAAATACATGTAATACATTATCAAGCACAGCAAGAGAAAGTTAGCAAGGTAAAAACAGTAATTGCTTTCTATGCAAAGACACAGGCAATGTGTCTTTTTCTAAGTCTTACAATTAGGGACGGTTTGCAAAATCACACTTCTCATTTCCCTTGCACAGGTTGTCCTACCAGCCAAAATAAAATGCCTAAGGACACATGTGAACTTTTTGATGAACAAAGCATTGCTCTGAAGAATTCTCTTTGCTATTTCAATCTTTTTTTCTTTTTATTATTATTATTATTATTATTATTATTATTATTATTATTATTATTATTATTATTATTGTGGTAATCTCAGGGTTTTTTCACTTATGCATCAATGATTATTTCAAATCTCTAAGGTTAAAAACAGTCTATGATGACCTGCACATTTTTGTTTTTAAAATGGTGATTTTGACTGGAATTGAAAATACTTTTTTATACTATAAAGCAGTAGAGGTATACGTAACATTAGTGTTTTTTTAAAAAGAATTTATCCTCTTTTACTGCTGAAGTAACTGATGGTACTTGCAGGCTGGATGTAGCCACAAAGACAACAGAAGGCTATGCAGCAATCCCCTGTTTACAATCCTAAGCATGGTAAGAAAAAGAAGAGTGGAAGACTGCCAGTCTATGCCACCTTCCTTCTCATCTTTGGTGCTGCAGCAGCAGCAGATCCCCTGGTTCTTTAGTGTCCTTCAGTTATAAACACCACAGATAGAAGCAATCCTGAAAACTCTCCTAAATTCTAGTCATTCATCCTGCAGTTCCCATAGCACATGGCATTTGTCAGCTACTATCTTGTAGCACCCATTTTCTTGGCTGACAGTGCTTAATGCAGTTAATGCAGTTTTCCACCAAGAAGTGTCCTGCTAAGGTCTTCTGCACCATGGAATTGCTCAACACCTACGTTCTTAAGACTAAGCATGAGACTTAGTGCAACTCAGTCTTTGAGACAGGATACCTCACTACTCCACAGTCCCTGAGGAATGCCTGATGAACCCCTCCCAGCTGGGCTTCCTTCCTACCAGCATGAAGCACATTGCCACTGCTAGACCCAGTCCAAAGGAATTTGTCAAGTCTTCTAGGGATTAGATTTGGGTTTTTGTTAGGGTGGATTTTTATTTTTTTTTTTTTAAATAAAAAAGACTGCCAAGCTACTCTACAGTTTGCCATTTTGGGTGCAACTTTTCAGTAAAACAATTTTTCTCACACTGTTCAGTGCCTGTGGAAGAAGAATGTTACTCTGTAACCTGCTTTACTCAACCTCTTCAAAAACTACGCTTTTCTCAGGTCTCCAGGCTCATAAAAAGGACTGGGAAAAGGAACATTGAGATGATCAACAGTGCACAGGTGAATGAGTGGATTAGAGTTTCATACTAGGATGTGTTGCCATGAGTAATTCCTTAAGGGACTAGAACAATGACAAGAGAATAAGCAGATTCAGAAAGTGGTTTTTTATGTACTATTATTTTGTGAATTTTTTAGTGTTAGTTTTGGGAGTTTCTGTTGAGGTTTTGCAAAAGCATTTGCTGTGTGACAGATTCCTCCTTATTGCACACAGAGGAAAAATTACAGTCATGTGTTGTCTGTCAGTGAAATGAACAAGCTTGTGATGATGAGTATTCAATAGAGTGATGAGATCATGCATCTTTTACAAAATAGTAGGATACAACTCTCTTATTTTCATGAGTAAAGAGGAAAAAGGGAATGAGATAACAATAGGAATGTTTAGCAGGTTGAACACATATCTAATATTTGCTACAGTTACTTGTTCTTAGAAAGTTATCTTCTTATGAATGAAAAGTATATTATGTGCAGTTTAGTTATCCACAAGAAAGAATAGTGAGGTGGTTTGTTTTTTGATTTTTTTGGTGTTTCTTCGGTTCTTTTTTTGTTTTGTGTGGGTGGTTTTGTGTGTGTATGTGTTTTAATAAAAGGAACTAGATAGTATTTATTTTGAAATCTGTAAACATAATTTCAGAAATAGGACAATGCTATAGTACAAGAATTTCAGTATGATCTTTTGTTTATTTATTTAATGTGTGGGCTATGACATAATACTGAAATCAAAGGGATTAAATAAGAAGAGGCAAGATACTTGAAAAAATGGTCAATGTATTTTTAGTTCTAAACAAAGTAAAGTAGAATTCATCTTAACACTAGACAAAGGAAACTTTGGTATTCAGTAGTAGACATGAAATCATAATGGACTGATACCTCCTCCATCCCTATTATTTTATTTTATTTTCCAAAGTTCTAACTATTTTTGCTGTTAAATATGAGTAATGGAGGAAGTTTACAATAACATGAATTTGTGGAATTTTGGTAGATAAGGTCTTCAGATTCTTAAATTAATATAGACATAAAATATTGTTTCACTGATACCTGAGAAGTAGACAGAATATTTTTCACCAATGTTACCATCATGTGAGTATGCAGAGTATGTATAATCACATGTAGAATTCTTGCATAACATAGCAATGCATTTTAAATTTGGCTCATACTGTAATTCATTATTATTTCAGCTTTGATCCATCTTGAGTACTTTATCATATAGAAACAGCATATGTCACAAATGAGATAAGTTTCTCAGTGGGAAAACACCAGGGATCTTCCTGTAATGTTTATTTTAAGGAGACTAAGGAAGATGGTTCTCTTGTGTAAATTAGATCACTATATTTTCACAGATAAGTTCAAGTGTACAGCCAACCAGTACATACGGTTAATAATAACTTATATGAAAATAAGACGATGCATGATAATCTGGTCATCTGTTTCCAAGAGAAAAATATTATTTATTTATAGAATATCTAAAATCGTATTAGAAGGTCTTTGGGATTATTATGGTTTAAGAGAAGTGAAATCCTTACGTGAACCAAAAGGCTAGTAATGGGAGAATATGCTGCCACTATCTGTAGGGCTCTTCATGAAATTCAGTTCAGGTGAGCAGTGGTTAGGAATGTAAATTTATGTGAAAGGAAAATAAACTTTAACCTTCCTTTCTTGAACTGTAATATAACACATGTTTCTTTAGGAGCTCTTACAGAATGAGTGAATAGTCTGCCCTTTTATTCACAGATGATTGAGAGTCATGACCCATCTAACCTTTCCTCTGAGCATGGCAGTAACCACTCTTTTGACCTTTGGGGAGTATTACTTGGTTAAGGAGCAAGTAGTATGGCCTGGTAGAGGAGATCTGTAAACAAAAATATTTGTTTTGGAGGACCAACACCATATGTATTTCAGAAGGTTTACTGCAGTCTAGCTCCAGTCTGGTTCTGTGCACCGAATGACTATTGAATAGCTGTTGAAGTGCATTAGGTGCACTCCTATGGTTACTCTTCCAGTTCAATTTTATTCAACTGAACTAAAGCCAAGTAAAACGGGGCAGATGGAAAACTACCTTCAAAAGTACATTTTGGGTTTGGGAAAGGAAAGTGCTAATGGCATTCTATTCTTTAGGTCTCTATGCTGTCATCTCATCTTTCATCTCACAGTGAAAAGGTGAGAAGGAAAAACTGTAGTCTAATGGAGACATAATAGAAGTCACAACTTTTCTGCTAACACTTAACCAGAACGGGTAGGAAGACTATCCAATTTCTGACAAAATCTAATTGTAAAAAGGGACAGACCTGAATGAAAGAAAGACTTCCAAAAGCGTTTTGTGATATAAGCGCCGTGGTTTTTAGACACACTCACCTTTATAGAAAGTCTATCTCAATAGGCTGGTACAGGTCTGGGTACAACATGGAGATCAGCTGGGTAGAGAGAAATAAATACGAACAGATTTTTTTTCCACTTCTAAGTTGGTCAGTTTTATTACAGAGTCATAGAATGGTCAAGGTTGGAAGGGACCTCTGGTGGTCATCTTGTCCAACCCCCAGAGACAGTTGCCCAGGACTGTCTGAACAGGTTTGGAATATCTCCAAGGATGGAGACTCCACAGCCTCCCTGGGCAACCTGTACTAGTGCTTGATAACTTTCTCAGTCAAAAAGTGTTTCCTGAAGTTCAGACAGAACCTCCTGTGTTTCAGTTTGTGCCCATTGCCCCTGGTCCTGTCACTGGGCACCTCTGAAAAGAACCTGTCTCCCTCTTTACATCTTCCCTTCAGATATATGTACATATTGATTAGATTCCGCTGAGTCTCTTCTTCTCTGGGGTGAACAGTCCCATGTCTCTGCCTTTTCTCATAGGAGAGGTGCTCCAGTCCCTTCGTCATCTTCAGGTTCCTTCACTGCAGTCTTTCCAGTATGTTCGTGTCTCTTGTCCTGGGGAGCCCAGAACTGGACCCAGCACTCAAGGTATGGCCTTACCAGTGCTGAGTAGAGGGGAAAGATCAACTCCCTCAACCTGCTGGCAACATTCCTACTAGTGAAGCCCTTGGTACTGTTAACCTGCCTTATGGCAAGGGCACGTTGCTGGCTCATGTTCAACTCCGTGTCCACCAGAACCCCTGGGTCCTACTCTGCAAAGCTAAATTCCAGCTGATCAGCACCAAGAATATACTGGTGCATGTGGTTGTTCCTCCACAGGTGTTTGTTTTTGGACTTCCTCTTGTTGGATTTCATGATTTTCTGTCAACCCATTGCTCCAGGCTGTTGAGGTCTCTCTGGATGGCAGAACAACTCTCTGGTGTATCAGTCACTTCTCCAAGTTTTGCATCCCTGGCAAACTTGCTGAGAGTATACTCTGCCCCATCATCTAGATAATTAATGAAGATGTTGAACAAGATTGGACCCAGTATTGATTCTTTGGGTACATAGTTAGTTACTGGCTTGCCATGATCACCACTCTCTGGACCTGTCTGTCAGCCAGTTTTCAGTCCACCACACTCTGCTTATCCAGTCCATGCTACATCAGCTTGTCTATGAGTATCAGAATCCTTACTGAAGTCCACTGTTCTCCCTCATCTCTGAAGACAGAAACTTTATCATAGAAGGCTCTCAGGTTGGTCAAACATGATTTCCTCTTGGTGAATCCATGCTGACTACTCCGATGATTTTCTTGCCCTCCACATGCCTCGGAATGGTTTCCAGAATCAGTTGTTCTATTACTTTGCCAGGGATCAAGGTGGGGCTTACCAGCCTATAACTCTTAGTGTCCTCATTACAATGTTAGAATGTTTTTTTTTTTTTTGTAATCCATTGCATGATGACAAGAACCCAGTAATCGATTTTGGAGACTTGATATAATCAGAAACTGAAGTACAGGCTTCCAGATTTCCAGGCACTTATATAACTGCCAGATTTTTTTGTTGAGGTACACTTCTCGGGAATAGTAACAAATATTTCATAGGTAATGCTGAATAAGTTAATTGCCTTCATAGATATGCCTAGTGAACATATTCCATTAAAAAAAAATGTGCCAAGGTGAAGAATCCATCATTTTGTGAACTGACTTAGCATATTGAGTTAGCATTAAATATTACTTTCTAAGCAGATTTTTAAGGAGGGCTAAATTGGGAATTAAAATGATATTCTGTGATTAGGTTTAGGATCTACCGTAGAGTGATATGTAAAAGAAAAAAAAAAGTTATTGGTCTGTTAGCCCTCTTTTCCTTTTTACTTATTACCATTGTAGATAACTGTTAGTCTTTAAAAGTAGGTCTCCAAATTCTCCAGCATTTTACATTTCAAATGTAATTTTTAGTTTAAATAAAATAAAAATCACCAGGATTGGAAAATTGAACTTTTCTTGTCTCTGAACTGGATAACATAAAACTAGCTATGAGAAAATGCTTCATATCATACAGCTCACCAATGTCCAATAACATGCAGCATATATTCTGAGTTTATTGAGTAAGGTGATAAAACTTGTAAGCCATTGTAACAGAGGGAATATTTTTGCTCATCGTGTTTGAATCTGATCAGCAGAATATCTGCCAGATATTGAAAGAATTGTTTTTAAAATAGCAGAAATAAAACACTCTCTAATCCTTAAGGCGCTGTAAAAAGAGTTCTGAATGCATCTGTAAATGTTCTGGACACATAATACAAAGGGGATTACTTTTTTCTATAGCATAATAAAAAAGAGAATGAAATGAGAAAGAAATAGGTGAGGTAATAAAATGAAGACACGCAAAATTATTTTCTTATCTCTGGGGAAAGCACTGGAACCCCAAAGAATAGCAGTATTATTGTACAACAACAGCGCATTTTGATTCCATGTATATCTTGCATATGCGTTTTCAAAACCAGAATCTACTTCAAAATTCTCTCCTTTGTTAACTGAGATTTTTAATACTTTTAAAAATATGTTTGTAAATGAGAAAAGCTTACCAAGGACATGTTTTATGAGCTGAAACTTATATATTTGCTGTAACTTATTACTGTTAAAAGTAGTTTTTCTAAACCAAGTAAACAACCAGCTTTAAAAAAAAAAAAAACAAAAAAAATCAGAAAAAAAGGAGAATGAAATTTAATAGAATACAGTGTGCACAATCCCTAACTCACTAGTATTGTTAGCATTTTCTGAACCATGTAGCAAATATGTTTGTCAGTCATTCCTTTTTTGTACTGGTGAAAAGTTCTGATACAAGTCCATCAGAATATGAAATTAAATAAAATAATATATTGATTTTTAAAACCTGCTGTCTATTTAGCTTTATTAAATGAAATCTTTGCTTATGCATGTCTGGGAAAAATAAACATTAAATTAAAAAAGGCATAATTTTAGCCAAGTGGGTAAAAGTAAGGAGAGGAAAATTGTCTTATAGTATTTTTTCTGGTTTGGAAGTCTCTTCAGATAGACTACTAAATAATAAAAAATGAAATAGTCCATGCACAGCTTTTTGTGTTGTGGACTAAATATTTCACATTTCTTTTGCTAGTGTCTTTCTCATATTTATAATTACTGTTTATAACTCTCCATCCTTTGCTGTCTAATTTTTACTGTTAAAAATTCATGTTTCTGTGGAGCAAATGAAATATCTTTCCTATGACATCTGTATGAAGATTTGCAGAAAGAATAAAAAAGCTCTATATGTAAAAAATATGTATGATACTTAGAAAGTATAAATCAGAATTGGAAAATCCTAAATTTCTTAGTTGATTATTGTGTGACCATTTATCAGATAGCATTTTTTTTGAATATGTGTTAAGTTTATAGACAAAACTTTGTGCCAAATTATTTCTGCAAAATTTCATGCTAGTAATACTGAATTTGACCTCTTATTTCCTAACAGATGATGGGCAGATGAATAAATTCTGACTAGCTTTGCTACTTTTGGTTTTTGTTACTCTTTCAGGTAAAGTAATTTCAACTGTCTTAATGCTTCCAGATTGATCACACTGTTATTAAGGACAGAGATAAAACTGCCCTGAAAGATTAGATCAGAACCTTTTGAACTTGGGGAAGATCAAGATTCTGATTTAAACTTTGTAACTAAAACTCAGGCATATTTTTACTCAAGTGTGAATTTATTGATACAACACATTAAAAAAAAGTTTCATGTCACATTGCCTCCTATAAATTCAAGTGTTTACAGCACAGAATCAGAATTGCAAAACTTATTCTTCCAGAACATTTGAAAAAATTCTGCAGAAAAAAAAAATAATCAAAAAAGAAACATTTCTGCAAACTCAGTGTCTGAGTCTAGCAGAATACTAATAAAAAGTACGAAAAGATCTCTGGGCTAGAGGCTATATTCGTGCATGTGACGAGGTGTGGTGGGAAGTTTGGTGGGCTTTTGTTGTTCTTAGGGCATCTGCCAGAGTTAGTTACAGAAATTTACTAAAATTATTGTAACAAAGAATGTTGTACCACACGATTGTGCAAAGCTAAGCTAAAGCTAAACCAGGGCAATAGTAATCTCTTCTTCTCCAAGCAGACCAAGAATATCCCACACATAGCCCAGGAAGTGTTGAGGACTGATAACAATGGGAAGACTGCATTTTGGGCCTATAGGGCTGCAGAATCTGACACTACCTGAAACCTGGGTTACATTTTGCACTTGGCTTCTGTCTCTGTAGTCAGAGCAATGGAAAAAGTCACATTACATCTTCCTCACAGTTTAATTACTTGTAATTTTTATCTATCACTGTTTTAAAACTATGCTACAGTTCTTAACTTTCTGAAGTATAAAATCATACAAAACACTTTAAAATTTCTTCTCTGTTATATATCTCTTACAAGACTTTACACATAGAATGTATTTGTTTATTTCAGTAAAATGATGGTCTGGTAGGAGACTCCTTTCTCTGCCCATCTCCCCCTCCATCTGATGGAAAGGGCAGAGTGTTGAAATACCACTTAGACATCTCTTGCCAATTGATGCTTTACAAACATTTTGATCAATATGTCTGCCTCTTCATCCCAGGAGCTGTAGAATGTAGGAAATTGCTAATGGGTGATGCAGTTCCGATGATCACATTAAATTCTCTGTCATAGGAAAATGAGCCCTTTGTGTTTCACTACTGCTGTGAGATTTGCTTGAAATTTGCCTTCTCAAAGTAAACTGCAAAAGACGCTTTTTTTTGTTTATTTCTGTTTGCAGATAGAAGTTTTTTCATCTGAATTTCCTTGTTTCTATTGTTTCATACAAGGAAAAGCTCGTTTCTCTGGTAGCTCTACTGTGTGATAAGCTGGGCATTTTTCTGACACTGAATCTCCATGGATACACACCAATCCATGTATCTTAATTTACAGGCATTTTCTTAGTGGTGTTGTTGACGTCTATTTGTTATTGACACAGTATATCTGCTTTAGTTATAAGCAATTAATGTTTTAAGGGGTCAAGTGCTGCACATATTAATTGCAGTTATTTTCTTCTCTTAGATCTCAAATTTTGTTTTAATGATGTTTTGCATACATAAGTAGACTAATATTTCACTACTGCATTGTATTCATCCAAACTTCACTTTTCAAAATTAAATCTGGGGGTGTCTGGTAACCTGAAATATGGCCATGAAAATTAAATTATGAGATTTCATAAAACAATGAATTAATTATAATGAAACATTAACATATCAAAATCCAGTTCAAGCCTTATTGTTCCTTAATTTCAGATCATATTTCAGCAGACTTCGAAGGATGATTCTGAGATTTCCTTTAAATCAAATCTGAAAATGAAAATTGAAAAACCTGTCCCATTTTATCTGTATAGAGATAATCAGATTATCAGTTGATCTGACTACTTGGTTGTCACTAAGTTAAAAAAGGCTTTACTGTGTTGAAGAAATTGATTCATTTCTTCCTCCGGTGTTTACTGATAAATGTCTCAGTGCATAACAGACAAAATTCACTTCTGAACCAGAAATGCTGGGACAAATCTAGATCTCTTTTACTGTGCAAGTACTGCAGGGGCTTCAGTAGGCTACATAAAATCAATAGGAATTGACCTTTATATGATAATGCTTTTCCCAAGTTCCTGTGTGCAGAGTGGATCAGATCAGGGAATCCAGTATGAAAATTTAACTTTCATTGATGTTCCCCTTTACATTGTCATGTGGTCTAGCTTCTCGATGGATGCTACATTACATAAGCCACAAATCAATTTTTTTGCCTAGCTGTTTCTATTGGACACAATGGTTCTCCACATCCCACACACCAATGTTGACTTCACACTCTGTCATCTTTCCTAGATATTTTCTTGAGTATGATGATTACACATACAGTATTTAATCTTATTTTTTAGTCTTGATGTTTTGTCCTACTACCTGGAATTATAAATAGATAGTAAATCTTTCATTAACTAGAATGATTTTCCATGAATCAAGAACTCTGATTATATAAAAGTATACAATCTTGGATTTCCTTTTGCATTATACTCAGCTGACTATTTGAAGAAATTAGATTAACTAACATGAGTCAAAAAAGGAATCAGTCTTGGTCATGCTGTTGTGTTATGGGTTTTTTTTTGGAAACTGCGCCCTGAAGAACTGAAAGAAAGTTAATTCCAATTTCTTAGAGTTTCAGTGGTGATGATTGGAGGTATTTTAATGATTGTCTTTGTCTTCAAAAATCTAGTACATAAGGTATTCACATGGACAAGCTTTCGATATTCAGGTCCTATTTCAAGATAATACTAAACTGGGACTTGAGTACTCTGTGTCTGTGTGTGTAAAATTCAGTACTTAGTTATGAGCCATGCAATGAAAAGCCTTACATGCCTACACCTAAGCCAGTGCCTACATGTAGACCGAGACCTATTTTACCCTAGAAAATGACTTGATACTTTCTCACTCTTCTATGTAAAAATCGGAATAAAGGAGAACAGATATAATGTTCTTTAAGTAACTGAAAAGTAATATCATTGTAGGTATTAACTGATGCAAGTTCCTTGGAATATTGTAACACTGATACTGCTTACTTTTCCTTGAAGCCAAAGGAGAAAAACACAGATTGTTATATGAGGAAGAAGAAATTTGATCCATGCCAAGGACATTTTACCAATGATACTTGTTAGGTATCAGCAGTGCTTTCTGAAAGATGAAGCAATCTCCTGCGTGTTAAGGCCACACCAGTATGGTTCTGTATACTTTGTATATTTCACATCATGAAATACCACCTCAGAAGTGAGCCACAGAAAATATTACTGGTTTTACTTGCAGAGCCAGCTGGGATGGCTAGTTTAGAATGGATGGTTAAATTTGGACATAAATCCTATGCTGCTCAGGTATTTCAGCATGTTCTTCCTTGAAATACATTGCACTCTTACACTCAAATGTCAACGGGTAGAATTCCTTTCTCTGTCTGTTTCATTCCTTTCACAGGTGTGTAGGCTTGCTCTGTAGTCATAGGGAAGAAATAGACCCTTTCAGAGGATTATTCCTCCCAACTATTTTAGACATTTATCTTCAGTATTGAATGAATCACTCTCTGGAGGTGCTTCTCTGTCTTTCTATGAAAGAAAAAAGACAAATGATAAGTTTAAAGTAGGTTACCATTTCTTCAGCAGCTAAATGTATTTGTTATTAATTCCAACCAAGGTGAAATAGGCCTGGATGAAGGTCAGTATCTAAAATCTGCATGCAATCTTGTTGTTACCTGTAGATGTAATAATTACTTAGTTCACCACGAGAGGTGGAATGAGAGTGAACTCACAGCACGTATTCTGAAAAAAAAGTTAATGTTAAAAAAAAATCATACCTATCAGTAAATGTTTACTTTAGGGTTCTGTTAATGATTAAAACATACAACTTTTGCCAACTTCATCAGGTGAAAGGATGAAGATGGAGCCTTTCTATTAGGATCTGACTATGAAATCCTTGCTAAGAAGCAGAAACTTTTGTTTTCAAAAATATTATATTTAATTGCAAATTATATTGCATCACAGATACTTGTCACAACAATTTAATACCAGTCTTAAAAATTTACAGTCGCCAGTTATTTCTTGAGACGTGTTAAAAATAGCAGATGTAGTTTCATGATGCACGCATCTTCATTGCAGCATTTATATACCTTTGAGTATTTTGTGCACATTGCTTCTGCAGCCACTTCTGTAAATTGCATGTTTGTATTTTATCATGTGTTTTCAACTTGAAATTAGAATGTTTGTATCTTGACAATTCTCTGTGTAGCAGTGAGAATATTGAAATATGTAAATACACCTTTAAAATACACAATTAAACCTAGATATGTTGTTGTATTGAATATATATTTATCATATTTAAAAATGGCATTTTGCAAAAATCAAGTTCATTAACCCAGATAGTTTTGCAAAGTGATCATTAATCACAGTTGCAATAGATGCACATCTGAGAGCTTTGCGACGAAATTAAGCTGTGAGATAGATGGTGAGATCGAATCACACTGCCACCTTCACCGGGAAATTAAGACACAAACCCATGACATTTATAAATAACGAATAAAGAATTATTTAATTTAAAAGAATTCCTGGAGGTTGAGGGAGTACTTACCAAGGAAACAAATTTGAAAGGCACACAGAAGGGACCAAAATGTAAGCAACACTCTGAAAGCACTGACTGTGTGAATTGTATAGGTAACCATATACTACAGAAAGATTGAAAATTATGGAGATCCTACTGGTTAGGAATAGTGTTCTTCAGCTGGAAACATCTACTTTTCCAAATGAATTTACAAGGAACCTAAGGCAAATGCTGACACAATTACTTCCTTTTTAGACAGCCAAAGTTATCTGATTTTTATTGAAGACAAGGATTTCTGGAGAGGAAAGAAACCGATAAATGTGTTCATATCTCACATATGAAACATATTTCACGAATAATTACTTTCTCTTCCCACTTCGGCCTCCACTTCACTGTTCTTGTTCAGTTTGTAAAACTCCTGGAATACCTCAAACTAAATGTTGATTAATGACCCTGTGAAGTGTGTGTTGTTTTTTTTCCTCACATCCATCCCTGAAAAGGAGCAGCATAGGTTTGCTTCACAATCTCGTCTCTCATTTTTAGCCAGACAAAAAGCTAAGACAACGTGCAGTTGTTTCACGAAAATCCCATGTCCAGAGTCAAAGGAAAGCACCATGAGACAAGGATATAAAGGTGCCTCGATAAATTGGTTGAATCCTTAACATTTTTCATTCTCATTATGGTCTTTATAACAGGTCTCTTTAACAAGGCTTCTTTCTGAATATAGTACTCAAGCTATTATAGTCACAAGGACAAATAAAGGTTGTGATTTTCTCTATTCTTATTGCCATCATTTTTTGTCAGAACAGATTATTTTGGTACCACTTGTCAATCTAACCATAATTTTAGCTCTGGGATAAAATTCAGAGCTCTTAAAGTACAAAAAAAGGCACAGAAGGATCTGAAGTTTTTTGATAACAGTATGTTTCTTTGCTGAGAATGTTTTTTTCTTACCAGCTATCTCACTCCTGTTTGTAAAGGGATCAATTATGTAATTCTGACCAGCATAGCAGTGCTCTGATAATGACCCGGAATAAAAGAAGAAGTTTTTGAGAGGTAACTTCTAGAATTACCCATAACATTTAAAATTTACGTTCATAAGGCCTCTGGAGGGGAAACTTATAGCACTCTTCCTTCATTGCGTGCTGACATATGACAATATGTACAGCATAATAAATTGGAGGAAAAAAAATACAGAGAATGACATGATAACTAGGAATATTTTATCTATATAATCTATATCTGTTCCCTAGGCCACGGAGTAGTATTAAATTAATACATTATATTTTACCACTGATTCAAAATGGAAGAATATCCAAAGAATCTGCCCTTTATTTAACAGTGCATTGAAATATTTTACTTATATGCAGCTGAACAAAATAAAACCTCTAAAAAGGCAGATAAGAGACATTAATATTGATAATACATGAAGGGGTTATAATCGGATAGTAAAATTTGCCGGACCGCTTCATGACACTTTCCTAGAGAAAGTCCACAATAAATGTGTAGGCAGGAAAATATACTAACAAGATACTTCTTTTCAGAGAAGGTGAGGAAGTGGGAAGAGGAAATAAACTCAGTTATTAAATGATCACAATAACACAGCTGAATAAAGAAATGGGTAGAGGAGTGGTCATGGCAGAGTTAACTGATATATTCAAGACAAATAAACCAAGTATTGTTGAGATAGTAAGTCTCAAATTTTGTCACATAATAGTCCAGTCTGTACATGGGTAGTGTAATAACAACATCCCAGAACCCCTTGAGGTCTTTGAGTTTAAAAATCCGGACCTAGTTAAGATGTATATATGTAATTCATTAAATAATAGACTAGAAAAGACAAGATGAAAAATTAAATTGATTTATTAAAACAGGCACATGACTTTGACCCAGATTACCCATAAAGGAGGAGGAAGATGTTTTTAGTGGTGAGGTGAAGCTAAAGGAATATGAGGAATGGAAATGTATGACAGAGAAACTGAAGTAAACTGTAAAGCACATGAATGTGTGGTGAATACATAGGGAAACAATAAATTTACACTATGATTTTTCTTAATGAAAAGCAGAAACTAAGAAGTTAATAATTGCATTAGACAAGATTGGAGTAGTCAAGCAAATTACCATGTAGATCAGTTGTGGAAACAGCGGCAACAGCATGGGAGACAGCAATTATATTTCTGTTATTACCCAACTGACTAAATAGATGGGAACCCAGACACTGTTCCCTGTGGATCCGTTTGGAGTCTTTTCACAGACTGGACTTTGATGTGCTGGATTGCCGGTAAGATCCTGCTTTGTCGGTCTATTTAGGCAAGAGAAATCAACAGGAATTAACTCTTGAGCTGGATGTCATAAAGAAAAATGTGATCCATCTTCAAGAAGCAAGATGACACTAAAATGATATCTGCTTGTGTGGAATGCCTATTTTTGTTTTGTTTTAGTATGGTTTTGTTTTGTTTTTTCCTGAAGAAAAATTAAGCAGAATTCATTATCTTTTTCCTCCAAAATGTAATTATTGTCTTTCTAGAATATAGACTTCATCTGTGGAGGGACAAACTATATATTATTAAAAAAGCTTTACTTTAGTTAACATGTAGTACTTTATGGTCTGTAATTCCATGTTCAGTATGCATAGCTTTTTGACCTTTGAAAATGTAGCTAAAAATATAGCACAAAACCTCTTGCAATAATTCAAAGATTTTTGTGCCATTTGTTTCTTTGCTCTATCCATGTGTGCACTGACAAATGTTTAAGTGGCTTGTTATAAGGATAGTACTCAGATTTCATTCTCTGAAGTGTGTGAATGGATAGATGCTGCATTACAGTGCTACTACTGACATTTCTATTCAGAACCAAGGCCACCAACACTTACAGCTACTGCTGTTCTATTAAATATTTGTCAGCAAAAGAGATGGAGGATGGCTTTTTTTCATATTTCTCCTACATGCTGAGCTGCAGCAAAGATGAAATGTCAAGTAAAAATCAGTGCATACCCTTTTTCTGACAGCAAAACTCTTAATTTGCATACAGAGACTGTGGCCTTACAAGATTATGCTATTGCAATGAGCACTGTGATCCTTTAATTGAAAAGCAGTGTGGGTAGATAATTGTGCAAATTAAAGATATATCCACGATGTGTGGCAATTATGCATGGAAAAAAATGGACACTTTGTATGACAAGGGGGATAAAATCAGTCTAATATAATCATGGTAGAGACAAACTTTCCCCATAACACCCACATGAATTTAGAATTTATAACTTTTAAGTGATGCAGTGGGGGTTGGTTTACCACTAATGATTTTGAATAGGCTTGTTCACTTTTAGTTTCTTGGTAAGTACTTAGGGCAGAAATGGAACTTAAATGAACTGGCAAGATAGACTCTCTTTTCTGTAACACCTGTGTCCTGGTTTTAATTTGAATAGCATTAATTTTCTTCCTAGTAACCGGTATAGTGCTGTGTTTTAGATTTAGTATAAGGATATGTTGATAACACATGTTTAATTGTTGCTAAGTAGTGCTTACACTAAGTCAAGGACTTTTCAGCTTCTCACGCTCTACTAACTGAGAAGACTGAGGATGGACAAGAAGCTGTGAGGAGGCACAGCTATGACAGCTGGCCCAAACTGACCAAAGGGATATTCCATACCATATGACAACATGCTCGGTATATAAACTAGGGGAAAGCTGGCTGGGAGAACACTGCTCAGGGACTGGCTGGGTGTGTCAGCAGGTAGTGAGCAATTGCACTGAGCATCACTTCTTTTGTATATTCTAAGTAAATTATTACACTTTTCTTGCCTTAATCCACAAGTTTTTTCACTTTTACTCTTCTGATTCTCTTCCCCATCCCATCTTGGGGGGGAGAGTGAGCAAGTGGCTGTTAGGTGCTCAGTTGCTGTCTGGGGTTAAACCACAACAACCTGTAAAATTTCCAATATGTTCATCTCTTGCTTTGTCTCGTCCTCTTTCTTGATAGTACTGTGCCTGACAGTATACATTTCAGATACAGTATTTATTTGGGTTTTTTTACTTTAGAATCTGGGGGAAGGGGAGAAAAGGAGTTTCAGAAAACAAGTTATTTAAATGTAGTATCCATAATCTTCTCAACGTACTGATAGTGTTCTAGTGAATAGCTCTGCTTTCAACAGCATGCAATATTTCAGCTAATCCCAAGTGTTATTATCAATGCAGTCAGCCATAAAAATCAAGTACAAATACAGTTAAGTGTGTCTGTGGCATTAATGATTTGTCCCATTACTGATATTGAAAGAGTTAGACATAAGTTATTATTTTAATTATTTTTATTTTTTAGATATTTTTAAATAACTTTCTTCTTTCCATCACCAATTCAAAGAAAGCATATTTTTTCTCCTCTCCTTTAGGGGAAAAAGACTGAGTTTTAGTGTCTGCTTTGTCAAGGAATGATTGAGTGAGAAGGAATCTGAGAGTCTCACTGGAAGCTGTGTGTGTGATAGGTTTTGAGGGAAACAGAACTCTGGAAAAAAACAAGAGATTTGTTATGTTTCTCTTTGGCACAGTTTTAAGTAAGTGAGTAGTTCTCTGGGTAGATGAGGAAACAAAGTTTTTTCTCCTAACTTATGGTACCATTTTTGGAAGAAAGTTGGAGAATTTTCAGATGCCAGGAACTACAGATATTGGAATTCTCTGAATTCCCCTATATCATTAACCATAGTAAACCTCAAATATGGGCTTCATGCACCTTTGAGAAAGTTACTGTCCCATGCTTCAAACTTCTTTAGAGTACCTGTTACATAATACAATACGGCATGTTTTTCTTCAAATGGTTCTATTTTGATAAAGCTAAAAGGAGGCCACAGACTGCTGGAGCACTCTGTAACAGTAACGCTCATTCAGCACTAGAGAATATTAAGAAATTTTTAAAGTTATTAAGATTTTAACTTCATAATTTGTAATAATATACAGTGCATAATGTAGGTTGCTGACATAAACACAACCTCTGTAGTTGGAAACAAAGGCAAGGCCCGAATGATTACAAACAATGAGGAATATTTTGAAAAAGAACACCATCACTTAAAGTAATGTTATTTTCCATGTTACAAGACTTTTAAAAATAAATTAAAATTATGTGGATCTAAACCAGTTATAATCTAGTATTACATTATAATATTTTATATCTATCAATGTGAATAGTATTTGTACTATGTTATAGTTCAAGTGACTACTATTTCTGCCTCTCAACAAGCTATGTCCCCTTTCTTAATGGAAAAAGAGAATGTGAGACATTCAGAAGTAAAACTCTGATGGTTACATAGGCTCAGTTTCATCTCGGCTAACTTCAATACTTAATTGAAGTACAAAAATGGGAACCTATTTGCCTCCCAATCAATGAAGGAATTATATACCTCTAGACTGTAGAAGGCCTGACACATCTGGAAGTGCTATTTCTTTACACTGAAAATAGCAGGAATGTTCAACCACTTAAGAGTTTTAAATGCACAATCCATTTAAACTTGCATAAGCCAATAGTTATATCAAAAGAAAATATTTGGTCTTCCACACTTTTCCCAGTTGCTCACTCCTGTTCCACATTCCACCACATGTTGCACCCACACAGACACGCTGAAGAACATCCATCAGCTCTGGATCCCAGCTGGAACTTGCCACTACAAGGAGAAGTGCGCTGCAACGTTACATCTTCAGTCAGTGCTCTGACTGTACTGGATTTCATAGTCAGCATTAGAAATATCAAACTTTGTAATATAGACTAACCTGCAGCAGAACCTGCCGGACAAATAATTAAAACCATTTAGATATGCTGTGGGGCATGCACAGTATATTATGGGTAACTCATGTATGAAAATCCTCACTGAATCTCATCACCAAATAAATTCTATCCAACTGATATTTCTCAAGTAACAGCATGCTTTTTGACTTTTATCTGGACGTTCTACTATGTCTTTATAACAATACACAAGATCTTACCACCTCTCTGTAGGATGGTTGTTTACTCCCACATTTATTTATGCTAGTCAACCTGTTTTTTACATAGAATGGAAAACAATGGAGAAAAATGTCTGGAAAGAGCAAATAGCTATATACAAAATTCACTAAACCTAGTACATTTTCGTGGTTTAACTCCAGCTAGCGAAATACCACAAAGCCTCTCTCACAAATCCTCCCCCCCCACCCTCCAACAGAGGGGAAGAATCAGAGGAAAAAGGAATAAGGAAGCTCATAAAACTGAGATAAGAACTATTTACTAATTAAATCTAAATCAATATAGACAGATACTACTAATAATAAATAATTAAATTAGTAGAAAATGAAACATATGATACAATATATACAATATATACAATATGATACAATTTCCCACCATCCACTGACCAATGCACACTCAGATGTTGAGGGATGGAAATCAGACCCAGAGAGCCCGAGAACCACAGCCCGAGAGCGATCGCAGCCCGAGAGCCGCAGCCTGAAAGCCGGAGCCCGGGAGCCTACGCAGCAGATTCCGAGCAAACCTTATCACCGATAACACGGCCAGAAAACTCAGAGCAATCCACCATCTCCCACACGAATGAGCCAGCACAGGAGTTAGCAAAACAGCTAACGCAGGAGGGTTAGCAAGTGCCCAGAGAGACGAGCAAGGGAGTAAGGGAGAGAGAGAGAGAAGGGAAGAGTAATGGCTACCGGACCCCCTTCCCCACCCAAGAGACCCGGAACATGACGTACTATGGGATGAAATACTTCCTTGGTCAGTCTGGGTCAGCTACAGTATCCAAAGCGGACAAAAGACCTTGAGTTCAGTACAGGCCATCCCCAGCACCAGCTGAGGCCTTATCAATGTTTTCTCTTAGCACCCAGCAACAGAGTTCCCTGGCAACCAGAGTAAAGAGAGTTAACCCTTCCCTGACTGAACCCGGCACAACATTTTATTGAAGACAAAAATTTATGTTCTGTCCCTTGCCTTTGCAAGATCCCTTATGAAGCAGAGTGGGAAGAATCAAAAATACAGTAAAAAACCCCCAACCTTTTTTTTCAATAGTTAGTCTGTAATTGTGAGTTAAGATGTTCTTATTATTTATTTACAAACTTACAGATATTTATTAAAGTTTATTCAAATTAATTGTTCTACCTTTGTGCTTCCAGTATATCATATTCATTGATACATGCACACACATCTTCTTGTGGTATTTCACAATCATACGTGGATGAGCTATTAAATGAATTGATGGCAAAAAAGCACTAAAGACTTGCAATTTTTCCGTTAACAGCAACCTTAAAACTCAATGCAGACTGAAAACATGATACCATTGACATATAAAGAAATATATGTTCTTCTTCATATACACGCATAATCTCCTACAATTTTGTGCATGAAGATACCATGGCCTATATAGACATCTGTGATTCAAGATTCAGGGGTTTGCTACTGTCATCTCAGGCAATGTCACACACATGCAAGTTCACATGCAAATGTGTACTTGCAAGTACCCCTATCCAAGACTGAAATTGACAGGACAAACCACATTTACATTTTTACTTTAAAATGTAAATCGAAATGCATATTCTCTTACATAACAATTTTATTTGGTTTAGCATACTTTGCTTTCATTTTATGGACTTATAAACAACAAACATAACACAAACCTGTGATAAAAGCCTATTTTCCAGAGGACCATGATAGCCGTCAGGTCCTCTTCACATAAATTGCTTTTTAACTCATTTCCTTCGGAGGTAGTTGTTTAAAATGAATAGACACAATGAATTACTGCCGAGCAGGGAAAAAAATTGTTATATAGTGAACCACACTGTTTTGTACACAGGCATTCATTTCAAAATACATTATAAAATTTTAATGTGTTTTCTGAGAACCAAAGTGATACATGTTATTAAGTAGCAGCAGAATAGCTGTACATTTGTTAAAAACTAGGCAGTGAGCTAAATATTTTTAGATATTTTGAAGTAATTCATAAATAATCTCTGGGATATTTTACTTGTTTTCAGTATTAAAGGAGTAAAACTTTTCAAAATTGAGGACAATTTCAACTATGCAATATTTAGGTGAGAAAAATGCACTCAAAACCTCTGCTTGTAAAAATTTCCAGTATGTTCCAAGTATGTGATTGTCTAAAATTTATTTCACTGCACAAGGTCAGACAAGGAAGGTCAGGGCTTTGTCCTTGACATTTAGATGAAGGCAAATGGTCTAAGTCCCTGTATGGACACTAAATAAAGGTAGGCCAAATAATTAAATGTCCAAAATTTGGTGGGATGCCAAATATTGGCTCACTACCAATTATCAGTTTAAAGTACTAGCAGAATAGTTTTCATGCTGTAAATTAATGTACATGTTTACAAATCAGTCATTTGTCAAGGTAAAACTTGCTTCTACAGTTCTAGGGCATCTTAGAAAAAATATTTAGTCCTTAGGGGTTTGTTTTTTGCATATGTAAAAAAAAGCTGAATATTTTAAAAAATGTATCAATGCTTTAAAAAAAAATAAAATTTAAGAACTACTTGAGAGCTTCCAGAATAAGTTTTCTTACTCACTTTTCAAATAGTTAGAAAATTAGGTAAATATTTTGCTGTTTTATTGGGTCACATTGCATCTCAGTGTGCTCTGGTTTATTCTGTAGCATTCTGTTTGATCTCATCAAACTGCAGCAGTGTTCGAAGTTATAATATTTTATAGCAGAATTGCTGTATTCTCTGAGGAAAAATCATTAAGATGAAAAATCCACTTCCCACTTGCATACCATAACCAATCACATTTTAATTAGAATTGTTTTAAATTAATTGACTTCCAATAACATTTTTAAAATCTCACTTAAATTAAAAAAAAAAAAAATCCCATGTACCTGTGTCATAGATTTGTGAAATAAAATGTGATCTTGTATTGTAATCACAAATAGTACTTTCAAAATACAGTGGAAGCTCTATTTTTACCATCTTCTTTTCTACTGCCACAGGTAAAAATAAGTATTTCTGTGAAGATGCTCATTAGTCTGAATTAAGTGAAAAAGATTCTGTTGAAAATTGTTTATGAACTGTAACTCATTGTCAGGAATTACACATTCACAATTTATCTTTGATAAATAAATATTTACTTCGTTCAGATAAATAGACCTGTCAAACTGCAATTCTTAGGGCTAGTGCTTCTGAAAATTGG
This sequence comes from Rhynochetos jubatus, assembly GCA_027574665.1. Lineage (NCBI taxonomy): Eukaryota > Metazoa > Chordata > Aves > Eurypygiformes > Rhynochetidae > Rhynochetos > Rhynochetos jubatus. The sequence continues at coordinate 82,395,608 of CM050649.1, read as the reverse complement.
CTTATGCATATACCGGTTTTCTGTAGCCTGCTTGTTCTTTTTTTCCATTACATTATTAAAAATAGCAACGTGTGACACATTTGTGCATAAAGATTTTTGTGTTATCCTGGCAGATAAAAGAGCTGACACATATCTGTTGCTGGAATCTAGTCTCAGCTTTGTTCACAATGTGAAAGGGTCAAAATGACTAGAAAAGCCATTTTTACAATAATAAAGAGAAGAGAATTGGATCTTATTATTACCTCAAAAAGCCTGAGTATTAAAATAACACCAGAATACTTTTTTAGCTGAAGTAACAATATCCATATTATGTTAAAGAAAAAAATTATATTTACATGTTTAGAAATTATACTACACAAGGAAAAAATAAAATGATTCAAAGCAAGCATCTTGTTTATGCGACTGAAGCTTATTCAGAATAGAATTTTCAATGTTTTGACCTACATCAAGTTTTGTTTACACTAGACAGGACTGATTGTGGGTCAAGAAGTCAGAGGGCTTGCCCTAATGTTTTGTTTTATTTGAATACTCTGGTGAATTTACATGTCCTGGAATGTGCTTTTAATGCATTTTTGACAAATAATTTTGGGTTGGTAGGTTCTTTAGGGATGGGTGTAAAATGCTGAGGTATACATTTTCTTCTTCTCCACCAGCAGTGTTTGAATCACAAAATCCTAGCTTGTGTGTATTAGACTGCAATCCTAACTGCCAATATGAGGTATTACATATAGTTCAATAGAAAATGTCCCATTTTCAGTTTTGACAGTGAAAAAAGTACATGCCTTATAAAAACTATTATCACAGTATGCCGGTATACTACATTTGTTTTATAAAATAATAATACTGTCCCTTATTTTCATGGAATTTTTATATTTACTATACCAAACAGTTACAAAAATCACTTCCAAATAACTTCTGGCCTTTCCAATTACATCTGATTTTTTTAAAGGTTAATATACAAGTGAAGTATGAGGGACCACTCAAGCAATCCTTGGCCACAGTGTAGAAAACTATGATTTTATTTAAATCCTCAGTCCACATGGAGAAATTTGGAGACAGTCCAAAATGAGATGTGAAAAACTTTAGAGATTTTGTTTCAAATTGGAAAATTTTGATGGAAGATATTGCAGAACAAATTGACAGAAAGAACTATAGCAGGACAATATGGTAGTCAACTAACAGTTTTAAAGCATTTCAGTGATACAATAAGGATGGATACTTCTGCTTGAAATTATCTTGGCAGTGGCCTAGACACTGCCATAAGGTGGTAAATGCCAACTTTTAAAGAAAGAGCTTCAAAGAAAATCCTAAGATCTACAGACCAAAAAGCCTGATATGTTTGTTAAGGACAATGTAGACTGTTTAAAAGATTAGATAAACTAGAACAAAACTAAAGTGATACACTGAGTAAGAGCTGAAATGCCTTTAATAAAGGAGACCCATGACTCACAATGTCTAGCATGCTCTATGTTTTTAAAGAAACAGTGGACTAAGTCCACACTAAGGACTTGTAAAAGGTCTAGGAATGAAGTTATGAGAAAAAAAACCCCAAAATAATAGGGAACAAATTATTAGTTGTTCAAGATGAAGAAGTCGTTATGGGTTTGGATATAGATATCCCATGTTGTTCAGCATATTAATCAAAGGTTTGGAGAAAAGTGTGAGTACTGCAGTGAACACGTTTATTAATAATACAAAATTATTCTCACAGCTGAAAGATGCAAAAGGTCCACACAGCACTATGTGACCATTCGTATTACTCAGGAATTAGATGTGAAGATTTTAATAGGTAGTTCTGTAAAACTAACAGTCCTCGGTATGAATGAGCATGAAAGTAAACAAAATACTAAGAATAACTAGGAATTGAATGGAGAACAAAGCAGAAAATATCCTTGAAGGTACTGTGTAAACCCAAAGGATAACTGAGTGTAGTTGAGGTACTTCTCCCCACTTTCCCCTTGCACAAAGTCTAGATAAGGTTCATAAAACAGGTAGACAGTCGAAGCTACAGTGTGCTTTCTCTGTAAGTGATCAGTAAATAGACTAGAAAACAAGGGAGAGGAAAAAGCATAGATGAAAAAAGACTAAAATAAATTACTCTAAAGCCATGAATGGCATTGAAAATAGAAGGGCATAACTCTTCATTACTGTCATACATATAATGCAAATTAACTACTAACAGTAATTAATGCAGTAACCCTTAACTGTGTTTGACTAAAGCATACATTCAAAAAAACCTTGAAGTTGTAATCTGAAGGCATCAAGGGGTGGAGAATCTACCAGATCCCTTAATAACAGCTAAATGCAGAATAAAAGTTATGTTTCTGCCCTCTACATAAACAGACCTGTTACCACCTCTTACCTTCCCTGTATGAAAGTACAAATGCATTATAATAAGGCAGAAAAATTATGATGACACCAAATATGGAAAGATATCTCATAATGATGGGGATGTTATATACTTAAGAATTAAATTAACAATGGGTATAAGCATTCTTATTAAAAATGTCTCTTCATTTAAATGTTACACAAAGTAATCTCAAACTTTCAAGGATTCTGTCATGTTTCTATTTCTTTTAATTTCTCTTGCTTATTGCTCTTATGTTTATAGGCTTAATTGTTCTTAGGATTTCTTGCAAAAGTTATATTTTCCTTGTATATATGCTATAATATATATAAATCATAGAATCACAGAATCACAGAATGGTTTGGGTTGGAAGGGACCTTAAAGATCATCTAGTTCCAACTCCCCTGCCAAGAACAGGAACACCTTCCACTAGACCAGGTTGGTTAAAGCCTCATCCAGCCTGGCCTTCAAGACAGCCAGGGATGGGGCATCCACAGCTTCTTTGGGCAGCCCGTTTCAGTGCCTCACCACCCTCTCCGTGAAGAACTTCTTCCTGATATCCAATCAAATCTCCCCGCTTTCAGTTTAAACCCATTACCCCTTGTCCTGTCACTACAGGCCTGTGTAGAAAGTTCCCCTCCAGCTTCCTTGTAGGCCCCCTTCAGGTACTGGAAGGGTAAGGTCTCTGTGGAACATTCTATTCTCTAGGCTGAACAACCCCAACTCTCTCAGCCTGTCCCCATAGCAGAGGTGCTCCAGCCTTCTGATCATCTTCGTGGCCCTCCTCTGGACTCATTCCAACTGGTCTATATCCTTCTTATGTTGAGGACTTTAGGGCTGGACACAATACTCCAGGTGGGGTCTCACAAGAGCAGAGTAGAAGGGGAGAATCCCCTCCCTCGACCTGCTGGCCACGCTTCTCCTGATACAGGCCAGGATACAGTTGGCTTTCTGGGCTGCCAGCGCACACTGACGGCTCATGTCCAGCTTCTCATCCACCAGTACCACCAAGTCCTTCTCCTCAGAGCTGTTCTCCAACCATTGTCCACCCAGCCTGTACTTGTAGTTGGGATTTTCCTGACGCAGGTGCAGGACCTTGCCCTTGGCGTTGTTGAACTTCATGAGGTTAGCAGTGGCCCTCCTCTCCAGCCTGTCAAGGTGCCTCTGGATGGCATCCCTTCCCTGCAGCATGTCGACCACACCACACAGCTTGCTGTCGTCAGCAAACTTGCTGAGGGTGCACTCAATGCCATCGTCCATGTCACTGACAAAGATGTTAAACAGGACCGGTCCCAACACCGACATCTGAGGAACACCGCTTGTTACTGATCTCCACTCAGGCATTGAGCCATTGACCACAACTCTCTGAGTGTGACCATCCAGTCACTTCTTTAGCCATCAAACGGTCCATCTGTCATATCCATGTGTCTCCTGTTTAGAGACAAGGATGTCATGCGGGACAGTGTCAAAGGCTTTGCACAAGTCCAGGTAAATGATATCGGTTTCCCATCCTCTATCCACCAAGGTTGTGACCCCATCGTAGAAGGCCACCATATTAGTCAGGCACGATCTGCCCTTGGTGAAGCCATGTTGGCGGTCACCAATCACCCTTCTCATTCTCCATGTGCTTTAGCATGATTTCCAAGAGGATCTGCTCCATGATCTTGCCAGGCCCAGAGGTGAGACTGACAGACCTATAGTTCCCCAGGTCCTCTTCTTTCCCCTTTTTAAAGATGGGGGTTATGTTTCCCCTTTTCCAGTCAGTGGGAACTTCACCAGATGGCCACAGTTTTTCATATACGATCGATAGAAGTTTTGCAACCCCATCCACCAGTTCTTTCAGGACCCATGGATATATTTCACCAGGTCCCATGGACTTGTGTAGCTTCAGGTTCCTCAGGTGTTCCCGAACCTGATCCTCACTGACCATGGGTGTCTCTCCATTCTCCCAGTCCCTGCCCTTTCCTTCCATGACCCTGAGGGTCCACACAAAAATATATACACACATATATGTGCTTGCGGTATGTATAGTGCAAGTAGGTGATTGGGCTCAGTCAGCACGCGTTTATGAAAGGCAGGTCCTGCTTGACTAACTTGATCTCCTTCTAGGACAAGGTGACCTGCTTAGTGGATGAAGGAAAGGCTGTAGAAGTCTACCTAGACTTTAATAAAGCCTTTGACACCATTTCCCACAGCATTCTTCTGGAGAATCTGGCTGCTCATGGCTTGGATGCGTATACTTTTTGCTGGGTAAAAAACTGCCTGGATGTCAGGGCCGAAAAAGTGGTGGTGGAGTTAAATCTAGTTGTCAGCCAGTCACAAGTGGTGTTTCCCAGGGCTCAGCTTTGGGGCCAGTTCTCTTTAATATCTTTATCAGTGACTTGGATGAGGGGATCAAGTGCACTCTCAGTAAGTTTGCAGACAAGTTGAGTTGGAGTGTTGGCCTGCCTGACAATGGGAAGGTTCTGCAGAGGGATCTCGACAGACTGGATCAATGGGCCGAGGCCAACTGTATGGGGTTCAACAAGGGCAAGTGCTGGGTCCTGCACTTGGGTCACAATAACCCCAGGCAACTCTATAGGCTGGGGGAAAAGTGGCTGAAAAGCTGCCTGGTGGAAAAGGACCTGGAGATGTCAGTCGACAGCCAGCTGAATATGAGCCAGCAGTGTGCCCAGATGGCCCAGAAGGCCAGCGGCATCCTGGCCTGCATCAGGAAGAGTGTGGCCCGCAAGAGTAGGGAAGTGATTTTGTCCCTGTACTCCGGACTGGTGAGGCTGCACCTTGAATCCTGTGTTCAGTTTTGGGCCCCTCACTGCATGAAAGACATCGGGGTGCTGGAGCATGTCCAGAGAAGGGCAATGGAGCTGGGGAAGGGTCTGGAGCACAAATCCTGTGAGGAGCTTCTGAGGGTGCTGGGGCTGTTTAGCCTGGAGAAGAGGAGGCTCAGGGGAGACCATACCACTCTCTACAACTACCTGAGAGGAGGTTGCAGAGGGGTGAGTGTTGGTCTCTTCTTCCAAGTGACAAGTGATAGAACAAGAGGAAGTGGCCTTAAGTTGCACCAAGGGAGGTTTAGATTAGATATTAGGAAACATTTCTTCACTGAATGTGGTATCAGGCATTGGAACAGGCTGGCTAGGCAGGTGATAGTGTCACCATCCTGGGAGGTACTTAAGAGATGTGTGGACAAGGTGCTGAATGACATGGTTTAAGTGATGATAATAGCAGTGATAGGGTAACGATTGGACTTGATGATTTTAAAGGTCTTTTCCAACTTAAAAGATTCTATGACTGTGTTCTAGGAATGTGTTGTATCCATACTTACTGGATTCATACGTACTACATTCCCTTCCCTTCCCTTCCCTTCCCTTCCCTTCCCTTCCCTTCCCTTCCCTTCCCTTCCCTTCCCTTCCCTTCCCTTCCCTTCCCTTCCCTTCCCTTCCCTTCCCTTCCCTTCCCTTCCCTTCCCTTCCCTTCCCTTCCCTTCCCTTCCCTTCCCTTCCCTTCTTTATTACCATTACAAATCAACCATAGATCATAAATTAAGAAAATTTCAGTCTTTAATACTTCATGTAATAAAATTCTCTTTGAGTTTTGGACTCAGACAGAAACTGGAAGAAGAGTCAACCTGGAGCCTGAAATTCCTTTGAATTTCAAAAATTCTGATTCTATTTCTTGGTAGTACAATGGAATATAAAGCAAGACCACTACCAATTTGAATATATAACATAGGTGGCACATCCTGCCATATATAGTCTACTGGAAAGTGTCCCTGCCCATGGCAGAGGGGGTTGGAACTAGATGATCTTTAAGGTTCCTTCCAACACAATTCTATGATTCCGTAGTGCAGACAGGATTGGGAGAGCTAAATTGAAACGGATACATTTCTTCTTTTAACAGAAATGAATATGTGGCTAACCTATAGTAAAAGGCAGCATTTCCCAGAGGAAAAACATGCTGTGTTTGCGTTATTCCCTTTGCTTTTCTGTTTCAAGCATGCTATGACAGCTCTTTCGTAGTACATGCTTTCATCTCGAATGTAAACATGGTATAAACAATCAGCTTTAAAGACTCAAGTGATAAATATAAATCTTGCTAACATAGACATCCAAGTAATAAAACCATTTCAGCTAATAAAGCAGTTAATTTGTAAAAGACCACATTCCTTAACTTCTTACCAAGCTCCAAATAAGTCTCAGCCTAGATTTTACCGTTCACACAAATAATGCATAGTCCTAGACTGTCAAAGCCTTGGTTGGCCAAACTTGTACAAATAACAGAAGAGCTGATGGGCCACCTTCGATTGCTGAAAGAAAAAATCATTAGAACCTAATGGTTTTATTTATATTTTCTTTCTTGAAAAGTTCTCTGTATAGTTCTGGAATAGCTATATCACAATGATTTCGGGGCTTTGTCAGATCATTTTATTTCTAGAGAAGACTGAACCATTATGAAAGAAAACAGTGTGCCTTGTGCATTAAACACACAAAGAGAGCAACTGGCATTACCAACTAGAGTAATGCCATTTGTCATGGATATCTATGAACCCTATTAATTCTTGAATTAGTGTTTATAATTGCCTATTAGTTCTTTTACTTCACTGTTTCTTGTGTGCTACTTTTCTCTAATAGGAACAGTGTATTTTTATCCTTTCAGTGTTTCAGCCTTTGTCATCATCAAAATGATGTACAAATGATATAGGCACCAAACCCAATCTTTACCTCATTTATATATCCTCATTCCATATATTAAGGATATCAACACTTTTGTCAAGGGATTACCCCTTTGGAAATAAAATGTGAAACAAAATTATAACAGTTAGAATATTGATGAAGTTGAAAACAATGTGAGAAACAAGACAAATGGAAATCCAGGACACTCCAGGTAACTTCATGAGCTGATAGACAGGAAACTGACCTTTAACAAAGTCATGTTTCAGCTGAGGCTCAAGAATATTAAAACCTGAGAGAATTTTAACAAAAGTCTGCTTCCTGTAGTCATGGCTGGTTTAATACAGGAAATGTTTTTCCAGAATTCAATACATAACTTTTTCATTCAGTCTAAATCAATGAAATGAGAGCACCTTAAAATACTCATCTTAAGACTTTAATAACAAAGAGCCTGGACATTTCTAAATAAGGCTGCCTAATGATTTACAACTCACACATCTAAAAAAACTATCAACACAGATGTCAAGAATAATCTCAACAAAGAGATTTTGCTTTACTATATAGCCCCTAACTGATAACTGTGACTGGTAGGTAGCTAAAGGGATTTGTAAGGAGAACATAAAAACTTGCATTCATTAAACTTTCTGCATATATGCTTTTATATAGAGAAATATTATCCGTTGGTGTTGTCAAGACTGAAATTTTGCTGTGCTTCAGCTAATGATTAAAGTCACTAGAAAGACCTCAATTTGAGTCAGACGTTACAAGACTTAGTACTTCACTACAACTAAAAAGGTCTGGCCTCTGAAGACTTGGGATATGTAGATAAATTACATCAGACATAACTACTAGTTCTGTGCTTCAGTTGGTAGCATAATTTACTCTTTGGAAATATGATGGATAAACCAGGAGTTCAGGTGCCTAATACTCAGAGGAGATCTTTTACTTTTCTGATATGAATTTATGCCTCCTACCTGCCAGCTGTGTGTGCCAGTGTCTCACACCCCAGTTTTGTCTTTCTTTCTTTGTTGCTTTTATACCTTATGTTTGCTGGGGCTTAAAGAGATATATTTGAGAACAGAGAAATTCCTATTTCAGGAATTCATATTGCAGAGTAATACTAATCTTTCTGATATGGAAAAAAAGATAAAATATGAGTACAAAGTCTGAGAATATTCCTGTCCAAACATGTGTAGTAGACAACTGGCCAAAGTTAGATGTCTACAAAGTAGTCTTTTACCTATGAGGTAATCATCTGGACACTCTTTACAGGCATTGAAATGAAACAGGTTCTATGGGGCATGATTCATCTTCTTCTAAAGCAGACTTAAAACTGTGACGGTAGATGTATGAGGGGTATCTTAATCAAGCTTATTACAGGAAATAGCCTAGTACACTTTAATACTGTAAGATAACTACAATTAAATTACTGTAATTGCTGGAGAATATGTCAAGCTTCTTGCCAAGAGCTATTAGACTTCAAATGATCTTAAATTTAGCAGCAGTCCAGTTGTTTTAAGGGTGGAAAGAGTCATTCTGCCTGCTCAGTGTCTTCCCTAAGATTATTCAGAGACCATTTCAGAGCTTACTCTATGTCAGCCCATACTGAAGGGTTGATTCTGTATCCTTAGCGATCATCCATTTGTTTTGTGGTGTGCAATAGTACCTGTTCAGCTAGATGGAATAAGAAACAGATTTCATTTCCCAGAAAAATTAGAATCTAAAATTGTTCATACTCAGGTCATAGAATCACAGAATATCTCATGTTGGAAGGAACAACGAGGATCATGAAGTCCATCTTTCTGCCCCTCAGAAGACTACCTAAATATAAATTATGTGACTAAGAGTTCCATGAGCTCCAGACACTCCATGAGCTCTGACAAGCTTGGTGCTGTGACCACTTCCCTGGGGATCCTGTTCCAGTGACTGACCATCCTCTCAGTGATTAACCTTTTCCTAATGTCCAGTCTGAATTTTCCCTGATGCAGCTTCAGTCCATCTCCTCATGTCCTATTGCTGGTGCCCAGAGAGAGGTGAACAGCATCTCCCCCTTCGTTGCCCACCTTCAGGAAGTTGTAGACTGCAGTGAGATCACCCATCAGCCTTCTCTTCTCCAAGCTGAACAAGCCAAGTGACCTCGGTTTCTTCTTGTAAGACCTTCAAGATCTTTCACCATCTTTGTCACCCTCTGGACACACACTAATAATTTTATGTCCTTCTTATATTGAGGCACCCCAAACTGCACATGATACTTGAGGTGGGGCCACACCAGTGCAGTGCAGGGTGGGACAATTACCTCTTTCGTGTGGCTAGGTATGTTGTGCTTGATGCACCCCAGGACATGTGTTATGGTTTAATCCCTACCAGCAACTAAGCACTATACAGCAGCTCGCTCACCTCCCATCTCCCCCCAGTGGGATGGGGAAGAGAATCAAAGGAAAGGGCAAGAAAACTCATTGGTCGAGATAAGAACAAATTAATAATTGAAAATAACTTATATATTGATATTAATAATACTAACAATACTACTAATAATGTGTAATGAAAATACTATTACTAGGAGTACTGCTAGTAATGTGTATGGGGCCTTTTGGCTGTCAGGGCACATTGTTGAGTAACATTCAACTTTCCATTGACCCAAACCCCCAGATCTCTTTCAGTGGGACTGCTTTCCAGCCTCTGTCCTCCAATTTGTACATATATCCAGGATTACCCAGTCCCAGGCAGAGAATCTGGTGCTTGCTTTTATTAAATTTCATATGATCAGTGATAGTCCAGGTCTCTAGTTTATCCAGATCGTTCTGTAAGACCTCTCTACCCTTGAGGCAGTACACAGCCCCTCCTAATGCAGCATCATCTTCTTTAATCTAGCATCAACTTCCTTAATGTACATTTGATCACGGCATCCAGGTAACTTATTAAAACATCGAAGAACACTACTCCTGAAATTGAGCGCTGGGGAACTGCACTGGTGACTGGCCACCAGCCTGATGTAACTGCATTTACTATAACCTTATGAGCCTGGCCCATCATCCAGTTACTCACCTGATGTATTATGGGCTTGTCTAGCTGTGTGCTGGGCATTTTGTTCAAAGATACTGTGAGAGACAATGTCAAAAGCTTTTCTGAGATCCAAACCCACTACTTATACAGGCCTTGGTCAGCTAGATGGATGAGCTTGTCATAAAAAGAAATTAAGTTAGTTAAGTGGCACTCTGTGAACCCATTCTGGCTATGACCATTGACTGTATTCTCTCTCCAGTGTTTTATAATAATTCTCAGATTAGTGTTCTCTATAATTTTTCCAGGCACTGAAGTGTCAGGCATCGAGACTGACAGGTTTGTAATTACCTGGGCTTTGCTTCTAACCCTTCTTGAAAATTGGGACATTTACCAGGTTCCAGTCAACTGGGACCTCTCCAGACTCCCAAGACCATTGAAAAATAATGGTGAGAGGTCCCAAAATGACATCAGCCAGCTCTTTCAGCACCCTGGGATAAATCCCATTGGACCCCCTAGATTTATGCACATCCAACTAGAGCAGCAAGTCTCAAACAATATTAGGGTCATCTGGGAGTTTATCATCCTGCCAGTCACACTCTTCCAACACATGGTTCCCAAATATATTAAAATAGTTTGGAAATTTCAACCATAAAGATCTTATATTAGTAATGGTTCTCTAAGGGCCCTTCATATTTATTTGGAAATATATGGTGCTTGAGTTCTCTTGCTTCATTAAAGGCTTAAGGATACAGACCAGTGATTAAATTACTGGTATTTTTTGTAGCATTGAATGCAGTTTAGATGCAAGCCAATTGAACTTCTCATGAATCTGTCAGATCTTCACCTTTACTACACACATCAGTTGTTTTGCTGTTTCTTATCTCTAAAAGCATTGCCTAACAGATATCTCTGTGAATATCATGCTGCAAACTATAAAACATTACATAAAGTTTCTAAATAGAGGAGAGGATAATTCTGTCATCCTTTTGTTCTCAGATTTCTTTTTTCTCATACCAGCGTGACAGTCTGATATAACCCAACTGTGTTTTCTCTTTCTTGACCTTTCCCAGTTACTTGTATCTGTCAGAATCCTGCATGTGTCTGTGTGCAGCTTGTTCCTGCTGGCATTGCATAACTACACTGTGATCATAAGTGGTTATAGAAAAATTAGAAGACTGAGGAAGGAGCCGAGCAGTCATCATAGTATTTCTATAACAAGAGAGACATATGCAAATAAATATAAAATCCTGATATAATTAACTTGTATAGCGGAGAAAAAGAATTAAATAGTGTCAGCCAGTCAGTCACTGTAGCAGTAAACTAAAATTTGAAAATTATGATCCTTACTAACATAATTTAATACTGTCTGTCAGAGACTGTGTTGCCGTTGTATTTTGTACAGGTATGTCTATTTTCTTAGCTGACTCATTAATGAAGTCAACTCTTACTTTGCTTTTTTTTTGCGAATTATAGTTTTCCCCATCTCGTAACATCATTGTCTCAGAAAAGTTCTTACCTTGCTGTAAAACCCCTTTTGATTATCTATATAAAAATGAGTCTCAGGATTAAATCTGTATCTTGGCAAACATACATGTTTAAGCTTTGAGTGGTCTGGTTTTAGAATGCTTAAAAAGCAAAATTTGAAGATCATTACTTTTGTATTTTCTTTGAGGAAAAGAACGTTGGGGTATTTTTCTCCTCCTATCCTTCTAAGATAATCTGTAGCTGCTATTTATTCAGGGAGTGCCCGATCCTGTACTCTTTATACAGCAAAATGTCTACTGACTGTACAAGACACTAGTCTGAATGAGGACTGTAGTTCTGGTACTCACAGAATGTACAGGCTGTTTGACATTGTCTTATAAGAATTAAATTACAGTGTTGGCTTTTTTATAAACACAATCAATCTCTTTCAAAATGTAATGGGTTTGGTGTGGGGGAGGGGTTACAAGGTGAATGTGCTTTCACTTCGTGATTAATTGGTGTCATTATGGTTAACTGCCCTGATTAAATATCTATTTAAATACTTCATTTTAGAGCTAGAATATCTTTTATTTTTATGTATTGGTCTAATATCTGTTTCACTTGCTTACCTCACAATATCGTAGCTTACATTCACACGTTATTTTAAACTGACAGTCTTTAGTATAAATGTAATTTTTAGAAGATTCATTAAATATTAGTCTATATTTTGAAACAAATCTGTTTGTGTATCATGATACCAAGAGTTCAAATTCATCTCATCTCACTTGAGACACTATATGGAAGCAACCTATGCATTATCTGTACATTCCTTGTACTTCTGAACCCTTTGGAAGGGTGTTCATTTTAATAAAGGGTGCCTCTCTCTCTAAAGAGAATCCAGATACTTTATCTCCTTAAACAGTCACCTAGATCATATATCTAGAAAGAGGAAGAATTAATCTGGATCTAGTCCCTCATGAAATGTAATTCTTATCCCATGGGATTCAGAACCAGACTGGGATACATAAATATTTTGACAGCATTTTAAAGTATTCATGATTCTTCCAAGGATGCCTTTTATATCAAAGGGTTCATGACCATTGTATAGAGTTTGATCTTAGCTCCGTGCTGAGTTTTTAATGATTTACTCATTGGCTGTGGTCAAATACTGTGAGATTTTTTTATTCCTTTCATTCCAAAAAAGGCGAAGTTATAATGTGATTTTAGGGACCAGTACTGAATCTCTTTTGAAAAGTGATCGCCATTGGAAAGCAGCCTCTTCTACAGGGATTCAAATACCTGAGCAGCATTTCTAAGTCAAAAGGCACAGATTAAGGAGCTCAAAAATAATGGATTCAGGAAATCTCTAAGGGGAAAAAAATCCTTCTCTATTAAATTACAAACTGTTTGGAAAATGGACAAGTGCTGAAAAGAAGGCCTCAAGTTTTGGAAAGTCCAGGAATACAGATGGGATTTTGATGGGCATTGATTTACAAATTTATGAGATGATGAGGGTCACTAGGGAGAGAAGCTTATAAAACCAAGTGCAAGGCATTAGAACATATGAGTTTGTACACAATGGATCAACAAAAGGAGAGAATAAGAAAAACTGAAAATCTGAGGAGGCTTCTGTCCCTGTTAATGAACTTTCTGGATTTACTGCAAGCTTAAAATAACCAGTTACATTAAGGTATATTGGAATTTATGTTGAATGCCAGCTGACCATTACAGAAAATTATTATGATTCCTCCAACCAGAGAAAGATAAAAACAGACAAACAAAAAGAAACGACCCAAACCCTCAATTATTTGGATATTAAAGCAACTATTTATGTTAAACTAGGTAAATCAAGTAATTTGTTTGTTCGGCTTTGAACATGGGGTGACTGAAGAATGTGAGAAGTTGTGTTTTTTTCCAAAATATCATCAGGTTATGTTATTAGCAGCTAAGGAATCTAGGCTTGTCTAGTTTGGAGAAGGGGAGACTGAGGGATAATCTCATGCTGTCTACAGTTTATTGAGGAGGAGAATTAGAGAGGGAGATGGTGAGCTCTTCTCCCTGATATCCAGTACTACCTAAGCAACATGTAATATTTTTTGACTCAGTTCTTAGCTACATACTTTGTTTGGTGAAGTTTAACATGAAGGATAGGAGACACTACAAACACACTGAACCAAAAATTGCAATGTTCTTCTGAAATGCACTAAAGGATAGTTATGCATATAAATTGTTGTGATTAATTCAGTTTCTGAAATCGATACAATTGCTCCTGCCTGAAAAACTAGAGGTCAAGGGAATTGTATTTATTAAAGTAAATTGAAGACAATTTTCTTTTTCTATCAGGGAAAAACATCCATTAGCTCAACACAAAGTAGAGGGGAGCAATAGTTTTCCTTGGTGGGGAAACATCCTGATAGCCCATGTAGGTCTTGTAGAACATTAGCTGTTATGAACTTCCTCATCTGTATATGTCCCTACTTTATTGTTTACATTTTTATACAGTCTGGTAAAGTGCTATTTGTTTTCCAAATAAAATGTTCTGTAAATGTCTGTTTGGAGAGCTTTCTGCCTGTCATTCAGGTACTGCATACACTTAGGTATTCCTCATTAATGTTTTTTTGACAACTTACTACTTCTAAAAAATTTATCTATTCTGGCAATATGCTGTGGTACAACAGTGCACTGAACAGGAGCATACAGGAGTTCTCTTTATGTTGGAAATGTATTAAGGCAGTTTATGTTGGTACTTCTCAGTGTCATGGCTTAGCCCCAGCCAGCAACTAAGCCCCATGCAGCCACTTGCTCACCCCAGGCCCCAAACCAGCTGGAATGTCAGAGACAAATGGAAAAAAACCCACCCTCGTGGGTTAAGATAAAAACAGTTTAATAAGACAGCAAAGGGAGAGGAAATAATAATAATAGTTCTAAAGGAATATACAAATGCAAATGTTGGACAACACAACAATTGCTCACCACCTGGTGATTGATAGCTTGTTCCCAAGCAGCAATCCCCCCGGCTGGCTTCCCTTAGCTTATGTACTAGGCATGATGTCTTAGAGCATAAAATATCCCTTTGGTGAGTCTGGGTCAGTTGTCCTGGCTGTGTCACCTTCTAAATTCTTGTAGATAAGACACTGGGAGAACAGTGACAGTAGGAGAAACTGAAAACGTCCTTGGTTTGATATAAGCATTACCCGTCACCAACTAAACCACCAGTTTTAGTTCTCATCACAAATCCAAAACATAAAGAAAATTGACTCTATCCCAGCCAAAACCAGCACAATTAGGCTTATCCAAAGTGCATTTTACCTGTAAAGTGTATTTTCCTTTCTACCTGATACCAGAAAGTATCAAAACATATAAGTAATTTTTTTGTTCTTTTTCCTCTATTGCAAAGGAACTTATAAAATGGTGTGTCATGATCCTTGAGGAACTGGTTCTAGGAGGTCTGTAATTGTTTTATTTTTCTATAACCATGAAATTATTTTCAGTGTGAACATGCTCTGTTTCATACTTATTTCAAAAAGACTATGTCATCTCTCAAGAAAGAATGAATGTACTTAGAACCAAATGAAATGAAATAATTTGATATTTTTTGAAGTATAAAATATACTTTACATCTGAAATAAGTATAATTTTTATTAATCTTATATTCCAAGACCCTGCTTCATTCTCAGTATCTCTATATCATAAACTGCATCATGTATCTATTTTTGTATTAATTCACACCTTAATGTTCCTGTCTCCAATAGACCCAAATAAAATTCTTATTTAGGATTAGTATTAGGATCTAGGATTAACCTAGCTCTGTAGGCTGTATAGGCAATGGGAAGATATAAAAAATTCTGTTTTATCCTAAACAGGGTATTTGAGATGTGTCAGGAAAATACAGCTCCAAAATGCATTCTGCATTCTCTGTAGAGAGCTAGCCCAGGTACAACCTTCCTCTCTGAAAATCTACAGAGTTGAAAGGCTGTTGTTTGATACTTAGAAAAGAAGTCATGTAACTGGTAATCTACAAGGAAGCACACAGCACATTCTGTACAAAATATAATTCCTAATTCTTGGAGCACAATATTATTGCCAAAGAAAAATCAAGTAGCAAAACCACCCCAAACCCAAACCCAAAACACTTGCAGTGTACGATAACCATTGAATTTCTGAAATAAATCCACCTCAGGATATTTAAAACATAAATAATTTTCAAGCTGTTGTTCAGAGGATGCATGTGTCAGACATTGTTAAGAATTAAAGAAAGCAAAATCTGGAAGTGATTTACATGTGTTACTGTTCCTACATTGTAACAACAGGGACATTATATTTTCTTTCAGAGGAATTTGATGCTTTGTCTGCTATTTGCTTTTAAAGTGTCTCATCTAAAGTGAGTACTCACCACTGCAAAGCTATTTGCTCTATCCAAGGTAAAACTTAGAAATAGGTCTTTGAAAGCTTTTTCTTCACATCTAAAAATTTGTCCTCCTTGTATCCGCCAAACAAATTTGTATGTTTGTCTTTACAGCAGCCAAGCCATTTTCATCTTTCTTATATGCATGTTTCTTCATGCATTCCTTCCTGCTGTTTTCTTCCTTCCCTTCAGTGCCCTCAGTCCTATAAGATTCACCACTTTTCACTTACGTGATTTCTTTTTTCTTAAGATTTTGCTGACTTGCATCTGATACATGCTGTGTAACCTGGAAGTCATTGCCCATTTATTTCTGCCTCAAATATGTTCCAGTTTTCACCAAGGGTTTGATGTTAGATGTGGAGACAATGTCAGGAATAAATGTATAGAAATTAAAATTAACAGTTAACACAGAAATAAAACTAAAAAAGTGCAATGCACTAAAATTCAGTTTTCTCTAGAAAACTGAACTATATTTTACTGTCTATTCTGAGACAACAGACATTTGAAACTAAGGCAGTTTGAATATGGGTGTTATCTTACGTCTGAAGAATAGTAAATACTTAAGGAGTCAGGAAAAGCAGTCCAGACAATCTCATTAGTCTGTCCTCTGTAAGATTTAGATTACAGTGGGAAGAAAAGAAAACTCAAAGACCTGGAAAATAAAAATAAGATAAAATACTGAATTAGTTTATAAATATAAATAATACCAGAATAATCTAATGTTTTCCTTTTTTATATCAGCTGCCTCTCCAGAACAAGAAAATACAGTAAACTTTATCGTCTGCATTTCAGCAACAGATTTTATTTGTGCCACATGAGATTTCATATCTCAAGGTGGAAAAATAAGGATTAATTTGAGTATTATAATATTGGTGAAGAGCTGAGAATATGAGTGAAAACAACTGGTCCATCGTGAGAAATACAAAGCTGGAAAGTTAACAGTGGGCTTTCTTAGGAATACCTTTGGCATCAATCTTAGTATTGTCACTAAGAATTTAAACACAAGATACAGGAGAAATCTGAAGAAATTCACTGTTGGCTAGGTTGAAAGCACCATCTTTTTATAAGCAATAGGAATATCACTGTCCTTGAGGACTGGAGCAGTGACAATGTCATGAAACATAACGATGTTGAACAGAGAACTAAGACATATCTACAAGGAAGATGTTCTGCTACAAGCTGAAAATTTGTCAGCTGGAAATGAAAAACAATCAGACAAAGATTTGTTATGATGATTAATCTCAGACATATGACCAATGTGATACATCTGATGAAAATCACAATGCACATTTAAAGTTATTAGATGAAGATTGAATATTGTGGTAATTGTACCCATAAGACAACATCTAGAGTCCTGTGTGTACTTCTGGTCATTCACATTCAAAAAAGGTTAATTTAAGAAAGAACAGATGCAAAAATGACACTTAACACAATCTGGAGAATGAAAAGCATTTTATTTTGTAACAGGAGAGCGAATTAATTTAATTTACTTAGCCTACCAAAATTAAGGTTAGGAGAGAGAGATAGTTTCATTACGAAGACATTGGGGAAATAAACACTGGGGAGACAGGAAGATACTGAGCTAAAGGATGGTGTTGAATGAGAACAAGCATTTGTCCTGATCATGGATGAATGTAGGAATTTCAGGAGACAGTTTGTCAGTGATATGTAAGCAAAATTCCAGGATATCCTTGCAATAGAATCAGTAGCAACTGGAAACATAATTCATTGTCATTTAAGGACTAACAAATTTTTGATGGGGGGCCTTTAATATAAAGGGACAGTATTCAGCAGTCCATGAAATCATTTAAAATCCTGTGATTATGGTAAGCATATAAAAAAATTACTCCTTTCTATTAAATTTTATATGATATTTCCTTAGAAGTGTAGCATAATAAATATTGATGTTAATAATACCACAGTGATTTCATCACAATTCAGATACTGGAAGATAAAACTTTTTCTAAGTGTAATGCTGTGTTTTGAACCAAATAATGACCATTTTAATCTTTTATAAAAGCTTCTTTGATTTCTTATTCCAAGAAGACAGTAAACCTTAATATTTATTTTATAGTATTCCAGTATGCCTGTAGTCCTTGCCTTGTCAGCATTTAAATACACGTGGATTGTGCTAAAATGTTCTTAATATGTAATGTTTACAGGAATTTAACTTTTCAGAGTGAAGGGTTAATTCTTAAATAACTAAAATTATTGTCATGAGCCATGTAAACAGATTTTCCTAGATAAACTGCCAAGGTTGTTCTTTGGAGACTACATCAAAAAACCCTGTATTATTAGTAAACTCTGAATGAAAAATAATTACGTGTATGCTATGCTGTGGAAAAATAATCTGGTACTTATTACTCTGTAGGCTGAGGAAATTGGGGAGGATAAATGAATGTGTTGAATAAGATATCACTTAGCAAAAAAGGATATGTTCACCTGTTCAAAGCAAACCTGTACTAATATTAAACCCATTTAAAGTGAAATTATTCTGGAAAGAAATTGCTATAACTAGATTTTTTCATTATGGAAACTGAACATCTCTAAGTGATTTTTGGTACTTCTTTGATTCCTTACCATCAGAGGGTAGCTTTCTTCTGTATGAAAAGAAGGGGAGAGGGTCGCTTATTTGCTTTTGTCAAAACAAAATTGCCTATTTTTATTGGCAGAGAGGTTTCTTAAAAGTGTACCAAACTCAGGAGATCCGTATTGCTTGACATTCGTGAGAGTTTATGCTACCTAAATGTTGACACTGAAATGATCAGCTATTACAGGAGCTCAGTCTCCTTATGCGGTATCTTTATATGACAAAAAAAGATAATTAAGCTTGCTTAAATTTGAGATTATCTAACTCATTCTTTCCTTTGACAATTAAGTAGTAAAAAATGAATGGGAGAAATGCAGACTTCAGACATTGATTCAGCAGAATGCTGAAGTACATCCCTAAATGCTTTATCAAATAAGGTCCAGAGGTCTGAAGTTATTTAGAACCCTAAATGCTCTTGAAATCCCTGGGAATTGCACAGTCACCTTCCTTTATGGAGCTCTGCCTTATGACAGATCTTGCTAAGAGATAAAATACTTTCACAAAGGGCTGAAGTGCCTTAGAGTGATGTGGTTCTCAAATGTAACAGATCTATAAAGCTTCTTAACATAGATGGGTTAAAAGAGCTGGTGAATGAATACCTTTTGCTTAAATGAATGATACAGGTACACTAGGGAAGATCCTGTGTATCGTTTGATGATATTTAGACACCTGAAAAATATCAAGCCTTTGAAGATGCAATCCTTAGAGCTGAAAGCACTGATTTTAAAACATTCTGATGCCCTGCTTTTCCATTCAAGTAGGATTTGTTTTGTTTTGGTTTTTGTTTGGGTTTTTTTGTTTGTTTGTTTTTGGTTTTGTTTTGCAGTCAATGTGCTTTTGAGAATGGATCCTAATAAACTTTCTAGACTATAATTTAAAATAACAGGTAGAATGTTTGGTAAATCACCTCAGACATATTTATCCAAGAGACCAGGAATGTGTTACACAAACAAGTTTTAACAAACTCGTTTCATAATTTAGTTGGTAATGACACCCAGAAAGCATAACACAAGTAAGAACACCATTTATAAATCAGTTTAGAGGTGTGTGCTCGTGACACATATAGGAAAGGTGATAGCTGGAAGCAGCTAGCTTTTGTCAGATGTTACATTATTTTTAATTATATCTGAGAAGTAGTTAGTTTATTTACTGGTTTCTAAGAACTGGTGAGTCATCACAAAAAACTTCAAAGTGGTAATTAAGTAAGATACTAAACTAGGCCATCTTCCAAATTTTGAAAACAGGCAAAAAAGTATATTAAATATATGGAAAGTCTGAAAATACAATTTGGACTTTCTATAAAACAACATTTTAAACCTGATCAAACTGTAAATGAAGTATATCTAAATACTGATGTAAGGTAACACTAGATGTATTACTGATAGGGTATGTGGTACCCCATCAGTACCTTAGTAAGGAAAACGTCCATCAACCAGCTGACCAATATTTTGTTCAGGCTTTTGTCCCAAAATAAATATTTTTTCTTTAGTAGTTGAAAGGCAGCATTATATCCACATGTATTAGACTAAGAACAAATCAATTTTACACTAGAAAGTGGCAAGGTGAAATGCCTGCCACAGCTTCATATAATACTTGTGAACAGTGGACATATTTTTCAAGGGAGTAATTATACTCAGATTTGCCTTAAAGAGAGAAAACTTTTCTTTTTATATTTTTCCCTTTTGTTCCTCCCACTGGAGTATTTCAGTATCTGCACACACCTAGAATGAGATAAAAAATAATAGAGAAAAAAAAAAAAAGAAAATGACTACTGATGAATGCTTTCTGTTTATATTATTCAGTCTTGGGAGTCCAATGTACTGACTGAAAATGTACTGCTCGAGATTGTCATAGCTATTTGGCTGTTCCTTTGCTAATGCCCAGAAAAAGCCAAATAGGACTGAATTTCTAGTTTGAATCCTCATGTACCTGCTTCCCCAGCTCAGGCTTCCCAGTTTACATCTTAATGTACATGCTTCCCCAGCCTAGGGTGTGGTCATTTTGTCATTGACTGTTTTATTAATATGATTTAATAAAATCTTCTGATTACTGCTGTTCCTGAAACACAGTGACCAAATTTAGGTTTCTTCACAGTCTATTGCTTTGCAAATAAAATGTATTTATTTAAATTACTTCGGTAGTGTTCTGATCATCCCTTAGACTTACTTTAAACTATTAATATGGCAACAGCCCCATTGATAATATTCTAAAAATCAATTTCTATCAAGAATTAGTGACAAATTCATGTGGGTTCCAGACCACACTTGAGGTATAAGCCATATCTCCTTGAATGACTTGCATATGTGCATCTTGCGTCTTAACACAGTGCAGTGTCCCCATGATCTTAGCTGCTTACCATGGAGAGCATTTTTTCAGTATTGGTTGCCAGATGGACCCAAGTAATGAAGTACAGGGTCTAACACAGTGTATGGAAAGTTAGTTCTCAATTTATAAACAGAAGAAATAATTAAAGCATTATACATAATGTATAAAAAAGTTGAAATAGCCAAAAACTATCTAATTTTTTCTCTGAAATAAAGTTATTTTCTGCTACCAAGTAGTACAGTTCAAAAATTTTATTTCTATTCAGTACTAAGACATGTGTTCCTCTACAAAATAGCAGTGAAGTAGAAAAACATGAGGATGTTGCTGTCAGATCAGACATATCTATTTTACAGATAGTGATAGAATTAATCTGTGCTCAGTTGCATTTCTAAAAGTCACATGGCACACCCCAACTCCTTAAGAATATCTTTATTTGATACAGCCATTTTCAGAATAAATTTCACTCCAAGGTGGGTCAAATGAACAACCTACTGCGGATTCTTCTCCATTGAGTGTAAAAGGGGAAATTATCAACTTGTTCAGACTTAAACGTCTAACTATTAGATAACTAATAGCTGATAAATTCCTAATAGATAGAAATGTAATTCTTCCATTAAAAACCATAGACTTTAAATAAGCAAGAAAATAACAAAAGATGGTATCGCAACTGTGATTTCTTATGTTTCTTTTCTTTAATAAAGACCTTGTCTTAACAGTCTGACAACATAGATTCTTTGATCACATGCAACCACAAGAACATAGATATGTAAGATTTTGAGAAGTTAGGAGCACTGGTGGCTATATGAAAGGGCCCATCTGTTAAAATGCTCTCACCTCTTTCTCTTAGCAGTCACATTGTGCTACACACAGTCTAGATAATCACCCATGGTGCATTAATATCACACAACAATATTGAAAGTATTTTTACTTGGACTTAACCTCCAAGGAAAGATTAAAACATCTGACACTGACTTCCTTTATACTAAAGAAAATGCTGCTCTGTATTTCAAGTTATGGAAACTCTTGATAAGCTGTAAATAATTGTCACTTCATGTTGTAGAATGTTGCTTGAAATAGCAACTAAAAAGGGAGTCTGCAAGGAGATTTATAAGGATAGTCTTACCAGGAAGGCCTTGGACTGGGACTTAGAGAGTCTTTGGTTCAGTTCCAGGGCATGTTGTAGCCTCAACTGTGTGGTCTTTGGCCACATCTGTAGAATTGGAAATAATACTTTCCTGTCTCCATGGGATTTTATAACAATAAATGGACTAATGTTTGTGCAACATGGAAATACTACATGGATAGTAGTCAAGCAAAACACTACATAGAAATGTTTGTTAGAAAATGATTTCGTTCTAATCAAAATAAATGTCTGCATGAATCCCAGGAAGTAAAAAATTCATAATGTTTTGTGTATGGTCTAAAGAATATAGACAACATAGATGGAGTTGATTTAATTTTATATTGTTATCATAGAGTCTATAGCTATTACAATCTTTTGTTATATCTACTACAGAGGACACCAGCTGGCTTTGTTTGTATATCAAGCTCCTTAAATGACCTAACTATTTTAGAAAAGGAAAAGAAACCTGGTATTTCTTTAAAGGGGTAAAAACAAAGGATTCTGATGAGAATTAAAATGTTTATTCACATTATACATATGTTATACATAGAACTTTGGGTGGATACTTACTTAAGCTTGTTGCTACAAAAGACAGGTAACAGAAGCTGTTTTAAGGATGGAACATTTCAGAGAGGTAAATAATTTATGCAAAAGATGTAGCACTGAGCTACATTTGTAGCAAAGATATAGTCCTAACATAATGATGCTTGCTATGCATTTCAATTAATATTGTTCCTTTCCCATGATAAAGTTCTGAACAGCACAGAGGGAAATTACTCCACATTTCTGTAAAATAAAAAATACCAGGGTTCTCAGAAAATACAGGCAATTTTCTTTTCCATAAACATCAGAAACAATGAAGCCTATTTCCTATAATTCTGTTTCTTGTGTTAGATTACAGTTTCTTATTGAAGCTTCCATTGTTGGCTGAAGTATTTATGAGGTGTCTCTGGCTGTGTCTAGATGACATCTGGTACACCAGCCAGGAGGACTTCCGACATTGCAGACCTGGGTTCCTCATCTGCCTCTGTCAGGGCTATGTCCTTTCTTCACTCTGTTATCCACACAGATGAAATCTTGTTATGTATCTCAAAGAGCTTCCATTATAGATTACCAGGGAATCAGAATTACAGCGATATGAGCCCGGGTACGTCAAAGATCAACTGAGATGTATCCTGAAGTGTGAACTCCTGAAGGAAGTATTGGTATATGACTCAGCTTCTCTATCAGACAGGGTATCTGTTGGCTCTTCCTTCTCTCTGCATTTGCTACTTTCACCAAACATGAAAAATGCCTTTTTATAAACTTTTTCAGCTTTTTTTTTGTTGAATCTAGGATTGGATTTTCTGGGGACAACACAATTAGAAGCATTTTGCACGCACACGTGTGTACAACGTAACCGCATGAACTTAGTTTCTATATGACACCAGTCTGTAAAGCTGGATAGTGTATGAAAAAACAGAATACATATCACTGATCAAATATTTACCTTCCTTTTTCTATTAATCCTGATGTTTGTGGGGTGGAAAACTCCACATACAGGTCTAAAAATCTTCTGTAATCAAAAGACTTCAAGTAACTCAATCCAGAAAACTTGTCATACATATGAGCATTACAAAGAAATGGAGTTCAACAGAACATGCAAATTCAAGTATCTTATTGTGTGACAAAAGTATGGGTATATAGTTCTCTGTGGCAGGGAAAGTTCCTGCAGGAAGTGTTGAGTCTAGAGACAGACTTTAATTACAGTTATTTGAAAAATAAACTCAAAAAATTATCTCCTGTGAAATGGTTCAGATTAAATTCTTCAAGTCTCGTTGATGGATAAAATTGATTTTAGGCTTTGTAAGAAGCAAAAGAAACACTTATTATGTTCAAATTACAGGTGCTTGTGATATCAACTGTAGTGGTGGAGTGCATATTGTGGGTATTTACTCAATTTCACCATTTATTACTTAGAGGCAGATCTTTCTCTTTAAAAGTACAACTGTGATTTATAAACCAAATACTCAGATAAATAGGAACAAATGCTTCTGGGAAAGACAAGTGTTACAGTAATGCAATTCTACACAAGATGGACAAGTGTTTACAAGCAGATGTTGACTTTGTTGAAACTATAGCTATCTCTTATGTTTGTTATAGAGGCCTACCAATGAGACAAGAACTTGCTGGTTCCTAATTTTCTAGAAGGATCATTCCTTGTGTCAATACAGGACTTTATTTGAAAAGAATTCTCAAATATATAGATAAATGACACGGCATCAAATAAAATGTGAACCTTCCTTGCCATTGTAGTCCAGCTCTAGAAATTATTCATGATAAATTCTTGTAAATGCTTGTGGCCAAATGATTAAGAGTAAGCCCTCTGAGAAGATGCACATCTGGAACGGCACATATAAATTCTGCTGCCTTGGCTCTAGTCCTGATATTTAACTCTCTGGTAAATGCAGTTAGGTTTTATTACTATCAAAGGGAGATTTTGACAGGATTATTTGAGCCTACAACCAGGATTTGGTCCACATAATTTAAAGCTGAATATAAAGTGGAAGAATAACATAGAAGTTCAAAAGTGAGATGTGAAAAGTGTTCTTCATTCTCCTAATCTAACAACATTGCCAAATTCTAATTAATTTTAGTGGAAAGTGAGTTAGTGAAATGCCTAATACATTAAACATTGTCCTAAAGTGCTTTAACACTGTTTTCTATGTTAATGTTTCTGTTTAGGGAAACAGGAGTTAAAGTCTATAGCAGGGAAGTTACTTTATTTCTCCTCAGAAAACCATTGAAGTCCTTTCCCAATAGAAAGTGAAACTGAAAAAAATAAAGAAATAGAAATAGAGAAATAGAAAAATAGAAAAAGAAAATGAAAACGGCAAGGAAGTTTGTTAATTCTCGTGAAAATAAGGAAAATATTTCTTTATCTGGACTGGGCAATACATTGTCATAACTCAGTTCTCTCTAAATTTTTGTGGAGTTAACCTTGAGAAAAAGACAGGAAATGTATTTGTACAGGTCTTGATGGATTCATTTCTCTCAAAGGACAGTACAAAAGCTGAGTTAGGGAAAGCGTGGTAAATTTAAATCCTAACCAAATTGATATAAAGTCCCTATGATGATACTGTTTGCCAAGAGTGGGAAGAAAGTGACAAGGCCATCTATTTTAGAGGAAGCTTCTCCATCTAGAATTATAATCTGAGGTTGTCAAGCTTCTTTTGCATTATTTTCTTAATGAGTTCATACAACCTGTGTGGTACTAAGAGCAAGTGTAGCAAGCATTGTGTAGCAAGTGTAGCAAGCCAAGTGTAGCAAGCCTTGATAAATTCCAAATCTAGTTCATGGGATATATATTGTTTTGGCCTTGTTAATGGATCCCCCAACAAATGCTATAAATGTTTCTATATTTTTTAACAGTTTTGTAGGTGATACTCATGTCTGCAAATGGATTCCTCTTACCCTTTCTATAATATTCCTCTCATTATTTTTTTTAAACTCCCCTATTGATAGTGAGTGAAAAGCATGTGGAAGCTTTTTTCAAGACTGATCTTAGAAAGAGATGAAAATTTGGATCAAATCTGCAATCATAAATATATATACTAAAATTCTATATGTACCTCATCCGTAAACACTGCCACAATGCATCGCATTGAAGGCAAATTAAATATTATCCTACCTAAAAATCCATGGTTTTATTAAAGGACCATAAACTGTATATCAATACAGAATCTGAAACATACATAAAGCTTTCATTTAGGTTACAAGAATCTAGGATTAGATTCAGTGCAAGCCAGTATGGATGTCATCTAAATTTGAAAAGAAACTCATTACTTCTTAGCTTTGCTTCAGAATCTAGGTAGAGATTAACCTGTTATATTAAGATGTTCAGATTTAGGTGTCTACATGTAAACCAGGTGCCTAAATCAATGGAGATCTACAGTTTGTTGCAGTAGACTCAATCTGGGTATCTAGTTCCATTTGAGATATCCTAAGGTAAACTCTTAGACCTTAGGCTGACCTAAGCTAACCCCAGTCCTCACTATATCTGTCACTATATTTAGGCAACAGTCGTTGATGCAGAACAGGAATATGACATCTGGGCAACTTGTCAACAACCAAGTTTAGGGTCAGAATCAGCATTTTTTCCATGCAAATGCTTTGCATATCACATAGGCTGAGAATGCCTAATGAAGGCAGGATCAAGTTCCACAAAATGTTGCAGTTCCTGATTTTTTTCCCTAAAGATGTCCAGGTCATTTGGTGTTGCTCCTCTTCTATATAGTACCCTAATGGCCAGAGTAATAGGAAAGAGAAGAGACCTTCCTACTTCACTTGGTATTCACATCAGTCAGCTACCTGAAGTTTTCTTTGCAGTCAATAGGAAGAAATAGTTTGGTCTAAGGCAAAATTGATATCCTGATGTAATAGATATTTATAATTAGAAGATGGTAGTCATCCTCACAATAAGATCCAGTCCACCTAATCTGTTAGAAAAAACCTTCCCTCTGAAAGATTTAAAGGGAAGCCATTAGGCTGACTGTGCAAGGGATGTAAAAACTTGGTGTAATAATTGTCTTCATTAACTCCCTAAAATCAAGGCAAAAGGTAGGCAGTAATCTACTCATCATTGCTGCATCTAAAGGGAACACATTTAAATGGGAAATAAATATCGAGACTTTTAAATTGAGATAGCTCAGGGCATGTTCAGAAACATAACTCCACTTTTCTTAGGAAATACAGTGAAATAGGAAGGTATTTAGTAAATAGAGAGCTTTTCATGTGAGAAATGTGTTGGATAAAGTATTGGACTTTGGGTTTGGACTCAATTATCTTTAATGCTTTTATTAGCTATCACCTTACTCTCTCAATACACTACAGAGGAAGGATTCTAGATTTGGTCCCAGTGTCTGATGGCCTAAAATATGAGATCCTGATATTAGGTATTGATGTCCTTGACTGGCTGTATTTCCAGTGTCATGAGACAGATATGAAAGGTCTCAGCCAGGGAGGAAAAACTATGAGTGAAATTTCGTACAAATGAAAACAGGAGACTCGTAAAAATTATAGCTTTAAATCTAATTTTATTATCACAATATGTAGGGTGTTTTGTCCTCTGAAAATATGAAGAAGGGTGTTAGTTTCTTCCGCTGACTCATGGGTTTGATGGTAGAAAAGTGACTGTTTATATGAAAGGTCCTTTTGCATGGTTTCTTGAAGGGCTCTGTTGCTCATTAGGGTAAAAAGACTTGCAATAAATTACAATTGCCTTGCCAGTCTTTTTTTGTGACAGTATGCCTAATACTTATGCACTTCTACAATAATCTGAACTGTACATAATTTCTCTATTGTATTTTAATAATTATTATGAACGGGAGCTACAGTATAGATTTAAGGCTGTTATTGCCACAGGCTGGCTGTTTCTATAATACAAAGTGCCCTATAGAGCAGCTTATGTTAAATTAATATTTACTCTGAATGTATTTTGACTGCTGTCATGGTTTAACTCCGGCTAGCAAAATACCACAAAGCTGCTCTCACAAATCCCCCTCCCCTCCTCCAGTGGAGGGGAAGAATCGGGGAAAAAGAAATAAGGAAGCTCATAAAATTGAGATATGAACTATTTACTAATTAAATCTAAATCAATATAGACAGATACTACTAATAATAAATAATTAAATTAGTAGAAAATGAAACATGGTACAATATATACAATATGATACAATATGATACAATTTCCCACCATCCACTGACCAATGCACACCCAGATGTTGAGGGATGAAAATCAGACCCCGAGAGCCCGAGAACCACAGTCTGAGGGCAATCGCAGCCCGAGAGCTGTGGCCTGAAAGCCGGAGCCCAGGAGCCTACGCAGCAGATTCCGAGCAAACCCTATCAGTGATAACACGGCCAGAAAACTCAAAACAACCCACCAGCTCCCACACGAAGGAGCCAGCACAGGAGTTGGCAAAGCAGCTAACACAGAAGGGTTAGCAAGTGCCCGGAGAGATGAATAAGGGAGAGAGAGAGAAGGGCAGAGTAATGGCTACCGGACCCTCTTCCCCACCCAAGAGACGGGAACATGACTTACTATGGGATGAAATACTTCCTTGGTCAGTCTGGGTCAGCTACAGTATCCGAAGTGGACAAAAGACCTTGAGTTCAGTACAGGTCCTCCCCAGCACCAGCTGAGGCCTTATCAATGTTTTCTCTTAGCGTCCAGCAACAGAATTCCCTGGCAACCAGAGTAAAGGGAGTTAACCCTTTCCTGACTAAACCGGCACAACTCCTCCCACCTCCTTGTAAATTGCTGAAAGTCTTGACTTGCATCATTTTATTCTGAAAATGGTGGATCTTGTTTTCCAAAATGAGCACCTCTGTCTTACAAAAGTCAGGAAAGAGTCCACTTGCCCAACTCACAATTTTATTGGACTCCTTTTGGTTTGGTATCATGTTTGCAATTTTTTTTCTCGAAGTAATTTTGCAGTGAGGAGCCTCTTTGTAGAATCTCATCTCTTCTGTAAAAGGTCCTAGACACTAGATTCACCTATTTTTCTCTTAATTCTCAGTATGGAGCACTGAACTGATTAATTTTGCCTAGTTGTTGGCCGGCAATTCATTGTGTACCCTTGAGGTTATATCCTTTGTGGTGGCAAGAATGAAAATTGCAAGCTTCCAGAACAGCCAGATCTAAACATCTGTCCAAGTAACACAGGAAATTATCCATCTCCTCTTGTTTCTAGTAGTTATGGGTAAATTCCTGAGATGAATTTTCCCTCCAACACCTGGAGTACATTTGTAACATTAGA
The DNA here is from genome assembly GCA_027574665.1 of Rhynochetos jubatus. Classification (NCBI taxonomy): domain Eukaryota; kingdom Metazoa; phylum Chordata; class Aves; order Eurypygiformes; family Rhynochetidae; genus Rhynochetos; species Rhynochetos jubatus. Next base: position 82,366,881 of record CM050649.1, on the reverse strand, counting down.
TATGGCTCTGTTCCAACAGTACAACTACATCATCTTAAAGAAGTTCATGCAGCTAAATGTAACTGCTTCTGATAATAAAAAATGCCTCCACTTTTTTATTGGAACCATTTGTGTACACAACTTTGAATTCTGTTGATGTTCACATTAACTATGCCGTTATTTAGAGCTTTGGAAATGTTTCTTTTCACACCATGTAATAACCTTTTTGTTGAGTTGGCCCCAATCGAAGATTTAGCCCAAAATGTATTCTTGGAAAAGATAACATCTGTGCCTGTAAAAAACATGCAGAATAACTTTGAGAAAAAGGCAGTTAAATAATGTAGAACATTTGTGACTATGTAAACTCTGTGAGGGATTCCTAATAGAATCAGGACCTTTGTGACATAATATTAATGGCAATATATATATTTTAACCAGCAATTTTACAAAAGACTCAGGGTATGAGTCTCAGTAAAGAGGAAACATTTCAAAGGAACATTAATCTAAACAATTACAATGTTAAAAGACTATTTAGTTAGAGAAATAAAGAAGAATTTAAATATCATAGCAAGAAGGCAGATTATTATTCAACTTCACAGAAAAGTGACTTACAAAGAATTTCAGATACTCCTGGCAAACCAACTCATGAGTGGGTGTCTAACTAAGAAACTGATTCATGCCTTTTAAAATACTGTCAAAATTTGAAAATGTATTAGCTTTTAAGCTTACTTCACATAATTACAGAACGTAAGAAATTAAAATTCATATTAAGAAATGGAACAGGGGATTGGTTTTGTCTCCTGGGAGTTACAGTGGTTCTTGATTATGAGAGGAGTTAAATTTTAGAATACAACAAAGAACTTTTTGACTCCATCATTTAATGTGACATTTATATAAAATGTGACTTTTTAGAGTTATAGTTCAATCTAGTAGTTCTCCTATCCTAATTTAGATTTGAACAGAAAAGATTCTGATATGGTAGGGCCTATTACCCAAGTTCTCGATCTTGCAACATTTTACACACATGATTATCTTCAAGCAAACTAGTCATGCTGCATATAAATACAGAAATGTGTGTATGTAGGACCAAGACCTGAATCAGTACAATGGGACAGATTCTGACTTATGATTTGGAACACAATATATTTGCATATAGTAAGTATTTTATAATATACTAATATATATTAGGTGTATTTATGTTCATAAATAAGTGTCCTTCATGTAGTGAGTTAAATCAACTCACTGAAGGGTCTTACAAAGACCTATGTTAAAAAAAGGAAAACCAGTGCTTGGCAGGAAGCAGGGTGAAAGAGCAGAAGGGGTGAGAGAAGAATGGGGACCAGAAAAAGGAAGGAGCTCTGTCCAAGGAAGAGGAACAGGGCTTCCTCTTTTGACATTGATAACCCACATGACTGGATCAGATGCACATGAAGTCAGAGACTTCACTTGTTTCACCCTATTTTTTGGAACTTAGTCTTCAATAGCAAAGGAGAGAGAAATGAGATTTTTTACAACTCATTGAGGGAATGTTAATTAGTCACTGTTTTACAGGAGATGTTATCTAATCTAACAAAGAGATATCCCTAAGCAAGCGAAATAATGCTTACTTCAATTAAGAAAAGTAAGCAAACTGTCTCCTGGATAAGAAGACAATAAAACTTCCAGGAAGACAGATTAAATTTGTCTGGACCCTTGGAGGATTTCAGAAGGGAGATTGGTTACCACAATTCAGCAAGAAAATCTAATCTATAGTTAGTGCAAAGTGTGCAGAAAGAAGGGATACCTCAAAGCCATGAAAACTAGCAGAAAGTTAGATAGATAAGAGCAAGACAGAGTGTACACAGGTCAGTTTTATTGCTTTTCCATTTTTTTAGTTTCTGCCTTCCATATATATTTATAACCCTAATATATTTTTAGATTTCTAATGCAAGAATCTGACAAATCTATAAATGATGCTTCTTTGACATTCTAAAAAGTGACTGTAATATTTGTTACTTAAACAAGTAACCTTATCTAGTAGAGTTTCCGTGGAACTCAAAGAGTTCTCAAATGGTATTCCCTGTTTCCCTTGCATTGGCCAGTTGGATAGATGCCGTTATACAAATCTGGAGGTTCAGAAGTCCAGCAATAACTAAGAAAGCAGAGTGATATGTAGGGAGATGTTGTGCTGCACATTTGATATCAAAGGGTCCTCTAGCAGTTTGCTACAGACTTTTTCTTTCTCAAATCTAGAGGAGAAATAAAACATAGAAAATGGAGATACTAGAATAAAGATTGATACGCAGGAACAGATTGTCATTCGGCTTAGTGCTCAATATTTATTATACAACAGCTTAGATGTTGTTTTGACCTCTGAAGAGAAGTCTTCCAATTCTCAGGCATCTTACATCCTGATTTTGCTATGAAAGCCTATAAATTATACCAAATTTGCAAAAATAGCACTCCACCCACTGTGAGAGAGGACAACAACCTTAAGGTCGTTATTATTTTTCATTAACTGCAGCAAGATATATCTCCACAGTACTTTATTACATGGATGCATGTACTGTACGTGGATTACAGGATATCTAATTCATGTCCTTTGCTTCCTGAAACCATTTTCTGTTACAGACATTGACTGATATTTAAGATCTCTTCAATGGACGAGGCCAATGGCATCTGCAATTTACAGGATGAAAAACAGGGCTGATATTTCCACAATTGTGGAAGTCAGAAACATTTCAAAAAGGGAAATATTTTCTGATTGCCAGACATTCTGGAGTTTACATTTATTGGAACTAAGAGTCATCACAAACCCTGCCACCCTTTCCTGAAAATGAAAGCCACCTACCTCTCACTTCTCCAATGTGTTTGCCTGCTGATTTTAGAGCAAAACAAAACTAGAAACATTCAAAATGAATCAGCAAGTGTGTTCTCCTTAAAGAAAGGAGGAGAGAACACATCTGTGAAAAACACATTTGTGACAGATTTTAGTACCATTGCTTAGAATACTGTTGGAGTCACTCTGATAAAAATAAATAAAAAATTTCTACAATATAGAAGAAATGCTGTTATTATTACTGCTCAATAAATATTTTTTTTACAATCAGTGGCCAGAAGTTTAAAACCTAACACTAGTTAGTGAATTTACATGAAAATTAGTTTATTATTCACAATATTTCCTTCAGGCTCTAAATCCCATCTAAATAAATACTTGTGATACCTTCTGTATCTAACAATTTCTGGTAAAATCTATTTTGCATATGTAAAGAAAGTAAAAATCTTTGCTCTTTTTTTTAGGAGTAACTACCATGTGTGGTTAGGATTATAATTACACAGAGGGAAATATGTTAAAACGAAAAACATTTCCACCTGTTAGAAAAGTAGTGGTATATTTATTATTATTCATTTTTTTGCTTTAATATTTTATTTTATTAATTTCCTGATTAAATTCTTCACCAATTATGATTTCTACAGTGTAGCAAGAGCCAGTGTTTTTACAAGTTAAAGGTGAGCTCAATATATGAGAAAGACATTTAGGTTGTTCACTTGCATCATAGAAAAAATTGCTTATGTCTTGGTAGTCAAACATTGTGTCAGTGGATAACTGAACTCTACAGAACTCTGTTCAGAAGCTAAAAAAGTGAGCACATCATCTTTTGTTATTTCGCAATCCAACTAATATTTTTTTTATCATTGCATAATATAATTTTTTGTGTTGTGGGTTTGTTTGTGTGGGGTTTTTTCCCCACATTGTGTCTCACTTGCAATAATTTTTTTAAATATTTTAACTCTTATTAAAAATAAAGGCTATATTGGTTCTTCAAGTGGCTGAAACTTAAAAGCAAGAACCAGTGAGTTCTTGGCTTGATCCTTGGATGATTTATCCTTTTTATTTTAAACAGTTTCTTGATAAAAGGCAGAATTAACTGAAATCACAAGGAATTTAACACCGCTTCATTTTTCTATAAGAGTTGTTTAAATATGTTAATAAGCCTGTGTTTCCACAGCAGTCTAACACGATGTAACTACTGGCTGCTGCAGTTCCGTTCTCTGCTGCCTCTGTCATTCATGTGTTCCACATCCTTTCTTGAGATGACTTTGGGGTTTGCTGGACCTTTCATTCACCTGTTCTGTGTTCAGTGCCACAACAATCACTGTTTGACTCTTAGGAGTAGACAACAATATCTGAATTGAGTACCAAGAAAGATGTATCAACACACAGTTGAGATTTGGGTTATTGTAAAATTACAACAGCTGGAAGCATCAGGTCCTTACTTTCTGGTTTTCTTCTCCCCTCCCCCTCTCCCCCTCCCTCCCCCCTAGAAATTTTTGACTCTACGGGGATTTAAATTCAGCTTAAAAAGGCAATCTTCTGTGTCATTAGAGAGAATTATCTGGATCTCCCAAAACCACAGTAAGAAATTACCTAGGTGTTCCTCTTGGCAGTGACTACTTTTAATCTATTTTAGCATCTAAAACAATGGTGATTTTTCTTCTTTCCCCAGCAAGTTTTTAAATGAGAAGGGCTAGGCCTTGTGCTGAACTCTGTGCTATCAGATTTGCTAAGCGTTTTCAGAGCATGCTGAGTGGATTCTGTCCCTTCAGGGACATAGATCTCTACCCATACTTTGGTACTGAAAATCATCGTGGCTCGCATGGGAGCACCTCTTGTCCCAGACATTACAGAGCTTATTTATTTAAATGCCTAATGCTCAATTTTGCTGCCAAATGAAATTGGCACCAGATGGACATAATCTCCTCCAGGACTATGTGAAACCAGACAGTGAATTTTCTGAATTTCATCTCTCTGACTTAAGTACCTAATTCAGCCTAAGTATCCAAATCTTCCCTGTGCTTTCTCAAAGCAAACAATGGTCCTGGATTTGGGATGAGCTGCAGTTTCTGCTCAGGAGAGGTTTTGGAGTGAGAGCCATGGGCTGTGTGAATGCTCTGCACAGTGCTACCCTGCACTCTGGGTGAAAGCATGGCTCTAAAAGTTGATACTTTGCTTTCACGAGTCATCTAGGCACAATTTTGGAGGGAAATTATATCAAAGATTATACTAAATGACTTAATAAAAACTTTATTAGAGGCTTAAAGTGAACGCACAGGGATTACTGAACACGTAAATGTTTGAATGGCTAATAGTCTCCTGTTCCATTTGTGTAGGTACAGAATAGTTGTATAGGATACAAGTTTTAGATCACCCCTAACTAGTGTAATGGTAGTGAAATTGGTATTTTTGTATAGTTTGTTTTCTACCTCCTCTCTATTATCTCTCTCTCTCTACTTCTTACAGTTTGGGCCACAAGTTTGTTTGGTTTTGGTTTTAATCTCCCATCCATATAAAAAGAAAAAGAAAGCCATTTCAGACAACTTCATTGAATTACCCCAACAATTGTGTTTAGTGATTAAAGGAAATTAAATGGTGGTTTATACAGCAGGATATAAAACATAGTATTGATGAGCAGACAAATTCATTTAATTCTAACATGATAGCTTGCTGTATCACTGATACTTATTTTACCATTTTATTGTGACATACCATAACAACCATAAATGCTCACTGAGTTGCTCGTATTAGTGAAATGGCAAAAAACGCAGCACATGCATAGAATCAAACACCCAAACACATGTAATTTTACATATATATATGTATATAGCTATATATACACACATATAGATACACGTTAGCATGGCAGACTGTTGCTACAATGCTTATTGCATCTGAACTCTGCCTGAACTGTGTCTGTATGGTGTTTAGTGTTTGAGGACAAAGAAAGTAACTGCTCACAGTGTATTGGGTTTGCCTTTGAAATAATACCACAAAACTATTGACAAAAGGCTCGCCTAACAGCAAAACTGAGATTAGGTGCTGAGGGTTATTGTCTTCCTCTAGTCTCAAAGCTATGTGAAACGTCAGTTAATTGAAAATGGTAATTGTTCCACATAACAACATCAACTGTTTCATTCCAGGAAATGTGCTGCTCTTAAATTAATAGCCATCGATCCAGAGGTATTTCATGATTCTTCTCCATCCTTTCTCAAATTATACAGCTATCAGTCCTTGGGAGAAAACCTATTTCACCATTTTTATTGACCATTCTTTACTGAGTGACCTGGCTTCCTGTTCAGATAGACTAAAATAGATCTATCCATCTGAATGTATGTCAAGCAGACTGAGCCACCTAACTTTCAAAACACCTGCTGCTTCTACTATAAATACTCAAAATGAAAACAGTTAAGTAATAGTACAGAGCAGTTACATGGTTATTACTGATTAATATGATGAACTTCTCTTTCATGCTGGTAAATTGCTTTTGTGATAGTAAAAATTATTGAAGTTGCTTTCAATACTGAATTTCAGTCAAACTTAAATCTCGGTTTTATTTCTCATGAAGGAATGTAGGATATCTGGGGGTTTTGTTTGCTAAAGGAATATACTATTATTATTACAATCTATCTGAAGTAACAAATGACTATGTCTTCATTATTACATGGAGAACAATTGCAAAAGCTTTTGCACTGCCTAAGTGGTTTTTTTGGGAAATTAAGTGGTGGAAAGGTATTCCTTTATTCCATTGGAGAGTAAATTTTCCTTCCTTGTATATTGATAAAGTGGTCTTTAAAAAAATCCAAATATATAATTTACCTAATCTGTTAAAAACATTTATAGAGATACAACTCATAATATATTTTGTCTCTGTAGTTTTCCAAATTATCAGTCTAATAAATTTAAAATTTCATTTTAAAATAGATTGTAAAATCTATCAATCATTAATATTTGGAATTTTTTTTTTTTTTTGGTAGTACTGAATAAGAAGACTCATATTATTTCAAAGCTTTCATTTCCATTCTATCTTGGAACAGTTTCACCTTCACTGATAGACTAAAAATTGTTGCATATGTATTCATAATATTTAAATTCCATAGTTAAATTTATATGAAAAAAACCCACCAATGATGAAAAAAAGCAGGCAGAAATACAAAGCTTTTAAATATATGTATATTAATACCTGGTTGAGCAGTGGCCTAGAAAATGTATCTTTTAATCTCAGAAGGAAGTACTCTATATTTCTGTGTTCAAGGGCTTTTACTTACAGGGGGTTGTAATTTAATGTAAACTCCAACAATTGCCAGCAGGAAAGAAAAAGAAGTCTTGTATAATATATCTCTCTATTCTTTCAAAAATAATACATTGGTTGCAAAAAGCTACCATGTGTGATCTTAAACTGCTGTATTTTTGTCTTCTCTTATTTATTAATAGTGAATTTTATATTAGAAGTAGAAGAGAGAAACCTGATTTAAGTTTCTAGGACAGTTACAATATAAAATCAATTGAAATTGCATTGCAACATAACATACATAATGAATTGTGTTGTTATATAGCAGTTTTAATGCTCAATCTTGTCTATAGTTAATCTAATCAAGAGGTAAGGGAGACAGAACATATTTTTTTGAGAAAAAAAAAAAAAATTACAGCAGCTCAGAGGGGATGGAAAAGGTCCCCAGGCATATGGTGCTAAGTAAATGAAAGTGAAAATTAGTGTTGTGAAGAATCATAAAGGAGTCAAAAGAACTAGGAAAAAAAGGTGGACACCTTTTTGCATCATTTATGACCGTGGTATTGAGCATGGGCACAGTTCATCCCATTTCTTGCCCTTTCATACATACTTCTGTGAGTTTCAGCTGCATAGTTGCAAAGTAAGTGTGAATCAGATATAACTGAATGAATAGTTTGGTGGTTATGTGAACCAGTGCAGTTTTGAAAGGGTTGTGGAGGCAAAAGTTCCTTTCCAAAATCAACTTATCTTTTTTTTTTTTTCCAGATCCTGTGTCAGCTATTTTTCTCCATGCTCTATTTTATTCTGTTTCAAAATCTAAGCTTGCTCATGTTTCATTCATTTTATTGGTTAAAAATGAACAAGTGTTGTTTCAAATTATTAAAACTTCATCATCATTCCTCATGTGCCACTTTAAGTTCAAGTTAGTCCATCAGGCTGCCTGTTTATTGAGAGCTTTTGGAAATTTGAACCACTTATGCAAATTTGTACGGCCTTGAGACTAAATTCGGATTATCTGAAAATACTTGAATATGTAAGAACATCTCTAAGTGTGCTCATTAATAATCCTTGAAGATGACAGTTATTTCCAGCCTTTGGAACTTTATCTCTTTAAAGATTATATTAGCAGCTAAAGGATGCCTTTCTCAAACTGGTTTCACATTAAAAATATCATAAAAATAATATTAATTACATAGATGAAGATAACAGATGTAGATAACAGCTAAACATTAGAAGTGCTAAGTAAATCTATAAGGTAGCAGTAATGACTTAATTAAAACAAAATACATTTGTTTTGAAGCACAACAATGAATTAAAAAGTGGCAAGCCACAGCAAATACTAACAAAACCATGAACCATTCAGCCGAAGTATCTAAGAGTAGCATGTAATAGATTGGCTGAGGTAAGTATAATTTCTGCCAGCATTAAACATTAGCATTCTAACGGCTGCCAGAAATTTAGAATACGTTGCCTTTTGAGTGCCAGGTAGTTTAGAGGGTAACTACCAATTACCCAAAACCTGAGTCATATCAGAAATGACTTAATGTTTTTTTTCCTCCCGTGGTCAAGCTGGCTCTGACACATTTGCAATAGGTTTCATTAACTCTGCTCCCTGATTTGAAGGAAAGCTGCCCTTTCCCAGTTATCAAATGGACTGAAATGACCTCAACAGGGGTTGCCAAGAAGCAGAGTTACATCAAGGCCTGTTCACACCGGGTGATATTCTACCTGCTGCATACAGCCCACGCTTGGCCCATGCACAACTTCTCTCATGTTTGAGTCTGCTTTAAAGAAACCCTTTTATGTCTTACTCTGTATGCTCTGAAAATTCAACCGGTAGTAATTTATAACCAACAATATCAGTGTTTAAAGAAATACATGAAATTTCTGTAACAAAGGTTAAAGGGAACAGTATTTTCTCTCCCTGGTGTGGAGATGATAAAACCAAAGTCCCCTTGTATTAATTATTTCTGTGTAGTATTAAGATAGAAAAAAGACACAGAACAACTCTCATTGGAGATACAAGCAGTAATACTTGCAGTTATTGTAATGATCATAACTACCACTTCTGCTGCTCTGCTCCTGTCACAAACCATAAGACATTTCTTTTGAAATATCGCATAGCGCTTTCTTAGTTTTAAACATGCACCTAGCTTCCTGTTAATATCAAAGAGGAGTCATAGCCTGAGTCTGAATCATGGTAGCAGAAGGCTTGTGTTGCATCAGTCCACACTGTATGTTGTCTGTATGCAGACTGAGATCCATATATTAATACAGAAATCTGTATTGACCAAGGGCTTCTTTAAATGAAAAAACTACACACTGTATCCAACTCACAAATTATCACTATAATACTAACTGATACCTTTCCTTCCATATAATATTTGGATATTTTCATCTATTATCTTAATGTGGGAAATATCAAATTACTTTTACAAAAGATAATGAAATTTTCTTGCCCTCCTATAAAAACTTCATGTTTCTATTTGCAAAATTGTGGAAAATGTGAGTTTAAAATCACAAAAAAATTGTTTCTTGTAATACAGGAGTTACTTTATCTTAAAAATAAAATGAACGTTTGGTAATTAAATTTTCAGAAAGGTTGATCTTGCCATCATTATCTAAGGCAATACTTAGTTACTTGTAAATTCAGAGAAAAACTGTGTGAATGAAAAGAAAGTTAACATCACTAATTAGTGGAAACTGTGCAGATGCAGCCTGAACAACTAGGTCTGAGTTTAGAGAAATAAAAGAGCAAATCATAAAAAAATATGAAAACTGAGAAAAATATTTTGAATCCTGTCTGTAGATGGATAAGAAGGCAATGCAACTAGTTCTGTTGAACATGTGCTAAAAAATAATGAGAATTAATGGTAGCACCCATCAGTTCTGAGACTGAATATGCAAAATATGCAGTATCATCACTGCCACTGGCAGCACGCTCTCTGGAAGCCACATTCTCAACTTCAGTCTTCCACCAATTGCAGCACAATTACTTTGCCAGGGTAGCTGAACTGCATGTTCTTTTTTCACACTAAATAAAAAAGTCCAATTTTCCTACCTTTTTATCCTACTTTTTTATATTCAGAGTGTCATCTTATTGAGAGAATTAGGTTTATGTTGCCGTATATTCTGATGGAATATTAAGTAGATTCCATTCAGTGACTACTTCAGAGCTACTTCATTTCCAAAATATCACTGAGGCATAAGTTAATTAAATTACATAAATTTCAGTCAGTGATGGAAGAAGTAATATTTGATATAAATTGCTGGAGGTTTTTACTGAAATCCCTATTAGAAAAAAAAAAAAAAAAAAGTGGTGATATATCATCAAGGTATTTAACATTCTTTTTCTAAGTCTAGGAGGAAGACATATCAAAAGTAGGTTAGCTGTTCCTGGGTTGGTAAGCAGGATCATTGTTGATTCTTGTTTCCACGCCTGCAGGGGAGAACTCATTCATAAGTCAGACAGCAACATTTAATGCTGTACAATCTGATATTAATTGTGCATATACGCATGGGTCACAGTAAAGAGTGTGTCAGAGTTGGCAGTTTGCCGCAGGTGTTTAATGTCACATGGTTCATAGTAATGACTTGAAGCTCCCAAGTATCAGCAACTAAAAATAATTCTGCTCTGTGCAAGTGCCCTCCAGAGCAGAGTGGCTATCTATCAGCAAAAGACAGTGGGTAGCAATTGACTCTAGTCAGCACCATCTATGAAACATTCTCAAGGATAAAAAAGTGATAATGGCCAGACTTCATCATTAGAAACCATGGTTACATTGGGTTAATTTTTAATATTTTTCCTTACTAGCAATATAAAAAACTAGCATCTATCTTTATCTAAAATTGCAAAAGGTCCTATAGGCCAGACATTAAATACCATAGGAAGTTTTTTAAGTTTTTGGCTGTATTTCCAGACAGAAGCTCCCTTCTTTTTCTCATGTATTACCCCTTAATTGAAACTGGAAGCTTTTCCTTGGGCTTCAGTACACATCATATCCATAGAAAGTGATGGGATAAAGGACATTGGAGTTTTTACCTAGTTGACAGTATAAGCTCATTTGAAAATCCGTTCCTTTAAGATTTCACAGTTGACCTAAAACCCTCATGACAACTGTCTTGCTTGTAAAATTTCTAGTGCAACTTCTTGCATTCAGTCCTGTTTAGAACTGGAAGAGCTGTAACAAAAAGCTGAAGAAATGGTGGAAAAATGTTAAATGTCTACTAATTTGAAAAATATGGTTCTTTTGTTACTTTATTTTTTTAATAGGAACCATAGAAAACATATTCTTATTTCACGTGAGCTAGCTTGTTCAGCCCAGCACTGAGCACAGAATAACTTACTGAATATATTCTAAGATCCTATATTTTAATTTATCATTTTTAATTAAAAAGAGACTTCTGAGCACAATAAATTTGAAATCATACCTTTATATTCAGAAACAATACAACTAAGTTTAAAAACATGTCAAATGACATTTTCAGTGTGAGAATATCTAAAGCACACTAATGGTTAACCAGATTTCCGTAATGTGTCTAACGAATGCAGACAAGGACCCCTTAGTGTTCAAACCATGTGAAGAGGATACCTTTCAGCACCTACCTCTGTCCTGCCCACACTGGCAAGTGGAAACACAGTAGAACTGCTGTATCTTAGGCACGAAGACGTAGAGTCTGCATGAGTACAATAAACCCAAAAGACCCCATAGCAAGACTGCATATCCTGTTTGTGGTGAGGTTGCATGTTAGTTTCTCTGAAGCACATGAAGTGCCTAGTCCAGGTGTGCACCATGTCCATCCTCTTGAGGTTATTGTAAACCTGTTTGCCTGGTTTCCAACAGAAACCTATACAACTGGACATCCTCTGGACATCTAGAAATCTCAAAGGTCTCTACCCCAAGCAGAAGAACTGCACATGGTGATTGACGCCATTGGCTACATGCATAAAACTGACATTCTGTTAAGACAGCAAAGGTTCTCAGGGCTACATTCAGACATCTGACTTTAAGTGTCCAGTCATAAAATTGGCATATGTAGGCTCCAATCAGTGGGAAAGGAAAGAAGCACCACCAGAATGTCACTTGGAAGTCTAGCTTAAATACTCTGAATTGCTGTGTTCTGGCTGTCTTGAGCAATGTTGATTATTGAAAACACAAAGCTGTATTTCTGCAGCTGGGAAGGAAAAATACAAGCTGAATATTGTACCACAGAGCTCTTTCAAGCAGAGTAGACAAACAGATTCATGTTTTCCTTTTAATGTGAAAGGATGGATTCATTCTACTCCTTGTACAGTGCATGTAATTTAGAAAAGTTTCCTCTCTCAGCTACCTCAATAATTAATTAGAAGTGATAAACCACTCCAGAGATTTTAGGTGGGATAAATTATTCCCTGGAGGGGTGACTGGCGATAGAGGAAAACCTTGGTGATTAAAATTCTGAATTGGATACTTCAGTTAAGAAGATTGCATGCAAGGTAAGGAGATCTAAAAAAAAAAAAAAAGAAAAAAAGAAAAAAAAAAAGTGTAAACCAATACAACTAAGAGAAGACATTAATACTGTACATGAAAAAAAAATACACATCAATTGGGTTTTTTTCATCCTGATTAAAAAGTTTTTTCCTAATTTAAGCATATTGCATGTATTTTAGAGATCTCTCAGGCTGCCAAAACTTTTGAAATTATATCTGCATGTGTAACCAATTTTCCATCTGATTTATAAAATACTTGTTACCAGTTATTCTAGGCATTTTTTCTTACTGCTGTGAGTTGGGTCACACAGACCATGAAACCAGTCTTAAAAGGGTTATGGTCTGAGAGAGAGTGGAAAGGTAAATAAGTACTTGAAGTTTGCTAAAGAAATAGATTACATGAAATATGTTACTTACAGATTTTGACAAATTTTATGTATTTAAATATATATATTTAAGAAAGGGTCTTTTTTGATGTGAAACCAAATGTAACCTTTAAAAAAAAAGAGGGAGGTGGGAGAAATGATTGATGCTCTGAATGAATATGTAGAACAGGAGAGCTGGAAAGGTTACAAGTTAAATCATTTTTCTGCCTCTAAATGCAAATAGTTCCTCATACAGTTTGTTATGCAACACTGATGCAGGAATATTTGCAAATATTTTCACAAATCCTGTCCAAAAGCCACAAAATGCCAACACATACTGTCGGTCAATAAAAGGATTAGAAGACACAGAGGGCAGTGTGCAATTACAAGCCAAGGGAAGAGCCAGAAGGCAGCTGAACTCTCTTAGCTGCTGTTAGGACTGAGAGGCAGAAGAGAGCCAAGAACTGAAGAAAAATGGTAAGGTCACATATTAGAGAACTGTGGATAAAAATCTTGACAAAGTCTTCTTTCACAGCTTCTACATGCTAAAATGTGCCCCAGTCACAGGACTGCTAGTCTGTTGCTGCTGGAGAACTTGCTGCTTCTTATAAAACATTGGAAATCGTGTGAAGCTGAAAGCTGCCTTTGTTCAAATAAACACTAAGTAGTTTTAGATAAGAACAATCTAGTGAAATGAAGTAACGTTTTTGTCCTGAATCTACTTTTGTTCTAACAGTGTTTGTAACGCCTATAGGCAGGCTTTGCAGATGTGCTAGTAATTTAATATCAAGACAGAAGCAAAATGTTATATAGACTAGCTGCACCACCAAAATGTATGTAAAGCACTGGTGACTATGTTACTATCTGGAGAAGCGTATGACAATTTAAGAAAAATTGTGAAGAAAGGAGGCGGGAAGAAGTCTACATTGTAAGCTCTGTGATCTTGTCATAGTCTTGTGCAAACACAAAATATGGGTAAGATTTAAAGATCATTTTGTAGATTGTCTTTAAGGGTGCATACATTTGAATCATTTAACGTGGGAGATACTGGGTATACAACTTTCTTCACTAAAAATTATATCTGCAATCAATATACTTATTGTTTTAATAATGAATTTACTCTGCTTGCGTACTTGTAGCTACAAGTTTAATTCAGTGCACCTGCATTTAATAGTTGGGTGAGAAGCAAATCCTTCTAGAAGATCATTCATAGTTCCTGTATGTAGTGTTTAACCCCACCATGACTGTTCTCAGAAGTCTTGTAGGCAGTTTTTCTTTGGAATAGGAGGTTCTACAGCCACGTAGTCTATTATTTAGAAAGAATTGAAAGGAAGTATGTAAACCTACTCTGTGGTCAGCAAAATCAGCTGGCAAGGAAATGTTATTTGGCAGCAGGTGTCTACTGGTAGGAAAAGTGAAAACAGGAAACAAAAGGCACCATAATTGAGACTTCTAACAGGTGATTGTAACAAATTCACGTGCAGCTTTGATCATGTTTTGTACTTTCTTATCCTTGTACATTTGCCTAAAACAATCAGGTTAGTCTGACTAATAATCCTAATAAAAACTGAATAGAAAACTTACATGTTCAAATAATTTATCTTGTTTCTTAAAATTTGCCTTGCATTTCCCTTGTGGTTAATTCTTCATTGGATCAATCCATCTAAAAAGGGCAAATAATATTCACAAGAAATTTATGATGTTATGAAAACCTTTTCTCTTCCAAACATCAAAATGATAGAACTGTATGAATAATAAACACCTCAAATTTAATATTCGTACTTGATAAAAGTTTGACTGCATTGTTACTGGCCATGTCTTTGAGTGCCAATCTTCTGACCCCACATTTCTAGAGATATGTCAGAGCTTCTTTAAGGCATATCATGCATCTGGACAGAACAGTTTACTCTTTGGATGTCCTGAGAAGAAAGTGACATTGCTATGATGGTTGCATCATTGCTATGATGATTGCCTGAGGTTCTGTGTACCAGTAAAAGGGCGATCTCTGCTTGGCAGAGCCTCAGGTCCGATAGAGTCACGACAAAGACTCAGGAACAACCTCACTGGTAACTTTATTAACTGACAAATTTAGTGAGTGAACAAAGGCAGTTTGGCAATGATTAACTGACAACACTTAGAGAGCCCAATGGAGTTATTTTCCTATCAATCTGGTCCAATTTGTACAAAATTTATATACATGCATATATGTTAGAAGAGTGGAAAAGAAAGAAGTAGGAAGAGAGAGAAGGAAAGAGACAATAGAGAAAGTAGAAGTATCGCCACCCTTGGATCCTGTGTTGTTGTGGAACAGCAGGTTTGGTCTGTAGGCAGTGGGTCAACAAAAACACAGGTAGGATGATGCCCTTGTATAGTCTTTCTTACGCCTAACCAATTGGTCATTTCATGAGATTCTCATTTTCTCTAGTTTGCACCTGTGCAGTCAGACATCCTTGAAGATTCTCAGAGATGTCTCTAGTAAGTTCTTTCTCAGGTCTAGCCAGAGTTTGACCCTTCTTTGGGCACGTGCCCAAAATTGTGTCTAGCAACAACAGGAGAAAGCAAGAGACAAGCTGCCCACCGCCTCACCTCTGCAGAGCTCATTCCATCTCTCTCCGAGTCCCTCTTTCACAATACATTCCACTCGAGTTGTTTGAGGCGTCACTCTTATGAACAGTCTGGCACAGGAATCTATGCTTTTGTGCTTGCTACCATTGCATGGTTTAAATGGCTACTCAGCATATTTCCAGTTGAGATCTGATGTTTTAAATTTGCTGACACTGTGGTTTAAAAAATATTGAAAGAGCCCTCATGTGTGTAACAGGGCATTAATAGGAGGTTTTAGAGTATATGTCTTTCCACTCTGGATCTGTATATCAACGTGTCCTGAGACACAAGTAACAGGAAATCTCTTGAATGCTGGCAGATTTCTCATGTGTTTTATGTTGTACCAAACAGGTGGAGAGCAAATTCACTCTACTTGCTTCCAGAAAGAGGCAGAGAGGAAGGGTTTAATATTGTTCATATAAACAAATGACATCGCTTCTTGAAACATCTTCTAAAGAGTTTTATAGACAAGCAACAAACTGGTATAACTGACTGCAGTCTGTAATCTAAAGAAATTAATGCATCATACAGTAGATCTGTCTTCCCTTCTGAAAGTGAATGAGGTCACTGATTTAATTTTCCTAATAAAGTCTGTGACAGGTATTTCTGACAGAGAGCTAGTAATATCATCAAACCCAAATATTAACATTTAAGAGATTAGTCTAAATCACCTTTTCCTCTCCTCTCCTCTCCTCTCCTCTCGCAATCTGTTTCTTGTATGTTGTTTTTTAAGCAATTGGAAGAAAAAGCAGTCTGAAGCTATAGGATCCACTACCATTTATGCTTCTTTTTAGCAGGGTGAGTTCAAGGTAGACCTTTCACCAATCAGTGACAGAATCAGACATTTATTCCACTTGTTTTTTCTCACCAGCTTACAGAGTTCTTGTTTCCTCTACCATTCCTAGATACCCTTTCCCAGCTTTATTAGAACCAGTACAAATGTGGGTGGTTTATGATACATGATTAATGAATCTCAGTATTTTTTCCCTCCAGATACACCTTTAAACTAAATCACTTCAGTTACCAGATATCGATTCACTGTATAACATGTTGTGACAAACAGTAATGTCTACTGAACTGATGTGGCCTTTCAAATGCAGTAACAGAAGAAACCAAATGTGAAACTATGGCTGCAGTTTCCCTGTCCAGAGATAACACAGTTGCTTTTCTGTAGTGCTTTTAGATCTAATGATGAAAACCTCTTTGAATTAAGAGGTATTTTCAGAAGTTTATCAAAAATTGTCACATTAAGTCCCCCTGTAGGAGGACTTTCTACAAGGGCCTGTAGTGACAGAACAAGGGGTAATGAATTTAAATTGAAAGCAGGGAGATTTAGATTAGATATCAGGAAGAAATTCTTCCCAGAGAGGGTGGTGAGGCACTGGCACAGGTTGCCCAGAGAAGCTGTGGGTGCCCCATCCCTGGCAGTGTTCAAGGCCAGGCTGGATGAGGCTTTGAGCAACCTGGTCTAGTGGAGGGTGTCCCTGCCCATGGCAGGGGGGTTGGAATGAGGTGGTCTTTAAGGTTCCTTCCGAGCCAAACCATTCTATGATTCTGTGATTTTGGGTTACATTCAAGTTGTTCTGTCTGTAATGAAAACCTGGAACAGCATCCATATATTATTACTATTATTATGTAATAAATGAAAGCCAATAACAGTATTTCATACTAATTTATATTCAGGAGTTGGGACTCTTAAAATACAAATACTTCCATAGTCACATTATCATTGTCTGAGTTATAGACACTGAATAGGTATTAAGTGTGAAGCATATTCCTTTGAAGTTATTATTTTTTATTATTGATATTGTAACTAGCTAGCCACAAGGTACTCAAGTTCAGACAGAGAACTCAAGGAAATATGTTTCCACTGCTACCCTGCTTGATTAGGCATTAAACAAAATCATGACCAAGATCCTGGGATAATGGTACTACCTCGTGTCAGATGAGGCAATGACACTGCGCACTGTGCCCTTCCAGAATCTCTCAGCAGTTCTCTGAGGTCCATATTGCACCTTTCACACAGTGCTTTTGGGCACTGTGTTTCTGCTTTGCATCATACTTTTAATGTAAACAGAATGTGCTCCGAATTGTCTTCCCTGACTGCACAGTGTTCCAATGTTGTTGTTCAGCTTGTGTCAGTCTGTGTAAGACTTTCAGCTAATGGGTCAGTGACTGCAGATATTCTTATAGCTGATCATCATAATTCCAGGGTAAAATTTGGCCAGAATGTTTCATAAGCAATTAATATTTTAAAAAATTATTTTCAGTTTCTTTTCTATGCCACAACGTACTTCCTTAGATCATCTCTGCTTACTCCAGAGTGTGCCTTGAAACCTCCTGTTGAGAATATGCAGCCCCTTTTAGAATCATGAATCATGTAGGACAGTGCTTACTTCAGGACTAAACTCAGGGATTAATGGATTAATGCTGAGAAAGTACGGACAACATCTCAATGCCTTTTGTCAGTTGGGACCTCATTACCTTTTCTGAAGATGCAAGACCTGTTTCAGAGGTCTGATTTATTTGTTATTTTTATTCTTGATAGAACATAACATTTAACTACATTCACCTTTTCGTGTGCGTGTTCCTACTGACTTCGAGAATTTATATTTGGGACAACTTCTGTCACATTAAAGAGCACAGAAAATTGTCATAAAAGGGTAAATGTGCCTGATACATATATCATATATCTTCATACATATACATAGACTTGGGAGGCATCCAGCTTCAAGAAGATTTCCATAACAAACAGAAATAAATGGAAATTTTCTGAGATAGCTTACAGCAGAAAATCTATGTGCTGAACCCAAAATGTTTTAATTTTATTTCTACAATTTATTACAATATTTACTTCTGTGGATTTTATAATAACCCTCTGAAGTCTTTCTTGGTTACATTCTTGCCTAGCTACCCTAGAGTCAGAGACCCATCACCTTTATAGGCTTGCGAGACATCTGCTTACCACAAATTCCTGATTTGTGCAACCCAAAAATGTTGGACTTTAGGGCAGATGGTTTAACAAGATAATTTTGGATAAATATGTCAGATTAACTGTTTATAGGATACCAGAAGAAAATATGTCTAATACATCCAGGAATACCAGAGCATTTTTTGGCATGGAGATGGGAACTTGAAGTGCTTGACAGACTTAAGATTGGCTTGGGATTCTGTCACAGGGAGCTTCGAAATCAAGGATAGATGCCCCATCCCTGGCAGTGTTCAAGGCCAGGCTGGATGAGGCTTTGAGCAACCTGGTCTAGTGGAGGGTGTCCCTGCCCATGGCAGGAGGGTTGGAACTGGATGGTCGTTAAGGTCCCTTCCAATCTAAACCATTCTATGATTCTATGATCAACAGTTTTCGCTGATTTTCAGCACATTATGGTAAGTATTTTGTATGTCCTCCATATGAGTGTATATATGCAACAATATTTAGCATTAGATTTTTGTACAACCATGTAGGTATGATTATGAACAGAAACCACTACAAAGGTAGAAGGAAAGTACCAAGAACTTTGTTATGATCTACAAGGTCTGTATATAATGCAATTCTCTTGCAGTGAAGAAACAGAACGCATTCGCTAAATTGAGCAAGATTAGCGTATGGACAGCTCTTTGTAAAAACAGGTTTACAGGACAGTAACAAACATCTTCACATTATCAGGACTGCCTTGGCAATGGAAAAGAACAAGTAGCGCTCTGAATTTGAAATTACTCTCCTAATGTTACTTTCCAAATGTACCTGTTTATGTCATGACTGTAGGAATTAACACTGCACTTAATATCAAAGGCTGACTTGTTGATTTATTTAGGTGATTAAGGCCAGTGTTTGCCTTAAAAGAAGGAGGTGGGGTAGTAGAGGAAAGACTGGTCATCCTCAGTGTCATAACAAAGTAATCTTAAAGGTACTATAGTCATTGACACAATAGTTGTTGTCATCCAAGTTTAAAGGAATAAATTATCCTTCTAGGATTGGTAATCTGTTAAGAAGTAAGGACTTGTTCCTCTCTTTAGTTTTCATTACCAGGCTATATAGTTTGTTTGCTCTAGGGTGATATATTTGGAAGAAATTTCAATGTATGAAGAAGTGAAACTTGTTCTTATATATGTGACCTCATCAAAAATCTCTGATTCACAGTGTGATCAGTGAAAATGCCTTTTTTGAAGTCATAATTAATTAAGACCCTGAGGGTTTATGTATAGCAAAATAGTTACCCACATATAGTACTTAGAATCCCGGAGTGGAATCCATAAAACCATGTAATTTTCCCAAAATCCTTTACCAGGAATACTGAAAGTAACTAGTTAACTCTGGCACCTATAGATATGTTAATACAGACATGATACGTGGTCTTCACCTACCCTTTGAGGAGGCAGCGTATAAGACAAATCCAGTCACAAAATAGGTACTTACATTACTCCAGGTCTGTGCTTGCACATAGATCAGTCAGACTGACCTTAATAGGTTAAATGGCTATCGCCTGCACGAGTGTAGCTACAGGATTTTCAGAATGAAGCTAGCTTGTCCTTGACTAGTTTGGGCAACTATCATCTAAACAGTTTGACCCATACTGATGTACTTGAGATCATCCCTTCAGATACTGACAGCTGCTTCTCTACATTCACTATATGGCCACAGAGGAGGCAGACCTTGTGCACAAGACAAACTGCCTCCACTTCCCACCTTCCATGTTACCCCTCTTTCTGATGGATCGAAAAATCTGGGTCCAATGCCTTCTTTGGCCCACACACATGCAATTCCTGCCTCTCTGGCTGGAATACAGGCTGGGACAGATGCATAGCTCAATTGAACGTGGGCCATATTGCACAGCCAAGAATGACAGGAAGGTCTGAATCAGGGAGAAAAGTCGGAAAGCATAAATACAACATCATAGACAGGTCTCGTGAGCATACCAGAAGCAAGAAAAGGTCCTGAGTTTTGACTGGTTCTTTTAATTCATTTATTAATTTTATCTGTTGACTCTTTTGTGCCAACCAGGTAAGTAATTTGACACAGTAGGAATAGAGGCACCTGGGGTGAAGAAGAAAAAAAAAAGCCAAAATGTAAGGCAAGGGAGTCTGGATCACACTTTTAAGTATTTAATTTCACATAAGTTTCATTTCATGATTACAACAAACTTTTGAATCTAGTCCTAATACTCCTCCAAATAAAACTGTGCTAAGAAATTATTTTTAGCACTTTCTGAGTATTATTCCCCTCATTTTCTCCTTCCTCCACCACAAATGCTTCTTAATTAGGTCTCTTCCTCCTAGAAATTACAAGTTTGTTTGGCCTAGGATTTGGAGTTTTAGGGGAAAAAGTAAATGTCCAAGTTTTTTATTCAGTAATATATACAGAATTGTTTTGTAATTTGGTACTGCCGCTTTTTAAATAAAAATCCGTGTAATTCCTTGAAATTTACTATACTATTTTCAGTACAGGTAAGTTAAAGGCCTCAAGTCTCCAAAGATTTATTGTCATGATTAATTTTAAACATCTGCTCAGGTCATTGATTTTCATGAGGTTACTTGTGCTCAAAGTTTAGCATATGAATATATTATGTAAGAACAAGGCCATGACTTACTATAGCCTAAAAGGGTTAAATTATCAAAAAAAGTTTAAAATACAACAACTATTGTAAGTTACATTACATGAGAGCAATACATTAGGTTACTGTACTATTTGAAGTAATGGAAATAATATTACATTTTTAGAAGTGCAAAAGCTATATTTTCACTATTTGGAAAATAAAGTAAGAAATTAAAATGTAGGTGTAACTATATAAACTATGAGTGTTAAAATATTGCATAGAAACTAATGGGGAAATCAGATGATTGTAATAGCTCAATAATTTGTCCAACATTCTTTAGGTCAAAATAAGGTTTCTTGTACTATATATGTCTATATATGCATACATACAGACATATAAAAGTAAACAAAATGTTTACTTTTTTACTACCTGTTTTATTACCTTATTTATTACCTGTTTTTTCATTACATGCATTGTGACTTAAACCCCATAGTCAGCTAAGCCCCACATAGCTGCTCACTCAGTTCCCCCCAGTGGGATGGGGTAAAAGCAAGAAAAGATTGAGATAAAGACAGTTTAATAGGTAAAGCAATAACTGCATGTGCAAGCCAAGAAAAACAAGGAGTTCATTCACTACTTCTGTTCTGGTTTTGATTGAGATAATTTTCTTCCCAGTATCTAGTATGAGGCTGTGTTTTGGATATGTCCTGAAAAGAATACTGACAGAACACTAATGTTTGTAGTTGTTGCCAAGCAATGTTTACATTAAGCCAAGGACTTTTTCAGTTTCTCACACTGCCCTTGTGTTCCCAGCTTCTTCTCTACAAGGAGCTGGGAGAAGATGCAGCTGGGACAGCTGAAACAAACTGAGCAAAGGGATATTTCATGCCATAAACCATCATGCTTACTATATAAGTTGGGGAGAGTTGGATGGGAGTTTCTCTCTCCCTCTCATTGCTCAGGGACTGATTTGGCATCAGTCAGCAGATAGTAAGCAGTTGTATCACTTGTGGGTTTTTTCCATTGTTGTTTTCTTTTCATTACATACTATCATTATTAGTAGTAGTATTTTATTGCATATTATTAGTAGTACCATTATGTTATTTTGTTCATTTTCAATTATTAAATTATTCTTATCTTAACCCACAAGTTTTCTTACCTTTTCCTCTGATTCTCACTTCAAACCCACTGGGGGAGGTGAGAGAGCAGCTGTGCAGTGCTTTGTTGCTGATTGAGATTAAACGATGACAACTTCCCATCAGCAGGCAGCTGTTCAGCCATCTCCAGGAAAACAGGATTCACACACAATGGTTACTTAGACAAATGCAGTAACTCCAAACATGCTCCCTTTTTCTTTCTTCCCCCAGCTGAGCATAATGTTGAGCACAATGTCACCTGGTATGGGATTTCCCACTGGTCAATTGGAGTCAGCTGTGCCAGCTGTGCCCCCTCCCAGCTTCTCTCTGTTAGGGCAGTGTGAGAAGCAGAAAAGGCCTTGACACTATGCAAGCACTGTTCAGCAATAACTAAAACACAACTATGTTATCAACACTGTTTTCAGCACAAATCCAAACACAGCACTATGCAAGATAACATAAAGAAAAATAATTTTATCCCAACCAAAACCAATACTATACTAAATCTAGGAAACTGTCAGCGCTACTTTAAGGGAGAAAACATGCTTACACTAAAAGTATGCCATAAAATATAAAGTCTCAATAGGACTATGATGCTCAATGAGGGATGACTCCAAAGTAAACAAATTTACGTTGTTCTTTTGGTAGCAAAACTATGACCTTCCAGACATTTTATTAAACTGACAGGGTTTTTTTGGCATGGTTGTGTGACAGCATTTATGTCAGCCAAGTAGCACCCTTCTCCCTTCTGTAACTGAAATATCAAAAGGTTTTGTTGCCAAACTGCATTCACCTTTACTTAAGTGGGGGAAGACTTTCAAATATGACTCATTGAAAGCACAAGAAAATAAATAATTCAGACAACCAGATGAATCTTTAAGATAAAAGTATTAAAAAAACCCAACCCAAAACAAACAAAAAACCCCCACCAACCCCAAACCAGGCTATATTGTCCAAAAGTAACAATGACATGTATGTGGTTTGTTTGGGGTTTTTTTAATGACATATTTAAAGACAACTTAAAATGTCTTCTAGACCATTGTTAAAAGATGATTTATTCTTGTTTTTAGAAATAGTTCATGTCTGAAAATTCTTTGGAGAAGGAATCTGGTCTTGTTCATTGCCCATTATTTCATAATATTGGTGGAAGAGTTTAACTGAACTGTAATAAACCCTGCAATTTTATCTGCAAATTTTAGATTAACATGTCAGTTATACACACATTCATTGCAGAAAGTTTGCTGAAATAAAGTTGATTCTTTTGGATCTTTTACAGAAAATAATGCTCATATGGGGAATCTGATCTGAACAGGACATTCAGCTGCTGTCTGGATGTGACAGCAGTCTTCATTGCAGAGGTCCCTGTAACAAGATTTTTTAGCTTGACTGCATAAGAATCCCCAAACCTGTCTGTATTTTGCTGAATTCTTATAATCCAGCTGGTCAGAAGTCCTACATGATTGATCCAGGGTATACATACTCCATTTCTATTGAATATCTTATGCAAAAAACATTTCAGTTATCTCAGCTATGTACAAAAGACTGTCCTAAATGAACGTTTCTTTAGCTGCACTAAACAATTCTACTGACTGTTTAGAAAGATCTTAACTATGTGCAGCTGGACCTGTCTGGGAGAGTTCCTGTGACAGCCTGACACTGTACCCAGGCCATTTATCAGTACATCTATCCATACAAATGGTGCCTATCAATTGGTCCAGGTCCAGCAGGAGCTTCCTAGAGGAGGTATATGATGCCAGGTCTGTCTGAAATTCCCATGTAACAATGAGTCAAATGCATTGTTTTGAAACCCGATAGCAGCTCAGTCAACCACCTTGTGTCTCATCAGTCCCTTGTCTCATCTTTGTTGGCCATTAATGTGAAGTTCCTGAACCGATTAGGGAATTGATGACTGTATTGGGTATGTGCACAGGCACAGCCCTGACACCCCGTTACTCCACAAATATAATTTGTATTTCCTTCATATACACCAATTATAATTTTAATTCCATATATTCTGTTAAGCGGCCAGCCTTTTTACAAGTAGCAATTTCTTGTTAAAGAGACTGCTTTTTTAATGTCAATGAGAGAAAAAGGTTATTCCCATGTAAATATCTTCATTCTCTTTTGTTAAAGCTGAATGTCTGGCAGTATTTAAGCATTAATGTCTTTCAATCCATGCTTAACACCTTTCTTTCCTGTTGCTTAATAGGCATGTGTAATCTATTCCCATGTTAAATAATGAGCTACACTCACAGTTACAGCAGTTGCAGGGTTATCCTTCCACTTCATTGAGTTAATCTTTATCAGCTCTAGGAAGGTCATTCCTGACACATTTTGTTAAATCTGTTCTTAAGGGCTGTCAATCTTGAGTCTCTATAATTTAGCTAAGTAACCTATTTAGTTCTTAGAAGCCGTTCTGATAAAAAGTCTTTCTTAAAGTCTAGCCTAAATTTTTCTTGCTTCATTTTGTCTGATACTTCTTGTCTTCTCCACTATAGACACTGAAAACAGAAACTTTTTCCATACATGAAGACTGCTGTTCATCTTCTTTCCATACAGAAGATGTACTGAAAACATGTCTTTTGTTTTCTTTTCAGGATACAACAACTCTGCTTACTAAATCTCCCTTTCCAAGCCATAGGAGCTAGAACTCTGTCACACTTAGGGATTTTTTCTGTATTTTCCCAAATTGTACCACATCTTGGATTTACAAATATCATGAACATGCTATCTTTACAATGAGGGACATGTATTTTGAGAATAGAAAGCAGATTTCTACAAGGTTAAATTGCTAATATGAAACTCAAGTGAAAAAATCATGGAGTTTCACATGTAGAATTATCATAAAATATATTAACAGAAATAGTTAATTGTGTGGGTTCTGCCAAATCCAGCTCTGAGTTTGAGTTTCATTCAGTATGCGAGATTCAGAGGACATCATCCTGTAGTCACAGATTCAGCAAAGCTATCTAATTGTATACTTCAAAAGTACTGTTGGAAGCAGTTGGACGGGTGAACTGGTTCAGAACAAAATAGGTCAATATCTCCTGGGTTCCATATTCTGATGCATCATGAGCTAATAGGTTTCTTCTCATATCTTCACCATCCTTGCCAGCACAAAACTTCGAAATCACCTTTCATTATTCTCCCACAACCACCTGCTGGTTGCACTTTCTGATTTAGAATTTAGTCCCTACATGGCAGTTATAGAATGAATTAGATTTGGAGTAAAATATTTGCATTGTTCCCTTTCCCTGCTCACTGTCTCCTCATTGTTTGGGATCACAAAAGCAGCAGCATCTTCTACAGCAATGATGTCATCCATATAGTTTATAGCCTGAAACCCTTATGCATGCTTATTCTTCCACTTAGAAAATTCTTAAACTACCATTTGTTAGATTTTGAGAGGCAGTCTAGGGAACAATCAATTTATACTTTCCCTGTGTCTTATATTCTTTGTGTACATATCTACAACTGACCAAAGAGTTTTGTTCTGATGCAGTATCATCTTTCTTGTATTGTTATGTTATACATTTGTTTTAATGATCACTTCATTTTATCTCATTGATTTCTGCATGTAAAAATCATAATCTTTATCTGTAGCATTTTTTAGCATCTTCTTGTCTTCCTTTCTATCATTAAATCCCTTTCCTCATTCTTTGATGGTTTTTGTTTTTCTCTACCAGCTGATCATATTCTACAATTTCCCTTTTTCCCATTACCTATCTTCTGTTTTGTTTCACAGATAAAGGAAACTAAGACAAGGATACAGAAAACCATTTCCACTTTTTGTTTGTGCTGCTGTGTTTATGTAATGCTCTTACTGTCCTTATTCTTCATCTGTTTATATTTCTCATATGTTTTTAGCACAGCGGCTGTACTTGGTTTGCTATTTCTCTTAACGTTTATAACCACATACCTGAAGTTTTGCTTTCCCTATTGCAGTTTCTATATTATCAAAAACACATTAATAAAATAACCCTCGCTTGTACTACCTTTTCCCTCTGGTATGTCACTGAGATTCCATTCAGAAGACACTCAGAAAAAGCATTGTCGCAATGCAGAAAATTAATCAGGAAACAGTAATAATGAGGTTAATATTGTTTATTTCTCTGATTATGGTACTTTTGTTATTGTGCTGTCAGTGTTGGGTTTATTTCTTGTTCACGTGTTCAGTCTCTCTGCTAAGATGATTTTGAGTAACTGAGAATATTTTGTGATTGTATAAAATTAGATAGAAATGTGTGCTCTTTATGGCTTTTTATAATTAGCCACTGACAGTATAATGTCCCTCATTTTATCTGAAAGTTTGTCCTTGAACAAATTCCAGGCATCTTCTGTTCTCATTGTGCTTTGTGATGATCTTTGCCTTTTCATTGATTCAGCGCTTACCTTTGAGCCTTACTTTTCAAATATGTTGAATTTGCCTTTTATCAGCTTAAAAATGTGGATCTCATGCATATTTACATTGAAAGCTGTGACAGCTCTGGAAGAGGTCAGTAGTGTCAACTGCTCTATACATCCACAAGAAACTCCATTATCTGTTGAACAGACACAGCTTTACAATGTGTAAATCTAAGCATATTTTTCTAATAATGTTACCTCCTTATTTTGAAACTAAGAGTTTGAGGATTTATTTATACAGTTTTAAATAAGATTGTTCTCAAATAATACTGAAAAGGAATAAAGTTTGAATGAAAAACCTTTGTTTCATTGTAGTTTTGTTGCTGTCACCAAGCAAGTTTGTTAGTTTTAAAATTGTAACTGTGACTTTGTTGTCATTGTAATATCAGTTTTTGGGACCGAATGGTAAATGGTAGAATGATAGATAGAATAGTTTTGGGATGAGAATAGTAAAGAATTTTGACAATAAAAGCAGGTATTACCAGTGCTGGTTGGTAAGGCTTTTGAATCAGATATTTCATATGCTAGAACCTCATTCAAAACAGTTGTTTATAGTACAAGGAAGACGCAGAATATTTGCTTGTCTTTACTTTGAATTTTATTTATCCTTTTATGTGCATGGACTAAGTCTGTGAAGTCATTTAAAAAACATGCCTGTGTGGATGATGTTCAACACTGGTTTCTATGATTGTTGAGACTGGTTTTTGGCTTGAGCTGGATTTAAAGCTCAGGAAGAGAGTTGGGGCAAAGGGAAAATTACACTACTATGGTAGGTGAACCCAGCCCTGACCTTCAACATTTCAGAGTAAGAGCAGAATGAAAGAGGAACAGATGAGGCCAGGGCCACATAAAAGCTACAAAGAGGAGAAATAAGCAAGGTTTTACAAAAATAAATAGGAACTGTTTTCCTTTATTTTAGATGAACCCTAACCTACCCATAGAGATGTTCTTAAAGCAATTACAGAGTACTGCCTGCACTGCTTCCTTTGACTTGACCTAAAACTTACTGTAATTTATATTTGCATTGACACTACTGTTGCTGCTAGTTTGCTTGTTCCTTTGGTCACTCTGAGTGGTGTCAGTCTCTTGGTCTAACACATCCATTTCTATCTCTTTTACAGTGGCAAGATCTTTATTATACTACAAAGAAAGAAAGCTATACAACTATATTTTTGGAGCCTTATGGTGCTCTGATGATGACAGGCTGGAATTACTTAGAAGCTCAGATGCTCTACCATCCAATGAAACAGAAGCTCCAGCTCTTCTCAATGTTAGAAAAAAACATTTAGAAAGTAGAAGTAATTGTAATTTATCACTTACGCCAGCATATGGTAAACACTTGAAATGCTGTTGTGTAGGGTTAAATAAGTTAGTTATAACAAGTGGAAGTTACTGTATGAAAAAAGAGGATAAATGAAGATATTTTATGCAAAAACATAGAAGAGGAATTCAAAAGGAAAGAAGACAGTGCTTGACATATTTTTCTTTGAGTTAGAACAGACTTGTAACAATTTCATGCAATATTTTGCGTGAATAGAAGGAGGAGCACTTTCATCAGAATTTATTACTTTTTGAGTTCTTACTAATACTTACCTCAGTCTCTAGTTAGACTATAGAAAGCATTGTTACGGGAGGATGCAGTTAGATTCAGAAAGGATTTCTATGAATGTTAAGGCTGGTTCAATTAATAACACTTATTTTATAAGGAAGTACATGAATTTCTTCGTGTTTTTGGGATTATGCCTGCATTTAACTATTAGAAACAATGGTTTTCTCTAATGTAGAAAGGCAATTACCGTTCTTCAAAATGAGATGCTTGAAAGCATAGCAGAAGAGTCATCAGATTTTATTTTTGTGTCACAGACCTCACATTTTTAGCAAATTCTCAACAATATATCTTCCATTTCTCCAGGAAAAAAAAAAAAGAGATTTTAACCATCCTTTAGACTAAAGAGATTATTGTCTTCTGAAATGCAGTTTTTCTTCTCAGATTTCCCTTTGGAACTTTCTCATTCCAGGAAACGCTGAGAAACAAGATAACTAGAACTGACTGTAAGCTCTTTACCCAGGACCCACCAAAGCACTAGGTCACCTCTTCTGAAAAAAAAAAAAAAAAAAAAAAAAAAATTAAAAAATCACACATTTAGAGAGTCATTTGAGACTTTTTTTTTTATGTTGAGGAGCATCACCCTTAGTAAAGAGTGCCAATGAAATGACCACTGAAGTAAAGATGGTTTTCACTATCGGTAAGACTATAAAAACCTGAACCTTACACATCTGGCACTTGTTTTCAGCTACACTTAATTAGCATAGCAAAGTATCAAACTTTATCTTTTTTTGTAGCCTTTTAATTTTTAAGGCTGAGGCCTTTCTGAATGGTCAAAAAGCATATGGGATGCTGTCATTGCTAATCACATATACACACTGCACCATAAAAATGACAAAAACAATGGGCCGGTTGCAGCATAAGGACAGCTACTTGAAAGCCATTTCTTTAGTTCTTTGATGTTTATAAACACCTTTACCAAACTACCTGGAAAAAACCTCAACCAAACAAAAGACCCCCCAACAAACCCCAACCTCATCTTTTTCTTTCTGTGCTAGGTGGAAAGTGGAAATATCGAAAACTTTGTATATTTCTAGTAAAGTCTCCATTTGACCACTCCATCTTTTCCCTCTTTGACTTTCTATATTTGTCATTTGTATTTTTTCATTTTTCTGGGCACTGTGAAATTAATACTTCAATGTGAATTATTTGTCTGTTGGAGTTTCCACATTATGACTGCAGTGAATATTGTTGTTTGTAGCAAAGAATCTATCACAAGGCAAAGGAGTTTTATTTCTTTTTTTCTGTGTCAATTGAAACAATTTATTTGAAGACTTTGAGAGTGAAAGAGAAAGCTAAAAGCAAAAAGAGGCTAATAAAAGTCAATATCTTCTCTTTGAGCAGTGTCAATCAATTTGAGTGAAATAGATTCTCTGTTTGTTCGATAAGAAAATTACTTTGTGTCACAAATGACCTGGAGAATTCCTGGGTGTCCTCATTATCAAGAAATACCTGGTGTTTTAGTCTTGTGTTGCCTATTTAATTGGTAATGGCATAGTCATATTAAGCTATCTGTTTCTGCTAGACAATTTAGAAGAAAATGTAATTTTATTAGATTATGTTATACTTCAAGATAAGTAGAAGTTCCCATGATAAAAAGGGCTATGGTAAGTCTAGAATTCATTTGACATCTAAACAGAATGATATATTGAAAGTACATAGTGGATGTTTAATCAACTTATCAAAAACATAGGATTGGAATTTTTATAATTCTTTTTCTAGCCAAAGATAGATTCTGTAATATTCTTACTCTCTTTTATCTGGCTTGCATTTTAGTGGTAATTGTAGTAGTAAAAAATAAATAGGGAAAAGTAAATTTACTTTAAAGATCTTTCCCATGGAAATGATATCAAACATTCAGCTTATATATTGAATCCAGCAGTCTTGAAAATATTCATTGTGTAAGTTACATTAAACATTTTTTAAAAGTAGAAATATGAGGTTTAAATAAATTATTCTAGTGAATAATTTATTTTTGTGTAAGTGATCTGTGTCTCGGTACGTAATAAAACTTTTTTTCAACATACAATTACTGCAGAGATAGCACATTACTCTACAATGGGCTTAAACTGGGGAATGCTAAAGACTACTTTGTCTGAACTTTCATAACAGGCTTGTTGTACCTGCCTTTTGATGGTATACTTTTTCCTTATTTTGTATTCTAATTTCCAATATTTAAATTTAAATTTAGTTTTTCTCTCTTTATTTCACTGGCCAATAAATATGCACAACCCTTATGCAAAACAGTGGTAGAAAAGTTTCTTCTAAGACATCTAATGAGATTTTTTTGTTTATTTTTACGTATATTTAAGGTAATTTTTAGTTCTTAGTCATAGCAATCTTGTTGAGGGAGTCAGATACTAAAAACTTACACCTTCTTTTTCACCCCTGCTGTAAATTCCATACAATACACACACCACAATAGATAGCTTTACTATAATTTGGTCCCTTGTTGATGAAATGCTCCAAACAGGTTGCTTCTGCTTACAACCCTTTGGCAAACTATCCTCTTCCTACGGAGTCAAATGATCTGCTAAATAACATAATACTGATACTCAGGTTGACGTTGACAGGAAATAAATGTCTGGTAAAATTTTCTTATAGAAAGCTGAAATAGGATAGCATGCCTGCTTTGAGGAATTAGTAACTTGATATATGAGCAATTTCAGACAAGATTTGAATTATCAAAAATATCTGTGCCTGTTGGTGAAGGTCTAAAAAAAATGTGTCCTTGATACTTTATTTTCCCTTCCTGCGGCTGTGCATGAAGGAGGTTGTTTCTGGACCACTTATTAACTGTTGGCTTTCTGCTTTATTATTCCTACACATTACAGACAGGGAATGACAACTGACCTGCACAAACATTTTTCTACAGACTGAAAGTAGGTTAAATATCTCCAGCTCCAAAGTGTTGCTGGTAAGATTGGCATTCTTAATCCACAAGGTTCCAGTTGCTCTTCTTATGGCCACACCTGTAACCAATAGAAGTAGACTGAGAAATTCCTATTTTCTCAAGCACTTCCCATTTAGAGAAAATGCCAAGGTGCCATTTCTAACTCATCTTTCTCTTTAGTGTTGACAATGTCTTACAAAAAACTCTATTCTGTCATTACCTTCTTGACTGAGAAATATGTATTTAGCCACGTATGTCCTATATGTTTTAATTTGTATGCTTCTCCGTAGGTAATAACTGAAAACGATACTTGATCCCTTCATAAGTTAAATTAACACTCTAGATGTTACTTTTTAAAAAGAATTGAGCTGAAATATCCTACAGTGGATTAAAAATTACTAAACCATTAGTGTCTAACCACTAATAATTCATTTAGTATGTCTTCTGATAACATTATTCCTGATGAGTTCATTAGGTTTAACTGTAGTTGTTGTAACTACTTTGTAGGATTTCAGGTGAAATTCAGTATCAAGTGGATCCATGTCATTGAGAATTCCCTGATACACAGAATATTTCAGTATATTGGAAAACATCAAAATCTTCATCAGAGGGGAAAACCCCTTACTGTTCAGAAAAATAAGCAGTAGGGGAAATAAAGAAGTCATTGCAGAATAATCCATCCTCTCTTCTACATTCTGCTTCAGTTTCAAGCAGTTCTTTGGAACAGGCATTATGTCCTTTGCTTGTGGTGACACTAAGGTGGTTTTCATGACAGAATTGTAGAAAGTGTATCTAGTTCTATGCTGCTGCCATTAGGTGTGCTAACAACGCTACTAAGTCTTACAAGCAATTAAAGGGCCTTTTAATGAAAATGGGAATAGTACAATCAAGTCTTTTATTAAGTATATTGTACAAGTGACTATTCTTTTCTCATGTTTAGATGTAAAACACAGGAATTTTTCCTTTTCAAGTTGTTGAATTATATGATAATGCACCCCATGCTTTTCACAACCAGAAGGACAAATGTTTACTGGCAGTCTAGAAAAAGTTAGAATTAAATTTGAAACAATTCAGCTGTTGTTTTAAAAATGGTGACCTGCAACTGAGTAGACAAATAAGAAACTATAAAAGGGGGAGGGATAGGGGATGGATACTCTTGCATTGTTACTGTCAGTTATAGGAGTATTTCAAGGAACTATTAATATGCAGAACCAAAGCCTTGGTTTTATTTAGGGGAAAAAAACGGAACCAGCCAGAGAAAAGACTGTCAGTCTGCAGAACTGTAGATACAGAAAGTGCCTTTCCAATACTCTGCACTTACGTTTCCCAGGGAACTGAGACACATTTTGCTTGAAGAGAGAGCTTCTTGTGGGTAGTTTACTAGCATGGCTCAAACATTCTTCCAAAACAAACCCTAAAATATGGCACACCATCAAACTTAAATTTCTATTCTACTATTTACTATTGACTTTTTCATCTGTAGGTTTTCTTGCAGTACTTTAAATTAGCTTTTGTAACAAGGGAATAATTACATGTTACTCTGTTAAACTGACTCCATTTAACACTAAATGATGGACAATTGAGTATATAAAACGAAGTGATTCAGTTAGTATTAGAATTTGAAAGGTAACCCTGAAACCTGTCATAAAAAATAAAATACTGTTTTACTGTTCCTTTTTTTAAGACTCTTTTGACATGACTTCTGAAAGAGTGTGTTGCAGGATAATATTTACAATCTCTGTGACTGGAGCTTGAGAATAAAGTAGGCATTATGATTTCAAAATATCTGAGGATATTATTGCACTCTGCTTAAAGAAATAAGCAAACTGCTTGACAAAGGAGAGATGGTATAGTGCGAAAGGATGTGGCTAGAAGTAATGGATTTCCCAGGAACTTTTATAAATTAAGAAATTGATGAGAAATCAAGAACAGGTTCCAGGAGGCAAGTCACATATCTCCTAATGCACCTGAGATGCGTGGGAGTAATGCTGAAATTTTGAGGACAACTCCAGTGAAAACAAATGCAGGTGAATGACAATATAGCCCTATCAAGCTGATAACAGATGAAAGATAAAATATTGGAGCATGAGGGAAAGATTTTAGAACAAATAAATCAGTAAAATAAAATGTGCTTTCTGTACAAAGAGTGCATTACATAACACTGAGGAAACTAGGGGATAATGGCAAATGGACTCAGGACCTGAGAGTTCATGGAATGATAGTAAGCAGAAAGAATAAGAATGTTATTATTTTACAAGTACTTGAAAAGATTTCATGCTAGTCAGCTGGCTTTTGGTGGTTTTTTTTTTGGTTTTTTTTTTTTTTTTCTTTTTCTCTTTTTTGGGGGGGGGGGGACGGGGGACATGGGGGGATGTGATGTTGTTTGGGTTTTTTTGTTTGTTTGTTGGGGTTTTTTTCCCTTAAAGAGAAATTTCTATAATCACAAAATAGAAGAATGGTCTATCTGTGGCCACCAGACATCACATTTCAAATGAAAACTCCAGCTATAAAAGTCCCCCACTGTTGATTTCTGGAAGAGGAATGCCAGCCCTATACGCATCCTGCTTTAAATTCTTCCATACATATAAGTTATGGGCTGCTATTAGAGGTGCTGTACTTTACAGTGCCTGCCTGTATGGCTTCATACTCTTACCTTAGTAAAGCTTAGGTAGTCCAGAATCTGAGAAATAATTTATTTTGGAAATAACCAATCTTTGTTTTCCATATGACATTTTTCTGGTGTAACATTTATTTTTTTTTTAAACTACAGGAAGTGTTTCTCATTAATTTCTGATTTAATTCTCTTCCTGTTTTGACTTAAAATGAGCTCTCAGCACTGACTGATCTCATGTTTAAACCCTTTTTATTATTAGTTGTGTTTGTGTGTCTGGAATGATTCTCAATACCTAGTTTTAGGAAGGAAAAACCTAATGTGTTTCACAGGTAATATCTGAAATCTCTAAAAGAAGAGCCAAATCAGGAGGAGCCATAAAACATAAGCAGAAGTAGGCTTCATAAAGTAATATTTATAGTTCTAGTATTAGAGGAATTTATAGCATAGAGTTCCTATCATTCCTAGGAAGATTTAAATATACATTTTCAAACATTCCGAGGACTGTGAAATACTTAGCTACTCAGCTTAGGTTATTCCTGTCCTATGAATTATCATGTAGTGATTTAAATTTATTAAAAAGTGTTTCTGAAGGATTCATGTTAAGGGTAATAATGATTTTTTTTTTTAATCCAGATCTCTCCTGGAAATATGGATGAAGGGCTTTCTTAAAATAAAAGCAATAACAACAAAAGAAAACATAAAACCCCACCACATACATTGTATTTTCTGGGTTCAGATTGTCTTTACGTAACCAATAAATAAACTGAGTTTCCCTTGGTGTCAAAGAAAAAAATTATATATTCTGAAAGTGCCTATAAGGCTTGACAAATAGTTTCTCATACTAAACCCATGGTTACACAAAGCAAAAGTAAAGAGAGTGAAAAAGCAGTCTAACTGAGCATTTTTTTTTACAGCAGTATTGCTAAACTGATACAGACAGAATATTTTTCCTCTAAAAGAATATATCATTATTTTAGCTCATCCTTTCATTTTCTTGCAGAAAGATCAGTTTCAACATAAATCTTAGAAGGAAAATAAGACATTTGACTGTATATTTTCAAAAGACTTTAAAAGAACTACACGTTCCTAAGCAACATCTATTTCCCTAAATTTTTTGCATTAAACAGCTCTTCATAATACCTTTCATTATGCCAAAAAGATGAATGGTTATCTTAATATTAATAATTCAAGGAGCCAAAAAAAAAAAAAAAACCCAAAACCAAAAAACCCCAGCAGCATTCAGTGAAAGGTGAGGCAAAATGATAACAAATATGATTGGGAAGGTTACGGTAATTTATGCACATACAAACTTCTGAATTTTGGATGATGAGTTCTTTTGCAGATGTCTAGCAAAGTAACAACATATTTCGAGTTATTTTCTGAATTCAATAGAGCCTTAGATATCTAAATAAAAAAAATTATTTAGGTAGGGAACAAACATAAAATTTACATTAAATTTCTCTTCACCATCTCATGATGAGGAGTATTACAAGCTTCTGGCTGAATTATATTTTTTCTGCTTTTCCTTCATAACCATAACCATCAAAATACAAAGTCCTTACTAGCAGTATTGGGTAGAGAGATCCTCTAGTATGTCAAGTTGATGACTGGAATCATACATAGAATTCAGGAATGGTTTGGGGTCCTGATTCATTATGTAACTGGGAAATACAGGCTAAAAATCTACCTGTAGATGTCTTTCAGTAGTCTAGTCCTTCCTTTTTTAGGAAAATTCACATTCATGTGCATGACCACTGTTTAAACAAATAGTGCTGTGAACACCACAAATGTCAGTGTTTGCTTTCCTTGGAACTCTATCTCTGAGTTACAAGGAAAGCTCTTAGAAACCAACAGACATTGAAGCACTGTGGGACCCTTTCCAAGGGATGGACTTCACAAGGTGTGTAGAGGATGATCTGAAAGGAAATAAAACTGGTTTAGATAGCTCTTTAAAACTGATACTTGGTCAGAAGGCCACACTGGTTATCCCATTTCATACAACTATGTAGTGTGGGTGGGTGGGAAGGTTTTGGTAGAAGGTGGGCTGCAGAGTGGTCCCTCTGAGACCAGGGACTGCCCTGTGCCAGACCCAGTTGTTTCCAACTGGCTCCACAACAGAACCACTGCAGGACACAGTGGAGCCAAGTGAAATCAACCAAGTGTTTGGTGAGTCTGTGAAAAATTATTTAAGAAAGGGAAAAAGTGTCAGACAGAGAGCAGAGTGAGGGGAGAAAGAGCAGTACAAACTTCAAGGTCAGAGAAGAAGCAGGAGGAGGAGGTGCTCCAGGTGTCAAAGCAGAAAATCATCTGCAGACCAGGGAGGACAACATGGTGAAGCAGGTTATCCCCCTGCAACCCATGGAGAACTATGCTAGAGTACATATCCATACTGTGGCCAGTGGACGTCCCCATGCGAGAACACACAAATATTTCCAGACAGACTTCATCCCTCGGAGAGCCCACTCAAGATCAGACAAAAAGTGTGAGGAGGAAGGAACAGCAGAAATGAGTTGCTATGGACTGATCGCAACCCCCTATTCCCCATCTCCCAGTGTTGCTTGAGGCAGGGGAAGGTAGAGGAGTTGGGAATGAAGGAGTGAAGTTGAATCTTAGAAAAAGGTGGGGGGGAAGTGTTTTAAATTTTGCTTTTACTTCTCACTATCAAATATCTATTCTGATTGCCAATAAATTCCATTAATTTTCATAAAATCATAGAAAGGTTTGGGTTAAAAGGAACCTTTAAAGATCACCTAGTTCATCCCTTCTGCCATGAGCAGGGACATCTTTCACTAGATCATGTTACACAAAGCCCCATCCAACCTGACCTTGAACACCTCCAATGATGGGTCATGCACCTGTTCCAGTATCTCACCACTGTCATTATAAAAAGTCTTCCTTATGCCCAGTCTAAACCTACCCTCTTTCAGTTTAATGCCATTGCCCCTTGTCCTGTCATTAAAAGCCTTTGTAGAAAGTCTCTCTGTGTGTTTCTTATAAGCCCACTTTTCAGTATCAACAGGCCACAATAAGGTCTCCCCAGAGCCTTCTCTTCTCCAAGCTGAACAACCCCAATTCTCTCAGTCTTTCTTTAAAGGAGAAGTACTTCAGCCCTCATGGACCTTCCCTCAAGCAAAGTCTGTTTTGCTTGTGTACTTGGTGAGTGATCTCCCTTTAGTTATCTCAACCTACAAGCTTTTTAATTTTATTTTCTCTTCCTGTCCTGTTGAGGAAGGGGGAATGAGAGGGCATCCAGGGGAGCACCTGGCATCCTTCGATGTATCAGGACATTAAAGTTCCAGTGCTGAATTCCCCCACTTTTCAGTTTATTATGTGTAACATAGCCTTGTTATTTATAAGCACAGGTGAATCACTATAGTAACTTCAGCCTCAGTCTCAAATACAGCTGGAAAATACAAGGAGAAAAAAAAAAAAAAAGAAAACCATAATAATAACAATAAAAAGGTTAAATTCCCTGTTGTAAGGTGTATTTTAAACAGTGTTCACTCTGGATGAGATCTACATAGTTGTGACAGTGCGCTTTCCAGGTTTTTCCACCATTCCCCCTGCAGTTAATATAGACTAGTGTTATATTTCTGTCAACAAAGGATTAGGTTAGTATATCAACATGTTTTATTTGAAAGGAGAGGTCATCCAGGGACAGAGAGACTGATAACAGAACCTATTTTTTATTAGGGCACTTTTAGGTTTAGCCTTCAGTAAGAATCTTATTTAAATAGAACAATTTTTGGTTGCTCCCTGTGGGAGCCATAAAACACTTGTTAATGGATAGAGTTTTACAAATGAGAATACGTGGGAACTTTAAAACAACTAAGTAATTCTCCTCAAAAGGTGCAGAAAATTCATTTCATACTTTCTTTGAAGTTAAAAACTGCAAATTAAACATTAAAAATTAATATAACTCACACTGTAAGAAAAGTGATGACAACTGAAACATAAAATTTCATTCTAGCTTAAATAATTTGATTGCTAGTTTAATAAAACATTCTTCCTCCTTCACCATCTGTGTTTTTAAGCAACATGAATGAGACAGCTTGATAAACTACCTTGTAACTTGTATTTTTTTCTGCTTGTTGGTTTTTGGTTTTTTTTTTTTTTCTTTAATATGTGTATGTTAGCTGCAGGAAGATGCAAAGGGGAAGGAGGTGTGGACAAAGGCTAAAGGCAAAGACACTAGCTAGCCTGCCAAATGATCAACAGCAAGGATAACACTTGGAACGACCGGCAGGTCAACATGTGCCTGAAAGCCTCAAAACACTAATTCAAGGCTGTGCAAAGTTTTCTGCCTTCTCCATTCTCTAAGATCAGCACATTCTTTCTACAGTGTTGACCTCATTTCAGACATCAAGAAGACAGTAACCTACAGGAAGAACTAGCTTTGTCCTTTCCTTACGCCCTACTCTTCATCTGCTGTATGCTGTATTACTGAATACACTGAAAATTACTGCAAATTATGTAGGGATATAATTTCAGTAATACTGAAAATTACTTAGGGATGCCATCCAGAGGGACCCGGACAGGCTGGAGAGGTGGGCTGCTGCCAACCTCGTGGAGTTCAAGAAGGCCAAGTGCAAGGTCCTGCACTTGGGTTGGGGCAATCCCAAGCACAAGGACAGACTGGGTGGAGAATGGATCGAGAGCAGCCCTGAGGAGAAGGATTTGGGGGTACTGGTGGATGAAAAGCTGGACATGAGCCAGCAGTGTGTGCTGGCAGCCCAGAAAGCCAACCTTATCCAAAGAAGTGTGGCCAGCAGGTCGAGGGAGGGGATTCTCCCCCTCTACTTGGCTCTTGTGAGACCCCACCTGGAGTACTGTGTACATCATTGGAGCCCTCAACATAAGAAGGATATAAACTAGTTAGAGTGAGTCCAGAGGTGGCCATGAAGATGCTTAGAGGGCTAGAGCACCTCTCCTACGAAGAAAGGCTGAGAGAATTGGGCTTGTTCAGCCTAGAGAAGAGAAGGCTCTGGGGAGACCTTACTGCAGCCTTCCAGTACCTGACGGGGCCTACAAGGAAGCTGTAGGGGGGGACCTTTTACAAGGGCCTGTAGTGACAGGACAAGGGGTAACGGGATTAAATTGATAGCAGGTAGATTTAGATTGTACATCAGGAAGAAATTCTTCCTGGAGAGGGTGGTGAGGCACTGGCACAGGTTGCCCAGAGAAACTGTGGATGCCCCATCCCTGGAAGTGTTCAGGCCAGGCTGGATGAGGCTTGGAGCAACCTGGTCTAGTGGAGGGTGTCCCTGCCCATGTCAGGGGAGTTGGACCTAGATGATCTTTAAGGTTCCTTCTGAGCCAAACCATTCTATGTTTCTATGAACTACTTTCTGTGGTGTCACAGCAGCTAGCATGTGGCCATATCTTTTCTAGTCCTGTCTTCAACATTCTGCTAGCAGCGTTCTACACTAAATGTTAAGGCAGTCCTATGTGATTTAGAGAAGGGTTTACCAGAGTCATTATAATGGTACTGCATTGCACTGATTTTACCCGTCTGTCTCTTCCTATAACATACTTAAGAATTACTACTCTCCTGAAGCTACAATAATTCTGATGACACATCACCAAAAAGGCAAGACTGGTTTTCTTGGTTGCCACTTTTCATATATATGGCTACATCTTTTATATGCAGAAGGATCAAAGGGAAAGCCTAGAGCCAAAACAGACTCAAAAGCAGATCCCAACCCTCTGAACTACAAATAAAGAAACAAAATTAAGTGTCTTCCAGACACTGAGGAAATAATTTTCTTGATCTGAAACTGAAATGTGAAACCTAAGTCCATTTCACTCTGTTCTAAGTGTTAGGGATGGGGAGATAGGTTTCATCTTTATTGGAGAGAGGTATTTGAGAATGTCCTTCAGTTGTGGCAGGAGTACTCAATTCTATCCTCTGAATTGGCTGTGTCTGTGAAAAGAAATCTGAAGAAGAAAATCTATACCATATCACGCTTTTTATATTACTTAATTACAGCCTATAGGGATATTTCAGCCACACAAGCCTTCGACAATACCCTTGTTAGACAGATATGCATCAGCCAACAATTTTTTATTTCTCCATGTTTCTCTATCTGTTGTCTATTTTCAGCCTATTAGAACATCAGTAGATATACTCCCTCACATGCTATTTGAATTGCTATTCCTAGGCAACATCTATGATTATGAAGAAAGGCCAGATTAGTATTGTGATTTTCTAGTTACTATGTGAAAAACCACCACTAGAATCAGGTGGGTATTTTTGGCTGCAGCTTAGTCTTTATTACTGTATACTTTCTATTAAGTATGGGTAAACTATTAACCGTGGCATCTATAATAATGAGTAAAATGTTGTGAAATAGATTTTTTTTTTTTTTTTTTTTTTTTTTTACACAATTAATGTCTCATCTAGCAGCTTTGTAACATGTTAATCTGTGAATAGTCTTCAATTCATACCATAACATGGATGTTAGCAGCAGAAATTAGAACTGAAAATACCTATTTGGTAATCTATTTCATGTAGTCACTTGATTGTTCCCTAAAGAATATTTTTCAGTTCTTTGTCTCATCTAGATTTAAATGTAGTTGGCAATAAAGCTTCTACTACTTCCTTTGGAGACTATGTCACCATGTAATAGATTTCACTATTGGGAATCTTTACCCTATTCAATCATGGTAAGATATTTCACCTTCTCAGAAATAGGAAAGAGGAAAAACATAGCAAAAGGAAAAAGGTATTGTCTAGAAGCTAGAAGGAGAGTTCACAACACGTTACTTCTCTCAAAAGATCATTCCTTCTATGATGCTGTTTTAATTTCCTGTAGTGTGAAATCTGCTATTGCACTTCTCATGACATTTCCTGAGGTAAAGGCAAATCCTACATGTTCCCTTTGACTGTGTCATTTAGCTCTCATTTTACCTTCCTTTGTAGTTGCAAGATTGCCTTGCCCTTGAAAATGAACTGCTGAAACATGCACATAACCGTCTAATTTCTTTAAGTGAGATTTATTAAAAACAGAGAAAATGGAATTAAGACAAATAAAGAGAGTTGTTAAGTGCCTCAAGATGTCACAACCTTAATGAGGCATTATCTTCTTAATGCCCAAGGATGGAAGAAACTTCCACAACCGACAGAACGAGTCCTCTCTCTGACTGACCTGTGACTTCATAAGCCCAAAGGAGGGTTTATGAAGATAGGCTATTTTTCAAAGTAATCAGTCCAGGAGAGACATGAGGTTAGCGACTACACACATTACCATACCGCTGGCTAGAAGATACCAAACTGACTGACACATACATATATAGTCACCCATTCCTAATATGTTCCTGGCATAGTGTGTACCATGTTTTTAGTGGTACTAGGGTAAAAGAAATACATATTCTGGGATGTAAAATAATGTAGTCACTGTCAAACTATATAATATAAAGCTACATGAAGAGAACAGAGTCAGGTAAAAGGCAAGGGAGGGAATAATAAAATCATATTTGGGTTTCTGTGTAAGAAGTTCTACTAACAAGTTAGTGTTACAGAGGAGAAATACACAGCATTTGCAGGGGAAAAACAGACACACGCATGCATGCACATGCACACACCCCCATACTCCTTTCCGTTCACAAACCTGGCCTTAGCAGGTCAAAAGATTCTTGAGGAATGAAGGTCTGGAGCAGGCAGAGAAAGGGAGAGATGCTGCTCTTGCAGCAGGCAGGGAACGCAGGCTCCTTCACTACTCCAGCAACCTCACACCAATCCTGCAGAAACAGTTCCTGTGATAACTGCTTCTTCTTCCCCCTAACCCCCATTCTGAATTCTATCAATCCTAGGCAGTTTTAGCCTTTAGCCTCTGCACCCTGGACGATGCACTGCATGATAAGGGTGTTACTATCCCATGCAGGTGCCTTATCCTGTTGCTCAGCTGTTTTTTCTTGCTTACTTGCTTCTCTCTTTTAGTATGCTGAAAGCAGTCTTTTTACCACTTTCAAGGTTGTACTTCTTCAATGACCAGTAATTAATTGACCATCTGTGGGTTGTTTAGAGGTCTAGGTCCTCTGTTTCCAACTGTATTTTCAAGGCTATTATCCCATGCTTAAACTCTACATCATAACAAGATACACCTGGTACCAAGCTCCAGTTCACACAGCAAGTTCTTATAGTAAGATTAAAAGGTCAGGACAGAGTCTTTGCACAGTTGGCATAAGCTTTCGTTTGCATTTTTACTGGGACACTAAGTAGTGTGCCCGTTCTCTAAGATACAAGTTCTTTTTTGTTGGATATGTAGAAGGTAAGGGGATGTAAGGCAGGGGGGAAGAGAGGAAAACACCTGTCACCTTCACTACCAGTGAGTGAATACCTATTAGCAATATTTAAGAATTTGCTGCATCAAATTTTTTAATCAGGTCAAAATATTTCTTGTCAAAAGAACTTTACCTCTGCTCTAGGAGAAGGAAGTTTTTTCAAGGCTGAAGTGTTGCTATTCTACGCATGTCTTCTACCTTGATTAAGAAATTAAGAAAGAGAAACTGGTGTTTCAGAAACATGTGGTTTGCATTTTCAGCTTTAAAGGGATAAACAGATACCCTTTCTTCACTCATTATAGACAAATTCTGCATTTAAGCGTAGATCAGACTATAGAAGAGATGCTTTTTGTGGTGTACGCTTTTTCATAAAGCTAATTTATTCCTTTTCTTGCTTGGTGATGAAATTGAAAATAAACTTGCAGCATCACAAATAATTGTATTCCAGCCTTGATTTTTTGTAGCTATCAATCCAAACTGCTTGGCATAATACTATACAGACCATACAATCATTTAGGTTTGAAAAGACCTTTAAGAT
Organism: Rhynochetos jubatus; assembly: GCA_027574665.1. Lineage (NCBI taxonomy): Eukaryota > Metazoa > Chordata > Aves > Eurypygiformes > Rhynochetidae > Rhynochetos > Rhynochetos jubatus. The sequence goes on along the minus strand of CM050649.1, from coordinate 82,324,412 downwards.
CATTGGGTCCAACCCTTAACCTAACACTGCCAAGTCCACCACTAAACCATATCCTAAGTATTACATCTACATGTCTTTTCAATCACTCCAGGGATGGTGACACAACCATCTGCCTGGCCAGCCTGTTCCAATGTCTGACAAACCTTTCAGTGAAGAAATTTTTCCTAATATCCACTCTAACCCTCCTCTGGAGCAACTTGAGGCCATTTTCTCTAGTCCTATCACCTGTCACTTGAGAGAAGAGGCTGACACCCTCCTTGCTACAACCTCCTTTCAGGTTGTTGTAGAAAGCAATAGGGTCTCCCCTAAGCCTCTTATTCTCCAGGCTAAACAACCTCAGCTCCATCAGCTACTTCTCATGAGACTTGTTCTAGACCCTTAACCAGGTTTGTTGCCCTTTGTGGCCCAAAACTGATCACAATATTTGATGTGTGGCCTCACCAGTGCTGAGTACAGGGGGATTGTCACTTCCCTTGTCCTGCTGGCCATAAGATTTCTGATACAAGCCAGGATGCTATGGACCTTCTTGGCCACCTGGGCACACTGCTGGCTCATATTTATCCAGATCCTTTCCAGCTTTCCAGCCATTCATCCCCAAGGCTGTAGTGTTGCATGGGGTTGTTGTTACCCAAGTGCAGGACCCAGCACTTGGCCTGTTGAACTTCATTCAGTTGGCTTCGGCCCATTGATTCAGCCTGTCCAGATCCCTCTGAAGATCCTTCCTACCTCAAGCAGATTAGCTCTCCCACCCTACTAGGTGTTGTCTACAAACTTACTGAGAGTGCATTCAAATCCCTCATCCAAATCATTGATAAAGATAGTAAAGGGAACTGGCCCCAAAACTGAGCCCTGGGGAACACCACTTGTGATGCTGCCCACTGAATTTAACTCAATTCACCACAATTGTTTGAGCACAGCCATCTGGACAGGTTTTACCCAGCAAAGCATACAGCCATCCAAGACATGAGCAGCCAGTTTCCCCAGGAGAATGTTGTGGGAAATGGTGTCAAAGGCTTTAGTAATATCTAGGTAGACAACATGCACAGTCTTTCCCTCATCCAATAAGCGTGTCACCTTGTCATAGTAGGAGATCAGGTTAGTCAAGCAGGACTTGCCTTTCATAAACCCACACTGACTGGGCCTGATCACCTGATTGTCATTAACGTGCTGTATGATGGCACTCAAGATGATCTGCTCCATAACTTTCCCTGGCACAGAGGTCAGACTGACAGGCTTGTAGTCCCTCATATCCTTCTTCCGGCACTTCTTGTAGATGGGGTTCACATTTGCTATTTCCAGTCATCTGGCACTTCCCCAATTAGCCACAACTCCTTATAAAGGACAGAAAATAGCTTGGTGTACACATCTGCCAGATCCCTCAGCACCCTTTTGTGGCACCCATCTGGCCCCATAGACTTGTGGGTGTCTAAGCGATGCAGCAGGTCACTAACCATTTCCCCTTGGATTATGGTAACATTCTGCTCCCCATCACTGTTTAAGATCACAAGGGGCTGGGTACCCTGAGACCAACTGGTATTAATATCAAAGGCTTAGGCACAGATGACATTAAGTACCTCAGTCTTTTCCTCTTTCTCTGTCACTGTGTTTCCTCCTGACCTTCCAAAGGTCATAACCTCTCTTTTTTACCACGACTTCCAGCCAATGCTCTTTTTAATTTCAGCATATGGGGACATCTTGATCCTGTGCCTTTAAGATTTCCTTCTTGAAGAATGTCTAACCTTCCTGGACTTCTCTGTTTTCAAGACTACCTTCCAAGGGATTCTGTCATCCAGGCCAAAGTCTGTCCTCTTTAAGTCCAAGGTAGCCATTCTGCTGACTCCCGTCCTTACTCTTCCAAGAAATAAATCATTTTGTGATTGCTATGCCCAACACAGCCTCCAATCGTCACATCCCCCACCAGTCCTTCTCTGTTCACAAACAGGTCCAGCAGGCGCCTTCCCTAGTTGGCTCCCTCGCAACCTTTATGATCTAAACTGTGATACTTCAGTGTGAAATTGTACTATTATACTAAATCCAATATGCTTTTTATGAAAGTATAAGCAAATCCTTTGACTGTTAGTCTAGAACTTTGATGGTATCTCTTTTTTCTTTTTTCTCACTTAAACATATGTACATGACATTTTCTTTTTGGAATTTAAGATACGTAAAATTGTATGGAAAACTAATTGAAACATGGGAAAAATATTCAGTGTGGCTTGTATGGTTTGTGAAAAATGAAGTACCTACCAAGTCCGAGCAGAATATATTTCTTCAAATACAGTCCGTGTTCAGTTTCATCCCAGTAGTATGAGCTATCTCATCTGGGCTATTGGGAGTTAATACAATGTAGCCATTAGCGTGAAACAACTGGAACTGAAGAACAATCCAAGTAGAGTTATGATTTAATCTTCCTGAAAGCTAGAAGATTTTCTGTTCATCATTTCTATACTTTTGTGAAATTTGACAGCATTACTTGCTAAATCAATGGGACTTACAGTACCAGGTCAAAAGTGGTATAGCTGGACTGAGCAGTAAATATTTTGTTTCCTTCAGGTTTTGTGAGAGGAAATTCCAGTTATTGATTCTAAAACCAAAACAACAGCAAAACATTTAAAAATCCACATTTCCCTGACCACTAGGTTCAACAAATTTCATTGTTATTTTATTTAAAGACTGATTTCCAGACAACACCAGTCACCCAAGTTTAAAGATTAATATTAAATTACCTTTTATATTCAGCATTCATAAACTTTGATTTTATTTAGAGTAAACTTCGTTTATTTTAAAAAAGGAAAACTTCTGTACAGGTATTTAATCTCTGAAGATGAGCAGAAAGAAAAGAATGAAGGTTGTTTCCTCTCACTGGAAAAAGATTAAGAAAAGTAAAAGTTTTATTGCAATCATAGACGTCACACTTCATATAAATCCCCGCAGTTGTGATTTTTTTTTTTTTTTCAGAAGATACAAAGACACAGATTCTACCATGTGTACTGTAGCATATGATGGAAGGCAGTAATGAGTGGTGTCTCTCAGGGACCCATATTGGGACCAGTATTATCTAACATCCTTGTTGTGGACATGGACAGTGGGATTGAGTGCACACTCAGAAAACTTGCAGGTGACACCAAGCTGAGTGGTGTGGTCAGTGCTGTAGAGGGAATGGATGACAACCAGATGGACCTTGACAGGCTGGAGAGGTGGGCCTGTGTGTAGCTCATGAAGTTCAACAAGGCCAAGTACAAGGTCCTCCACATGGCAACTGGGGGTACTGGGGGATGAAAAGCTGGACATGAGCCGGCAGTGTGCACTGGCAGCCCAGAAAGCCAACCATATCCTGGGCTGTATCCGGAGAAGCGTGGCCAGCAGGTCGAGTGAGGTGATTCTGCCCCCCTACTGTGCTGCTGTGAGACCCCACCTGGAGTACTGCGTCCAGCTCTGGGTCCCTCCACATAAGAAAGACATGATCTCCGAGTTGGTTCCAAGACTGACGATGTAGAGACATCAGCACCAGAGGTCCTAAAAAATTACTGTTGAGAATCCACCTCTGATAAGAGAGCCAGTGCTGCTTAACACCCCTGTTTAACACTGTAAGATGATATCCTAAATTGCCATGCTCCAACTGCTTCCAGAGAGTGCGCTATTTTAGGGTAGAAGTGTGCCTAGAATGCAGAAACATAAAATGGTTTGGGTTGGAAGCAGCCTTAAAGATATCAAACCATTTCTGACGTAGATACTACCAAGGATGTGATTACCTGCAAAGTTCACCACCGATCAGGTGAAAAAAGAGGAATAATATTAGATACTGAGGTCTTGGTGAACAAAGTGACATACCTCTATTATTTTAACATTGATCAATAGTGATGCTGCCTGTCTTCACAATGTTAATAATGTCATGGCTGAAACCAGCAATAGCGCATATCTTTTTGCTTCTGTCACCTCTCCATCTGTAAAGACAGTAATATATTTCAGAACCAGGGTCAGGAATAGATGACAACCCATTGCATCTGTACAAACTTACCATCAATTTGTTAGAACATTCACAGGAAATTTAAAGTAAGGAGGAAGAACAAAGACTGAATTGTAATATAGATTAAGATATATATTCTCAATGCATTAATTCTAAGCAGCAACTACTTCTTCAGAATTCTGAATGCTTGTTCATTTAGGTGCTCATGGAAGAATACATATGGAAATGAGAGATCTTGGTTATTTTTATTAGAATCGTAATAAATAAGCACTTTTTTCTGTTTTTTCCCTCCAAAAATATTCAACATCTAATCTCAAAATTCACATTCCATGGTTTCAGTTCAGATGCCCATTTTTTTTCTTCAGTACTTTTTAATTCCATTTTATCTTTATATATAGTCTGAAAATTTAGAATTTTTCTCCTTGAAAGGGTTATACTGTGAAGAGCTCAATAACATTTGTGTGCAGAGCATTAATTGAAACTTGGCAGATATTGGAGTGTTTTCTCAGTATGTAATTGAACAGAACGTATTATTACAGTTGCTATTCCAAAGTGATCATACTCTGCAGTGGTGTCATCTAAAGCTACCTTTAAACAAAATAGGTAGAAATGTCCTTTGAGCTAGTAGTCTTCACCATTTAACTTGACTAAACATATGGATAAAGATTTTAAGAAATTACACTTCAATTTCCTCTGTATTTTGAGACCCCTAGTGATTTCCTGGCAATTTTTATATGTGCCCTCTGAATTTTTTTTCCACATCCTTCATTAGCTTCAGAAATTATAATGTGTGCTTTAGATTAAATTATATGGCATATAATTTATTGCAGATACAATATTGTGAATATTGTACTTAAATGGGTAGCTTTTATAACCTTGACATAAAATTACAGTTTCATGCTGGTTTTTTCACTTGCTTTCTCTAGCAGTTTCTATCATTTGCGTGAGGTTTGGGGATTTTAATATAAACATTCAAACACCATCCTTATAACTTTTCTGTTGATAATGCCTGTTTGATAGGGTCTAAATTTTACTAGTGTAATCTTTCTGCTGAGTTTAAGATTGACTCTGAATTTCATATCATATTTATTTTGTATCCCTGTTGATTCTATAAATAATATTAGAAACCTTATACCCACGCAAGATGTGAGTTTTAGGCTTGTTAAAAATATGGCAAAGTTTACTTCCGTGACAAGGGTAGGAAAATAACACTAAGAACCAAATGAATTTTCATAACAGGAAATGTGTACATTTTTACAAAAGTACACAATGAGAAGAAACTTGTTACACTTTTAAACTTTACAGAAAACTAAGACTATGAATAGGACACAAAAACTCTTCAGCTTTCATGTCCTGCACTAATAACTGTTTAAAAGATCTTCAATCATATTTTGTTGCTGCTCACACACTATTCAGGAGACATGTATTTTAAAAATACTTTCATGTCTTGGTGATGAAAATAGTTTGTCTGCTTCTTGCAAAAAGGAATTACCTAATGGATTTTATTAATTTATCTGTAGCCATGTCAGAAGCTGAATATTTATAATGGATTTCAACATAGTTCCCTGAGGAAAAACTGCCTTGCAAAGCTTCAGGCATTAGGCTGAATATGTATTTAAGGTAGATTTTCTATTCCTTAAAACATATGGTTTATACATAAAATTCCCTGGGTGTGAAGAATATGTCACACATTTGTCAACAAATGATCTTGTTCCCTGCTCTTCAGTCTTGGGATGCTCATTAAGTAATTATAAGCTTTGGGTATTATTTTAAGCCATCAAGCAGCTGAGGTCATCAGTAATTTAGTTGAAATACCTTGGCTTCAGCCTTGTGTATGTATCTTTTGAGGAAAGCTTTGCCTGTAGTGCCATGTTTCCCTGCAAATTCTTTATCTGCCAGTGTACTTAGGGACAGTTTGAGCTACAACACTGTTGGGGTTTTTTTTCAGTAAGTTGTGAAAGACCTCTTCCAACCCTTTGAATGAATCACTGAAAGCATGTTATAGGACAGTGATCAGGTATCTATTTGCCTGTGTTTATTCTGAACAGGGCATAAACTGCAGATGCAATCTGAAAGAATTCCCTAAATTTGAAACACTTCTGAAACTAAGCCAGCAATTTTCTGTGTCAGTTAAGGGGAAAGGAACAAAAGGCTGGACGGAAAGCAGGAGGTTCTTGCCATAGTAGGGTCCCTGATTTAGGAAGAGCTTTAGGATGACCAAAGAACTGCACTTGAGGGCAGAAGTCATTGAGGCCTATAAGGCCAATTATTTACTTCACAGGTTTGCTCCTCACCTATACTGTAGGTTATACCCACTCTAAAAAGGCATTTTTTCCTCTGGAAAAACAGAGTGACCTTTCAGTTGCACACATCACTCTCTTGTTTTCAGTAGGCTGTGGAAACAATGTGATTTACAGGCCAATGGGGCATAGACTGACCTTTGGCCTTAAAAACCTTTAATCGCAATGCTTTCGTATTTTGTGCCCAGGACATATTTCTGCATCTTGCTCCTGTTTTTCTGGTGCTAGGGAAGGACGATGGTAAAGGAGGTTGTACGTCACGTGCTGTGCCTCATTCATGAATAGGAAAGTTCTTCCTGAACCTGCCAGTTAGAAACCCAAAGCACTTCAGCTACATGGTTCAAAGGAATCATGCTAAAACTTGGTCCTAGGAGTCTCTGATGCAACAAATATGTCATTTTGCTAATTAGCAAAATACTCGATAATTGAACTTGCAGGTATTTTTAACAATGAAAACCAAATACAATTTGTAGACTTGTTACATTCTTAGATGTATTAGGGATCTTTTGGGTTTTTTTCATTTGAAATTATTTTTGCGCAAGTGAATCTCAAGAATACATGCATAGAATGAACTAAATTCACATTGAGACTATGAGCAACAATACATCTCCCACATGGATCTCTAAATTATTGAACACAAAGAAGAATATTTTGCAACTTTGATTAGGGAATTGTTAATCAGGCCCATAATAGTATGTAGGTCAAAAGCCAATTAAAAGAGTCTGGCTAGAATTTCTGATTGGGCAACTATTAAAACCACTTCTTATTAAAGAAAATAAAAAGATAGAATAGATTCATGAATATGAATACTTTTGTTTTTTCTGTGCTCTGGATACAGTATGACAGTTTGAGCAGCAATAAAACAGTGAAGTTAGCGATCAATTACTAACTTCAGGAACAGAGGAAACAGTTTGGCTGATGAAAAGCTTATTCAGCCCTTGACAAATACTTGGCTGTCACAATAGTTTATTTGAAATACCATTGTAGCAACCCCAGCTCTGGCTTTTATTTTTGTATCTTCCAAACAAACAATGTACGGCGGTTTTTGTCAGGCTTTGAAGTTCAATCTCTTTTGGCAAGGCAATGGTACTTCACAAATAGTAAAAATACAGTTCCTGCTGTTACTTATCCTGCAGAACAATTTTCTTATCAGAAAGGCTTGCAAAACAAATGAGATGTTGGATCTCTGCTAACTGAAAGTTTTACAAAACTGCACCATTCTGACAATAAAGGAACATAGCCACAACTCCAGTGCTTCAAAATGCACAAAAATTCCAAAGAAGGAATTATATGTCATCTGATTTTTGAGCAGCAAAGAAAATTGACTAGCATATCTCTTCATCCCATCTTCACTTTTTTCTCCAATAAGCATAAATATAATTTCACTTTATTAGGATCTAGTTGCAAATAAGATTTTGCAGTCAAACGTGCCTGTGTATGCATAAAACACAATTCTATCTTTGATATTTAGTAAACACAATGTATTTCACTTAAAAAAAACCCCAAACCTACTTTTTTTTTGTTTAGTCTAAGTTTAAAAAAAAAATCAAGGAGAAAAGTAAAGTTTGATACTGGGTGAAGGATGTTAAAGACCAAGCATCTTTTTAAATTCCAAATTGAAACTGAGTTTCAGGTAAATCCAGATTAAGAAATCCCAGATGGAAGGAGGACACTGAAGAGATTGTCATGCATGAAGTATGTTCAGTTTAACAGGATTACCAATAATGATATGCTCAGGTGTGAAGAGGATTTTTCAGAGGAAACTAAGGGAATCAATTTGGTGTTGGAAGAATTACAGAGTGCAATATGTGTCTCTTCTCTTTCCAAAGTAGTGTGTTTATTCTTTCATAGAAATCCAATAAGCAAGGGTGACAATGTTTCTTCCTGATACATCCATTGTGACAGTAAATACATGACACTCCTAAAAAGGTCCTGTGTTTTACAAAAATAAATACACTAACAGGGAAAGAAATATTATGAATTAATGGGGAGAAAGAAGAACATGTCTTTTGAGCTTTTAAAAATTGTCTTGATAAGCTAAACTATTTCTGTTACCGATTTTTAATGGATATTTTTACATGTATTCTCAAAACAAAATCCTGAGATAGTATGAATTTACATGTTCATATTATGAACATACATGTTCATGTCTGAAATAGTTTGGGGGACAATCAAACTTTCAGAAGAAGGTAGCTTCAACTTAGTTATTTAGGAAGAATTGATAGCAGTATTTCTGGACATGGTCCTACAAACTCCTTCACAAGATCTGAAATCAGTGCATCATGAGTGTTTTAAATTGCACTATAAACAGGGTGGACACAAGCATCATATAAATGGTGCTGATTTGTCAAGAACAGAGTAGACTGAAAGCTAAAGAGAGGATCAACAGTGTTTGAATATACTGCTAATAGACAACGCCCATGAGCTTTTTTCTGACCTTGAAGTCAGAGGGAAAACGGACTTCTTGTGTTCTGCTGCCATAGCATCTAGCCCTGGCCCTCCTCTGACCCTGAAAAATAACAATTATCTTTTGTACATATTGTTGTTTCTAAAGTAATATGAAAACTGTTTTGTAGCACATCACAATGAGACTTTTTACAGTGTGAAACTGAGGTTAGGCACATGCAGGATGTCCTCAGCGTGGCATGAGGTATGCTGGAACAGCTGAAGGTGCAAAGCCTGCTGTAATAGCATTGGACGACTGGGAAGGGTGACAGGATGCCAGCCTGGAGCAGTCTTGAACAAAACTGCACATAGATAGTAGCTCCTTCCAAGTAGTTTCACTTGAAGTGTGCCTGAGCGTTGCTCAGAAACATATTGACCAGAAGGGCCATGACTATGCCAGGAACTTTGAAACAGGGTCAATATGAGCAATCCTTGCTTGAGATTCCTCCTTCGTCTCTTATGTATAAGTTCAGACATGACTAAAGGACTAAGTTAGGGCTCATCTCCAGCAGCTATTTACCCAGGCTCCTTCTTTAATGAAAGAAGAGTTCAGAATGTTTACAATAGGCTTCTATTTTGAATCTCCTGAAGTGTGTGTCTTTGTCTATTGACTGTAAGAAACAGCATTTGCATATATTTTTCCACCTCTCTGAAGTGGTTTCAAGACACATGTAAATAACAACATTGTGATATTAGCAAAAATTAATTTAATTTTGTAGTAACAATCAGATGAGATAGGAAGTTTTTCTAATACCCCCTGTTTTACCATGAGGGCAGCACACGGGCATATTTACGTTTTTAGGTAATTCAGCCATCACAACTAGCAGGCTAAAGTTCAAGGAAGCAGTTCATTTTTTGAACAATGTTTCAAAACACCTGTCTATATTGTCACTACAGCTATGGTGCCTAGGACAATTCTGAATAAGAGGTGTCCCAAGTTACTAGGCATGGTCTTGAATTTGGGCATGATGATTCCAGCATTCTGTGTAAATCCAAGTAGACGTGTAGAATTAGAATATGCTCTGTACAATTTAAAGATGATAGAAGTCTGTGTGTATTTGAGAACCTCCTGGTATTTGGTTTCTTTTTTAATCATTGAATTATATTATATATGCTTGAAAATAGGCAATTTTCATTTTAATGTTCCCCTGTGGTGACTGTGAACTTTCCTTTTATGTCCTTCCAGAGACACAGCTGGAGGCCATGTGGACACCCCAGGGCATCTGAAATGGCACTCCAAACCTATTCTTAGGCAACTGAACCAGCTCTTGGACTAATTTTATTCACAATTAGAATTTTACAGGCGGTGCCATACAGACTACAGCAAGCACCAGCTCAGAATGAGCTATACATCTCCACTGATCCTTTTTCATGTACATACATTTTCCAAAGGAAATGTTTTTGTTGCAATCTCTTGGCCATGTACTTAACTTTCCAAACTAGATTTTGCCTGCCTTTGGCCTCAGTAAACTAAAAGCTAAGTCACACAGAACTGTATTGTTTTCCATTTTATAATATTAACAGTAGAAATATTTTTGCTCCCTGCATTCTTTACCATATCATTCATTTCTGCCTTAACTTAGTTTATTCTTTCTACTATTTCAAACTCTGGCTTTCTCAGCTGCATTTTTTTGTTCATTAGCTATGGCTCTTTACCTGTAAGAATCCAGAAAATTAGGTATAATTTGGTTTATATTAAAACTATAGTATATAAACCCTTCAATATTTCTGCTGCAATAAATTACTTGCAGAAAAAATTATTCAATATTTGATTATCTATACCTATGCTTTAATTTTCAGAGATAGATGTTACTATAGAGACAGAAACACTTTTAAAAAGCAATTTAATTTACAGATCATATTCATAGCTTTTCTGAAGTCTGCCTTCAGAAAAATTGCACACTCAGTCAGGTCCATCAAATAGTGCACTCAACCTACCTTATGCTGCTAGGTTCCTCATCTAGAAACAGAGGAGAGACATGGGCTCTTTCACTTCTTAGGCCAATATGTGCAGTACTATCTAGATTTGTTAATGTAGAAAGATGAAACTGAGACAGAAAATTTCTCTGGTGTCCATGAATGAGCCCAGAGAAACACTGTCTATTACTCTTGCTTCTGCTTAGAAAATTCATATTTCGAAATGTAGCATATGCACATGTGCAGACCCAAAATGTCAAGTATGCATCTGGCAAATGGCAATGATGTAATTTAGCAGCTTGGATCTATCTAAATAATATGTATCTTGGGGATGCTCTGTAAAAAACCCCATCCTTTCTGCTCAGTGTTATGCTAACTCCCAAGACTCAGTATGGTATTATTCTTTGGACTCTTACGCCTTGCATTTTCTGAGTTAGAAAAGCAGTCAAACACCCGTAAGGCTCAAAATAACGGCAGAGGTATTATGAAATCAAATTTTGTTTTAATTGCAAAGAAGCACAGGTAAGAGAAAATCACAGTGCTACCCACCTGCTTTAATGCAGTTATTTATACCTATTGAAAACCTGTTATTTGCCATACTATACTTAAAACCAACATGCTGTTAAAATAATGATTCTGAGTCAGGTGGATACATGGTATGCTTTATGTGCACTTTAGTAATACACACACTGGAGCAAACTATAGTGCTACAAATATAGAATCATAGAATGGCTAGGGTTGGAAGGAACCTTAAAGATCATCCGGTTCCAACCCCCCTGCCACGGGCAGGGACACCCTCCACTAGACCAGGTTGCTCAAAGCCTCATCCAGCCTGGCCTTGAACACTGCCAGGGGTGGGGCATCCACAGCTTCTCTGGGCAACCTGTTCCAGTGCCTCACCATCCTCTCCGGGAAGAATTTATTCCTGATATCCAATCAAATCTCCCTGCTTTCAGTTTAAACCCATTACCCCTTGTCTTGTCCTTACAGACCTGTGTAAAAAGTTCCCCCGCAGCTTCCTTGTAGGCCTCCTTCAGGTACTGGAAGGTGCTATAAGATCTCCCTGGAGCCTTCTCTTCTCCAGGCTGAACAAGCCCAACTCTCTCAGCCTTTCTTCATAGGAGAGGTGCTGCAGCCCTCTGATCATCTTCGTGGTCCTCCTCTGGACTCGTTCCAACTGGTCAATATCCTTCTTATGCTGGGGGCTGCACAGCTGGATGCAGTACTCCAGGTGGGGTCTCACAAGAGCAGAGTAGAGGGGGAGAATCCACTCCCTTGACCTGCTGGCCACACTTTTCCTGATACAGCCCAGGATACGGTTGGCTTTCTGGGCTGCCAGCACACACTGCTGGCTCATGTCCAGCTTTTCGTCTACCAGTACCCCCAAGTCCTTCTCCTCAGGGCTGCTCTCAATCTATTCTCCACCCAGCCTGTACTTGTGCTTGGGATTGCCCCAACCCAGGTGCAGGACCTTGCCCTTGGCCTTCTTGAACTCCATGAGGTTGGCAGCGGCCCAGCTCTCCAGTCTGTCCAGGTCCCTCTGGATGGCATCCCTCTGTTCCAGCATATCGACCACACCACACAGCTTGCTGTTGTCAGCAAACTTGCTGAGGGTGCACTCGATACCATCATCCATGTCACTGACGAAGATGTTGAACAGGACCATTCTCAACGCCAACCCCTGTGGAACGCCGCTCGTCACTGGTCTCCACTCAGATATTAATCCATTGACCACAACTCTCTGCGTGCGACCAGCCAGCCAGTTCTTTATCAATCGAGCAGTCCGTCTGTCAAATCCGTACCTCTCCAGTTTAGAGACAAGGATGTCATGTGGGATGTTATCGAAGGCTTTGCACAAGTCCAGGTAGATGACGTCAGTTGGCTGTCCTCTATTCACCAAGGTCATGACCCCATCGTAGAAGGCCACCAAATTTGTCAGGCATGATCTGCCCTTGGTGAAGCCACGTTGGCTGTCACCAATTACCTCATCATTCTCCATGTGCCCTAGCATAATTTCCAGGAGGATCTGCTCCATGCTCTTGCCAGGCCTAGAGGTGAGACTGACTGGCCTGTAGTTTCCCGGGTCCTCCTTTTTTTCCTTTTTAAAGATGGGGGTTATGTTTCCCCTTTTGCAGTCAGCAGGAACTTCACCAGTCTGCCACGACTTCAAATATGATGGATAAAGGTTTCACAGCCTCATCCACCAGTTCTTTCAGGACCTGTGGATGTATTCCATCAGGTCCCATGGACTTCTGCACCTTCAGATTCCTGAGGTGTTCCCGAACCTGATCCTCACTGACCACGGATAGTTCTCCATTCTCCCAGTTCTTGCCCTTGTCTTCCATGACTCTGGGGTTATGGCTTGTGCCCTTGACTGTGAAGACTGAGGCAAAAATATTATATATACTATATACTACCAATAGTTATGATATTTTTCTGAGGTTGGTAAGAGCTGACACAAATCCCTGCTGCAGGCAGCCCATGTGGAATCAGGATTTTAACCATTTAAACAGGAGTAAGGAGTACTTTCTATTTGTAGCACCACTGAGTTAATACTGATACTCAATGGCTATTACACATGTACACTCACATCTTCATCTATACTGAGCCACTCTCATGTGTTTTTGTATCTGGATTTGAGGTACACATCCTTGCAGCATTGTTATGCCACCTGCACCCAGGCATACACTTCCCCCACCCCACCCTCCCGCCCCATGCATTTTTAAATAGATATACATACCCTCATGCACACAAACAAATACAAGTGTGCCTATGAACCATGGCACATATATTTATAAGGTGCGAATGGAAAAAATAGGAAGAAGCCACATATACTTAGAAAAATTGTAGTGTCAGACTAGAGAAACAAAGTGGAAATAATTTTGTAGATGTAATTTTGCACACCATCCCACAGGTTGCTTAACAAACTAATAATTTTTACTTTTCAGTATATATTAAAATTCTGATAATTATTTTCTAAATAGTAGCACTTAGAATAATTAGTTTGAAGGTCTCAATTCTTTTAAGTGCCAAAGATGTTAGTGTTTTTCCAGTATTGTTTCTTGCTTTTTTTAATGAGAAAGCTGCCACCACTTGCATATAACCACCACAGGATTTTATTATTCTATCGTGTACCTCTAACAGACCAAAAAGCAGAACGGCCTACTCACTGTAGCCTGAAGTATGCATGCATTTTATATCTCTCCAGTCATAGCTGTCAATGGCAGATGATGTCTATCTGGTTTAGATTTAGTTGGTTGTATTTATTCATGTTTTTAGAGTCTAAGGGCTAGGTCTCTAGCTGCAGTGTCAACAAAGCGTGGAACTGCCATAAGACCTGTGCGATATCTGCCAGATTTGGGCAGAGGTTATGGGTGCTATGGGGTTAACTGCCTGTGTTTAGATGCATAAAGCCCACCTCTGCCATCGAAAGTATTGTCCTCTCTAGCCAGAAACCAAAGGAGCCTGTGTCCAGACAATTTCATAGTCAGCCTCGGTGTCCCATTTGTTAATTTACACATAATCATAGGTTTTCTTCAAAAGGAATCAAGTTTATGACCCTGAACTTGTTGGCCTATTTTATTTATTTTTAAGGGTTCTTCAATGAAATATCTTCCTGTCTTGAAGGTTTTGTCTAGTAATTTAGTCTTGACTATTTCTGAAAGATTCTCTTATAAAGCTTTGTGACTGTCATGGAAAACAAAGCAGCATATTATTTTCATATCAAGGCATCTTTATCTGTATTAGACAGACAGTAACTCCTCTTCGCTTTAATAAAATGTTAATGTTCAACCCTCATGAAGCCACATCCAGTCTGCACAGTGTTTCTAAGGGACCCACTGATAGCAAGATAAGAATCCCACACTGAGTACCAGAGGAGGGGCAGCATACTGTTGAGAAAAAGGGAATATGTTGTTGAGTGTAGGAAAGTTCACAAGCTCTGCTGATGTACAGGACCTGAAGAGGCAGCACTCCCAGGACTCCAGACTCCATGGCAGCTAAATTCCTTCCTGAGACAGTGCTCCCAAACATCCAGCCTTCTGCCTTCTCTTGCTGCACATTAAGCTCTGAACAACCACATTTTAAGAGATTGGGATCATATTTTTTTTTAAACATGAAACATTTGATTTTCAAAGAGGAAGTGAAATCAGATGATCTTTTCTTTTGTTGTTGTAACTGGTATCACAGGAGATGGTTCCACTTGCTTTCTTAAAAATCACTGAAGTTGTCACAGAATGATTGAGGTTAGAGAGGACCTCTGGAGGTCTTCTGGGCCAAACCTCCTGCTCAAGAAGGACCAGCTGGACATGGATGCCCAGGACCATGTCCAGACAGCTTTTGAATATCTCTAGAAAGGGGTTCCACGGCCTCTCCAAGGCAAACTGTGCCAGTGCTAAGTCACCATCTATTAAAAAGCTCTCTCAGTCTTTCTTCATAGGAGAGGTACTCCAGTCTCTTTGTCATCATCTTCATAACCCTCTGCTGGACTGCCTCCGGTATGTCCATGTCTGTCTTGTACCAGGGAGCCCAGAACTGGGCACAAGACTCCAGGTGTGGCCTCACCAGTGTTGAGTAGAGGGAAAGGATCGTCTGGCTGGACCTGTTGGCAATACTCCTCCTAATGCAGCCCAGGATACCATTAGCCTTCTTTGTGATACTGGCTCATATTCAACTTGGTGTCCAATCAGGACCCTGACACCCTTTTCTACAAAGTTGCTTTCCAGCTAGTTGACCCCCAGCCTGTACTTGTGCCTGGAGTTTTTCCTCCCCAGGTGCAAGACTTTGTACTTCTGGTTGAACTGCATGAGGTTCCTGTCATCCCATTTCTCCAGCCTGTCAAAGTCCCGCTGGCTCTCAACACAACCCTCTGGTGTATCAGCCAATCCCTACAATTTGGAATCATCAGCAAACTTGCTGAGGATACACTCTGGCCCATCATCCAGATCATTCATGAAGGTTAATACCAGTATTAACTATACACTGGTAACTGGTGTCCAGCTGGACTTCATACCACCAGTCATCACCCTCTGGGCCATTAAACCAGTTTTCAATCTGTCTCACTGGATGCTCATCCAGCCTGTATGTGAACAGAATTTTTACAGGGATCTTATAAGAGACAGTCTCAAAGGCCTAACTGAAGTCCTGGTAGACACTATCCATTGCTCTCCCCTCATCTACCTGGCCAATCACTTCATCATGTAAGTTTATTAAGTCGGTAAAGCATGCCTTCAACCAGGTGAATCCGTGCTGAGTACTCATGATGTTTTTCCTGTTCTTAATGTGCCTGGAAAAAGTTTTCAGGATTACCTGCTCCAACACCTTCCCTGGGATCAAGGTGAGGCTGAACAGACTGTTGTTCCCTGAGTCCTCCTTCTTGCCCTTCTTGCAGACAGGGGTGACAGTTGCTTTCCTCCAGTCTTTGGGTAAAATGTACTGTTGGATCTGGCCTAAAGAAATATGTGCTCCATATGGACTTAAATGAATAGAAAATAATTCTGAGTGCAGTACACGCAGACAGTAAAATACTACAAACCTTAATTTTTTTGTGGTCTTCACTTTATTGTAACTGAAATTTTTGTTTGGTGTGATAATTTGCATTTCAATGCTTCTCTTGTCCCAATATTTTGAAATTATTATCAGGTTTCTTTTGCAAGCAGTTCTGCGTGTCACTGAATGCATTATCAGAAGTTCTGAAAATAAATATATTTAGAGTGCTGTGGTGTCTTAGTATCTATGAAAAGTATACTGTAATCAAGTATTTTTTGTTCAAAACCATATACAGAACAGAGCAAATATATAATCCTTGCACTGGACAAGCCAAGAATTTTTCTTGCAATCATCAGCAATATATTCAGTGATACTTGTACAAGAACAAATCTTTGTCAATTACCCAGGATTAATTTTAAGGGTAAATTAACAGATTCCTTTCTGAACAAGTAGGATCTGAAACAGCCTTCTCAACAAATTAGCAAGGGCAACAAAGGCAGTTGGTTTTAAAACAAGTCTAGATGCTTTTTGGATTGACTAATATAATTGCACAGGTGTGTAAAGTACAGGACTCAGTGACTCAGGACACATCCTCTGCTCTTATTTACCTAGACTTATGCACATCAATGGCAAATAGATTTATCTTTGGATGTCAGTGTTTGCAGGATCAGAGTTTAAATAGTTATTGGATAGTTCATTTTATAGGAAGGCTGCTGCCTTAACTCCAAGAATAAATTTACAAGTTTGTCCTTGCTATTACATGTAGAAATTCTCTCTCATATTTTCTAAAGTACTTTTCAAGCTACCTCCAAAAAAAAAAAAGTATATAAAACCTTAATACAATACTTATTTTTAGCTATACATTCCTATGAAAAATTGGCAATTTTACTGTATTCATTGTGATTTGAAACCAGATAAATAATTAATGTTTCAAGTGATAATTACCTTATTTCAATATTTACAGAAAACTGGCACTTCATCATCATCAAAGCACATTGAGAATTGTCTTATTATCTACACAAGTGCCTGGTTTCTATAAATATTGAAATTTGGTAATCATCTCTAGCACTATTTCTTCCTTATCTACTTTTCAGAATTGAGCAAAGAGAAATATCATTTAGTCATTAACGTTTTCTAAAGATATATCTGGTTTCTTTTTAATAAGTGTGTAAGTAAGAAAAGTAAGTAAGTTGCAAAATAAGGTCAATGAAATGCAATGAAATGTTTTGTATCATCAGAGGCATCCAAAAGAATGAGTTAAGACCATGTAACTCAAGTATCTGGATCTAGCCTGAGTCCAGTCCTGAAAGGAAAGGCCACTTCACTAACAATAAGAGAGTCTAACTGCCAAAAAAGATCCATTGATATACATACATCATTACATGAAAATCTCTTTTTTTCTCTCTAACTCATATTTGAATCGGGCTGTGCAGTGTCATGCAGCCTTCTTCATTGGGTCAGGAAACAACATAACATTTTCCCAGGTTTTTATCCATTGAAAGTCTATTTGGGGGTGGACGAGACTGAATCTGTCTGTATGCTGCAATTGGTTTTTTCTCTGATGTTAGTCTGTGATCACACTGATCTATATCTCAGTCAAGAAGAATTATTTTGTAACAGAAAATATATGGAGATCTTCTGAACTTTCATCCTTCATAACATACTGTGAAAACTCAAGTAATGGGACATCATTGTGAACTGAATTTTGTATGGACTTTAGGGAATCATCCATAACCTGGAGAGAGGTCACAGCTTCCTCAGTATTAATATTAGCTGCACTTCATTGCATTCAAAGAAAGAAGGTATCAGTAGATCCGTTCAGTGTTATAACTTCAAAATCTCTTGTTTTGTGAAAGTATTTGGGCATGTTATGGAGGGTAGCTCTACTCTACTCTTGAGGAATCTTTAGCTATCTCTGTACTACTATATAAATCAGGGCCTGTGAACAGGCTCAAGCACTGTCCAGTGCTTGTCCTTATAATTCAATTGTTTGTCCACTCCCCAACAGGTTTGGCCCATGCCAGCTTGCACACTCCTATGCCTGCTGAGGCAAAACACATAGAAAATGCTCCTGAGAGTAATTTAGATATTATTTTCTTATCTTCATTACTGTTTCACTTACTTATTCTCCACATTCACTTGTCTTCTTCTTAAACTTGATGCATTGACCACTATGGTTTTTAATGAGTCTGGTTGGATGGGATTCACATCATCTGGTCTGAGATGTCAAGAGATTATGTGACCAAAAGTATTTCTTTCAATGTATATAGATGGAATCAAAACATTAGTTCATATACAGATGTCAGTGCCATATAATATGGTTCAAATATATATTTTAAGGGTGGGTGAGATTAATTCCAGTCTTCACTGCTTCCTTAGCCTTTCCTTTTACACTTGAAGTATCATGATACATACAGTCCTTAGAGATGAACACCCTGCATATGCTTCAAACGATTTGTGACCATCTGCATTAAAGAGGAGCACAATCTGAACTTATCAAATGCTTCCTTCCCTAAAAAAGAATCACTTGAAATAAAAGAAGTATCTGATTTTTTTTACCACCGTCCACCACACAGGTACCATAAAAGGGCTGTAATGTAGTCACAACAGTGCCTGATGCTATAGGAGTTCAGCATGAAATCATGCCATAATTAAGACCTTGTAAAGTAACATTAATTTCCCTCCTTCTGTAGGATTCTAGTAGATACAGACTTAGCTAAGACAAATGTGCATTTCTGGCATTTATTATACCTTCCCTTTGGAAAGAGATAAGTAAAACCCCTATTATTCGTAACTCACAGAACACAGCCAGTCCAAGTTGTCTGAAGAGATACAAAAGTATGGAAATATTTTCCCAAATTGCTGTCATAGTCAAAATAAATGAGAAGTCCTTATGCAAATATTGTACTGGTGAAACTGGTAATAAAATTCTTGGCTATCCCTTTGCTATGATTTAATTTTCAGTCTTCTACTGAGGGAAAGCGGAAAGGAAAGTTACTTCCCTGATTATTCATTATATCACAGAAGATAAATACTAGAGTCAGTCCCTCTAATAGACTGTGCACTTTTCAGAGGTCAACAAGAAAGCTGTGAACCTCCTACATTTTCTTCAGTGGTCTTTGAGATAGGAAGAACAAAATCAAAATACATAATTTTGAGCAAATATATGAAGAACAAGATCAGAGATGCAGTTTGTTAAAGGAAACCAGAGGTGCAGAATAAAAAAGGTGATCATCCCATGAGTAAATCCTGTTATCAAACATGACTTAAATAATATATATACCCACTAATATAACAGGTCCTTAAGAAGGAACAGGGCTGAAACTACCAGCACTGTGAAAAAAACCCAAACATGTTACATTTGTGTGATATCCCTTTTTTCTGTTATATTGGCTGAAATGTTCCTTCTTTTTTTAAATAAATGTGTGACAGTTATTCTATAAAACAGAAAAAACACCTTTCTCAAAATGTATAAACCTCCCTTCCATTTCTTCCTTCTTCTTTGCCTTGTTGTGGCCCTTATCTCACAGTCACAGAGACAAGCATAAGAAGTACTCTGAAAAGAAAGTAGAAGATGGAAAATAACAGGAAAAAACAACTAATGCTATATTTTAGATTCAACAAATATAAGGTATACTACTTTTTGGTAGCATAATGTACATGGTTGTCTGTCCATGAACCCTTGCAAGTTCCTTGGTCTTAATTCTGAGATGTTTGTGTGGGTTAGAGGCAAGCAGCAGCTGTGACAGGCAAGCCTCTTTGTCTGCAGAGCCTCAAAAGTGGGGCCTCACAAACAGCATTTCAACAATTTAAGGGCTTGGTCAGAACAAAACTTTATCTCCCATGGGAGGTAATCATACCATAGAAATTTAGTTCTGAAACCTTTGAAGCTTTCAGTTCCTGAAATTCTGCATCCACTGTAATCCACAAAACACTTCTCCAGTCCTACTAATATACAATATCTACAGTAAAGAAGTGTAAAACCATAAATTATAATGTGCCATAAAAAGAAACAGGAACTTGAGCGTATACTCAGCAAAGTCACCTAATAAAATGTTACATATTCTAGATTTCTATATCATTTTCCAAGGTCCTCAAGGCAGCTTTACAAATATTGTGGGTTTATTACTTTGGCAAGGGTAGACGGTATGTCCAAATAAAGAATATTGCAAACATTCTGTATTTTCATAAGGAATCAGAAGGAGATATTGCAGAGTATCTTGAGGTCAGAATCTCGAAATTCATCATTGTTCTATGTAACTGAAGTGGAAAATTGTATTCATATCACAAAAAATATGACAGAAAAATTATTTGTGTTCAAATTACAACTGCATTATCCTCCTTGCTATAAATAATATAAAAAGGTGCTCTAAATTCTGTATTTTATAGATTTTTAAAATAAGGAGTATTAGTTCCAAGTAATCATGCCATTTCACTATGTTGTACAAGAAAACATCTTGCTGCGGAATATAATAGACAAATCCGCAACACATTTCTGAAAGTGTCTTAAAGAATTATCTGTCAATGACTTATGAAAAAATATATTTATAAACAAGCATAACATAACAAATTTACAGGAAGGAATAATTTTAACATATTAACTACTGCTAATGCATTCTCTTTATTTAAAAGATGCATATTTCATTATAAATGGCTTGCTGAATTATGAGATGGCTTTTATATCTGTCTTTATTTCATTTTGAATGTGCTCTGGTTTATTCTAACCTGCCAGCAACCACTACAATGCTCCTTCCTTCATTTTCAGAAAATGCAATTTTCATTACACATATCTTCTAAATATATTTAAAGTATTTACAATGAATTTTGAAATATGAAAGTACACTTTATGTCATCACAGTGGAATTTTATGTGAACTGTAAGTGCACTGTAGATATTTAGAATCACAGAATGATAGAATGGTTTGGGTTGGAAGGGACCTTAAAGACCATCCAGTTTCAAGCCCCCTGCCATGGACAGGGACACCCTCCACTAGACCAGGTTGCTCAAAGCCTCATCCAGCCTGGCCTGGAACACTGCCAGGGAGGGAGCATCCACAGCTTCTCTGGGCAGCCTGTGCCAGTGCCTCACCACCCACCCTCCCCGTGAAGAACTCCTTCTTGAATTTAGAATTATAGTTTTTAGTGTCTGGTCTGTTTTTACATTTATTTGCAAACGTTTACATGTTACTAAACCTGTAACTGCTGTGGGAAGAACTGGCTCAATGGCAGGGCTCAAAGAGTTGTAGTGAATGGGGCTACATCTGTCTGATAACTGGTCTCCAGCAGTGTTCCTCATGGCTTAGTCCTAGAGGCTGTCCTGTTCAACATATTTATCAGTGATCTGGATGCAGGAGTTGAATGCACCATTAGCAAGTTTGCTGATGATACCAAACTGGGAGGTGCTGTTGACTTTCTTGGAGGATGAGAGGCCTTGCAGAATAATCTAGATAGATTGGAGCATTGCATTGGGCAGTTATCAATGGCAGGAAATTTAGAAGTCAAAATGCCAAATTCTGCCCCTGGGATGGAGTAACACTGGGAGCAAATAGAAATTGGGAGAGAAGTGGCTGGAGAGCAGCCCTACAGAAAGGGATCTGGGAGTGCTGGTCGACAGCAAGCTCAGTATTGGACAGCAGTGTGCCCCAGCAGCCAAGAGGGAAAAACACATCCTGAGGTGCACCAAACACATCATAACCAGATGGTTAAAAGTGGTGATTATCACACAGAGTGTGATTAAGTTGCTTAAACATTTGAGATGCTTTCATGCATGCTGCCAGGCCTCCAGCTCTGAGTCCAGAAGAATATAGTTTTGTTGTAGGTCCAGTATAGTATCTGTCATCTCTGAGCAAATGCTTTTGGACACTTCAAATAGCATGAGATTCTTTTGCTTATGTATCTGAAGAAAACTCTCATTAGTTGAATCATTCCCTTACTCCTCATGGAGGTATTAATTAAGTCTCTGTTGTCTATAATAGTAATTTAGACAAGTATAGCTTGTGTGTAAAGATCTGCACGATTAATATTAGGGCAGGTTGAACTTCATGGCTACTGCTTGTCACTGAGTCATTTTTCTAGGATTGCACTCTCCCACATCACCTAGAGTTCAAGTTAGAAGAGGTTTGATTTGTTTGTCCCATGGATACCATGTTATCTTTAACCTCCCAGAATCTTACAATACAATGTAATTGATTGATTGAATAATTTGGCTGGGTAATTGTAGTTATCTACATCAGATCACAAACCTTTATCCTTAAAACGATCTTAAAGGAATAAAATGATTTGAAGATAAACTTAGGTGAAACACTTTACCAAAGATAGCTCAGAAGAGAAAGAAAAGATGAGATTTAATGTTTTGTTTTCAATAAATGCCTTCACTGTCTTCATTCTTTCTTGGTAGCTATCTTATTAGATTTTGTAGATTTTGGCACCACTGGGGCAACTGATACTAGGACATCAAACAAGATTAACCAAAGGTTAAGCTAGCGTAAAATCTTGTTTCCAACAGCAACTAAAAGTAAATATCTAGAGAAAAACCACAACATATGGTAATACTTCTAGCCTACAAGACTACCATAGGCAGAAATGGTTTATATGGATTTTTCTGACATGAATTTGCCTAGTCTTTCTACAAGTCCATTTACATTTTTATCATCTGCACTCTGTGTCAAGGTGCTGCACAGTCTATCTGTAACTGTGTTTTAAACCTGACAGCTGACAACTTCATTTGATGCCTACAGGTTCCTTTGCTGTCAAGGGACAGAGAACAATAGATCAGTTCTCTGCCTCCTCTATCATTTCCCCCTCAGTAATTTCTTTTTCCAGCAGAAGAGTCCCAGGCTACTTATTTATTCTTTGTACAGACACTTTTTGAACTCTTTGTTGTCCTACTCTTAAACTTATCCAGTTCCTATATATCCTTTTGTTTTCTGGGGACTATACCACACAGAGTAAGCAAAATTATTTATACAGCTTCATAATGACATTCTCCACTTTATTCTGTGTTTCATTTCTAACAACGCAGTACTTGTTACTGAGATTCACCTAATACCTTCATGACTTTCTCTGAGTTCAAGAACTTTCCTCTGACTGATAGTTGTTGACTCAGAGCTCAGAGTGGATGATTCTTTGCCATGAACATCCCTTTATGTTTATCTATACTGCATTTTGTTAGCTGTTTTCTTCCCCAATCCCATCAGATTCTTTGGTGTATCCTTCATAGTTGGCCCTGGTCTTTGCTACTTCAGATGGCTTAGTATCATCAGCAATATTTTCACTTCACTTTTCACCTCCTTTTTAGGTCATTTATCAATACGTTGAATAATGTGAGGCCCAACACAAACTCTTACAGGTCTTCATTGATGATCTCCATCCACAGTGAAAACTGGCCATTTACTTCCACTTTCTGAGTCTCTTTTATAACCATCTTTAAATACTTGCAAGAACTGTTACATTGTAGTTTACCTAATAACCTTTGGTGATAGACGTCATCAACCAGATCTTCTTCAGCACTTGCTTGTTAGAATTACATAAAGTTACTCAGTCATGGCAGTTTAGGAGTGAAACTGCAGAATGTCAGCCTCCAAGAAGTGAGGCTAGGTGACATAAGGGCCTCCTTGGCCCAGAGCTCTGTGAAACTCTGAAGACAGCTGCCATCTGAACATAAATAATAGTGTGAAGGGCATGAATATAAAGGATTCAGTCACTGAGGTTTAAGAAAGGGAAGATCATATTTATAAACTAACAGGCTCATAAAAGTATTACAACTAGTACATTTTATTATTAAAATGCAATAAAATCGTACTGAATCTTCACATTTTTCCCCGCATGTCCCAGTAGGCATTCTACAGAATGAATACAAGAACAGCTATGAATCAAGTATAATTCGGGCTGCAATAAATAAGATCAACAAGCAGCCCTAAGGGTAGCTCCAGCACAGCAGTTTACCGTCTTTTTTATTAGTTATATAAACAGCCTCAAGATATTTTGTCATATGATATCCCCACGGCATCTTTAAAAAAACCCAAACCCTTTTAATCTGCCTGTAAAAGCTTGTAATGTGTAGCTCAGCCTTGCAGGCCTTTGCCTTATCTCCATGTACAGCAAAAGCTAATTTGTCCCCTTTAAGCCGTTCACTGCAACCTGATGCTCTCTTAATCACCCCCTGAAACTCTGCTCTGTTTATCCTCTTTTACAGAGACAGGTGCAAGGGATTTTATTAATGCAATACCTTCTTAAGTGGTTTAGTTTTATCCTTTAATATTGATCCAATGGTTTAAATCCATTAAGAGGGTGCGAACAGACACTTTATTCTTTGCTCAATACAATTCACTCTAGAAAAGATAGGACACAGTATTCTGTCCTCTTTTACGCCTTTACTTTGTTCTGTAAAATCTGAGACAAATAGCAGATTATAGAACATCTAGCTGCTATGCAATTTTGGTTAACAAGTAAGTTTGGTTGGTTTTCTGTTAAAAGTTAAGTGATTTACTCAGATTTTAAAAATTCATATATAAAGTTTTTGTAATAATTTTAATATTCCAAATACGACTACAGACTCGAAACCTGCTGAACTTTTCGTATGGGCTATATGTTAGGCTGGATTCTTATGTTTCCAGAAAATAACGCAACAGTGATAGGTGTTAGTCCTTCTTGATGAACTTGATCTCCTTCTATGTCAAGGTGATCCACTCGGTGGATGAGGGCAAGGCTGTGGATGTTGTATACCAAAAATTTAGTCAAGTCCTTGACACTGTTTCCCACAGCATTCACCTGCAGAAACTGGCTGCTAGTGGCTTTGAGAGGCATACTCTTCTCTGGGTAAAAAACTGTCTGGATGGCCAGGCACAAAGAGCTGAGGTGAATGGAGTTAAATCCAGTTGGTGACCGGTCACAAGTGGTGTTCCTCAAAGCTCAGCACTAGGACTAGTTGTCTTTAGTATCTTCACCAATGACCTAGAGAGGGGGATTGAGTGCATGCTCAGCAAGTGTGTAGATGACACCAAGTAGGGTGGGCGTGCTGATCTGCTTGAGGGTAGGAAGGTTACTTGGAGGGATCTGCACAGGCTGGTTTGATGGGTTGAGGCTAATTGTATGAGGTTCAACAAAGCCAAGTGCTGGGTCCTGCACTTGGGTCATATTAACCCCCTGCAACTCTACAGGCTTGGGGATGAGTGGCTGGAAAGCTGCCCAGCAGAAATAGACCTGGAGGTGTTGATCAAAAGCGGCTGAACATGAGCCAGCAGTGTGTCCAGGTGGCCAAGAAGGCCAATGTCATCCTGACCTGCATCAGGAACAGTGTGGCCACCAGGACTAGGACAGGGATTGTCCCCCTGTACTGGGCACTGGTGAGGCCACACCTTGAATCCTGTGTTCAGTATTGGGCCCCTCACTGCAAGAAAGACACTGAGGTGCTGGATCGTGCCCAGAGAAGGGCAACGGAGCTGGTGGAGGTTCTGGAGCACAAATCCTGTGAGGAGCGGCTGAGGGAGCTGGGGTTGTTTAGCCTGGAGAAGAGGAGGCTCGGGGAGACCTTATGACTGTCTAAAACTACCTGAGAGGAGGTTGCAGAGAGATGAGTGTTGGTCTCTTCTTCCAAGTGACAAGTGATAGGACAAGAGGAAATTCCCTCAGGTGGCACCAGGAGAGGATTAGATTGGATATTAGAAAAAATTTCTTCACAGTTTCTTCCAGTTACCAGGCATTGTAATGGGCTACCCAGGGAGGTGGTTGAGCCACCATCTCTGGAGGTATTTGAGACATGGACAAGGTGCTGGTTTAGTGGTGGTATTAGCAGTGTTAGGTTAACAGTTGGATTTAATCATCTTGTAGGTCTTTTCAAAGCTGTAAGATGCTATGATTCTGTGATTTACAGTAATACTATGATAGAGCTTTTCAAATACATGGCATGTTCTATATGAGGATACTAAGGATAATCTGGAGGATGGGGCAGACAGTACCTTCAGAAAGTTTGCTGACGTCACCAAACTGGGAGGAGTGGCCAATATGCCAGAGGGTTGTGTTGACAGCCAGAGGGACCTTCAGCAGAGAGAAATACAAAGTCCTGCACCTGGGGAGGATCAACCCCAGTAAATCAGTAAAGGCTAGGGATCAACCAGCTGGAAAGCAGTTTGACAGAAAAGGGTGCAGGGATTCTCCTGGACAGCAAGTTGAACATGAGCCAGCAACGTGCCCCTGTCACAAAGAGGCTTAATGGTACTCTGGACGGCATTAGGAGGACTATTGGCAATAGGTTGAGGGAAGTGATACTTTCCCTCTACTTAACACTGGTGAGGCTACACCTAGAGTCCTGTGTCGAGTTCTGGGCTTCCCAGTACAAGACATACTTGTACATACTGGAGAGACTGCAGTGAAGGGCCACAAAGGTGATTAAGGATCAGGAGCATCTCACATATGAGGAAAGGCTGAGAAACTTGGGACTGTTCAGTCTGGAGAAGAGAAGGCTCAGGGGAAATGTCATCAAGGTATACAAAACCTGGAAGAAGGGTGCAAAAAGGACAGAACCAGGCTCTTTTCAGTGATGCCCAGTGACAAGACCAGTGGCAATGGGCTCAACCTGAAATGCAGCAGGTACCTTCTGAACATCAGAAAACACATTTTGAGCGTAAGGAGGACCAAGCGCTGGCACTGTTTTCTCAGGGATTTTGTGGTGTCCCCCCTTAGAGATATTCTTAAGCCATCAAAAACATGGTGCTGGGCCACCATGTCTATCTAGGTGACCCTGCTTGAGCAGCAGGGGTTGGACAAGATGACTTCCTGAGGTGTCTTCCAACCTTAATTTTTTTTTTTTTTATTCTGTGATTCCATGAAGGAGTTAAGGAAAATTCAATTTTATATAATCTTAACATGTATTCCTAATCACTTTTTGGAGAAATCTTAGAGGTGCTATTTGTTCAAGATAATACTGATTGTTGTCAATCTGGGGAAGTCTTTAATGCATACTTTCCACATAAGCTATGATAGACAGCAAGGTCAATCCAAACTTGTAGTGTGTACTGCCCTAGAAAGAAATGCAATGGTAGCTTCCTGCCATAGGCATTTTAGCAACTAAAGTAAACAAGCATATTAAGAGATGGCAGTAAACAGGGCAGGAGTAATTTTTCTTTGACTTTTTAATACCCATAAATAAAAGTAATGAGGTTTTGAGTAGTATCTAAGCACTTACATGTTTAGCCATGGAAAACACCAAGTCTTTATGACAATGGCAGTGGAACCAGCAAAGCACACTGTCTCCATTAGCATGACCTCTGCGTGCAGGCTGGTTCACATCCTTTGTTGATGATTTTTTAAACATTCATTCCAGCATGACTGTCAAGGAATGATGCATGTATATGTGTAAAGGAAGAGTTTTTAGAACAGTCCAAGCTGTTCTAATGAAAAGCAATATTCAATAGCGGCAAAGAAAAACACTGGTGTGCTATTTACACGTTCAGTGAAGATGTATGGGGTGTGCAGTTGTTTGCATAACAGAGATACATCTATTAAATTTAAAAGAGCCCACATACATAGCAGTAGGGAAATAGTTCTACTATGAAACATCTGTGGTTTCAAAGCTGTCTTTTTTTGTTGTTGTTTTTTTTTTTTTTGTAAGATATAAACTCTCTGTGTGGAAGGGAAAATCTTGTTCTTCACCCAAGCTGTGTATTTATCTAAGTTTTCCAGAAGTTTTAAAATTCTGTTTGTTCTGTAAGGAATTTAATGTCCTTCAGGTTACATTACTCAAAACACACCCAAAAAAGTATTTTTTCTACTGAAAGAGCAGTACTCCCTTCCTGTAGGACAAGAGGAAGTTTGCAGTCTCTTGCACTTCAGCACATGCTCTCAATGAGGTTATTATGCTGCTATTGGCTCTGCGACAGACTGAAACCTGGATAAGCATGAAATGGATCACTTTAGCTTAAGTTTTGGAGCTAGATTTCTGAAAGATAATTTTAGATCCCTGCTGTCTGCAGGAGCTCTGTTCTTTCTTTAAAATCGTCTCAACATCTTGCAGTCTTACAGATGAAATAGCCATATATTTATACAGGTGTTCTCAACACATGGGTACGGAATGGCCTACAAGTACAGACAGAAGAAGCTGAATAAGATGACAGACAGGTATTATAGGTATGTTCTTCTTCCCCCATCTCCCCTTCCATCTTCTCACTTTGCAGTCTGGTTAATGTCAGTGTGAGCTGACAACACACAATCAACACATACAAAATACCATGAAGTCTATCTATCACGTGCCAGCAGACTGCAGCTCATGCCAGCTCTCACTGAGGGCAGCAGAAAGGTTCCTTTCAGCCTACGTCTCTTTAAAGTCTGGGGTTTTTGTCCATTGAGGATTCATATACTTTAAGCAAAATCCAAAAATTTCCAATAGAATGTCTTACAAGGACACTGCAAATCAGACTTGTTAATAGACAGAATAAAACATGTGGAGGCTTCTGCATAGAACACCTAACGAAAAGGATTAAGGAGTAAGTGCAGCTGCTTTTTTTTTTTTTTTTTTTTTCCTCCCAGTGTACTACTACTCAGATTTCCACGTTTACTCCTGCAGGATTTTTGTAGGGTGCTGACAATGCAGTGCTGGTGCAACTATATGAAATCATTTTTTCTAATGATTTCTAACCAAGCATCGTATCAGCTCTTTTTTATCAGGTGTCAAGGGTATTTGGTTATGCTCCCAGCTACCGGAATTGGAGGGGTTACTGCCTAACGCAATTGCAGCCTTCCTCCATTCTGTTATTGCTGCCAGTTTGTAGTGAGCCAAATCAATCCTGACAGCTGGCCAGATGCTTCTTGTGCCAGTCAGCAGGACTCTGGTCTCAAAAGAGCATCTGGTTATAAGGAAATTTTGCAGCAAACTATACATCCAATCTAAAAATACCATCATAAACCCTAAAGAAGAGGTATTTAGTGCCTACATTAATATACCTCTTTTCTAAAGGTGTGGGTGAGAACTTGACTTTTTCGCTATGAATTCTTTTCATATATGTTTAATGGAGAGTTGCACAAAGTGTTTTTTTAAGTAGATAAACTGTATAGATTATATCTTTATTAAAGCCTGTGCAACTCACAAACTCAAGAGCAGCTGCTTAGTGTGTAAGCCAACAGCCCAGAATACATTTTTCCTAGTATTTTTTTAGTGAGGTCACAGCATTCACTTTAATTTGGAAGGTCTTTGGGTCATGGACTCTAGCTGCCTTCTACTACAATATAATAGGGTTACTCTTTTTTTTTTTTTTTTAACTGATCAAAACACTTAGAACACTACAATATTTTCAGTAGAAGACATCACTGTTCTCATGCAGTTTCTTTAGATGAATCTGGACTTGTTTTCTTACAGCTTACTTTCACTTTGCTCAGAAAACATTTTAAGAGAACAATGAAGAATGGCTCAGGAAAAAGGATTCCCCCCCTTTTCAATACTATCTTCACTGCTTCTGCTTGGTAAATTAGAGTGCTTATGTATTTCTGAACACAGTAAAGATGCTAAGTATGGATAGGCTGCCTGCTTTTCATTTATTCTCTTTCATTCTCAAAAAATATTTCTATTCAACAAAGGAGTGAAGAAGAAGGAATAAAAGTTCCATGTTTGATACCGGTGACCGATATAGTCACAATCAAGCCTATATTTTTGCTATTTTATTTATCCATAGGTAAGTATATATACTTTGGATGCCTCTGCATATGCAGAAACACGTTCACATATGTTTCTTGCAAAACTGAAAAGCAGGTACAACTGGTAAAACCCTACTAAAGTGGCTTTCCACTGCCTGTTTGTATAAAAATTTTCTAACAATACCACATAAAATAGCTTGTTCTGCTGTCAGTTTCTGTCAGGAAAACAAGCTGATATTATCTATATATAAATTCCAGCATGTGAACTCCACATGCTGGATGTAGTTGTTTCTTCTTTGCTGAGGGTATTTCTATTGGGGAAAACTTACTGCCACAAAGTCATAGTATTTCTTGAGCAATTTGTTGAATTAACATTATACCTCTGCCAACAAAGGCATTTACAAATTGTAGCCTAATTCCTGTGGGAACTTCAGATTTTCAGATTTCCCTCTGTTGGACTTTTTCATTTGGACAGTGTAAAAACATCTTTTAGAGTCATTATACTAAAGGAACTCCCATACATTCATATACATGGTGTACTTCAGGTCAAAGTAGTGGGGAGAAAAAAGGGGTAAAATAGAGAATTAAAACTCCTGGTCTTTATCTTCTTAGAAATAAATGCAAGCACCACTGGCTAAAAATACGACTTTTGTCATCACCTTAGCCATAATTTTTCTTAACTTAATTTTATCGTATTCAAAAGGCAGTTAACATATATATTTTTTTTTTTCATTTTCTCACAGGATTTATACCGAAAGCATGCTGAATGAAAATTGTTGACATTTGTATTGGTGTTGTGAGTGCTGCCTGGTATTAAATTTAGTTTCACTACACAGTGGATTCCCCACACTCATTGCATTTTCCAATTAATGGAGTGTTCTGATTTGCAGTTTAAATATATCTTGCATTTACATTCAGAAATAAGGGCACAGGATCCTATTCACTTAACTTTGTCTTTATTTCTCCATTTTCATTTTCCAACTGAAAGGCTGGAAATTTTACATCTGTTTACCAATGGCTACACACCATTTAACACAATAACACTAGCCAAATGAATCTCTCTTAAGTGTAATGCTGTTACGTATGTCAGACCTGAGCAGCAGTTATTATTACCCTTAGTTTAAAGTTAGTGAAATTAGTTCCTGGGGATAAATTCCTGCTAAGCACCAATTAGTGTATAGCTCTTTTCTTTGCCATTGCCAGTGCAGTCTAGTGTGACCAGTGGACAGTGATTCAGAAGACCTAAACATCGGCCCACCCTTTCTACCTATTGTGTTGGAAAATACTAATTAACCTCTTTGCAGTCTCTCTCCTTTCTGGCAAAGTGATTCTGAGCTTTCATAAAAAAAAAAAAATACTCCAAATGATCTTTGCATGCCCATTATTAGGTTACTGGGATCTGTTTCTGTTTAAATATTTTGCCTACAATACGAGTTCTGGTTTCTTCTATGCACCAACACTGTGCTACCCTTTCTGATTCACAGGCAGGTTTCCTGCCCATCCCAGGATTAATCTATTCACATTTTTTAGGTCAAGGCCAGCAGCACCAAGAGCAGCACCAGGTGACTGAAAAGATTGGAATTTGCTGCTAAGGAGACCCAGCTGAGGAAAAAATACTAGTGGTTTGATATCACTTGGAGCTGGAGGAAGACCTGTGTGAATAGACTAATAGGCAAACCAGCACAGGGAAAAAGTCACACTTGTGACTTGATCCTGCACTTGAAGGGGTTAGGAAGCATGGACAGACTGCTAGAAATGCAATACCAGTACCTCAGAAAGTAAGCAGTGTTTGGGAGGACATCCTGTAGCTTTGAAGAAATGTGAGGGATCCTGACTAAGACCACAAACAGAAGTTCAGTAATGTAACCACCTGAGTGTGACTGACAATTCTTTCCATGTTCTTAACTATTTTCCAGCTCTCTTCTTATGATGTCCACTAGTCGTAGCCATTTTGCAGTATGTTCAGTGAAGTGGTTGGACTTTCTACATGTATTTCTGTCTTTGTTTTCAGCAGGGCTGTCTGATTCTGCAGAACATCACTCTTTCTCCCTCCCTTATTTGACCAACTGGCTTGACTGTTTCCCTGCACCTACACAGATGCTTTGTATGGCAGCAGACAGGCCTGCTAATTTCCTTTCTACTTGTACATTTACCTGCTTTCTAGAAGCTCAGTAATGATCTCTGCTCCATATAGCATTGTTAATGATGAGGCAGCATGCACAATGAGTTGCTGAGGGCTATAACATCTGTTATTGCTGTGCACTTTTAGCATCTGTGTAAAATTCCTGTCTATAATATCACATATATTTAGTATTAGAAAACAAAGTGAAGTGAATTACAGAAAGACCTGGAATTTTTCTCTGAAAAATCACATTAAAAAACCCAAACAGGCCAAACAAAAAGACTCAACAGGTTTTCCTTTTTGCTGGGCAAAGGACTTTCCTGGTTAGCATGAACTGAGATATCAATTACCAGTATGATGTGTCTTGAGATGAGTCATTATGTATAATGCAGTTTAACTTATTCATCTTAGTGTCCATTCCCGTGAAAGTGAGGCACACTTAGAAAATCAGCTTATTTCAACTCAGCTACCAGTTGAATGGCTGCTAAAAATACAGAAATGTTGAAACAGGCAATTTTTTTTTTTCCCAAAGGCCAATCCAAATTCTGCTAAGAGATCATTGGTATGTCATGAAATTTATTTGTGTATTCCTGTTTTGAGTTACAACTCATAAGAGAGTTTAAAATACTAGAACAATGAAGATATTTTATGATTGGTAAATATAGCATTTAAAACCAGCTGTCTGTTCAATTGACAAGTGAAATATTTCTGAAATACATTATTTCATGTAGAAAAGTTTTTTTTGTTTATACATCTTGAACAATTTTTATATTCATTCCTTATGTTATTTCATGAGCTTTATGCTATTTATACAGTCATTAATTAGCCCCCAAGATTGATTTCAATTCTACTTGAAGATGGAAGAAATCTTGTAGAAAATATTGTGGAAAATATAGCTAAAACATAGATGAATTGGCAGAAGCTAAATTAGTATGAATAATTTTTTAAAAGAAATTGTTTCCTGTTGATTTCTGTGCTTAATAAACATAAAATTTAAACACATGATTTGTAAAACTAATTAGTTACAGTACTACTTACTTCTGCATGTATAACTTTGTATTAGCACAAAATCCTTCCTTGTTTTTAATCTCAAAATGTAATTTAGCTTTAAAATGGATTAAGATTTGTTGGCCAAAATAAAGTTCTAAGAAAATATAACTTTGTGCCTCAAAGTCTCACCTCCATTGTGCACAAAATATTATATTGAAATTAATGTTTATTGACTGCCACTGATGACAAGGTTTGGCTTTCTTTAACTTGGGGCAAGAAAATGTTGGGCATGGAGAAGATTGCTGATGGGTATCCAAATTCTTGTGTTGAGTCTGTCTTCTCTATGCACCTACAAGTCAGGGTGTGTTTCTTCCCATTATAACTACATCTATTCTGGACTGCAGCTTATTTCTCTTTTTGCTACTTTTTCTGAGGTATGTAAGAAAAATTATCTTCAGCCCAGCTACCTGAAGCAAATTCAAAAGCAGCAATGCTTTGAATTTTATTTCTCTGTTTTAGAAAACCTTTTCAGACATGTTTCTGCCAATAACCTTTTTCATATACATCAAGCAAAAAGTGAGTTTTGAATTCATTTTCAGGTATATTAATACATCAGATCTCAGGATTTATATTCTTCTCATCAGAGAACAGAAATATTCCATGAGACCTAGCTAATCTATCCAAACTAACTTAGAAACTTGCTGAAATTCCCCTGAATGACAGAGCAAAAATTATATTCTAAATTCTTCGGGTAATGATTTCTGATAATTTATACCTTCAAAAATTACAGATGATTCATGTAGCAATATGGTGACATTTGCTGAATATATTTTGGGAATTACTCCTCTGTCCTAACTTAATATGCCATTTGATTAAAATTCCCACACTGCTGAAACAAGAACTTTATTGTTAGGAAAGTGAATTCTAGCAAACCACACATTTTTAATGCAATCTCTTGATAATTTTTTTCTGTAAGTACATTTTGCTTTGAAGAATAGAATTTTACATATTTCCTGAAATTCATTTCACCTAAATTTAGATGTCTAAAGTGGTCACCCTAAGCTTCTACAGCCAGTAGAAAAGGCAATTTTTTTTTTTTTTTTTTTTTTTTTTTTTTTTTTTTGTGCAGGAAGGCTAAACTTGGTCTCAGTTATTTGAGAGTAGGATGAGTAATGTGCATGCTGTGTTTGGTTTTCCTTCTCTATCCCCATAATAGTTAAAATAAACTTACTTTCCTTTCCCACTCTTCTAGGAGAGTTAATAAATATTCAAATGTAAGATCAGTTTTCATACTGCTGCAATAGAGATAGGTCCTGCAGTGCGGCTTTCCTAAAGCTTAAACAGAAGCTGGGATATTCAGAAGTGCCAGATAGGAGGACAAATATATAGTTCATAAGCTACACATAGTCATCCCTTAATCACAGAGGAGAGAGAACTTCAGGAAACTATATGAGAGAAAAAAAAGCAGTATCTCACTCCTTAATTTAGACCTGATCTAACATTTATGTAGTATTGAATTTTTTAATATGAATGTAATGACAATCCAGACATAATGGAAGAAAAATCATTGAACTGAAACTCAGCTTCCATTTTCCTGCACAGCAAGAACTCACAGAGAAGATAAAAGGTCTGAAGCAGAAATTCATCCTAACTAAAATAATTGTTTGACTTTATTAGTGTTTATTCCTACTTTTATTTGTTATAGTCTTTTCTACTATGATTGAGAAACTAATGAACATTAAGAAATAAATGTAAGTAAGTGATTGACTCCTTTTTTCATGTAAAAGTGATGAAGCTTTCCTTCAACGATCTCCTGCTGCTTTTGAACACTGAGTACTATCACCACTCAGCTTCTTACAGTTGTTGAAATAACTGTGATCTCTGAAGCAAGCAACTGGAACTCCTCGTTTATGTCAATACCATATTTATTGCATATTCAATTAAGTGACAAAATTAGGTAAAAGAAGGCCCAATTCCCTGTTTTCCAAAAGTTTATTATATTGCAAGACCATAAAAATAAATGGCAACCTTTAATTCCAGAGCATGTTTTCCAATGTCTCTGCTGCTGCGCACCTACGGTAGATAGATTTATGTTGAATTTTGAAATAGTGACAGAGGATGATTTTTTTATAGATATAATTAAAGAAGGTGTTTACTTGTAAATTGACAGACTCTTCACAGTATGTAACTTTATTTTTTCAACAGTAGCTAACCCAAATTATTCCAAAATCTTTTCTAGAACAGGTTCTGCTGACCCACACTGGACCTAAATTTTATGAAAAGTGCAGCAATGGCTGTCATGAGATTTTTACAAGGTAGTAATTATGCTTTGTAATATTGAATCATCTTTCTGGATATGATTCTTCCATTGTTCTGTTTTCTATGACTGAACCAGTGGCTATATAAATAGCTTTGTCCATTGCTAGTAAAATGAACAAAATAACACTGCATTATTCTAGGTTTATGCAGAGGTACCCTTGCTACTGTCAATGAAATTGCATCAATATAAATCTGGTTTATCACCAGCATGAATTATGCTCACATTTGTAATTTAGATCTTATGGGATAGCATTCATAGTGGAAAACGCAGTATCTCCTGTTAATGGTAAGTTTCTTTGTATACATACTGAACTGATTTTAATTCTGGTTAGCAATACTTAAGATTCACTGAATACTTTCTAAGGTTTTGTTTGTCTGCTTGTTTTAAATTTTAATATTTAACATCACAACTTATTTTTATAGACTCATTATAGTGAGATATTAATTGCTCGTGCTGAGGAGTATATGAAAAGATTAATGGGTTGTGACTCAGTACCTGCTGAGGCTTCAAGCAAAATCATTTATACATTCTTAACACACTTATCTTTGAATTTACTCCCCAGCAAAAACCATTATCTAAGGTGAAAGCGTTCATTGACTTGTAATGATGATAATGCTATCTGGATTTCCAGGTAATATTATGCATATTATTGGTGTTGAGGATAAGATAAAGGCAGCAAAAAATCAAAATGTGTTGAAGCTGACCATAGAGGTCAATGTGAAAGACAGTCTTATACAAATACATCAGTGGCAAATGAATTACTGGGGAGAAAGCAGATCTATAAAAGGATAAAATAGTACGGGCAATAAAACAAATGGTAATTTAAAAATAGCTGACGTTATTTTCTTTTGAAAATTCTCTTCAGAAAAGAAGTAAAATGAATAATTAGCAAGCAAAAAAAAACCAAAACAACCATCCTCTAAAGGTAAGGTTGAACATGTGCAAATCAGTCAGCTGAGATGCTGTGCTTCCCAAGATATTAATGGATCTGTTTAATAGGTAGAAGAGATATTCAAAGGAGTGAAGGACATACGCTATTCTGCTGCCTGCAAGACAGAAATAGTCAAGAGCCAAATAAATTCGTATTTTGGCATACTTACTAAATGGAGACACCAGCAGGGTCTTTTCACCCTAGAGAAAAGAAGGCCCAGGAGGATCTTATCACAGTTTTCCGGTACTTAAAGGGTAGCTACCAAGAGGACGGAGGATCTATCTTCACAAGAAGCTACATAGGGAGGACAAGGGACAATGTGTACAAGTTGCACTGGGAGAGGTTTTCATCTTGGTATAATATGGAAATTTTTTACAGGTTGAACAATCAATCACTGGAACAACTTCCCCAGGGATATAATGAATTCCTCATCACTGGAGATTTTCAAGACACAACTGGACAGGATGCTAAATCATCTCATCTAGTCCCCCTTTTCCATGAAAGGTTGGACCAGATGATCTTTCGAGGTCCCTTCTGACATGAGATATTCTATGATTCTGTTTCTGAGGAGTCATGGATAATGAGGAACAGCAGCAGCAAACTAAATGCAGACCTAGGTAGCGTTCTTTTTCCTTTTGCTTTTTAAAAAGAGAATGAAGTGAATATGGTGGACAGAGTCCCACACATGTGACTTTCATTCCAACAGTACTAGAACCAATGTTCTAGGGCAAGAATCACAAACAACTGCAAGACAGTAGTCCTGGTAAACAAGTAACATTGAATTATGTAGTCATTTCATTTGGCAAACTACAGTAATTTCTTATACAGGGCTTGTAGACAAAGCCTTCTTATTTTATAGAATTATAGTCACCAGCAAAGGTCATAGATGAAACAACAACAACAACAAAAACCCCAGTCACACAAGAAGGAAGAGGTGTGCAGTGAGAAGTAAGCCTTGTTTTATGTATGGCATACTAGTTTAAACTGCTTGTTTTCATGTATCTTCTAATAAATTAGTGTTCATCAGTTGAATATGTGTGACCAGCATCTTATCACTGATTGCAGGGCATGCAGCAAGTATTGCCACATCTTGCTCTCAAGAGAGTATTTACCTGTCCCTCCCATGCCTTGTGGAAGCAGTATCCATATACCACATTTATAGCACTACTCTGGATGTGAGTCTAGCAGGGGATCTTTCTGAGGGTAGAAGATGAATTGTCACACAAATCATCTCCTGTCACACCCAAAGACCTCATTCCACATAAATCCAGAAACTAACACAACCCTCAAGGTACATTAATGATGTGTTGTCTGCTTATTCTTGAAACAGTTGTCCTAGCAATCAGGGTCTGGGTCCAAATGACACTGCTGAGAACAAGACCTATGTTCTCAGTAGCCTGTTCTGAAAAGCAAGATCCCAGTCCATGGCAACCCACCTTTCTGCAGCTCTCTGGAGTGCATACTTCCAGAAAGAATACATAGAAATATTTAGAAAGATGCAAAGGACTCCAAGGGAAGAAATATTTACATTATTTGGACTGTTCATCTTAAGCAGAAAAAAATAAATTGATAGACATATGAACTACATAGAAGCTACATTTCTAGGTTATATGACAGCTTTTGCTGTATGACCCTTTCTTATGGTGGTAAAACAACAGCTGGTAATATCCAATCTAACCGAGAAGAGGGGGGATTTTACACAGGTGTTATTACATCAAATTCTATGAGTTGCATCTCTCCCATTTCTGTGAATGTTGCTTTTAGGAAAGTGGAATCTATGTGATGTACAAGGCACATACAGTTAGCCTGACACATTGGGATGCACTTGAACAATTGCCCATGAGCTGCACAGATGGCCAGAACATATACAGTATGCTTTACGTGTTCTGGATACATTGCACTGAGTGCATATGCTCAGCAGTCTGTTATTCAGAACACTTAAATACTTGGCCATGGATCAAAGCTGCAGCTACAGCTCAGGCCAGGTCATTGGTGTTAAGAAATCCTGAAGAAGAGCCCAGCTATCATCGGTCTTAAAGGAAGGGTTTAGCTAACCTGCCTGCCTTTCCCTTGCAGGTAGTGTGACATGGTTTTGCACAATCAAAACTTGTGGAATCTATCACTTCAAGTCATAAGGGTGTGGAGGCCAAGTACTTTTGAAGATTCAAAACAAATATGTATGTTAACCATTGTGACACGGACTCATTTCACTTAATTGTATGTACTAGACACTGATGTTATTATATTGATATCTTTACAGGGAAGTTCAAGAAAATACTTTAAATTGTGCCCTAGAGATACGGATCTCTCTCAGTGATTACAAGAGTACTCTAAACCAACTCTCAACTCTAAATATCATTCCCTTAGCTAAGTACTGAAAGTGATAATGGTGAATCTGATAAGATATAAAAAATAAAATCCATTTAGTTAAAGTATGAAAGATTGAATTTTGAAAAAAGAAATATTGAACAAAGGTCCTTTGTTCTCTGTGTACTACAGAAATAAACAGAGAATATTCCATGTGCAAGCATATGTGTTTCTCTTTTATGTTGCTCTAAAGGTCTTATAAATGGCCTGAGTTGGACATGACTTTACTAGGTGAATCACTCCCATCCCTGGAGAACTCTGAGGTTAAATGTAGTCTAAAATAATGAATATTGTCCACCAGTTGACTTGGTAAATTTGTTCCTGGTTTATTTATAGCAAATAGAGAATGAGGATTAAAGTACCTAACACTGTAATTGAACTCAAGTCCTTTTCAAAATCCCAGTGAGAAAAGCACTGCTGTACCTTTTATCTATTGTAGTATAATCTTTTATTATATCTGTGCTCCACTTCACAGTTCTTTATTAACTCCCTGTACAACTCTTTACAGCTGAGAATTATTTCAGGTGCCTTTCTGAATACAAGTATCCTGGCTCTAATGGGGTAAAAAAAAAAAAAAAAAAGTCAAAGAAGGTTGTTTGTGAAAGACACTTTAAAGAAAGATACGGAGGCAACTGACACATCAAACATATTATGGAGATATAAATCACTCAAACCAAGCATTTAAATTTAGGAATTAAATATTTCTAAATTAATAATGAAGCCAACTCCTAAAATAAGGAAATTAAAGAAAAAATACTGTGAAAACATTTTCGTTGCTTGTGTTTCTCCCCATTTTGAGATCGTTATTTATTATTGAATTTCAATTTTTTTCCTTCTTAAGTCTAAAGAACACTATTGATTTTGGAGAGTACTGATTAAAAGATTTATGAGTTTTGTCATAAGGGCCACTTCTTCAAATTCTTCTGTAATTACAAGACTGAAGGCTTGGCCATGTTAATTTTCATAAAATTCAGGGTAAGCTTAAGAGCAGCAGCATTACACTAATGCTTTACTGGGTATGTTCACTTATGGTTCTTCAAATTGGCATTGTTCCTAAAGTCACTGGTCATCTTCCCTCTCTGATGTACTACGCAGAATGCTTACAAAGGGCAACTTGAAGGTCTGATTTAAAGAGCTAAAGGTACAATAAAAGTAGAGTTTTGTTCTGACTTGTTTGAGGCAGATTTTGCCTTTCCTAGCCTTAATCTATAAATTGGTCATCTGTTCTAACATGGTATGTGATTTACAGTCTCTATCCTAGACACCTTATTTAACACTTATCAGTGTTACCCAGCTGCATTGTAAGAAACCAAGGGATTTGGTGTTTTGAGCATCTTCTTTTGCTGAATCAGTTATCACAGGCTAGCTTGATCAAATACAATTTTGATCAGTTCTCCTCGTCTATCCAGTACCCTGGATAGGGATGTTCCAGGTCTGAATTTTCATGGCA
The DNA here is from genome assembly GCA_027574665.1 of Rhynochetos jubatus. Lineage (NCBI taxonomy): Eukaryota > Metazoa > Chordata > Aves > Eurypygiformes > Rhynochetidae > Rhynochetos > Rhynochetos jubatus. Next base: position 82,284,494 of record CM050649.1, on the reverse strand, counting down.
GTATTGGCACTTCTGTCTTTTGCCCACATGTAGAAGAACAGTAAAATTATTTTCATCTTTAGTTTCTTTGTATGATGCCAAGTATAATTTGAAACCTGAATTTATTCCTTGTATCTAGGATCCAATTCTGCATGGAGGTGTGCATGCCTTGCAAACTAATTATTCCTTTAATGCCTATTGACGACAGTGCTTAGTGTGTTTGACATCTGATAGGAAACACTTAGCTTATTACCGATAGGAAAGGGAGGTTGCGTATAATAATATCCCGTAGGACATTTCTTAATTGCTACCTCAACTTTTATATCTTTACTGAATACATATAAATCCCTGTGCATAGATAAATCTTTTAAAAGGTGACCTGCTAAGTTTTTAATTTAAAAAATAAAATTCTGCTGTCCCTCACTCTCCCCTTTTTATGATCCTCAACTAGGAGAAAATAATGCACCTGGGATTAGGAATATTATAATTACCTTTTAAATACAAAATTAACACCTGAATAGATTGAAAACCGAACAGCTCCTTATAAAAGCTCAAGTGAATGACTACATAAATGTCTCAGACTCAAGCCAGCACTGAGAAAAAGAACATTAAGTCATGTGCTTATGTGCAGGATATATGGAAGGATACAGGCTCTTTAGGAAGGACAGGCAGGGGAGATGTGGGAGGGGGGCTGCTCTCTATGTCAGAGACCAGCTGGAGTGCCTGGAACTCCACCTGGGGATGGATGAGGAGCTGACTGAGAGCTTATGGGTCAGGATTAAAGGAAAGGCAGGAAGAGGGGATATGGTAGTAGGAGTTTGATACAGGCTACCTGACCAGGACGAGTGAATGGATGAGGTCCTCTACATGCAGATAGCAGCAGCCTCACGTTCACAAACCCTGGTCCTCACAGGGGACTTCAACCACCTCAATATCTGTTGGAGGGATAACACGGCAGAGCACAAGAAAGCCAGGAGGTTCCTGGAATGCATTGATGACAACTTGCTTCTCCAAGTGCTAGAGGTGTCGATGAGGAGGGGTGCCATGCTGGACCTTGTTCTCACAAACAGGGAGGGGCTGGTGGGGAATGTGATGCTCAAGGGCAGCCTTGGCTGCAGTGACCATGGAATGATGGAGTTTGAGATCCTTAAGGAAGCGAGGAGGGTGAGCAGCAAGCTCGCTACCCTGGACTTCAGGAGAGCAGACTTTGGCCTCTTCAGGGAACTGATTGGCAGAGTTCCATGGGATGAAGCCCTGAAGGGAAGAGGGGTGCAAGAAAGATGACAAGTATTCAAGGATCTTCTCCTTCAAGCTCAGGACCTGTGGCTCCCAGTGAAGAGGAAGTTGTACAAAAATGCCAGGAGGCCTGTGTGGATGAACAAACAGCTCCTAGACAACTGAGGTGCAAAAAGGAAGCCTACAGTGGGTGGAAGCAGGGACAGGTAGCCCAGGAGGAATACAGAGAAATTGTCTGAGAAGACATGGATCAGGTTAGGAAAGCCAAAGCCCTGACAGAATTAAACCAGGCCAGGGACTTCAAGGGCAACATGAAAAGCTTCTATAGGTACATAGGTGATAAAAGGAAGATTAAGGAAAATGTGGGCCCTGTCTGGAATGAAATGGCAGAGCTGATTCCCCAAGTTATGGAGAAGGCCAAGGTGCTCAATGAATGTTTTGACTCAGTCTTCACTGTCAAGTTTGCAAGCCATACTCTCCAAGTCATGAAAGTAAAGGGCAGGGACTAGGAGAAAAGAGAACTTCCCATGATTAGAGAGGATCAGGTTCAGGACCACCTAAGGAACCTGAAGGTGCACAAGTCCATGGGACCTAATGAAATAGATCTGTGGGTCCTGAAGTAACTAGTGGATGAGGTTTCAAAACCTCTATCCATCATATCTGAGAAGTCATGGCAGTCTGGTGAAGTTCCCACTATTTGGAAAAGGGGAAACATCATCTTTAAAAGGGGAAAGAATGAAGATCAAGGGAAGTACAGACCAGTCAGTCTCACCTCTGTTCCTGGCAAGATCATGGAGCAGATCCTCCTGGAAATATGCTAAGTTTTCTACCTGGACTTGTGCAAAACATTTGACACCATCTCTAAATTAGAAAGGCATCGATTTGACAGATGGATGATTTGGTGAATATGGAACTGGCTTGATGGTCATACTCAGAGTGTTCTGGTCAATGGCTCAGTGTCTGAGTGGAGACCAGTGTTGAGTAACATTCCTCAGGAGTCAGTATTGATACTGGCACGGTTTAACATCTTTGTCAGCGACATAGATGGTAGGATGGAGTGCACACTCAGAAAGTTTGCTGATGATATCAAGCTGTGTGGTGCGGTCAACACACTGGAGGGAAGGGATGCCATCCAGAGGCACCTTGACAGGCTGGAGAGCTGGGCCTGTGCCAACTGCATGAAGTTCAACAAGGCCAAGGGCAAGGTGCTATACCTGGTTTGGGGCAATCCCAAACACAAGTATAGGCTGGGTGGAGAATGGATCGAGAGCAGCCCTGAGGAGAAGGACTTGGGGGTACTGGTGGATGAAAAGCTGGACATGAGCCAACAGTGTGCGCTGACAGCCCAGAAAGTCAATTGTATCCTGGGCTGTATCAGGAGAAGCATGGCCAGCAGGTCAAAGGAGATGATTCTACCCCTCTACTCTGCTCTTGTGAGACCCCACCTGGAGTACTGTGTCCAGTTCTGGGCCCCTCAACATAAGAAGGACATGGACCTCTTAGAGTGAGTCCAGAGGAGGACCACAAAAATGACCAGGGGAGTGGAGCAGCTCTCCTATGAAGAAAGGCTGAGACAATTGGGCTTGTTCAGCCTGGAGAAGAGAAGGCTCCGGGGAGACCTTATTGCAGCCTTCCAGTACCTGACGGGGCCTACAAGGAAGCTGGAGGGGGGGGACTTTTTACACAGGCCTGTAGCAACAGGACAAGGGATAATGCCTTTAAATTGAAAGCAGGTAGATTTAGATTGTACATCAGGAAGAAATTCTTCCCGGAGAGGATGGTGAGGCACTGGCACAGGTTGCCCAGAGAAGCTGTGGGTGCCCTCTCCCTGGCTGTCTTCAAGGCCAGGCTAGATGAGGCTTTGAGCAACCTGGTCTAGTGGAGGGTGTCCCTGCCCATGGAAGGTTGGTTGGAACTAGATGATCTTTAAGGTCTCTTCCAACCTAAACCATAGTATGATTCTATACTTAGAACACCAATATTATCAATTTGTCTATCTATACTGCAGTATCTTGTGATCTGAATACTGAGAATCATAGAATATCTGAGATGATAAATTCACAAAATCTGAATCTTTTCTGGTGGAGTTATGCTCAAAAACTCAGTAAAAAAATAGTGGAAGAGTTTTATTGATGTCATTAATTTTTTGGCAATATATTTATCTTCTTTACATACTGTTCTGTGCTGTAAGTATAGTTTATGTATTTAGTATTTGTTATCAAATTAAACAGAGACCTTTAGGAACATAGACCAGAAAACAGATATTTTTTTTTACTGGGATGTATAAGGAAATCTTCACTTATTTATTATATCCCTGGATTTGTAAATATGGCATTTATTTTTGTACAGTTTTTCAGCTTTAGTGAAAGGCTGAAAAGGCTGAAGATTCTCATTTGAGCCTTCATCTTGGCCTAGACTTTTTCATTTCAAAGAGTAAGGGAATTAAACCTGTTTAAAATGAGAAGGACCTGTAGCACAGGTTTTTTCCCACTTGTAGATCAGTGCTAAACATAACTACTCTTCGTTTCTTCTCCTCCTCAGACACATTTTTTAATGCCTCTTTAATAATTAATAAAGCACCTTAGGGTCTTCAGTGATCTGACCTTGTCCGGCCAGGCAAATACAAGTATTGTGTAGCTTGAACTGCTGGATTGAAACATATGTTGGAAGTTAGCTTGAAATGCTTTTGCTTACTGTCACATAGACAATTGAATGAACATTTCTCATAGCTCCTATAACCACCAGTAGAAAAAGGAAAAATTTGTTATTTAATCTCCTTGTCTTTATACTCCATATGGTTCGCTGTATTTTGTCTCTTTGCCATTGAAACATTAGTCTCTTTATCTACCTTCCTTTTTTTTTACTGTATACTGCAGCAGACCAAACTTATCTCCATCCAAATAAGAACAGACAGTGCTTCAAGATATTAGAATTCGGATGGAATCTTCCAGTTTACTTGGCAAATATATTATGTTAGTGGAAGTCTGGGTGACAGCAAGCTGCTGGGGGTGTGTGTGCATGTTTTATGAGGGAGGAAAGGGACATGGCCAAGCAGCAGGATCCTGGCTTGCTTCCACGGTAAAGCAGGAGGTAATTCTAGTACTGTCCAATTGATTTGCTCAAGGTGTTAGCTGTAAATGTCTGCTGTCTTACCCATATATTGCATAGCATGAACACTTACCATGTGAATTTGTCAGAAATATTATTCTGTGTTTTCACAGTGCAGCATGAGTTCTTTCCTAAAACAACTGTCCTAAGTCTCCAAAGCAGATGGTGCCATTTTATTCAAAGCTTTGTTTGTGGACTCTCACTTTTTTTTTTTTTTTCACTAAGTAATAAATATAATTTCAAAGCAGATTTTTGAAAAGAGGAAGTAAAAAAAAAATCCTCGTCAAAATCTATGTCAGTTTAATTAAAAAGTTCTTTGGGCCAAGAAAGTGATCAGATTAAAAAAATCAGCAGTTCTGCAGGCATAATTTGATCCTCTTCCTGAATCCAAAACAATTGAGAGCAAACCCAGTTAATGTGTTCATTCTCTCATTAGCTTTCTTAATGTAATTCAAAGAATTCATCCTAAACCCACAAATTATGAGATGGCTTGTTTCAAATGTCATGCGAATTAGATAGGGGCTGGATAAGTGTTAGTAAGTTTCTGTAGAGGAAATTCCCGACCTGTGAATATTTTTAATGGAAGCAATGACTGCTTAGAAGAAGTAAAATAATATTTCAAGAAGAGCCACAACTTGGTTAAGGGTCTGAAACAAGATAATGTAGAACAAAGAAATAAAATGAGCTAATGTGTTTAGCTTCCCCAGATGCCAATTAAATATGTATATACATTTATATGTATATAAAGCATGTATAATATATGTATTTGAAATGAATTAAAGTACAGTTCCACAACAGTTTAAGATGATTGCTTCTTCCCTCCTGTACTTCTTTGTACATTTCTGACTCTCTTTTGCAGCAGCTGACACTCTTGTGTCCCTACCTGCGGTTATTTCAGAGAACTAAAGCAGAAGAAAGCATCTCTCTGGGTAGCAAAAGAACACTCTCTGAAAGGCCAGAACAATAAACAAAGTGTTCAGAAGTAGGAAGATCATCTTGGAATGATCTAGTGAAATAAATTATGGTTTAGGTTTTATTTTAAAACATCTAGGATTAAGTAATGACACGTTATCTTCAGGAAGTCTCCTTATTCAGGATTCGTTACACTTTAACAAGAGAAAGTGGACATGATACGGAGAAAAATCCTACATTGTTGTGAAAAAAAGATCATGCTTTGCCACCATTTTTATTAACTTGTTTGATCTGAAAAGATGAAAAATAGTAAGCAAGATTTAGGTATTTTCCACCACTAGGAAACTAGTAGAGGAACTGAAAGCAGAAAGAAGTGTTCTACCATTCAATTATAAAAATTGTCATGAATTTTTTTGTTAGTAATAAAGCAAATTTTTGTAAAAAAATCCTAAGGGAAAAGCTTAAAAAAACATCTTGCAATATATTCCCCACAGAGACAGTTGAATTGATTATTAATTAATATAACTGTATTATATGCCTTCATATAGAGATTAATTTAATTAAAGTAAGCCTCCCCAGTTCCATGCATTAATACATTTATTTTGTGTGTACAGCTTGCACCTTTTTCATATTAGTAGAAATGTAATCCAGTATTAGGTATTTAAAGCATTTAGTGAAAACTAGGCACGGAGTTGAATGAAGTTATTCTGGATATGTACTGATACAATGGATTGCCAATGAACACAGAGCACTTGGAACTCAGCCACTAATATACATCTGCTGAGCATTAATTTCATTCCTAAAGGGGAAACGTGGGGAATCCTACCAAAAGGGAATCAGATGATTCTGTGTGAATGAGAACAACTGAGAAATGATTGATTGTGCTGTCCTTGAAAGGAAGGACTTACAGCTCTATTATATGGCTTTGAGACAGCAAGAATTAAGAGGTTTTCTTGTGAATGAAATTTGAACATTTCTTTCGCAGACGTTGTGTGCAGGGAACCACTGGCAAGCTCAGATGCTTCAGATGTTTGCAAATAAAAGGCTTGCCATGTTTAGCTCTTCTTTTTCTGTCCCTTTTCCTTTGACTATCTAAGTACCTTCAGGGCTGTACCACTGCTGACTTCTCTCTGCTGCTGTTTACCGGGTGCCTCGAAGGGTGCCTCAGGCAGGGCTTCAATGCCATCATCCTGACAGATTCCCAGCAGGCGTTATTCGGGATGGTGACATTTGCATATTATAGACTAGAGTAGTGCTTACTCAGACCCCTCATTTCTCTTAAGATTCATGAAATTGAAAGGGAATAAGCCATTAATTTAAGAGAAGTCATCATTTCACTTTCCCAGAATCTCCAGGCACCATTTGTTTTATTCCAGATATCTTCACTTGCCTAATATTTGCATGACAGAAGTGTCTGGTTTTTAGTTTTTTCCTTTGGTCTCTTAAGATGTAGTATTTTATTTCAGCAACATCAACAGCCTCAGAAAATGATCCAGTAAGAAAAAAATACAGCACCTGTTAAGTAAATATTTTCTTCAATAGACTTCAGGGAGATCTGTCAAGAATACATGCTTATCTCATTCTGCACAAAGTTTCAGCTACCCAAACTCATCAGCAGTAATGAAGAGCCACTAGATACCATGACTATGATCAAAATGCTTCTGATATGATCAAATTCAGATTTGTAGGTGTGGCTTTTGCATGTTCCACCGTGCTGGTACTGAGAGGTATGAATCATTAGTCATCAAGGCTGATGCAGAGAACAGTGAAAAAATTTAATGGTTAGAATACCTACGGATTGTTCACATTATCATATGCATTTTGAGAAAGTGATCAGGTTTTGTTAAAGTTCTGTTAGTTTTCTGTGCAGCTGGTCACTCATTACAACATGAGATTATGTCCAAAGTAATACAAACGTGAGATTTATATATATATATATATATAAAATAAATACACCTGGTCTTATCCCAGAGACAAAGATCAGTCATATATCAAATTACACAACAGTAAGAAAGCATCTTTTCAGAAGTCTGCTAAAGTAATTCTTCTCAATTTGTCTTATTACTTAAAGTAATTTCAGTGTTTGAATCAGCTTTTACCAGAATGCCTGTGGTCTTGATGCAAGCATGTGTTGGGTTTTTTTATAAAATGCTACTAGAGTTACTTGTGGACCACTTACAGATACATACAACTGAAGTTAAATCTGCATCAGAAAACCACGCAGAAAGCATGTTTACAAATAAATACACTTTCTCTGGTAGTAGTAGTATTTTATGTGTAAAGAACTGTTGCATTGGTCCTGCAATATTTTTTGTGTCTTCCCATTTTTTTCCAAGTACAGTTCAAGTTGCTGTATTTTTCCACAAAAACTTTTAACATTTGACGCCTAGGTATGTTAAAGACCTGTTCTATCTCTTTGCTTTATACTAGCAGTTGAGATCAGCTGAGACATTTAAACTGACAGCCTCTATAATTAATTTAAATGCCATGGGGCTGATGACATATACTCATTAGAGCAAAGCCATTGATTTCTACAATTCATTTCTTCTGCTGTTACATTACAGTTAATTTTAGGCAGAGTTCATTCACTAACTGTACTCAAATAGAGCGGGTTGATTAGGAAAATTTCTAATGGACAGGGGAATTCTTCTGCATCATTTTCCTTTCTCACTGTCAATCTATGTTGTTATGAGACATGTCTTCGAGAAGTTTTGCTGTATTTATGCCTACAGTGTTTTTTCCTCTCCATTGGGAAAAAAAAACCCATCCGTACTGAGAACTTGCCAGGACAGCAAGAATAGACTCCTGCATAGGTACACAGAGCATTTTTTTGAAACTTGCTGAATGGAAAACAGTAGTAAAAAGTATTTTATTATTTTAGAAGTATAGAATAACTCAAAATTTTGTCTATAGTAGGCATAGAGTATGCCTCACAAAAATGAACCCATCACTTCTGGTTTGATCAGACTTCCTTATCTATAACACATTTTATCCTCTCTTGTACCTTACATTAGACTTTGGAATATATGAAGTTCACCAGCATGTGAAATGTTCTTCATAGTACCCATTGAGCTATTTAAGTTATACTATTCGACTTTCAGCTAAAATACAAGAAGCAGACATGTTACGAAGGATTTTGGCAATTCTCTATGCAGTCCACCACTTACCACTGTCTGCAGGATGTCTGTTGGTTTTTCACTGCCAAAATCTCATTAAAATAAAGGAGGACGGTGTGATCAAAACTTCACTGATTTAAAACTGACTGTATTTCTGTCCTGCAGTTTAGGGCTTGACTCTATGCTTCATGGGTAAGTCATTAAAACAAATAGCAATTATCTTCTCTGCCCTCTTTTGTAAGTCAACTTTGTTCCACTCAGTATTATTTAATATAATGTTTCCCTACATGATTTTTATTGCTAAACATGGTCAAATTTCTTAGTATTAATTCCCTCCAAGTAATTTCCTTTCTGCACTTAAAAGACTTTGACACTAACTCCTTTCCAGCTAGATGGCAACAAAGCTGGGTTGGGTCAAAACTGAAGTTTATAGTAACCTGTCTGAAGATCTAGCAAGTCATTGGAGACACATAATTTCCTTTTTAAATATATCTTATGCATAGTTCGGTTTTTCTTATGTTCTTCAACCAAAGTAAACCTTATCGGAAGTGTTTACCTTTTTTTGCATTCCAAAACATCTATAGACAGCAAATATCTCATCTTTTTTCGTTAATCTAGATAAACTAAATTATTTTAGTCCATTTAAAGATACTCCTCATTTAGACATCCAGTCTTCTGGATCATCCAGATTCTTTCTCTGTACCTATAGTAACGTAGAGGTATTTGTCTGTAATGCAAGTAGCTATCGGTGTATTAACATAGACACAAAGTGCGTATAAACACTATGTACAGTACTATGATTTTCACTTAAATTATAACATCTCCTTCTGCAGCCAATGGAGAGAAATAATCCAAATATATTCTAAATCACTCAGAGCTGCCTGTCTCTTCACTGTGACAACAGATTGATATTAGAGGAAACACAGTGCTTAATTAGGCACATTCATTAGATTTATGAAGTTAGGAAATTCAGGAGATGGGTACTTACACCTTGAGTATTGAAAACTGACTCTTGCAGGCCGAACCAGGCAAGCATTTCAAAACGTGTGAGGTTGTAGATGGACAAAAAGCATCTTCCTCTTATGCCAGGTGGTATCTTAGATGCAAAAAAATGCCAGAAAATGCATGGTACATCTTTTAAGGTTAACTTTGCTGTCTCCCACCCAGAAAAGGTTGCTACATGTGACATTGTAAATTTGTTGTCATTCTGAACAGTAAGGCAGGATAAGAAATTTCTCAAAATGGAGAAAAATCATCATTGTTGAATAATGCAAAATCTAACAAAACATATTTCTATGCTGGAATAATATATTTATTTTCTCTGCAGGGTTTCAACTTTCCACTGAAAGTGTCGCTACATCAGGCATAGTGCTAGAAGTAATGATTCCCAGGATAACACCATTGCTTTTTATTTATTCTGTAAAATACAACAAGGTTTCTATGCTGTTTTCTTCTTAGACCCCATTCTAATACAAATTATTATATTCTAATTAACTCTATTTTCCATGCAATGTGTAAAGTAAGAGAAAGTGTGGTGTTTCAGTATTATGTTTGAGAGTAGAATAAAGACTGCCAGATTTGTAACCAAATAAATTCTGATATACTATAGTTTATAATAGTGTAAGTCAACTTAAAATAAGTTATTTTGGAAACCTTCAAAGCAGTTCCAGCCCTAAATCATTAGATTTACTGTCATGAAGTACATTTCATTTATCATAGTTCGTAAAACAAGAAGATAGCAGACCTGAGCTAGCTCAGCATCATTCTGATGAAAATCACTAATGGGTTGACTCCAGCTCAGAAAGAGGTTGACTCCTAGAAGACAAATGAGTCTCCAGAAAGAAAAAATGAGCATCAGTGACGCTTCTTAAACCAATATGATTGTCTGACCTATGGAACACAACAGAATTTCTTCAAGAAAATTTGCTGTCCACTGCCTCCTCCCAGTGTAGAAAGCTTCAGAGAATAATAACAAAATGTATTTTAAGTCAAAATTCTTAACTCTTCCAGTGGAATTCATTGGCAGAAACACAAAAATCAGATAACTGAAATGTCTTTAAAACTGTGGAAGTAAAGCTGTCATTGAACCTCAAGGTTGTCTGAAGTTGCTGATGATAGCCATTCTACAAGAACTTTAATCTGATGTTTCCAAGTATCTACTGCTAAGCCTGTTCTGAGTATCCAGGGGAAAAAAAAAAAAAAGTACAACTTCGTGTTCAGTAAAAGCGGCAACACATATTATTTAATATACATTTGGCATCATAAAAATTTTAGGCCATCTGAAGCAGTTACCACCCAAGCTGCATACACACACACACACACACACACACACATACTAAGTGATCATTGCTCTTGTGGCAGGGACAAATAAGCTGAAGATGAAAATGCAGTCTCACAGCAGCTGATGTAAACTTGCATCAGGTTTTGTCCTTGCTACAGGTTTTCCTACTTCCCAGGGAGAAAAGGAACTGTCATACTTTGAAGTGACCAGTTCTGATGCCCCAGTTCTGCCTGTTGTCAACAAATGTTAAACACCCAAAGTCTCACACCTTTTGGGGTACAAGGAATTACAACGATTTTAATCAGGAGAAGTAGGCACAATAGATACGTACCTACGCACATGATATGGACAGATTGACCTCGATTTGCTTTCCCAAGGTTATGTACAAAATCTATGCAAAATCTGGGACAGAACAAAGGGTTCATTTTAAAACAGTGGCAAAGATCAATCATCTTTAATAGGATTATTATTAGTATTTAATAATATGTCTCCTTCAGTTTAGTCCTGGGCCTTGGTTTGAGATTGTATATGACATAATATATAAAATCATTATGCAAAAAGAAAAAAGCAGTATACCCAGATGAAAGATGAAATTGCCAGTCTGGAAGTCCTCCCAAAGCCAATGTGGAAATGCCAAGGTTATCAAAACCTGCTTATGGGATATTAAGAAATCTTTCATCTTATATTTCCATTCTAGCACTAGTGAGTGTCTTCTAAGTATCTAGGGAAACCATAAATACATGCAGTACAATTTCATACACTGTAAGAGTGACAAAGAGTACCTACTGCATTAAATTAACTGGGAAAGCATGTTTTTGTACATTTTCTAGATGTTACCAAGTACAATCTTGAATGTCAGTATCTTAGAAATCATTAATTACACCTTATGCTAAATTATCATCTAATGCCAAGAATAAGTTAGATTAGACTGTATGAATTATTCATCATCTCTAATTCAATGTGAAAGTGTTCTAGTTGAGTGTTAAGCACTTTTGACTAGTATCACAGAAGGTGAACACTTTTCTGACAATAGAATACCAGAAACTCTGACCTGACATTTTGTAAAATACAGATCACAAAGAGTCAAGAAGGTATACTTCAGGAGAAGAAACAAATTCACAGCTACAGATGTAGACTTTTTTAATAGGGTCATATAAATATTTTCATAACATAATTCAGGTCAAATCCATTCATAAGGAGTAAGACTCTCAAAAATAAAATTAGAAATCTCTTAATACATAACATCTCTCCACTCTTCTAAAAATTTTTTTTCAATTGTCTTCAGAATTAATGTACATAGCCTATTTTGTATGTGCCCTTTAGAAGACTAATCTCACTTCTATGAATATTCCTAGAACAATTGTTGCTACTGTACTGGTTTGCTATTATCTTGCCTGGACTTTGCTGAGGATGCATATGCTGGGGGAGAAAAATGGTAAAGTGGCCTACTGTTCTTTACATTTGCTCATTTTAATAGTATATACATTTCTCAAAGTAAAATATTTAACGTCACTTAATGAAGGTTCTAAGTGGATAAAATAGTATTGTCACATGACTACTCTATAAACTTCCACATTTCATAATGCACACTTTGAGGGTCCTTTGCTGTTTCAAACAGATTCAGGTCTCACAGATCTCACTTTCCAGACTGATAATGTAAGAGCAAGTGTTGACATAGGAGAAAAAGTAAAAAACCTCAGAACTTGAAAAAAAGAGAGAAGGTAAGTCACCATGTTAAAATCCAACTACTTAGTGAGAAATGGAATTAAAAAGCCCATCGTGATCTGATGAATCCAAAGGCTTGAAATTTCCAAACTAAAGTTATATGTCTTGCTTTCTTAAATATATTTTATTATAGTTTATCTTTATTTAGCTTATATTTGAAATGAATATTAATGTTTAGCAAATTAATGTATACTATTATTGTATATGAGAAACATTAGATGTCCTTAATTCACCATAGTAAATACTTGTCGTGGTTTAACTCTAGCCAGCAAAATACCATAAAGCTGCTCTCACAGGTGTCCCCCCTCCTTCTCCAGTGGAGGGGAAGAATCAGAGGAAAAACACAAGTAAGCTCGTAAAATTGAGATAAGAACTATTTACTAATTGAATATAAATGAATATTATATATACAAATAAAAGAATATATGCAACCACTACTAATAATAAGCAATTAAAATAATAAAAAATACAACATATGTTACAATATGATACAATTGCTCACCATCTGACGACTGATGCACAACCAGGTTCCAAGAGGTGAGAGCCGGAACCCGAGAGCTGGAGCCCAAGAGCAACAGTGTCCAAGCGAACCCTATCAGAGACAGCATGACTGGGAAAACTAACAGACCCACCAATTCACTCACAAAGGAACAACCCAGTGCAGGAGTTAGCAAAGCAACTAACAAAGAAGTTAGAGTGTTAGAAAGTGCAAAAGAGTAAGAAAGTGTAAAAAAGTGAAATGGCCTCCAAGCCCACTCCCCGCTTATGTACCGAGCATGACGAACTATGGAATGAAATACCCCTTTGGTCAGTTTGAGTCAGCTGTCTGAACTGTGTGTCCCCACACTGCTTGTAGTGACAGAGCTGGGAATGCCGGTGCAGTATCAGAAGGTGAGAAAGGCCTTGAATTTGGTGCAGGCATTCCACAGCACCAGCTAAAAAGACAGCTTATCAGTACTTTTCTCAGCATAAATCCAGAAACGTAGCTTCATACCAGCCCCTGTGAAGAAAGTTAACTCTTTCCTCACTAAAACCAGCACAATACTGTTCCACAGAAGCTGCTTTACATACTGTTCATAAAGCTTGTCTCCAGCTGACCTTCAAGTCAAGTTGGGAGGAAAAACTATAGTGAAATGGAAGCATACAACGAAAAACATGTGAAGTATGGCAAGAATCTTTCAACCAGGAGAAAGTAATAATGTCCCCTAAGGTTTGTGTTCTTTCTGTGTCATGCTAGGCATTATTCAAGTTCTGAGGTTTTCAACTTTTTACTTACTGGTTAGTTAATAGTTCTCTTTTAATTCACTAGTAGTTTATTAAAAAGTTGATTATAAGTGTGTGTGATAGAGTTCTTGCTTTGCATCTCCAGCACATGATCACTGCTTATACCAAGTAATGAAACTTTGTTGTGAACCTTAAATTTAAAATTATATCTTCACACAAGTTAGGAGCAGGCAGGAAATAAAGACGTCCCCTGAATAATCACTTTCCATAAAGTATCAACAATCGTCTATTCCCAACATCCATTTTTATGGTAGAAAAATCAGGAGGTACAAGGGAGGTATATGCAAAGATTTATTTCTTTTTCTCTCTCTTTCCACACCCACAACCTCACAGCCCCCCCCCAAACCCCCCTTAAAGCATTGACAAAAAAATCTGTGTTGCCTTTAGCTTTCTTATGGATGCAAGTACCTATACTGGTAAGTAAAAGAGAGTCAGGGAGTGAACTTGAGCATTAGATGCTTGGTCATACTTGCTGCTTAATTCAGCTCCCTCTCAATCTCTGTTTTAGACTACTCTGACCTAGTTCTTGGAAGAAAAATATGTTATAGAAGAAAACAGGTCTGACCAGTGTAGGTAGAAGATAGTAGTATGGAACGGTCAAGACAGTTGCACCTGAGTCAAAGACCCAGGATTAATGTCTGGCCCATTTTTATTTAGTGGGACAGATATAATCACCCTCTCTACCTAGATTTCTAAGTGCAGTAACAGCACTTTGAAAGCTAGATGATTTTACTCACCTATTTATCTTACAGAGACAAGAACCTGCAGAAGGCAATATGTTACTTACTGAGGAATCTTAAAAGATATCTATCTCTAGTGCCTAAAAAGAGATGGGGCAGTCATATCAATTTACACATTTATACTCAAAATTTAGCAGTAATATTACAACTTCAAAGAAACTCAGGGAGAAGAAAGGAGTCAAACTGGCTAGCTCTTAAAAATAAAAAATAAATTTTAAAAAAATTGAAAATTATAATATACAAGATTCATTTGCTTCTATGAGAAGGTCAGCATAACCCGGCAATGTGCTCTTGCAGCCCAGAAAGCCAGCTGTATCCTTGGCTTCATTAAAAGAAGCATGACCATAAGATCAAGGGAGGTGATTTTCCCCCTCTACCCTGTTCTCGTGAGACCCCAGCTGGAGTACTGCCTCCAGCTCTGGGGTTCCCAACATAAGAAGGATGTGGACCTTTTGGAGTGAGTCCAGAAGGCCATGAAGATGATCAGAGTGTTGGAACACCTCTCCTATGGGACAGGCTGAGAGAATTTGGCTTGTTAAGCCTGGAAAAGAGAAGGCTCTGGGGAAACCTTATAACAGCCTTCCAGTCCCTGAAGGGGGACTTTCCCTACAGGAAAGCTGGGGGAGACTTTTTACAAGGGCCTGTAGTGACAGGACAAGGGGTAATGGGTTTAAATTGAAAGCAGGGAGATTTAAATTGGACGTCAGGAAGAAGTTCTTCATGGAGAGGGTGGTGAGGCACTGGATCAGGTCATTCAGTGAAGCTGTGGATGCCCCATCCCTGGAAGTGTTCAAGGCCAGACTGGATGAGGCTTTGAGCAACCTGGTCTAGTGGGAGATGTCCCTGTCCATGGCAGGGGATTTGGAAATGTATGATCTTTAATGTCGCTTCTAACGAAAACTGTTGCATGATGTGATTCTATGATCATATTTTTTTCTATTTTCTGTTTAATGGAATTGTAGTTTGTAAAACTTTCCTAAAATATTTTTGCTGAATAAAGAAACAAACACGTAAAATGAGGGTCTGTCATTCAGATGATAACCAGGCACTGTGTGATGTATACTGGGAAGTTACTGAATCTGGTTTAGGAGATTGTCTGAGACCAGGGTTATGCAGCATAGATTATTAGAATATCTGCTATGGTTTATAGCTATATGGATAAATATTTAACTACAGTTAAATTCTGGTACACTCTGAAACTTGAAGACCGTGGAAGTAAAAGTTCTATGTTAAAAGGAAAGTGCCAGAAGATACATGAATGAGTAAATATATAGTTATTTTTTGCTTTCAAATGTCGAGTTTAAAACAGCAGGCATATTGAATTTAAAACATTAGGTATTTCAAGTATATCCTGAAAATAGTAACATGTATACACTGATCTTTATGTGATCATAGAGGAGTTCTTGTTGCCCACTTACTGTTGTGTAAAAGACGTTCAGAATGGTAGAGAGGATCTTCTTATACAATATTAAAAAAATATAAAACATTACCTGTATTATCACAATGTTTACTTTCTTTCTGGAAGACAGTTTAATGATTGGTGTGCACAGAAGTCTGATGCAGCTGTTCACATGTAAGGATCCGATATTATCTGAAATTCTCTGGAAAAGACAAGGCAGCTGCTTAAATTTGCACCTACCACCAGGAGACGACCATGGAGGGCCAGGCAGGTCATCACTGGGAACTCAACTTTTACCATCACCTCTATGTGGGCACCTGAATTGAACCCAAGGTTATGCCATTAAATAACAATAGAATAATGTAAATCTTATCATCTTGGCATGGGAGGGGGACAGTTTCTTTTCCTGATTATAGATGTGTCATTCAATTTTAGGTATTGAGAATTCTCCCATCTAGATTCCATCTCTTCCATCTTCCATCTTCCTTCTGTCTCCTATAGCTCCTAACTCAGATCTGTAATAGATATCTACATAGCTTTCTCAGAAGCCCTAAGTCAGTAGGCACCTATGCTCACACAACTGAATACAACCCCTAATAACCTGTATCAGTATGATTTGATGCCAAATCATCTCTGATGTGTCTTACTTCCACCAACTCTTTTTTTCAGGTGGTCAATTACTTATCTGTGCCTATGAGCTTCCTTTTCTGAATGGAGATATCTCTCCAAGAAGAATTGGAGATGATACATAAGTATCCCTAACACTACAAAGGTTTTAAATCTCACTGATTCAAGAATAAAAATATTTGTATCATAGACAACAAAAATTAGAAAAGTGAAAAAAAGAAGCACAAAATTTATCCAGAGAGCTTTTCTATTTAATTATCCAAATGATTTTTTATAATTATGCTGATAAGAAAAAGACACAGAAATGTGTGTTTCCCATATCTGATAGTGCTTGTTATTCTATTCTTGAGGCTGCCCCAGCAACCAGTGACCTGTGGGAGAACCTGTGCTGACAAGCTCCACAGGTATCCAAGCTTAATGTAACTCTGGAGTGCTTTTAATAGATAAGCATGCTCTATCTGCTCTGGCAAAGAAAAATAGGGCAGACAATCAGACAACCATCTTCCCTAACCTGAGTGGAATACTTAACATAAGTCAAGGGTAAAGAAAACAATCTTCCCAGAACAATGCCTTGAAATGCCATTGAAAGAAGACTGTTTGTACAGATATGTGTGTATATGTGTATGTATGCATACATTTATAGCAATAGGAATACAAAAATTAGATTTTACTACTTTGTTTGCTTAAATATGTTACTTGACAAAGCATAAACCCTTTCTACATAATAGTGTAGATATTGTATCTAATAAAATGGCTAGAAAATTTCATATGAAACCAGAAAAACGTAATGACATAAAAGTGTTGAACCATGAGAAAATGAAGTTTCTCTTAGTCATTCTAGTTGTATAAAAATGAAAATTCTAATGCTACTGGATAAGACAGCACACAAAAAAACTCATAAGACTTTACTTTTGTATCACATTTTCCCTTTTATTGAGTTTTATTCCCTTTTTATTGCCAATAACAGTCTATAGTAAGATGATTCTGGTGTAATGCTGTGTATTGCAAATTGACTGCTACTGTATTACTTTTCTATTTCTGTTGATTTATACAGACACATCTGAGAATAGACTACAACAGATTTTTTCTTAATTTGTTAGATTTTTATTCATTATTTTTATAAGATTTAAGACATAAATTATAAAAATTACCTGTTTAACTTTAAAATTTGCTATGAAAGTTTCAAAGCTTCTATAAGGAATAAAGTCTACTAGCATGAATTTAAAAGACCAGAAGATAGTTTATTAGTTTATTGGCCACAGAAGCTTTTATCACTTTTCAAGTACAAGACATCCTGCAAATTAGAAAAAGTATCTCCTTGGACCAATGGAGTTGGAGTACAAATAAGCTGATAAAAAGATAGAGGGAGATGAGAAGTTATTTGGGTGTTCCCATTCTTTCTGAACTGTCATCTCACATGACATAACCTATATCTTAGTAACTGCTGTCTTAGTTTGAATGTAAGATGAATAATTCTGTGAAAGTGGATACTGGCACGCAGTCAAGTTTTTGAGTGTTGCTGTAGAAAATTTTATATGGAGACAAAAAAGAAATTATTGGCAGAAAAATAAGGCCTCCAGGAAAGAAGAATTAAACCAGCGTCCTACTGAAATAGACTTTATGATATAGAGGAAGACTGACCAAACATTCAGCATTCCTGATCCCAAATGTCTAAAACCCATAAGATTTGATAGCTAGCAAAAGGTTCTAAGTCTTCCTTCTGAGTTGTGGCTAACTTAGGTCTTCGGAGATGTAAAGATTAGACACTAGACACACTTCTTTTCTTCGATGAATTCTGAAATATTTACATAATTATATTTATGTAAAACAGTAGCTATTAAGAGACTTAGGACAGCATGCAAGCTGACAATGCAAGTTTGTTCAAAACAATGAACAAAAGAAAAATTATATGTATGAGTTGCTAGGGTCCCTTTGCCACTGTTATGAAAATCAAGTGCTATAGAATAGTGCTCCTTAAACTCATGCTTATTTACTACCACTTAGGAAGCAATCATAGTAAAACAATGGTGTGTGCTATCACAACCAGAAATACAAGAAAAAGAGGTGTGAATAAGACTTTGTTGAAAAGAATAATCAGTTAAAAAATTTAAACATTACATTTCTCTCTGACTTTTGCTTTTATGATCCACCCAATACTTTATACTCCTTTTTACTGCTAAGTTCAGTGAAACATTCTGAGATGATAAAACAAGGATAGCTTAAATATTGATAAATAAAAGAAAGTCTGAAGCCCATAGCTGTGAAAAGCAGATGATGTGTTTAATGTGATGCTCTTTAGTTGTCTCATCAAAGTGGTGATGATATTCACACCCTGCTGAAATCAGATAGAGCTTTGCCATTCTTTTCTGTCATGCCAGCTTACAGATTCAACACCCTTATAGATTCGACACCCGTGGTATTTCAGACAGGGTGTGTTGGCTCAAATTTTGCCTTTCGGCTCTGTCCCATCTCCTAAAGACTGCTATCATCACACAGGAGGTGAGGCTGGTCTTGAACTACTAAAGTTTCCAGTCTAATGTATAACATACAGCAATCATAAATTCAGATTATTCCTGCATACATTTAGGTTTTTGAAAGATATGGACTTAAGAGCTTTATCTATTTCTAAAGACATTCTAGCACAGTACAAGTTCCATTTCATATAAGATGGAAAGCATGGGATGGATAGTATAGCTTGCTGCAAAATTAAGATGCAGTATAAACCAGGAATAAAAATTACAAAAAATAAAACATTAAAATATTTTTTTTTTTTAAAACACACAGAATACCTTTTCTGTTTTTCTTCAGCAGCATGGCTTCATCTTCCTTTTTCAGCAGCAAAACGTAAAGACAAAAAAGAAAATGAGGAGAGTAGGAATCAACAATGAAGACCAAAAAAAAAAAAAAAAAAAAAAAAAGAGGTGAAAATATTAAAAATAAATAACTTAGTAAAGAAATAATTCAAACTTTGAAGAAATTAAATATTAAAAAGGAAAAAGAAAAACACGGTCCATAAGCAAACTCTTTTATTTGTCTTAAGCTATAACTCTGAGGTACATCTAGACACAGCTATCACTCTGTTGTCCAACAATATGTGCTGGTATGCAACTTGTTATACACTAAAACCCATCAGTAAAAATATTCTTGTGGTGGTTTTCTTTCAGTGACACATATTTCAAGCATAGAGATCCTGAAATGTAATCATTGTTCTTCAGTGAGACTTTCAAGGAGTCTTCATGACTCTTATTCACATGTCACCGGAAGCAAGGTCTGGCAGCAAATCCCATGCTGGTACTGTGATGTTTTCCCGGAGAGTGGTCACATCACGTTTAAAACAGAATGTATTTATTCTGGGTAAATATCCTGTGAAGTTTCTGTTGGTAAAAATGCTGAAACATTTCAAGAGCTCATTTGTTTATGGGCACAAAGTCAGCAGGAATTATGAAAGTTTATATGGTTTGCTGTAAGGGGAGGGAATGGTGCCACCAATTTGTTCCAAGAGAGGTTTATTCAGCCAGATTATTTCCACTCCATGTTTTACCAGGCCCTCTGTCTCCCCTCCTGGAGTGTTAGTTTTAAGCTGTCCCTTGTTACCTATTTTTTCCTGTAACAGTTTAATCTTAGGTCATCCAGAGGTTGAACTAATGTGTATATTCCTGAGATAAGGTTATATGCCATATGGATGACACAATATGCTAATTCGTGATTATGGAAAAGCATGGTATACTTTCTTCCTCTTATTCTTTCTTTCAGCTTAATGAGGGTGAGTAAGCTACACTGATAAGAGTTACATTTTAGGCTTCTCCTTGGGGAAAGAAGTGGGAAAGTGAGATTTTATACATGAACAAATGTATTAATCTAAAGTCAATTAAGCAAATTTTTTCTCTGACTTATGTGGCAGGGAAATATTAATGTCTAATGTTGATGTCAGTGTTTTTATAACGTGATCTTAATATTTAAGGTTCTCAGTGTAAAAAATGTGTGTAGTTATTAACAAACTCCATAATGTATGGAAAAAAAAATTATGGTATGATTTTGTTGGATGATTCTGTAAACTATATGTAAACAAAGAGCAGATACCATTTAATTTCCATATGAGTTGAAACCTATTGATGTAGAACTGTGAGGCAGAACAGGTCCTGGATTTAGTTCCTCTTTTGGAGTGTCTTTTCCTAATAGTAAGGCAACTTTATTCTGACAAGACATAAAAAAGAAGCTGTCTGTCACTACCAATTTATCTTTCAACTAAATTGTATAACACCTTCTTTTTTAAAGTTTTTTTCTCTGCTGGGCCATACTTGAACAGATATTGTCATTCATCTTACTGACGTTATTGTCCTTTTTGATAAAATGCAATGCATCCTACTCTGCACAGTGAAACCAACATAAAGCACATTTTACCACCATTGCATCTTGACATTTGAAGTTACACATTCCAAGTCACATTGTGTAAACCCTTTATTTCAGAAATGGATTTTTTTTTCCATCAATGGAACTGTCCAGAAACTGATTAGATCACATTCATTGCTCAGTTAGTTAATTCTTTACCGTAATAGCAACTTTTACTTCCTTGTAAATAAACTCCTTGCATCAAGTCACTCATTTGAAATAAATGAATGGTTGACCTCTAATAGTGTGGAATTAAAATCTATTAACACAAAGATATCACTTATGCCTGAGGAAGTCCTTGAACTGTAGATTGTTTAAAATTGCGAAAATTGCCTGCAAAGTATCACACTTTCCATACTTTTCACCAAAGAACATCTCAAGCCATTATTAGATGAAAGGTCCCATGCCACATGAACCTTTCTGACCTACTTCACTTATGTTGTTTTCTGAGTGATTCGTTCTATTTTCAAACGTCTGTTCCTTGATTATTTAATTAATAATGTAGTATCTTCATGGCGGGGGATGGGGGTGAGTGTTGGGGGGGGGGATGTGTGAGGGGAGGTGGGTGTGGGAGAATAGCTAGAGACAGTCCAGGAAAAGTAAGTTCAAATTTTTTATGGTATGATCAAAGACTAAGAAATAAGAACTTAAACTACACATATCAAAATGTACACTAAACAATGAAGGTGTCAACACAGTTGACCACACACATGAATCTGGTGCTATTTGGCTTTTCTTAAGGCATCTAGAACCCCGCAAAGGGCTGGCAATTATGATATAGGAGGCTTGTGTCTTTCTGAAGTTGCAGCCCTAGTTCAGGGAGGGTAGCTCAAACATCAGTTGGAATATTTAGTTAGCTGAGCCTGTAGTATTTTAATGTTGGTACGGCACCTCCTTTTGCTCATGACAATGAACTTGGAGCTTTGCTTTACAATCTGCCACTAAGTAGTTTCCACCTGAGCCAGGCCTTGTAATTTTAAATGTTTTTCTTTTTTTTTTTTTTTTTAGCTTGATTAGTTTCCTATTATTCTTTCCTAGAAACTTCACCTCAGTTGTGTCCTTCTATTATCATGTCCACAGGTTATTTCAACAGGACTTCTGCATGTTGCTATTTATTCTCAATGACAAGTGCAGTATCCTCCAGTCCTGAAAACAGATTCATTTTCATCTGCAGACATTTCAAAGGACCATCTTTACTGGAGTTGTGTGTTTGTGTTAGAGGAGACCACACCCTCATGGAATCAAAAATCAATTTTAAATTACTATGTTTGTATCTGTTAAAAGAGAGCTCTGACATTATTATGCTTCTGAAGCTAAGCAGAGCTTTAGAGACTTCTGATAGCCTCAGATATTTCTATGCTGAATAAGACTACTGCAATGCATGTATCTTTACAGAGATGAACTTCAGCACATTGTGTAAATGTTTTGTATAGCTAACTTTATTCCTCTGAAGAGAAAGTGAAGTCCATTACAAATCTGATATGTAGGATTCTGCATTCCTTTTTACTTTCATGTTAAATTTCCCCATGGTTTCACTTACTATTTTATTGCTTTTAATTGTCTTTTTGCTTAGCTGAAAACACCATGAGCTTTACAACATCTTTTAGTGACAATCATGTTTTCAGTTTTGCTTGAAAAAATGGTGGCATTTATGTTCTATTGAAAGAAAAAGGCCAGAGGATAAAAGAAAGTTTTGTTTGCTTGTTTGTTTTTCTTACATTTGCCAGAGTCCATTCTGGGGTGCCAAATACAGAGCACAGTGGTAGAGACTGCACTAACACTATGTCCTACATTATGAAAACCTTTTATCACACTGAGAAATAAAGGAAAGAGATTGTGTCGCCATTTAACAGACATAAAACAGTCAGACATCTCACTGTGATTGAGGGAATACAGTTTTCAAGGGCAAGTTCTTCCAGATCTGTGTGCCACACTCTCTGCTGGAACACCTTGAGCACTGGGAAGGAGAATTCAGCCTGCAGAGAAACCTGACACCCTTTTGTGACTCTCCTGTGGACTAAGGAAAAATACTGATGATTTCCTTTTCCCTTTACCTCCTTTCATAGAATCTTCTTTTCTTTTTCCACAAACAAGCAATAATATATTGTGCTAAGACACTACAATTTGAAATATCAGCCTCACAACCAACCAGAGTGGGAGGATATAACCATGTTTATTCATCTTCTGTTGCTCATATATGGGTAAGGTCAATGATGAGTCAGACTTGGGCATAGCTCTATTTAAATCCTGTTTTCTACTACTAGTTTACTTAATTCTTGGTGGAAAGATAAGCCAGAATACTTTTCAGGGTTTATCAGAAGCGTTACATGAAGTTAACCTCCAAGGTTATTCTCCATAAAACTTTGATTAGCACATTTTAATAGTTCACAGTCAGCTAGAGTGACAGGCACAGAGAAAAGCATCATACCGTTTCTCTATAAATTAATGTTCACTGTAAATTGGTAGCACGGAAAATACTATAAAAGACTAGAGTCTGGAATTCATTAGTTTCTCTTTAAAAGAAGGTACAGTCCTCTTTCTTTGAAAAAGGTTTAGACATAAAGTTTACTGGTATGTGTATTCACAGTCCACCTACTTTTATTGGGCAAGCATAGTGCACCTCCGTACACTTTCAGATGTTAAAGAGGGAACAGCTGTATACATTTAAATCTTGCTCAAAAATTCTGCTTTTCTTTTCATGGATTATTTGCTAGACATTCTACTTTCCAGCTATCTATTCTGAGAGGAAGGGATATCTTTTCAAATCTTTTACAGATCTTTGCTAGACAATTTGACAAGTCAGATACATGGCATCTACTCTGTATTTGATTCAAAGTCATGTTAAAATAGCAGCAAGTTCATCGTCTGAGTTTTAGTGCCTTTTTGACAGAGAATGTCCAATCTTTTTTTTTTTTTTTTTTTTCCATGAAGAATACCCTATCCTTTTCCTTGCTAGGCTTGGATAAATAATTATCTGGTCATTCAGGAACATCATGAACCACTGGAATATGTAGCACTTTGTGGGAACATTGACTAGTTTTCCACAAAATTATCCCTTTCTTTTTTCAGGAATTGCAAGTTTTGTTGTGAATGTAACATTCGATTTCATCTAGAAATTATTATTTTTAGAGCTTTGCAAGCAACCCAGCTGTAAAATTTCTCTTGAGACAAAGTTTGGCTTCCAAAGACTGTATCAGCACAGGGGTTTGTATTCAAATTAAAACACAGCAGTAGCTTTAGTTTCTAATAACTAATGACAAACTAAAAACTAAATAGAGAGCAATAGGAACATACAGGAACTGTTAACCTAATGGCATACAATAACCATGGATTAGGTTCTCACAAACTTTGAGAATTAAAACAAACCTTATTAAAGAATCCTTTTTATATTAGAGACATTGTGTCACATGAAAGTTAGGGATTTATTTTAATGAAAGGCGTGATTGTCATGATTATGGAATCTGGAGCATTAAGGAGATAGCAAATATGAGCCTCCTGATATCTGGACACAGTATTGCTATCTCTAAAAGAGGGGTTGTATGCAATTATGTTCCTCATCCTACCTTTAGGTGTACCAACTTTCTCATTTCAGAATTTAAGTACTTATGAAGGATGAGGTGTAAAAAGAGTTCATACACCTCCCTGGGCTTAATTTTTGTCATGAATCTGTAATGTTGCCCAAACAGATGCAACATTATAGAAGAACAAGGATAAAATTTTAACTACATAAAATATTTCTTTCTTCCAAAAACTGGCTTTTTGTGTTGAAGCTATCATGAGTTTCTCAATATTTAAGTAATAAGCCTCCTTTTTTTTTTCTGTGATATGGTATGACATGAACATTACTTTGCATCATTTGTATACTCTATAGAGCATTTGTGTTTTGCTACTGCTATACCAACACAGAAGATTCAGTTACAGAAATATTGCATGTATAACTGAACTAAGAGTACATTAAATATAGAATATCTGACTCAGTTTTATATTGTAACATTTAAAAAAACCCTAAAAATAAAAATAAAACCTTTTGCTATTACCCGAGTATTATCAATGATGTATAAACAAAGAATTTGGTGCGTAAAAATGGTTCATAACACGAACAGTGTTTATGATACTACATAAACTAGAAATATAAACATAAATGCAAGATGGTAAAAAAAAGCAAGGATGTGAAAGTACATTACTTCTGATTTGAAAACCAAGTAATTCTTGTTTGATAGGAAGGAACATCAGCCATGCTTACACTGCATAACTGAGTGCAGTACAACAGCACCTGAGCTAACACAGATCTGACTGAAGTTCTTAGGCTCAGTGTTATACCAGGTAGACCTAGCAGCATGAAGCTTAAATGGGTGCTGGCGATACCAGCCTATTGCTGCACCCTGGAAAACACACTGAATTCATTATTACCTAAGCACTACAACAGGTTACTGCCATATCAATGAGTGTGTTGCATATTTGGATGAAAGGTGGCTCACATAGCAACAGCTTGAGTTTTACATAGCCAGTTTTATACTCCAGTCCAGGGTGTCTTTCTCTGCTTTTCGTCAGTAAGATTATAAACAGACTGGTACAAACTAAAACATCATGTGAAAGCTTTTCACCAAGCCTCAGTGCAAAACTACTGTGAGGTCAAAGGACCTTGTCCTTAAGGAGCTGTTTGTCCTGAAAGTGCATAAATCCTAAGTTGCAGCAGATGTTTTCAGCTACCAAAGTAGATATAGTCCAAAAGAAGGGATTTTTTTTTTTAGGTACTTTCCTAGCAATTGCCATCTGTGAAATAGGCAAATAATATAATTTAGTCTCCAAATTTTGCTTAGCCAAGAAACATGTGAGTTTCTACCACAGCTCTGTTGCAGAACTACTCCAAAGTATAGCATTTATCTAATAGAAGCATGAATTCGCTATCTGGAGTTTCATTTGGTTTTGTTTCACTTTCTATATTCATGCATTTACTTCAACAGACACATGGAAAAATAAAAACCTTAAAATGGAAAATTAGGAAAATGGAACATCATTAATATTGAAGTAAAACAGTGTTTGTATAATAAACATAACAAAATTGAGTCAGTGCAACAGAGGAATTAACTGGTAGATTTAAAACAGAAGCAAAAGTAAGGCTTCCTGCTCTGGTTTCTTCCTGTAATAAATAGTGTTAAAGCAATTTAGAATTAAGATTTTTTTTTTTCCAGTTTAAAAATCAGAAAGGAAGGAAGAGCCATCCATTGTTCTTACAAAACAAGAGTGTTTTCTTCCCGTTCCTGGGCTGTAGTGTTGCTGTGTGTACCACCTCTCTGCTGATATTGTGAAAGGAGTCACTCTTTCTGAAAAAAAAAACCAACTAGCTTTTCATTATAAGAACCATCACTGAAAATACAAGCAGTTTCACACTATGTTTGCAGCCTGCTTTCTGTTGTCTTTACTCAAAAATCATTCCTCCCATAATCTGGAAGGTTTCTGTGGTGCAGGTTGTTATTGAATACTTTCTGCAAACCCTGTCATCCTTCAAAAGAAGGAATAAGAGGTAATTACATCCAATCTCTACAACTAGTTCTGATATCTTTCACAAGATATCAGATATTTTCATATCTTTTGGTATTTTCCTTTGTGGTCATAAAGAGGGCTAGTGAAGCCCTCTAATGGAAGCTCTGCTTCCATAGCATATGGCCAGCAGTGTGAGGCTACAAAACACTGAGTCTCAGCAGTGGCATGGATGCGGAAAGACATCTTAATGCTCTACAGCTGCACTCAGAAGTGCTAGATATGCTTTCAGAACAGAGTACTGGGGTATGAAGGCAACTTAAAATCAATTGTGCCCTGAAATGAAAAAAAAATAAAAGATGAAGAATAGGGTCACAGAATCATTTAGGCTGAAAAAGACCTTTAAGAGTCCAACCATTAACCTAACACTGCCAAGTCCACCACTAAACCACGTCTTTAGGCATAACATTTACATGTGTTTTAAATGCCTCCAGGGATGGTGAGTCAACCACTTCCCTGGGCAGCCTGTTCCAGCGTTTCACAAGTTCTTCAGTGAAGAATTTTTTCCTAAAATCCAATCTAAACCTCCCCTGGTGCAACTTCAGGCCATTTCCTCTTGACCTGTCACTTGTCACTTAGGAGAAGAGACCAACCCCCACACCTCCCTGCAACCTCCTTTCAGGTAGATGTAGACAGCTATAAGGTCTCCCCTGAGTCCCCTTTTCTCCAAGATAAACCCCAGCTCCCTCAGCCGCTCCTCACAGCACTTGTGCTCCAGACCCTTCCCCAGCTCCGTTGTCCTCTGGACACACTCCAGCACCTCAGTGTCTTTCTTGTAGTGATGGGCCCAGGACTGAACACAGCATTCGAGGTGCAGCATCGTCAGTGCCAAGTACAGGCGGACAATTACTTCCCTAGTCCTGCTGGCTACACTGTTCCTGATGCAGGCCAGGATGCTATTGACATTGTTGGCCACCTGGGCACACTTACTGAGTTGGCTGTCAACCAACACACCCAGGTCCTTTTCTTCTGGGTAGCTTTCCATCCACTTTTCCCCCAACCAGCATGTGTTGCATGGGATTGTTGTGATGCAAGTGCAGGACTCGGCACTTGGCTTTGTTGGACTGCATATTGTTGAATTTGGCCCATCACTCCAGCCTGTCCATATCCCTTTGTAAAGTCTTCCTGCCCACAAGCAGATCAACATTCCTGCGCAACTTGGTGGGTCTGGACAATCCCCTCATTCAGATCATTGCTAAAGATATTAAACTGAACTGGTCCCAAAACTGGACCCTGGGGAACACTACTTGTGATGGGCTGCCAACTGGATTTCACTCCATTCACCACCACTCTTTGGGCCCAGTCATCTGGCTATTTTTTGAACCAGCAAAGAGTACATCTGTTCAAACCTTGAGCAGCCAGTTTCTCCAGGAGAATGCTGTGGGAAATGGTGTCAAAGGCTTTACTAAAGTCTAGATAGACAATATCAAGAGCCTTTCCCTCTTCCACTATGCAGGTCAACTTGTCATGCAAGGGTTCATCAGGCAGGACCTGCCTTTCATAAACCCATGCTGACTGGGCCTGATCACCTCATTGTCCTGTACATGCCATGTGATGGCACTCAGGATGATCCGCTGCATAACCTTCCCCAGCACCAAGGTAACCCTGACAGGCCTGCAGTTCCTGAGATCCTCCTTCTGGCACTTGTAGCTGAGAATCACATTTGCTAAACCCAAGTCAACTCAGACATCAACCAGGACTGCTGATAAATGATGGAAAGTGGCTTGGTAAGCACTTCCACCAGCTCCCTCAGTATTCTGGTGTGTATCCCATCCCACCCCCTATACTTGTAAGTGTCTAAGTGGTGCCACAGGTCACTAACCATTTTTCCTTTTGTTATGGGTGCTTCACTTTGCTCCCTGTCCCTGTCGTTCTGCTCAGGGGTCTTGGTAACTCAAGAACAATTGGTCTTACTTTTAAAGACTGAGGCACAGAAGGCACCAAACACCTCAGCGTTTTCTTCGTCCTTTGACACTGTGTTTCTCCCTGCATCCACTAAAAGGATATTCTCCTCAGCTCTCCTTTTGTTGTTAATGTATTTATTGAAACATTTTTTATTGCCTTTTACTGCAGAGGCCAGGTTAAGTTCTAGTTGGGCTTTGGCCCTTCTAATTTTCTCCCTGTGTAAACTCACAACATCCTTGTTGTCCTCCTGGGTGGTCTGCCCCTTCTTCCAGAGATCATAAACTCTCATTTTCTTCCGGAGTTCTGTCCAAAGCTTTCTATCCAGCCAGCCAGTCGTCTTCTCTGATAGTTCATCTTTTGGCACATGGTAACAGCCTGATCCTGTGCCTTTCAGATTTCCTTCTTGAAGAATGTTCAGCCTTCCTGGATTCTTTTGCCCTTCAGGACTGCCTCCCAAGGGACTCTGTCTACAAGGCTCCTAAATAGGCCAAAGTCTGCCCTCTTGAAGTACAAGGTAGCAGTTCTGCTGATCCCCCTTCTCACTTCTAGAATCAAAAAATTCTATCATTTCATGATAACTGTGCCCAAGATGGCCTCCAACCTTCACATCCCCTACAAGTCTACAAGAACAGCCTTTTTTTTGTGGGGGTTTGGTTGGGGTTTTTTTGAGCGTTACTTTTACATCTTAATCATCTATTGGATCTCCAGACCCCACTTCCTGGTTTTGATGTTCTTTAGAGGATTAATTACTGTATGTGGATAATTCAGATTCTAAGCTTCAGGCTTTTAACAATGTATTGCTCAAAGTCACTTTTGTCTTGCCTTACTCTGTGGGCAAGAGGGTTTTTTTTTGACTTGTCATGGTTTTCTTTACACAATTATTTCTATGAATTCCGTGAAGAATCCTAGCAACTAGCTTAGATGTACATATCCACCCTCTAGAGAGAGGATGCATCTCCAGTTTGTGGGCATTGAAATGTAGATTCCTGGGAGTGAGCTAACTAAACGCCCTTGTAGTTAATGGTTATCTAATTAATATAAGCACTAGTACCTCGTGAGTTAGTCAGCTCACCAAATTACCTCAGATTTGGGGAAGTCGAAGAACATTTGTGATGCCCAGCTTGATCCAACAGCTCAAGTAACATCCACTATGGAGCTAAACCCCACAACATATATTGGCTCCAAATAATAACCTATGTTCTGGGATAATGTTGTTTTGCCCATGCAATGTCCTGCAGTTATAGCAACTGTTCAAGACAGCTGAACCTTCAGTTTTCAAGACCAAATGCTGGGAAAAAATAGTTAATAGTTATGTGACACTCAAGGTTTTATTCCAATGGGTTTTAACTGGTTTAAAAATGTATATCTTGAATTGTCCAGTTTCAAGGCTACTGTTTTCTAAAATAATACAGCAATCCTACAGACATAGGCATTTCTCTCAAAATTTGCTCATCACATTTGAAGGATGGCAAATTAAGCAAGGGTCATTTAATGTAGATATCTGCTGATGCAACTACTGAACGCCAGAAAAATGTATCACAAGAGTCTATGAAGGTGTGATTTACTTCCTGACAACATAATTCCTGAACACCATTACTAAGTATAGGTAGTCATGCACCTGAGTATTACTACTGAATTTTTCTGTACAAGTACTAGTTGTCTCATAGCCTTAAGTGGTGGACTGTGTTCAGCTTTTGCAGTGAAGAGAAGACTAGGTTTGTGTAGGTACAGTCAGGGCACTTCTCTTCGAAATGAATGGTAACCTTTGCCTGACAACTCATATTGGTTTAGTAACCACTGAACTATTGGAAAAAAACCTCATCTCAATGAGGAGGGGAACAAATTAAGAGGGAGGAGAATATTTTGTTCCCATATAACTAGAAAATCAAGCAAAAAAGAAGAAAGATATATTAGGAAAAACAACAAAACACATTTTTGAATTGTAAGACCAGTGAAGTACCAGAATAGGTATCTGGGGAGGTTGTATAACCTCCACCACTAGGAAGCAGGCTAGGCAAGTGTGTCAGGAATGATTTAAGCATATGGAGCTTACTGTGGGGAGAGGGAATGGAATACATGATTACTGACAATAACTGAGACATGCCTTTTGAGTCTCCATTTTACCATAAAGTTGGTAAACAGCAGTCAAATGGAATATTCAATAGCTGATAGAAGATCACTCACTGATTTTTGCTTCTCTTGCTTCGTGCTATTACACTGCTTGTGCTAACAGTTTTTGCCTTGTTGGAAGTGATTGTGCATTTTTTACAAATAAATCATGTTCTCTGCCTCTTACACTCTTTCTTGAATTGTTCTTCATTTATGGCCAGATGCATCTTAATGCAGAAGCTCTCATTAAGTATCCAAATATCCTTAGTCATATGTAAGGTGCAATCCACCTTCACAATAGGTCTTTGCTGATTTGCTTCTTAATTAGATGCAGACATAAATAAATTCATATTTCTTGTAACTAGTCGACACACTAAAACTTTACAGGACTTCTTCTCAATATGTCAGTGCACAATGCTCTTATGCCTCTAGCTGAAATAGTTTATGAAATTATCCCTCACAGCTGCTTGTTACCAGCCTCACAGCTGAGATGCCATAACTGATCATGTTAATTTCCAGTCCATTTCTGTGCAAAGTGAAATAGATATGTTTAATCTATCACTGAAGCTCTTTTAAACAGATTTACTTGTTTGCATTGAAATGTAGGTGGTTTTTCCAGTGAAACAGCTGTGACTCAAATCGTTATTGTTACATGGAGAGGATTAAAACTAAGAAGGGAGGAGACATTTTTGTAAATAGTACACTTCAAACTGAGATTTAGTCAAAAAAGTAGCAAAAGATTTGCTTTAGGAAAAAAACCCCTTTCATTTCCTATATTGTACTGAAAACACATTTTCTGTTTGATTAAATAATTTTTTCATTGTATTAACCCCAAATTAACCATGATTATTTCTCTGAAGTGCTCCTAACCCCAGCAGTTCTTTAACACAGCTAACATTTGCAAAGTCACAGAATGATTACATCAGGTTTTTTTTTCAGAGCTGTAAAAAAATTGCAAGTAGGCGGCCTGAACAACTAGATACCAATTGCCTTGAAAACATGTAGTAGAACAAATAAATCCTCAGGGAAGAAGCTGATCACTATTGTTCCACGCTTCTCTTATTTTTCCTTTCCTTCAGGCTGGCTTGAATCATGTTTCCTATGCTGAGGTTATATATTCAATTGCTAAACTTCTCCATCTGAGATCAAGGACGTTAAGGGAACTGATTTCCCTGCTTTCTTTCTTCCTGGACTATTTCATATGCTCAGTGACTTTCCTTTGGAAACTGAAATTCAAATGTTTTTGGTGGAAGAGGCAACAAGGGTTGCATATATCCTTCATCATCTTAAAGACTCTCTGTACCTGCATACATTTATATTCACAAACGTGAACACACACAGCATGGTGACAGGGATAGCACCACTGGGCACTGAGCAGGCCTGGCTCTATGTAACATCTAACATAACCTGTATTTTGAAGTACTCTGGAGTCCAGTGTGAGCATCTCTCACGCACCACAGATACCCCTCTCTCTAGTCTTCACCAAACATAACCAACACCATTAAAACAAGCCAGTCCTTACCGGTTACTATCTCTCAGATGAAAAAGCCAAGTAGCTGATACTGAATGCAAACAGGGTAGAGATTATGTCAAGTGCAGAAAATACTTCAGTGTGCTTGCAGCTATAGCTGGATGCTTCATGGCCACAGTTAATTAGATTGGGAGGGCTTCGTCATTGCTTTTATAAAAGTTACAAGAATGCACTACATCCAGTTGCTCAAAGCCTAGAGGTTATATCTGCTATACTCTGCTGTCTCTCACATATATCTGCTCTCAGATATGTGTCTTATCATCTGGGCTAAGACAAAGTAATGTACCTGGTCATGAAACCATCACGCTGTAGGAAATCCCAGCTGCTTCATGATATATGGCTCATCCTCTCACCAAATGAACTGGCAACTGCAAACACACCCAATTCTCTTATCTATCTTTGCTTTCTTAGTATATTGAAATAAGATGGAGGGTAAGCTATATAAGCAGTAACTCCTAGAGTTCTGGAAGGAACATTCCAACTGATGGACTATTTTTTGCGAACATACTGTGATGGATCATGGATAGAACTGGAGTGAGAAAGATGTCTTTGTGGATGCAAACTAGTGGGCTTTAGTCCATATATTAGTGATTCTGACAGCATTTCTGAGAAGCTGGAAATTTTGCAAGAGCACTGGGTCCAACAGGCTGTGATCTGCATAAATATATGGCACGTATATGCTCAGGCTCTCGAGCATTTCTTTCTCTGAAATTTTATTTCTTAATTTCATTTTTATATGAACAAAAGAAATTTTTTCATGTTTACTAGAACTGTCTCGCAAGGGAATAACAGCAGTAGAAGTGAGTGGTTAAGGTTATCTAAACACTGATTTAATCATGATATGGCTCAGCTAGGTGAAAAGGGCTTATTGGAGCTCCCTCACCTTTCCCTTTCCTCTCTACTTTTTTACTTTTCTAAAGCCTTGGAATAGAAAATAAAGATGTTATACTGAGCCTGAGCCTAATAAAATGCCTTTTTTTTTTTTAAATGCTTTGAGCATTGCTGGGCCTTGCCTCCTAATGACCCTTGGCAGATAGATTACAAAGACAACACTAATATATTAAAGTATAAGGGATATAAATACCTTCCTTTGAAGTTTACATCAATGACCTCAGGAATGGGCAAGCAAAAGGTTTTTCTGAGCACAGCTATTTTTCTCCTCTAATCTAGTTTTTCTGACTTCTAGGTTGCATCCGCCCTGTGATAGCTCAAGAATAAAGAGAAACTGTCTCTAAAATCAAGCATCCACTTTTGATACACCTTTGAATAAAAGCACCCTAACCATTGTATTCTGTTTCTCAGGCTTGTAAAAGATTCTGTGATGGAGCTTTGATCTTGAAATTTTACTTTCCCAATTTGTCTGTCTACTTTCATTCTAAAATCAAATGCAGTTATCAGGCAAGTCCAAGGCTGCTTTTCATCTTGGATATAGGAAAGAGCTCAATCTGCATCTAAAAGCATGCTCAAACCATACAGTTTGTTCCCATTATAGAGACAGATACTGAATTATGTATCAAGTTCCCAGTGAGCAATTACATTTTAATCACTGTAAAGATTTTTTTCTGCAAAGACACTCCTATAGATGATTTCTTTCAAAAGATAGGCATTGTGCCCATATAGCTTAACTGGGAAAGTGTTCAGCTTCCCCAGACAAACTTCCTGGCAGGGAGAATGTTTGAGGAGACCAGTAACTAATATTTAAACCACTTTTTTTTAATTTCCTCTTTTTTTTTTTTTTTTTTTTACGGTAAATCTTTAACACAGCATGACCTATAGTAGCTAAGTCTCAGCCTGCAGTACCGTTTGGTCACTCACAGCTTGCTTTCTTACATTAGAAACTCTGTGAATTATTTTTAATTTTCTTAAATAGATTGTGGTGTTTACAGTAGTTGCCTTTTGTGGTGCTAAAATGAATAACCATATAGTACTTCAAGAAATGGTTGAAAATAGAAGTATATTATAGAAGAATTGTCTACTGCAGTTAATGTTTAAGTGGGAGTCTTAATATAGATAAATAGATGTGATATTGTTCAGAATTAGTGACTGAATTACCATCATACATAAGATATAAATTGTGTAAATTAAGATTTACACTCAAACATACATTAAATATGCTTATAAACTACATCCCTTTATTTAGGCCTGGCTTCAGATAAATTTCAAAGTGTTTTGCCACAGTACTACCAAGAACATTCGGTATATTCGATATGGAATAATGTAAAAGAGATGAGTGCGTTAAAAAACAGATGACAACACTTCTCAATCTTTCTACTAAGAATTTTAGCATGGATTATAATTGTTACTTGTGTTTCCCTAGTAAGCAGAAATGCTCACATTCAGTTGTTTGCACAGTCACTGAAACACAAAAGTTTTTCTTATTTTTGTTTGGTTTGGTTTTTTATTTGTTTTTTATTGGTTTTATTTTGTTGTTTCTGGTTGGAAAAAAAATTACAGATCCTAGTAAGAAATATGCCAAATTAAGCAGTCCTTTTCACAGAACACGTGTTTATAGCAAGGAGGAGCAAGCCTGGCTGTGATTGCTTAATCCATCTCTGGCATTTTCGCGAGCACAAAAGAACAAGTTCTGAAATGACAAATGCCAATCGTCTTAGGGATTTACAGAGCAAACCCCAAAATTTCAGCTCCACTCAGGAAACCACTGTCCAGGCAGTGTTTGTGGAATGTAGATTTCTGCCAGGCTGCTGCAGCGTGCGTCACCCTGAGGCTGCAGAGAGTCTTCTGTGAAGTACTTCTTAGGTACCAGAATTCTTAGGCACCAGACTTCTTAGGCTGTATAACTAGTTGCCTTATTCCATGCATACAGCTATTTAAACAAATAAATAAATTCTTAATGTAGATCAATATGCTATGCATTGCATAACTATGCAGTTTTCATCACAAGAGAATTCAGGACTTCCATTTTACAACCTGATACCAATTTTATTAAACTCTATAAAATACAAAGAGATGAAGAAATTTTATAACCTGGACTGCAGGATGTCTTCTGATCTTCCCTAAAAACTCTAGGTTTTTTGTATATGTGGAAAAAAAAAAAAAAGAAGAAAGTCTTTGATAGTTTCAATGCCTAGCTGTAAGCAAAATGCACACTAGGACATTGGGGAAATCACTAAATCACTTAGCACAGCTTGTTCCAATTCTTTTGTATTCTGGAAGAGGTAGTTAGAAAGTGCAACATAATAGATATTATTTTAGCACTTCTTTCTAAAATAATCAATCTTAGTATATAATTTTCAAGAATACTATATTAGTATCCAATAATAACTAGAATTTAATTATACACAGATGTACAATAACATCAGGACAAGGTACTTTTAACAGTACATGTTGACTGTGGTCCTTTCAAACCAATATGCTTGACCATCTGTTAGTCAAAATCTTCACATTTTCTTGATCTTTAAAAGCCTTCAGTATTGCAAAGAGATACGCAGGAGTAAAGATAATTCTTTCAGTAATCTATGTTATCCACACTAACAATTTTAATATGTCAATAAAATTAACTGGTTTTCCTCAAACTCCAGCTCCTAACACAGCAATCTGAGAATCTTATCTGTTATTATATTTCAAATACACTTGGAGCTATCATGATTATGAAAAAAGCCTAATGTATAAAGTAAGTGTAATATAACATCTCAGGAATGAGATGGCAGCCTACACAGAGACCTCAAATCTATTTGTCATTTCTTGGCTATTTATAGAGAATGTTACGATTTTTGTGCCAGATTCCTTGCTTTATGAGTGTTTGAGGTTGCTAATATGAAGCTGGATTTAAGCTGTGACTAAAGATGTTCCTGATGAGACCCATGACATTGGGTGTGCAAAATAAATATAAGCAAAACAAACAACCCAAACATTAGGAGCTAGAAATGTAAACAAAACAGAGGAATTGAAGTTAATGTGCTCAAATGTTTAACAGGGCTTTTTATGAACAAAAATGTTGAAATTCTAAATAGTACTTTTTTCTCCTGTTTGCTCAAATTACTCTTGCACTTACTTATCCACTCATTTTTTACTGTTTAGTCACTAAGTCTATGCTAGCTGAAAGGTATAATCTTCAGTCTGGATTATTTTTCTCAACTTCATCTTACTTTTTTGGAGACTCCATTTTTGACCGTTATGCTTCGTTCACACTAACATGGCAATTTTCCTTCCTAGTCCTTACCAGAAAAGCTGTTCTTTCACATAACCCTAATTTATCATACATAGTGTACTTAGTCTTTGTTCAAGATTTTGAAGGCAGAAAGTGGTATGTAAAGGCTTAGCACACCATGTTACACAGTCAGATTCTGTTTACATCATGTACACATTGTATTTATAGAATAATTAAAGGGTGCTTGAGTCCTTGAAATAACAGAAGCATGTTTCATTTTACACCATGCTAATTAGTTATAATGCTAATATGTTATATTATCGGTGGAATATTCTATTTCACTGAAATGTGAGGAAACCTCAAGAGTGAAGTCAACACAAAACTTTGTATTAGCATAAAGTTCTGATATAGGGTCATACTGCTAATGGTGCAGGTATAGCAGCTTCTCATTATGCTTTTATTATATAGGACTTTTAAAACTCAGTCATAAAGGCTAAATTATTAGCTGTTTTATGATTAATGGAAACTTTACTGTTGAATGCATAGGGGCAGGATTTTATCCCAAATATTTTGGTGTGAGAAATTAACTGATGAATCATGGAATGGTTTGGGTTGGAAGGGACCTTAAAAGTCACCTAGTTCCAATCCCCTGCCATGGGCAGGAACACCCTCCGCTTTGAGATTAGGATGCTCAAAGCTTCATCCAGCCTGACCTTGAACACTTCCAGGGATGGGGCATCCACAGCTTCTCTGGGCAACCTGTTCCAGTGCCTCACCACCCTCTCCATGAAGAACTTCTTCCTGATATCCAATCTAAATCAACAGTTCATTTTAATTATAAAATACCTTTCCATTACAAGTGTATATCAAATGATTAGTAAAATAAGGTTTGCAATCAGAAGGACAACTGTAACAGGTACAACAATGGTGTTACTCTGTGAACTGTATGAGGATGCTACCCCAGAAGCTACAAATTTTGGTCAGCATCCTTAGTTTCGTTTTGTTTTTCCACAGATTCTTGACTGTATTAAGAAACATGTTAAGGAAAGGAATATTTAAATGGGTATTCTTCTAAAATTGAAAGTTGAATAATTATTATTTTCAATGATGTAGATTATTTATTCTTTTTGTCCTGTCAGTTTGTAAAGCCATAGTCACCCAACTGAAAATTTGCTCTTGCCATGGATTGCTTTTTTTCTCAAGTCCTGCTGTATTTATTATAATCCTAGCTAGTGAGCTCTTGAAAAATTTATTCACAGGCACATGACAAAAGCAACTAGGAAAGCTCTTCGTCTTTTCCTTACTTTCATTGCGATCTTGTAAATATATCTAAGACATATTTGAGTAACATCGGTACTTTGATAGGGACTTTTCTGAAACCGTATTTTTTCTAAATATTTTAGCATTTCAATAGATATCACGCCTTCACTTGCAAAGATTAGGTAGAATTAAGTGATTATGTCACTAGACACAGAAGCTTTTGATTAACACTTGAAACTCATGAGAATAACTGTATGCATTTAATTTTAACCACAACCCCTCCCCGCTAACAGTCAAAACTCCAAGGTACATTAAAATACCTTTGAATCCCATGGAGAGAAGTAAAACTGCTGTGGGAATAACTTGTAATAAGAGATAGAGTAACCATTAAAATTAATTTACGTACAAAATTCCATTGTGCATTTCCCCTTTTATTTTAAATGTAAGTGCCTTTACTCTTTGGTCATCAACTTAGAATGAAGAGGAACAGAGCATAATTTTCTCAAACACTGCCAAGACCTTGTATGAAGCTCTGTGCTCAGAAAAAGTGTAGGGATTATATATTCAGAATTCAACAACTGTCTATGGAAAGGTCATTAAAAAACCATGGCCATGAAAGTTGCCATTCTTTTTAAAAATTGAAAACAGCACTTTTCAAATTAATTTTCCAACTATGCCAAGCCCTGAAAATAATTAAAATAAATACGTCAATTGATTCACCTACCTTAAATTTCTAAAGTATATTTTTCTCATAACTGGAAAGGTCTAAAACATGCATGGGTTTAAAAAATTTTGTCAGAGGACTTCTACTGAGCCAGAATGTTGTCACCTTGATGACACAGAATTATTTTCCAACACTGTTGATACTTTTTGGAGGATTCTGAGATGGGTTATTTCTTGCATGTTTCCCTTTTCTAATACTGCTGAGTTTGTGAGCAGTTTGGATTTCAGGGCCTTTCTCTAACTTCCAAAATTCACTTCTGTGCTTTCATTATGAAATTAGCAAGAAATTTACAGATTGCTAATGGTGCAACTAGGTATCACCAATGATATTAAAATAATGAATAATTGAGTTTACAGTAACGTTTGTTTTCTGATACTCTTGAGATTTTGTTTCTTTCGCATAATCAGGAAATAATATGCTCAGCTTACACAGAAATGATCGTATTTTCTAGTGGCGTAAGGAGAATTAATATGTTTCCCGTTCCTGTTCAAAATCTATCTTACATACTAACGGCAATGGAAAATGCACAACAGTGCAAGTGTAGGAGCTGGTGTAGGAGCTGGTGCTGTCCTCCTGCAAGTAACAAGTGCTAATCATCAGGTGACAGAATCAGGCTCCTTATTTATGGCCACCCACCTGTCCTGGGAAAAATATGCTTGCCTGGAATAAGAAAAGGAAAGCATTTGGCCTCTGTGCATGCAGCTCAACACAGTCTCAATGACCACAAATACAAATTCTCTCAAGCTGGAAGAAGGTAGAGCAGAACACAAATTTTCATGAGTGCTCACCTGAACAGATTTGTCTGAAGGTGATTTTGACAACTGATTTAGATATTTTTAATGGTGCTGTTTGAAAAATAAATAGTCTGAATTGCCTTGTGCAGCTCTGAATTTACTTTGTCTGTTTTCTGAGCTGGCTGAATTTAAACTGAGTCTGGTTCATGCTCCACAAACATTAGCAGCAAGCTGTAATAGGGTGGATATTCCTTAGTGAGAGGCAAGATGCAATATCTCAGAGCAGGATAAATGCAACTGTTTGACTTCTGAGCTGAGCCGTGGTTGTTCAGCTCAAGCAGCAGAGAGTAAAGATGTGTCCATCCTAACCCATCAATAGCCAAGGCACATATGTTCAAAGTCTGCCTGTACTATTACTGGGCAGAATATGATATTCTAAATGTCACCTCTAGAGTTTTGGAATTAAATTCTTCCCTTTATGGGAATTAATATCTGATATCCATGGCTTCACTTAAACTTTTAAAATATGGGATTTGGGAAAGGATAAATGGGATTCATGTCAAATGGTGTGAATAATTTCACTCAGAAATCATGACAGCTGAACTTTAAAATGGGGAGAAGAGTACTGAAATAGTTCAGATCTACCTAGAGTGTGAAAAAGTAGGTATGTGTAACTGACATGAGGCAGAATCACGCAGAGAATTATTGTTATATCAAAATTGTCAAAATAGAAAGTTCTGTGCACCCCTCACACAGGGGCCTGCTTAGGGTCCAGTACCATTTTCATTAACATCTCTTTAGGGCGAAACACAGAGGAGAGTAATCTAATTCAAAGAGGAAAAAAGCTGAGATAAAATGCAAATACATTTGCAGCAAATCTGAAGGGTTTTCTGATGGAACTTTAGAAAAGTATTATCTTGGTAAGCTGGAGGAATTGCTAATGTGTTTGAACCTAGATTCAATTACAATTTTATAACATTCAGTTTTCTCTTAAAGGAAAAAAAAAACAAAAACCCAGGAGAACTTCATTGCAAAGTAACTCAGGAAGAAAGGAATAATTGTAAATAATCTGATTTTTTTCTTCATTCATATTTCATAAAGATTTGCTGTAATCGTGAACAAGATTTCATTTTTTGAATAGCACTTCATGGTGAAGTACTATGTAGACAATGGATACCACAACAGCAAAAAATCAGGCTCTGAGAAAATGTACATAATACCCACCACTTGCTTTCTAAAGCAAGCACTAGTTTTACACTGTTGCTCAGTTTAAAATAAGACATGTATGCATATGTAACAATATCATAGATATTGCCTAGAAGATAGATCATATTTTGTTGTTTTCACCTTTCAAACACTCAAAATCTGTACCAAATTCTGAGCTACTATAATTACACTGACATTGCTAAAACTAATCTTTTTGAGTTGTGTTAGAAGTATCAAAATACTCATATTTTAACAGAAAACCCTGCTTAACTTATAGAAATTTCATATGTTTTTTCAAAACATAAAAAGAGTCAAGCTTGTACACTTAGCACTGTACTGAAGAAGGATATATTTATAGCTAATAACATAATCCTTTTTATAAACCTGCAGTGAAACCTTTCTCTTACAATGTCAATGATTACAAACTCTTAACTATGGCATTGCAAACATTCCTTTAATTTACTGTAGCGATAAATGCATAATCAATAAAAGCTCATTAAAAACGCCAAACAACAACAACAACAACAAAGATCAGTTTAATCGGGGAAATCTGCATGTTTTAAGCAGCCAGTTGAAGGTCTTGTCCATCAATATCTACTTCAATTCTGAGGGCAGCATTGACAAACAGCTCTGTGCTCCACTAAGAGACACTGGTGTGTGAACTAATTTGGAGGTCACCTGTCATTTTAAAAACGCAATCAATACAATCCTGAAACGGTCCTCAGATTCATTTAATAAGTGAGAAAGGAATAGGTCAGTGATGCCCAAGTGAGTTGCCTGTTATTTTCTGAAAGACTTTGGTTTTTATCAGCTTAAATCAGATTCTCTTTGTGCTTTTAAAAACAATTGCATTTGCTTATTTTCACACTGAGAAATTCCCTAAAGAAAGTGTATTAACAGATTCATTAATAAAACACTAGAAAAAATAACATGAAATTAATATGAGGAGGCAATGAGAACTTAAATGGTATTTCTGATCTTATGTTTGAAACCACTAACCTCTACAGGTAGTAGTTGGTATTTAAAATAAAAAGGAAAATATCTTGCCTGACCTATTATCAAAACCACTGTTTTTTGTTAAGTGTACCTGCGGGTTTTTTTTCAGCTGAAAAAATTAATTGATGTCCTTTGCAATAAAATATATTTATTTCTGCTTTGTGACAGGAGGAAAAAGAAGTTAGCATGATAGTGATGAAAAGTGGCTTTTCACCCATGATGTCTAAGCATTAAGTTGATTGTTCCACGTATTTCTGTCTACATGTGGAGATTTTAAAATTGCATGTTTTCTTGGAAACACAAAAACTCTTTGGGGGAGTACTGTTACAAAATAGCAGTAGCAGTTCCTAAATCAGGGTCACCAGGCCTCACTGGGGGCAGGGTATCTGCAGGGACAGCAGACTTAGGTGGCAACATCAGCAGCACAGGTGGTCCCAGGTGAGGAGAAGTGTGAGTCCTCCCTTCCCACTGGCTTTCGGTCATTCAGCAGGATCTAGGTATAAGGGAGTAAAAAGTAAGGGGAGAAACCAAACGAAGGGGGAGCCCAGCCTGTGCACCTCCTGAATTCAGAGCACTCTGAACTACTGGTTGATGCTTGCGGTAGCTGGGCACAGTGTGGTCTCCTTCGTTCTTCCTCTCCTTGCCCCTTCCAAATATAAATGAACCAAAGCTCACGTGCCTGTAATCTTGATAGGTGCCAAAACACCTCACTCGCAGCTAGCCATTAAAAACAGCCTGCCTTCCACCCGAAATGCAGCTGTCTCCTTTTGAATCTGACATGATTTCTCCTCAGCACCTTTTTAGTAAAGTCCGATCTTTTACACATCCATCATCCCTCATCTCCTGTGGCACTTGCTCCCAGCAGTTTGACCAGCCCTGAACTCCTGCTTGCTAGATGGCTTTGCTGGATTGCCTGCTATGTATCAAAGGTGGGAATTAAGTGGCACTTTGTCAGACCTCCCCTTTGTTCTGCAGAGACAGCATTTTAACGCTGTGGAAGAAATGATGGCACACACAGTGTATCTGCCACCAGTGCTGACTTTCCTGACCTCTGTCCCTCAGACTGTAGGTCTTCAGTGCCAGTGACAGGTCCAGGAGCAGCTCACGTGTCCGCAATAGCACCTTCATCCTGATGTTTTCTAAGGGCTTTTTGCTCAGCCTGCCCTGTGATGCAGTGCCTATGGAGGGGCTGGCAGAGCCACCATCTTCCAGTGAGCCCACCGCATAGCCACCTTGGTTGGGGAAGACATCCCCTGTATGCAAGGGAAATTACTGACCCAGATGTTAAGGGCTACTGACTTCTACTCAGTACTACTCAGTACTACTACTTTTACACTCCTTTCTAACCGCTTCATGATGTCTGGTGGTGTATTGGAGGGACTGAAGATCTTAGGACTGGTACTTTCATTCTGCTTTCCTTCTGTTTTCCTTAGTTTTTTTAGTTATATCTTTTTGCTTCTCTTCTCTGCATTACAACAGCACCTGCCAGCTGTCTCAGGGGTTTCTTCAGATGGGCGTGTACTAGGAAGGATAGCTTGGCATCCTTGCAGCTCACTAGATTCTCTTCATATCCCATGGGCATTGCTGGTCCTTCGATGTTCATGAAAGCCAGAACTTCTCTACTTTGTAACATGAATGAGCATTTGTCCTGTATCTGATCAAAGACTAATTCGTCAATAGCTGATAATGAAGCAGCACCTCTTTTTCTTTGTTCTAGAGAGTGACCTTGAATCTCTGCACATCTTCTGATCACCCATGAAGTTTCATACCATTTCTAGGCCTCCAGGTGCTTTGTTTCTCTTACATTTCCCAGATAATCATCTACAAAGATGGTGAAAGGAGCCATGGGACATTTCTTGCCTAAGCCTAACTATTCTCTCTTACAGACTATGCTCCATTTAAGGATTTCCATTTAAGCTGCAATTCAAATAAAATAAAAACAAATTCTAAATTAAAAAAAGAACCTTCATAGTTACTGAAAACTCTTTTATTTTAAAAACATTACTAAGTCACCTGTTCATCCATTCTTGCAGGTATTTCCATTAGGAAAGCAGACTATGGTTGCTTTGTGAGAAGAAAATGTTGCTCTGACCCCAGCACCAAGGACTTCAGTACTTGGGATAGGACACAAAAAGT
This sequence comes from Rhynochetos jubatus, assembly GCA_027574665.1. Classification (NCBI taxonomy): domain Eukaryota; kingdom Metazoa; phylum Chordata; class Aves; order Eurypygiformes; family Rhynochetidae; genus Rhynochetos; species Rhynochetos jubatus. Next base: position 82,241,448 of record CM050649.1, on the reverse strand, counting down.
TGCCTTTGTCTTGCTGCACTGATTTATTCAGGACCACAGACTAAGATAGATGAGATAGACTCATGGCCAGGGACTAAAACTGTGCAATGCTGAATGAAAAGAACAACTTAAATTGAGGCATTGTATAGTGACTACAATAATATTTACTCTTTTATATCCATGTCAGTAATCACATGAGACTCCATATAGCAACCCACACAGCTGACTCACTGGTCTCATTTAATACGCAGACATATTGCAAGCAGGTGCTGATGTTCAAAACTTATGTCTGCATTTGGCAATAAATGATTTGATTAGACCATTTAATGCTAGCTGTACTTCAAAAAACTTCCATATTTAAAAATCTTGTTTGTGTGTGTAAATAAGTTTTGTTCCCTTTCACTTACACATAAATTAGCCTACTGTTTTAGTAGGAATAAATGAAAATCAGCCTTGGGGGGGTGTGTGTGTGTTTAAGTTTATTCTGAAACTACTGATATTAGTAGTAATTTCTATTTCACAAGAAGAAAAAGGAATAGAATATGTAAACTGACAGTTCAAATGAGAGGTTTTGATTCTCACAGCACTGGCAATAATATATTGCTTTCTGCTTGTAGATCCCTGCAGATTGTGTAGCACTTTTTCTTTGTTTACTAGATAGGCAAAGCTGAAAGCCATATTCATTTTATGAATAAATGGATTTCTTCCAGGTTACACTGGAAAATTTCTTATCTTGAGAAGCTTTTGTCAATTTCAAGAGCTGTTCATATTGCTAAAGTAGGAGTCTTCAAGTGACTAAAATGGCAATTTTCTGGGTTTTTTATAAAGGAAATACATTATCAAGAAAAGGAGGGCTAAGAAGAATCACCATCCTTTATTTGATGCAGGGAGAAACATAGTGACAAAGGATGAAGAAAAGGCTAAGGTAGTTAATGTCTTCTGTGTTGGTCTCTTCTCCCAAGTGACAAGCGATTGGACAAGAGCCCAAAGTTGTGTCAGAAGAGGTTAAAATTATACATTAGGAGAAATTTCTTCACTGAAAGGTTTGTCAAGCATTGGGACAGGCTGCCCATGGAAGTGGTTGATTCACCATCCCTGGATGTATGCGTAGGTGTGGAATTTAGGGACATGGTTTAGTGGTGGACTTGGCAGTGCTACGTTAATTGTTGAACTTTGTGATATTAAATTTCTTTTCCAACATAAATAATTCTATAAGTCTATGAAATGAATGTGATTTATAATGACATTTTTCTACTTGCTGCATTTTGATGTTGTAAAAGTATTTTAACTGACAAAATAGGTGTACCCATTTGGTTTTTCTGTAGAAAATAAAAATATTTAAACACATTTTCGCCACGGAAGTCTTCTTAGCCAGTGGTTTTCCAGTCTAAAAAAGGCAGGATGAACAAGAGTAAGCGTTCACTAAAGGGGGCAATTGCACCAGGTGCAGTATAACATTACCTCCACTTCAGACTTGTCTGGTTATATGTGTTTGAGCTAGACAGAATCCTAAAGATATAGTAAAGTTCTGCAACAGCCAAAAAAACAGCTATTCAGGCCGGCAGAAGTCAGAATGAGGAAAAGAAGTAAAAAAACCTCTGAATGTCATTGTGGATTTCTCTGCAGTGGTCATTGTTGTGACTCTTACCCACAAACATTCTGAAATATTTGGGAAGACCCACTTTTGTAATGCTCTCGCTCTACCTCTTTTTTTCTCCTTTTCCCAGCATCTGAAATATACTGACAAATTACACATTTAGTAGTGCTTTCTGGAAGAGCTGATGAACGTTCTTTAGAACTCTTGCAAATCTATTCATGAATTCCTTATCCATGATTCATGGAAGTAAACTCTTGCTCAAAATCTGAATACTTTATTCATAAATAAAATGATATGAGATGGAGAGAAAATAATTTGTTTTGGTTTATTGAAACTCCAGGTGGCACAGTGTAGCTGTCTACAACTACATTTCAGAAGTTTGTCACACAGCATATTGTGTGCTGTACACATAAGAGAGAGATTATTATTCTAAAACCAGCATGTGTTAATTTAGCATGGATTTTCTGGTGTGAAGCATGGGGATTTTATTATTGGTATAGAAACGTGGAGCCTCTTCATCCTGCCATAGGCCTAACGAGACTCATCCTTGCTTTGGCTGCACCTAGACTACAGCAGGATCATACTTGTGTTAAGTGCCACTGTGTCTCACATCCCATATAGCTCTGTATCCAAAGAAGATGCACCCAAACTGCTATCAAGAACAGCCAACTTGAGCTTTCCCTGCGTCTAGCTGCTCCTGAGAGTCAGCTAGTTTCATGGGACAAACTATGCCAGGGAATCTAGCAGCAATTGACAGATGATCTATCAATAATGAATCATTTACCAGCAATCGATTCACAACTAAATAATGATGGCTATGGACAGTCCCACTGGCTTACCCAAGCTCAGGCACTGGTTCTGCTGTCTGCACTGGTGCAAGGCAGGAGGAGCAGGACCTGGGGGCAGCGGGGCTGCAGGTCTCTAGGAGAAGGTAGCTGTATTTTCTGTAATGACCAGGAGCTACAGCAAGCTCTGACACAACTGGTAGGTCATCTCATGCACCTTCCATCTGGTGCACCCCAGTACCTCCACTGTAGGGCTCAAGCAGCTTGCCAGGGGCTGGTAGCTCAGGTGCTCCCTTGGTGCTCCGTTACACCAGTACCTGTTGTTTTCTTCTGGCTAAATAGCATACAACAGGGAGGATCTGAATAGCTTCATTGGCACAATAATGTTTTCTAATAATAGTGTTGTTTTAGCTGTAATATAAACATAAATGCAAGAAAGGCTGTAGGGGGAATATCTATTATTATACCAGCTGCTGTAGTTAAAAAAAAAAAAAAGCTGGAACACAGAAGCTGCCCCTTAATCAGTGGGTTTTAATTATTTCACAGAATCCTAGTGAATCTGGACATGCAAACAATGTCACCTACACATTTCATTAATTTCAAGTTATCAGAACTAAGGCGAAATGGAAAATGCTCAACATTTTTCATTGCCAAAAGAGAGGCTTTTAAATTACATTCTTCAGTTTGAATATCCTACTGAAACATGCTCCTTCCCAAAACAAACAACAACAAAAACACCTGTCTTGAAATAAAACCCAATGTGAGTAATCCCAGATTAACATGCTGCTTTTGGTTTTGGTTTTGTAAAAGGTCAAAGGGGTTAGTAATCAAGAGCAATGCTGAAAGTGGAAAAAGATCTTACAGTTACCAACTAAAATATTTTTTTCAGGGTCTTTTAGTGTATTTTTTTCCACACCCTTTTAATACTCTGCTCACTTTATCTCTGCTCTTGGCCCATTGTGTCTTTTTAAAACGTGTTGTTCTTTGCATCTTGTGTGTGACATCCAGCACTATCTGAAGGTTTCCCAACTTCCCAAAGCAATTTCCACTTTAAGCATATTTCATGAACATTGATGTTATTTTACAAAACTACTTTAATGTTTTGTCTTTGATTTTCAAGGCAAGTTTTTTTCTTTTGCAGTTTTTTTTTTTAGGTTGCTTTTAAGCTTTAATGAAGTATCACTCTGACTTTTTTTCTTTTTTAATTGGAGAATTAATAGATTGGCAAAAGGATCAGAAGTAGTCATTTTATATATATTCTAAAAAGCTTACTCCTTTGTGGTGTTGACTCACTAATTAAACTGGGATAGTTCTCTAATTTTTTGGAAGCTCATTTAAGAGGTACTGAGAAACAAGCAATCTTAGTACAAGTAAAATGGGTCACCAGACCATTTTAAATTCCTCTGTTTGGGCTTTATCTGTTACATGTTAAATATTTCTAGTGATCTTCTGAATAACTTCATTTTCCACTACATTTAAAAGGAACTGACGATGCTCCACATTTTGCTGGGCTGATCATTTCTTTATGAGTCTCTGCCACTCTCACTGAACAGCATTAATGACATTCTGTCTGGGGATTTGAACTTAAATTTGCCAAGTATTTTCTACTAACAAGATATTTCTAGGCTGCTTATAACTTTCCAAACATATCTATTTAGAAAAGAAATTAAGAGCTAAGTTCCTAAGTCTCACAGTCTAAGGTGATTCGTATACTTCCTGAATATAAAGCAATGCTTTGGGTAAGAGTGGATGGACTTCAAAACACACCAGCAGTCAGACAATGAAACAGAGCAGATGTCCACTGACAATTTGCATTTAGCTTGACAGTTTATGGTAGCTATCTTGCTTTTGGCAAAATATAATATAAATTCATAAATGGAATTTAAAAAAGGACATGAAGCAAAGAGGATCCCTGCACATACATAGGCATTTATTCATAGGTTTGTGTACATTATGTACAATAAGTCTTTCTGTGTATATGAACTAGGGAACCCATTTTCTTCTTCTATTTGTCCATCCTCATTGTTTTGAAAAACCATGACATTACATATTACTAAATGCATTTGAGATACTTAAGTGTCTGGATACATTCACACATGATCAAAATATAGCAATATGGTAAGATTGCTTCAAGAAATATATGTTAAGGTAAATTATTCCAGTGGTGTTCAATAAGATATAGCTCATCGAAGTCTCTACTAAGAATATTGTATAAACTATTTTGACTTTCATATCTGGCATTAATGTACCTGAAAATGTTATACTTTAGATTGAATCAGCTTCTGTTAAAAGACATTTGCAGTGCAAAATACATAACATAAATCCATGACTGCTGCTTTTTTCCTCCCATTATATAACAATATTAAAATACCATGTTTTTATTTGCAGGTTTTTTTAATTTTTAATGTTAAGAAAAATAGCGATAAAAATGCTAATACTAATGTAATAAGGAACAAGTAACGTGTATGTGAATCTACTATTATGCATGTTATACACTATTCTTATTTTTCATGTACTGATGCATTATATGAACAGATTATAGAAATCTCCTTGAGATGGCTCACATAAGACGTGATATACTTCCAGTATTTTTGGCATATAAGACAACATCTGCAAAGAAAATCCTTGACAACCAAATAAGCATAGTCCTCCCCCATAGATATAGCTAGGTCTGGGAACATAAATCTCTTTCCTCATCATAGGAAGATAAATCAGAAGAAAACCTAAATCAAGCAGTAACTACTGCATTCATAACACTTTACTATAGGGATTTCACTTAGGATTGTATTCACATTTGGTTCTTAGACAAGCAATGGAGAAACAAAATGCACTGTTGCCTAAATAATTTTTCTACAGAATACTGATTTTTTCTGGTAAGGTCTTTACTGCCTTCCATTAACTATAAATGGAGCTGTGGGTGACGACATTCCTGCCTTAGGGATCTGTTTTAGATGCCATAAATAAGTGGAACGAATCAGATAAATATAGTCAAGTACCTGAAATAAGTAGCATGTATTGAGATTTCTGAAAATGACATATATGAAGCACTTATATGTCACTTTTTGGGAGCATCAAAAGCAGGTAGGCAAGCATATTTGTCCACAGGGTCATACAAAGTTTTGGCAAGTGCTAGAAAATAAGGCAGAGACCAGAGCTGTAGGATGAAAGTGTCACAAAAGTGAATTTTCCCAGTGAATATTGCAGTGCCCAAGCAAGTATTAAAATGGTGGGATTGACGTCAATATGTGAAGAAGAAAAGCAAATATCTAAATGCTGCAGAACATGCCTGAACACCCGAGGAAATGTTTAATATAATTAGTTTAGTTAATTTTGAAGTGGGCAGAATTTACAAATTTAGAGAGGACACACAGCCCATATTGATGAAGACCATGAGCAGTGCAGCAACACAATCTGCCACAGAGGACTCCTTCACCACTGCAGTCAGGAAGGAGATGGTGGGAAACTTCAGAGGAGACACCAGCAGTGGCTGGCCAGTGACTGCATGCTCTAACCTTTTAGCTCTGTCCTCAGTGGTCAGTAAATGTAAATAGCAAAGGCAGCTCTTCAGGTCCCATGTTAAGGCTGTGATAAATAGGACCGAGCTTCCTATGCAAGAGGTATGTTTACAGAAATGATGTTTAATTTATCAGTAAAATTTAAAGACTATATTGTGTAAATCAATTAGGCAAACAGCATTATTTGCAATATAACATACCTACTTCAACATCACATTTTCTTTGTGGATTAACAGCTCTGCAATACAATGTGCAATTCAGAATACTATGACTGGATTCATTCTGAGATTGTGAAGAGTTAACTCCTGTTGACTTTAGGCATGATTTCTTCGTTCATTTTCCTAGTAGGGACTGGGCTAGTATTTGTTTTTTGTACTTTCTGAAATTTTGCTGTTCACATTAAAGCAGGCAATATTTTTCCCCTCCTAGCATCACCCACTCTCCCCCACCCCCACTCCCGTCAAGAAGCCGATTAAGAAAGCACTGTTTACAGGGAAAGTAAGTATAAATTTACCTTCAGGGAAGTATTCTCAGGAAAACAAGTAGAATACATAAAAGTGTTCAATGTCAATGAAATGAGTCACCACTAAAAATAAGCTGTTTAACTTTTTTTTGGTCTTAGAAGTTTGGAGTCCACACTTTCCTGCTGCCAACCTCTATTTCAAATGTGAACATTGGAAACAGAAATCTTTTGCAAGTGTTGACTTTTCCCTAGTCACATAGCAGAAATCATGCTCTAGAGCTGTCTTTTTTGCCTTTGCCAGAAGCTTCAGGTATCAGATCTTTTAGCTCTGTCCACTGCCAAAGGAGCTGATCTCGATTTCCCATTGGCATGACCCTTTGTGTTTGCTGCTGCTGCCAAGGGCAATACAGGAGTGCCTTGACGGGTGTCTTGGAGGAGTGGAAGGACCAGAGGACCAGCCTGAGCTTAAGGGAGTCCCTTGGCTGTGGACTGCTCTTACATTTGGGCTCAATGACCTTAAAGGTTGTTTCAACCTAAATGTTTATATGACAGATGTCCCAGGGGGGCATGGTGCCCTCAGGGACCCAATTCCCTCTTTACCTGCATGAACATCCTCGGTGTTCACAGCAACTTTCCAGCCAAATGCTTCTCAAAAACTGCCTGTCTCCTTTAAGCCACTCTTCACCATTGCCCACTCCCTTCAACTCTATGCCTGGTCTGCTGCCACAGATTTGTACGTTATTTCCAAGAAGAGGAGAAAAAAAATCTTATTTTGCCTTCATGCTGGGGAAAGCAAAGCTGTTCTTTTTTTTCTCATGGTGCTGAAAGAAGCTTTGTACTGTCTTTGAAATTAAATGTAATTGATCTGAATCCTAAGTAATCACTTCAAGGTTTAGTTTAAAATAAACAGTTTTAAGCAGACTAGACACAAGAGTGGTGGATGAAAGGTTAAGAAAAAGGGCAATTCATTTTGATGGAACAAAACATCTATAATTTTTAAATAACTTGGGTAGACAAGTTAAAGTCCTTTCTTGGCTGTTTAGATTGCCATTTGACTGTTAAATGTTAAATACAAGTTTCAGGGATATCAAATTTTCCAAAGAATCATCTGTTATTTAAAAATATATAAGCAGGCTTTCCTGAAACATCAGGGTAAAGCTCTTCACATTCTGAACAATGTCCTGGAGCAAATATACTACATCACTGAAGGAAAATCTCAGTTTCCAAAATATATCTATGGTCTCACTTTTATAATATCCAGGTTTAATGATCCTAGATTAAACTAATCATTTTATACAGTCTGAGCTAACAGTCCTTTCAAAGATTCTGCTAGTGTAGAAAGGATATGCTGAGATTGAAATCCAAAGAGAACAACAGAGAAATTGTTCCAACCCAAACCATCCCATGATTCTATGATCCTATGAAGAAATGACAAATAATTTCAAACAGAGCAACACTTCTTCTTAGGAGTCAGGTTTTTTGGAAAGTTTTATGATGTTTTGTGAGAGTATCAATTCCTTAGACAGTGTTAACCCAAAAAGTTGTCATCTCAAAAATGTTCAATGATTTTGAGAGACACATGAAAAGCAGATGAAAATGCTAGTAGAACAGAACTAGCAGTATAATAATCCTGGCTTAGATCTCAGTAAATATAGCCTGATTCAGCTAAATTGAGTTAACAGCAGCTGTGAAGCTTTCTGGAATTATTCTATGTTTATGCTTGTGTAATTGGGAGTATGAATCAAACCTCAGTTGCGCAGCACCCTGAGTGTTAGAAACACTCGAGACTATGCACCTGGCGTCTTTCTGCTCCATCTGCCTAAGAGGTTACCTCTGTTTTTTATATGGAAGTAGGGTTGAGACATTAATGCCATTGTTCTCCTCTTCCCACTTTCGCATGAGTGAGCAAGCTTTGCCATGGTATTAGGCCAGTTTATCCTGACATCTCATTGCCAAAAATTCCATGTCCTTGAACTTTAAAGGTTTGCTTTGCTAAGTAGCCTTCTTTCGTATTGAGGTATATAGAAACCTAACAGGTTTTTTCATATAAACATAACTAGATAAGCTTTTTTTCCCATTCAATTATAACATGTATTCACTTTTTCAGCCTTTCCCCATTAACCCTCAACTGCAAACTCTTCACTTTATTGTTCTTCCTCAGGTCCTTATCAGATGTTGTTTCAAAACAGTTTCTTTCCTGTGAGCTTAAACTTGTATGGATGAATACAGTCTAACTCCAGTGGTAGGGATCTTCTGGAGGGATAACAAGGTACAGCTGTATTTTTGTATTTGCATATGAGTTTTGTGTGCATGCCATGCTAAACATGTCTTTAAACAGAAATGGATAACAATTCATATTTTGCAAGTGATGCTTTTAAAAAGGAAATAGTCTGTACTATCTCAATCAAGTTTAGTTGGATGGTTAAAGCATTAAACAGTTAGGGTGAGATCCACAAAGAAAGGTTGGTTCTGTGACACTGATAAGAGATTCACCTCACTCACCTTCAGTTTTTCAACATTAGTAACCTTGGCATACACTGATAAGCCATTGGTTATAGAAAAAATAAAGATGGATATACAGGGTAATTCCTGCCGCTTACCCAATGTGCCATCTAAAGATGCTTCCTCCTTTTCTTATCTGTCCTGGATTATGCTCATGGATCATACTTAAATGTGTAAGTTTTATCCAGCTGAAAGTGTGCTGAGGGCTGTTTGAAATATTAGGCCTTTTAGCATCTGGCTCCTCTTAGGTCCATTTTAGGCACCTGGGTTCCTAATATAAGGAACAGGAGGAATTATGCCTCTTCCAGTAGACTTGCAGCAGATAGGTTGCTGTAAGATGAACTGCAAATGACAACGTCAAGAACAATGAGGAGAAGTAATAATAACAGGAGCCCAAAACTTAAGTCGTATGCACATTTACCAGCAAAAGCTTTCACTTCTTCAGCTGTTTTGGAGCTTCTGTTTAAAAGTTGGGTAATGGAAGAGTCTTAAACGCATTAGTAACCGTCCGTCTGTATATTAATCTGGAGGGAAGAACACTGAATGGGAGTAGAGGAGATGAAAAAGTCATGCTCTCAAAGATGTTAGCATTTGTCTATTGAAGCTGTATAAGAATGCACAGAGGGGAAGGCTCAGAGGAGCAGATGGAGAGGTGAGGGATTAGCAGTAAGGACAATAAGCTATATAGGAAGACTCCCCTTCTCCCATTGCAATATTAGCATTTTATCCAATGGCTACTGGAAACAGTCTGGGTTACATGACACTTTTTTCCACATGTAACTGACACTCGAATCCAGGAAAATATTGTTGGCAGTTGGACTAGATGATCATTGTAGGCCCCCTCCAACCGAAACAGTCTTTTCCCTTCTATTCTAGTCAAGAAATGCTTATTTCTTATTACATTCTTGGAGTGTGTACATGACATCATGTTTATAGAATCATAGAATAAAATTCTTTGGGTTGAAAGGAACCTTTGAAGATCATCTAGTTCCACCCCCCCTGCCATGGGCAGACCCACCTGTCACTAGATTAGGTTGCTCAAAGCCCTCTCCTACCTGACTTTGAATGTTTCCATGGATGGGGCATCCACAACTTCTCTAGGCAATGTGTTCCAGTTTCTTACCACCCTCATCATAAAAAATTCATCTTTATGTCCAATTTAAATCTACTCTCTGTTCAAAACCATTTCCTCTTGTCCTGTCATTACAGGCCTTGGTAAAATGTCTCTCTGTCTTTCTTATAAGCCCACCTTAAGTATTGAAAGTCCACAACAAGGTCTCCCTGGAGCCTTCTCTTCTCCAGGCTGAACAATCCCAACTCTCTCAGCTTTTCTTCATAGGAGAGGTGCTCTAGCCACTCATAATATTCCCAGCCCTCTGGACCGATTCTAAAATATCTATGCTTTTCTTGCACTGGTGGCCCTAGGACTGAACGCAATAAACATTTAAGCTCAGATCAAACCTTACTCTTCAGTCAGTTGCACTACCTAGATCTGGTGTGACTCAATTAGCTCTTTTGGTAAGGATATGGAGGTATGGGATGGACTGTCTAAAGCTCTGTCTTTAAATGTTGCCAGAACACAACTGTATTGCACCAGCTGGCTCTGAAAATTCAAGCCTGAATTTAAAAACTGTTATCAAAAACACTCTGTGGTGTTAGATAGTGCCACAGTTTTCGTGGGTTTTTTTTGTTATGAAACTTGCTTTCCCTGTCTTATGGGGCAGGACAACAGTACACAGCCCTCAGACCTGCACCTTGTCCATGAACCTTAGAGGTGAATGAGGGTCTTATTGAAGGAATGCACAGAAGCGCCTAGCAACTGGGTGGATGGATCTGTTTTCAGATCAAGACACAGGCTTCAGATGTTGTCCAGTTACTGATGTGTCAGAAATAGAGCAGGGACTGTCACAGAAGGAAAATAAGGGGATAAGTGGTCCCCCAAACAACTAGGGAAAATTCAGTCGTGTGCTTTTTTATGTCCTCAGCTTCTCAAACAGGCTTGCAGAAAAAATGAAATGGTTCTGAGTATTTCAAAATTACGTTATCAAATGCTTACAGCTGCTGCAGATACCAGTAAAGTACTAACAAAGATGAAATGACAGCATTCTACATGTTCCTATTAATAAGGAAACTCAACAGTATAAAGCAGACCTATATCTCTAGCTCATATTCTCTTTTTCTTTCTTTTTTTTCTTTTTTTTAATTTACACTGAGAGCAAGCTTTTACTAGTAATACTTCTGTTTATTGAGTACATAATTTTCTCTACCAGTGAGGAGATTCAAAAGAACCCACATCATTAACTGAATTCCTATAGGTGTCAGCATCCTGTGATGTGTGAATGCCGAGCTGCAAAATGCATCCCACGAGCACCAGAAAAGTACATTCTTTCAGGTACCTTTGCCCTTGTTACCCACCTTGTTCAGATTCATGTTTCTTGCACTGTGAGACTGGGCTCCCTGGGGCAGGCATTGACCTCTTCCTACCAAAGCATAAGCAAGCCATTCATTGAAAATGAAGTGAAAGAAACATCTTTTTTCCTTTCTTGTGGCATCACTTTTACTTAGGAGGAAGCAAACACAGAAATACCTACCTTCCCTGAATAAAAAACCTGATTGCAGTTCTGTACTTGCCAACTCTTAAATAAAAACAGACTGAAAACAAGAGGAAAAATTAAACAGCTCTCCTCACATGTTTTTTAACAATCTCCCAAAATAAGCCATTCATTTTGGCACTTTTTACCATCAGAACTCCCAGTATTCTTCTAAAAATGTCTTATGTTTAGGGTGCAGCTTCTCACATGTTTTCATGACCACAGTGTGCCACACAGAGACAGGTCTGGTCCCCATTCAAAGTTCAGGAAATGCTGTGTTATCAGACAAAGTAGGTTATCACCAGTTGCAAAGTGCAACACTTTCATTCTGTTGTTTCTATGATGGCAGTTTTCCCCAGAAAGCCTTTTTGAAAGTGTTACACTCTCATTTGGATATGCCCAGGTAGGAAGGTAAATTACCTTACCTGTTAATAGACTTTCCCAGTCTGTGCAGAATTTGAAACTCTAGCAAAAAGGGGTAGGACACAGCTCTGGCAAGCTGCAGATGGCTCCAGCGGAGCTGGTGCTCTGAGAAAACATGCTAGCAACATTGCTCACCAATGAGGGTCAGCTCATTGTAGCATCTTCATCTGGAAGTGTGGCGCTATAGGCATGATGCCCTTAGATGCCTACCAAAGTGACATGGAGCAGGCCGAGGAATCATGGGAATAAGAACCAGGGAATAATCAAGCTCTGTTCCTTCTGCTAGTTGTGTTAATCCAACAGCAAATGGCTTCCTTGTGACTTTCCTTGTGCCAAAGTTTGAGTGGAAAAAACCCAGAAATACTAAGGAGAGCCTCTCTGAAGTATAGCTGCATCAGTAATTATGCAGTTTACTCACTACCTATGGCTTTGCTTAGTCACCGCCTAACTACACAGCATCTTTTGTGTGTTCTGTAAAGATTATGGATTTTTTTTAGATAAATGTTGCTTTGAGTTGCAAACATCTTCCCTTTCTCTGTTGCTAATGACATTACCTTCAGTGTTGCATGAATACTTCAGACTGAAGGCACAGTTCTGCTCTCTTCCAGATGCTTCCATGTGCTAAATAGCATTGCAGCTAATGGCGTACATGGTCATCAAGTTCTAGGACATGTGATGTCTTTGAAGCTTCAAGAATATAAATGTAACTGGGAAAAATGACATGTAGGACCTCATCATTGACAGAATATGACATTGCATTGTATGATAAAATAATTTGGACTTTAGTGAAATACAAGGAAATTGTTTCAGGACTTTAGCCAAAGATTCTGCAGTTAAATGAGTTTATGGGACATCTGTCTTTTGTATTTTTACTTTTCTTAGAGTATCTCTAACGTAAACAGTGATTTTTCCTTGGGTGCTGATATCCATATAGTGTCAGTAGAAATTATTGGTATTCTTTACTTCTAGTCTTCTGCACAACCAAACTTTTTCACATCTAAAAAAAGCTCACATCGTAGCAAAAACATCCCTTACTTTGAGCCACATCTCAATACTGATTCACACAATGTGTTAAACTGAAAATATTTTACAGAGAAAAATCCAGTCAGTTGTAAGTGAAAACTGAATAGAAATGAAATAAAGTGGTGTCAGCACTCTGTACTGCTAAATTGCTTTTAATTCAAAGAGACAGGCAGTATTTTCAATTAATCTTCACTATATCAAACAATGGTGAAATTTAGAATTCTATTAAATACCTTCAGAAAGCATGAATTTCCAGAAAAACTGAACTCTGCCACTCTGTAATTGGCAACAATATAGATACAGACAGAAACGAGAACTCTCCAATTAAACATCCATTACATTTTAGTGCATCCTGTAGGAGGAGAGTAGTGTTGTACATCTTTATTTTAGAAGGGCTTTGGAAGTTATCCCATGACTGTCTTATAAACAATCAAGGAAAATACTGTCCAGATTTAGTAACAGTAATATCAACAAAAACCTGGTTGAAAACTATTCTAGGAAAAAACTAACTGTGGCTCATTGTCAGAGGGAAAAGGTGCTTATTGTGTCATATCACAAAGGTCTATCCAAGGCTCAACAATATTTTTCTCACATTGCAGTGGAAGAAAAAGCATCTTTAATAAATTTGCAGATGTTATGAAACTCTAGGTCTGCAAGTGCTTTGGAACATAATTTTTTCTAATATTTTTCCAATAATTCCAATAATTTAATAATCCAATAATCTAATAATTTAATTTAATAATTTAATTTAATAATTTTAATAATTTTCCAAAATGAAACAACAAGCTCTAGAAAAAATTATTGAGGGGGGTGGGGGTGGGGGGAAGAAGAACATTTGGGCTACAGAGTCAGAGAAGGAAAACCTGGAAGGTGCTGTGATAACAACCTTCAAATATGTTGTGGTATTTCACAGAGGAATTGTAGCAAAATTAGTCTAATCAAACTCAAAGCAAGGGCTTCTAGAAAAGGAAGGTGACTTTTTCTTTCTCCCACAAAGTATAGTTTTTTACACTTGTACTCTCATAGATTTCATTCACTCAACATCCTCACATCCTCTAAGTGGTCTGTTTAAGATCACTTGACACTAGACAACAAAACAAGGACAACAACCTTGTCCTGTCTGTGTGTTTGTCTGATAGGTGGCAACAAAGTAATTATTTGACAGATCTTTCATACGTTCTAAGAGTTAACAGCTGGGTGGTTGTCCCAGAATTTTGCTTATCTCAGCTTCCCTAAACTTTAGGCCACTTTGCTGCCCGTTGTAGGTTTTTCCTTCATTGATATACTGAGTTTTTCTGATGGGCTAAAAAGAAAAGGACTGATATATAGGATATGTTGCAACTTTGACATCCTCCTGACGAGACATGTGTTATCAATACAGGCCACTCTTACAACCCTGTGATGTGCACTTTATTTTGGTGCTTTCATACACATATTTCCACTCATACTTCTTTCGTAGCAACCTCCAGGTTTCTCTGCAAAAACCTCTACAACAGGTACTAATAAAGTTGCATTTATGGTTACAGTGGATAGGACAAGAGTTGACGGCTTCTATGTCGCAGCAGGAAAAGTTAAACTATACATCGGAAAAAAAACTCCCAAAACCAACAACAACAACAAAAAAAAAAGAAACCAAAAAAACCCCCAAAAAACCCCCCAAAAAACCCACAAAAAACCAAAAAAACCACAAACTTTTCTAAAAAGTCAGTCCTAAACTAGATTTCTATTGAGGTTGTATAACTCCATAACTGGAGGGCCTTAAGACCAATTGTTAAGGGTTGAGCCTCACTGTCAAATAAGCCCCCACCCAGTTGCTCACTCACTCCCCCCACAGGGGGATACGGGAGAGAGCCAGAAAAATAAAAGTGAGAGTATCTTGTGAGTTGAGGTAAAGACAGTTTAATAAGTGAAGAAAAAAGAAAGGGGGAGGGGGAAACAAACAAAACACTTTACAAACCAAGTGGTGCAAGGTCAATCGTTTACCACCTCCCATCAGCAGATCAATGCCCAGCTGGTCTCTGAGCAAGGGCTACTTCAGAAATATTCCCTGTCCTACACCCACCCAGTATATTGCTGAGCCTGACACCATACAGTATGGGACATCCCTTCGGTCTGTTGGGGTCAGCTGTCCCAGCCGTGTCCCCCACCAGTCTCTTGCCCATCCCCAGACTACTCACTGAGGGGACAGAGTGAAAAACAGAAAACATCAACACTGTGCAGGCACTGTTCAGCGATATCTAAAACACTGGTGTGTTAACACTGTTCTGGTCACGAATCTAAAGCACCCCACAACATACAGGCTGCTATCAAGGAAGTTAACTTCACCCTAGCCAGGCCCAGTTTATCCAAATATATTCAAGAGAGATTTTAGATTTAGCTGTTTTCTTTGAGTGCAAAGATAGATGAGATTATCCCTGCGGCTATGTTTACACTGTAAATTGAAACAGACTAAGAGCAAGGCATAAGGCACAGGTACAGCTTGGCTCACATCCAGACTGCTAAACCGTCTTGCGCCCAAAAGAGGTGATTACGGCACCCAAACCTCTGGGAAATATTCCTGGCATAAGTTATCTCAGTAGCTATGCCTCATCTGGTACTGTAATAGATAGCGAAGACCCAAACCATTTACAGGAACCATACATGCCAGTAGTTAGTATGAATAGTCAGGAAGTAGGCCTTTTACATAGCTTGGAGAAGAGGAGGCTGATGGGGGAGCTTATCAATGCTTATAAATAATAAAGGGTGTGTGTCAGGAAGATGGGGCCAGGCTCTTCTCAGTGGTGTCCAGTGACAGGACTAGGGGCAATGGCTATAAAGTGGAAAACAGAAGGTTCAACCTAAACATGAGGAAACACTTCTCTGTGAGGGTGACAGAGCACTGGAACAGGCTGCCCAGAGAGGGGGTGGAGTCTCCTTCCCTGGAGACTTTCCAAAGCCACCTGGACTTGCTCCTGTGTGATCTGCTCTAGGGGATCCTGCTCTGGCAGGGGGGTTGGACTAGATGATCTCTAGAGCTCCCTTCCAACCCGTAACACTCTGTGAATCTGTGTATTTGGATGGATACATGTTCAAAGTTCCTCCCAACCTGTTTTTCTTTACACACAGTACACTGAAGTGAAGATTTGCATAGTGTCCTCTTTTGACAAAAATTAGGTGGGTCAGTTACTTGTTCTTTTGTTAGAAGGAAAAGGTATGTTAATAGTGTGATAAATTGTCCAGTGGTGACACTTCGAGTAAAATACTACTCTGGAAACAATTGCTCATACTGAAAAAAAGAAAGAAAAAGAAAGCGCAACAATTCCTTTTCACTGGTGTGGGAGACAAAGTGTAAGTAATTTTATATGTCCCTTAAAAAAAATTCTGCAGAAGACAACAGTACAGCTCAGACAGAATTCCTTCTAATGGCATGTCTGTACCTCTCTGCATTGTGCAAGTAACATTGACATAGGTAGGGTAGAAGTCCCCTGTATGCGTCTGATATGAGATTATAATTATGCAATGCTTGTTTAAGTGGTGAGGTTTTTTTAGATTTAGTCAATTTTTTAACTTTTGGGGAAGAATTAAATTTAAATTTGTTCTAAATATTTTATCCATTGTGCATGTTTATTTTCAGAGAGTTCTGTCTGATGAGAGAAGTTCAGACTGTTAATGTTTCTAAAATGTCCTAACTCCACACACTGAACAGAGCAATCAATACAGCATCCAGAAAATGTAGTATGCAGTACAATCTAAAATTAGGGGTTTTCATCCTTTAGCGAGTTAAATAAATCCATTTTTAAACTGGGGACATTCATGTTATTTAAATATTTCTAATACATATCTAAGGGCAATGTTTACCACCGTCTATTAATTTGGCACATACGTACATGACATTAGCTTTCACTGATTACTTTCATCTCTGAAATCTGTTTTCTATGATTAACATATGACAGTTTAATTAATGTAATTTCATCTGTAACTTTCTGTATTTTGCCTATTTATATTTTTCATTGAAAAAGGAATAAAAGCAATTTTGTATATACTCTGCTAAGCCTTGTTGTAAATTAAAGCTTTCTATTTCCTTTGGAATTCATCTCTAGCTCATTTCAGTCCACTCGTGTTGACTTAATAGGTGCCCTGTCACCAGGAACCAGCAAACAAAGAAACTAAATCACTAGATATCATTATTTAAATGCAATTTTCTTATTTTGAAGAGCAAAAGACTGCGTACTGTAGGGTACCTGTCAGATACACTAATATTACAACCGAATGTTAGGAGGTTTGCTCCTTAACTGTAAATTTCCTATTACTTTACTTTGGATTTGATATTGTCTGGAGGAAATACTGTTTAGCTACTTTACTACACTGTTCTGCCTTTTTTGGAAATCTTTTTTTTTTTCCATAATATGACTTTCATGAAGAAATAAATGCTAAGCCTCTCTGAAAATGTTTGATTCCTGGAAAGCAAAGGTAACCCAGGTTCCCTCTGGATCTAAAAGGGCACTTAATTAGTCTGACCACCAAATTTCTCAAAGAAAAACTTTATTCCAGTAATGTAAATGAAGGTCAACTTGCAATTCACTAAGATTTTCTATCTCAGAATTTCAGTTATATCTGCTTGCAATTTTTTCTTTGCATGGGCTTGTACACCTTGCTTTATTAAAACCCCATTTATTTTAAATAACTATTGCAAAAATAGATGAAAAAAAACCTTGTGACTTCCTTTGTGTATAATACTTCCTGAATTATTTGCTACATGCAATCACGTGAGATACAGTTCCAGTCATTTATCATGCAGGGTCAATCACAGACCCTGTTAACTTTTCTCCTTTAGGGCACAGAAGGCCATAGAAACCTTGCATATAGTTGGGAACTTTTGAAGAACAATTTATGAAAAAATGAAATGATCACGTAATAGGTCCCTTAGTGTGAATTTAAATACAGTTGTCTTACATCTCCCTGTCATAAATTCCCAAGCTTCTTGAGTGCACAACCTCTGGCATATGAGAGTGTTCTTAGTAGCAATCTGAGAAACTACTTCCATTATGTAAGGCTTTTAAGATTTAACTCATTCTTTGCACTTTTAAACCTGTTGGAAATGTAAAATTTAATTTGTAACTATCAAGCATGCCCGTGACAATTGTAAAAAATTAAGTGTACAGAGGCAATGGCAGCTTATTTAACTGATTACTGATCAGTTTTGTAATGGCAGCATACATATTAGTAGATAGAACACAGTACACATGTTGGCATTATAATACAGTAACCGCATTTATTTGTTTCATGTCTATTCTGGTAGACATCAGTGGGTTAGGCAATTTATGAGAAAAGAATAAGATACGTGGTTTCCCCTAAGAGTTTGTTCTTTATACTTCTAGAGATAAAGCTGTAACTTTTTTTTGTGCACACTTTTCTGAGAATCTATGCATTATTTACAGGAAATACCTTGTCTTTGTACTGCATTGTGATGCAGCTCTTACTAAAAAACATCTACTCTTGTGGGGAGAAAGGATTACAGCACCAGAATTCATAGGTTCTACATTTGAACCAGTCACTTCATAGAAAACACAGTGGGGTTTTGTATGAACACTGTGATTGACCTAACCACCTGAAGTTCATGGTAGGATCAGCCATAGAGGATAGTTAACACATGAATTTGAAAATAAGCACAAAAAAAGCACAAAGATAAGAGAGAAAAGAGTATGAAACCTGTGATATAGTCTGGTACCTCAATGTAGCTTGGAGCTTTGCCTGAGGAGTGCTTTAAAATATTTCTGGAAAAAACCTTCCACTCAGTTACATCTGTATTAGTAAATAAACAGGATAAGTCCTGATTAGATGGATGTCAAGGCATTTTAAAGTCAGATGCGTAAACTCCTTTTCACACCAAGAAGAAAACAATATTATTTATCCTGCATGTTGAGAACAGCCTGTGTGCTCCATCTGGAAAATTGGATCAGAATCATGCCAGGGAGTAGGATAGGACAAGGAGTAATGGCTTTAAACTGCAAAAGAGTATATTTAGATTAGGTACAAGGAAGAAATTCTTCACTGTGACGGTAGTGAGATACTGGAAATTTGAGTTTAGTCATTGATCAATTCCTGGAATATTTTCCCAGTTCTTCTCAGTCTGCAACTCAGGGATTTCTTGAGACAGATGTAGTTGCTTTTGGCATTTAGCAAAACATGAATACACTTTCATCTGGACGTCTCCATTCAACAGCTTAGATGTGAGATAGTTGTCTATGCTTTAATTATAGTTAATGGACAGACATATAGTTAATGAACTGTCTAGTCAAGACAGTCAATTGAACCTCAAGAGAGATTCAGTTTATGCTAAAGTAAACATCTGAGGTACAGATGCATAAGCATGAATGCCTGGTGTTATATGAAGTACCTAAGTTTATCTCACTAGCTCTGGTCAAGAAAGGAAAGGTCTTTTTAGTGTTTAACATCCGCCTTCAAGTTTCTAGACTGATGAAACGACAATAAATGCCAATTTTAAAGCAAATAAGTCTTTTTGGTTTTAATAGTTTCAGCTAGAGTTTCCTGCCACAGGTTTGCCCAGCTTCTTCTTGAACTTCAGTAATACAAGTCCATAACTTCTTGTGGCAAGCTGTTCCACACAGATCAGGTATGTTTTCTATAAGGACATGCTTCCTTTTCTTTTATTTTTTGCATTTCTCTTTCATCTTACCATGTTTTGAATCTAACAATTGCTCACTTCACTCTCTCTGATCCTTTTAGCAGGAAGATTGAATAATTATTTCTTAATTAATCATGATTTCGTGACTGCCTTATCTAGTGACCTCTGCAGTTACTAGGACTACGCAATGATGACCCCATTTAGAATATTGAAGACACCATTTTTTGATAAACTTTGAAACACTTCTTGCAGGTTCAATTACAACTTTACAAACAACTTAGTTGCCCAAAATCTCTGCTCATTCAGGCCAATTTCTATCTGCTTGATTCTGAGGCTTTAATCTCTTGCCAAATTCCAACTGTCTTGGGATCTTTTACTTTTTGAGACAGTCTTCTACATTGTCTCATGCACTGTCTACTGTCTGCCTCGAATGAAGGCACTTTCCTTTTAAGCACACATTTAAGTGCTTTTCTGAAATGATGCCCAAACTGCTAGTGTTCTCAATGAACATGCTTTCTTTTTCTAATTTCATTCTATTAGTTTGTTTATTTCAATAAAATCATCATTACAATCACAAATATTAAAGCTAGAAAGACATTTTAAATTAAACTGGAAATCATTTCAAACTCACTTTTTACTAACATATGGGCTAGCTATTGGGCACAGTTTAAAAAAAAAATTTGTATCCCTTTCTTTTGTGGAAAATCAGACTAAGCAAAACATTTTTTCTAACTCTATAAGAGCACATATTTTGAAAACAAGACATTAACTTTTCTAAAAAAAAAAAAACCAAAACCAAAACCAAACCCAACCAACCAAAAATAAACCAAAACCCCAAACCAACCAAAAAAAAATCTGACCATCAAAGTTTTATGTAATTAACCAGGGCACATCATTAGACACCCTCATGAAGCCCTGTATTCAGACAGTCAGAAAACTTAAAGCAGAAGTTGAACTTTAAAACCATACCAGCTTTGATTAGGAGGGAAAAGAAAGGATTAGAACTCAGAAATTCACACCTGCCAAGTTTTGTACAGATCTAGTAAGAATTCATGCTGATGACCCTTTGGATGCCTACAGCTCCAACTCCAAAAATATTTTTAGAATGGACTATTTTAGTTGGAAGGGACCTATAATGATCGTCAAGTCCAATTGCCTGAGCACCTCAGAGCTGACCAAAAGCTAAAGCATGTTGTTAAGGGCATTGTCCAAGTACCTCTTAAACACTGACAGGCTTGGGGCATCGACCACCTCTCTAGGAAGCTGTTCTGGTGTTTGACCAACCTCTTGGTAAAG
The DNA here is from genome assembly GCA_027574665.1 of Rhynochetos jubatus. Taxonomy (NCBI): domain Eukaryota; kingdom Metazoa; phylum Chordata; class Aves; order Eurypygiformes; family Rhynochetidae; genus Rhynochetos; species Rhynochetos jubatus. Next base: position 82,220,649 of record CM050649.1, on the reverse strand, counting down.
AAACGACTCCTAATGTCCAGTCTGAACCTCCACTGGCACAGCTTTGAACCATTCCCATGTGTCCTATCACCAGATACCAGGAAGAAGAGCCCAGTGCCTCCCTCTCCACTTCCCCTCCTCAGGAAGCTGTAGGGAGCAATGAGGTCTCCCCTCAGCCTCCTTTTCTCCAAACAAGACAAGCCACAAAGTCCTCAGCCACTCCTCATAGGACATGACTGTCACCAGCTTTGTTGCCTTCCTCTGGACATGTTCAAGGACCTTCACATCCTTCTTAAACTGTGGTGCCCAGACATGCACATAGTACTCCAGGCCACACCAATGCTGAATAGAGTGGGATAATCACCTCTTCTGACTGGCTGGTCATGCTGTGTTCGATGCACCCCAGGATACAGTTTACCCTCTGGGCTGCCCGGGCACGTTTTCTGTTTTGTGTAAGCCTGATTAAATATCTGAAATATTACAATGAGAATAGGATCATTGCATTTATGTTCTTGTACATGGATTTTAAAAAAAGATTAAAGAAATACATAATTAAAAAATATATATTTCAAATTAAAAACACCTTATGAAATTATGAAACTCTGTTGCCTAAAAAAACCCCAATGAAGCATACAGAGTAAATGGCTTTATATATATTATATATGCGTATATATATCTCGCATATATATACTGATAGATAGATAGATAGATAGATAGATAGATAGATAGATAGATAGATAGATAGATACAAAAAAAAAATCTCATTATCAAGAGAGACAGAGAGGTTCTGTTGATTAAATAAGGATATTTTTTCATTCACCTTCTGTAGCATAAAAATTTGGAGAATTTTTCTTGTGAAGGACCCTTCACAGAAAGTAGTATTTACCATGAAGAAGCAGAAAACACAGCTATACCTAACTCCTTAGAGATGTATCTTGGTTGGCATCTTGTACCAAAAGATTTCTGAACACAAGTACAGAAAAGTGTAATGAATACGTCCTCCAGTTTGGAATGAGATATTCTCCTGACCAATACTGAATATATTTCTCACCTAACCTTCTGTTTGTTGTAGCATTCAAATCAATAGAAACACTTTCCTTTCACAGAAATGTCTAAATTTGCCTGGAGAAATGAACTTGTCTTGAACAGGACATATTTTGCTTTAAATTTCCACATGCAAATTGTATTCTTCCTGGTGAGTAAAATTAATTGAGAGTAAAAGTAGTTTTTGTATGTCTAACAAAAGATTTTAAAAAAATAAATCATAGAAGCTTTGCACAGCTGCAAAATATCCTGTCTCAAAACTTTCATTTTGAATATTTTTTTCTTAGATGACATAGAATTGTGATTAGCTATATTTTTGGAAAGTACCCTCAGTAAATGAGCAGAGGAAGTTTCCAGAAACAGCTTCAAATATCTGATAAATAATAGAGTTTCCTTCATTCAAGAATATGGCTGAGGCAGGGTAAGTAAGAGACTTTCAGAATAGAAAAGACTGGTTCAAAAAATAAGGTACTTTTCCAAAACGCTAACAGAGTATTCTAGTCACAGAGCACATAAAAAGCTTAAATTAGGAGTTCTTCCAGACTCCTATATCTTCTATAGCTTCTTATTTCATCTTCTGAATAATAAAACAATAACAAGAAGAAAATGTACACAAACCTAAGGAAGCTTTCATTATAAGTATACAAGTTTCATTTCATGAAAGTGCTGTGTACTTTTCATTCCCACCAGAGATGAAGTTATATTATTGAGAGCAATGCATCAAACTATACTAAATCTTTGAACACTTAATATTACTACTCCATGAATTTGGGCTAGAGTTTAGAGAAAGAATTATTAAGCAGCATTATTTTTTTCCAGTTCCCCATCTGGAACATCTTTGTCTTTTTTTTTTTTTGGTTCCTATAACCTTAGAGATGGGGCAAAGTCTGACTCCATCATTCTAAAAGATGGAAAAGAAAGCTGTATCGATTAACTCGCCTCAGTGGCTGATAATGAAAGAAGATGTTTTTGTGATTCTGGGTATTGTGCTGAGGATCTAGGCTTGTGAATGTTCTCATCCCATCTATCTACTGCTGCTGTGTGGTTTGTTGTTTTGTTTGGGGTCTTTTTGTTTGTTGGTTTGGTTTGCTTTGTTTTTTAATTTCTTCACTGAAGTATTTTTTTAGATTTCAGCACAGCACATCACCTTACATTTAATATCTGCTTGGTTTAAAATGTCATCAATTTTTACTGGATTTTTTTCAGATTATGAACAACAATGAGAATTAATGCCTGTCATTTCAGTATGATTTTTAAGATGTCATGGCCATGTTAATCTCTCACTCTATGGGATTTAGCTGCAACAGTGTTGCTCATGTTGACTGTTTTACCACTCTGTTCCTGAAGGAAATGCAATCATAATCTAGTTTCTTCCAGACCTGCTGGTATTTCAGCCTGTGATTTGCTTACAAGACAGGCTGACCAGTTAGGCAGATGAAAAATTATTACTTCTCTTTTGGGAACAATATCATTCAGTGTGACAGGGGAAATGATGGTTCAAACATGAGAAGTTAATTTTCTTTATATTAGGGCAGCTGTCACAACAAAACTTTTGAAAAGCAATGTAAAAACAAAATAATTAAAATGGGAATGAAAAACATTCCTTAATTTTCTGAAATATACATATCCAAATATTTTTATATATTTACTTAAGAAATTATGTATTTCTCAAGCTGTAATAAATAGCAGAAATAAGGGAATTTATTTATAGAAAACTATCAGAAATCATTTGATGAGAGATTTAGGTCTATCATACCTACTACTTTCTGAGAAAAGAGGTTTAAGATTTTCCATGTTGCCTTGGTTGTGAGAAAGTTATTCTCCCTGGTAAATCCTATTGTTATGAATGAAAACATGATAGAAACTATATTACTGGAGGTTTCATAATGGCTTAGGAGAGAGACAAAAATTAGAAGAACAGTAGCGTACAGATTAGGGATTGTATGGTCTGATGGATGCTAAGCTTCAAGTCCTTATTGTATTTGGGGCAGATGATAGAACCTGAGTTTCCCTGTCTTCAAGTAATCAACCCATCTATATTTATCCTGACATTTATGTCTTTGCTATTTTTTATGAAAAAAAAAAAAAAACCAAAACCACCCACACACCAAAGCATAGAATCATAGAATTATTTAGGTTGGAAAAGACCATTAAGATCATCGAGTCTAACCATTAACTGCCTAGTCCCCAAGGGCTAGTCTACATGATCTTTAAGTATCTTCAGGGACAATGAATCAACCACTTCCCTGGGCAGCCCATTCCAATACTTGATAACCCTTCCAGTGAAGATATTTTTCCTAATATCCAGTCTAAACCTCCCCTGGCACAACTTGAGGCCATTTCCATTTGTTCTGTCACTTGTCACTTGGGAGAAGAGACCAACCCCCACCTCTCTGCAACCTCCTCTCAGGTAGATGGAGAGAGCAAGCGATAAGGTCTCCCCTCAGCCTCCTCTTCTTCACACTAAACAATCACAGCTCCCTCGGCTGCTCCTCATCAGCCTTGTGCTCTAGACCCTTCACTACCTTCTCTGGACATGCTCCAGCACCTCAGTGTCTCTCCTATAGTGAGGGGCCCAGAACTAAACACAGGATTCGAGGTGCAGCCTCACCAGTGTCTAGTACAGGGGGACAATCCCTTCCGTCATCCCTGCTGGCCACACTGTTCCTGATGCAAGCCAGGATGCCATTGGCCTTCTTGCCCACCTGGGCACACCGCTGCTCATATTCATCTCTCTAAGACCCCCCAGGTCCTTTTTTGCGAGGCAACTTTACAGCTACTACTCCCCACGCCTGTAGCATGGCATGGGTTTGTTGTGACCCAAGTGCAGGACCCGGCACTTGGCCCTGTTGAACCTCATACAATTGACTTCAGCCCCCTCAATCCATCCTCTCCAGAGGTGGAATCTCCAGTTCCCAAGCCTTTATATGTCTTCATAACACAGTAAGAAAACGTTAAAAATGGATATTAAAAAGAAGAATATTCTGCTTGTAGAGACTGCTCTATATTTTTTTGTCCACCCTGAGTGTATAGCCAGAGTTTTAAAGGCATTTAGATGCCTAAACTTTGTTATGCCTGTAGGGGAGAGTTACTGCTTATTTTATAAACCTATTCTTAGATTTCTTTTCTCCTGAAGTAACAGATTCAGTTGGATAGCTACGAGCAATTATTCCTTGCTGAGTTTAGAGAAAGGCAGTTGTCCAGTTTCTGCAGTTTGCAGAGTGTTCAATCTATGCTTTCTGTCAATATTACAGGCATATTCAAACTGGGTGCAGTTTTTCAGGCAGATCGGTGTCATCGCTTGTCACCTTGTAATGGTATAGAGGGGACTGTTATAAAAGGCACATAACAAAGGAGCAGATTTATTCTAAGTGATATAAAGGAACTTCCAAATTCCAAATCTGATCCAACATCTATGTCTTTGGATTCTTGGTGTATGTCATTTATATCTGACAATCTACTCCTATCACTACTGCTGTAAATATACTTTTCCTTGTTTTTCTGAACATGCTTCATTATAAAAATAAACTCAAATTAGTTTGTTAACAAAACTCTAGAAGCATTTTCATGGTAAAATGTATATACAATTGACTACTTCTTCAAGATAGGTAATATTATTTATCCTTGTAATAGTGGACAATCGTAACTGAATTTGGGCAGAGGAAAAAAGGTAGTAGGTGAATTTGAACTTAAAAAACTCTTTGGATTTGTCTACCCATAAACCCATATACCCATAAACTAAATGTGTATGGGTCTCATATAGCACTAAAACCAACTAGCAAGGAAAATTTTAACCCTCTTGCCCCCCCAAGATGGGGTGACCATATCCAAAATAGTTATTTGCTTACATGTGTTTGCTTTATACTACCTTACAGTCTGTGACTGGAAGTGGGTTTAAAGAGTTCTGGTCAGCTCAGGGCAAAAATTGGCAGGGGCCATTCTGACAACATAGAATTACAAATGATCTCTTTTCAGCAGCTCAGAACACTCCCATGAAGTGCCTGATTAGTAACAAAGATTTAATAAAAGATTCATATAAATTCTGTAGAAACAACTTTGACTTTTACTTTTACTTTTTTTTTAACTGTTGATCTTTCAGTCACAATATAGTTCTAACACATTTTTGCTCTTATGCATTTCGCAAAATTTTTGTCTGAAAAAACAACTAGAAAAAACCACTCAAGAATAAAAAGGAATCACATAGTTTTTTCCATTATTTTTCATACTTCTTCTTACATTAACTATAAGTGTGTCTTGAAGTTTCAGAGCTATTGCAAAAATTCTGCTGTTTGAACTGAAAGATAACAGCATTAGAAGGAAATCAACAAATTCTCTACAGCAGCAGTTAGACAATCCCACTGTCTCTCCAATTCCAGAAGATAATTTTCCTTTTTAGTGCTGGTTTTGTTACTCTTTTAACCCAATGGTAATTGATATTGTTTGATGTCTCTTTTCAATCATTTCCAGTCAGTTTAAAAAATTAACACTTTTAATGTACTTCTTTTTCAGTTTCCACCTTGTTCCCATTCCTTCACCTTTTCCTTTCTAGCTTCATGTCAAAGTAAATTCACCCCACTAGTTGACCTATTCCCTTTCATCAGCTCCCTCTCTATCACTGTTTGCTCAGCTACTTCTTTATTCACAAGTTTGAATTTCCTTTCAGTCCCACCATCTCCCTTGTCACTTTCTTCTTTTGAACTGAATGCTCTTTTCCAGGCAAAACTTTTCCAGTCTTCCTCATATTTCCTTCAGGTTCCAGGTTATTCCTGCCCCTTCCCTAGTTTCACAGTATTGGTATGTTATTGCTTTAAACCAGTGAATTCCATTGTCAACAAGATACACGATTGCACTGAATTTTAATCAAATGATTTCTCTTCCACATATTTTTGCTGCTTGATGCCACCACTGTTACAGAGGGAAGACCAACCTTGTGTTCATTGATGGTTCTCAGACTATGTTATGAATTCCAGCTCAGCAAAGGACATCTAAGAACAGTAGTTTTGGAAAAAAGTCCAAGTGGGAGTCTTGTACTTGCACCCATGTTACGCAGGAAGCATGGTCAGTTACCTGAGTCTAATGGGGTGGGCAGAGTTTAATCATAACAAGGAAAACCTGAAGGGACTGGATTCTTAAGAAATGTTAAGTAACAAAATCAACTTTCTAATACATAAGCACACTCAAAATTATGTAATTGAGCATAGTTATAGATTTGCAGTGGCGAGAAAAAAGAAATCACAAGTCACTAAAAGCACAGGTTTTCAATCAGTGGAAAACCTTCATAACAAATCTTGATTGATGATCCCACAAGAGAAGATGTAAATGCAAAAGATGTAAATGTTTGGGAATGAATGTATATTTTCTTTAGTTTCTTTTGAGATGCAGCTGAATCTTTATGACTGAACATTTCCAAATAAATAAATGAATTGGAATTCATTCTACAGAGGCTACTTAGAGATTTTTGAGTCTAAACAATTCAATTTTGGCAAGAATGAAGCTTGTCATCATTAAAGGAAGGACCAGAAAGCCTAAATGACAGAGGATATTGCCAACACCAGTGAACATCTGATGGCAGAAAATATTAAACTCCTTTCAAGACATATATTACTATTCAAGAATTATTCAGAATACACACTCTTATTTGATATGTATTCAAGAAAAATTACTCATTTGTAATAACTATGTGAAATTTGATGTTTCAATAAAGGTGTTCTGTTAGACTTGAGATGTCATATACATTCAAATTCAGTACATGATTCTGGAAAAATAGTGTGCAAAACATTGGGGGGAAAAAACCTTTTACCCCCTGCAGAGATGAAATTTACAGGAAATATTGAAGAAAATACTATAAACACAGGTCTGACCTGTATGTAGAAGCAATTGGAGCAGAAATAAAGTGAGACCCTCAGATGCTCACTTTGCTCCTAATAGTCCTACTATCCACTGTTCTTGATGCACACAGTATTTTTGCATGCACTGTAGAGGGAGAGAGCAGGAAGTAAATCAGTTGCTGTAATATATACAACACAATGTACTTCAAAAAGGAAAAAAAAAAAAAGGAGAAACAGATGTTTTTTGTGCAGGTATAAAATTCAAAAGGATTATAAAACTATCAAAGAATTTGTAATGAAGTGTAGATTAAAGAGACCAGTCTTGTCATTACAACATATGTTCTGAACTTTCATGAGGTAGGATTGTATAACACTAGACATGTACTCATGAAACAAGGAGATTGAAAGCACCTGCAAAATAAATGTTCCCTTTATGGTCTGAAAGGTAAAACCTGCAGAAGGGGATGATTATAGCATTAATGTGCCATGTGAGTTACAGAGTTGGACTGATGCATAAACATCCATTATCCAGTTCTCTGCAACTGAATGTCACTGACTGAAGGTCATTATGACCAAGATACAGGTCTTAACAGTTGCTGAAATTTCTTTTGGTAGAAACAGTGCCAATTCCATCATGTATCAGTCTCTTTTGATTATCATGAAAAGGAAAGGACAGATTTCAGATATCTCATTCTTTTCCAGACCTTTTGGGTGGGATTAATTTCAGTTACAGATGGAAGAATCTGCCAGTCCTTGATTATTGTGCCTAAACACATACCCTTGCCTACTTCTGTGCTAACTAGACACAATGTAACTGTCTAGAAAAGATGAGATTTACTTAGGAGGTTATGGATATTGGGAAAAAATCCAGGTGTCAGTAACATATTTACATTGGGATGTCATTTCTCATTTTATCATCATCACACACTACTTAGGAAGATGCAACAAAACTTGAGTTTCTAACTGATATCAGTGCTTTGTCCAAACTTATATGTTCATAACTATAGCCAGGTGATGTGTGATTTACAGCAGCTGATAATAAATTATAGATATAGAAAAACAATATATAAATACATGGCAATCCAAGAATCAGAAAAATATGAACTAAAAAGATATGAGAATAGCTTTTTTATGTATGAAACGTTAGAAATTCAGAATCCTGTTGTACACACTTCCATATCAATACAAGTGAGTAACTTTAAATCTGTGAAATGCAGAAAAATAGGAACCTGCTTTAATTTTTTCAGACAACCAGTGTATTATTTTCTCTCAAGACTTCATGATGTTATATCAACGTCCATCATACTCACCCCATTTATCCAAGGACAGCAGGCAGTCAAACAATCAGCAGAGTTGCATATTCTCCCACTCAGATACTGGTTCTCATATACTTGGAAGAAATTTAGTAACGTTTTGCTTCTGATAAATGTTCATTTGAATAATCATCGGAATGAGCCATCTCTTAATTTCAACTTAATTATCATTTGATGAAATTGTTTTGTCCACAGGCAAAGAGCAAGCCCAATTATAATGTAATCAAATATCAGAGCAGAAATATCTATGATGCCCATAAACATTGGTAGCCAGAGATGGACCATGCAGAAAATGCACACTAAATATAACCATTGTCATGATGCCAATTCAAAACAAGTTTTGTTAACGGCAGAGTGGAAGGCAACTAGAGTGCGATTCTTCTATGCCTATACTGAAAGGTAAGTAGTATCTTCCACAGTATACAAGGGTATCCAAGACATAAGGTTAATAGTTACAACTGAGGTCTTACAGGAAGTCACCATTCTTCTAGACTGATGATAAACAGCTAAGCAGGATACCTGACTGTGCCTGAAACAGCCGTTATTATCAGTATGTAGGCAACTGATTCACACAGTGTGTGTCTACATTCAGGATATGAGTGTTGCTGCTGTTTTACAAGATGAGTGATTCTACAGCTGGGATGCACAGAACATCAGAAAGACCCTAGGGGCTTGCTCATTACCCAGGGGCATTCATCCCCTATCCTAGTTTCTCCCCTGCTGTGTGATTCTTAATGACAGGTACTTTCTACAGTATTATGTGAAAGACCTCCCTATATAGCTTGCTGGTCTACACATCAAGCCTCTTTTGCAAAAGCTGGTGAGGAATGTGGGAATTATTCTATCCATTTCCATTCTGGGGTCCATTCAGAATCCATGTCCCATCAGCTCCATCACCATTCCTTCAGACTGCAAGAGGTTGCTGGGAAAATGTAAGGTGTTGGGTTTGAAATTAGAATACTCAGGAAATGGCAGAGAGTGAGTGCAGAAGCAAATATACAAGAAAAAAAGAAAAAGGGGGAAACAAAAAACCAAAACCAAACCAAAAAGCATGTATCAATGACTCACAGGGAAACTAAGTGCAGCTGGAGCAGATATAAAAGCATGCATTATGTCCAGGTTAAAATGGATGAATCACCAAGAGGATTACTTGAAAGCACTGAGTCTAATATCTTTGTTCAGTAATTTTAAGACCTGAAAGCTTCCACTGTTAGAGAGGTCTGGGAGAAAGGTACATGGTAGTCTTTGGCATGGGGGTATGAGAACAGCCAGACTGGTAGCAAAAGCTTGAAACAATTACAAAAGATGTTATTAATCTAAAATATTCTCATCCCAAATCAACTCCAAGTGGCAATTATTTGCCTCTACTCTGAACTATTAATTCCCTTTGTTCAGTCCGAGATGTGCTCACAAGCATGTGTTTGCTCAAATGAGTCTTTCCTTCTTATCTAGGTACTTTGCTTTACTGCAGCATATACTGACACTTCATTTTTTCTTATTACATTGACTGACCAGTGTGATCTTTCCATACTGCTTCTACGAGTCTGAGAGATGATAAAAAATATCACATGCACTGAGAATAGAATCACAGAATCATTTAGGTTAGAAAAGACATTAAAGTTCCTCAAGTCCAACTGCTAAGCCAGCACTGCCAAGTCCACCACTAAACCATGTCCCACATCTACACATCTTTTTAATGACTTCAGAGATTGTGAAACAACCACTTACCTGAGCAGTCTGTTCCAATGTTTGACAACACTTTCAGTGAAGAATTTGTTTCTAATACCAGAAATAAACCTCCCCTGAAACAACCTAAGGATGTTTCCTCTCGTCCTAGCACTTCTAACACGGGAGAAGAGACTGACATCCACCTTGCTACAACCTCCTTTCAGGTAGTTGTAGAGAATGATGAGGTCTCCTCTGAGCCTCCCACAACTAAACAACCTGAGCTCTCTCAGGTGCTCCCCGTAAGACTTGCTCTCCAGACCCTTCCCCAGCCCTGTTGCTCTTCTCTGGACACACTCCTGCACCTCAGTGTCTTTCTTGTAGTGAGGGGCCCAAAACTGAACACAGGATTCAAAGTGCATCCTCATCACCACCGAGTACAGGAGGACAGTCACTGCCTTAGTCCTGCTGGCCACACTGTTCCTGATGCAGGCCAGGATGCTATTGGTCTTCTTGGCCAGCTGGGCACACTGCTGGCTCATATTCAGCCAGCTGTTGACCAACGCTCCCAGGTCCTTTTCAGCTGAGCAGCTTTCCAGTCATTCTTCCCTAAGCCTGCAGTGTTTCACAGGGTTGTTATGACCCAAGTGGAGGACTTGTCACTTGGCCTTGTTGTTCCTAATGCAATTGGTCTCAGCCCATTGATCCAGCGTTCCAGATCCCTCTGAAGAGCCTTCTTACCCTCAGGCAGATCAACGCTCCTGCCCAACGTGGTGTCATCTGCAAACTTACTGAAGATTCACTCGAACCCTCATCCAGATCATTGATAAAGATACTAATGTTAACTGGTCCCAGTACTGAGTTCTGGAGAACACCACTTGTGACCGGTCACCAAATGGATTTAACTCTATTCATCTCAACCCCTTGGGCCCAGCCATCCAGCCAATTTTTTACCCAGCAAAGACTACGCCTCTCCCAGTCATGAGCAGCCAGTTTCTCCAGGAGAATGCTGTGGAAAATGGTGTCAAAGGCCTTGCTAATGTCAAGGTAGACAACACCCACAGCTTTGTCCTCACCGACGAGGTGGGTCATCTTGTCATAGAAGGAGATCAGGTTCATCAAGCAGGGCCTGCCGTTCATAAACTTTCCTCTTTAGGAAAGACAGGCCAGCAGGGTGAGGTGATGGAGCTGCTCTTTATGTGACAGAGCACTTGAATGTATCAAGCTCTGCCTAGGGACAGGTGAAGAAAGAGTCGAGAGCTTATGGGTAAGAATTATGGGGCTGACCCCCCTTCTTACTTCTCCAAGAGTTGAAAACTCTATCATTTCATGATTGCTGTGCCCAAGACAGCCTCCAACCATCACATCACCCCTGCAGTCCTTCTCTGTTTGCAACAGGTCCAGAGGGGGGTCTAGACAATCAAAACACTCGCTAATTCCCTGAGATGTGTCAAGGCTCTGTTTTCTCATTTGGGTTCCTTGGCTACCAAGAAATTCAGCAGAAATCAGGATCATTTCTGGGCAGTGGAATTTGGAGGTCAGTATTGGTAAATTTTTTCAACAGTACCCAAACCATGTTTAACCTGTACCAAACTTCCCCAGTAAGTTCAGAGGCATTGGGTTAGTTCTGATGTGCTGGAAGTGCAGGAATTACCTGTGTCATGGAAGAGACCTATGGGCATTGGAGGCTGAATGCAACCTTGGTCCCTAGAAATTATATAGATAGTGCTGGGATTCTTTGCAGCTGAACACATCCTCCAGATGAATACCATAAAGCTTCAATTTATTATTTTTATTCTGTTAGAAGACCTCCTGTTGGAAGTTTGTCCACCTTAGCCTGCAATATCTGCAGGTTATTCAGAAACTGCTTTAGAAGAAACTGGACTGTAGCCAAGGCTCCAAGAGAACTCTAGCATGCAGACATCCTTTTATTATTCATTGTCAGGGCTAGGAAAGCCAAAGCCTTGAGAGAATTAAACCTGACCAGGGACATCAAGGCCAACAAGGGCTTCTGTAGGCACATGGGGGACAAAAGGAAGACCAGGGAAAATGTGGGCCCTCTGCAGAAGGAAACAGGAGAGCTGATTTCCCAAGATATGGAGAAGGATGAGGTACTCAATGATTTTTTTGCCTTGGTCTTCACTGTCAAGGGTCTTCACTCTTTCCCCAGAGTCATGGAAAGCAAGAGCAGGGACTGGGAGAATGGAGAGCCACCCATATTTAGGGAGGATTGGAGGTGATTGGCCACAGCCAACATGGCTTCACCAAGGGCAGATCGTGCCTGACGAATATGGTGGCCTTCTACAATGGGGTCACAACCTTGGTGGATAGAGGATGGGCATCTGATGTCATTTACCTGGACTTGTGCAAAACCTTCAACACTGTCCCGCACAACATCCTTGTCTCTAAACTGGAAAAGCGTGGATTTGACGGATGGACAGCTTGATGGATAAAGAACTGGCTGGATGGTCGCACTCAGAGAGTTGTGGTGAATAGCCTGCTGTCTGAGTGGAGACCAGTAACGAGCAGCGTTCCTCATGGGTTGGTGTTGGGACAGGTCCTGTTTAACATCTTTGTTAATGACATGGATGATGGCATCGAGTGCACCCTCAGCAAGTTTGCTGACGACAACAAGCTGTGTGGTGCAGTTGACACACTAGAAGGAAGGGATGCCATCCAGAGGGACCTTGACAGGCTGGAGAGGTGAGTCTGTGCCAACCTCCTGGAGTTCAACAAGGCCAAGTGCAAGTGTCTGCACCTGGGTTGGGGCAATCCCAACTACAAGGACAGGCTGGGTGGAGAATGGATAGAGAGCAGCCCAGAGGAGAAGGACTTGGGGGTTCTGGTGGATGAGAAGCTGGACATGAGCCGGCAGTGTGCACTGGCAGCCCAGAAAGACAATTGTATCCTGGGCCGTATCAGGGGAAGCGTGGCCAGCAGGTCGAGGGAGGTGATTCTCCCCTTCTACTCTGCTCTTGTGAGACCCAGCCTGGAGTACTGTGTCCATCATTGGAGCCCTCAACATAAGAAGGATATCAACTGGTTGGAGCAACTCCAGAGGAGGGCCATGAAGCTGATCAGAGGGCTGGAGCACTTCCTCCTATGTGGAAAGGCTGAGAGAGTTGGGCTTGTTCAGCCTGCAAAAGAGAAGGGTCCAGGGAGACCTTATTGCAGCCTTCCAGTACCTGAAGGGGCCTACAAGGACTTTTTACAAGGGCCTGTAGTGATAAGATAAGGGGTAATGGGTTTAAATGGTAAGTGGGGAGATGTAGATTAGGTATCAGGAAGAAGTTCTTCCCAGGGGGGGTGGTGAGGCACTGGCACAGGTTGCCCAAAGAAGCTGTGGATGCCCCATCCCTGGCAGTGTTCAAGGCCAGGCTGGATGAGGCTTTGAGCAACCTGGTCTAGTGGAGGGTGTCCCTGCCCATGGCAGGGGGGTTGGAACTTGATGGTCTTTAAGGTCCCTTCCAACCCAAACCATTCTGTGATTCTATGATTGATTGCCCAGGGTCTCTAGGCACAATTGATCTCACCATTCAGGATATCTGCTAGGGTCTGAAGTTTTGAACCTGTTTGTTCACCTGTGTCCCCTGTTTGTACAAGTTTTGTACATGGATGTACTCCTGTCCTTGTTATCAAGGCAGCAGGCAGCACTGGGGCTGTTCAGCCTCTTCCTGGCTATCCAGCTCCCAGCAGTCTAGTCTGATTGTATCTGCACAGAGGTGCTTGGCAGCAAGCTCACTAGTAGCTTATCAGTTTTTGTCTGTAAATATTTTAAAGTCTATCTTCCTTAAGAAAAAACAATACAAAACAAAAAATTAAGCAGTTCTTTAAGTTAAAAATTATGAAATCTGTATTTCAGCTGGAGGGTAGTTCACATACATTTTCACTTAGTATTGAAATAAATGTAAAATTTTTCCCCAAATATATTTTTCTTTCACCCAGGTATATAATTTTCCTAATGTACATGTATACTCCCAGAAGGCAAGGGATACACACATTTACACAATTACCTGGATTAAATATTAGAAATCTCTCTAGCCTCCAGAATTTTTCTCCGTATGCTCTGATATAATTACATTCAGCTGAAAGTACCCGTACTTGGTCTGTTGGCTAACTTGTTTTATTGTGTAGTTTGAAATCATTGAATATTATTCCTGTTTCTTTTCCTGTGTAAATCCTTGATTTTATATTACTCCATGCAAGAAACAAATTGAAATAAATGTGCTGAACACATGGATATGAAGCACTTTTCCCAGTTATAATTGCTTCATGAGAGTTTTCTGTTCTTCTAGTTCTTCTCCCTTTGGGATAATTTAGTGGTTTGGATAGCATTAGCAAGACAGAGACAAAGTACTGTCTCAAGATAGATATTATTCCTGCAGTCTAGATGAAATCTAAACATTTTTGAAACAATGGCTCTCTCAATAATTAAATGGATTCTGAAAACGTCCAAACTTTACTTATTTTTACTACACTTCACATATTTTGAAAGACCACAAAATAATTCCAGTCTTGAAGAGAAGTCAGCTTTGCACTCCAATTGAAAATATTTCAAGAACAGCGGAAGTTAAGGGTAGTAGCTCTTTTTCATACACAACTTTTCAACATTGTTAATCTATAAATAATTACATAAATATTACATAAAAATAGAAGTTTTCTTAAAAGTAACTTTTCAGCTATTTGCATCTAAGAGAAATACTGTAGTCAGGAAACTCTCGTTTAGATTTCAATACAAGGCAAAAAGCAATTACTCAGTTTTTAAATAAATAGATAAATAAATGACAGCTGTGAATAATTCTTGAACATCAGCTAGTTATTGCTGTGTAAACCAAAAATAAATTTTGGAATGGAAGTATGAGGTCTGTTTAATACAATAAAGTTTTTCAGAAACTTACTTGAAAAAAGGAGTATTCTCTTTCACTCAGATGTATTTTGGCAGCTTCATTGCAATCCTGTTTGTCTAGAAAGCTGAAGAGAATTCTTCAAGTGTCATGTTTGCTCTAGGTTTAGGTCTTGATATTAAACTCATTCTGTAGATGAAGGGGTCATTAAAAAAATGTCTTTACAAATAGCACTGAAATGCTTCTGTTATAAAGTTTCCACCAGCAGTATTTGTCTTACAATTTGGTATGGAAAGGAGAACTCAGTTCAAGTTTCATCAGGTAATGTGAGAAATTAATTATCCCTAATAGATTTGAGTTACTCAGATTTAAGGCAACAGAGTTATATGTTACATTGTGGTATTTCTTACAATGAATCCACAATGAAAGTTGTTCACTTTAACACTACTTAGGTTTACTAAAAGTTATTTCTAAAACAAAACATACTTCCAGAAAAGTGTCCATCTCATTATATTTTATGATACCTTACCTCTATTTTTTTAATTGAACGATTTCTTTCAGTAACATTTTTTTTAATGTATGTTAAAAACAGGCACAGAATGTTACTTCTGTATACTGTATACAGCGGCATACGTATGGAGATGTCTCAGGCTGAGAGCTGTAACAACATTGCGTACCTATTATTATGTGT
Organism: Rhynochetos jubatus; assembly: GCA_027574665.1. Lineage (NCBI taxonomy): Eukaryota > Metazoa > Chordata > Aves > Eurypygiformes > Rhynochetidae > Rhynochetos > Rhynochetos jubatus. The sequence goes on along the minus strand of CM050649.1, from coordinate 82,205,285 downwards.
ATTAGAAGAACATAAATCAGAATAGATCTTATAACATTTTGCAGTACAATATTTTTAAAGTGGAGAATAACTATTTCTATAGACTCCAAACAGTAAAATATTTCGTTCTTAAATAATCTATAACAACAATACATATATGTTGGCTTTTCATCTTGTTTTATGATAAAAAGATTTTTTTGTTTGTTTGTTTACAGGGCTTATAAGAAAGTTAATCCAATAAATACTGATTCTTAGAAACCTGTAATGTACACAGAAAGGGCTCCTTAATCAAGTTTTTAAAATAATAATATTTCAATAGCTACAGAAGGGTAGATATTGAAAATATATATCCTGGAACAAAAAATATATCTGCTACTGATACATCTTCAACATAATGTGTGCATTAAAAAATTGTAAACTTGCTGTATTTCTGCCCCATGGCAAATTTACAATTTTGGTCAGGGAAGGAATCACAGTGCATCTCACCAGAGAGTAATTACGTATTTCTTACAAGAGCAAGCTTTACTAAAATATCAGCATTTTCACACTTAGTGCTCAGAGGCAGCCTGTATATCACTGACCTTGTAAATCCAGACTTGCCATCACTGGTAGACTCAAAAGTGGACATAATTAATACTATGATAGACTTACTGGCACGTGCTTTACTTTCCTTGACTTTCTGCGGATGCAGTGACCACTGGGCTAGGTTTTCTGGGTTTTCAGTCTCTTGAACTTCTTGCAAAAATTTTAGAGGCAGTATATCCATAAATACTGTACTGTTTTTCTATTGGGACAGTGTTGTATGAGGGGTAGTCATAATTAAACCAAGTGATATGGACATGAGCAAAACAGGTAATCATGCAAATCTTTCAACTTTCCAACATATACCATTGTTAATACTAATCTTGACTTTTTATAAACATGCCTAACTTGACGATTGTAAGCTTTTTTTTTCCCCCTTTTATTTTTTATTTTTAAGGAAGATGGTTCTTCTTTCTCTTGCAAAATATTCAGAAATATTTTTGGGAACTCTGCAATAGTTGCGTATTAAAAATACTGAAGCTCCTCAAAAACAAATTATCATCTTTAGTTGCATTTCAATTTGAGCCTAATATTTCAGAAAACCTGAGTCAGATTCTAAATCGTGCTGTTATGCTGAGACCACTGTGTAACGGAAAATATAGTTTAAAAAACAAAAAAATCACTGTCTGTTATGCAAGCTGAAAGTTTGGTCTAGGAGACACAGATTTGGGTAAATATTTTTTCTTTATACTCACTCCACAGGGCAAAAATCCTGGGCACAGCCTAGCAGTAGTTTTAATACTGTTATTGAACATTTAGATCATGAACTATTTTAAAATACTCTTTTAAAAATAGAGTGAAAATTACAGAACAGTTTTACAATAGGCATGGGGGAAGGCTACTCATATTTAATCTTCTGTTTTTCAGGTTCTTAGTACCAATAAAGAAACCAAAGAAATCACCTACACTCCCAGAAGTACAGTATCTTTCCAGGGAAAGTATTTGCACAGAGGATCATTTTGAAAAATGTCATCTGAATACAAAGCATTGGGAAGAGACTAGGTACAGAATTTCTAGTGGATAGGTTGTGCTTAGGGACTTGGCTATGACAGTGCTGAGTACAGTGACTCAAGTGAGTGTCTGTCAACGTTCAGCTAGGAAAGGCCTATTTTCAAGAATTTCTCTCTTTAGAACATATGAATTCATTTTGACCCAGAAGTGCCTCTGACGTAAATAGTGTCTCATTATAGGAATTATTTTATATTATTTTATTTTATTTTTATTTTTAATGTTGTGTGGCTTCAGAAGATGATTGTCATTTACAAATTCTAAAAGTTCAACAAAATATGGCAGTGAGTAAACATAAGAATTTTATGATAAACATTGAGTATTTAAAATGTCTGGATCACTTTCAATTAAAAAAAAGAATGTTTCAAAATACTCTAAGAAATGAAAATCACTCCATGAGCTCAAGACAAGCTCATCAGGTCAGGCTATCCCATTTGTGAGCACTTACATCTGATTTCATATAATTAGAGAGTTTTCAGTTAGAGAGATAATGTTGAAGTCTGGCTAATAAGTATTAATTCCTGTTCAAGAGGATTTCAATCTGCACATAGATTAACAGATCTGCAGACAAAAGGATTGAATTTTGGTCATTCAGTCTGATGTGCATAACACAAGTCACCAAATATCATCAGCTTCACACTGTATTAAGAGATCCACACATATTTCAGATGTGTCATCTAAAAGGACACTTGGGAATGTATAATTATTTAGGTCTGTGTGTCTTCATTTTCCTGTTAAAATTTCTTTTTATGTCAGACAAAAAATGGAATGAGATTGACCAACTGTCCCTAACATGCTATTTTGGGTATTGCAGTTCATGTGTAAAACAATAGGCAGTTTTAAATACCACATAGTCATAATTCAGAAAGTCAAAATAGAATGCATCTAAAACACATTTTTCCTCAAAAATTTTATGTGCCAGATTTAAAAAAATCTGGTTTACTGATGCATTTTAGGAGAATATTAAGTTTGCAATTCACTGAATATAGAAGTGAAAGAATGTTTTTTACACTCATAATTAAATCAGTCCTCAAAGTCACAATTTTGTAACGCTTAATCATACTTTCTTAGTATTTTGATTGATATAAGGTGTAAAACAGTTACCCACTGCCTATTTATAAGACAAACCACCTGTGTGGGAAAAACTGTTATATCGCCTCCTTTATTTATGATTTCACACTCAATATGCAGAGAAAACCACTAACACTAGCTAGCATCTGGCAGGTTGATCACTGTGACAACAAAAGGATTAAACAGCAAGATATCTTTCTGCTTTCAGTAATGCCTAGCAATACAGAGGATCTATTTTTTTCATTATGGGTACATCATTTAGTGTTTTCAAGCATTATGAATGCCACAATTTTCTTTTCTTGCCCTTGAAAAATGACTATATTATTGCTACATTTGTCACAGGTAGTGTTTTATGGGATGCAAAAATCATCACTGAGAATGCAGAAAACTTACACAACTTGTTTAAAATAGTCAACCTTTCTGACATGATTTTTCCAAGAAAATTCTCTTTAAAGTTATTTAGTACAGATTGTTTTTCTACCATATCATTAAGAAATTTTTTTCATAAACCAAAAATTGCAATAGTTATGCAATTCTTGATTATGCTGAAAATAATTGCAAGAATTTTTGTTTTCTTTTGTTTACAACTTTCTGCTTGATAGTCGTATATATAAAACAATGTTTCTAGAAGCCTATATAGTCTTTACTGATCTCAATTCCTTATATTTTAATATGAAATTCAAGATTTAGATTGAACAAAGGAATAGGTTCCCATGGAAAAGACTGGGATTAATCAAGCAAGAAGCATTATATTATTTGCAATATTTTCAACTTATTTTAATCCCCACCAGAGACGTATTATACTATAAATCAGATCTAGACTGAGTAGTTTAGAGACTTGGGGAATGCAAAGACTACAGCATAGGATGATTGGATCAAGTGGCAGATGCATATTGCAGTGACAATACCAGCAGACATTTGGCTAAACTGTTTAGCTATTGAAATATTCTTTTCTTAGTCATAAATATGAGACATTTCAGTGGTTTTGCTCAAATGGATTAGTATCTTCTCTTAGGATGGTGTTCTCCTGCCCATTTGGTAGAATCAGCAGGTCAGTGTAAGACTCGAGGACAGAGGGTCATGTCCAGGTTCCTGTCAGAGGAGCTGGCTGAATTCACTTGCTCCATTCCTACACTGAGGTTACCTTAAGATATGGTCCTCTCCAGTACCTAATCCTGTTATCCTTTTTCCCACAAAGTCATTCTGTGTAACAGGGAACAGAGCCACACAGAAAGTACTCCACTCTGTTCCCATAGAGGAAGAGAGTTATGCATCCCTGAAATTCCTATCATGTTTTATATATGCAAGGGAAAATTTAGAGCTAAAAATAAAACCCTGGCCATCCACTTAAAAGAAAAGACCTTGACTAGCCCCTTTTCCTCTTTCAAAGCTGTGTAGTCCCATACAGCCATCCTGCCTAGAATGGCTAGAAGGATGTCTGAAAGTATTTCCTAGTGTCCCTCCTCTTATGTCCAGATTTTCCTGGAAAGAGATACTGACTCATTTCCTATTGGCAGCAAAGTACCCCAAAGGCCCCCATTTCTGTGGGAGTACTGTGTTCCTCAGACTCATGTGTTGAATGTTGGCTAAGAACATAGACGTAGCCTATGAGTGCAGCATCTCTCCACAGATATTTGAAGAATTGAAACCAGCATGTAGCTCCTATAACGATTGACTACTGAATTGCTGTCCACAGATGCTTTCTCCCAGGATGTTCATCTCAAGGACAAAGTTCACAGCCATATACATAGATGAATCAACCACAGTCATTCACAGGCAGACTGTATTGTAGAAAAACAGGTTGGAGATAATCCCTAGAGAGTGCCCTAACAGCTGCTGGCAGGTACCCCCAATGTCAGCAGAAACACCCTGAGGATGACTGTAACTGTCTGTCTGTCTCTTCTAAAGCCTGTAGCTGGTACTGTAGCAGGAGAGGGCTGAGATGGGTGCATGCAACAAGAGGAGCATGAAGGGGAACCTGTGTTGTATGAGGCACACTGTATCAACCATTTATCCACACTGTGTGTCTGTGCCATACTGAGAGGAACAAGTGGAACAAGAACCTTTCACAGCTTTAGACACCCCTCTGGAAAATGGTTGAAGCTGTGGGGTTGCTGTCTGTGGGCTGGGGGTGCTGGGAACTTACACAAATTAAGGACTATTTTCAGACTGTTGCTGTAGAGGTATACTCATGCCACCTATTCTAAACCTTAATGACCCTGACCAGACTCACCTGTGGTTTCTACCCATGTCTGTTTGGCCATTACCCAAGAACCTCATTTCAGCTCAGTTCTGTGCAACTAGACCTTCCCTGAGCTATTTTGTGGATATATTTATCTCCAGTCCTGTTTCCTGGATGGCCTCAGACTAACATGGAAGGACACCTCTTGGTGTCCTCTTGGGAGGACTCCCTCTTGGGAGCTTCCAGTCCTGTCTCTGGCCCCATTTCCTGCTGTTGCTCCTGACTGGTCTTCCTGGATGGACCTGGGTCTGATTCAACACATCACCTTACCTGGGGTTCACTGGACAGTTGACCAAAACTGTTACTGTCACCAACCCAGGCCTACTCAGGTGTTGTAGAACTGCACACCACCAGCAAAAGCATGGCCTGTGCTAGGGTCACCCTCAGTGACCAGACAGACACAGCAGCAACCCTTGGGAGAATTCTTCTCACCTCTTCACTTTCCGTAACCCTGCTCCCAAAATCAGAGCTGTACTTCTTGACACCTTTCTTTGTAAAGTGAGGAGACATCATCTTGACCCGGTGTCCAGGAAGGTCTTTGATTCTCTTCTCCTGCTATGTACATTGAACATCTCTGCTCCTCCCTAATTCCATGCTGACTGTGGGAATTCTGGAATGACCAGAGTGTGATGAACATGTCCTGGGACTGTGTGGACAACGTGACATGTTATGACTCATCCATGAGACTGAAAGAAAGGACACACAGGAGAAGGGCACATCACAAGGGAAGAAAGCGATACCGTCACTACCACTTAAGCTTACATGACATTCCCAGACGTATAGTTTTATTGACTTATTAAAAACCTAGAGTATGCTTTTTCAGCAGTTTAGTTCATCTGCTTATTCTGCTGAACTATTTTTGGAGAAATTCCATTGTCATTTTACTTACATTAGCTTTTGAATACATTCATTTATTCTGCTCCAATTCTGCCTTTTTAGTTGTGTAAGAATTTCCATCTTTTTATGCCCAATTTTTACTTTGTGTAACTTGAGAATTGGCCTTAAAGCGGTTGTAGATTTTGATGGTACTAGTTCAGTAGTCTACTTTTCTTAATGTCTCCACTGCTGCTTTATTTAAGGCATGACCTCATCTACCAATTTTGCCATAAGCCTTTAAAAAATATATATCAGTGGTAAAATAAAGATAAACCCAACTTGGATATAGATCCCAAAAGTGAATGCTTTCAAGTATACAAGAAGCTATTTTAACCTTCAGGGTGTAAGAGAAGATCTAAGTAAATAATTCACTTTTTCCTACAATGTAGTCTTTTTGCATTGTTCATTGATTCTCAGTGAACTGGGTTTTTTTGTTTGTTTTGGTTTGTTGGGTTTTTTTGTTTGTTTGTTTGTTTTACTTTAGGACCCAGGAACCCTAACCCTTCACCCTATATACATGCTAATTTCCTTCAGAGCTCCTATTTGGAGTTCCTCAAAAGGAAAAGGCCCAAGTGTCCTGAAAATATAGCTTGCTTCAGGACTGACTGTATTGCTAGAAACAGATAAAATTTGTATCAGGTTTTGCTTTCTCCACACTGAACAAACACTTAAACCTCTGTCAGTGGCTTCTAATCTGTCCATGAAGTCACAAATCCCTGGCATCAGGCTGAAAAACAATCCTCTAGTGGTCTGTGAAGCTGTCCTCTCATTATTCAGCTGCCATTTTCTCAAAGAGGACTATTTAAAAACAAAAATAGTTTCAGGGCACCAAGAGCTATCATATGATTTAAGATGTCTCATAGCCATGGTCTACTCCACTGGAAGGTTTCCCACCTCTACTAATTCCCAAGAAATGACAACTGTGCTAAGGTAGGCACCTCAACTTAAAAAAAAATTAGGAAACATACACAAAGGACAGGGATGTGAATTACTGTTCTCATGTTGTCTGGCATACATTTATAAAGTTTTGGGTACAGGCTTCTTGCAAAGCTTTCTCTGCTATATTGCCTGTGGGATCTGAGTCCAACCTTCCTTCTCTGCATCTAAAAGAAGAAAAAGGTGAGTAGTGTTGTCTGCCGAGGGCACTGTGTTATATCTCTGCTTTTCCTGTCAAATGCTGATGCTTCAGTAGTGAACAGGAGTGTGGTGAAGGAGGTGGTCTAGGTCTGTTGATCCTTAAACTCAAGTACATGTATGCATAAAGGACAGTGAATAGTCAGGATAAGAATTTAGTAGCTTAAAATGAAAAGAAAGCTCACAAGATTACTCCACAGTGTATCCCGTCAGTTACTATTACTCATCCATGCATGAAAAACCAGCATCTTTAACATTTTCACATGCCTCTTCACTGACAGTGGTACAGCTCAACTTACTATGCCCCTCTGGAAGTAGCTCTAAGACCAAAATTAGTGCCACCACACAACAACAACAAAAAAAGTGCAATCTTACAGTGTCTTTTACTTACAGGTCCACACAGAGTTATTTTAAATAGAGGTCACCTTTCTCTCTTCTTTTTCTTTTCAACCCTCATTCATTGTTTACTCAATTCTTTCACTCTTGGATCAATATCTTCAGGCTAAAATCCTAAACTGTGAAAGTTAGCTGTTTCTCATCCATCTGTACTCTTGATCTCTTTGAAGAGCTGTGTTGTGACTAAAAACGTTTTGAAAATATAACTAAACAATCCCATTAACTAGAAATAGCAGTTCACTTTATTAAGTTTGTTAAGTAAGCTATACAGGCTTTCCCCTTCAGTTAGAAGTAAGAAGCAGACACAGCTTATGTATTTTTAAGAAGAAACTCTTGCAACCAGGTATGGTTTTATTTTGGGTCTCCTCATATCTACATTACCAATCTGGAAAGCAAAGAAATAATGTTTTTCTCTCAACCTTCCTTTTCCTTTTTTCCATGTTATCTTGATACCTGTTATTACATTACTCACTTTTTTGTTGTTGTGGTGGTTTTTTATTTTGTGGGGGGTTTTTTGTTTGTTTGTTTGTTACAAGCCTGGAGACTGATATCTTGCTTTTGCTAGAAAGTACTTTCCCCCTGTCAGTAGGACAGAGATAATCAAGTCAATGGTCAGCTTTGTTAGGCTGTGGGAGCACGGAGGGGACAGCAGGTTTTATCTGTTCAGGGGCAGATGCTTGGGAGCCAAACAGAAGCAACCCTATTTGTGTGTTGCTGAATGGGAACCGTACAGTTCCATTACACCTGCATGTTGATACGAATTCTGCAAGGCCAGCTTTCCTACAGAGAGGTAAAACTGCTACAGATACCAGGTTTAGTCTGAATTCCTTGATGGTTATCTCTGAACTTAAAGAATGCAGTTATTTTGATGTTTTACCATACATTTTTAGTGTGTTCAGATCGAAGATCCTGTACTTGTGGGATGCACTGAGACACAAGTCTTCATATGGCATTTCACAACACTAAACACACTGAGGGATGCAGATCAATATTCATCAGCAAGCAATGCAGTATTTATCACAGGCATTCATCTAGCCTGAAAGAAATTGAAATGCTTTGCCAGAAAGGACTGTCTCTGAAATGAAAATCGGAGAGCAAAAATTTCTGTGAAAAATTGTATTTTTTAAACCTTATAATCTGATTAGAAAATGCATTTCTAAGAAGATATCAGGAACTAGATTCTTTTGAGTCACATGCTTTTGATACATTTTCAACATAATAGCTGATCTAAAACTTGGGGAACTATAAGTTATCCCAAATAGGAAGGGAAATCAGCAACTGAAGAGAATCTCTGTGCTGCATTCTTATTTATAAGGAGAAAAGCTGTGCTTTTGTTTACAGGGGAGGAATGGAGATAAGGACATCTACCTTCCTTACTGCTCCACACTTCCTTCTCTGCCAGTAATCCTGTCTTTGATGTAAATTCGGGTCAAATATCAACAGTGGATTATACATTTTTCTCAATCTGTTTCTGGGTGCTTTACCATGTTATGGTTAGCTGGCAGCTTAAATCCTTTCCTAGATTATAACAGCATGATCCTTCTTCCTTTTGCCAACGCTTATCTGATCCCACTGTGGCGTGGTTTTGAAAGTAAGCTCAAGCTGCAGTAAAACTAACTCAGCAAGAAAAATCACAGATCTGATGGCTTCTCCTCTGGGAACAGGTTCACTACAGAGATCTTGCACGTGCCTGGTGCATGGCAACAAGTGGGATTATAGCCCCCACCTGGCAGACAAGTTGATAAAATTGACTGCAAGCAGTCCTACCTTAAATCAGCTTAAAAACATCATTAAGTATGCCTTATAGCAAAAATTAAGAAGAACAGTTTAATGTATCTGTGTTTGGGGGGATTAAACTAATCTACAGGCTGTATTTCTTTTAACAAGTGGAATGACTGGAATTCTAGGTGGACAAACCTGAAAAAAATTGCCAAATTTACTTCATCTTAACAATGGAAATTAGTTTAGTTCAGACCTAGCCTCCAGAAAAAAGTTATTTTATATCTTCATTTTGAAACCAGCCTCCAGACAAACAGTCAAATAATGAACTGCTACAGTGAAATTGGATCATAAATCTTGGGAATCTAAAGGATTTTTTAAAAAAATTAAAAAAAAAAAAGAAAAAATATTGAAAAATTTTAATGGCCCTAATTGTTAACATTCGGCTTCAGCCCAAGCTCACATATTTCTTTAAGTTTCAGTTCAAATTCATCTCTCTCTTCTAGAGGTAGTTTTGTATAAACCAGAATTGTTGATTATAAATCTCCTACAGCAAATTGAAAAAAAGATTAAAAAATAATCATGTGGGTAAGTTGTTTCAAAGGAGAGTAATTTATATGGGACATCTAATTCATAGGAAGGAAATTAGTAGTTATCAGATGAAAATTTGAAGAATGCAGAATTTGCTTACTTTTACCCAGTCTGATTTAGAGAACTTTAGACCTCTTATAATTCTATATTGATTGCAACACCTTTGCATAAGTTAACGATAAAGGTTAAAAGTTCCTCAATAGTGAAAAGGATTGAAAAGATGGATTTCTCTATTTAAAACAGGCATTATTGACCATACTGATTCCAGCACCCTAGAGCATTGAAGTCATAATGAACATGTCTTATAATGAACGTGGATTTAGAAGCTATGGTGTGAGAAAGCAATAGGAATAGATCTAGTGAAGGTTACGTGGCTCTCTACCTCAGACAAAAAGTATAGTTATGTTTTAATTTCTATATGCAAAATAAAGCCAAGTCTTTTAGACATCTAACAGTTCGCTTTACGCTAAAACTGATCTACAAGTAGAAAAGTGCACCTTCACCATTTCAACAAATACTGTTCTCTTTTTTATTTTTAAGAATGTGCAATAAATAGGAATGTTTTGGTTTATGACAACCTTTGTTTGTGTTACTTTAATTTATAAAAGCTTTGTTTTATAAATGAAAATAGTGAGTTCATTGATGTATAATGTGAAACAAATTCCACTCTCAGCTTTGAAAGAAAACGTTCAAATACTAGACTAGAGACTTAATGTCTGCTGCTCTTGTAGTTAATTGCCAGACTTATGTTAAGATCATTGGTTATACTCTATTTCTCATATATACAGATTTCATAAAATATGTGCAGTTGAACATGATATGTTGGATTCATTTTCTAATATATGGTTAACCATGCAGAATATTTTTACCTAATGCCATTAGGCAGACTTCTTAATTGCTTTCTAACAATAACGGTAATACTATTCCTTTGTTTGCAGGTGAGATTACTTGCATATTGACATTCCCTGTGCATTTATAATTGCTATTTGTGTTGATTTGTGTGTTATTACAATGATCATTAGAATATATAAAGTCAAAAAAGAGGATTTCAGATCAAATTATTTCCTCCAAATAAGTACCAATTACCTATCCCAGAAACTTTCTTCATAACAGTATCTACATTTAGTGGATAGACAGAGAAAAAAAACCTGACAACAGCTCAGTAGACTGTGTTTCAGAGTTCTAACCTGCACCATGCTACAGCGTACTACATTATATGGACAGTGACAGTTTTATCTGCGGAAACTGGTGAAAGATCTGTCACTTAAGAATAGACTGGATAATGCACAACAGATAAAGAAATCTAATGATGGCTTGATTATCACCACATTTTACTTATGGACACAAAAGTCGAAGTCCTTGATGATCTCCTTTTGTGGAGGTAAGCTAAATGTAAATTTTCTGTTGGCTTGGCTCCTAAGTGAGCATCATCTCCCTGTTCCACAATGTCTTGTGGCATAGATCAGGTTCAGTCCTTTGGTACTACTACTCAAGGTCCTGTCTGGGATCTAGTACAGCTTTCCTGAGCTATTTTTCTTAGGAGCAGCCAGGAAACCCCACATGATTGCATTTCACTGAAAGAATTGACTGGCCAATTAGAGAGGTGAGACTCACAAGGACATTAAGAATTTGCTGTTAGAATTTATATCACAGTACAGAACCTTCCTATGATACTAAGTAATTCTCCAAATTTCAGTGATTTCACTGGCTATGCCTACACTGTCAAATAACTTGTCTCCTGGTTTCAGTTCGCGTTGTCCAAATTGCATAAATGTTAGTACACTCCATGGTTTAGTGTTAAGGAAAACTATCTCCATCCCTCCAAAACAAACCTCAAGTTCTGTGGATAAGTCATTCCAAGAACTGCTTCCAAAAGGCAACACAAACCAGACGGCTGAAGGTTTGGATTTCTCTGCCCTACAAAGTCCCTCAACAGCAGGCTTTTTATTTTCAAAACACTTTCCCATGCCTGGATATCATATCCCAGAGCCTGTAATGTGCTCCTTCAGTTTCATGTTATAAAAACACCACCTGGTGGGTTGCAGCACAGCCCTCATGTTTTTTCCAGGCACTTTGAACTCAAACCAAACAAACAAAATGATAACCGGGTCTTTGAGCCAAGGGGACCACTGTGTGGGGCTTAGAAGAGACGCAGGGCCCGGTACTGTTCAGTGGAAATCTTTTTAACATTTTCTTCTAGGTGTTGTTATCTCTGAGCACAGTAGACACAACTTTGTCTGAAGAATCTCCTTTTGGGGTGTGTTTTTAGCTAGGTAAATATAGTCACAATGACTCCTTCTCTACTTTAGCAGGAAACACTTTATGAAGTACTGGCTTCTCAGAGATGTTTGCACACATTAGACATTCACTATTTTCATGGCAATTTTGCAGCCCTTCATCAGCCCTTCAACACCAGACACTCAAACCAGATATGTTTAAATGCAGAGGTTTAGGTATAAAAGTGAAAATATAAGACTCCAGGTGAAACAAATATGTACTCAATAAACAGCCTACCTTTAAAAAAAAAAAAAAAAAAAAGGTTTTCCTACCTAGAATTTCTAAAATGTCATCCATTTGCCAGAGCTACATGATTTGGTATTTACTCCTTTTATTCCACAAAGATATAAAGCATAATGACAGGGGATATGTCGGAAAATACTCACTGATCACTCAGTGGTGAACCTGTTACATGACTAAGTGTAGGATTCATCTATCCAAATTCAGATTAAATATCTACATTTGAGCACTCCATCTCCTTCTTCTGCATTTACTTATTTCTCTACCTTGACTATAATGGGAGCTACTGTAACTAACTTTGATGCAGGGCAGGATTCCATTGTCTAAACAGAAGTGCCAAAAGCCACTGGAGATGCTCTTGGATGTCCAAGACATCCTTAAAGTGTTTTATAAGGCTTCCTTTGGATGGGCAGCTGTATGCCAACTATGAATCCCCCCTCTCCAGCATCTGTAGACAGCAATGTTTGACCAGATGAACTCTAGCTATAGATGTAGACTGTACTAAATGAGCAACTAAATGGAATTAATCATGCCTTGTATATCATCTGTCATTATCTTCTTAAGCTCAGCCCTTCAGCATCAGCGTAACACTACTTTATGCTGCATTCGGGATGGTGCTCACATGTAAGCTTATCATTTCTGACACAAACTGACCCATACAACCACTATAGCAAAGGAGATGAAATTCTGTTCTGCCAAAATATGAACGCATCTGTGGTTTTAAAAAAAGCTGTACTGAATTGTTTTTAATGGATGTATTTTAAGGACTCTGGCCTTCATAGTTAAAAATGATCTCATACGGCTGAAAAGGTGTAAGCACATTTTCAGTTTATTGGGTTTTTATTTTGGCTTTTCATTGCTTTTGGCTTGGATTCTTTTTGCATAAAGCAAGGTGGCTGTAGAAAAAGCAGCATGAATTTGTGAGAATTATGAGAATAATTCACAATAATTTACAAGGATAATAAATGTTTCCCTGTGCTTCAGAGCACATATTAATCACTGAATGCTCAAAGTTAGGGATCCCAATGGACTGATTATTTAAACTTTACACTATTTCTTATTGTGTCTCACACCTGAAAAGCATCAGGCAATGGTCGCTGGCAGACTCGAATAGTGAAACTAAAACTGTTTTGGCAAAATCTGTTCATTTTGGGTTTGACTTTCTTTTCTCTTTCCCCTAACCTTTCCTGACAAAGAATCGACACAATCAGACACAATAATTTATTACACCCAAATTAAGACTTTAAACATCATAGAAAGACACAAAGGGATAGGAATCTAAACCATTTTACAACATGCATTTTAGTAGCAGTGAAGCCTGTTTTCTGTGCTAATTCATTAATTTCATTGATAGGGAAGCAGTTATATGTATCTTTATGTAACAATAGGTTCCATAACACAAAAGTCTTCCGTAATTATAAATGAATAATGTTGACTCTTCTGGTTTTTTCTCATGAACCTTGTAGCAAATGGAGTTTCACTGAAAGACAAGTTTGAAGTATTAGGAAATTCAGCTGAGTAAACTGATTTATAATTCAGATGTGGCAAACCAATGTGCAGTGCTAGATGATTCATTTTTCTTTTAAATTAAAACCTAAAAATCCCCAAAGCTTCTTTGGAAAAATGCTTGAAATTTTTAACTTTTTTTAGCCTCTGTGGATCAACTGTTAATTTCTCCTTCATTAAATGAAAACTAAACAGAGAGACATTTTTCACTAGGTTGATTCCTGACTTAATTCTCAGCAGAGATATCTCTTATATTACTGTTCACATCTTCAACAGTGATTTAGTCAAAGAATTGCAAAGCAATGTACGTTCCTTCCCTGTGTACTGATTGTTAGTGAAAGCCAGTGGGGTATTTTTGTTTATGACTAGTGCTGAATTGTGAAACATTAAATCCTTACAGAATCACAGAATTGTTGTGGTAAGAAGTGACCTCTCAGAATATCCATTCCAATCCCCCTGCTCTTTTCCATTTCACTTACTGTGCAATAAAAAGGGCATAAGTTGCACTACATCATAAAAACACACGGATTTCCTGAAGCGGGTGAATACATGCACTGCAATATGTGTACTGTAAGAAGGCCATATGTTCAAGTATAATACAGCATACGCTTTCCTTTTAGGGACATCCCTTAGCTTTTGCAGGTATAGATGCAGTCATAAAAATATGAAAATGGCCTCAAGAAATGAGTCCTTTACTAGGTACCTTTCATATTCTGTTCTTCTCAGACATCTTTTACTCCCATCACTGAGACTTCATAGCCAACGTCACATGAACTTCACATGGGAGAGTGTTTGAGTAAGAGTACAGGTAGTTCATTGTTTATACTTCCTTTTCTAAGCATTGGAAAATCATAAGTATTTTGTCATGTTTTTAAGATTAATAGCTTAAACACACTAGCTGGGGAATGGTCCAACTTATACTGAATATTTTTCTCTCACATATAGCTTCTGCTCAGAAAAGGAATCCATATACTCTTTGAAGTAGGAAATGCAAGTTTTCACAGCAACATATAAACTGAAGCATGTCTGAGGTATTTAAACATATCTCTGTGATCTAGTTAGTGTCACTATTCTTTGAAATGTTTTCATGACATTATGTACTTAGGAATAAAACCTGACAAAAATAAAACAATAAAAGAAAGGGATGAGACATCCATTACAAATTTTAAAAGTTCCAGATATCAAATGATGGGGCAATCAAAAAAAAAAAAAAAAAGATTGGTAACTAACATGTCATTTTAATTTATGGAATGTCAATGCAAAGTAAATAATTTTTTTTCTCCTTTTTTTATCAAGATCAATTAATGCATTTGTTTGAAGTTTAACTCCATAAAGTCATTATTGACATCTTATTATTATGAATTGCAAGAATCAAACTAATATTATGTATTCCTTCATACTACAAATATATGTCATTGTCAGTCAGTGTTGGTGTTTACCTGACACAGTAAAGAAATTGTCCTAGCTCTGGCTGGCTGCAAATTCCAGAACCCATTGCCCTGATATCACTCTCCCTTAATTCCTTTTATTCATTATATTATTTTTCTTTTTGTCTTTGTCTATAAATTCTTCAGTTCATCAGTTGCATCCAAATTATCTTCTACTTGCCCAAAATATTAATGCCCCTTACTGACATCTATAAATTTATGATCAGATTCCTACATGTCATCCTTTTCCAGGTATCTCATTATTGTAATTACATTTCAAACTTCATATTTAGACATTCATCTACAGCACATCAGGTTTTTGGTCTATTCATCTGACATTTATGTATTTCTTTAACCTCTCGTAAAGCTTTTTCATGATGTTTCTTGTGAATTTTGGGATAGAACTTCAACTAGTTATCAGTGCTTTTTTTCCCAGCTCATGTGTTATAAGATGCCAAAATATAGCTTACACATCATGACTGATTTGGCCTTCTAAGAAGAATTTTGCATATAACTTCAGAGGAGTGTTGTCTTGTAAAAGCCACATTCTGCATTTTTTTCCTATCATGTGAAACACTGTCCTGTCCATACTCAAATTCTTCCCCATATTTGAGGTTCATATAAAATGCTTGTGTCATAACAGCTGTATTTTGAATCTTCCAGATCATCAGACTGATTCACTGAGAGAAATCCAGTTCTTCTTCTTCTCTAAATCTTTGATGACTTATATCTAACAGGATTCCCACATCAGCTCATTCCACAGCTTCATTTTCCCTAGAAAAGCCATGTTAGTTCTGATATATGTTACTCAGCACATCATAGAGGATAATACAGGAAGGTGTTCAGGTTAAACTACAGTTACACAAACAATTTCTGGTTTGGTTTCAAACTAGGCCATTATTAGAGGATGTTCCTTTTAAAACATTTAAAATTCTTAAAGTCCCAGCACGGCCCTTGGTAGGAAAGCATCTACTGCTCAAAAGTCACAGCCCATTTTTGTAATATTTTTGACAATCTCAGTAGAAAAGCTACATGATGAAAATCTTCCATGACTTTAGGTTTGACTTTTCAAATCAAGGTTTAAGGCTCTTGCTGAATATTGGAAAAAAATTGTACTGTTGCTGTAGCTATTCTGGAGAACCTAACAGGTAAAGTCTCAAGGCTGCCAGTACCATTACCTCTCACTAGCTTTAAATATCTGTAGAAGATGTTAAAGGCTCTTAGGAATACTCTGCAGCTGTTATACTATAATGAGATACTGTAATATTTATCATAATGTTTGGTAAATTTACTGATTAATTTTTCTAAACCACAGCAGGACAATACTTTAAACTGCAGGCACTAACTGTGTTTCATAGCTGTTGCTGGGGACAAGTATGCGATATGTGGCAGTTTTGCTTTCATTCAAAAGTTACGTATGGGTTTTTATTCCCCAGTGATTTATCTTCTGCTCTTCTGTAATTCTAGGTTTTCTTCAGAACAAAACTCTGAATATCAGCTGAAACATCTGAGTTTCACCATTTTCTAGTCAAAATATTAGCTCTAGTAAAATTTTTATATTAAACTAGACATTTATATTTGGCAAATTTAAATACCTCTTCTATAACATAATGTAAGGTTCTGGTATGTGAGGGAACTAAACTCAAACATGTTTGCTTTAGGTTTTAGTCTCTTCTCCTACAAATGTTTGGATAGCTCTCATTGCAAGAGTTCTGTGAACTAAGAAAGTGAAATCCATTTAGAGGAAAGGATCACTTCCATTACTGATTATTATATATATATATATATATATTTAAAAAAAAAAAAAAAAAAAGACATCAAGACAGCTTTCTGGGGGAAAAAACCCCACAGTTCTGTTAAATAGGCTATTCTTTCTGAGTGTTCGTCTGTTCAATGATTTTTTCACAGGACTGTGTAGAAATATATTTTTTTAACATCCTATTTTAATGAAGTCAAAGTTGTGTCATAGACCTATGGGGCTAACCGAATAGGTGAAAGGTTTGCTGTACGTTTACACTACAATCCAGACAGTGTATGCAAGTAAAATCAGAGATTATATTCAATAGTTTATGGCATTTTACTTGATCAAAGGGAAATGTATTGGTAGGTTTCACCATTTTCTTAAAAAGACTCTTTTCATGGGAACTTACAAACCTGCAGTTTTCACTGGAGACTGGAAACAAAAGGAAAAAAAAAAAAGAGCTAACATTTCCCATAAAATGAAATCTATCTTTCCCTATCTTCCATAAAATTTTCAATGAAATTTTCACTATAAATTAAACTTGACTCTTCTGTCAGTAATTAATATCAAGTCACATTGCTTTCAGATTAAGATCACACACCCTACTTGAAGGCAGCTATTTCTTTAACTGCAAGATCTAGGAAAATATTTATTTTTATTTTTTATTATACTTATATTTTATAGTAAGTGATACTCTGGATGTTTAAGGTAAAGCTGTATCTTTCAGCATCCTCAAACATACTGCTGTTAGTATGTTTGAGGAACATGATAAAAAGAAAGCTAATTTTTTTTTTTTTTTGCATCAAGATGCAGTTTTATTAAAGGTGATGGTCCCTGTCCTGCAGCAGTTTACTCTACAGCAGCAGAGAAATAAGCAACATCATCACTGCAAACACCATACATTCTCTGTAACTGAGAGTAAAAAGTGGGAGGGAGAATGTATCTTTCTAACAGCAGAGTCAGATGTTTAAGGATGTTTAAGGTAAAGCTGTATTTGTAAATATACTGACAAAAATCTACTTCATTATAACTATAGCACCTGGTGAACTGCCTGGCTGCATAGGTGACAGCTGAATTTTTCACTGTCTTTTGAAATGAATCTTTTTAAATATAGGAAATCCTTACTAATGCTCTGGAGAACTGATGCAAATAATTTTTTTTTCTACTTCTAAAACTTCCCTGGATAAAACACCTTGACATACCATCTCTGATGATCCACCAGTGAAGTGTTGAATGACTGATCTTTTTCTACAGGCTACTGAGTGAGCATGATAAGGCAAAGTTGCATACACTCCTCCTCAACATCTGCTGTTACTCTTCTTCCTTGTATGTCCACTTGTATTGTACTCAGAGCTAATTTTCACAAATTCTGGGCAAAAGCACTGGATGGATAAATCCACACAAAACAGCAGTATATTCTGCTGTCTAAGTACAGCAACAAAGAAGAAAAATTCATTCTAGAATGTTTTTCAGACAACATGATTGACTTTAGCTGACTCTTCCCTTAATGCATTTTTTCAAAGTTACAGGAAGGAGATTTGAGTAGACACAGCAAGTTCACAAACAACAGCTTTCAAGCTGCTTTTCAAGAAAAGAGTATTTTTAACACAAGCACCAAAAAAGTTGTTCCTGTTAAGAACTAAGGTTCCCTGTAGCTTCTGTTAAACCAGCTTAACAAAGAGGATAACACCATAACTGAAATATTTATATTTTATCACAGTCCCTTTGAATAATAAGAAAAAGAATCACTAGTTTATTCATCTTTCTTAATGTTACAGAGAGGAAAGAAGTACCTAAACAATGAATAATAATGCAGAAACTCAGACTGTAAAATCATTATGTCAGCTCAGCAGAGCTGAGCTTCTTTCTAATACTGCTGTTCCAACAGTAGAGCTTACCTTCTGAATTATATATGTATTGACCTAATTGCATAAATATTGACTTTGCTTTATATAAAGCCTTTTTCAGTCTCAGTGTAATTACAATGTCAATATTTGTTACATGTAATAATACTGAATTTAGACTTGTTAATTTTGATTGATGGTGGCATGCCACAAGTTATTATATGGGATAAGACATTTAGTCTAGAAGTATTCATAGCAAATAGAAGCATCTGACAACACTACCAAATGTGAATGTACCTCTAAGACCTTCTGCTTCCTATTGTTTAACCAGACAGAGGAAATATGATGAGCAATTACATCCTTGTTCTATACAAATCACTTTTTTGAGATAAAGAAATATTTATCCTGGTCCAAAAAAGCACAAATACTCATCCAGGAACTCAGTAAAAGAATTCCCATGTAAAGTTAGCTTTACAATTTTTCCTTATAATGTTGTAGATTCTGTTTAAATTGTGCCAAAATGGCGTTTTTATATAGCAATAAGTATATTTTGCAGTGTACGTTCCATCAGGTATGTTATTTTGGAATAATATTGGGGCCCAGACACAAGCAATTTCATACTAAATTATTTCCCTTTTCCTTCAAATCCACGAAAGATGTGAGCAGTGGACTTTTAGGTACTACTGGGACTTGCAAAACTGTTCACTTCAGTCTGCAAATGTTTGTTGGGATATATTTCTACAGGAACAACTTTGTTCAGAGCTGGCAGACCTCTGAACTACTTTCAACGATGAACAGCCATATAGTACAGTGTATGTTTCTAGATGCAATTATGAAAGATTTTGAATTTGTCAGTAACTTGAGAATTAGAAACCGAACTGTGACAGTCTGTGTGCTGAGGATATTTAAATTTTTTCTAGCTATAACATGCTGACAGCAGTGACAAGGCATGCATCACACTGTATTTTCTTATTTGTCTCAGCAGGGATGCCAGACAAGACGAACCTCAGTGACGTAAAGCAAATCCATCAAACCAACGATGGCAGCAGTTTAGACACAACTGGAGCAGGACATACAACAATGGCAGATTATATGACATTTATGCTGATTAGTTTGGTAACACTATTTCTCAGCCTTCGCTAACTGTTTAGCTCTGGTTTGATATACGTGTCTCATTGTCATCTGTTTATCCCCATGCACAAGCCTGGAATAAGGGGTCTGGTGGATACAGCAATATTTAAGATAGCTTGTGTAATATCAGCCTCCCTGATCTGAGGCCTGAATATTAACAAAATTGTTTGTGTAATATTTTTCTTGTTTGGTTTTTATTTTAACACCTGTATAGTCATGCAAAATCATGTTTCCTTTCACATATTATGTTAAAAGCAATTTGACTATGATAATCTTTCTTTTAAAAGTAATTTGTAAAAAAAGAGATCACAGAATCACCAAGTCCTGGAAGGAGCCCTTGGAGTCCGTCTAGACCAATATTGCGCAGAGCATAGTCAATCATAGCAAGCTGCCCAAGGCTAAGGCCAGTTGAATGCTTCCAGTGATGGAGACTCTACAGCATCTTTGGGCAATCTGTTCCAGTGCTTGAACACTCATAGCAAAAAAGATTTTTTCTTAAATTAGAATATTATCAATTGATTTTCAGTTTTCATCCCTTCCCTGTTGTCCTGACACTGAGCTCCATCTTTTTCACTCCCCTTATCAGGTATTTACACACATTGATAAAATCCCCCCTTGCATCTTCTCATCTCCAAACTGAACAGTCCCAGCTCTCTCAGCTTCTCCTTGTATGAGACATGTATGAGACTTCTCTTAAAAATCTTTGTGAAACTTTACATGACTCTATCTAATATGTCCATGTCTCTATTGTCCTTGGAAGCCAAGACCTGGACACAGCACTGTAGATATGGTCTCATAGCTGCTGAGAAGAGGGGTACAATCACCTCCTTTGACCTGCTGGCAATATTTTTCCTAATTCAGCCCAGGAGACTCTTTGTTGTCTTTTCTGCCAGGGCACATTGTTGGCTTATGTTCAACTTGGTGTCCATTAGGATCCCCCCCTCTAGTCTACAAAGCTGCTTTCCAGCTAGTCAGTCGGCACCAGAATCCATTGGTGTATGGGGTTATTCCTTTCCAGAAGCAGTAATTGGCATTTCCTTTTCTTGAACTTGATGAGGTTTCTATCAGGTCATTTCTTCAAACTGTCAGGGTCCCTCTGAATGGCAGAACAACTATCTATCCAGTGTATCAATCAGCCATTCCTTCCATGTTTAAAACCTATGTGAGAACTTGCTAAGAGTGTACTCTGTTGCATCGTCCAGCTCATTAATGAAGAAGCCAAACAGTATCAACCCCTGGGGTAAACAAAAAGTGACTGGTTTCCATGTGGACTTTGTGTTGCCATTCACAATCTGACATACAACTGCTAGCAACAGATGAAAGTGTTTCTCAGCACTTCATGAGCTTGGTAAAATCCTGCCTTCTGGCACGTGATCCCTGTAAAAGAGAAAATGTTGAATTTGCCCTTCTGTCCTTCTCAAAAAAAACAACCAAACAAAAATCTGCAGTGTAAACTCAGCTAATTTTAGTAGGAATCACTTTTCATAGTTCAGAAGAACTACATATTAAATACTGCGTATGCATACACAGATATATAACTACATTTTGTCAAGAGTCAACAGCAAGGTTAGGATGCAAAGTTGGATTAAGATATCTCAATCTATGTCTACATAGAGATATTTATGTATGTGCTATATATCTATTACATATGTGTTATACATCTAAACTGTCACTGCAGTCAGTGGAAACACAGGATAACATTCAATTGCTAAAATACCATTAACAAGTGCCAGTTGTTTTGCTGTAACAAAATCCACCTGGTGTCCAGCTACTGCTCTGAAGGGTCTCAGGTCTCTCTGTGGGCAAGCAACCTGAGCCCTTTGTCCACACCACTAATGAAGCCCAGTGACCTGTTCAGCTCCTATGAAGACAGACACCTAAGAATGCAACTCAGTTGCCCAAAATAAGTGCCTAGTGTCACCTAAGATTTCTTGGAGTATCCAAGACATCCTCAAGGGACTGGCATATATGACGCAAGACTTGTGGGAAATTCCAGAAGCTTCCTTAAATGGGAGCCATAAGGAGTGGCTGTTGGTATCTATGTGGGATATTCTTGTGTATCAGAAATAGATCTAGACATGTATAGTGAGCCCATGAATCACACACCAGGTCTCTATCTGTACTATTGGGAGCTTAGATACCTATTTGAAGTGGTAACACACGAATGCAAACCTTAATCACATGAATCCTAGCTCAAGTTTTTATGTTTTATATGATGAGGTAAGCTATAGTGTTCCACAGTACTAATGGTACATTATGTATTACTGTTACAAGATTTGATTATCCTGCCATGACTAATTCCTATGTCATTTTAACTAGAATATATATAAGACGATTTTGTAGTTATTTCCCCTTTACAGTCCTTTACAAGAGAAAAAAAAAAGGTACAGTATTATATGCACTCATACTGTATCTAGGACTGTTCTTAGACTGTAAAAAAAAAAGTAATTTATGAGACTAATATAGACATAAGTACATTTTTTTATTCCCAGATGTATGAAATAGTCATTAGTGCATACAGCAGAACAAAGGTAAACAGATATAAAGTTTTAAAAACAAAGTGAACATTCCTAAGAGCATTTCCATGCCCAGATAAACATCATTAGTAGACGTGTGTGTTAGTGTGTACATTTTACTTGACCTCTTTTGTCTTTTGAAGGTTTTGTAAACCAGTCTTTCAAATTCACTTGTCGCAGCATACACTAAAATTACAACATCAGTAACTTGGAGAAAGAAAATCTGATTTTGTTATTTTCCTCTTTCATACCAGCTCAAAACAGTAATCAACCTAGTCCGGAAATGTTTTCTTGAACAATGAACATTACAAGTCACCTCAAGAAAAGCAGAATAAAGCTTTGAATAGGACTCTCAGAAATGGAGAAAAAAGCTACTAATATCCATTACTTAGAATTTGATTCATATCCTAAAGCACATTGTTTTCACTCCTCAATTTTGTGTGGCGCTCAAGACCTTACTGATGTCACCAGCTAATAGTCAAGGAGATAACAGTTTGTAGCACCTTGGAAACACAAGCCCCATTTTCAAATAATGATAATAATTAGGTCCTAAGGACTCCAGATATATGTTAACTAATCTGTGTTAATTCTCAGTATTTTTAATGGCCTGTTCCCCTTATTTTCTATGCTGCATTTATGCAAAATATTTTCTAAGATTTCTCCTGAAGTGGAATGTTAAGCCTTTTCCTCCCAGACACATATGAACAATCTAGGTTTTGGGGGCACTCCCACAGGAAATATGAATACAGTAGTGGCAGGTCTGGAGTTCCCTCACTCACTCTTCAGCCACAAGACTACAGTCACACCCCTGTTCCATGGATCTCTAGGCATCACCACACACCGCACATCATTTCCTAGATGCGTATGTCTGCCAGGCTGCATCATGTTGCTTTAATCATATCTACCATGCTGTAAAGAAATATTCTTCTTTCTTAAAGAACTATTAAAAAATCATTAAAATGTCTCAGAGCAAGGAGAGGACACTTGCCGCATAGGAAGCCAAGGATTTTTGGCAATTTGTCTCAAAGTTACTTCACAAGGGAGATAGATACCTTTGAAAGAAACTGTGGGAACATGGCAGGATATTGAAGTGTAGCTCCAAGTTGGGCAACTAGAATAAAAGCCACCTTAAACACTGCCCATGTTAAAGCCAGCAATGAATTGAGGAATAGCACTGAGCAGAAAAATGCAGAGTATCTTAGAGAAATCAGGAAACCAGTGTAAAAATGTATGTAACCACATGAAATGGTGGACTATATGCAATACGTATGTGGGACACTCTGGGTCAATGGTCTTGGTATGCAGAGGTTTTTCCTAAAGGCAGGTCATACAGGCAGCACAGCACTGCCACTGAATGGCCCAGATGACCTGAGAAAAGGCACCTGGGTCTAGGATGCTTTCACTTGCT
The DNA here is from genome assembly GCA_027574665.1 of Rhynochetos jubatus. NCBI lineage: Eukaryota > Metazoa > Chordata > Aves > Eurypygiformes > Rhynochetidae > Rhynochetos > Rhynochetos jubatus. The sequence goes on along the minus strand of CM050649.1, from coordinate 82,181,597 downwards.
TTCACTCAGACACTTTTAACAGTCTAAACCTTCCCTATATCTCACAAAACTCCTGTTGAATGAGATTTTGGTTTTGTTTTGCTTTCTTTTAAATAGAATCATAAAATCACAGAATGGTTTAGGTTGGAAGGGACCTTAAAGACCACTTAGTTCCAACCCTCCTGCCATGGGCAGGGACATCTCCCACTAGACCAGGTTGCTCCAAGCCTCATCCAGCCTGGCCTTGAACACTGCCAGGGATGGGGCACCCACAGCTTCTCTGGGCAACCTGTGCCAGTGCCTCACCACCCTCTCCAGGAAGAACTTCTTCCTGATGTCCAATCTAAATCTCCCCACTTTCAGTTTAAACCCATTACCCCTTGTCCTGCCACTACAGGCCCTTGTGAAAAGTGTCCCCCCCCCCCCCCCCCCAGTCCCCCCCAGCTTCCCTGTAGGCCCCCTTGTAGGTTTTTATCTATGATAGCAGGTATGATATAAAGTAAGAAAGCTTTACTCAACATATCCTCAACTGAACAGACAGACACTCATTTGAAAGCTCTTGTGACAGATAAAATTGCAATGGGTATCATTATTAAAGTTGTGGAAATGGCCTCATTATGATTTTTAAAAAGCAGTAAGCATGATGTGAAAGAGATTTGTACGGAATAACTTATTAGAGGACAGTGTCGTTACTTATAAAACAATGTTTGAGAAAAAAATAATTCTAAAAGTACAACATTTCAAAAATCTTTGCCTCCTTTATCTGTTCCTGTAGGGGATTGGTTTGTATAGTAGGAGAATATGCTATCCTGTTTACCTGTAGTCTATTTATATACATAGCTAACACTTTTGTTGTTAAAAATATTTTTCATGTCTGTTCACATTCCTGCTTTTTGGCAGACAAAGGTGTTTGTGAAATCCTTGTCTTTCACCTTTTTGTTTTTAAAAAGATCAGTGGTTTATCAAATAAAACAAAATATGGCATATCAGACCTTACAAAAAGGTAAAAAGCGACATTATCATGAAGAATGAATGGTGCTTGTCATGTATATCTTTACTAAGCTATAAAAAATACTGTATTTGTAATTTCAGACCTTTGGTAGGGCTGTTATTTAGTGCATGGGCCAGGTTTTTCTTTTAAACATTTGTGATACTACCGAAATCCATGGATATAACTGCAAGCATAGTTTGGCTTTGTATTATCTACATTCAAAAGTGAACTCACATTTAATACAGTAAGTTTTTACAAATGCATCACTACATTACAGGTAATAGCAATTTGTATTTCTCTGCTCCATACTGGTTATATGTATAAAATGACAAATAAAAATTTAATTTAGCAAGTAAAAATTTATATTGTGAACTGTTACCTGTAAGACTCCAAGGAAAAAATCATGTATTTAACTATGAAATATGAAACTTGATGTTAAAATTTTCAGCATTTTAGTAGTCTAAAAGCAAGAGTAAGAGGCAACTACTTGTGCTCAAATATGTAAGTAGACTTGCACACTAATAGCTGGTTAAATAAGTATTTTGAAATTGTGTATTCATTTCTTTGATGTGAACCTTCTGCACTGAAAATCTTGTTGCTCTATAATACTTTAGAAAACCACCAAGACCAAGGACTGCTGTTGACAGTGGAATTTCTGTGAGAAATGTTGAGGTCCATACTTGATAGGCAAAAAGATTCCTAAACTTTATCACATTAGCTATGGTGTTCTATGAATAAAAAACAAAATATCAGCTGTATGGAAGACTGTAAGTACCTATGCAATTTCAGATGCTAGGAAACACCGCAAACCCATTGATTAAAATAACCAACAGAGTAAAATTGCTTTAGACTGATGTTTTTTTAGGCAGAGGGGAAAAGTTATCTAAACTCATGTATCTAAGCTAAAACTCTCATTGACAGACCCTTTTCTGCACTCTGGACTAGTCCAGTTGGTAAAACATAGGTGCTTAGTTTTACATGTAAAGTTTTGTTCATGGACAAAGACAAAATACACCATAGCTATAAAGGCAAGAATTTACTGTTAGTGTAATTAAAATCTTAACACAATCCAATTCAAGAATCATTATTAGTCTAGATCTAGATTAGTGCCTGAGTCACCATCCTTGGATGATGTGCAGAGATGTGTAGCTGAGGTGCTTAGGGACATGGTTTAGTGGTGGACTTGGCAGTGCTCAGTCTTTTCCAACCGAAATGACCCTATGATTCTAATTAATACAGAAAAGCAAAGAAAGCATAGTTACCTGGTTAAAATATTTCTACACAAAAAAAAGTTTCAATAAGAGTCATAATAAAAATAAACTGTAATATATAATCTACTTAGAATCAAATAATCATAGACCATTTCGGTTGGAAAAGACCTTTAAGGTCATCAAGCTCAGCTGTTACCCTAACACTACCAAGTCCACCTCCAAACCATGGGCCTCATCTACACATCTCTTAAATACTTCCAGGAAGTGTGAATCAACCATTTCCCTGGGCAGCCCATTCCAGTGACTGACAACCCTTTCAGTGAAGAAAGGGTTTTTTTTTCCTCATATCCAATTTAAATCTCCCCCGGCACAACCTGAGGCCATTTCCTTTTGTCCTACTGCTTGTTACCTGGGAGGAGACACCAACACTCACCTTGCTAAAAACTCCTTTCAGGTAATTTTAGAGAGATATAAGGTCTCCCCTGAGACTCCTCTTCTTCAGACTAAACAATCACAGCTCCCTCAGCTGCTCCTCACAGGACCTGTGCTCCAGACCCTTCCCCAGCTCCATTGCCCTTCCCTGGACACACTCCAGCACCTCAATGTCTTTCTTGTATTGAGGTGCCCAAAACTAAACACAGTATTTGAGGTGTGGTCTCACCAGTGCTATGTAAAGGGGAACAATCACTTCCCTAGTCCTCCTGACCACACTGTTCCCCATAGGAGCCAGGATGCCATTGGCTTTCTTGGCCACCTGGGCACAGTGTTGGCTCATATTCAGCCAGCAGTTTCTATCTTTTTTTCATAGTTGTATGCTCAGCCTTCCACTGTTTGCCTGGGTTTTAAAACTGGTAGTTTTGACTCTAGAAGAGAGATTATGTTAGGTCATCAACATCTATGGTCCTTCACACGAAGGAATGAATGAGTATTTTTTCCTCACCCCAGGATTCACTTTATGTCATTTTTATATGTTGTTAACACACTTGTATTCCTTTGCTCTTCATTCATCTCTTGCTCAGAATTAAATCTGAATTTGCTATGTTTAGTTCCATTTACATATATTAGATACTATCTGTTGTTTCTCTTTGTTACCCTTAAAACCAGTTTTGTCTAGGTCCAGATCTGCATTTCTTTGACCCCAGGTCAATTTTTTACAGCCATGGGGTCTCCAGTACCAATGTTGTGCCCTTTCCTTTACCATCCCATGCCTATGCTCCTCTACACCATATCCTGTGTCTGCTCTTCTCAAGGCCACTCATATTGCACCAAGTCAGTATTTCTCTACATTACCTCATTGTGGTAAAGTCAAAAACATCTCATTCTATGTAGAATAACTGCTGTTACTGCCATATGTGTAAAACCATGGTTGTCTCACTCAAAAGCAAATGAAAGTAAAGTATATTTGCCACACCCACCTGGTCAAATAGGAAAAAACCTGCTGTCACAGCTAAACCTAGCAAGACAAAGCTGCAGAAAGTCAAGAAAAGGTCAGATAGGGCAAGTCTAATGAGCCTCAGTCTGGAGGACTTGCAAACTCAGTACAAAGCTGATGAGCAGTTACAATTCATGGCAATGCTATGTGATAAGGTTACACAGTTACATCAGGATGGTCTGAGATACCCACCCCTTTCTGGCACCACAGGGATGCAGTGGCCTTCTCAGCCGTGTCTCGTGCCATTTCTGCCAGCTCCTGGCAGATGCCTTAAGCCATCTCAAAAGATAAACAGCCTTTGTGTAGCCAGCTGAACTGAACCCTCAAGATCAATGGAGCACCTTGAAAGAGTGATTCCTCTCATTCTGAGAAAGGTATCTAAGGTCACATAGGTCCCTTCTGGTACTGAAGGTATTAGAACTAGGATATCTGATATATAATAAAATAAATTACAAGAGAGAAAACTCATTTTTAGCATGGAATTCAATTTAGCTAATTCCTTCCAGCTTTTCCATCTAGAAGAAAAACACCTTCTAAAGTGTTACTTCTCTTCATTAACTTCACAGGGAATTTGGATACACACCCTAGTAGAATTGGTCTTCTATACCAGCTGGTATACAGCCACCAACTGGATCTACCATCTAGTAGCACACAATGGGCATGATGTGAAAGGCCTCTGTTCTAAAACTGTGTCATCTGTAGCCTTGAAGCTGAGTAAAAAGAGCTGTTGGAGTGTTTATTTCTTTTTAATTCTGAGGGAAAGCAAAGGAGAGACTCCTTTTTGGATTAATAAAGCCTGTACATCACTTACCCTTTTCTAAAACAAGAAAAAAGCATGCACAATATTGAGAGGGCTGAGCAGCCCTGGAAGAGACAGGTAGAGAGGTTGCTGTGGGAGCAAGCAGAGGTGAAGGCAGCACAGGCCTGGCTAGCCAAACATGGCCTTGGAGACTCCTGAATCAGAGGGAAACTGAGTTACTTAGGTGGAAAGACTGCTACAGAATGCACATACTGACAATATCTCACATATAATGAATAGGTAACACTGATCACGGAGGCAAAAGACGGTACGAGCAGTTCAGGCTGTTACCACCCCTGAGACCCCTGCTCAGTGGGAAGAGAGGCACTGTAGAGGCTGGGAAAGGCAGGAAAGCCCTGTAAATCACCTCTTTCAGTGCCAGCAATTGGACCCCTTTGCTTTGTGGGTGGACTTTGCTAAGAGGAACACTTGAAATACTAGGATGGTCAATAAACTGTGAATAAGACAGAAATGGATTGAGAGAGTAGTGGCTGCCTTCCTTAGCCACAATGCATGACTTTGCAAGCATACTTTGAAGTACAGTACCTTTGTCTTTCAGAGGTTTCTGAGGTTTGCCAAACTGGTAGGTTATTTGTGCTTCATTTCTATCTTGACCTCATTGAAGTCCTACTTAAGTAAACTCTTTCATGTAATTTATTGCTCTCTAGCAAGCAAACATTGTTCACTGGGCACACGGACAGTGCAAATGAGTTTTCCATGCTGCTGGGTAGGTTTTTAGCCACACTTGCCTATGAGTTCAATGAAAAGTATTATAAATTGAATCTGAACCTTTTTGCTTAGAATCTGTTTCTGCCAGGACTAATATTACTATAGACAACATGAGTGCTAAAATAATTTCTTTCTATTTCACCACTAAATGTTATCCTCACCCCAGTTTCTTAAGTATCCTCCTCAGCTAGTTTTGCATTTTGATGACAAACTTCGCATCTTTTGCTCATGAAACCTCATATATGACCACTTTTGGTGTAAAAATCACTGTTCAGTACTCAGACAAATGATTTCTGATGTGTTTTTCTTAGATGTCTCTCCTTCCAGCAATAATTGATGCCACACATACAGAGATAAAACACACATAATACCAGGGATTTACTGCATTAAGAATGAAGCTTTTTAGACACCACATGCAAGACAGCAGGAGGTACAAATTCTAACAACCCTATCAATAAAGAGCAAGAGAAAGAATTGCAGATTAATTCATTCTCTTTTCACTCCAAATTTTAAATTAAGATGAAAATAAGAAACATTTGGAAAATAAACATATATTTTTGATAAAATTGTACTTTAACCCTACAAATTCTTTTGAATGTGAAAACAAGGCTCCTACAATAACAAAGTTGTACAAGGTATTTGTGACAAAGCTGCAAATCAAACAAAAGCCACCTACTTCTATGTTTCTGGAAAATTACTGGAATTTCAGATCATATTATTTGAGAGTTTATAATCCCATTAACATACTTGCTACTCTGAACAGTGATCATTCCTGTTTCAAATTTAGATAGTGTAATAATGAAGAAAAGAGACCATGTCAATTCTGTGGCTTACCAAGGAAATGCAGACAAAACAGACAAAATTTACTTGTGTCTTCAGTTTTCTCTTAATTTAATACAAAAGCTTGAAGCTAAATTCACTGATTGTCACTCAATAAAATCAAAGCCAAAACAACAACCAAAAAAACCCAAAAAGGGAGAAAATTAAATTAGTCCAATATTTAGAAATCCATGATGGAAGTCCTAAGAAATTTCATTCCTAAGTGGTTTATGCATTTTAAATGTAATTGTTTCCAGATAAAATACTGACACAGTGCAGAGAGAAGACAGTAAGAATTCAGACTGTCTGTGAGTAAACCTCACTGTCTGTGAACTCTGATGGTGGAGCAGATTTCTTGTTATGTGCCTCTAAAATCTGTTGTTGTCTGCCTAGAAGGTATCATGTCTGTTCCTGAGTAGCCACAGCTTCCAGCCTAGCAATTTGCAGAAACACATTAGGGTCTAAATTGCTGCTGCAAGGACAAATATTCTTATCACTGCTGAAAAGACAGTAATCTCTGGGAGAAGGGAGCCAAGACCAGTAATAGTTTTCCCTGGTTCTAGTGGAAACTCTCTGCTAATGTGAATAAGAATTCTGCATGCTGAAACTCTAGCTAAGTACCATTTTTGTCAGAAATAAGAAAAGGAAAATGATGTGCTAACTTACATTAATATATAAAAACATGCATTTATACATAAACAGGTATGTACTAATATATCAGCTAGGATCACCAGGACCATATTTTCTTCTTTCTCTAACAAATGTGGTTTCTTTTCATTTAAGTCACAAGAGGATTTTAGAAGAGCATCTTTCTCTATTTAAAAAAAGGAAACATATAACTGAATACTCAGGAAAGAAAGAAAACTTAAACATTCATCTTTCTATTTTGATCTCTAAAGAAATAAGCATACTTCATAGCTGTCTCTGTGAGGTGTCCGTGTACAAATCTTCAAGGAGAACACTGACTATCTGTGCACTAAAACATCTACTTTCAAAGACCATAATTTGACTCTGAAAAAGCTTCAATGGCATCAATATCCATTGTTCTTATTTTTCACGGTTAAACTTAAACTACACTGGGCCAAAGCAGTAACTAGCATGCAAAACAACTTTACCCTAAATGTTTTGTAAATCCCTGCATAACTATAAACTCTGTCTAGTTCTCTGGCAAATACAGATAAAAGCACAGATGTATAACCACTGACTAGTATGGATATAGTTCATCTCCACAACTGCATAATCATTTTGTTGTCTCTCTCATATTATACCATATCGCTCCTTTTGCATGCTAATTTTATTTCATGTTTTTTTATATTTGTCAATTTCAGCATTTTATTTCTAATCTGACTGTTGATTTGCAGAGCAGATCTGTTTCTTTGTAGGTTTCTTCACAGCCTAGTGAAGGGGAATCCCAAAGTTATTCAGGTCTGTAGAGCCTATTTCAAAAATTTATGCTTAATAAATTTTTAATATGAGGGAAAGTCAATCAAGACATCAGGTACAGGACATGATCGCTGACATGCAAAATTCAGCCTTTGCTTCCAGACACATAATTTTAATTTGGCACTTGTTTGTAATCTTAACAGATTTCCATCCAGAAATCAGAAGAATCCTCTAAATTCATTAAACTTTGCATTTCTTCATCAGATTTCCTGAGGAGGCAGGTGGGAAAATCCCAAAACCCAAACTTCTTTTTAGATAGGCCTGGATATGTTTTAAGTAAGTAATTATGTGATTTGTATGGCCTGAGATAGTGTGTAACTGCAGTTCATGAATGAGGAGGTCCCTCCCAGTCCAGTGTTCATAAATGTTTTTCACTGCATGATGCAGCATCCACTTAGCAATTTCCAATTCTCTTACGATGATTATCACAAAATATTTTACTACTCGTAAGTGCTAAAATCCCCCATAATTAAATAGGTATTGAACCCTTGAGGGCAGAGCAAATAAGGATGAGGAATTCCAATGAGTTCTGACACTTTTCAGCCTCAGAAGTAAAACAGTATTTATACATCTACTGCTAAGTGGCCAGATAAGTTACATTCTCCATATATCTATCATACATGTATTTGTAGAGAGTAATGTTTGGCATTTCTGTTTATATACTCTATCTTCTTCATCACAGTCATCTTTTCCATTTTCCTTCTACTTTCATTTATTAGGTCAATAAGACACATTTTATCAGACACCCTACCTTCCAGAAAGATAAATTTTCTTCTATGATATGCCAGCCTTTTCCTGTGAATTTAGCCCAATTATCACAGGAGCTGGATAAGCCAAGGAACTGATAAGGTGCCGTGCTGATTTTGGTCAGGATAGTGTTGATTTTTCTCACAATGGCTGGTATGAGGCTATGCTTTGGATTGTGCTGAGAAGTACATTCATAATACACCAATGTTTTTAGTTCTTGCCAACAATGTTTATATTAAGCCAAAGACTTTTTCGGTTTCTCATACGACACCAGTGTTCTTGAACAGAAGAAAATGGGAGGGGACACAGCCAGGAGAGGTGACCCAAACTGGCCAAAAGGTATTTCATGCCATAAAAAGTCATGCTCAGGATATAAGGTGGGAGAAGTGAGCCAGGGATCTGGCTCTCAGGGATCTGGCTCTCCTGGTGTGCTGGCTGTCAGGGCAGTTGGTTCTCTCAGGTTCTGACTTGCGCTTTCTCTGGCTCTGGTTGTCGCTGCCTGGGGACTGGCTGGGTGTTGGTCGGTGGGTGCTGAACACTTGTATCATTTGTTTTCTTTCCCATTATTTTCATTACATATTATTATTGGCAGTATTGGTAGTGTTTTCATTACAAATTTTTAGTAGTAATAGTATTATCAGTATTATCATTATTAATATCGTTATTTTATTTAATTTATTTTCAATTGTTGAACTGTTCGTATCTCAACCCATGAGCTTTTTTACTTTTTCCTCTGATTCTCTTCCCCATCCCACTGGGACAGAGGGGACGTGAGCGAGCAGCTGTGTGGTGCTTAGTTGCTGGCTGGGGTTAAACTACGACAAGTTCTTATGAGGTGTTTCAGTTTTAGACTGGTTGTACAGTTTTAGGCAAATTAGCAGCAATGTTCACTTTATTTGCTAGATTTTTGCTGGGCTATATTGAAGAACACCGCAGTTTTAGACATGCTGTATCTAGTACATTTGATTGGCAGTATCGGCAAAGAGGCTGAGGTTTGAATAAGCAGAAGTTGAACTGCACCAACCTCTCTCACTGATTCTTCTAAAATGGAGCTGAAGACAACACTTTGACAAGGCAATGTCAGGAAGCCTGCAGTGCTGCCGTGGTTTTTGTTTGTTCAGTGTCTACATGAAAGATGTTAGAATCTTGCACTGTCACTCTGACACATTTCAGAAATACAAAAATGGCTTGTAGGAAAGAACTATAAAGCAATCAAATATTAAGGCAAAATTAAATCTACATTTCATGAAGGTTAGTAATTATCATTTCCCAAACATTGCTAGCTGGTTTAAATAAAATGTTCTTGAAGATCTGTGATCTATAGTGCATTGTATTAAAACAGCTTCATATCAAAGCCCGACACTGGCTTTTCACCAAATTGTATCTTTGCTACATGATATATGTGCATGGAGAGTCTTTCAAATAGTGAGGTTAAAAACAAAACTCTTGCTTGCAGACCTAGCTCTGTCCTTTATTTCTCTACCCTTCAGGCTGTATCTCATTTACTCAAAAAGCTTCAAAACAGTGATAGTCGGAATAAAATTGAATTTGCCAAATTCAAATATCTCATCTAAATGTTGCCCTATCCTTTATGACACAGTAAGTACATTGTGGGGTCTTATATTCTTTCTTTCATGTCAGGAATCAAACAACTCAAAATAGAAAATCCACAGCACAGTGTGAGCAATGGCCAGTTTCTTGTGCAGAGAACTTCTAGTAGATAAAGATTCGTAAGTTTTCATCTTATACCCCGCTTAGAGAAAAAACTATCAGAAGTTAACTCCTTGATGCCATACAGGTAGATAGTCCAGGTTTAGATGATGAAAAGGAAATTACTCCAATCAAGAATTCAGGAGGCCACACAGAATATCATAGCACATTTTTTTCCACAGATTGAAAATGGTTTTACCAATAACCTGTGACACCTAATATAAGGACCTATTAATTTCAGGAACTATGATGTTACTGAAATGTTATGATATGTGAGATCTGATATTTTACTTAAGTGATAAAGTCTTCAGACATAAGTATGTAATACTTGGTGTTTCCTTCAGTGGGAAGACTAGAGATGTGTTATTTGTGCCTCTTAGGTGGAGGCCATATTTAATCCTTAACACTGAGTGCAAGCAGTCTGTAGTCAGGATTTGTACCATGCCTCCTGCTCTGTTTTATGTTTCATGCTTTAATTAAAATTCTGAAAGTGTACTAAGGATTCTCTTTACCTTCGCATACCAATTTACATTTATGTTAGGACATTGTGAATAAATGCCCACTTTAGAATATCAGATTATTTCCCTATTCCCAGCTAAAATTAAAGGGATTTAAAAAATGAAAATAATTTTTAATATCCCTTTATCCAGTACTTTCTTTGAAAATAACTTTATTTATAACTTACTGTAACAGAACCAATGTAAAAAATTTCTGTTTTCCAGGCCTATGTGCAACAGATCACACTAACCTAAATATTTTTAAATATTATTAAATCCAAATTTTCTCCAATGCATAAGGGGCAGCCCAGCTCACACTGAACTTTCTGTCTGTTCTATCAGCAGTGTGTCCACACTATCAAGGGTGTGAGTTTCCACCAAAACACCTGAAAAATGAATGAGTGAAAAGATCCATAGTCACAAATAAGAAATGACAAATTAAAGGACAGCTTTACCTGTCTTCTCTCCTTTTTCTTAGAGGGAGCAATGCCCCAGTTAAAACTGAAGTTAAGAAGACTATTAATTTTGAATTCCTGAGGGGAAAAAAAGTAAATCTCAGCCTGTAGCATTGAAGAAATGCCTCATTCTAGGAAAATAAGCTCAAAAAAGATGGGGCAGGGAATTAGGTAAGAGGTTTTAATTCTTCTGGAATCTTCCTTGTGAAAAAATGGAAATAGCCATTAATGAAAGTCTATGTATTTCCAACTCCATGTACTAGGAGACTGCTATGAACTGTAGCATGTCACATGCACAAGAAAATCCCTAAGACTATGCCAGAAGAGGTAAGGATAGATCTAAGTATTCTTCTAATGTGTTTTCTCCAGATTCTAAATCTTAATTTAAAAGATGTAATCATAATACAAAAGAAATTATCTAATAAATATGAGACACAAACCAGATACTAATATTCTACAATAACCTTAAGGATGCAGCTGTTCCACAGGTGCTGAATGTTGGAAGTTCCCACATAAAGGAAATACTGATTTATTTTCAATGGCACCTCTTCCTCAAGACTATACAGAAAAGTAGCAGCATTTAAGATCAAATTACATATTTTGTCAGTAATTCTAAAAGTAACAGCAGTCCCTGTTTCCATTGCAGGAAACCTCTAGTGTAGTGATTCAAGCCTTTGACATCTGTTCTCTCCAAAAACATCTGCAAGAAAACAAACCTGACTAAATTCTGTGAGGTTTTCATCAAAAAATAAAATGGTATATTAAAATCTATTAGTATCTTGGAAGATGAGTACCATTCCCTGGAAAAAAGCTTTGAGCTATCAAATAAAAAAAGTGAGAAATCAATTCTAAAAGGAAGTCATAGTTCTTTTCCACCAAATAACAAAAAATGGTCATTTGGCCTTTTGTTTTTTTAGGATACATGTATGCTCAAAGGAAGCATATCAGTTCATAGAAAACCACCACAATAAACCTGGTATTTTGAAACCTTTGCATAAATACCTAGTCACAGACATTGCTGGGAGTGTAAAATAAGTTAGGCTTGTTGGCAGAAGGGATAGAAGTCTTCTCACTTAAGCTCAGTTTTCTAAGAGAAAAGTGTTTGGTCCAAGCCTGTCCAGACACTCTCTTAGTCATCTGTGAGACATGTGCAGTACATCTCATTTTAATATAAGCTTCTATGACATGAAAAATTAATTGTCCTCTGGAGATGCATGCCTTCCTCAGTTCCCTGTAGAAAGACCTTAGATGACTAAATTACATAAGGTACCTAAGCTTTCAGGTTGCAAATAAAGAGGCGCATCCCCACCTTAGGTGTCCAGCGGGAGTGAAAGAAGTAACAATGCCTTTATCACCTCAATCCTTCCACTAAAAGAATTCTAAATACCGTTCTGGTTATGAAAATCTTTATTAGAAGATTATTATTATGTGAGGAAATTAAAAAGAAATTAATGTTAAATACGCAAAATAAAAATGTTGATGCCTTTCCAAAGTCTAGATACTAAAAAGCACATCCTTAAGGGCATCAATAAAGTTATTTTTCCAATGTGTTTGTTCCAACCAACAAACACTGCAGCTATATCAGCCCCATGGCAGGAATGAAATGGCAATAGGACTTTGGGTTGGTTATATTCACAGAGCCATGATTAGACCAGGCAAAGAAAGAATTTCTTAGACAGCAGAAAGTACCATAACCTGGCCTTCCATCTAACAATTAGCATTGCTGCAAACTCAATTTGTCAGGAGAACTCATAAATTCAGCTTTCTGCTACTAGCTGTAAACTTCAAAAACAACAGCTGTTTCCAATGGACATTAATGGAGATAGTCTGGACCTAAAGGAAAGGTTGGTGCATTTTAGATCTTTGCTAATGAAATTAATGAACAAAGCCATAACATCTAATGGATTAAATATTACATTAGCAGACTATTTCCAAAGAATTGTGAGTTCCTTGCTTTTTCAGACAGTATTTAAAATGGACAAGACTGACTAGCAGTCTGAAGATCTGAACATCTATGATTTTATTTACCAAAATGCAACATTAAAAGCACCAAACCCACCACAACCAACAACAGAGCAGCAATAAGAAAGGGGTTTTGTTAGTGAAGCTCTGCTTAAAGGCAAGGCTAGAGAGTAATGCTGCCTCAGGATATGAGTCAGTATCACAGATGCCTTATGCAAAGGCTAATGAGCCTGTTGCCAGTACCGAAAACACTATTTGCCAGTGGCAAAACTAACAGTAAGCTATATTACCACTAATTTGCTGGCTATTTTTCTTCATTCACTAGCTCATAAATTCCAACAGTGTTGCTTCTAGGGATACATCAACTGCTACAGAAAAGACATGTAAATATGTCATAACTCTAAGAGTTTTTGTGACAGGATTATAAATATTTGCAATTCACATATATTGCTGTGGATATGCAAGTTAAACTTTTCTAAAATACTGAGTCAAGGAAACCTGTTTTCTTGGATTTAGAAATGAACAGTAAAGAGGATAAAATGGCAATAAATAATCCAAGATTGTTGTAATATCTTCAAGTGATTTCTAGTTTAGTTTCTTTAGAGGAAGAAGAGCTAACAGCTTGCCAACTTCTAAACACAAGGGTTTTCTTGAAAATACTGCTATACAAATATACTCTAATAAAGCTTAAAGGCTAAATAAAATATTTTTTTGGAGGAACATAATTTTGTCAGCTATTATTGTCTTTATCGATGGAGAAGGCTACTTAAAAAAGAACATAAAAGTTAATATAGGAATATTTGACAATATAAAACAATTGTTGATTTACTATGTTGTAATATAAGTGAGCAAAGAGACACTTGCTGTTATTTGCATTACCCTGTGTTTTATTTCCAAAAACTTTTCTCAGAAAACAGTCAAGATCAGCTTGGATAACAAATGTGATGTGAAATTCATCATACCTAGTCAGGCATAGTTTTTCTATTGAAACAGCTTGTTTGGCTTTGAGAAACCTGGTCTACTGGGAACTGATGGGGCTGATCTGTCAGAGAAGAGGAAGAGCATCTTCATTCATAGGCTTACCAAGCTGGTGCAGAGGGCTTTAAACTAAAGCTGATGGGGCAGCAAAACCTCAATCCATCCCATTCCTACCACTTTGATACCAGCAATAGATGCCCAGAGCCTGGAGAAGGATCAAAGGACAACAGGAGAGCACCTGAAAAGCAGCACAAAGGAATTCCAGCCACCCCAGCCAATAAGTCAGCTTCATCAAGGCACCCAACTTAAATGCCTCTGCAAATGCACATAGCATGGGGACTAAATAAGAGGAGTTAGACATGCACACACCTACAGGGCTATGATCCTACTGGAATCATGAAGACATGGTGGAATGGTTGGAGTATCAGAATGGAAGGATTAAGTCTCTTTAGGAAGAACAGGCAGGGGACATGAAAAGGGGGTTTCACCCTCTGTCAATGACCAGCTGGAGGGCATGGATCATTGCCTGGGGATGGAAGAGGAGATGACCAATGGTTCATGGGATCTAGGGATAGGTGTCTGGGGGGGTCTGCTACAAGCAACTAAACCTGGAAGACTGAGTGGATGAGGTCTTCTAAAGACAGATAGGAACGGCCTCACGTTCACAAGCCTTGGTCCTCATGGAGGACTTCAACCACTCTGATATCTGTTGGAGGCACAACACAACAGGGCATAAGTAATGAAGGAGGTTCCTCAAGTGCATCAGTGACAACTTCCTCCTCCATGTGATAGAGGAGTCAATGAGAAGAGGTGCTATGTTGAACTTTGTTCTCACCAACAAGGAGGAGCGGGTGGGGAATGTGAAGCTCAAGGGCAGCCTTGGCTGCAATGACAATGAAATGGTGGAGTTCAAGATCTTTAGGGCAGAGAGAAGGGCACAAAGCAAGCTCACTGCCCTGGACTTGTGCTACCATTCAGCAAGACTTGGACAGGCTGGAGAGTTGGGCAGAGAGGAACCTAATGAGGCTTAACAAGGGCAAGTGTAGCATCCTCACCTGGGGAGAAATAACCCCATGCACCAATACAAGCTGGCGGTTGACCTGCTGGAAAGCAGCTCTGCAGAGAAGGATCTGGGAGTGATGGTGGACAGCAAGTTAACCGTGAGCCAGCATTGTGCACTCATGGCCAAGAAGGCCAATAGTATCCTAGGGTGCATTAAGCAGAGTGCAGCCAGCAGGTCGAGTGAGGTCATCCTCTACTGTGCCCTGGTGAGGCCTCATCTAGAGTATCATGTTCAGTTCTGAGCTACCCAGTTCAAGAAAGACAGGGAACTACTGGAAAGAGTCTAGAGGAGGGCTACAAAGATGATCAAGGGCCTGGAGCACCTTCCATATGAGAAAAGGCTGAGACAGCTGGATCTGCTTATCCTGGAGAAGACTGAGAGAGGATCTCATCAATGCTTATAAATACCTAAAGGGTGAGCATCAGTGGTGCCCAGGAACAAGACAAGGTGCAGTGGGTACAAACTGGAGAACAGGAAATTCCACCTGTACTTGAGGAAAAACTTCTTTACTCTGAGGGTGACAGATAACCAGAACAGGTTGCCCAGAGAGGTTGTGGAGTCCCCTCTGGAGATATTCAAAACCCTCCTGGATGTGTTCCTGTGCAATCTGCTCTAGATGAACCTGCCTTAGCAGGGAGGTTGCATTAGATGATCTCCAGATGTCCCTTCCAACCCTGACCATTCTGTGTCTTCAGGAGAGCAGAATCTGGCTTCTCCAGGGATCTGCTTGGTAGAGCCCAGAAGAGAAGAAAGGACTAAGCAAGCTGGTTGATATTCAAGTATCATCTCCTCCAAGCTCAGAAGCCATGCATCCCAACAACGAGAAAGCCAGGCAAAAATGCCAGGAGGTCTGCGTAGATGAACAAGAAGTTCCTGGATAAACTCAAACACAGAATAGAAGCCTACAGAGTGTGGAAACAAGGAGAGGTAGTCTGGGAAGAAATACAGAGAAATTATCTAAGCAGGCAAGGATCAGGTTAGGAAAGCTAAAACCCTGATATCATTAAAGCAGGACAGGGACATCAAGGGCAACAATAAAAGCTTCAATGACAAAAGGTAGACTAGGGAAAATGTGAGTCCTTTCTGGAAGGAAACAAGAGACCTGGTTACCCAGGATATGGAGAAGGCTCAGGTACTCAATGACATTTTTGCTTCAGTCTTCCCTGGCAAGTGCTCAAGCCACACCACCGAATCTGCTGAAGGCAAAGGTAGGGACTGGGAGAATGAAGAACTGCACGCTGTAGAAGATCAGGTTGGAGATCATCTAAGAAATCTGAAGGTGCACAAGTCCATGGGATCTGACAAGATGCCTCTGCAAATCCTGAGGAAACTGATGGATGAAGTTGCTAAGACACTATCCATCATATCTGAGAAATCACAGCAGTCTGGAGAAGTTCCCACTGACTGGAAAAAGAGAACATAATGCCTATCTGTAAAAAGGAACTACCAGCCAATCAGTGACACCCCTATGCCTGTCAAGATCATGGAGCAGATCCTCCTAGAAACTAGGCTAAGGCACATGGAAACTAAGGAGGTGATTGGAGACAGCCAACATGGCTTCACTAAGGGCAAATCAATCCTGACAAATTTGGTGGCCTTCTACAACAGGGTTACAGCACTGATGGATAAGGAAAAAGCAACTGATATAATTTATCTGGGCTTCTATAAAGCATTTGACACTCTCTCATACGACAACCTTGTCTCTAAATTGAAGAGGTGTGGATTTGACAGACGGACCACTCGGTAAATAAGAAATTGGCTGGATGGTTGCACTTTAAAAGTTGCAGTCAATGGCTCGATGTCTGAGTGGAGACCAGTGATGAGTAGTGTTCTTCAGGGGTTGGCAATTGGACCAGTGCTGTTCAACATCTATGTCAGCAACATGGACAGTGGGATTAAGTGCACCCTCAGCAAGTTTCCTGATGACACCAAGCTGTGTGGTGCAGTTGACACACTGAAGGGAAGGGATGCCATCCAGAGGGACCTGGACAGGCTGAAGAGGTGGGCCTCTGTCAACCTCATGAAGTTCAACAAGGCCAAGTGTAAGGTCCTGCACCTGGGTTGGGGCAATCCCAAATGCATGTACAGGCTGGGTGGAGAATGGATCGAGAGCCCTGAAGAAAAGGACTTGGTGGTACTGGTGGATGAAAAGCTGAATATGAGCCGGAAGTGTGCGCTGGCAGCCCAGAAAGCCAACCGTATCCTGGGCTGTATCAGGAGAAGTGTGGCCAGCAGATCAAGGGAGGTGACTCCCCCTCTCTACTCAGCTCTTATGAGACCTCACCTGGAGTTCTGTGTCCAGCTCTGAGGTCTCCAACATAAGGAGGATATCAGCCTGCTGGAGTGAGTCCAGAGGAGGGCCACAAAGATGATCAGAGGGCTGGAGCACCTCTGCTATGGGGACAGGCTGAGAGAGTTGAGCTTGTTCAGCCTGGAGAAGAAAAGGCTCTGGGGAGACATTCCAGTACCTGAAGGGGGCCTACATGGAAGCTGTGGGGAGGACTTTTTACAAGGTCAGGTAGTGATAGGACAAGGGTTAATAGGTTTGAATTGAAAGTGGGGAGATTTAGATTGGATATCAGGAAGAATTTCTTCCTGGGGAGGGTGGTGAGGCACTGGAACAGGCTGCCTAGAGAAGCTGTGGATGCTCCATCTCTGGAAGTGTTCAAGGCCAGGCTGGATGAGGCTTTGAGCAACCTGGTCTAGTGGAGGGTGTCCCTGCCCATGGCAGGGGGGTTTGGACTAAGTGGTCTTTAAGGTCCCTCCCAACCCAAACCTTTGTATCACTATGATTTTAAGTATAAATTTAGAGAAACATCTCTGCCAAAGCATGCACTTGCCTATGATATTAATTTTCTTGTGTTTTAAGCTTATGAAATTTTACAGGTAACAGTAACTTTTCTTTTCTGTACATTTATGTACTACTAGAGATGGGATTTAAACCTCCATTTTCTTTTCCTGCCTCCTTCACAGGCAGGATAAGCCTCTTAATGAACATGTGCTGGCATCTTTTTAGTCTTTCCTCTTTGTATCTTCACTGGCTGTCTAATGTTACAAGATGTCAAGTAATATGGCATTGAGTGAAAATGGCATCATAAAAAAGGCATTTCAATAATACTAAATAAGGTCTAGCAGGTTGTAGAGAGGGTAAGGCTATATTTAATTTTTTTTTAGGTTGGATTTATCATGTGCATTACAATTCATATTCCAAACCCCTGTAAAAACTATAAAATCCTATAGTTCCGTAATGAAAGGGAAGCACCAAGTTCTGCTAGAAGTCAGTTCAATAAAAGCATTTATCCCTGGATGACAGAAAACATTAATAGGCATAAAACAACCATATTCAATTATTTTCAGGTAAAAAAAATTTTTCCGGAGTTGCCCAGCACTGTGAACAATGTGTGCTTTGCCTATTTTCCACTTACTTGAGTAATGGCTTTTAAAACATTTGTAAATCCTTTTGTTTGGATTTCCTGCATGGAAAGTTCTTATACAAGCAAGCTGTGTTAGATAACATGATGAATCTTATAAATGCCCTCCATTTCTTTTAACCAAAGTGTCTAGAGATTCCTCTGAACAGCAGGCTAAATGGAGATCACTGATTTGATTGAAAGCACACTGGGCAAAACGGACTACCTGGAAATGCATCACAAGTGACACCAGTGAAAAACACTGCTGAAAGCACTTCTTTCCCCTGGGTGGCATCAATTCTTCCACTAGTGCTGGTCAGCACACTTCAGTACATTCATCCACAGATCTCTGCTTTTGGAACAGCGAAGCTGCCATATAGCATATTACAGATCTTACTTAATAAATCTAGCTGAAGAGACTTTTCCTTCAAGCTGTTTGTTTGCTTGCTCGTTTGCTTGTTTGTTTGTTTTGTAATATAGTGTCCTGGTTTTGAAAACACCTGGGTCTGGCAATTAGGACAATGTACAGTTCACAAAGAGATTCTGAATCTCTGTTATGTGCACCATTGACTTTCAGTGTTAGAAACTATGTATTTCTGCTGATACATGTCTGTTTATGAGATCCTGAAAAATGAAACATAAAGCAAAATGTATTGGCAAGTAATGTAGGTACATAGTGTTTATTTGTGGGGTTTTGTTGGGTTTTTTTTGGTTGGTTGGTTTGGTTTTTGTTTTAATTTTTTTTCTTTTTCAAGGGTCATTCAGAAGGAAAAATTGCATTCTGATCATAAAGCCTGTAGTTAAAAAGAAGTGGCAAATTAAAAAAGAAAGAAAAGGATCATTATACAGGATTTATACTAAATCTTCTATCAAAACTAAAAAGATATCATACTTAGAATTTCCAGGACAGCTGCCCTTTTTTCTAACACCTGAAAAATCCTTATTTATATGACTACAAATTTGTCATATATTGAAATGGTGTGCATGCATGTTTTGGTTTCAGGCAGGAAGGGATTTCTTTTCTTCACAGTGCAGATATCTGGGGAGTGTTTCATTCTATGGCATGTCAGGTTCAGGGCACATACGCAGTTCTGAGGTGGTAAGTGGCCTGGAGGGGGGGTCATTAAGACTGTGGCTAACTTGATGGCTGGGTTGCTAGCTCCTTTGTTAGCTCTTAGTGTGGTTGTTAGCTGTGGGGCAGGTTTGTTTCTTGGTGTGGGGGTCAGCTGGCTTTTTTCCTGCTCTCGGACTCTAGCTCTGCAGACTCTCTGACTTGGACTCTCACTTCTTGGGACCTGGCTGTGTGTCAGTTGGCGAGTGGTGAGCAATTGTATAGCATGTTCTATTTTCTATTATTTTAATTACTTTGTACTAGTAGTAGTAGTATCACTATAATTTTCATTTATATTATCTTAACTTTGTGAGCTTCCTTGTCTTTTCCTCTGACTCTCCTCCTCCACTTGAGGGGGCTGTGGGAGGTGAGTGAGCGGCTGTGTGGTACTCAGTTGCTAGATAAGGTTAAACCACAACAACATAACTGTTTCATAAATCCTAAATGGCCTCTAGGCAGACACATAATGTCCATCTTATATGGAAAAACTTTGGCTCAACAACTTCGTTGCTACAAGTAAACCTTTATTTCTTTAGAATTAAAAAAATAAATGCTACCAATACAGTATGCTAAATGAACACTATGTGATTTTATTCTCTCATAAAAAAACAGAAATCAGAACAGCAAATAAACTTGATTTTCAAATAACAACAGAACACAAGGGCCTCAGGTGGAAAGAGTTCATGGGTCTGGTACTAATACTGCCACATACATGTGTACCTTCATAGATTTGAGGCTCTGAGCAACCTAGTCTACTGGAAGGTGTCCTTGCCCATGGCAGAGGGGTTGGAATTAGATGATCTTTAAGGTCCCTTCCAACCCAAACCATTCTATGATTCTATGATTCCCCTACACTCTGGTTCTTGATGTCTCTTAAACGGTAAAAGAGAATCTGTATTCTCTGGCCTTTTTTCTCATATCAGAACACAGCAAGGTTTATACTACTTCTGATATTTCTCAGTTTCTGATGCACAAACAAAAATACAGTTTTTCTCTCTGTAAGTCTTTCAAACTGAAACATTTCAAGGTATGTGACACCATCTTCTGTTCTGCCTCTATTTGCAGCCAACCCAGTTGTTCTTGATAACTATCCACTCATCCCACATGTGCTCCCTCATGTAGTTCTGTTACTCTTTATTAAAGTATAACAAAATATTTTTGTTAAATATGTTGCTCAAAATACACCAACTTCTCCCAAACCATTTTATGAATATATGATTTTAGCATTTGTTTTGTTGTTTTAGTTCTGGTTTACTATTTGCCTCATTTGTTCTTTTCTCATTTCCTTTATCTACTTGTTCAACATGTCAAAATGTGGTCTGATGTCTCCCTGTCCCCACTGGCAATGTGGCTTCCTGAGTGCCTCAAGCCCATGTTGGACAGGGCTGTGCTGAGTGCCAACCTCCACCCTTGTCTGTAACTGCACATTCCCACCACCTCCTGCATTTCAGCTAACTCTGCAGCGAGGCAGTTCTATTTGTCAATCCTGCTGGAAATTTACCCTGCAAAAACCAACATTTGTTTTCAGCCTCAGTGCCACTTACTCTAGCAGCAGCTGCTTGCAGGAGTAATGATGAAGAAATGCAGAGTATCCCCATCTTAGAAGTGGCTGTAACTTGAAAATTAGGGTGATGAGGACACCCTTCCAAATCTTAAAAGATGTGAAATTGAACCCTCTTTGTCTGTAAAGGTAGGGATCCTTCACTGATCAATCATTCTAATTACTTGGCTGTCACTCAAGAGTGAACAGGTCTGCCATCACCACTGGCTGTTTAGCCAGGTGGTGACCAAAATGCAGCTATGGTCTGTGGCTCATGAAGAGATAAAAGTGCACACACACAGAAATGCAAACACATCTACAGGGCACTGGAATTTCTGACATATCTCTGCCCTCACCATTCCTACCAGGCTCAGTGCATGGGATTTGAGGTCTCCATGTATATTGCATGGGGAAATTAGCTACTCGGCAAAACCTGTAGTCTTAAATGTCAGTCCTTATGGAGAACATTTAAATCCTTAATTGAATATTTTACTTCCAGACTCAAGAACTTCGTGTTAACTTTGACTGTAATTTATTATTCTTTGCATCAGTACCATACTAGAATGTGATACAATTTTCTTTTAGAGATCCTTAAATTCCTGAGGGTGGAAAATACGTTACAGATAAAGCTGTCCCTGCTGTAGCTGTTTTCTGTCTTAAGAACTGTGATCTTTTCATCAGAGTCGGTCTTTTGAGGTCTGACATGCTGCCACTAAAATTATCTTCTGTTTTATCATTCAAAACTTGTTTTCTACCTTTCTCCAATGTAGTCACTGAGTCCTCTAATTTAATTTCACATTCACCCTCTTTAAAGCACTCTATAGCTTCACCTTCTCTATCTCTCATTTTGTTTCTTTATATTAACAGCAGAGAATCTTTCTCCTGACACAATCCACCACACGCTTTCTATTAAATAACCCTCTGTGTTGCAAGAGCAAGCTGATAATCACCTGCTATACGACCTTCTTCTTTGTCAAATTGCTCCCTCAATCCTACTTACACTGTGAGAACTGTTCTCACTGCTAAGTACATTGTTACGGGTTTTCATTGACTGTTACTTGCATTCACTACAATGAATGTACCTTAATGTTGTATACAGCAGTACCGCAATGAACACAATTTTTGCATTCCTTCCTTCCTTCCTTCCTTCCTTCCTTCCTTCCTTCCTTCCTTCCTTCCTTCCTTCCTTCCTTCCTTCCTTCCTTCCTTCCTTCCTTCCTTCCTTCCTTCCTTCCTTCCTTCCTTCCTTCCTTCCTTCCTTCCTTCCTTCCTTCCTTCCTTCCTTCCTTCCTTCCTTTCCTTTCCTTTCCTTTCCTTTCCTTTCCTTTCCTTTCCTTTCCTTTCCTTTCCTTTCCTTTCCTTTCCTTTCCTTTCCTTTCCTTTCCTTTCCTTTCCTTTCCTTTCCTTTCCATTTCACTGTTTCAATGGGCTTTCAGTTAGGATCTTTTATTGAGTTTTCATGAAGTCCTGTTTTTTGGATATGACATTTGCACTCAATGTGCTTTTAAACACTGGGCATGTCAACCAATGTAGCAGAGATGGATCATCCCAATAGAAGGAAGAGAAGGGAATGACTCTTTCCACATTTTGAGTGAAACCCTGTTAAAGAAATGGCTGAACTTTCAGGAGGTTTACAAAGGTCTTAAAACATGAAAAATTGCTGCATGGTTAGTAAGAATGATTGTCGATAAAGTTTAATATAATTTCACAGCAGATATTTTAGAAGAGAGCAGTTTCTGTAAAATTTAAGCATCATCTTGATATACCAGCCGGGTACCATTGGGTCTTTTCAGATTGCCATTGAAGTGATACTATTATTTTATGCGTTGCTACTGATGGTATTACTGTAAGTGTTACTGTTTGTAACATTGCACCATGTAAAAAAGAAGTGTTCATCAGGAGAAGATTGAAAGGACAAAAAAGCAGGAAGGGGAAAGAATAGTTATTTAGTGGAAATGTTAATAAATATTCAGTGACTAATTATTTAGTGATTTAATCATCGTCATGATTTTAGAAATAAAAAATTCTGATTACATCATCTAGAATTGTCTACAAAATATGGAAGAGTATTAGCACGTACCTATTCCTAGCATAAGTCTATCAATTTTTAATATTTATAAATTCTTCCAAGGGAAATTTTTCAATTTTTTTTTTATATTATGGTTTTTCTTGTTTAAATACACACATTTTAACAAGGCTTGGACAGGCACCTGGTAGATCTCACTTTTCTTGAAACCATTCTCACCATAACAACTGATTTTATCTGTGTTGTTTTTGGAACGCAATTTAAAGTAAGCCCTAAAATAAGCTTTACTTAAATTCAGAACAATTTAAGATCAGGCTTAAGCATTAGGTCAATACCATAACACAGTTTTTTCCTCATTTACAACAGAAATAATTTATTTAAATTGACTATAAAGTAAAATTTCTTGCACCATGTGTGCCTATAAGCAATCTCTAGTGAATACGATAGTTTATCCAAATCACTGTGTTTTCCTTGTCCATTTTATTTTACTTTCTTTTGGAAGATTATAGTGGAACAATTTTCCTGGAGAGAGATCTAGTTAACATTTTATGAGACAGACAACTTTCAGAATTCCTTTTGATCTTCACTAAATTGAACATGTGAAAACAAAGTTGTCAGGTGTAAGAGCAGCAGAGCGTTTTGCTAGTCTGGTTGAAATGACATGGTGCTGTCCTGGGAACACTGATTTTAGTTGCTGAAGTGCATCATTATTATCCGGTCCGATTGATCAACAAAAGTATTCACTTCATTTAGATCAAGCAAAGCCACAAATGCCATCACTTGATTATTCTGTACACAGCCAGGTACATGCCACCTATCTCATCTAAACCAATCATCTATTACACTTTTCCATTTTGTTACAAAAGGTAGACTGGTTCCAGCAACTGAGAAGTAGTAAGTGGATGACAAGTAACTCAGTGATTGTCAGGCTATATGAGCAGAATAGAACGAAATAATAAAAAAGAAACACAACTTTGAAATCTTGCAGGCTATATGGCACAAAGGACACATTTCATTTGACTTTATTTGAAATAGTGTGGTATCAGATAGATTAGATATACTTTCTGCTAAACTGTTCACTCAGTTTTGGAAACAGATTGAATATTTTTATATTTTCAGACCAACTAGGTAAGAAATAGTCCACTCTGACTATTTGTAAACAACTCTAATTCATTCCATTATTTTATTAGAAAACTCTCAAGAGACAACATGTCATGTTGTTTGTTTCTGGATGTGAAGAGGAAGTTTCTGAGTTCCTGGAATGCTGAAACTAGAGACAGTAGAACTTAAAAATGTGTTTTTACAAAATTTTGCTTCATATGTTCTTTAGAGACATTGGAAAGAAAAATATATGTATTCTGAGATCTATAATGCTTTATCTTTCTTGCTTCACAACAAAGTCTTATTTTCATTTGTGGTATTTAAAAAGAGGTTAGAATGTGATGATTTCAGTGAGAAAATTTCACCAGTGTGGCACATGCACATGCATTTTCTGAGCTCTGTTTAAAACTCAGGATTTAAGCTAAAAGGATAGAATGTAAATAAAACATTATGATTTGTTGCATATTGACTCTCTCCTTACCTATGAGTGAAAGAGAGCACAACTCATGCTCTAAGCAGCTTGCAGTCAATGAGCTAAACCAGGTAATGAGCAGAGCCGGCTTCTGCAGAAAGATAACACTTCTATAGATCAATGTGAGATTGGATCCCAGGCTTTCATCCACCTATGGCAAGAACAGTATTTGAACCATTTTCTCGGATTATGCTGCTTTTGCTTTTCTGTATCAGTAACTGATATTGCTACACAGCACAAGGGAACAGAACACAACCTCACTTCTTGCACCTCTTTAGGGTACATCATGGATATTTCACATAAGTTGACAGTATTTATCCTCAGACAGTATTCTTTAGTTCTGCATTTTGAGACAGAGATTAAAATATCCTAACTAACAGACTAATGAAACAACCACAGAAAAATTCTGCTGGAAAGTAATTATCCTGTTTTCAGAACAAAATTTAAAGAAGTAGTAAATGAGGTATAGGGCACACCCTGAGGAACAGTGAGAGTAAAATAAATTTTCAAATGGTAATTAGAGTTCTGTGGAAGGTTTGTTGCTGTTGCATTTATGCAATATTATTATGATTGTGACAGCTGAGAGGAAGTTGCTAGCATGATGAAATCTTTGTATGTGCTTATCCACAGTGCTAGCATAAACACCCTTGTAAAAATGAATTTCCTAGTCTAACTCATTAATTTTCTCTGAAATTATAGCCAGTAAAGAAGGATTAAGGAATAGCAATGAACTTCATAAGATTGGTTGGAGGATTCAATCAAGAAGTTTGATTATTCTTACTCCCAAACTTTACTTTTATTCCACATCATCTGCCACCTCTACTACTGAAGTCAAGCCATGGTGGAGTTAGGAGTGCAAGATTTATGAGTACAGAACAAAATCCAGATCCAGAAAGCAACTGATTCTCACTGAGTATCTTGGTCCTGGCCTGAAGGTTGCTACATATTTTATAGCAGACAGTCACCGAATGCAATACAGTTATACCCCAGAAATGAACACCAAACCCTTCTCTGCCATGCACGTTCAAGCACATAAGCACATTTCTCCAAATAATTTCAAGATCTACTGCCTTAACATGAGAATTTGAGAATTTTTAGTGAGATTTTGGATTGGAATTTATGCATTAATTTCCTATATTCTACCTTAGGCATCTTTGTGAACAGTAAATTTTCTGAATAATAGAAGACTCCATGCATGATCAGGGTTAAATTATATAACTATATTTAGAAGACCAAATGGTCACCCACAGGCAGCTTTATTTTGAACTATTTTTATCTTCCAGAGTTCTTGAGTTTGTAACTTCTTTAAGCACAACCATATAAAATATTTAAAATATGTAATTTCGAGTGGTAAATAGAATTACTATAATTAAAAAAAAAAAAAAAAAGGTAATATAATTACAGGAACTAAATTCCAAGTGGGATTTATTTCATAATCCCATTTTATAAATAAAGGATGGTTCTCTCTTATCCACCCATCATATTCTCATTTTTCTCATTAGATAGGAATATAAGACAGGGATATTTCAGTCCCCTGCTATGACAGACAATTTGCTAGCATGGTGGTTCAAAAAGAAACATCCTAAATAGGTTATTTCTTCACAAAGATTAAAGAAAGTGCACTCAATGAAGCAGAGAGATATAGCGAACACTGAGGATGGCAAAAAGAAAAGGATTTAGACTTTATAAGAAGCCGTACAGTGAAAATGTTTGGGAGATTTCTGATGATATTTATGCTTATAGGTGAAATTAGTAACATAACTTACATTTATGAAAGCATGTAGGAATAAACATAAACTTTTTCACGGTTATTTAAGAAAAGGAGGGCTTACTTATGCTCCCCTGCTTGGTCTGGAATATTGAGCAAAGGGTTATTCTGTTTCTACTGTAAGGAAGATGATGTGGGTTTGACAAAGAATGAATGGGAAGGGGGCAGGAACCAACCTTATAAATGCTAGAAGGTGTAGCTGGACAGTGTTCAAAGAAAGTTAACTAGTCCAGGAAAGGATAACCTCATTTATTCCTACCCAAAACGTGGGAAAACTGGAAGAACAATGCACAGTACTTTATTCCAGGTATACAGGAAAGTTAAAATTTACAAACAAAAGGCGTACTTGAACAATTAGTTCATGATTAGTCAAGAATAACTAGGTAACTAATTTTATTTAGTTGTGATATAGACGCTATCTTCTCCCAACATCAACCATTGGTTGTGATCTGTGCACATAACTAATTTTTTTCATGTAATGATGTCTTTTAGCATACCTCACCACCCTACAACTGATCTAAAAATGACCAAAAAAATCCCTAAACCAAAAAACAAAAACAAACACCAACACACAAAAGAAAGTTTAAATAACCTATGCAAAAATACCTGAAAATAAGTTTGTCTACAAAAGCCAATCAAAGTTGGACGTGGTTTATAACAGATGTTGTTTAAAGACTTCCACATTTAACATTTCATTTAATCAAGCTGAATACATAAACGATTTCTTGGATTATTAACATTTTCTTGGTTTTCTGGCATGGCATGACTATTGTTAGATATAGAGCTTCTATTAAAGGACCTTTCAGGCAGGGTTATCATTCCGAACTTGCTGCGGCAACTGCTAGCATTACCAGTGAACAGCGAAATTGAGAATGATACAGCTGATAAGTTTTACCCTTTATCAGCTTCATGCTAATTTAATGCAACACAGAATATTATCTGCATTACTTTGAAAGTAAAGATGTTTCCTGTGGGATTACATCACTATTAGACATTTCTTACTCTATTACGTGTGAGACAACACAGCATTCAAAACAGGGATTGTACAAACTTCATTTGTGATAATAAACTTAATGAGCAGCACTGAGAAATGTCTAAAGAACTGAATTATGATGACATAGTATTTGCCAAATACAGCTTTGTACTTTTTTGTGTATTGTTTCATTAAAGACACACTAGCTTTTTTGGCTTTTTTGAAAATGAAAATAGCAATGTGCATTTTAAACATCTGCCATGCTGGGTGATCACTGGAAGGGAAACAATATCTCCAAAACCGATATAAGATGTAAAATTAGAACACTCAAACTTGTTCCTTATGAAATAAGATGGTTATAGTGTTTTGTTATGTTTTCTGTTGCTGAAGCAGTAAAATTCCCCAGCTTTAGTGTGCATCATTGACAGAGAAAGGGAGGAGGGATCAATACACAAGCCCTATTTTTTTAAGAGATGTAATTATAATAGCCCAGTTTAGTACCACAGGGAATGGTGGAAAATGGTGGTACACCAACTAAAGTGAATGGCACTTAATGTGGTCATTATATGCAGCCACAGCGGGGGGCACAGGGAAAGTAAAGAAAAAGTCTTATATGGCTTCATACCTACAGACTGGGTTTTGCCTGGTACCCAATAACCCCTCTGCACCCAAACCTGAGGGAGATCACCTTTATTTCCTAGCTTCCCTGTCTGAAAAATTTAGCATCTGGAAGACACCATTCTGAAGAGCTAATATAAAGAAACATATCTTGGGAAAGGAGCACAATACAAACTTGAAAATGAAACCAAAGATTTACTAGGAAATAGATTTGTCTGAAAAGAAACATATTGCCTTTTGCCCTTAAGGTATCTCAGACTTCTGTATGGGTCTAAAAGTTATGCCAAAAGGTGTAGAGGAGATACTTGTCTTCCTAAAGTGGATATTAAGAGCACAGAAATACTCCAGAGAATTAGAAAAAAATTAACTAAAGTTTTAAATGTAAAATTATGCATATAAGGGGAGCAAAAGGCACAGAGACAAGCTATATTAACCTGCTATGGAATACAAACTTTTCTATAATGTCTCTAGAAAATAATAATGGATGTCAGTAACGTGAAAAAAATGGGATATGCCCCATATTTCAGAATTCATACTGAAATTATCTGAAGTTGAGAATTTCAAAACATTTTTGCTTCTATTTTTCTTAAGTTGAAATACACTTTTTTTAAGAAAAATCCATTTATTGTTTGGCTTGCAACATAGCATTTTTTTCTTACCACATCTGACAGTCTTTATTCTGTCATTTTGTTTTCTGATATTTATCACCCCACTCGCTGTCCTCATCATTTTGTTCCCATTTCTGTCACTCTGCTCTCTGTACACATCAGCACATCATCACCTATTTACTCTGAATGAAATAGCCAGCATGGTGGGCCTTGGGCATGTCAATAATTCATATTGCACAGCAAAGAGGATTTGAAAGATACTTGTTATCTCTGTAAATCACCTCAAAAACTGATTATATCTAGGATGATAGAGATCAAAATGGCCTGTGAAACACTGCATTTGGGGACAAAAAGGTGAGAAGACAGTTTTCCTAGCATGAAAAACAAATACGCATTTATTTATTTATTTAGTAGAAATGCTGGTGCAACTTCACTTGCTATGGCTTTTTTTTCACTTCCATGACCAATATTCTATTTATAAAATAAATTATCCAGTTTAAAAAAAAAAAAAAAAAAAAAAGGGTACTCTGAAGGACAATTTCAGACTATGTTTTTCACCTGGGATCTTGTTTCTGGGTAGGTACATCTTCATTGTTACTATTTATGCTAGTTTTGCTCCACAGAACAAAGGCTGTATATGAGGAATCAGTGTCCCCTGTTTGATGCCATGTGTTTCTGAAAACTGCTTACTGGTTTTCTTTCATTTGTTAAATTTTTAGGCAATTTTCTTAAAACAAATTGGCAGTGTCATGTAGCATGTGCTGAAGATAAAGAATCCTTGGGTAGGATGCACACAAGGTAGTCCTACTGACACATAGCAGAAGGTTGTAGCAGATACTAGATGGGGAAAGTGTAAGGAAGCAGAGGTTTTGAGTAAATGGAGCTGTGATCCATGTGGTATATAATGATGTTCTATAAAAGTGAGAAGGAATATGTGTTATAAAGTAAGAATCACAATTGACACTTTTGGGAGTAATTACAAAAGAAAAGCTAAAAGCTAAGCTGAATGAATGAATGAATAATTTGGTAAGTTTTCTTCTCTGATTCATCAAGACCATTTGTCAAATGTTCCTTCGTGTTGTGAATAACTCTGCCCATGTTATAGTGATAAAGGCCTTAAATTACATATTTTTATTTACATCATCACCAAATTCCTTTTATGTCAAGAAAATAGAGGTCATGTCTACACTGCTTTTCTGTTGTTCCTATGTCTCAGTGTCTGCTCAAGCAATATCCCAACAAGTTATCAGTATGTTAATATTCCTTTCCTATACTCCCAGTTACAAAGAGTGGACTTTTGGAGCACAGAAGCCATCGCTTTTGTTAAATGAGTACGGATCTGGATGACTAGAATACAAGGTTCAGGAATGCAACAACCATAAGACAGGGGACAGCCATAGAAAGCTAAGAACAAGGACCAATGCTGGAAAACACAAAGCTTTCCTTTTTTTCAGGATTTCTGCACAGAATCTTTGAGTGTATTGTAAGACAGTGAGAGCAGGAGCTCTTTAGAACTCCCAGCTTAATTAGCTGCAGTCTGAAAATAAACAAGGAATTAATATAGGGTGACAAAGAGCAAAAGTTAATCTATGCTACAACGCTTACAACAACTGTAGGGCAAAGGTTCTTTAGTTAATAAACTGATAATATAGACAGACTGTGTCAAGAATTTCTGCGGTATTTCTGCAATGCATATTTCTCTAGTGAAGGTCTCCCAAATGTGTGAAAGCGGAAAATATTCAGATGCTCTTTGTCAAGTAAGGAACCATTTCAAAGAGGAATCAGTGTATGAATATCATACCTATATCACTGACTTTGCTGTAATGTGGTAGCTGAAAAAGTAGCTGAAAAATTGTGGCTTAGTCCAAATTTGTCCTATTCAATGAAGTACAGTAGCCATGCTTTGTAACCTAAAATTTCTCAGTGGTTTAACAAACACCAGCTGCCAAAACACTGCTGTTACTTTTTTTCTCATATTCCTTAGATTTTATAGTATTTATATAGAAAAAAATTTAATTTGTCACCACTGCAGGAATCATGGAGGGAAGTTGCTGCTTGTGCCTATATTCTAGATTATTTTGGGACACTCTTTTTATCCTTATTATGGTATTCCAAACACAACTTGTAGTTTAACCCTGGTAGGCAGCTGAGCCACACAGAGCCACTCACCTATAGCAGGATGGGGGAAGGAATCAACAGGGTAAAAGTGAGAAAATGGATTTAAATAAAGACAGTTTAACAGGGAATGCAAAAGCTGTGTGCACAAGCAATGCAAAATAAGAAATTCATTCAATTCTGCCCATGGGCAGGCAGGTGTTTAGACATTTCCAGAAAAGCAGGGCTCCATCATGCATAGTGATTACTCAGGAAGACAAATGTCATACATACAACTCCTTTTTTCCCCCAGTTTTCATTGTTGAGCATGACAACATATGGTATGCCACATTCTTTTGGGCAGTTGAGGTCAGCTGTCCCAGCTCTATCCCCTCCCAAATTCTTGTGCACCCCAAGCCTACTCACTGGTGGGGCACTGTGGGGAGCAGAAAAAGCATTGACACTATGTAAACAGTGTCCAGTAATAGCTAAAACATCAGTATGCTATCAACACTGTTTTAATCACAAATCCAAAACATAGCACCTTACTACTACAATGAAAAAAATTAACTCCACTCAAACTCTATCAGCCAACACCAGTACACCACTGAGTAGTTAATGGTTAACCGTTAACAGTAAGAACCTACAGTAAGAACCATGACAATGCTGCATTAGCAGCACACAATTTTTGCAATCTGCACTGTGCTTAGGGACCATTGCTAGAGAACACCAGGAGCTGAGTATTTCAAACTATATACAACTTATTAATGTTTTGGTTGCTGTGATTTAGGCCCAGCCAGCAACTCAGCACCATGAGGCACCTTACTCACTCCTCCCTCCTGGGGAGTGCTCGTGGGTCAAGACAAGGAGAGACAATCGCATTATGGTCACGGGCAAAACAGACTCAACTTGGAGAAGAAATCAATTTAATTTGTTACCAATCAAATTTGAGTAGAATAATGAAAAATAAAACCACATTTTAAAAACACCTTCCCCCCACCCCTCCCTTCTTCCCAGGCTCAGCTTTGCTCCCAGTTTCTCTACCTCCTCCCTCCCAGCAGCACACAGGGATGTGAAGGGGGGGTGCAGTTAGTTCATCACACATTGTCTCTGTTGCTCCTTCCTCCTCAGGGAGACAACTCCTATTGGAGACAGTTGTCCACAAACTTTTGCAGCATAAGTCCTTCCCACAGGCTTCAGTTTTCTTCTCTAACTTCTCCAGCATGGGTTCCTTCCACGGGGTTCAGTCTTTCAGGGGCAGCCTGCTCCAGCATGGGCTTCCCAAGGAGTCACAGGCCCTTCGGACATTTCCCTGCTCCGGTGTGGGGCTCTCCCCGGGCTGCAGGGGAGTCTCTGCTCCCCGTGACCCTCCATGGCTGCAGGGCACAGCCTACCCTCTCACCACTGCTTCGGCACACCTCCCCCCTGCCTTTCTGCACTGACCCTGGTGTCTGCCTGTCTCCCTAACATCCCACTCCTCTGCTGCAGGTTCTACAGCAGGGTTTTTTTTGCCCCTCTTAAACATGTGATCTCAGAGGTGCTACCACCATCGTTGACCCTCTCGGCTTGGCCAGAGGTGGGTCTGGATTTCAGCTGCAGAAGCTTCTAGCAGCTTCTCACAGGAGCCATCCCTGTAGCACCTCCCCCACTACAAAAAACCCACTGCACAAGCCTAATTCATTGGTCTATCTTCAAACATGGTTAGGGAAATATTTACAAGAATATGTAGTGTTACTCTATTGCACTCTACAGAGATGTTTTGCAAGAGCTATTTCCTGTTTTGATGGCTGGATTGTGCTGCTAGGAAAGGTAGAAGAGAAAGATGAAAACAAGCAAGTTGTTATAAATCACTTCTAATGGATCCGCCTCTTTGAAAATGACATGTAAAAAGGTTCTAAACACACAGAAAGTTTAAATCTTGTTTGAAAAAAACAAATAGGTAATGAAAAAATGTAAAAGGGAAGAGTGTCAATCTATTTCAAACTGCTGTAAAAGATTATGTCAATAACTCTTGACAAGGAAAGTGTTTGAAATAATCTTACTGAAATGGTACAAGAAACATCATAACAAAAATTTATTTTTCAAATAACCGTAATATGTCTTTTTATAAGGAGGGCTTCCCCAACAAAACCTATAGTCTTATTTTCTGCTATGAATAAACATCTTTTTTTGCTGCTATACAACTGATAATCTAGGGGTTTTTTCATATCATTAACATATGTAGAGGTATTTAGATAATCTTGACATTAATTTTGCAGCCAAGATTAATTAAGCTGATTTTTTTTGTTCTTGGCTTTTGCTGAAATAATAATAAAAATTATACCCAGCAATCTTAATACCTCAATTTCTAAGTTGTTTCTTTCCAGTACATAAACCCATTTTTTGGCCCACATAACTATATGAAAACTGCACTACACGGTCTCCGTATAATGCAATTCTGGGAAGTCATCCAAATCTGGGAATGTTGTTTTATGATCATCACATCAAAAATTGATAGATATCTCATAGTCAACTAAGAAAAGCATACAGCCTAGGACTTTGAAGCTGATTTTTGTGTTTTATACAAATGATGCAAGAGACTCCTGTTTCTTTGCTAAGAGTGCCGGACTTTGTACTCTTGAAAGACTCATTTTCATTGACAGTGTTTTTTTAACAAGCAATATAGTTCAAATAATAGTCTTTTATGCAACCAAGATTCCTTCTATGTAAATATTAAAGATGTGCAGACAGAACCACAACACAGAGTGGTGTTGTCTACTGTTTAAAATATACCATTGCAAAGCTGTAATTAAACAATGTCTCATTATTTGCAAAATCTTTCCAGTCTAACAGACTTTCTGCTTCAGTAGTTTACTGGTTTCCTTACCCTGGAATCTGAAGGTTATTTGAAAAGAAACAGACAGACAATTTTTCTTTGCAGGAGGAGTAGATTAGGGAAACAGTTTAGAAAGGATGAACTCTGGAAGTAGCAGAGCTGAGTGTCCAAAATAATATTGGAAATTGCTTTCCAGTGCTGTTTATGTTCTCTGGCTTCAAGTACATGCAGTGCGGGATGATGAGTGTCAGCTAATAAACATGACAACTCCAAGAGGGAGTCATGAAATGACAGCAAAAACACCTGGTAAGTACAGCTGTACCCAGAAATCCCAGAACTTCAAAATCACAGATTTGTAACAGCTGTGGAAGGTAGCAAGATATTAAATGTGCAGCCATTCTTTCACAGGTCTGTAGCAGGTTACTTGCCATGGGAAATAATCTGCAAGTCAGGTTTTCCTGCTGCTGGGCTTTCTGCCTTTGTGATTTTGTAGCTCGTAGGTTACCCAGAAAACAGTCCCCCATTTCAGGTTACATTACCACTTATGGAGCCTTTATCAATGAATCATCTTAAATAGTATACTTAGTTTTAGGTACAATGCATGATGATTGGAAATGCCTCTCTTAACATTTTCTCTTTAGCCTTTAAGCTATTTCCTGCAATGAAATGGGTTATTTCAAGAGCAAGGTTCATTATTATATCAGGTGGAAGGAAATATTTAATCTCAAGTACAATTTGCTCAGTGCAGATCACCCCAAATGCTGTCAAAAGCTGAAATGCACCACACAATTTTATTATTTTTGCTAGATATTGAATGACAAAGTCCAGGCTTAATTACAGAAAATAAAGTAGTTCAGAACTATAAAGGAGCAAAAGTCACAGGTCATCTATATGCGAGTATTTTGGAGCAATAGGTTGAGCATTATACACACACACAAGTAATACAAAACCCAATAAGCTCCAATAAAGATAAAATCTGGAGTCTTTCTTTGGAGAAGTTTAGTAGAATAGAAAAGAACAAACCAGTTGGCTGAATAAACATTCAAAACAACCTTCAATTCCTGTTATAGTGTTTAAATTCCAATCAATTTCTGACCTCATCTGCCCATCACATTCTGTGTGGACATTTCAAACCTGAATCTAAAATTGATGAAACCAGTAATTTGTAGAACAACTTGCCTTATCTTTGAGAAGGCTTTTGCATATCAAAATAATAAAAAGAAATATGCTGTGGCTGAGAGAGACAGGAAAAAAGAGGCAGTGGGGCAAAAAGCTGTGTACTTGGCTGCTATTCAGGAATGTTGTTTTCATATTAAATTTCATCTCCAAGAAATAAATGTCATTTAAAATATTGAAAAGATGGACAGGTAATGAGAAGCTGTGCCAGTTGGAAGGTCACTATGACTGAAGCAAAAAAGGCAGGGCTGGGGGAGAGGAGAGGAGAGGAGAGGAGAGGAGAGGAGAGGAGAGGAGAGGAGAGGAGAGGAGAGGAGAGGAGAGGAGAGGAGAGGAGAGGAGAGGAGAGGAGAGGAGAGGAGAGGAGAGGAGAGGAGAGGAGAGGAGAGGAGAGGAGAGGAGAGGAGAGGAGAGGAGATGTCTTTTCTAAGTGAGAACATCTATTGCTTTCTAATTTGACTTTGGTTGAATTCTGCACATAACAAGGTACATCTAATGAAGTCATTTCATGTACTATTTGAGACTATACAAGTCACTCTGACCTCATTAGAGAGGAAAAAATCATGAATTAGACATCTGTATGGTGAATTACAAGGTTGAAGAACACTGTGGCAGATGCTATGAACCATAGCATGGATGGAATACTGTTTTAGCAATATAATTAAAACTACAGATAGTATAGCCAAATGGAAAGTTCAGTATGCCAGTTACAATTTTAAAGGGACAAAAAGAAGCTGAACCTGAAGACTTTGTTTGCACACTAATTTCTGAGTAGTTATCTGTACACTGCAGGGGTTGTGCACAAATACAGGATTCTGAATGCTCTGTTATGAATTACTGCATGTCTGGGTAAGTAAGGTAGAGATGGTGACTAATTCTCATATATATAAATACATCACTCTCTTATAGTAATGACAGAAGTAATAAAATTAATATATTAGTGAAAATATAGGTTTTCATCTGGACAATACATACATTACTAAAGATAAATTACAAGGAAGGTTACAGTACCAAAGGAAAATATGACAATATATGTGTATCTCAGAAATACACTGCAGAATGAAATAAGCAAGATAGCAAGTGAACTGAATATGTTAATTGTAAAGAATACTGTTGAAATCCCAGCTGCTATTTTCATAGAATCATAGAATCATTTTCATTGGAAAGGACCTTTAAGATCATCGAGACCAACCATTAACCTAGCATTGCCAAGTCCACCACTAAACCATGTCCCTGTGCGCCTCATCTATACAACTTTTACACACCTCCAGGCATAGCAACTTGATCACTTCCCTGCGCAGCCTGTTCCAATGCTTGATAACCTTTTCAGTTAAGAAATTTTTCCAAATATCCAATGTAAGCTTCTTTGGTGTAACTTGAGACCATT
Organism: Rhynochetos jubatus; assembly: GCA_027574665.1. Taxonomy (NCBI): domain Eukaryota; kingdom Metazoa; phylum Chordata; class Aves; order Eurypygiformes; family Rhynochetidae; genus Rhynochetos; species Rhynochetos jubatus. Next base: position 82,145,683 of record CM050649.1, on the reverse strand, counting down.
CCTCTTGTCCTATCACTTGTAACCTGGGAGAAGAGACTGATATCCACCTTGCTACAACCTCCTTTCCTTTTGCATGAGAACTCTTTCTTGTTTCCATATCTTATTCAAACTTGTCTTTATCAAATACTCATATGTACAGTTTCAAGATGCTGAAAGAAGAGTTTCAACCTATTCCTCTGGAAAGAATTTCAAGATGGAATTACAGTAGTTCAGACTATTAATTTGTGTAAGTTAGTCAACATGTTCCTGAAGAAAACAGAACAATTTTATTCTATACTGTGTACATTACTATTCTTAAGGAATATTGGTTTTATTTAAACTTTATCTCCCAGAAATAAATGTCATTAAAAAAGATTGATATGATGGAGATGTAATGGAAAAGTGTTTCATTTGAAAGGGTAATATAACTAAGGGATAAGACGTCTGTTGGCAGGGTTTTTTATTTACGGTACCTGAAAATCTGACCCAATACAGAATTTTTTGTTTTCTTTTGTTTGCATTTACTCATTTTTCGAAGAAGAAAGTATGACAAGCATATGGTAAAAAAAATTACAAGTCATCCAGACTGCAGATGTTGTGCAGGAATGCAGAACAAAAAGAGAAAGAAATGGTTTGTTAGCAATGAGGAAATAATTTACAAACAAAAGAGCTGCTATTCTTATGTAACCCTGCAGCAGAAGTTTGGCCTGCAGACAAACCACTGGGTAATCTGAGATTCAACAGTAATTGAGGAAATACAGAAATAAGCATCAAAGTATACTGGAGGCCATAGAGTTCATCATGCTACCAATCTTATTTGTATTTGTCAGTAGAAAAACTTTAATGGGACTGAAGTTATTGTATTCTAAGAGACAAGTTTTATAGAGTAAATTCAAAAGCAGATGAGCTTTCTAAAAATCACTACAAAAATGTTTCTTCTTTTTTCTGAAAGCAATTGTATTCAATGAGTATACTGTTTCCATTGCCTTGCAAAGCAATACAATAACTAGTCCTAACAGACAAAAGGAAATGTGGCTACAGGCTGAAAAGAAGGCTGAATTACTTCTCTCAGTAACAGCACTGTTTTACTTCAGCATAAGCTTGTTGTGAAACCAAACCTTAAGGCAACTAGGGAGAACTATCTTCTGGAAGTGCTAAATTGGTTTATCAAATCATAGAATCATAGAATGGTTTGTGTTGGAAGGGATCTTAAAGATCATCTAGTTCCACCCCACTGCCATGGGCAGGGACACCTTCCACTAGACCAGGTTGCTCAAAACCTCATCCACATTGGGCTTGGAGACAGCCAGGGATGGGGCATATGGAAGATATGTAAATGTCTAGGTCAAAATCATCTAATTCAGGTTCCACATAAAGTTACTTGAGCAAAATTTGGTTTTCAACCCCCAAATCAAGGCTTAAGTTGTTCACAATTGAATTGCATTTTTCCCCTTTCTGTCCTGTTTGTCTTGTTCTCCATGCCATGATAACAGTTCAGAGAGCATTCAGTCTTGAAACGAAAAGGGTCTAAGACATAGTCTTCTCATTAATATTTCCTATTAATTAGTTTGGGCTATACATTTAGCACTACGGCTGATGTAAATGTCAGTACAGGTCATTGATAAAAATACTGCTCATTTAAAAGCCTTCCTTCTGCTTATAAGAATGGGCTAAGGTGATGAAACCTTAATACAGTCCATTTTATGTTTGCAAGTAAGGTACTACCACACTTTTGAAAAACAAATATTAAGGTGAGCCATGGTGATTCTGATTATCTCTGCTGCCTTAGTTCCCCATAGAGTCAATATGCAAAAAAAATACAGCTTTGATCACTGATTGTTTTGAGAGCCTAAGCACTTAAGTTAGATTCCTCAAATGGAACGACAAAGGTAAACACCTCTAATCAATTAAAACTCAGTATTCATAAAGGTTATTAAAATAAAAAATTGAACCAATGCATTTTGGTAAAAATGGTCTGTTCACTTCTTTATGTTGAAAAAAAGATTCTTTCATATTATTCACTATTTAAAGCATCAGTGAGGGACATGATATTCCTTTGTCAAAGGCCTGCATCTTGCCGTCTTACTGACACTGGAAGTTTTTTATTTTGAGATATACAGTTATGCTGTTTCAATGGATGGCATGTAACAGATAGCCTATTGATTCTGTTGCTCTACAGACTGCTGGTCATCTCATCACCTAAGTAAACCTACACTGCAGTTGACTTGGGCACTTCTTAAAATGCCCTGCAGCAACAAGAGAATTTTAAGGCAGACCAGGCTATGTCTGAAGAGGAGACAGTCTGTTTTGTTACTTAGGACTTAACCTTCTACATTTGACCTCAGTGCAGTCAGAATTACATTGTCTGGATTTAGCTTACTGGAATTAATCCATTTGATGCTGAAGCACTTGACAATTCAACATAATTCTGCTGATCAGGAGTTGCTCTGAACCTTTTTTAAGTTTTCAGCAATTTACAGGGAATGTCTTTTTTATTATTAATCTTTTGAGAAACTAGAAGGATGGACAAAATGGTAGTGAATGCCTCATTTTGGCCTGAATCTTCTGCAATGCATTGTTTTTCTTGCTTACCCAGTGCAACAGGGAAGAAAATAAAATCTCTCATGTTTCTGAGGGATTGTCCTTATACAGAAGATAGAATCATAGATTCCTAAAGGTCAGAGAAGATCCCCAGAGATCATCTAGTCCAACCTTATGTTCAGAGCACATCCAAGAGGTTGCTCAAGGCTATATCCAGTTGATTTTTAATATCTCTGAAGATGCAGGTTCTACAGCCTCTCTGGGCATCCTGCTACAGTGATTAAACACTTCTAGGGCTTTTTTTTTTTTCTTAAATAGAAGGTTTTTATTTCATTTCCTTATCCGTTGTTCCAACTTACATTTGTTACCAGCCACTTTCTACTCTGCATCTCTGAGAAGTTTGGCTCTGTCTTCTCTACTTTCTCACATTAGGTGCTTGTAGGTACCAAAAAAATCTCCCTTAGCATCTGTTCTCCAGGCTATACAAGACCCAACATTCCTCAAAGGACATATGGATCAGCCCCTTCAATGATCTTGGTGTCCCCTTGCTGATCTCGCTCCAAAATGTGTTTTCTTATGCCAGATCTATAAACAGAACACAATATGTACCATTGGCACATTCTACGTGTGATATTACAGTTCTCTTTTCTTAATTCAAGTAGAACGATAATATTCACTCTTTTCATTTGCATCCTGGATTATTTACCAGAAAGATACTCTTCTCACCATTCCCTCTATCAGAACAAAGGTCACACATGCTTCATTATCATACAATTAGCAAATGTCACAAAAAATTTGCTACAATTACATCACAAAGTATTTTGAATAAATTGTGATAAAATAGCAACTTCTCTTAAGATTGTATACTTTTAATCCTCCAGTTTCTAGGTATATAGAGCAGAATATATTGTTCCCAACATATATGATACGTAGATATATGGACAACTTTAATTTGCATTTTCCTTTATTTCCAGTGTGAGTAACCTAGAACAATTCAGACTCCTTGGAGCCAGAGTTTAATGAGGGATTATATCTTAGGCTGCTTTGTTCATTAGTTCTAAATTTAGCCCTGGTATTAAACTAAACATTGAAGGAATGGGGTTTTTTTATACCATCACATCTTAACTCTTACAAAATAAATTATTTGTACCACTCAGAATGCAAAGCAATGAACAACTAAAAAAGGTTGCTTTATACAAGTCTGAATTTATTTTAATGTCTACATTTCTTTAAAACAAGCCTTTACCCTGATTTTTTAAGATTTCTGCATTGTGAATGTTTGGCATATTTAATGAGTTCTGAGACTTCAAAAATTATAGAATGGGATCATAGAGTCACAGAAAGATTTGGGGTGGAAGGGACCTTAAAGACCATATATTCCAAGCCCCCTTCCTGTCCCCTTCAGGAACATCTTTCACTAGGTCAGGTTGATCAAAGCCTAGTCCAACCCGACCTTGAACTATTCCAAGGATGGGACATCCACAGCTTCTCTGGGCAACCTCTTCTAGTGTCTCACCACCTTCATTGTAAGAAGTTTCTTCTTTCTTTCATCCAAATTAAATCTACCTTCTATCACTTTAATACCATTGCCTATTTTCATGTTACTATAGCTCCTGGTGAAATGTTCCTGTGTCTTTCTTATAAGCCCTCTTTATCTATTGAAAGACTGCAATAAGATCTCCCAGAAGCCTTCGCTTCTCCAGGCTCAACAACCTCAACTCTCTCAGCCTTTCTCATAGGAGAGTTGCTCCAGCCCTCTGATCATTTTTGTGGCCCTCCTCAGGACCCATTTCAATAGGTCCATGACTTTCTTGCACTGGGGGCCCCAGACTGGATGCAGTACTCCAGGTGAGGTCTCATGAGAGCAGAGTAGCCGGGGAGATTAACCTGCTGGCCATACTTCCTTTTCTGCCACCCAGAATACAGTTGGCTTTCTGGGCTGCAAGTGCACATTTCTGGCTCATATCCAATTTCTTGTTCACCACTGTCCCCGAGTCCTTCTTTGCAGAGTTGCTCTCACTGAATCAATCCCCCAGTATCTATTTATATTGGGGATTGCCCAGAACCAGCTGCAGGACCTTGCACTTGGTCTTGTTGAACTTCATGAAATTTGCATGGGTGTACTCCTCAAATTTTTCAAAGTCCCTCTGGATGGCGTCCCTTCTCTCAAGGATATCAGCTGCACCACTCATCTTGGTATCATCTGCAAACTTGCTGAGGGTGCACTCAATTTCATTATCTATGCCACTGATGAAGATACTAAAAAGTATTAGTCCCAGTATGGACACTTTGGGGACACCGTTTGTTGCTGGTTCCACTTGAACATTGAGCCATTGACTGTAATTCTTTGACATGGCCACCCAGCCAATTCTTTATCCATCTAACTGTCCATCCATATTTCTACAATTTAGCAGCAAGAATGTTGTGTAGGACAGTATCAAATGCCTTACAGAGTCCAGCTAGATGACATCTGTATTGCTTGCTTTGTCCACTGATTTAGTCGTTACATTGCAGAAGGCCACCAGTTTAGCCAGACAGCATTGTCTGTCTCTAATCACCTCCCTGTCTTCCATATATATCCCTATGTCTTCCAAGAGTATCCATGATCTTACTGAGCACAGTGGTGGGTCTGGCTGATTGGTAGGTCCCAGGTCCTTCTTTTTACCCTTTAAAAAAATGGGTGTCATAGTCACTCTTCTCCAGTCGCTGAGGACTTCTTCTGACTGCTATGACTTCTGAAATATAATAGAGTTGCTTAGGAACTACATCAGTCAACTCCTTCAGGACACTAGGATCTACCTTGTTGGGTCCCATGGACCTTTCAGATTCCTCAGGTGGTCTTAAACCTGACTTTCTCCTACCATGGGAGGGACTTCATTCCCCTAGTCCCTGCCTAGAGGTTCAGGGACTTGAGAGATGTGGTAAGAGAGATTACCAGTGAAAACTGAGGCAATATTTATTGAGCACCTCAGAATTCTCCATGTCAGTTGTCACTAGTTCTTTTGTCTTGTCAGGGGTGTATATTTTCTTTAAACTTTCTGTTCTGTGCAATCTATTTGTAGAAGCCCCTATTACTATACTTCACATTCCTTGCCAAATTCAGCTCCAGCTGTACCTTAGCCTTCCTGATCCCATTTCCACACATCTTGGAAACTTCCGTGTATTCTTCCCAGGATACATGTCCCTGGCTCCACTGCCTGTGCATTTCCTTATTATGCTTTTGTTTGACGAGGAGGTCATTACTCAGCCATGCTGGCCTCCTACCTTCCTTACCTGATGATAAATATATATGTTATTTTGCAAGAGAGAAACCAGACATTATTCAAGGGAAGAAACCTAATAGAAAAAGAAGTTCAGCAAAAAAAGACTCACCAATGCAGTTAATACAGTCATCTGTGGGACTATGATTTAGAATATCAAAACAGGGAGTATGCTTAAAATGCTGGTTTCTTCAAATGGTGGATTATTAATGGAAGGAAAAAGATTACAGAATCACAGAATCACTAAGACCTATAAGATCACCTAGTCTAACCATCAACCCAACACTACTATACCCACTAGACCATGACCTCCAGCACCATGTCTACATGTTCCTTCAACACGTCCAGGGATGGTGACTCCAGCACTTCCCTGGGCAGCCTGTTCCAATGCCTGACCACTGTCTCAGTGAAGAAGTTTTTCCTAATATCTAGTCTAAACCTCCCTTGATGCCACTTGAGGCCATTTCCTCTTATTCTATCACCAGTCACCCAGGAGAACAGATCAGCACCCGCCACCCTACAACCTCCTTTCAGGTACCTGTAAAGAGTGATCAAGTGTCCCCTCAGCCTTCCCTTCTTCAGTCTGAATAACCCCAGCTCCCTCAGCTGCTCCTCATAAGACTTGTTATCCAGACCCTTCACCAGCTCTGTTGCCCTTCTCTGGACACACTCCAACATCTCTATGTCCTTCTTGTAGTGAGGGGCCCAAAACTGAATACAATACTCGAGGCATAGCCTCACCAGTGCTGAGTACAGGGACACAATCACCTCCCTACTCCTGCTGACCACGCTGTTTCTGATACAGGCCAGGATGCCGTGTGCCTTCTTGGCCGCTTGGGCACACTGCTGGCTCATATTCAACCAACACTCCCAGGTCCTTTTCTGCCTGACATCTTTCCAACCACTCTTTCCCAGTCCAGTAGCATTGCAGGGGGTTGTTGTGACCTAAATGAAGGACCTGGCACTTGGCCTTGTTAAACCTCATACAATTGACCTCAGTCCATCGATCCAGCCTGTCCAGGTCCCTCTGCAGGGCTCCGCTACCCTTGAGCAGATCAACACTCCCACCCAACTTAGTGTCGTCTGCTGAGGAGACAATGCTTAAATTTATTAAATTAGACATAATTGTTATTAAATTAAACATATTTCATTATGTTAATAGGGATAATATACTGTGAGAAACTGAGAGGAAAATTTTATAGCTCTTATAAGGCCACAAACTCCATAAAAATCCCTCGAGATATAAGATTTGTTTTAAGAAAAAAGGAGTAAGGTAAACTGATGTTGAAATAAGTAATGGTTTTGGTGACTACAGAATTGGTTTGCACAGAACATTGTGTTTCTGCTTTAGTGACCATTCACTAAAAGTTTCTTAAACATAAATCCCTAACATCATCTGATGTGTCACAGGTTTCTACGTTATGCGAGTACGACTGGCAGACAGGTTCCCGGACTTTCAATGGATATATGCCTTGCAGGAAGAGCTGCTGGAGACCAGGTGGGGTGCCTCACAACCCCTAAAATAACAGGAGACAGCTAGATGACTAAAAATCTTCTTCAGGCTTGTTTTCTACATGCTTTCTCTTAAATATTTTATGTCTTCTTTGAATACACAAAGCAAATGAAATTGATTGGCATAACGCACTGCAGCTGAAGTAACAATATAATTTGCATTAAACATCAATCAGATGTTTAACACATGCAGTGTTACAGGCTTCTAATATAATTACTTCAGTTAAAGACCTTTAAGGAAATGCAACAAAATTTTTACTTGTTTTTGACACATCTGTCTTTCTGTTCACCTCGCTTTCTTATCTATTCAGTACCTGAAGGGGCCTACAAGGAAGAGGGGGTGGGGGGAGGAACTTTTTACAAGTGCCTGTAGTGACAGGACAAGGGGTGATGGCTTCAAACTGAAAGAGGGTAGATTTGGATTGGATATCAGGAAGAAGTTCTTCACAGAGGGGGTGGTGAGGCACTGGAACAGGTTGCCCAGAGAATCTGTGGGTGCCCCATCCCTGGCAGTGTTCAAGGCCAGGCTGGATGAGGCTTGGAGCAACCTGGTCTAGTGGAGGGTGTCCCTGCCCATGGCAGGGGGGTTGGAACTGGATGGTCTTTAAGGTCCTTTCCAACCCAAACCATTCTGTGATTCTATGATCTGTTGTTCTTGTAACAATTTCAGTAAGCCATATACTTATACACACACTCCCATAAACAACCAGTCCTGTCATATAGTCTTCCTGTAGAATTTGAATAACTTTCCTATGAACAATATCACAATTATCCATTACCCAAGTAAAACTTCATAAAATTAATATTTTGATAAAATATATTTACTGCTGATTTTTTAAAAACATAGCTAGACTTTAGACCCTCAAATTCATAATATTTTACTTTATTTCTACTATACAGTTTCTGTTGAAGCTTTTATCTACTATCTGTTGTGATGAATGTGTTACTGTCTCTAAAGTGATGCTTAAAATTTGGTGTGAATTTGCAAGTCTGGTTGTTTATGTCTTCTTATTAACTGACTCAACTTCTGTAATTGTCATCTGCATAAAAGGTAAAAAGCAAAAAAGAAGTATTTTATTAAAATCTCTTAGCTTCCTTTCAATGTATTAGGCACTGTATCTGACAATGAAGTAATATCACCAGCTCATGAGACTTTCATTGCAGGTCTGCATCCCAGATGATACTGCAGTTTGATCACTTATTATAATGTAGATCTCTAAGTGTTTACTATGAATTAAATATTGTATGGCTAATACTAAATATATCATCTATCATAACAGAAGATCTTCTAAGGGTTCAGACAACCATAGAAAATCTGAAGGTTTGATTTATATCTTAATGTTAGTTTAAGATGAGTATAAGGTTTTAGTTCTCAGTAATAAGGAACATATGATTCTTCAGCAAAATGAAATATTTTTTTAAAAAGTTGTCAATGCTGAAAACATTGTTTGTAGACTACACAAAAGTTGTATCTTTCTACTTGGTCAAGCTTTGAATAATCTATAATGGCTATGGTTTTTTTCTATGTTATATTCTTCACTGGGCAGGAACTTGAAGCACTGCCAAGTGATAACTTGATCATTTTGTGCAAATGAAATATCTATTCCAGTCATTCCAGATGGTTAAGCTGGGATACACCCCATATAATTTTGGGCAGATAGTCAAGGTGCTCTCTCTTTAGTTGATGATGATTCTTTTCATGACTATACATGAAGGGAGCACAAATCTGATGCTAACAGAAAATGTCAACTACCTTTGGCTCTTCTTCAGTGGTCTGGACAGAGCTGTGGACCCCAGAACACTAAACCCACAAGTCTAGACAAGACTTGGCAAGAGAGTTAAAGAGAGTTCAGTTTCTAGGAAATCAATTTAGAAAAACAATATGAAGAACAAAATCAAATTAAATAGAAGTTTAAGTACCTGGCACAAGAGCGTGATGGTCTTGGATATCAAAGGACATCTCAACTCAACTTTTCTTCAAAAAATTGTTTCAAAAGTATAGTTCATATAATAAAAGCATGTATATTCAAATGTTGTACTTGCTCTTAAGGTCAAAATGAAAAATCTGTAATTCAAAGACAAACACAGTATTTCATGACATCAAGAAATGAATGAAGGCATGATAATAATTACTGGAATCATTTGGATACACGGGAGTTTCAAAGCAGTAATTCTCAGACAGGAGTCAGAAATCCCTTTGAGAGAAGCAAACCTTTCATTCTTTTTACTACCTGTTTCTTCATCTCAGGTTAAGAAAGGATAGGTCATTAAGTACAGAAGGAAGACATTATATTGTAGCTACTCCATAGAGATTATATTGCAGCTACTCCCACTGGAGAAATATCTAAAGCTACTTGCACACTACTAAAGACCAGTATTTAATCTTTGAAGACCTTAGTTAATTGAAGTCAATAAGGAATGTGAATGCTTGATATAACTAGATATTAGGTTACTGAGTCATGGCTGAGAAAATATATTTAATTAAATAAATATTATGCACCATATATTATACCTGTTAAAATTATGATAACTGCTACTATGAAGAGGCTTAAATAATTAATGTTCATAATGAAATGATCATTTATGTATCTAATTACTGATGAAGGATAGCAAAGAAATCTAAATAAGTCAGACTGCTTTATTTTTTAATAAGCTTATTTGTCATTTTTGCTGTAGTCCTATTTCAGAGATTTCATGCAACTTCAATGCTTTATGTTTCATTGACAGATGTATTTTGTGATATAAAAGTAAGAAGTAAAAGAATTTAAGATGACTGGTATTTAATGGAATATTAACTTGATTTTAATATAATTAAGTGATATTTATGTAATAAATTCTTTATCTATGTGGATCACATTTTTGTTCTGCTGAAATTGCTATCTTATAATTTTGAGGGACAACATAAGAGAGATTAGAACTAAGAAGGAAAATTGTAAAAGTGATTAGACAAATGAAGTGCTGTTTGCTTTTATTCCCATTTCTGTTTCTTAAAATATCTATGTTTTTCAGAGCATTCTATCTCACTACACTACTGCTTGATCTTATTTTGCTCAGTCTTGCAGTGAAGTAATTATAGAGGACTGAAATCCTATATATAAGCTGGCTACCATGGGAGTTATTGTAGACTTCAAACAACACTGTTTAAAATCAGTTTAGTGGGAGGAAGAAGGCAGCTTCCTTAAGTATCATCTTCCCAATTTCAGGATCTGTGTGAGACTCCCTAAGCAAATAAATGTTTCCTACTTGAATACTGAAAACTTGCAAAATAATTCTCTGTGTAACTTAACAGTATCAACTGAAAGTTCATCATTTCAAATTAAATTAATTCAAATTACTTCTAGGCTAATTAATGTACATAGGTATTAGTCTGTAGATTCCATTTAAACAGGCTTTTAAAAGAATTTTAGATTCACTGACCAAGTTTTGACAGGAGAGAGTTGCTAAGAAAATTTTTACCCCCCTTGAGATGAATGCAAGTGATTCATATAATCTTGCTTCCTTTCATCGATTGTAAAACCCATTCTAATCTCAGTTTTATGATTATTTACTGTTAACTCTCCCTGGAGCAGGAGTATGGAACAGAAGATCTCCTGGGGTTCCTTCCAACCTGAATTGTTCTGTCACAATTTTTCTATCATTATGTACAACTATACATGCCGAGATTAGTCCTATTGATTCCAACTTGTTCTATTTACAGCATGTGACTTAAGCACAAGTAAACATATGCAGCAACAATTTTTTTTGTACATAAATTCAGTCAAAAGTTTAACTCAAAAGTTAAAATCTTCCTACCTACAGATGTTTCTCAGAAACATATGTGAAGATGACTGGGAGGTAACTCATAAGGAGACAGGAGGTCAGTACAAAACAAGAAGTTTTATTCAATGATTAAAAAATTAATATATACAGCATGTGTTCTTCATGCATTTTCCTAGCTTCTATACTATAAGCATCCAAGAAAACTCATCAAGCAATCCAGTATTTCAAAATATTATTTTTATTGTTACCGTTCTTCTTGTTGTATGTTTCTGTCTCTTCAGTTGTTTGCAGCTCTTCAATTTTTAGAAACAATGTTTATTTAAATGAGTGATCTGAACATTTAATCATAACTCAGATTACTCTTCTTACAAGATATAGTTATTTCATCTATAGTAAGAGACTTTTTAAAAATTCTATTATCTAGTTGAGATTTTTATTCTAACATCTAGTTCATATAATTATAAATATTGTTATTATCTACAGAATTATATGTTGTCATAAGGTTAAACCGTTATATATACAAATATTTTTTTTAAAAAATCTTAGTCTGTGCTCTAATTAATTTTCTTTAATTAGCTTGAGGGAAAGGAAATATGTTTTTCCTTATCAGACTTTTTCTACAATTAATTTCAGAGGAACCATTATTTACAAAAAGAGGCTGTGGCCCCTGTGCCAGGATGCTGAAGATCCTTTGTCTACATTTCAAGACAAACAAAAGCTGGCTCCTCAGCACTGTAGGCAGGACAGAGGGTACCCGACTGTGATTGGCTCAGGGCCCTGCAGTGCCTGGTGATAGGCCCCACTCCTCAGAAGGCTCTCATATGGCCATTTTCAACTTCATTACAGGGAGATGGTTGGAGGTAGAGGGTTGTAATTGGTCCTGGCCCTGCCAAACAACTGCACTGGCATGGTTTGCCCTTGGTGAAGCCCTATGGGCTGTTCCTGATACCTTCTTGTCCTCCATGTGCCTGGGCAAAGTTTCCCAGAGAATTTAGCCCATAACCTTCCCAGGGACTGAGGTGAGGCTGGTGGACTCCTTCTCACCTGTCCTGAAAAGGAGTGTGAGCGGTGTCTGCCTTTTTCCAATCACCAGAGACCTCCTCCTGTTACCAGTTACCCCTGAAAGTTATGAAAGCCACTTTGCAATGGCAGCCAGATCCCTCAGCACCCTCAGGTCCATCCCCTCCAGTCCACTGATTTGCTGTAATAGTCCGTAACTGCATCATCCTCCACTCTGGGCAAGCACACTTTAAAATATTTGTTAACACCATAGCTGTGAAAGAATAAAACATTGTTTTGCATGATTTAGTCTGCCTTTTCTGTGTAGTAATACTTGTTAAAAGACCAGGGTTATCATCTCCAAAAGATCTGAGCTTTGCAAAATCCTGTGACTGGCACTGAGGAAATATAAAAGGCAAAATAAGGACAAATACTTCTGACTGAGTAAGGAGTCTAGTCATTCAAGCAGCTTACAGTGAAATAAAAAAGAGAAAATAGAAATTTGATTTGCAAGCTTATATTTCTGATTTACAAGACCCAGTAATCACCGAGGTCATATCTGAGGAAAGTGTATTGGAAGCCCAAAATGCCCTGTATTGATCACTCCTCTAATGTTATGAAGTTCTCCTTTAGTAAAACCTTCTAAAAGTTCAGGAGCTATTTCAGATTGTTCAAGAACAAAGACCTATCAAAACCTGTTTCCAAGCTAAAAAATCATAAGATATGAAAGCTTGATTTACCTTTTTTCCTGCAGCAGATAGTAAAGGTGAAAGGAAAGCCTCCCTTTTGTCTACCTGATGTTACAAGGTCTCCTACAGTATCCTGATCTTGATGAAACCCTTTTATGCAGAATCATTTTGTGGAAAAGTGCAAAAGAAAATCTCTTTCCTCATCTTTCAAGATTAAACATGGATTTGAACGAGAATTAAAAATAGAGATAATTCTTAGTGATGAACATCATTAAATTCTTCATTTCAGCATTAGAACCTGTGGTAAATAGGTTTCAATGCAGCATGAACTCCTGACACATTTTGTCTGATCTTCAGAGCTACCACAAAAGTAAGCCCAGTGTTTCAGAAAATTCCACTTTGTGCTGGGAATGAGACCTTTCTGGTAACTTAGGAACATGTAAACAGAACATAATAAAATTAAATTCTATTCATTATATGCCATGGCTAATTAAAATAATAATAGTGATGTTGATGGTAAAAATAGTATGCAAAAAAAAGGAAGTATTGTTAAGAAAAGATAGTCTTGTCCTACAGGTTATTTTTCTAATGGACTTTTGGAATAAAAGTATCAGCAACAATTTAGACATCTGCAGAGGCATGACTACATCAGCTCATTTCAAGGACCTTGTCACATCGAGAATGATGCAGTCCAGGAGAAATCTGTGCTGCGTTTTTTTACTTTTTAAGGAGCTGCAGTAACGTGTATGTAGTTATGTAATAATTTATTATATTTTATATAGAATTTGCTTAATGTATTAAGGGAAACTGAATGCTTTTAAATCATTTATAGCTCAGCAATTAAGTCATTTATAAACCTAATTTTTGTGAAAGTGACATTACATACGTACTCTGTCTTTTAGCAGTATACATGATTTTCAAAGTGTTTATTCATCTAAGCACCAACAATATTTAGCTTGATTGTACACCTCAATGTGTTTCAGATATCAAAAAAGTTATGGCTTATAGTAACTCCAATATTAGATTTTTTATTCTGCACATTTGTTACATTGGAATATTAAGTTGATTTACTTGAGACAGAATGTCTCAAATTGAATTTGGAGGCAAATTAGTATCTATGTTTCATGGGTCTCATTTTCTACAGATTTTTCCTGGCTTTAGACTCTTCTCTGTACACAGTCCTCCTTACCTGTGACACATCCTCCTCTGCCACTTCTTGATGTGTCATAGAGTCATAGAATGGTTTGGGTTGGAAGGGACCTTCAAGATCATCCAGTTCCAACCCCCCTGCCATGGGCAGGGACACCCTCCACTAGACCAGGTTGCTCAAAGCCTCATCCAGCCTGGCCTTGAACACTCCCAGGGATGGGGCACCCACAGCTTCTCTGGGCAACCTGTGCCAGTGCCTCACCACCCTCTCTGTGAAGAACTTCTTCCTGATATCCAATCTAAATCTCCCCACTTTCAATTTAAACCCATTACCCCTTGTCCTGTCACTACAGGCCCTTGTAAAAAGACACTCCCCCAGCTTCCTTGCAGCCCCCTTCAGGTACTGGAAGGTGCTATAAGGTCTCCCTGGAGCTTTCTCGTCTCCTGGCTGAACAAGCCTAATGTAGTTCCACTTCAGCACCATGCTCTTACGAGCATGTTAGCATTCTAATCAACTTTACAGATAAGCCTGCATTTGCTCACCCAGCTGTGGTAATGATCTGTTATGTCGAGTCATTCTTCCAAAGACTTGATATAGCAAAGTCTTGAATCACATGCATAACTGCAAATCTTTATCTGTTCCAATTCTGGAGCTTGAGGTTTTTTTAAGTTTTCCCAACATGCTTTTTTTTTTCTTGACATGCATTTTGAAAAAATGTGTGCTATCGAGGTCACAAACTATCAGTACATTTACAGGACTCTTACTGAGCAGAAGTAAGCTATATTTTCAAAAGAAGCCCATTTGCAAAAGAGAGTAAAATAAAAGTTAGAGCTCCCTGAAAAGAACATAATCTAGAATGTATTGTTATTTTTGGCTACAGACCAAATTGATGTTATCCAGTTTTTTTCTTTTACTTTACTTAATTTCATTTATGGCCTATGTTTGCAGAAGAAGTAAATGCAGACAATGAAGATAATATAAGGAGGAGGGAAGAGACAGGAAGAAGAAAACAAAGAGGACCTGACCTTTCAGCCTTTTCTTTTATCTTAAAAGACACTGAGTACAGGTGAAAAGTGAGAGAACAGAAATAATGATGCAAGAGGAAACTGACAAATCCCAAATCATATTCCTTCTGGATCTTATTGACTGCTAATCTAAGCAGTTACATTAAGTGGGTTTTCCATAGTATGCATTATTCTCAGTGTCAAGCATTTATAAGATTTAATAAAAAAATTTCATTTCAAAAATTTGGTTGCAATTTCACCTTACTGACCTGGTCTGCAGCCACCTTTTGGAAATGGCATTATGAAGCAACTACTAATTGCAATATTCAATATATAAATAGCATAACAAGTGAACGAGAAGTGCAGTAGAGAGACACAGTGTTAGTCCTGGATTAGACTGTAAAGGGATCATGAATAATGAAGAACAATGACAATTTTTCACTGCCTGACAGAACACACAGTGGGAACAAACCAGTGAAAATTTGCTGTAAGGTTTCTAATTGTCTTGTTTCCAAGGAGTTTAAAGTTTGAAGTATGTAGACATATATATATATAGAACACCATAACTTATTTTTGCAGTCTGTTTCATTAAAAATAAATTAAACCTCAAATATCCATAAATATGAGGCCAATTGAAAAAAGTCTCACCAAATTTTTAATTTCTTTGTATGCTTTCCAAGCATACCAGAAATGTGAAGTACTGAAGAATAATTCTCCAGTCCAAGATCTAAACCTAAGAACCCTCTAAAATTTGACTGTTAGCACTGAAAGGAAGTGTATTTGAAAGTCTGAAACACATTGTATTTGACAAGTATTGTGCATAAACCCCAATAAATATTGAAATACATCATTGTGCCATTATATGGAAGTTACTGTGTTTCTAAACTATTTACCTTCTTATATCAAAGGCTGTCAAATTGAATTCCACTTCGTTCCATTACCAAACTACAGTTTATATGTCACTGTTTATATGTTTCCCAGCTGGAAAAAAAAACACTGAAGAAGGAAATGGGAACTATATTTAATCTTACTATAAACATTATGTCTTTTCTTATGCATTTTCACTTGTAATTCATCACTGGTTTGTCCTTCATAGGAAAAGAATTTCATCTCTGTGTCAGAATTTCATATTAGCTTTGCACAAAAATTCTCCATTTATTAAACCAAAAAAAATTTGTTTAAAGGATTAGCTCTTAAATCTCTTAAAGGGTCTCTCCCTTTGATGCTTTAAAAGCATCAAAGTTCTGGAATCATCTCAGTTTTACTTTTGACTTCTTCTATGACACATTTCATTTTCTGATAAAACTTAATTTTTAGTTTGAAAAATTCATTTGTTTTGAACAACAAAAAGTTACAAAACCAAAGCAAATTTAAAAATCCCAGTGAAATAAAAGAATGAAGCAGGCACTTTTTGGTTTGGAGGTTTATCAACAATTTGAGATCTTGAAGTTCCACCTTTTACATCAACCAGCAGTTGTGGTAACAGACTCAGGTGGGTCGGAGAAGGAGGGTGAGTTCAGCTGTAAGACTTGACATTGAAAACATGATTTTTTTCACCAAACACAAGTATCTAATTTATTCCAGCAGGAATAAATATGTTCATACATCCCCATATGCAGTACTTCTGCAGATAGCAGACACATTCAGTATCAGACTATAAAAACTGAAGCAGAGGATGATGTGAAATAGAGTTTTCATTATCTTGGTCAACTCGTAAAGGAATATTATTCACTGAGCAACCTGAAACTGAAGTTACTGCAAGTGAGGGGATTCCTTAGCCACCTGCAGGAATGCAGCAGGGCAGCTGCTACATGGTGAGTAGTTCGAACACAACTGTTCAGGCATGCTGAATTCAGCAGCCGATCGACATGGCTGATGCTGTTTCCTGTCCCCAGGCCCAACCACTAGTGAAGCTGAGCATGGGTTCTCACCTGGCATGCATGGATAGACACACGTACTCACATGCGAAATTCACACACACGTGGCCAGTCACCCCACGCTAACTTGGGTGGACAATAGTGTCTCCTCCAGCACCCACATAAAGTCAAACAAATATGAATAAAAAAAAAAAAAGCTGATCTTATGCCTCTTCTCCAGCTAACTGGAATTTAATTCCCATATTGAATGTGGGCTACCCCCCTCCCCCACATATTTATATATACTTACATGCACAAAATGAAACATGGATTAGTCCAGCAGCTGGTGTTAGACATTCAGTCTATCCAGTGGCTGGCTTTTGGATTCCCTGGTGTTCCCAGTTGCTGGCACCTTGGCCAATAAGCCCCCAAGTTTTTTGTCTCACTCACCTCTTACACACTTGTTGAATAATCAGTCTTGAAGCTGGCTAGTGTTCACATATATGGAGTCAGAATAGAGAATATACCAACACAGAACATAATAATATGATTTAATGAGAATATAGACTAGCCTATGGCGCTGAAGTGCAGATGACATGTTTACACTTCTACCTTTTATCTATATTTCTCTCTGTTTTCTTGGCCTTGATCCATCCCATTCCCTGCCTTTGGTCCTTCCAGTAAAAGTTCTACAATAAGCCTTGAACATTCTTGCAGTCTCCTGAATATATTCCACAATAAGTTTTAGACAGTCCTAAAATGCTCTTTCTTCTGCATCCCATAATTAATCCTATACTGTTGCTCAGCAATACCCCGAATTTACTCCAGAAGGCATCTGAGGAGGAAACTTCTTTCCTTGACTTATCTTGGGGGATGAACACCCAGACACTGGACTCACTGCTCTTCTTCGGCAGCCTTGGATCAAGCAGAGTCTTCTTGCACTCATGTTGTTACTAGGGTCCTTGGCCCATTGTTGTTGTTCCTCTGATCCTCAACAGGCTTTAGTGGCTGTGGTGATGTAACAACCTAACACACTAGGATTAGTAATCAAAATACTAAAAATTGAAACATTTGGTCACATCAGAAGCATGGGGCACTTGGGGTATGAGCAACATTTTTGGGAGGCTTGGGAGCAGGAAGGTCAGCAAGGGCCAGTGGCCCTTAGTGTCCAGTCATGCCACTATTGTAACAAAAGAAGAAAGCATTTCTAATGGGGAACAGTTTCCTTACCCAGGCTGTTAATAGTTATTTAGGTCTTGTACAGTGTATTATTAAAATTTCTGTGTCTCCTTCTCTGTCTGCATGTTTGGTTTCCATCTGAAGAACATCAAGGGACAGTGCACTTTCTCCATTGTTATTTCAATAGACAGTTGTTATATATATGACTACTGGCAATGTCAAAGGATTTGGAACTGGGAAGCAATCCCCTCTCTGAGAACTCGTGATGTGCTCTTCAGGAACTTAAAACTCTCTTGTAGTAAGTAATCATATTGTTCGGCCTCAGTTTTTAGGAGAAAGTGACAGTCATAGTGAGTTTGGGCTCCACTATTTACTTTTTTATTCCTTGCTAGTGAAAAGCTAGAAAGCAAGATAATCTTTCTTTAAACCACAAGCTCGAGACATAAAGACTTTCAAAGGAATGAAGACAATGGGGATGTATACAGTGAATACATAGGCTTGTTTAAATGACTCACTTTCTGGCATGCTGAAAAAATTATTTCATGTCAAGAAAGATCAAACAACTTATTATAGAGAACTACATAAGACAAATATAACAAATGGCCTTGCAAAGTAGCATATCAGGCCATTCCTCTGCCCACAGTGGTTAGAAAAGCACCGCAGGAAGCAAACACCTGTATTTAGGACAAAACCCATTTTCTTTGGATAATTAAATAAGGAATAATAATTACACTGTTAGAACAATATCATGTTAGCAGCATGTCTTTCACATACTACACTGTGATTTATGAGAAGCATTGATGTCCAAGTTAATATAGCATATACCAGCACAAAGTTCCTTGCTTGCATCTCATGGGAGTACTGTATACTGTGCCATCTGAAAGAAGTATCATAAATGGAAATAGTCACAAATTTTCACTTGGAATTTTTCAATTTAAAAAGTCATGATTTATTGAAACAATGTCTTAGCGAATGTCACTGAATTTTCTGCATAAAAAATTTATAACTGTCAGAACTTTTATAGCTTTTTAAAATCTATTTTCTGTTCTCCAGAATAAAAATACTTTTATGTATATAAATACATTTATAAAGTAAAAAATAAAGCCAAAGCTCAGATGAAGTGTTTTAGAAACTACTGCAGCAGAATGTTTTGATTAAACTTTACAGATGTTTCTCCTTCTTGCATTTTCATTAATACATATTCTCATATATTCAGTGTTTCTTTCCAACTCAGAAAGAATCAATTTAGTTTCTTAAAAATGGGAAATTAATGCCATTATAGATGCCCTAACATTTTTTTTTCAGATAGGTGCATACAGCTAGCATGTCTGACCAAGGTTCGTGGCAGGTGTGGCCAGCAGATGGGCACATCAGAGTCCTGCATTTCTACATTTAGGCAAATGAATCCTGAACTTTCTGACCCTGCAAGACAAAATTATTCGGTGAATGTACGTAAACACATCTTCACATTCAAGTATGCCACTTTTTTTTACTTTTGTTTGCTTCTTGACAGAAACCAAGTGAAAAATTCCACTCTTCTTAAGTCTAATGCAAAATAAACAAGGGAATTCGCAAAAGGATTACCTACTTCTACTCTGATCGTAAGTTACAAGAATGTTTCAGCTGTTTGTTTGTTTTTAGTAAGTTTATTTTGTTGATCCCAGGTTTTGATGGGTAGAACTTGCAATTGGAACTTTAACATCTCACAGTATTGTTCTTTGTAAGGTAAGAGTGTAAAAAAGAATTAAGGAGAAAAAAGAAGCTAAACTGTTCAGGAGAGTGTTGCTCTGATTTTATATATATATATATTTTTTTTTTTCCTGAACAGTTTGAGGAGGTCCAGTGCATCATGCACTAAAAAAAATTAGTGCTATCTCTAGATTTGTTTCATTCAAATTAATGGTTACTCTGAAGCAAAATCGCCAACCTTAACAGATATTTACTTTCACTTTAGATAGATTTGCAACTTCACAACACAGTTTCTAATCTCCATCCTGGTCCAACCCACAGTTCTGTATCTCAGCCCTTACCAGTTTTGGGCAAATGAGGACACAGAACAACTTTGTAGGACTAACTCCCTTTGCAAACTTTGCTGTAGTGATATATGCAGAGATCACTAGTTCTGAACTAACAACAAAAAGAAGCATGTATTTTCCAAACAAATACACATTTTTTTAATTGCAAATATAGTCCCTTTTCTAGTCAGAAGAACATCGTTTCAACCCTTCTAGCATTTGTGGCACCTTTTACACATCAATGAAAATCATGACAAATCTTGACTGTGAACAATTAAAGGGTAAATGCTTGACAATATGCACAGCTGTGTCTGCAATGATAAACAAATGCTCTTAAAAATGTACTGTAGGTGAACTAACTTGTTGAAGGACTTGAAGGTCAGTTTGAGACAAGAGACATGATATATGTAAGAAGTCATGTTGCCCACAGAGCTGCCCTGTCATATGAAGAATTTGCTTCCAGAACTGACTCAAAGACACTTCCTTTCCAACACAATGCATTTTTGATTTTTCAGGAATGTGACACACTCTATTAAAAGTGGATACTGGTGTATTCACAGAGAAGGTTGTGCTGAGCAGTCTGCAGAAGTGTCATCTTTTGTTAGAGCTGCTACCCTGTCCTCATGTCTCATTATGTGTGGACAACTATACTGGAGGGTATCAGTTAATGAAATTAATGCTGAAAATGAAAAAAAACCCAAGATAACTGTATGACAATGCCACAATACATCTGCCCATTTTACAACATGCAAAAATAAAAGTATATCTCTCACTATTATAACTGGTCTTGTTATAGTATAATTGTTCTTGGTGTTCTTCCAAATTACTTGAAATGGCTTAAGAGGGAATGTATTACTTCTGTTGTTTAATTTATGCAAACATGTCTGAATTTAATATTCTTCTTTCCCTCTCCTTTACATAACTGTCTTTTTAACCTCCTGTTATGACTTGTTAGACAAAGATTTCTTCCAGTGTTTACCTTCCTTAACTTGTCTATGTTGGCTTGAATCATGTAAAAAGCATTGGAACCCACAGGCAATATTCATAATCTACGAAATACATAATAACATATAGCAACTGACAAAATAATGTAAAATAGAGGGATTAGGGGTCCATCATACAGTCCTGGTGTCACTAATGCTGTTTTACCTGAATCTTCTACATGCCTATTATTCACTTTTTCATTCTGTAAATAAGGATCTGTCACTGACGCATCTGCCAGATCATATCTAAGTCAACATTCATGCTGTCATTAGTAAATAATGACAGAGTATTACTCGAGTTCCTGAACAAAGTGGCATTCATTAGCAATAGCTACACTTTGGAGCATTTAGGCAAGGATCTGTCCTCCAGTATCTCTGATACAACAATGGGATCTTGGAGAAGTGTAAGGCAGTCAACTGGTTGTACAAAATGTATTGGTTTGTAGTGCCTTCCTGAATGGCAATTCCTACTGCTCTTGGAGATAAACACTGGGCAAGATTAACCATTGATTTGACTTGGGGGGGGGCATTTCTTGTGTTCTTGTAATAGGGCCAAACTCAATTCCCCCCCAATAACTTGTTATTCCCTTTATCCCACTCTCTATTTGGAAGATTATATGGGAAGAGAAAGACAAGCATACAGAAGAGTTTCCTGTTGAAAACTCAGCACTCAACTACTAAGTGGAAGAGATTTACAAGATAAGAGGGATCTTGACTTCACAGTCTAGTGCTTAAAGCACTCCATCAGGCTGTGAGTGCTGGATTATGCTCCCTGTTTTGTGTTTTACATTTAAGAGTCATCAATTTTAAAACACCTGTAGTAGTATAAAGGACTGAATCCCATCTGGGTTTCCTAGCCACTAGGATAGTTAATAATGCTTTAGGCCTTTAGCTCTGAAGAGAGGCAATGAAGTATTCTGGGACTGTTGTTAAATAAAAATATAGATTCTTTAAGTTTTAAAGTTGGATCCTACATAGCTCAGTCCTACAAAGGTAATAATTTATGATAGTCATAATCTTTGTTATCATCATGCAATTCATTTCCTTTTCCCCTTAGCTCAGCACTCCTTATTATAACTTTTATAAAGTAATTTCAGTCAATATTCTACAGGACCTTGATTCACAAGGGCATCCAGGGATGAGGAAGAGGATGTAATGTATCACATTAAAAATTCCAGATATATTTTTCTTGGTATTGTTTGACTCACTTCCTTTCGTATTCAGTCAAAATATTTATTCTGATGGATTTTTTTTTTTTTTTCCTCTCCTTGTGTTAGGTAAAATGGAAGAGAAGTAATTTATCAGAACACAACATTTTTATCTGTTGTTTCTCAGTTAATGAATAATGTTATGCACATTTGGCATTTATTTAGCTTGCTTATATGTTAGATTATACTTTCTTGAATAATTCATTATGCTCCTTACACTCATGTAGACAAATCAGGATAGGTAAGGGAGTCCAGGAGAGAGATGTGAAACTGTCTAGGAGTTGCTTTCATCTGAGAAGAGGTTATGAAACAAATCTGAACCTCTAGTAACAAGGTATCTAAAAATAGTGCAGAATTTCAAGATTATTCCTATAAAAGCTATACATCAAGGAATTGACAATATAAAACTTTGAGGATGAAATTCTGTTAACAGAAAGGATTAAAAGCAAGAGATTAAAAGGTGGCACTACAGTAACACTACACTATAATTGTTAGCCCTCACAATCACAGTCTTTTTAAATCAGAAAGAAATCTACTCTTCTAAAAACATAAAGGTTATCTTGTACGATGTTGGCAGAATGGTTTTCATGTACATCCTGTTTAAAAACTAAACTAATCATGGAATGCTCTGTTACTATTTTTGTATTTTCCCGTCTTGATTGTGTTGTGGTTAAATCCCAGCCAGCTGCGAAGTACCACACAGCTGCTCACTCATCTCCCCCCGAATGAAGGAGAAGATGCAGAGGAAAAGACGAGGAAACTCATGGGTGGAGATAAAAAGAATTTAATAATTGAAAATAAATGAAATTAAAAAATGATACCAATAACTAACAATACTCATAATATGTAATGAAAATAATGGAAAAGAAAAAAATATACAACCACTCACCACCCAACAACCAACCGAGAGCCAGAGATGCAGAGAGCAAGCGAGACACCCCTGGCCCAACCCTCCAACATATACACTGAGCATGACATTTTATGGAGTGAAACACCCTTTTGTCCAGCCTGGACCAGCTGTCCTGACCATATCGCCTCCCAGCTTCTTGGTGAAAAGAAGCTGGGAACACAGATGCAGCACCAGAAACTGAAAAAGTCCTTGACTTGGTACAAACACTCTTTAACAACAACCAAAATGCCAGGGCTACCAGTATTCTGTGCAAATCCAAGACACAGCCTCATACCAGCTACTGTGAAGAAAATTAACTCCGTCCTGACTAAAACTAGCACAGATTGTTTCCTTGCCTCTATGTGAACAGCTATCCGCTCATGAACCATTTGCTCAGATCCTACAGACCACTGATAATCCAGGGATCATCAGTTGAGAAACAGCCTTACGTTTGGCTGCTCCACAAGCTTCTTTGATTAGCCCTTCTCCTCAGATGAAGTGTCATGAGTAACACTAGCTGCTATAAATCTTTAGGAGTTAATCTGGTTTTTGCTAGAAGCTGTCTGATAAAGCTAGGGACCAAGGTTGTTGTTCTGTTTCATCATTAATGTATGTTGTCCATCTTCACACAAATACACATGCACATATTTTACAATATTTTCTCTTGAGATTTGATGGAA
This sequence comes from Rhynochetos jubatus, assembly GCA_027574665.1. Taxonomy (NCBI): domain Eukaryota; kingdom Metazoa; phylum Chordata; class Aves; order Eurypygiformes; family Rhynochetidae; genus Rhynochetos; species Rhynochetos jubatus. The sequence goes on along the minus strand of CM050649.1, from coordinate 82,121,980 downwards.
ATTGGTTGGTTAAAAAGGTGATCTCTGTGGTTTGATCACAATACATTTATGGTCTCTTTGAAGGTGCTAAGGGCTTAAAAGTTGTAAAACACATTTATGTCACATGACATTTGATCCTGTGCCTAGAAGTGTATTTCTGCAGTTATGCAATCTGTGATTTTTTTCCTGCTGGCTTTGTTGGAAACTGAACAATATCTTTATATTGAAGTAAACAAGGTTAGCAGAAAGACTGACGTGAACTCATAGATAACTACAAACTAATAATTATTTCATTCTATACTGAATACGTTAAGAGACAGGGTTTTGTATTGTATTAACTAGTATGAAAGAAATGGCATGAGATGAGGGAAATATTTACTGCTAAAATCCCAATGGAACTCATTATAAATATGAATTGAATACAATACTGAAAAAAAGAATGAAAAATTAGACTGAAAACAAAAGTATCACATGGGGTTTGGCCTTATGTTTTAGGGCTTTTTTTAATATGCTCTTGTTTCATTGCTTTTTGACATTTTTGTTACTTGGCCGTCATAGAAAATTTATTTGTGGTGCCAGAGAGAATTTGGAAAACAACTGAAAAACTGAGAGAACTGTAATAGAACTCTATCAGTTGAACTGATATTTTGGGGAAAAAACAAATTTTCTTGTTGCTCTTGAGTTGAAAAACTCTTGTTTGGTAATTCTACAAAATATTAACCTTATGCCACAATGTCAAAAAAATGAGAAAAGGAAAATAAAGGTCCTATGAATTTTCCAAGCAGACAGCTAACACTCAGGTGATACGGGTGAAGAATTTATAAGCTTTTTTTCTGTTTGTAACTGGTTATGAAGTCGTGGGCAACTGGATCTAGGTGAACCTGCTCGAGCAGAGGGGTTGGACCAGATGACCTTCAGAGGCCACTCCAACCCCAACTATTCTGTGTTTCTGTGGTTAAAAACTTTATCACCTGTGTTTGACACAAGTTAATGAACTATGGATTCTTTTTTTTTTTTAATTTCTCTTTAAGTTAACTGTAAGGACAATTCAGAGGGAAATCAGATTTGTGTCAATCACTTTGGTTTTGTTTCTTCAGAAATAAGTGAGTACCTGGGCAGTGTAGCCAGGCGGTTTTTTGGTTTTTTTGGTTTTTTTTTTTTTTTTAAGATGCCAGTCTCCTCCACAAGATACAGAGTTCAGTAGGGTACAAGAATAGTAGTTTCACTCCAGAGGAGTAGTGAATTGTTCAGCAAAGTGAAATGGTTATGAATGCCAGAATTTCACTGACCACTCCCTTGACTCAAACCCTTATAATGACTTTACATAAATAGATTCCTGAATTGCAGCAATGTAGGAGAGAAGAAAATCAATCTTACAATGCATCTATGTGATTTCTGTAAGGCAAGCATGACCCTCATTTGCCTCCCTCTAAATTAGTGACAACTTTTGTAGGCTCAACCAATCCACACACTGTGCTGCTGTTGACATAGTGATTTCTCAAGCTAATGTGACAGTGAATGTTTATATTCAGTACATATACATATAAACATTTAATCAATATGTAAAAAAAAAATGAAAATGTTTTGGCTCAAATTAAGGGTTTTCTTCTTAAGAAGATTGGTTTTTTGAGTCAGCTCTGGGAAGATTTTGCTTAATTTTAAATGATTTATTCCTTGCATATAAAATTGTACTTATTACATTGCATTACAGTTACCTGGTTATGAATGAAGATTTTAATATGTTTAGTCATATATAAGTGTACTTTTTCCTTTCTATTTCCTATAAAAATTAATTCCTTGTAAACACTAAGGGGAACCAATGGTTAATAATACCTGTTCATACTAACATTAAGAATGTATTATTTAATGTAGTAGAGTATTAACTTGTGTTCTAAATCCAGGTATTGAAAGATTTTATGTAAGTGCACAATGCAAACTCTTAGGGTCAGGTCCAGTGACCAGAAATATATCTCAAGTGCCCTTTGAACTGTTTTGGGATACCCTTCATGGTTTACAGACACTTCTTCAAAAGTGCATGGGCTATCCATAGATTTCATATCACCTAGCCCTGTGTAGATAGCTGAAATTTCCATGACTATCCAAACTGACGCCCATGTACTAGCATTCAAAACTTAGTCTAAAGTTATTATTCGCCTAAATGCCTACCTGCCCATTCCAGTCGAATGTGAGCTGGTAGCATATCATCAGTTGCATCATTCTTTAGATTCTATTGGCTACAAAGCATTTGATAAGACACTAATGACTGTTCAGCCCGTACTCTTGCACAAGGACATGGGACTTCCATAGATCTTGTTTAAAAGATCTGCCAATGTGTGACATCTCAAAAGGCACCAAAACCCTTTGAGTGGGCACCTGAATTCAGTAAAAAGTCTTCAGCAAATACAGTGGCACCTGGGATACTAGCTTACAAGTGGACACCTAAATGTAGGTGTCTAAATCTACTTTGCAACTTGACCACATAGGCAATGCTCTCGCTTTCACTATAAGGGAGAGCACACACAACAGCTGTTCTAAAATCGAGGATATTACATTTAATTTCTCTACAGTACATGGTGTTTGTATTACTTTTGTGCAGTCATTGGCTAGCAAGATCTTATAAATTGAAAACATCACCAGCTGTCATTGCACAAAATTATCTAAAGGACAAAAATCATAGTATTGTTAAAAAAAAAGTAGTCAAAACTGTTAATAAAAGTATCTCTTTTGCAGAAGAAAGTTTACTTGTAATGCAATCTAAATTGAGATACTGTTGATTACAGATCCAAGATTACAAGAAGCACTAAACATGAAGACATTTTCAATAACTTCCCCTTAAACTTCTCAATTACTTTGCCTTCCAGTCCATATTTGTAGTTCATGGTGTGTGTGCTTAACAATACATTGTATCTTAGATTAAAAGCAAAAATACCTGTTTCCTTTTTTATTTTGAATAATTAAAATATAAAATTCATCAATGCACATTTTAGATTGTGTAATTGGAAGTAGATAGAAATCTGAATTGTGTTACTCATGCTAGACATTCTCCAGTTTATATGCACCACAAAAGCTTAAGTATACTAAGTACCTGCAGCTGTTTTGTAACAGATGGCTGCAGTCAGCATCTGATTTTTTTTACTGCTATCAAGTGCACAGCACTTGATTCAATGGCCCAATTTACCAAAAAAAACCCCCAGAAACAAAAACCTAAACCAAAAATCCACTGACCATTTTACACAATATAATTTGTCTTTTTTTTTTCTCCTTCTGCCTTATAATTGCCATAGAGCATCATCATACTATTTCCTAAGCTTGGTTAAGAATTTTTGGGGTTGGTATTTTTCAGGACTCCTGCTTGATAGTTTTTGCTGATAATCTTAAGACTTTATTTCACAGCTTCAAAAAACTTTGAGACATTTCAATCTTGTTTGGAGAAGGCCTGCGTATCAGGAAGGTAACCAAAAGGGGAGATTTTTCAAAGCACACTATAGTCATAAAAATTATCCACTTGATCTGAAACACCAAACAATGAGACAAATTAGTCTAAGCTACCTTAGGCAACTGCCTATAAAAGTGTATATATGTACACACACACACAAGTCATTAAGGATCTTTAAGTGGACAATAAATAACCCTCCTGTTAGACTGTACTTCTTAATTTCTAGTTTCATAATGACCCGGATTTTTATGCTAAATCTATAGAGAAATATCTTTTTCCTGAAGTTCCTTTACTATTCTTTACACAGGTTTAGTAGGCTCTTCATGGGGAAAATGATCAGGTCTGGGAGTTTGAATTTCTGAAGCTTTGCTGAAGGTCAGTAACTTCTGCACTGAATGATAGACTGTTGGAGGCTTTGCAGGAGTCATATCAAGAACAATGATACGACTACTTCTAAAAATATACATTCTGCCTCTAAACTTTAGGACTTTCATAAGAGCAAAGTCACTATATCCCAAGCAGACATATTACTGAAGTCTTCATGAATCTTTGATCAAGATATAGTTTCTGTAAATCAGACTTTAGTTTATCAGCTGTCCACTTGATTCCAGAATAATTCATCCTAGGATAAATTGAGAATTATCTAAGAAGTGTCTTAGAAGTATCTGAGGAACCACTTGTACTTTGCAGGTTGATTGTCAGATACATCAGGCAGCCTAAGGCTTGCTGTTGTCAGCCTTACAAACAGTATTTTCACTTTACCATTTATACTTCACAACTTATTCTAGTGTGGTCTAAGCTAGCGTGAGTGTCCTGAGAAAGAACAACGGAGGGAGAAACTTCAAATGAAAATTCCGCAGATGCTTTATTCTAGTCTGTAGCATACAGAAGTAGAGGGTCTGATAAACAGAGAATTAAAAGTGGAAGAAATTCATAAAAGAGAGGAAGTCATAAGATCTATATACTGTAGTAAATAAAATATCAGGTGACGTGTTTGCTTGAATACCAGTTTTCCTGTGCAGACTACTAAGTAGCATAATATCTTGATAGCTGCAACCCAAGGTATCTTAATTCTATCTCTCCAGTTTGAACAAGATCTTTTATAGTAATTTTAAAATTATTCGGAGAATTGAATTATTACTCCCCCTTCCCACCCAGCAGATGAACTAACATAACATATGGAAAACTCAAGATTAGGATTCAATTATGAAAGCTGCTGTAATACAATTTGGGAAGAGCTACTTTAGAAGAATTTTGTCATGCTAACATTTGGGAAGATTTGACCCTGCTTTCAGTGGGGTTTTGGAGAAGATGACCTCCAGAGGTTCCTTCCAAGTAAATAATCCTGTGAGTCTGTGTCTTAGCTTTGCACCGGCTAGTCTATGTTTTGCTTCACCCCATAGCACATCAAGCTGCATAGGTAGTGCCAGCCCGGGGCCTGCGGCACTGCAGGACTGGTGGGGAGGGGGTGGGGATATGGGTGGAAAGGCTTGTGGTTGGACACAACCCTGGGAAGGGGAAGGGTCTGAGGGGGCTTCCGGCTGAGGGGGCTGGGGGTTTGTTTGTTGTGGGACCTCGTGGTTTGTGGTTAGTGCTGCGGGCAGAGCCAGCGTCTTGCCGGGCAGATCGGGCTGGGAGTCGGGGTTTGAAAGTTTTTTTTCTCTCTCTTTCTCGGCCCCCGGGTGGTTTCGTGGGGGGTTTGGTCCCTTTGGGTGGGGTTTTCTTTCCTTTTTTCCCTTCTTGGGGTGGGATCCTGTATAATTTGTTCTACCCTCTTCCTCCGTTCCTTAAATTACTCATTAGCACTAGCATTGGTAGTAACTCCCTAAGTTTCATTTATATAATTAAATAGTTCTTAACTCCTATGGGCTTTTCTCGGTTTGTTCCTCCGACCCTTCCTCAGCGGGAGGGGCGGGGGGGGGGGGGGGGGGGGGGGGGATGACGACAGGGTGGTAGAGCAGGCTTGTCATGAAACTACGACAGTCTGTGATTCTAATGACTATTTTAGCTTTCAAGGATTAATTGAAGACAGATCACAACAACCCACCCTGGAAAGAAACTAAGGGTCAAAGCAAAACGAGATAAACTACCATACTACTATATCATGCAACAATCCTCACATGCAAATCAGAAGGAATGGTTACAAGGCAAGTGAGCTCCAAGATTAATTCATTCAACTGCAAAATTATGTCAATAACTGTCCCCTACCCAATTCAGGGCTTATGCATATGTCATGGTTTAACCCCAGCCATGAACTAAGTACTACTCAACTGTTTGCTCACCTTCCCCTTCCCCTAGTGGGATGGGGAGAAAATTCAGAGGAAAACACAAGGAAACTCATGAGCTGAGATTGGAAAAATTTAATAATTGAAAATAGATTAAATTAAACAATTATACTACTAATCATAACATTAATAACAACACTAATAACATGTAATGAAAATAATGGAAAGGAAAACAAATTATACTAATGCTCACCACCCACAGACCAATGCCCTGCAAGTGCCTGAGTAGAGAGTCTGAGCTTAAGAGAGAGAAAGAACAAGCCTCCCACCTCACCCACCCCCAACTTATATACTGACCATGACATTTTAGGGAATGAAATATCCCTTTGGTCAGTTTGGATCAGCTGTCCTGGCTGTGTCTCCTCCCAGCTTCTTATAGAGAAGCTGGGAACAGGGGTGCAGTATGAGAACCTGAAAAGGTCCTTGACTTTATATAAACATTGCTTGGCAACAGCTGAGAACATTAGTATGTTGTCAATACACTTCTCAGCAGAAATCCAAAACACAGCCTCATACTAGCTACTGTGAGGAAAATTAACTCTATCCCAACTGAAACCAGCACAGTGTAGCTGAAAAGACAGACTACAGAGCAACATCCTGTGACAGGACTACTGGGACCTGTCAATCTTTTTCCTTCACCAATAAATCCACCCAAACACAAGACTACTGCTTCTAAATATATAAGTGCCCTGGTATGCATCACTGCATTGGCTGTCCTTGTTGCAGGTTTTTAGTGCTTTTTTTACTGTTGTATGGGTTAGAAACTGAACATAGTAAAGGGAGTTTTTCCCTTCTTTTCATACCTTTCCTTTCTCTTCTTTAATCAAAGGTAGAATCATAGAGTCATAGAATGGTTTGGGTTGGAAGGGACCTTCAAGACCACTTAGTTCCAACCCCCCTGCCATGGGCAGGGACACCCTCCACTAGACCAGGTTGCTCAAAGCCTCATCCAGCCTGGCCTTGAACACTGCCAGGGATGGGGCACCCACAGCTTCTCTGGGCAACCTGTGCCAGTGCCTCACCGCACTCCCCGTGAAGAACTTCTTCCTGGTATCTAATCTAAATCTCCCTGCTTTCAATTTAAACCCGTTACCCCTTTTCCTGTCACTACAGGCCCTTGTAAAAAGTCCCCCCTCCAGCTTCCTTGTAGGCCCCTTCAGGTACTGGAAAGTGCTGTAAGGTCTCCCTGGAGCCTCCTCTTCTCCAGGCTGAACAAGCCCAATTCTCTCAGCCTTTCTTCATAGCAGAGGTGCTCCATCTTCGTGACCCTCCTCTGGACTCAGTCCAACTGGTCAATATCCTTCTTATGCTGAGGCCTCCACAGCTGGATGCAGCACTGCAGGTGGGGTCTCACAAGGGCCAAGTAGAGGAGGAGAATCCCCTCCCTCAATCTGCTGGCCACGCTTCTTTGGATACAGCCCAGGATATGGTTGGCTTTCTGGGCTGCCAGCACACACTGCTGGCTCATGTTCAGCTTCTCATTCACCAGTACCCCCAAGTCCTTCTCCTCAGGGCTGTTCTTGACCCATTCTCTGCCCAGCCTGTACTTGTAGTTGGGATTGCCCCGATCCAGGTGCAGGATCTTGCCCTTGGCCTTGTTGAACCCCATGAGGTTGGCAGTGGCCCACTTCTCCAGCCTGTTAAGGTCCCTCTGGATGACATCCCTTCCCTCCAATGTGTCGACCGCACCACACAGCTTGCTAGATATATCAAAAATCCTTCAGACCCAGAAATTAAGTTTAGGTTTTCATCTGTCCTTGGAATTTCAAACATGAAGAATGTAATAGAAATATTTTTTCTTTAAAGTACCTATCATTACACTGTTCTAATGCAAAGGACATAGTTTACTATCTTGCACAACAGCCCTAAACCACATTTATCTGCTTGCATTGTATCTTCCCATCACTGTCTAGTTAAGAGTACACTGAATAATTTTGTTCTGTAGGAACAGACTGTTATTTGAACATGCTTCTCTGAAATTGTTATGGGTGCTTGAGTGATAACTGATTGGATGACCTGCCTACACTCTAATAATGAACAGAATATAGAAAGTAATCCAGCATATTAAATTGAGCATATAAATCTCTTTCTATTACTACTGTCTTCCACAACACTAATGGAAATTTCAGCTTTTTATGGCAGCTTAAATAAGAACTGGAAAATGATGAAGCAGGCAGGATTAATTGAATGCCCAGGAGATATCACTGTTGCTGGTCTCTCTTGTCTCTGGTGGTCTCCTGCACTCACCCTACAGTACATCTATGAGTTCACCCTCTATTTAAATTTCGTATTTGTAGCAGATTGGGTTTAAGGATTTTTTGCTTTGTTTGATGAGATTAGTTTTCTGCTATCCACAGGGGCCATTCTTGTGTTGACATTACATGTTTGTGCATAAAATTCAAAATTTCCAGTTATGTTACTTGCCTACACTGTATCCACAAAGAATCAGCAGTGTCAGACCAAAAGTCATGTTACTAAAAAGTAAAAGGTTGTGCTGATGCTGTGTACAGTACAGAAGTGTATCTCAATCATTTACCTTAACCTGAGATGCTTAAACTCTCCCTGAAACTTCATGTTCTTGGGTTTACCCTGCATAATATCCCACCTGATATACATATGAATTAAATTAAGTCTGTGAAGAAAAACTCAGTTTAGGAAGTTTAAAAGAAACAACTGTATCTGATGTTTCCAGTTTACCATTGTATAGAAGTCTTGCAGACCTGTTTTTTTTTTTTTTTCAGAGTGAATTTGGGTTTGATAAGATGAAGGAGAGGGCTTTGTTTACTTACTAAATTCTTTTGCTGAAGCATATTGACTTAGGATTTAACACCAATAGTCAAGATAGAAGTTAATTACTATTCAGTACCTTTAATTGCAAGCTATAGCTCAAATACTTCAGGACAACGTAAACAAAATAACATTTGTCACCAGTAATTACAGCCAGTTTTCATCCCCCTGTGTTGAAGGCACTGAGCTGCTCCTTTTTTAAGAGGTCACAAAAGATAAATGACTAAATAGGAGATCACATTCCTAATACATGCGAATAACACTTCCCTTTGAGAACTCTCCTCTTTATGTTCAAATATTGCTTGTCTGTTCACCCTTAACGTTGTTTAGACACAAAAAATGCATTTAATTTCTATTATTTTGTTGTTAGGCATTGTAGGAAGTGTCTATAACATTTACTTTTGCTCAATGTGTAATACTCACAAGGTCTGTGATTAGGAATGGGTTGGTGGTTGTGATTTCTTTTCTTTAACCAACACCCAGAAAGACCTAGTAGGCAAAGTACAACCTTGCAAGAAAAATGTGCAAGAGAAAAATAAACAGAAAACTCTATAAAAATGAAATCATCAAAGGGAGAGTGTGATTGCTTCCAAAATTTGCAGGTACCTCTCTTTCTTCTATGCAGCATGTGTGGAAAACATAAACAAGTAAATGGAAGAAGGAAATTTACATCAAGTTGTTTTTTAATTGAGCTCTAATGGATCCCCTTTGAGACCCATCATAACAGAAAAATTCATATGTATTCTGATTTGCATCTGTGCATTGAGCTGGCTCACAGGTGTTTACTTTTGCTATCTAGCGATAACAGCCAGTTTTTAGGACTGGCATGTGATCTAAATCCTGCTCTCATCTCTTCCAAGCAACACAGCCCAGAGTCTCAAAAATAAGTGTGCTGATAACTCTCTGTGAAATTGTATTTTGGTTAAATATCTGCACCTAAGAAGTACTATTTTTAACCTTGCCTCACAAAGCGTCTGTGATGTATAGGTGAGTTGGATAGTCAAGAGTAGAAGACAGAAAACATAAAAATCATTAAATGTCTCTGCTAGGCAGTCCCTAACATCACCACCAGCTTTAGCTGCTTTCTAGTGAATATAAATTGTCACTGACAGAAGTGAGGTGAACGTGTGGTTTCAAGACAATGTCTAGTGAACTAGTAAGCATTTACAAAACTCCCATTTACAATGCATTCATAATGTTCCTGCATATGTGGGTGTGCATTCATTGCACACACAGTAACGTAACCAGTCCTGTGAAATAGATTGATCTGGAAAATGTTTGGCTGGTTGAGAGATGAAATACTGCGAAGAGATGCGTAGGGCCTATATTGCCATTGAAAATACTCTGTGCCTAAAGAGAAGGCTTTTGTTTCAGGTGCCAAGGTTCACTCGCTCAATGACCACAAACTATGTGAACTGCCTGGAATTGTTGGCACCTTCCTGTGAGGTTCTTCACTGACTTGGTTCATCATCGAACTTTGTTTTGAGATGATTTAGGTCGTTGTGATGTTCAAACGTACAGTTAATACTTCGTTAGAAAGAACTAATTTCAGTCCATTTAATAATCCCCATGAAAGACTTTTTGACATGAATATAAATTGAATATCCAGAATAACTTCTATCCTCAAATTCATTTCATAAATGTAGGACTAAACTTACAGTGATTTGGAGTTCTGGAGCTTCACATATATATATTAATAAATATACATATGTATGTATGGTCATATATATGTCATATATGTATATTCTTCTGATTTTATCAAAGTTTCACATGAAAAGAAGAAAAATCATGTAGGATTGTCTGGAGGCAAATGACCAGGGAAGAACACACATGAAATTGCAGGGAGAAAGGGAATGTCTGTTTACCTTTATAGGTATTTCAGTTATGTCATTTAGGAAAAGGTGGTGATGATCACATGCTTACATGTTTAGCATGAGTTATTCAAGTGAATCTGTTTATTAAAACAACTGCTTTCAAATTAATTGTCAAGGGAAATACATGCAAGGGTAAAACACAATAACGTGTTTTAACTTCAGTGGACAACTGACAGTCATAGATAATTTCCTGCTTCATCTGCAGAGCCCAGGTATTGAATCCCATGAATACTTTTCATTCAAGTAAAAACTGATCACAAAAATTGAGATACAAGCCAGAAGTTCAGGAAGTAAATAGGTGCCTTCAAGAATTCTGAGGGCATGTTTTCATCACAAATAAACGAAAGTAGTGAAGTTGCTAACCCAAAATGCTGGCAGTAATCAAAGTAGAACAGAGTTTAGATACTGTTGAGGATGTATTATAATGCCTCTGCCAATTCACTGCTTAGATAAAAGCTATCAATCAGATTCATTATTTTCTCAGTAAGTAAATAAATGATATAAAAAAAATAACTTTCACCTTCAATAATGTTTATCATGAGAAGTTTTAGAGACTTAAAGGTATCTTGTGTCCTTTCCATTTTCCTGATTTTTTTATATAGAGATAATAATGTATAAATTGTCAAAATCTGGCCAAATATCAGATTCAGAGAACAAAAAAAATACAAATAAAGTGTTTCAAGATGGCAAACTAGTCCAGGACTATGTCTCACTAATCTTGTATCAATTTTTACACCGTGTAAGTTTCTGCACATCACCTTTGCTGGGTGAGACTCCTCAGTACCCACAGCAGGGTAAAAACTTGGGGTGGCAGTGGCAATGCATCAAATGTGAGCAGATGTCAGGCATCAACAAACCTGAGCTGATGTCTTCATCACCAGTTTGGTTATGCCAAGTGCTTTGTCAGCCATGCCCCTAGCGTATAGGCAGAGCATGGCAGCAGAAATTGCTTTTCTGCCATCAGTATCACTAATCCTCTGAGTAACATAAACTAAGCCTGACAAAGACTCCTCCATCAGCATAAATGTCTCTGCATAAGGCATTTTTCTGACATAACAATGTCAGTAACAGGTGAGATTTTTTTCGCACCCTCAGCTATGAAAGCTCTACTGATAAAAATTTTGAGTGTAATTTAGACTAAGACTGCAAGAGTAAGAAATTAGCATTAAAATCCCTAAGAACCCACTCTCATTTGCATCTGTGTGGAAAAAGCTGAGATGGCAGGAGCAGAATTTGTGAGCCACAGAAGGATAACATCAGGATGAGTTTGATGTGGGGCTGTAAAATTAAGTGTTCATGTCACCCGCATTGAAAGATGATGTCAAGGAGTTTGGGGAGAACAAAGTAGTGTTTGGGGACTGTAGTGATGTTAATCTGTGATGTGGTTATCAAGATGCTGCTTTCTGTACAGTGATACACTGGAAAGCTATTTCTAGGAAATAGTCCATATAATAGAGGCTATTTTCCTTTGCTTTTTATAAGACAGCACTGGGCCTGTTGCCATTGCTCTTAGTCCAATGCCAGTGACAGTTCTCAGCAGTATAAAGTGAATTTATTATGAATAATGTCAGAAATTATAATATTTCATACATTTCCCTCCTCAGTTACCAAAAATGTGCTACTCTAATGGATACACAATAATATAGGCAAATAATGTGCATTATACACCATGTATAAAGGTACATACATACCTAGATATAGTATATACCACTATACTATATATAGTATATGTAAACATATACATATATCCATATTGTATCTAACCCATGCCTTGAGATGCAACGTTTAGCTGATTGTTTAGACTGATTTAGTGAAGCATAAAAGGCAATTTTACTGGAAAAGCCCTGGTATTCCTCTCCATCCAGTGCCAGATTCTGAGGCCATTAGAAATATGATAAGGTATGATACACTGAATTTGTGTATATCAATTAGTGAAATATTTGTTTATCATTACCACAATACCATTATGTACAGACATATGATCTTGTACCAGTATATTCAAGATAGTACAATTTATTTATGAAGGCAAGGCCTAAGTTCAGGACAGCTTCTTCTAACTGCTACATTTAATTTTAAACCTATAAAGTATCCCTGGAATAGTTCTAGCAAAGCTCAAACATTTTTCTCTCATTGTTTGCCATTATAGTTCACAAACCATGGTACTATTATGAAGCACTGTTTTATTCATAGCATTCATTCAAAATTTCAATTCTCTCCAGTGTTTGCTTTGGACTACAGGTGCCTCCTATTAACTATTTATATTTGGTTATATATATAATAAAATTTATATATATATATAATTTGGCATAGCTACTTTAGCTGCAATTCACATGGACTTTCTTGCTGCAACTAGGTAACTAAACTTATGAACTTGAACTTATCATGTGGGTAATAAGTAACTGAGATTTTCTGACTTGAATATCTTTTTCCTTGAATGGTTTCTTCTGGACTGCGTATTTATTGCCTGAGTAGTTGCTATCTTCATTGCTATTCTCTTAGGACTCTTCTGGTTCATTCACAGACAGCTCTGGCTTCTGATTCTGTTCACTAAGCACTCCTCACTTCAGATGGTGCCCAGTTGTATATAAGTCATTTTTACTAGTTCTGTTTCAATACCCCTGTCAGACCATATAACCAGGTCTTCTCTCCTTGCTGCTTGTCCCTCTGGCTCAGTGTCTCTCATATCACTGCTTACAGAGGGAAACACACATTTTCAAAAATGAAAAAGGAAAGTTCTTGCTCTAAAATACTCAAATACTTAGGTTGCTGCCTTAGGACATGAAAAAGGAGACTCAGACTCCTCTAAAAAGCTGTTATTCTAAAGGTGGGGACTTACAATCTTTGTGAAAGTTATTTCACACGTTCACTCTGATTGGCAGACCTAATTCTCTAGAACATGAATGGTGCTTAATAGGTATCTCTGACCTGGGACACTGAATCGGGGACAAGCCTGTACTCCACAAGTCCTTCCTTTCTGTTGGATGTGGGAGGTGCATCCTCAACTGGAGGAGTTTCAACATCCTCTGGGAAGGCTTCCCAGTCTCCCTTGCCAGGAGATGAAAGCATAGATACCGAACCTCTGATTCACTACCTAGTGACAGGTTTCGCATGCCAGTGTCTGGTTAGATTAATAAATCTCACGTTTGGTTGATATAATATACTATATAGTGTCATATAATGAGACTTGACTGTAGTATTCATCCAGTTAAATTAATATATTGACGTCGAGAAATTATTGCCTTTCAGGAAAAAATGTATGGTGCTGAACACAATACCTAGGACTCTTGGGTAAAATTTTTATTTTACTGTAGCAACTATTCAGTCTGTATATTTCCCTGCCTGTTTTTTGTGTTGCAGTCTAAGATTAAAAGACTGGTTTTTTTTAGTTCTCATCTATAATTAATTACTCTAGTAATTTAGATAATACTGCTTTATTGTTGATACACAATTCTTTTAATGCAACGCTAATCAAAACAAATAATATTAGCAAAGATTCAGCTCTTGCACAGCTCAGGTCTTACTTGGGGTTGTATAGGCCCCTTTTTTTTATTACATTTATCAATTATTTTAACATCAACAAAATCTCAATTACACCAAGACTAACATTAGGTTGCTGTGGCCTGTATTCCAGGTCCAGTTTTGAAGTTATAGAAAAAGCAGAGAAGGGTAGAGTTACTCTTTTCAGAACCTGGGGACAGAACGTATAGGAAAGGGCTGTCCTTAGATCAGAGGCTCCTGCTGTTTGAAGGCTGTGGCCACTCCTGCTACAGCTTTAAAGCACGTGAGCACAAATGACATATTATATATTACTCATCACCTGAAACAGAGCTGAACAGGAGAGTCCTTCTGAAGATATTCCCACATGGGAGAATTTGTATGGGTATTTGGACAGCACAGCATAGTACAATGCCAGGCAGAGGCTGTGTCCCAGCTAGTTCTGAAACTGGAGCCTGCTTCATGCTGGGTCTGTACCTGCCAGGGTTTACCTTATGTTGCTTCCAACGTCTAATAGAGCATTAATCTGCGACTGTAGTATGGTACTACACTGTGCAGCCACATTGCTAGCTGACTTGTTTTTAACAGACTGTTGTATTACTTCTTGTAAGCATGTCCTTAAAGCCCTAAGAGTTTAGGCTAAAATAATTTCATCTGAGATACTTGACACCTCTATTGGCTACAATGACAATGTTAGGCTGTAGTGGTTATAGTATGGCTGAATGTGAATGCACATTGATCTTTGGTTTACAAAGGAACACGTGCCACATTAAGATGAATCTTTAAACTCAAGGACTAGTCAGTGCAAAAGTGGTTTCCAAAATGTACAGCAAGGATTTGAAAAGCAAAACTCAACTAATAGCTTTGCAATGACAAAGATCAGACACAGTTTTAAATCCGCTTCAATAATTTCTCAAGAATACATAGCTTATCTCCTCTTTTTCATGTGCCTGCAGCTCTGAGATGTCAATTCTATTAACATATTTTCTATTTCTTACATTTTATAACTTTGCTAATCTATTAGACTACTAGACTATTTATCTATTTCTTATGGCTGGTTACAACCTCAGTATTGCAAGAATATTTTTATTTGTTTTTTCTAATCACAGTTTCCTGGATAGTATCCTTGTTACCATCTCTGTGTATGAGACAATCAGTATCGTCTTGAATTGCAACAATAACGTTTCAGATAGGTCACTTTCAATAGTCTCTCTCAGGCATCATTTCTTATAGCAATTACTTAAATTTAATATTCAGTTTCTAGAGTTATCTGGTCTTTATTTCATCGTAATGGATTATTGTTCTTGTTCTACTGGTATTGGAAATGTACGTCATAGCTTTTAGCCCAAGCAGCTGGAATTTCTACATATAATCTAAGAATGTGATACCAAAGATCATGTCATAGATTCTTATATGCAATTTTTACAGGCGATAAATAGCTTAGCACATGCTACAATTTACAAAACTTTCCTGATTGTTTCTTAGTACCATTTGACGTAGTACCATTTTTTAAATTAAGGTTTTTCAGGAAGTTGAATTGACAGCTACCACCATTCAAGACTAGGTTAAACTTTTATACAGAGTTGGCACACAGAATGATGGGAAAGTAGAGGATGTATAGCAGACCGGTACCTCTCTGGTGTGGCAACAACATGCTGGGCGGCATGCTCTAAGAGTATAAAAATGGCTCCAGACACTTACCTTTAAGTACCTAACACAGTTCCTGGTTGAAGTTTTGTCATGCACATAAAATATTTGAATCACTGTAGTTTCAGAACAAGATTTAAAAGTTTAAATCTCTCACAGTCTCATACATTCAAATTCATTTACTTGAAAGAAATTTTATGGGCATTTTTTATTCATTTAACACTTATTTTTTCCTACAGATTTTAATCACATATGCAGGGCAATATATAGCATGGTCTTGTGTGAGTGTATGTGTTAGCTGCTTCATGGAGAAACACGCACAGACTATTTCTGCATCGAAAAAAAAATCTGAAAGGACAAAGAACTGAGCCTTCTTTGAAAATCAGAGATAAAAATCATGTATCAAACAGCAACCATTTAGATCTGTGCAACTGCACTTGTACAGAGACAACCAAGAATAAAGTCTTTCTTGTGAATATTAGTTGGAAGGTGATGAAATGCATTATGGATTTAATAATTACCACTAAATTTTCCAACAATTAGAAAGAAACCTTCAGAACACCAAAAAAAAAAAAAAAAAAAAAAGAAAGAAAGTGAAAAAGAGAGATTTTTTTTTTTTTTTTCCCTTTGCTGGCATAAAAGTACAGCTCTCAGCTCCAAGAAGAAATTCTTTGCCACCATAACCTCAGTACTTGGTCTTGCTGTCCCAAACCTTCACTGAATGAAACTTAAGGGTCACTCAGCACTTCTGAAATCAACACCATTTATACCTGCAACAACGGTCTGTAATGAAACTATCTCACCATCTCGATTATGTGCCTTACAGAAATGTTCAGGAGAGTAATTAACGTTCCTCACTATAGCAAAATGAGTTATTAGCCAACACTAAAATAAAAACAGGAAAACAATTGTAAATTAATGGGTTTGTAAATTAATAGGTATGCAGTGTGAAGATCGGTAATGATTAGCAGCCATTTGAGAATTTACTATAAAAACATTGCAGTATTTTTACATTTTGAACCACAAAGGTGGACTTTGTCTATCTATCTTGTCTTAGGTAGACAGATAAACACCTAAAACCTACAAATTTCAATACATAGATAAACATCAGTTTGAATTTGCCATCTGATTTGATAATATTATGTCAGCTGTATTATTTGCTAATACAGAGGATATTTTTTTAACAGTTCTTACACCTTTCAGTAGTCGCGTAAGATTTATAATAATTTTGAACCAACCAGTAAGTATAACATGAAGTATATTGAATGTATCAGAGAGTTCAACTTCCGACTTGACATTTCTAATTTCTATTAAAAAGTTCTGGTTTTCAGGTTTATTTATAAAATCATAGTATTTTTAGTCTACACATTTTTCCTACACATTTTTAATCTACACATTTTGCTCAGCTTTTCTTTGAGATTTCATATGTCGAGGGCCAGAAGGTACCTACCAGCCACTTCCTGTTAAGTCCCCTTCCTGTTCTTTAATGCTACCCTGAGTACATTGTCCCTTACAGGAATAAACCCCATTGTTTTGTTAGTGACGTTATTGCTTAGGGACATGTTTTAGTGGTGGTATTAGCAGTGCTTGGTTAACGGTTGGACTTGACAATATTAAAAGTCTTTTCCAACCTAAAAGATTCTATGATACTGCAGGGCAGTGCCCTTCCCAGCAAGTGCCCACTGCTCTGTCCACCTCACTGTCATCTTAGGCACTGGGTGGGGAGTGAAGACAGGACATTTGGAGGGAGACACCATTGCTGCTGAGCTTCCCCAAGCAGGGCAGCATGGGCTGGATCAGGACCCCTCTTCTGGACTGAAAGGTCTACTCAGCTGAAGGCTGGGTACAGGCACAACTGCAGCACTGTGCAGGCAAAGAACAAGGGCAAGGGCTTAAATGCAGCTCCTGAGCAAAGAAATGGGGAGTCCCTGGTGGGATACCTGGCAGGTAGCTTATTCACTGTCCAAAACGGGGGATCACCCTCTCTCTCCATAGTGGTTTACCAGAGTTACTAGTTTTTCTCTTAACCCTTCATTGAAGATCTGTGATTTTTTTCTCTGCTCAGGGTGAAAGTATGAGTTGTTATTATTATTGCTACAGGGTTGTCATCCACTGGCACTCAAAAATCAATTCTCAATCACAAGGTAAGTTTAAAACCAGTTCTCTTAGTTCTCCTTTTTTCTTCATTCTTCTCTATTTATGTATTCCAGCTTTTCTGTCTAATCGTTTCATCATTTCACATTTCTTAGTCTATTCTTAATTAAGAGCTTGTGTTATCAGGTAATGATACAGAAGTTAGGATGCATGAAAACAGTTGATATTGGGAAATCTAGTGACTCTGAGCAATGGTTTTATGGGCTGTCATCTGAACCAAGGTTGTCGGTATAATGAATTCAGAAAAATACTTCAACCACAGTTATACAATGTTTGTCCTTCTCCTCTGCCATATTGTTAACATTATGAATGAAAACCTGAGAGACCTTCCAAAATTTTCTTTCAAGTACTTGCCTCATCTACACACTGGCATTCAGCTCCCGCAGCAGTTGGTGTGGCAAGTGATTCCTTAAAGCTCTGCCATTCACTCTGAAGCCAAATCAGCTGAGTAGAAATCATTCATGTAGACCAGCTGCTGATGTTGGTACAAGGGAACTTATTTTAACTCTCAGCCTCATCTTGTACATGACGTTGCAGCAGTTCTGCCAGCCAATACAAATGTCTTGGAAAGGAGCGCAAAAGTGGCAATTTTTACAACAAAAGTTGCCTTAAAAATGCCCTTCTGTAAGCAAGAAAAGATACACACAGAAACAAGATGTTAAATAGCTGCCATTACATTTCTTTGAGCATACAATGTATCAGCTTTATCTCCCTGGAGCAGTATAAAAAGAAAACATACAATGGTTTTAAAACTCTGACAAACACTGTAGATATAATTACTTTATTTTGCAAACACTATAATTATCCATTATGAACGTGTCATCCTGAACAAACAGTTCATCTGTTTGTTTTTTTTTTTTACAATAAAGGCACACATACAACACAAAGGTTCATGTTTTCCTAATTGTGTATTTATGAACAAATAAATAGTTAAACTTACACTTGATCATGAAGAACCAGGAAAACTGATAGGGAAAATAGCATGTCTGCCACAACATCTAGAAACTTATCCCTTATCCTAAAAATGCCGGGCAAAAGCAACAGCAAATTTGCTCACTGATATTTAATTTTCACCAGTAACCATTCCAGCATCCTGTACTGCTTGAAAAGAACTGGGTTCAAAGGTCCAAGGCACAGAGGGGACTCAGAGGTCCACACCAAGTCCACATTGATCAGGGACTGGACTGAGAGGAAACCGAGGAGCTCCCACTGGTGCACTCGTTTTCTGTAATGCCATTATGACCTGTGGCTGCATGAACATTCTCCAATTGTCTCACCCCTGCATTTAGGTCAAGGCTGTATTTGCCTATCTACTATTGAGTGCCAGAAATCAAAGCCATATAGCAAGTCCTAAAGGAGCTGTCATTGAGATTCACTGCTGAAAGGGCATAAATGCATGCAGAAAACAACCAAAAATAAAGTCAGTAGCAGTAATCCTAAAAAGTAGAGCATTACATATTCATCTGTGCAAATTACAATGATCAGAACAATGTGACATGGTTTAAAATAAAGTATTTAGATTGTCATCTGTTCTTTCCATGATTTTTTATCACTGCAATCCTCTCCAGGTTGTTTTTCCTTTCAGTCTTCATGGGGTTTTTTGACTGGGAAGGAATTGGGTGGGGAGGAGGGGCTGGGGTTTCTGTTGAAGGGGGGGTTTGAATTTTTTTTTTTTTAATGATCCAAAATAGCTGAATATCAGGGTTATTTAAAAAAATATCTTTTGTTTTTCTTTGCAGGAGGATTTTCCATTTTCTACAGGATTTTTTATACTGTATTTTAAAGTTCACTTCTTTTTTTTTTTTTTTTTTTTTGTAGAAATTACCTGAAGACAATATAATACTAATGTGGATGTACAATTGAGAAAAAATTGGAATATTTATTTCATGTAATTAATGCTTAAACTCTTTTTTTCCTTAATACAAAGAAAACCCATCATAAGACCCCTAATGAATGTAAATCTGATTTAAATATGAACCAGAAAGATTCTGACACTGTGACTTTTAAAACCGTAGTCTGCATGACCAATATTCTCAGTTTCCTTTGATCTCTTAAATTTATTTTTATTACCAGATAGGCTGCTTTGATATAATAAAAAGTTTAGAGATAATTTAATCTCTTATTTTACCTGGAAAACTTGAACGAATGACTCAATTTACTTCCTTACAGATCGGTCGATGACAGTAGATACAAATTAATATCATTAATCTCTGTATAATGCATGCTGAGTTTGGACTGTATCCAGGAAGTATGTTATTTAAATATAATGGTCAAGACAAAAATCTTTGAAATTTATTCTGACTGTAGTTTGGATACCAGGAAATAAAAAGCAGCTGTCCCATTTCTACAAGTTAACAGTGAAGGTGTATCATTCCAAAGTCCATGTCTACATTCAGGTGTAAGCTTTATATAATTTCAATGTCTTTCCATTTTGCCCTAAAAAAAAAATCACACTTTTATATAACAGGGATGAGTAAATGGTTAAAATAAGCAGCACCATAAATTAAAACATGTACAGCAGAAGCAATAAAGTTCATTGTTGCAAATAAACATCATCTGGGTGGCTGTGTTCACACTTCTCCATTTCTTGCCATGTTGTTTAAGTCACAAACAGGCCTGTGCTTGACTAGCAGGGGTTTGAGGGTTGGGTTTTTTATATTTTTCAGATTTTTTTGCTTCTTTTTTTTTTTTTAGGAATTTTTCTCCTAACTCTGCAGATCCATGTAACATATTTGTTTCCAGATCTGGGATTTCCAGGGTTCCATGACAGAAATTATCAAGTGTTTCTGACATCAGCCATGGAATCTTTGAGTTTTACTTTCCCTTTCCGTACGGACATGCTCACATTTCTGTATGCTGTTCCCCACATGCTTTATGCCATCTTCCTGAGAGAAAATGGAGGAGGACAGTATATCCACTTCGGCAGATTGCTGTGCTAATTCAGTTAGATTGCTCTGGTGTATGAGGTAGCTCTTTCAAGCTGTATTTTTTCTCGATTCACAGATATTTATCAAGCTAAACTAGCTTTTGAGGTTTTGTTCTTTCTCTTGCAGCAGTCTAAGTCACACTTTCTTTAGGAAATTTATACTTGCACTTATGAGTTTTCTTTCCTAACTGGTATTTTCTTTCTTCCTCCTTCCAAGTTTATTCTTGATATCCTTACAGTTGATTTTCTCAGTCAGGGAAAGCCCCAATGCCTCTCCACAAGATTTTTCCAGGATACAGATCATTCTTTTGAATGTGAAAGATTCCTAGAATTTCTATGAAGCAAGAACTTTAGCTTCTCAGTGCAGCATCACTAATTCCCTAAATTCATTGAAATCTGACCACTTCAAGACAAGAACATTTGTTACAGAAATCCTATTTGGGTTGTTTTGGTTTTTTTAATTAAAATTGAATGATTTAAGTTTATTTTCTATTAGATCCTTACAAGGATATCCAGATCAGTATAAACTTAGAAACACTTCTTGTTGATTCATAATGACTTAGCAGAGAAATCTGCCAGCTGTCGCAAATCTGAATAGCTGAGGCTATTCAGTACTAATACCATTATTAGTCACATTTGTTCTCCAACACTGTATTTAAGAAGTTAAATACTTATGTAATGATACCGTTCCGAGTTCACCATCTGTTGAATGATGATTGGTCTTTATACAACACTTAGAGCAAAATTAATATTGAAGTCTTCTATGATGATTAAAAAATTACTGTTTCTTGAGACATCAGCTATACAGTTTCACAAATGTGTCTTCAGAAAGATAAGAGTGAGAAAACAGCCTCAAACCTTTAAGAAGATTGTAAATAAATTAAAGAGCCCAGCAAAATATGTAAAAGAAATGCTGGTGAAAAAAGCTAAAAGACTCAGCCTAAAAAAACCCAAGAAACCAAGCAGAATCATCCAAAAGCCCAGTCACAGAGAACTAGTAATTCAATTCGTATAACAGCAAGTTGAAGACTCTCGCATAAATATGTCAGAAAGAAAAAGAGAGACAACCAGCTTCCTAAACTAGCTAAGAGACACTGAGACATTCAGGAATTACTTTAAGGATGGTGTATGTTTAAATTGTCTTGCCCTAAGATTTCTTTTATGATGTTTTCATTAACATAACAATGTTTTTTAGCTTTAATCTCTGTCCCCATCAGTCTTTTGGTGATCTGGCAATGATAAGTGGACAAATTAAAAATGGTGACCGGGTAAGCAGTGAACCCATTCTGCAGCGGAGGACTGACACACTGCTGAAGAATCTTTTCCTAATTCTTTGTGTGCTTCCAGGCTTACATGAGAAAGGGAGGTTCTAGAGACCTGGCCCATCTGCATATAGCTGCAAAGTCTCATTTTGGGGTGGTAACTCCCAAATGTCAAGTTGTGGAGGATTTTGACTGCTGCTGCAACAGGCAGAATGAGTGTGGTGTGCATGATAGTTACGATGGTCATCAGATCTGGCTCAAGGCACAAGGGAAAACTTCCAAAATGAACGAACAAAATATCCTTCTTTTTTTTTCTGTTTTGTGCCCAAAAGATTGTCCACTACCCACACCTTCGGTGCATTCATGTTTCTATGACAAGTGGGATTCCTACAAGAGAGACTGATAAAAAGAAATATTTAACAGAAGCATCATTTGGAAAGGGTGATAAAAGACTGTCCATATTTTCCAGAGCTGAATCTTTCAAGATCAAAATTCCTGAAGCAACCTAATTTATCTTCAAGAGATGCATAAAACATAAGCCTGTACTTATTTCAGGACTCGACCTCTGTGTCAGACATAGATTTCCCAACATGCTGTGATAAAGCAATTACCTCAAGTTTTGAAGTCAGCTGTACAACAAAATACTTAAGGATTCCATAGTCTGGTGGAGACACCTGGCTGGAAGACAGAAATTAGTGCAATTTTATTGCAGTAAGATAAGACACATTCCAGTGAACAGTCTCAACAAGGCACCTGATGCTTTTTAAGGCAGAAAATATATTTTGGAAAACAGAATGCCTGTAAATACAGTAGGTGTTCAGGCCATAAAAATAAATTGACTATACACCTCTTTTGAATTGCCTAAACCATCTTATGTTAGGCAACAAAGCAACTGAGATGAACGGTTAAGTAGAATGTAAATATTACCATTTCATTTCAATTATATTTTCCTTGTAAGTTATTATCTTTCATGTTTATTAAAAGCAGACTAAATTCTGTTCATAACAGGTGAAAATTCTCATCAAGTATTTAGTGTTTTGAAGATCCCAAATGTGAGATACATCATTCTGGATAATGTCTTTCTTTTACATCATTTATGAAAGTAAGTATTCACATATAGCTTAAAATAAATGCATCCTTTTCAGGGTGTTAATACTGAGAGAGATGGATCATTACTTTACTGATTAATTTTATATTTCTAAATCTTTCCATCTTTCATTTTGCGTTTCCATCAACATTTTTCAAGATGCTTAAAGCAGTATATCTTGATTTAAATAAATCTTAAAGCAGTATCAGAAGTGTGGCCAGGAGGTCAAGGGAGGTGATTCTCTCCCTCTACTTGGCTCTTGTAAGACCCCACCTGGAGTGCTGTGTCCAGCTCTGAGGCCCTCAGCATAAGAAGGATATCGACCAGTTGGAGTGAGTCCAGAGGAGGCCACAAAGATGCTCAGAGGGCTGGAGCACCTCTGCTATGAGGAAAGGCTGACAGAGTTGGGCTTGTTCAGCCTGGAGAAGAGAAGGCTTTGGGGAGACTTTATTGCAGCCTTCCAGTACCTGAAGGGGGCCTACAAGGAAGCTGGTGGGGACTTTTTACAAGGGCATGTAATAACAGGTCAAGGGGTAATGGGTTTAAACTGAAAGTGGGGAGATTTAGATTGGATATCAGGAAGATGTTCTTCACGGAGAGGGTGGTGAGGCACTGGCACAGGCTGCCCAGAGAAGCTGTGGGTGCCCCATCCCTGACTGTCTTCAAGGCCAGGCTGGATGAGGCTTTGAGCAACCTGGTCTAGTGGAGGGTGTCCCTGCCCATGGCAGGGGGGTTGGAACTAGAGGATCTTTAAGGTCCCTTCCAATCCAAACTATTGTGTGATTCTATGAAATTGAGTCAAATTATGTCATTTCTAAAAGGTCATTTTCAATTTAACCTGTAACTCACTTATTAAAAATAAATTTCAAAGTGTGCAGAAGCACTTTAGAAAACACAAATAAATTCCTCCCCCCCCCTCCCCCCCTTCAAAAAAAAAGTCCCAAATTATATAAAAACAAGTTTTCTTAACTGCAAATACACTCATATGGGAAACAGAAAGGTTTTCCTGTCTTCATGAACAGAGTCATAAACTATGGGAATTATGAGATCAGTAGATGCCTGCTAGTTTTCCTTTTTACCTTCAGATTTAAAATTTTCTCCAATCCTTAGCATAATCCTAAAATTACTTCCTCTTAACATTCACTTTCCATGTATTTTTAATTTGACACATTTTTCCTATCATGAATGACTCATGAAATAAATGTTATTACTATTTCCATTACATTATCTAACCCATTCCTCTTCTAAGTTTCTACTGAATCACTCAGTGATTGTTACAGGTGTGTACGAGAGCCTTCAAAGAGATTATTTCCTTTGGGTGGTTACCTCTTTAGAAGTAGAGTAGCTATATCTTAACTTTTTAATCTAGTGATTAACCTCTGGGGTTTAGATAGCAGTTTTTTAAAAGCTTAACTCAAAGTCTTCGAGTTTGTTCTGTTTCCAATGCACAGTAAATTATTCAATCATCAAACACCATAATATTCATAAAATGCTTGTTTAAAAATTATATTTTGTATGATACGCTAGCTAGGTGATATTGATATAAGTGTGCTTTTTTCTTTCTGATAACAAATTATTTAATGAACTTTTACACTGAACTTTTAGATCATTTGTCTTTCCTTTGAGATCCATTTACACAGTCTTTGGTGGAAAAGAAAGCAGTTGATGTGCGATTAGCCGTTCACTTAGGACACCTTTGAACTTATCACCTTGATCTCTAAACAAAACTTAAATAATAGATTAATAAAAAACTGACCGTTTTGTCATGCTGTTCATAACATGGGTAGTAACAATACAGGCACACAGACTCACAGCTGTGAAAGAATCCCAGTTTTCAGAAGTGACTTTTTGTGTTGACACTGAATCATAATGTATGGGCTTGATTTCTAAATAGCCTTATGAACATTTAAAATGAACATCAATCACTTCTGAAAATCTATGCCTTATTATGAAGTCTAATATCCTTCCTTGAAATTAATACTTGTAGCTTTCCATTCCTTTAATTTTTAACTGAGTACATATTCTGTGACCTCTATTAGTGACGCAGATCTTATTGGCAGGTTGAAAAATACAAATAATCTAATATAATTTGACCTTTTAAAAGCAGTATTAATTTATAGATTAAGAAGAGTTTGGTATCTTTATCAATTGTAGAGGCAGCATGTTATAAACTTCTGACCTTTTGTAACAAAATGGCATTCCTCCTTTTATTGGGAAGACCAGAAGTAAAGAACTGTGATAAGATACTTAGGGTCTAGCAAGTTGACATTTAATTTAAATGAAAAATATGGGATTTGACTCCCCAGTAATTTCTAATGAGAAACTGTATGCAAACACTCTGTATTGACAGTGTGGTTTAGCGTTTTTATTATCACTTCACCTGGCATCTAAGTTCTGTGTACCTGCTCTGACAACATAAGTTTTACATTTACAATTCTGTAGTATATGAAATCAGCAAAATAATAAAAATCTTCCCTTGGTTAATTTTTAGATATGACAGAAAAAGAAAGCAAATAAAGAAATGAGCAAGAAGATGAAACAAAGAAGGTTTAGTAATATAACCTTGCTTACATGGTTAACTGATCCTGGTGTATGAAAATCCTTTTGTCAGTGTGAGAGAGAAGGAATTGTGAGTGCTAAGATAGCTGATGGAAATTTCCTGTTATACAACGGTTCTTTTTCTACCCTTACATGTTTTTCCCCTTGATTTCCATAGCTTTAAATGATACAATACAATGAAGAGTAGGCATCTTTTTGTATTGAGAAGATGAATATGTACAGTTACTATCTTCATGGAGGTAATATCTCATAGGATAAGAGGAAAAAAGTGAAGAGCTCAAAGTAAACATAAAGACTGAAATCAGGAGAAGTTTTTGGACAAGACTCTCATTATTTTACCATGTGTTTGCTTTTGTTAAAAGGCAAGTCTTCAGGGAGTATCTCAATAGCACTAACAATGTCCAGTCCCTGGTATAATTGATTGAGAAAAAGACAGGATCCTGCTTTGAATCATCCTCTGGACGAACCTGACTTTATAGATTAAATTAGGGACTGAAAAGCCTTTGTCTCTCTCCACTGGCCATTAAAGAAACAAATGAAGATCAGCCTCTCTTAAGCACAAATTAATCCTTAAGAAAACCTTTCACTTAATTGAATCATGCCTCTAGATGATGTCACATTTCAGGATGGTTCTTCAATGGTTCCTTAATACAGGTAGCCCTGCGCGAAATCTGTCTCTAGGGACAAAGCTGCAAAGGTGAAGGGTAAAGGGAACAGTTAGCAAGCTATATCACAGATAGAAATCACAGAAGGGGGGGAAAAAAAGTATTTTGGGGTGAGGAGAACATCAGAGTTCTTTAGAAGACAGAAGTCATATAAAAACTCAGGAATTTTTGTGCTCCAGATTGTCAAGCCCTTTTATTCCAGCTGTGTAGAGTGAAGCGGGACTGTGAATGTATATTTTATTAAATAACCTGTATCATACTGAAGAAATACTCAATTTTTATTTTCAATTGAATATAAATCAATTTCATAGGCTTATGGCCAATATTTTCAAGATATTTGATAATCTTAAATTTGTGTTCAGAAAGATTTTATGATCTTGGAGCTGTGTGGAGACAGGTTTTGTTCTCCTACATATCTGTGAAGCTTAAAAAGCTCTTCTTTGGAGGTTGTTTTATTCTGAGACAGCTGGAATCAGATGTATTTCTAGTCAGTGATACAGATATTTGGAAAAAAACTGAACATGCAATGCATTGTACAGAGAGGTGAAAGCTACTTTCAGATGCAATATCTCTCCAGTGGCACTCGATACCACATTCATATGGAAATACAGGGGTAAATGCTTGCTGCCCACGAACAGTCTCCTTAATCATCTGTGTCTCTGAGACAGTTACAAAACTTGTTACACTTTTTTTTTTTTTGTCAGTATATTCCATCAAGACACTAGCTGATGACTTACTTTCAGAAAATAGACATTTCACTAATAGCAAAGACATTTTGCATAATATTGTCCATATTTTGTTAATCAATGCTACTGTAGGCAATGTTTAAAGTGACACAAATTCACCAGATCCTTGTACCCATGATTCACAAAAGTAAATGTCTGGTGGAACTGTATCATCAAAACTTGGTAAGTTTTACTTGTCAATCAATTACCCAAGACAGCCAGGTGGTAGTCAGGCGTCCCATCATATCAGAAGAAGACATCTAGCCATCTGCCATGGGAAGAAGAATCATAGAATCATAGAATGGTTTGGGTTGGAAGCCAGGGAAGCTTGGAGCCAGGGAAAGTTCTAGCAGCTTCTCACGAGGAGTCACCACTGTAGCCCCTCCCCCACAACCAAAACCCAGCCACACAAAGCCAATACATTTAAAAATTAAAGTTGTGTCTGGAATTGAAAACTAGATATTGTTCTGTTCTAAAATGGTTCTTTAAAGGGTGTGTGTGTGTTATTTAGCCCAACAGTAAATATATTCCTACAACAAATATCAAGTGAAAATTTCAGTTATTAGTAAAGTTTATACTTATTGCAATATTGTGAACTTTCCTTATTGCTGCCTCAGTTTGACTGGAGTTGATCAGTTAATCCAAGTATGTAACCATGGATAAAAATGGGAGGTCTTGTACATCAAAAAATAATCCTCTAAATGGAGAGTACTCATGATTAACTGATTAACTAAGATCAATTCATTGAAATTTAGCACAACTACATTTTCTGAGTTCATTTATAGACATTGATTTGTTTATCTACTTCAAACATCTAATGACCCCTCAGTTTTTATGGAATTAAACAGCATTTGAATAAAGGAAGTAATTTTTAGACTATGAAAAGGAAAACAAAGGGCTAAATTCCCATTTCCCTGATACTGAAGATACTCATTAAAATCTGGATATGTCTGCATGAGTGTAACTGGGAAAAAATAAGACAATAAGGTTAGAAATAATGTATATATAAAGGATGAATATAACGTGATATTTGATTGTTGTCTATTTTATCAGATATATTCCTAAGACAAAACAACATCTGTGACAATAGGCATATTAAAAGTAGCAGTCTGTCCCATTTGTAAATTCATATTGTAATGTTTGTATTACATACAACTACTTTATTTCTAAATATTAAATGTTTTACAGTATTTCTTTAACAAACTTTAAAAAGACTGTATATCAAAGCTCTTTCTGGACTATCTTCTCTTTCCACAGCAGCCACAAGCCATTTTTAAAGAATTTATGAGCACAAAAAATCATAAAGATAATAAAATCTGAACATATCTAAGTGGAGATTATTAAAAATTAAGCTAATGCAACAAACATTACATTGAACTAAGTATAAATTTAAGTGATTGCATGCTGGAAACACTGAGAAATACACGAGAAGTACGTCAGTCATATTTCAGTCTCTACTGATCTACTCTTGATAATGGCAGAAATACTTTCTTTGGTATTACTGTAGGATACCAATTCTCATACAAATGGAGTCAAAATAATCAGGGCTATTGCTGACATGAAGATAAACCATTTTCGAGCAACCATTCACACACACGTCAAGCAATCATGTTCTTATAAGGGAAGAAAATAACTGGATGAATCTCTCTGTTCACATCTCCAAGCCATGATTCAACTCATCCTAATACAAATGTCAAAATCAAGTGAAGTGAATTCATTCTTTATGTGTTTAATGTGGACTTAGACATCCAAAATTAGGAAAGATATTTCTCATCCTATGCGATTTCGAAACAAGTTCTGTTGCTGAGTATCTACCAGCAAGGAAGCTTTCCTCAGTAGTGAAACGTTTTGGCCTTATGGGTGGGATACATCTCACCTAACTTTAGACAACTACAATAGAACTAGTCTGCAATGCTCCCTTCAGCGTTAATAGAGATAAACAGGAATCTTGAATGAGACTCATGGTCTATGAAGACAGTCTGGACAACTAACCAAACGTAGACTTACTAATTCGCTTATTTGAATCCTAAAATACATGCCTAATTCTAGATACAATGTTTGCAGTGACACCAAACACATCTCTCTTTTTTTCCCTTTTCTCTCCCTTCACAATTCTCATTCCTTACTATATTATAAAGATACTTTGCAGTCCTATTAAGAGTGATTAAATACGTTTAAGTAGATAATCAATGTCTGCTAAGACAGATCACCTTATTAAAAAGAAATTTAATTTTAGCCATCTCCAGAAATGGGACATAGTATATAATAAAAACTCAGGGCAGTTCATCAAGGTCAGGTTTGGAAAGAAAAGTATCAGATCAAGCAAGAGCAGAAATAGCTACACACAAGCAGTCAAAGTAAAAATCAAAGACATAGGTGCAATTTACAGCTCAACATAGTCAAAGCAGGCCTATATTTTATGAATCTCTTGCTCAACCTTAAGTGACCTCCTGACTCTGCACATAAATTATCCAGAAAGAAAGAATGTTGACTTCATTATAAGAGGATTTTTTAGGGGCTATGTTAATGATAAGAACTGTACTGAGAAATAATCATTACTCCAGTTGTCTGCTTAAATCCCAAGTATTTTCTTCCTTTCTGACTAATAGAAGCTCCACTCTTCTTACTTTTTTATGCCTTTATATGTCATCTGATCTATTTCTTTAATGATACCAAACTGATGGGATGTTTACCCACCTCTGATGTACAGGTGGCTCAAGAAGAAGAGGATGAGGCAGAAAGTCAACTCCTACTGCTCAGCTGGGGGTCACTGGCAGGTCTTTGGATACACCCAATGAAGGCAGGAGGCTGGGTTATCTTTGCCAGTAGGATTTCTGACCAAGTGAGAAGGACTTTAACTGGTCTTAGTGGGGATGGAGGCCAAAAAAAATCCCAGAGAAATGGGGGAGGAGTGGGGAGTTGAAGTCCACTGGGGACAACATGATGGAAAAGGGTGTCACGCTCCCATTGAGAGGGCAAGGTGGCTGCAAACTCATCTCAAGTGCCAGTAGCCTATGAAGCAAACAAAAGAAATCAGCAGCCTGTACACAGATGCTGAGCTCTGATACCACTGGGGTGAGACAGATGTGACAGGACAGCTCTATTACCTGGACTGCAGCAATAAATAATAGAATCAGAGAATGTTTTGGGCTGGAAGGGATCTTAAAGATCACATAGTTCCAACACCCTGCCATGGGCAGGGAGAACTTCCTCAGGCAGGGACACCCTCCACTAGACCTGGTTACTCAAAACCTCATCCAGCCTGGCCTTGAACACTGCCAGGAATCCACAGCTTCTCTAGGCAACCTGTTCCCATGTGTCACTGCCCTCTCTGGAAAGGATTTCTTCCTGATATCTAATCTAAATGTCCCCACTTTCCATTTAAACCTGTTATCCCTTGTCCTGTCACTACAGGCCCTTGTAAAAAGTCCCCCTTCACCTTTCTTGTAGGTCCCTTCAGGTACTGGAAGGTCTCCCCAGAGTCTTCTCTTCTCCAGGCTGAACAACCTGACTTGTCTCAGCCTGTCCCCATAGCAGAGGTGCTCCAGCCCTCTGATCATCTTCGTGGCCCCCTCTGCACTCACTCCAACCAGTCAATATCCTTCTTATGCTGAAGGCTCCAAGGCTGGACGCAGTATTCCAGGTGCAGTATCTATTGGCTGTCACCAATCACCTCCTCGTTTTCCATGTGCCTTAGCACAATTTCCATGGGAAAGCATCATCTACTCCATGATCTTGCCAGGCACAGAGGTGAGACTGTCTGTGCTGTTGTTCCCTGGGTCATCCTTTTTCCACTTTTTAAAATAGAGGATTATGTTTCCCTTTTTCCAGTCGGTGGGAACTTCACCAGACCACCACAACTTCTCGAAATAGACAGGGACAGGCTCTTACATGAATGTAGGTGAAAAAGACACACAATATGGTTTGCTCCAGACACAAAGGAGCAACTATGGAGCACAGACTTCTACTAAAGAGCAGCCTATTGAGAGTTGATGATTCAGGATCAGAGAAGAGCCTGTATTGGATCTACCTGGGAAGGAGTTAACTTTCATCATAGTAGCCCACATACGGCTGTGCTTTATATTTGTAGCTAGAACAATGTTGATAATACACCAATATTTTGGCTACTGCTAAGCAGTGCTCACACAGCATCAAGAGTCTCTCCAATAGACCCAGCTTAAAGGCCAGTAGACTGGGGGTTGGCAAGAGGCTAGGAGGGGACACACAGTTGCTTGCTTCTCTCCACCCATCCCTCAGTAGAGGAGGAAAATTGGAGGAAAGGACAAGAAAAACTCATCGGTTGAGATAAGAACAACTTAATAACTAAAAATAAATTAATAAAATGATGGTACTGATACTACTAACAATACCAATAATACTACAAATCCTAATAATATTGATATTACTATTAATAATATGTAATGAAAATAATGGAAAATAAAACATATGCTACTGCTCACCACCCGCTGATCAATGCACAGCCAGTTCCTGAGGAGTGAGAACCAGAGCTGGAGAGCTCCAGAGGCAGACCAAGCCTGAATGAGAGATTGCACCAGAGCCAGGGCAAGTCCCAGTGAGAAAAGACAGTGAGAGAAGGAGAGAAAGCCCTCTGGCCCACCCCAAACTTATATACTGAACATGACATTTTATGGAATGAAATATCCCTTTGGTTAGTTTTGTTAAGCTGTTTGGACTGTATCCCACCTCAAGCTTCTTTTGGAGAATAAGCTGGGAACACAGGTGTGTGCAGAAAGAGAAGCTGAAAAAGTCCTTCAATTGACATAAACATTCCTTAGCAACAACCAAATACATTAGTGTTATTAATATTCTTCACAGCACAAATCCAAAATACAGTCTCATACCAGCTACTGTAAAGAAAATTGTATCCTAACCAAAACGAGCACAGAGGGTCATCGATAGTGTTATTTGCTGACCACCTGGCAGTCAATCACAGAGTCAATTAACCAGTTAGTCCACCAGGCAAGACACTGCAGTGGGCATCTCATATATTCTAAGCAAATCAAGAAGAAAAATTGGATAATGTCTTAAACCAGAAAAAAAGAAGTGTCCCATCACAGGCCCTGGTTCTCAAAAATGAGGAAGAGTTGTCTGCGTGTGTGGTAGTCAATGGAAGCCTTGGCTGTAGTCACTGTGTAATGGAGGAGTTTAAGATCTGGGGAAGACTAAGGAAGCCAAGTAGCTGGCAAACAAAATGGATTTGTTACTCCAATCTTCAAAAAAGGCAAGAAGGAGGACCCGGGTAACTATAGGCCAGTCAGCCTCAACTCCATCCCTGGAAAGATGATGGAACAATTTGTTCATGGTGTCATCTCAAAGTATGTTGAGGAAAGGAAGCTTATCACAAGTAGTCAGCATGGATTCAACAAGGGAAAGTCATGCTTGACCAATCTGATAGCTTTTTATGATGGCATCACTAGATGAGGGGAAGGCAGTGGGTGTGGTCTACCTTGACTTCAGCAAAGCTTTTGACACAGTCTCCCCAGGCACCCTCATAGACAAGCTTACAAAGTATGGACTGGACCATTGGGTGGTGAGGTGGATTGGGAACAGCCTGGAGGAAAGAGATCAGAGAGTTGTGGTCAATGGGGCAGAGTCTAGTTGGAGGCCTGTAGCTAGTGGCGTCCCCCAGGGGTCAGTGCTGGGTCCAGCACTATTCAGTATATTCATCAATGACCTGAACGAAGGGCTAGAATGTGCTCTCAGCAAGTTTGCTGACGATACCAAACTGGGAGGAGTGGCTGCCATGCCAGGAGGCTGTGCTGCCATCCAGCGTGACCTGGACAGGCTGGAGAGCTGGGCAGGGAGAAATCTAATGCAATTCAATAAGGGCAAGTGTCAAGTGCTGCATCTGGGGAAGAACAACCCCATGTTCCAGTACAGGCTGGGGGCTGTTCTTTTGCAGTGCAGCTCTGGGGAAAAGGACTGTGGAGTCCCAGAGGACAACAGGATGACCATGAGCCAACAGTGTGCCCTCGTGGCCAAGAAGGCCAATGGCATCCTGGGATGCACTAAGAAGAGTGTGGCCAGCAGGTCGACGGAAGTTATCCTCCCCCTCTACTCTGCGCTGGTGCTGCCTCACATGGAGTACTGTGTCCGTTTCTGGGCTCCTCAGCTCAAGAAGGACAAGGAGCTACTGGAGAGGGCCCAGCGCAGGGCCACTAAGATGATGAAGGGCCTGGAGCACCTTCCAGATGAGGAAAGGCTGAGAGAGCTGGGTCTGTTTAGCTTGGAGAAGAGGAGGCTGAGGGGGGATCTTGTCAATGCTTATCAATATCTAAAGGGTGGGTGTCAGGAGGATGGGGCCAGGCTATTCTCAGTGGTGTCCAGTGACAGGACTAGGGGCAATGGCTATAAAGTGGAAAACAGAACATTCAGACTGAAGGTGAGGAAACACTTCTTCCCTGTGAGGGTGACAGAGCACTGGAACAGGCTGCCCAGAGAGGTGGTGGAGTCTCCTTCTCTAGAGACTTTCCAAAGCCACCTGGGCTTGTTCCTGTGTGATCTGCTCTAGGTGATCCTGCTCTGGCAAGGGGGGTTGGACTACACGATCTCTAGAGGTCCCTTGCAACCCCTACCACTCTGTGGATCTGTGATTCTCTGTGATTTCAAGTGACCTGGTTGACTTATTCAGTTAACCGGTAGGCAGTAGTAGCAATTGGAGGATATCTTGAAGGGCAAAGGAGCCCCAGTGTGTTCGCCAGTGTTCAAGGACAGCTTCGTCAAGGCACAGGAATGGTTCACCTGCATTTTCAAGCAGAAAGAAAGTCTGCAGCAAGCCAGGTTGGCTCACTGAGGAGTTTTGGGCTGACCCCAGATCAGAGAGTATCCTAGGGGAGATTTGGGCTTCACAGGAGGAAAGCAAAAGCATCACCTCCCCCATTTTCTGAGACTAATGGTGACATTTATGCACAGAAATGAGAGTGCAGGTGAATGTATATGAAAAAATGCAGTACTTCCCATGTGCTTTTCTTGTGTCTACACTGTTGAGGTGCACTTAGTTATTTAGCTCACAGTAAGAATCTCTTTTGATGAGAACACCCTTGTGATCTTTCTTGTTGCATGTTCTGAGCACTTCTATGCACCTTGATGTGCAGATGCTCATTTTCTTTGTGTGTAATAAATTCACAATATGTGCATTTCAGTGCCGTGTATCTAGAAGTACTGCTGAGAGGGATGCAAGGTACAGAATAAGGAAATGGATCACACCAGTGCTGAGATCCACCAGCACTGTCTGATGACATGATTTTCCTACTGTTCCATAGGATTTGATATTTTCAAACAGCCATAAAGGAGATTTTTTTTTTTTTTTTTTGTCACTGTGTTGGCATTTGCATGAGACAAAGCATTATAGGCACATATCACAGGCACTTTCTCTGGTTGTATTTTTGGAATTCATCATTAGTCTGCATTCAGTACTGCCAAATTTCATTTCCCCAAATTCTCATCTCCTGTGTACCTCAAAGCCTTCCAACTTCTACATCTGCAATTAGATGTGGCAGCAAATGAAGAAACAAAAATTAGGAGAGGTATCTCTGTGGTGCCACCCAGACACCATCTGAGATTCTCATGCCTGTAAACCTTTGCAAAGAGAGAGTGTTCAAGGGCAGCTGGAAAAGAAAACATAGCTCACAGGGCAGGATGCCAAAAGTGCTAAACAACTGACTGCCATAGGTTACATGGAGACTGACACTGCATAAAATTTAGAAATAAGAAGGCTGTTTTTCTAAAGACAAGGAATGGCATACGTGACCAAAAATTTTAGTCCACAACTTTCCCAAATATTTTGGCATGGATCGCCACATTCTCTGACACTTTTAAATGAACTAAAGCAAATTTACAAAAAAGCCACCTTGTTGTCTCTGAACTTTGTATAATGAATGTCATCCCAGAACATGTGTAGAAACTTTTAAAGGGTGGGAGGTGGAAGAGAAATGGGTTTTTTTTTTGTAGCTGGTTGCTGTTACTACAAGTTACTTCTATAGGGAGATGTACCTTACCTGCACTTCTACCTGCAGAGCTACCACCTTTACACAGATTTCCATGATACAGAGCTGTGTTAACTGGTGAACCCATGTCCTTTCAATCTCAAGTGTAGCTGGGACAGAAATTTCTCTTTTGTAATCTTAATGATTAGGATTAGAATTACAGTATCTTGTTTGAATCATACCAAGCTCACAGAATAATGTGGCCATCTAGCCACATTACTAGCATCTTCTTCTGCCCTTCTCCCTCCCCCAACATCCGTCTAATTTATCCCTTTATCTCTGTATACTTCAGTTATGTTGTTACCAAGAAGCAGACTGCATCTGCTTTTAGTTGGTAGAGGACGGGAGAGGAGGAAAAGACACAATTTCTACAACAATCAAGCACACAGAATGATTTTCCACGAAGTTACTAAAAGGAAAAGTCTGAACACATTTTAGTATTATTTATGAGCAAAAGCATGTTGAGCAATAGAAAACTATGGTCTGTTGTCCAACAAGTGAATAAAATAGAGGCAGATGGCAATACATTAACGCTAACGTGTTTATTCCAAGGCATCCAGTGCCAGCTGCGCTCACCAGAACTTCCCAATATTAACTTCCTTCTCCTTCATTGCCACATGCCACCTAGTGACTTGAACGCTGAATAACAGCTTAAAATCTATTAAGAATGACGGGTAATTATAGCATATCATGAGGAGAGTCTTGTTTCTGAATGTTTAAGGATGTAAAACTGTCCATGGAAACAGCTAAAGGCACAGCATGAAGCATAGCTTTACTTCTGAGTGCAATTTCTCTCACAGACCTCCAAGGACAAAGACATAAAACAAAACATCAGATGTATCTGAATAACCTAAATTTTGTCTTCTGTTATTTGTGCCCATTAAAATGAAATACTAAAACATTCAGATGTTAAAATTAATTATAAAATTGCAAGACAACATAAATTCATTTAAAGTATAAAAATAAAAAATATTTTCTTCTGACTTAGACGTCTTAAACATTTTACTTCACTTTTTTATTTATCTCAACATATTTTCAACTTCTTAAAAGACATGGTTTTATTCATATGAGTTCTGGGTTTTAATATTTTTATTTTCTAAGACAGCACAGAAAATGGAAGAGAGCATCTCTTTCTGGCTGCAGTCTAAGGCCACGTTACAGAGATGTTTTGATATTTGAACACAGCATCACATTTCTCTACATAGAACAGCAAGAGTATGGTCTTTGTCTCAGAAATACAGAGATCTGTTAAGACATTATTTTAACTGCTTTACCAGTAGCAGCAGCACTAGAAACTCACTAATCTATGTAATTATAATAGCTTTAAAATAAAAACTTTCGTGCTTGAGCAGGCACTTCTGAGAAGAGATGTGGTGATTTCTGAGGATTCTTCTTGCTTAGGAAACAAACAAACAATTAAAAAAAATAAAAATAAAAAAAACCAAAAACCAAACAAAACTATGGGGTACTCATGGTGCTTATCAAAATACTGTGTCTGCTTTCTCTCAAGTGTATTTCGATTGAACACTGTCTGAGAGGATCTTCATTACACAGGCAGTTCAGACTTTAGAGATTCAGCATGGTTTTATGTAATGCAGATCAGAAAGCATTTGATGGCAACTTAATATTTGAAACGTAATGAATAATTCACTATGTGGATCCAGAACATCATTCTCTAACTTGCTACATTAATAAAGTTAAACTGCAAAGGAGTATCATCTCAAAACAAAACAGCACACCAGACAAAATCAAAATGGCATTTGTCATACAAGGCTGTTAAAAGATCTTGTAAATGAATACTGCAATGTATTCTCCTTTGAGGGATGGTTACTGTGTGACTGGTAACATAATAATAATGCCATGTTTGCCTTCACCATTTTTTTCATCTGGCAACAATTAACCTGTTTCCCCAGAAGAAACTTCTCCTAATCTGCATTAGGGAAACTGAAGTCAAAAGAAATGAAGATTCTGTTCATGATTTATCTGTTGCCATATTCACCTGCAACTGTACAATATTCAACACAGCCTGTCTTTCAACAGGAATTCAGAATTCAATTCTGAAATATATGTTCCTGTTCTGTGAATTATTTTTTTTTTAAGTTCATACATAGCATGATTCCAAAGTTTTAATGTTAAAGGTATTCCCTTGCCCAGCAGTTGAATGTTTACCGAGATTTCTAGCTGCATTCAATGAGCGGCAATATCAATAATCTGTATAAACCTGTATAAAGATCAAGTGTAACAACATTTCAGAATTTGATCACTTGGTCTCTTTGCACTGGATAAGACCAAGTAAAATATCTTTCATTATATTGTTTAAGCTCCAGTCTTCCTTATACATGAAGTCTAAGATTTACAGACATAATCTAAACATGTAATTCTGAGATTAACTGAAAAATTCTCAAACATCTAAACAAGGACCATGGTTTTAAATGTTGATACTACATGAAAACAAATCTGAATTGGTGTTACAGACCTGGGCTGATGCTTCATCAGTATGTGACAAAAGACAGAGCAGGGGAAAGGGAATTTTGGGTAGGCTTAGGCATTGATAGCAAATATTCAAAATGCACTTTTAATTCAGGGGCTAAATATTCTTCTATGACACTGCTGCTTCTCCTTCAGCGTGTCATGGATATCAGCCTTGATAAATGGGAGGATGGGAGTGATTCATCCTCCCTAATTCTGTGCACTACAGCTGACCTCAGTCTCTGCTGAGAGTTCCCAGTCTGCTGAATTTATTGGTATAACCTACGGCTCATAACTAAATTTGAAATAGTGTTTAGTGAAATTTAAATATATAGATATCTCAGTGACGTGATATCAGAGAGGCTAATGAGGGCAACATACACTGCGTTGTTGCCAATGTCTTCATTTGGTGTATGAAAAACATCTGTTTCACAGTGGAAGGGAGCTCTCAGTATAATAATCCACCACAGGCTGTCAGTACTCTATTTACCAGGCAAGGACGATGCCAGTCAAATTTAATGATAACCTATTATGGTTGAAGCTGGACAGAACATCTTCCTCCAGCTTCTTTACAGGTGTGGCAGTTTCTAGAAAATCTCTCAGGGTTCAACAAAGTGACTGAGTTCTTAATAATGTCTTCCAGAAGCCTCACAGGGGCAAAGATAACAAGAGAAGAAGGAAGAGAAAGAGGAAGAGTTAGATTTCATTGTTTAATGGCCAACTCTGGGAAAAGAGTAGGATCCTGAGCATCTTCAAGAATGTTTGCCTAACTATTGGAAAGGTTTTGTAAATGGTAAAGAAACTGTGGCAACTGATACTTGGGATAGGTTATCATTTTGGTCATAACAATAGCAGTTGTCTGTACTGAACCCGCTGAGTGGTCCTTGTGTATCATGTCTCCTCTACACTCTCAGAGGGATGTATGGTAATAATCTCTGTGGCAGTGTCAAAGCACATGCTAAAGCTGTCAAGCAATCGCTTTGTTAGCCTAAAAGTGTTGCAGACCTTTATACAAACGCGTGGTAGGTTAATAGCATGATTTAGGTCGCTCATATTATCCCAAGCCCTAAAGAAAAACTGCTTTTTCAGTCTACATTGGAAAGCAAAAGAGGCTAAATAGCAAACTCAAGCACTGGCCCCTGATTATCACACCAGATAATTGTAACACCCGCTAGCTCGCTGCTCAACTGTACCCTGCTATCTTTTTCCAAGATCAAACCAGAGCTGGATGGGGGATAAAATCAATTCTCAAAAGTGTAAGAACAAGAATTCTTAACAGGTCTTCTTTCCTGCACTCTCCACATCCTCCAACAAAATTCAGGGACATCTTACAGTCTCAAACATACTTGCAGACCCTTACCCCACCCCCAAGACATGCAACCAACACCTTAGATTCATATTAAAACACCATTCTGGTGAGCTACAACACAACCCCCCACTGTTTCTGATGTTGCTAATGGAAACAGAAGTGGTGTCAGTGTAGACTATGTATAGACAGTAGGACCATATCTTAGAGGACAATCCAGTCTTCCCTTTCATAGCACTGCCCACATCTGGAGCACTTAAAACAGATGAATATACAATCGTGCTGCACTTGGGGAACATGGGCTTACTTGAGCTACATTGCAGGTCAGTGGTGGAGGTAGAGGAACCTAAACTACTCTTTAGTCTCTGGTAGGGTAAAATTGGCAGGCAAAAATCATGTTCCCATGAGGTCTAACACAGCCAGGCAGCACAAAAGGCACAAGCGACTCTGTCAGTCACTGAGTGAGCAGGGTAAGAGCAATGTGAGGAAGGCACATCCTGAACATTTAAATATTTAAACATTGTTCAGGAAGCAAGCCTGGAGTTAACGAAGGTGATTGGTGACAGTCAATATGGCTTCACGAGGGGCAGATAGTGCCTGAGAAATTTGGTGGCCTTCTATGACAAGGTCATCTCCTCGGTGGATAAAGGACAAGCAACAGATGTCATCTACCTAGATTATGCAAAATGTTTGGCACCATCCCGCACCACTTCCTTGTCTCAAATTTGGAGAGCCATGGATTTGACAGAAGGACCACTTGATGGATAAGGAACTGGCTTGATAAGTGCACTCAGAGAGTTGTGGTCAACAGCTCAATGTCTGAGTGGTGACCAGTGATGAGTGACATTCTTCAGGGGTCAGTATTGGCACTGGCGCTGTTCAATATCTGTGTCTGTGACATGGACCGTGGGATTGAGTGCACCCTCAGCAAGTTTGCCAAGGACACCAAGCTGTGGTGTCTAGTCGACATGCTGGAGGGAAGGGATGTCATCCAGAGGGGCCTTGACAGGCTGGAGAGGTGGGCTTCTCCCAAACTAATGGAGTTCAACAAGGCCAAGTGCAAGGTCCTGCACCAGGGTCAGGGCAATCCCAGCAACAAGTACAGGCTGGGCAGAGAATAGATCACGAGCAGCCCTGAGGAGAAGGACTTGGGGGTACTGGTTAATGGAAAGTTCAACATGACCTGGCAGTATGCACTCACAGCCCAGAAAGCCGACCATATCCTGGGCTGTATCAGAAGAAGTGTGGCTAGCAGTTTGAGGGAGGTGACTCTCCCCCTCTATTCTGCTCTCGTGAGACCCCACCTGAAGTACTGAATCCAGCTGTGGAGCCCTCAGCTTAAGAAGGATATTGACCAGTTGGACTGAGTCCAGAGGAGGCCACAAAGATGCTCAGAGGGGTGGAGCACCTCTCCTATAGGGACAGGGTGAGAGAATTGAGCTTGTTCAGCCTGGAGAAAGCTCCAGGGAGACCTTATAGCACTTTCCAGTAACTGAAGGGGCCTACAAGAAAGTTAGGGGGGGACTTTTTACAAGGGCCTGTAGTGACAGGACAAGGGGTAATGGGTTTAAATTGAAAGAGAGTAGATTTAGATTGGATGTAAGGAAGAAATTCTTCACAGTGAGGGTGGTGAAACATTGGAACAGGTTGCCCAGAGAAGCTGTGGGTGCCCCATCCCTGGCTGTCTTCAAGGCCAGGCTGGATGAGGCTTTGAGCAACCTGGTCTAGTGGAGGGTGTCCCTGCCCATGGCAGGGGGGTTGGAAGTAGATGACCTTTAAGGTCCCTTCCGACCCAAACCATTCTGTGATTCTATGAATAGTTCACTCTGTCACTAGTGACCTGTTAAATACAACTTGTACGTGGAACATTACCAGGCTGTGAGGTAAAGAACAAATAAATAGAAAATGGGTGTTTTGTATGATCTAGAGTATCAAATTAACTTCTAACCTGACTCATTATTAATAATTAATGTTATATCACTACTATGTATCATTCTACATACACATCAGTAATTTAATGTTGAACAAAATCAATAAAATAAATCTGTTAAGAACTTAAAGTGAAATCATCATAACTCAATCATGATTAGAATTTTTTTTCAAATGCAGTAGTTTAATGCAGTTCAGCCAGAGGAATTGAACACTAAAAAGTAAGCAGAGACATAGCCTATTAACTACACATTTACAACCTACAGTGCTTACTATATCAAAATATGGTAGATTTCAAAGTGCAGTCAAGGGCTTATACAAATGAAAAAGTCATTCTGGTACAACAGGTTCCCACCTCAGCTGATTTGTGGCAGCTGTCTGTATACATGGTGGTATACAGACAGCTTAGTTTGTGGTAAAGTAATTTGAGCTATCTTAGCCTTCTTTCATTAGCTTCTTACCCTGTGGGAAATTTTTCATGTATTTAAATTCTCTGGTTGACACCTAACTTTCAGACTAATGCAAAACACTGAAATATCACATCCAGTCTGGTATGAAAGCCTATCTGGATTTGAAAATGTGCACATTATTTTAACCTACACTGATACAAAGAAGACTTCACAGGATCATGTAATTTTCTTTGTATCTGAAGAACAACATCAAGACTTACTACAAAGTGAAACATCCAAAAGTGAAAAAAAAAATCCAGATGCATATATTACACATATTTTACCAAACCAGGGGATAGCTCAGTAAGAGTGGCATTCTCTAACACTGTTAAAACCCTTCACATTATGAAGCTACCTTCATGGACATATCAGCTCTTAATCATTGTCTGTCTGACTGATCTATTGAGAGCCCTTTCCTTCTGATCCCTCCATAACCTTTAATCAAAAAATTACTGAAAACAATAACAAAAATAATAAAAAGTTAAACAAAATAATTACGTAAAAAAGTATTCGTAACCGTAGCAGAGGTAGAAAAAAAAAAAAAAAACTTTTTCCAAATGAACCCAATACTTCTAATTTTATTTGTATTAAATATTTTATAAATATTTCATTTTATTTTATATTCCCTCAAAATAACAGTTATTTCCTGCTCAGTTTATCCCATTTTCACAATAGACTTACCTATTTTTCCAGTTTCTACTCCTTCTATGCAGTTCATGGAAGAAGTAAAAACTGTCTCTTCTGAGTCCCATTAAAACTCTTCATTCACTGCTCTTCTGTGCTTCAAGATGCAACCAGCTTTGGAAGAGCTGAAGGCAGAAATGTACTCAGTGAGGGAAAATAATCCCACTTTGAAGAATAAGACAGGTGTGCATACAGGTCATTCATATTTTATGAACATGGGTGGGAGATGTGGAGGGAGGGGTATTATTCTTTCCTGACTATAGACATCCAAAATGTCTGTCAACATCAATTTTTATTAATGAAAGAGAGAAACAGAGTTTCAAAGAATAAGTTAACACACCTTAACATAGATAACATATATAACCCAGACAGCCCAGATTAATCTGAAGTGGCCTGTTTCTTTCTGTCATCATCAAAAAAAGAATTTAGGATGACTACTTCCAGCGTAGATACCTAACTTTCAGACATTAAACTGTGAAACAGGCAAATGTTGCCTTTAGAATTATTCAGCCTTCCAGAACTGATTAATATCATGCTGCTGAGGGTAATATGCAACTGTGTAAGAATGACTCTCTTTCCTACGCATCCTGTAAGGTATATACTCCCAATACTTTAAATTGCCCATTGTTTTAATAATTGATTTAGACAAGTCACCCAGTTATCTTTTAGTCTGATTTCTATAGCATCCATTTCTTGATCCATAAATGTGGTCTTTTTTTCTACAAGACTGCTACATCTGAAATAGATTTTGATGTATAGCATCCTCCTCTTAGCATCCCTCAATTAAAGTATAATTTGTCTTCATATCCTATTTGAAAAGGACATTCTTTCTGCAATAATATTAAACTGGCATCTATCAACTACCCAAATAAATTTGCAATTTTCCCATCATAGCTGAAATATTAGAAAATGTCAATTAGCACCCTTAACTATATTTTAAATATGTAATATATTAACTACTTCTTCTTAAGATGTCAAAAACTCTTTTTCAAAGATAATAGTAGAACATTTCTGTAGCTATTCCTTTAAGTAAAATGGACAACGACCAAATGAAAATATTTATGTGTAAGCAGGACCGCACAAAAATATATTATATATGACTAGGAAAGGAAAAATGAGCAGCGCTTGGAAGAATAACAGCAACAAGAGATATCACTATCAGAAATAAAATTAAATGTAGACAGGAACATCAAACAAGAATGTTGCGTTATAAATAACCATGTCCCTAACTGAAATCATAAATCAGATTTTACTTATCTTTAATCTCTCTCTTGAGCATTGTAGATGTAGCTTCAGACACCAAACTACAGCCATGACTGGCATTTGATCCCTGGGACAGTCCAGTCAGCCTTGAAGCAATGCATTCTGCCTCATATTAATCCACACCCTGGACCAGATTTCTAGGCTTCATTTCTACGCTAAGCCATATCTCTTCACATGCTGCTTTTAAATGACTTCCCTAGTTCACCTCAAGGAAGATGTTGAAAATATGCATTCTGCATGACTCCCTGGCAATTGTCATGCAGGCGGCATAATGTGCCCTGGTACTGGCACATTAAGGCTCCAGTCCTGCCTCCAAGGTCCATCCCTGCCTGCATTTCATCTTCAGCTCAACTGCCTCTGTCAATTCCATGAGCCTTGAAGGTCACCTGGTCAATAAAAAGATCAAAAGTGAATATTCTCAGACAGGTAAAAATCATGAAGTCTATGTGTACAAAAGAGCAGCAGAAGTAAGCAATATAATTCTACTACTGGAAATAAATGTCACAACTTTTGCAACAGAAGTGGATATAATGTCAGTTATAGCTAATAAATATACGACTGTCTTTATGAGTTACAGATTCCTTATGCATGATATTTCTAAGTTAAAGCCTTTCCTATCAACCTGCAGAAGGAAACAAGTAAACAACGAAGAAAAAGCAACGGGTGATAGTAGCAAGCGACTCTCTTCTGAGAGGTATGGGGGCACCCATTTGCCCATATGACGCACACTCTGGAGAGGTCTGTTTCTTACTGGAGTCTTATATCAGGGAGGTTACCAAGAGACTACCAAGCCTTGTACAGTCCACAGACTGTTATCAACCGCTGTTGTTTCACATGGGCACCAGTGATACAGCCAGGAGCAGTTTGAGGAGCATGAAGGATTGCAGAGCCCGGGGAGAGGCAGTAAGGGACTCTGGAGTGCTGGGATTTTTCATTAATCCTTCCAGTCACAGGGAAGGGAGTTGAAAGGGCCAGTTGAATCTGGCGAATCAACAAATGATTACAGGACCTTTGTCACAGACAGGAGTTTGGCTGCTTAGACCATGGAACTCACTTTGAGAAACCTGGTCTACTAGGAGTTGATGGGGTCCATCTCTCTGAGAAAAGGAAGAACATCTTCATTCATAGGCTTGCCAAGCTGGTGCAGAGGGCTTTAAACTAAAGCTGATGGGGCAGCGGAACTTCAATCCATCCCACTCCTACCAGTTTGATACCAGTGCCAGAAATACCTCAATCCATCCCACTCCTACCAGTTTGATACCAGTGCCAGCAATAGATGCCCAGAGCCTGGAGAAGGATCACAGATGCTGGAGAAGGATCACAGATCAGCATGAGAGCACCTGAAGAGTAGCACAAAGGAATTCCAGCCACTCCAACCAGTAAAACAGCTTCATCAAGGGGCCCAACTTGAATGCCTCTATGCAAATGCACATAGCATGGGGACTAAACAAGAGGAGTTAGACATGCACACACCTACAGGACTATGATCCTACTGGAATCATGAAGACATGGTTGGAGTGCTGGAATGGAAAGTTAGAGTCTCTTTAGGAAGGACAGGCAGGGGACCCAAGGAGGAAGTTTCACTCTCTATGTCAATGACCAGCTGGAGGGCACGGAGAATGAGAAGCTGACTGAGAACTTATGGGTCAGGATTAAAGGGAGGGCAGGTGACATTACAGTGGGGTTCTGCTAGAGGCAACCTGAAGAGGAAGACCAAGGGTATGAGGTCCTCATATTGGACTCATACAGACAGATAGGAGCAGCCTCATATTCACAACTCCTGGTCCTCATAGTGGACTTCAACCACTCAGATATTTGTGGACAACACAGCAGGGCATAAGCAACCTAGCATGTTCCTCACACGCATTATGAAAACTTCCTTCTCCAAGAGATAGAGGAGCCAATGAGAAGAGGTGTTATGCTGCACCTCGTTCTCACCAACAAGGAGAAACTTGTGGGG
The DNA here is from genome assembly GCA_027574665.1 of Rhynochetos jubatus. Lineage (NCBI taxonomy): Eukaryota > Metazoa > Chordata > Aves > Eurypygiformes > Rhynochetidae > Rhynochetos > Rhynochetos jubatus. Next base: position 82,077,033 of record CM050649.1, on the reverse strand, counting down.
AATGTGAAGCTCAAGGGCAGCATTAGCTTCAGTGCCCATGAAATGGTGGAGTCCAAGATCCTTAGAGCTGACAGGAGGGCACACAGCAAACTCAATTTGGCCTCTTCAGGGACCTGCTTGGGATAGTACCATGGGATGAAGCTATGGAGGGAAGAGGGGCTGAAGATAACTGGTTAATATTCAAGGATCATCTCCTCCAAACTCAGGAGCGATGCATCCCAACAGAGAGGAAGTCAGGTAAAAATGTCAGGAAATCTGCATGGATGAACAGAGAGATCCTGGACAAAGTCAAGCACAGAAAGGAAGCCTACAGAGGTTGGAAGCAAGTACAGGTAGCCTGGAAGGAATATATAAAAATTATGCAAGCAGTCAGGGATGAAGTTAGGAAAGGTGAAGCACTTAAGCTAAAGGGTAACAAGAGAAGATTCTATAGGTATGTCGGTGACAACAGGAAGATGATGGAAAATGTGGGCCCTCTCAGAAGGAAATGGGAGACCTGGTTACCCAGGATGCAGAGAAGGCTGATGTCCTCAGCAACTTTTGTGCTGCAGTCTTCACTGGCAAGTGTGCAAGACACACCACCCAAGTCGCAAAGGGCAAAGGTAGGGACTGGGAGAATGAAGATGGGAGACTGGCCTGTTAGAGTGAGTCCAGAGGAGGGCCAGGAAGATGCTCAGAGGGCTGGAGCACCTCTCCTATGAAGAAGGGCTGAGACAATTGGGCTTGTTCAGCCTGGAGCAGAGAACGCACCGGGGAGACCTTATAGCACCTTCCAGTACCTGAAGGAGCCACAAGGAAGCTGGGGGGGGTGGCTTTTTACAGGACAAGGAGTAATGGCTTTAAACTGAAAGAGGGTAAATTTAAATTGGACAACAGGAAGAAATTCTTCATGGAGAGGGTGATGAGGCATGGGAACAGGTTGCTCAGAAAAGTTTTGGATGCCTTCTCTCTGTATGTATCCAAGGCCAGGTTTAATGGGGCTTTGAGCAACCTGACCTAGCAGAAGTTGTCCCTGCCTATGGCAGGGGAGTTGGAACTAGATGATCTTTAAGATCCCTTCCAAACCAAACCATTTAATGATCCTGAGATTCTATTGTATCATTTTTTTTTTTTATATCTCATTTTGATTAATGATTTTTTTTACCATGACAATTGTAATTTTGGCCAAAAATATCCATTCAAAATGCTCCTGCAAAGATCATTTTCCTCATGCTCAGCTTGATCATATTGCCTGCTTCTCTGAGCCCCTTATCTGACTGTCCATTCTTACCTCAACCATAAACTACTTGACTGTAAAAGGGTTATACATGTACGTTCAACTGCATTTTGTGCTTTCTTGAACACCTATCCATCAATACATTTGAATAACCCAAACAAAACTTTTTAAGAGATTTCTAGTTGATTTTTTTTTTCACTGTTGAGCTTTCAAACTGCTTACTACAGTTATTGTTTAAATACAGCCGATTTAAAAAAAATCATAAAAATAAAGTAAAATTGTGGTGAAGAGAGTTTAAAAGACAATAGAGCTGAGGAAAAGTCAAATCCAAAGATTTTAGCTCCTGTAGTGCACTACTCTTATAAAAACAAACATTAACATGCCCTTTTAACATGGAAAAATATTGAATGCTGCACAACCTTTGGTATAAATTTATCTGTACTGATTGTACCATAATTTTAATAGTAACACACCTATAAATATCTACATTGAAATTATGCCACGGTAAATTAAATATGAAAAAATAATTCTGATTTATAAAGTCTCTAAGTAGTGAACTGCTATAAAATCATAGAATAGTAATAGTGATCAAGCTAATAAAGAAGAATGAAGTATGTTAGAATTTAAAGGACATGAAAAAAGGATTAGATATAATACATCTAGGCTCATTAGTTTTTAATTTAACTTGATAAAACACATGGATTTAAAGCAGTAATTTTCCCCAGTAAATCAATAAGTAGTTGGCAAAACATGAGTGCAAAAAATATGTACCTCTATCTTTTTCAGTGACTCCTCTCTATCAACCTGGTTAATCTGCAACATCCTTGTGATGTATGAGTCAACAGAAGGTAATATAAAATCAAGGTATTAGTTTCTGAGGAGTGTTATAAGCGGAAGTCATATGAATAGTGTGACATGTTGATGGAATAATTCAAGAAACATATGTAAAGGATAGTGGCAGTACTCAGAATTTTCGAAACTTACAATGTTGTGGCCTGAAGAAAACAGGATGTACAACACTTAAAATCTCTTCGTTTTTTCAAGCCAAGTGCTAATCATAAAAAAGCGACCCATGATAGATGCATACTTCAACTTCACGTATCAAGAAAGAAATCTAGCAGCAAGATTACCCTGTGGTTTAGCATGTGCTATGACCTTCACAATTCTATTTAATTTCATTCCAAAGTCAAGTTAGTTATTTGCTTTTCTGGTAGGTTGACCCTGGCTGGACACCAGGTGCCCACTAAAGCCGCTCTATCAGCTGGACAGGGGAGAGAAAATGTAACAAAATACTTGTGGATCAAGACAAGGACAGGGAGAGATCATTCAGCAATTATCGTCACAGGCAAAATAGACTTGACTTAGGAAAATTAGTTTAATTTATTACCAATCAAATCAGAGTAGTATAATGAGAAATAAATGAGAAATATGAGAAATAATGAGAAATAAAACCAAATCTTAACAACATCTTTCCCCCACCCCTCCCTTCTTTCTAGTCCGAAATTTACACCAGTTTTCTCTACCTCTTCCCCTTGAACAGTGCGGGGGGATGGGGATTGGGAGCTACAGTCGATTCATCACATGTTGTCTCTGACTCTCCTTCCTCCTCAGGGGGACGACTCTTCACACCCTGCCCCTGCTCCAGTGTGGGGTCCCTCCCACAGGAGACAGTCCTCCATGAACTTCTCTGACAAAAGTCCTTCCCACGAGCTGCAGTTCTTCATGAATTGGAGCAGCCTGCTCCAGACAGGGTCCTCCATGGGGTCACAAGTCTTGCCAGCAAACCTGATCCAGCCTGGGCTCAGTCTTCCCACAGGTCCACAGCTCCTGCCAGGAGCCTGCTCCAGCATGGGCTTCCAACATGGTCACAGCCTCCTTCGGGCATCCACCTGCTTCAGCATGGGGTCCTCCATGGGCTGCGGGGGCACAGCCTGCCCTCTCATCAGGGTCTGCACCATGGCCTGCAGGGGAATCTCTGCTCCAGCATCTGGACCACCTTCTTCCCCTCCTTCTCCGCTGATCTAGGTGTCTGCAGAGCTGTTTCTCTCACATATTCTCATTCCTGTCTCAGGCTGCTGTTGCACAGGGGGGGGGGTTTCCCTTCTTAAACATGTTATCACAGAGGCATTGCCGCCATCGCTGATGGGCTCGGACTTGGCCAGCAGTGGGTCCATCTTGGAGCCGGCTGGCATTGGCTCTGTCAGACATGGTGGAAGCTTCTGGCATCTTTCCACAGAACCCACCACTGTAGCCCCCACCCCTTCCCCCCCCTCTTAGAAAACCTTGCCATGCAAACCCAATATAGCTTTCCTAAATAAAGTTCTACCTGTGTCATGTGTATCTTCCACGCAACAGAAGCAAAGATGCCCTTTCCCAGTGTGCTTGACTACTATTATTAATAACAAGCATTTATTCAGAGACCATTTTTCTGAAATTGTTACTAAAGCGATGTAGTGAGAAACACTGCCAGCAATTAAGGTACTTCATCTTTAGAAATAAATAAATGCAGGAATAAAGCTTCCAGAACCAGCTGTTGATTCAACTGAATGCCCAGGGTTAGACATTATCTGAAACTGAGCTGGAATAATTATTTCAGGAAACTAACTGTTCATTAACGACACTTTGACAGCATCTACATGGACACTTGCTAAATATATAATTCAAATTAATCTTCACTTGTTGCACATTCTATGGAGCAGATGATGTTGTGCTGAAAGACTTCCTGTAGGAAAGATCGTGCCAGCCAAAACAAAATGAGTGGTTGTCTGCAGCTATGTTACTGTCTTTCTTTTTTTTTTTTTTTTTTTTTTTTTTGCATAAAACACAAGTAGAAAAATATTTGGGTTCTTTTGCTTTATTAATGCAAAATCTTCTATTGCTATTTGAGACAACAGACATCAAGAACCTTTGAGGCAACAAATCGCCATGACAGGGAACTGCAAGAGTGTTTAATCCCTTCATGAAAAAGTGTACAAAGAATTAAGGAAAGATGTTCACCAATTTATTAGACAGGTGAACAGCAGTCAACTCCTGAACTTGGAACTCGAGCATTGTAGTTGCTGTCTGGGCCTTAACATCCATGACTGCTGAGTGCTCATTCAGTTCATTTCAGAAGACTCAGGACAAAAGACTAATTCAGCTCTCTTACAAGCACTTTTGACGGTTGAATAGGTTTTATTCTAACACAGACATTAAAATGAACCTGGAAAATTGAAAAAAAGAATGCTTTTGACTGTCATATAGACTGTTCTTCTCTGATGGCTCAAATTATGATATGCGAACATCCTTATTGCAGATATTGTTTCTTTATCATTTTGTTTGAATATTAATTGACAAATACATGTAACAAGTGCATAATTAACAAATGTATTGGCTTTTAATGTAACTGTAGGTACAAAACTTCAGGAAAAAAACATAAGTTTATTGTAAATGTTATGGAATGAAAGGGTAAGCACATACTAAAATGTCAAAAATTATTCTTTGTGTGTCTCTAGGCAGTTTTAAATGTCTGCTTTTTGTTAATGTGATTAATGTGCTACCTTTGAAACGATATTCATAGAAGAGAAGTTTGGCCATAAATTTGGTTACAAATAACCACAGATATTTCAGGTTTTGTTCTTGATTTTCATTAAAATAAATAGATTCTATAAACTCTACTTATAATTTCTGACCAACATATGACCTTTGAAATTTCTAGAATAGAGATTCTTCAGTCTCCTCAATGTTTAAATTGGCACGTTTCCTTAACATATAAAATAAATCTTCCCTTTCTGAAATTAAACCCCACACAGTCTGTGTACAACAAACGTGGAGAATGTTTTTCTTCACAGCTGGCATTCACAATTGTATCTTACCATGTTTTTTTGCATTACAGGAGCATTTCATTACAGGAGTGTTAAAACTGCAACCTTCTGGACACTCTCTACCTGGTGTTTATCTACCCTACGTTGCAGGTGAAAGCATTTCAGACAAGACCATAAAGAAGGAACTCAAACAAAGCAGGAAGTGGTATCTCCTGTGCCTTTGAGTCAGTGTTCCTATATATATATCCTGATAAGAATGATAATTAATATCTTTTTTTTAATTGTGTGACATTAATCACTGTTGTTTAGCTTTGATCCTGATCCTTTTTTGCATAACACTCCAAAGCCTATCATTCTTATTTTCGTGAAGTAGTACAGAACTCTGCAGTGTACTTGGAAAATTGCATCCTCTTCAGATTTAGGATCTTTTTCCAGATTATTTATATAGTTTATCATGACAATTTTGAATTTTAATCTTATCCAACAGTGTGCTTATAGTACCTCCTAGGGCATAAAGATATACTCTCTTCTATCACCAAGTGTTTCAAGGCATTCACTTTCAAACACCTAGGAGTGAGAATTTAAATTTCCAGTTGAAACATTCAGAGAAGATTCTCAACAACGGAGGTAGAAATTAATTAAAAAGAATTTTGCTGAACTAATGGATTATTGTGTTAAGGTGATGGAACAACTTGCTCTTGGTGCCATCTCAAAGCATATTGAGGAAAGGAAGCTTATCACAAGTAGTCAGCATGGATTCAACAAGGGAAAGTCATGCTTGACCAATCTGATAGCTTTTTATGATGGCATCACTAGATGAGGGGAAGGCAGTGGGTGTGGTCTACCTTGACTTCAGCAAAGCTTTTGACACAGTCTCCCCAGGCACCCTCATAGACAAGCTTACAAAGTATGGACTGGACCATTGGGTGGTGAGGTGGATTGGGAACAACCTGGAGGAAAGAGATCAGAGAGTTGTGGTCAATGGGGCAGAGTCTAGTTGGAGGCCTGTAGCTAGTGGCGTCCCCCAGGGGTCAGTGCTGGGTCCAGCACTATTCAATATATTCATCAATGACCTGGACAAAGGGCTAGAATGTGCTCTCAGCAAGTTTGCTGACGATACCAAACTGGGAGGAGTGGCTGCCATGCCAGAAGGCTGTGCTGCCATCCAGCGTGACCTGGACAGGCTGGAGAGCTGGGCAGGGAGAAATCTAATGCAATTCAATAAGGGCAAGTGTCAAGTGCTGCATCTGGGGAAGAACAACCCCATGTTCCAGTACAGGCTGGGGGCTGTTCTTTTGCAGTGCAGCTCTGGGGAAAAGGCCCGTGGAGTCCCAGAGGACAACAGGATGACCATGAGCCAACAGTGTGCCCTCGTGGCCAAGAAGGCCAATGGCATCCTGGGATGCACTAAGAAGAGTGTGGCCAGCAGGTCGACGGAAGTTATCCTCCCCCTCTACTCTGCGCTGGTGCTGCCTCACCTGGAGTACTGTGTCCGTTTCTGGGCTCCTCAGCTCCAGAAGGACAAGGAGCTACTGGAGAGGGCCCAGCGCAGGGCCACTAAGATGATGAAGGGCCTGGAGCACCTTCCCAATGAGGAAAGGCTGAGAGAGCTGTGTCTGTTTAGCTTGGAGAAGAGGAGGCTGAGGGGGGATCTTGTCAATGCTTATCAATATCTAAAGGGTGGGTGTCAGGAGGATGGGGCCAGGCTCTTCTCAGTGGTGTTCAGTGACAGGACTAGGGGCAATGGCTATAAAGTGGAAAACAGAGAGTTCAACCTGAACATGAGGAAATAATTCCTCATTGTGAGAGTGACAGAGCACTGGAACAGGCTGCCCAGAGAGGTGGTGGAGTCTCCTTCTCTGGAGACTTTCCAAAGCCACCTGGGCTTGTTCCTGTGTGATCTGCTCTAGGTGATCCTGCTCTGGCAGGGGGGTTGGACTACATGATCTCTAGAGGTCCCTTCCAACCCCTATCAGTTTGTGAATCTGTGTGAACCTGTGAATCTGTATGATCACTGTCAGTGTTAGATGACATTTTTTCAAAAAATAAGTAACAAAATAATTTGCAAATTCAGTGAAGAGTTTGAATAAAAATATTAACATATATATTTTGAGAATGGTTGTTTTGTCTTCAAAATTATATACATTTCCTCTCTGATATTTTAAATATAACTTTTTAATATATTGTTTCTTTTGGATATCTATCTCCATTAAAAACAGAAAGGGCTCAATAACTTGCAAATGAAACTATTATTTTCATACGGGAAAAAGAAAGCGTTTGACACTAGTCATATCGTCAGGGTTTTTGAGTTCAAGAAGGAAAGGGAGGAGTTGTGGTAGATTGACCCACCAGAACTGTATATCTTACAACAAATATTTAGTAATAACAAAAAAATTATTTTCCCTGTCTTATTCATGTTATTCTACTTTCTTTGTCAGATCATGCTGAAATCAGAATATTTCCTTTCCCATTTTTAAAACACTGTGAACTGTAAAATTAGTCTTTTAATAGTTGCTTATATACTTATGTTAAAAAACGTGTCAGATAGATACTTTAAATAATATTTTAATTAATACAGTTCAATTCTAGGATCAAAAATTAAGCTAGGCGTAACTGAGATAATCCTTCATATTCTTTTTCTCAGCACTCCAATAAATATTCCAGAACTGCTACTCTAGGATAAATGTCATTGTTAATCAAATAAATGTATAAGCAATTGTATTGGAATAAATTGAAAAAATATAACAAAATCACCCCAGTGTGCAAACACTGCTGCACCTTTTCTGGCAAGTCTTATTTAATTATGGACTGACTATTTGATTCTGGACAGTGATAAACAACAACCAATTCACCACAGCAGTAGTTAATTCCTCCTCATTAGTTCTTTCATTCCATTTCCTCTGATCTGAGAACTTAACTGCCTGAACACCCAGGCAACTATCTCTCCTCCCACTATTACTGTTAGAGCAGTGAGGGCTCTTTCATCTCAGAAATGACAACAGTGCTTTTCCCTTACCTAAGCATAGTTGCGCCAGTGACCCAGCCACATAGGCTACAATCCCATTGCAAGACTCAGAAGACCAGCATCTTCCAATTGCATGTGTGGGCAAGAGTTAGGCACGTTCCCAATCCCTGGTCCCTACGACTGCCATTGGAGGAACATCTTTTGCAACCACAGATGCAAAAAAGACACTTCAGCGTTTTCTAACAGTTCTTTTGGAGAGAGGCCAGGACTGCAAAATGAACTGGGGAGCTACAGTACCAAACAGCTCAATAGCAATCACAGACTTTGGAGCTGGTCAATGCATTCATTTATGTATTTTAGTTTTACAATTTCAAGACAGCATTTTGAAATTCCAGCCAAGTCTGGCTAAGTTTCATAGGTTCAGATGTTTGCAAGATGACTGCAGTGTTTCTCTCTGGTGCCAGTGAAGAGAGGAAAGCTGTAGGAGCTCCAGCCAGTACTACCATGGTTGTCTAAAACTGAAAAATTCACAATTTTTTCAAAACAGCAAGTTTACCAAAAGCATATTTACCAAGATTTTAGGGGACAAGTCCTTAACTTAAAGCTTGAGCAAAGGCTTTCTTCACAACAACACAGGCTGAGACTTGACCTGGAACTGTACAGTTACTGTACTATAGACAGTGATATATTCCCAAGAGGGTTATTCCCAAGAGGAGCAGTTAGGGAGCTTGGAGACACATTGCACCACTGTGTGACAATAATTTTTTCAGCTAATATTTTGTCTGAATTGATGTCCTGTTCTTTCCTGAGTACTGCTGATACTGACTGCTTTGGATTGTTCTCAGGAAAAAGATAAAGGACTATTTATAGTTAACCACTTATGGAAATGAACATTGTGAAACCATGAAATTAATTGCTGGATCCCTATATTTCACTTCTCAGATTTCAACAGCACCCTCTTTTGAAGCTATCATGAGCTACGTAAGAATTTGTAGCTATCATCAACAGATCTTATTCCCATATAAAACCCAGAACCATTTCCCATTATGATTTCCTCCTGGAAATACTCCCTGCAGGAAGATAAGCATATGGTAAATGTGAAAAAGTTAATTGGCTATATATTGGCTGTAAAAGTTAATTAGCTGCATAGTGTTCCGTATATTGGTATTTTAACAATTTACCTTCAGATGTCAAAACTGGTCCTTTCATTTTCCTAGGTCTGTTACCTCAAAATTAGCTTTCAAAAAAGTTCGATGTAATAAACAGACCTTTTTGTCCAGAGACCTTACAGAGAAGTGTTATACTCTTTTGTTAGTCATCACAGTGAAAAGAAGTGCATCCCTGGGATTCTTGCCAAGAATTTGTGAATGGCCAGTCAAAAACTAACCTGGCAAAAATATGTTTGAAGCCAAATCAACTCCCTGCATCAATTCATTGTCTGGCTATACAAGCACAAGGGATCAAGAAAAGAGGTAGGAAGATAATGTCAGACAGACATGGCCTTAACCTGCCAAAAAAACATATTTTAATTCTTCTCATACTCTTGTTGCTGTGACTACTCCACTTTTTAGCCTCCTGTGATCAAAATTAATTTTTTTCTCATATTCAGGCTTTGAGAAAGCTTCAAGTGTGTGGGAGAAAGAGGGGAGTTTGAGCTCCAAAAACCCCTTACGACATTGCATCAAGAACCTTACTGAGATATACAGACACCTGGTAATGGCCATAGCCACACTCTTAATATTTTTATATTTCTCATACTGCCTGCAGATGCAACACGTGGCTAATGTCAGGCAGAAAACCAGCCACACTTCTTCACTAGAGGTCCAGTAGGACAAACCATAATTTTTAATTTCTGGGTAGTTGATCAAATACTGTTTGTCTTACCATACTCTGTCATAGTCCTGATATTATGCTCCTGTGAAGAGCTGCTTACATAGAAAGATTTGGATTTTGTTGAAGGTGTCAGATACTTGAAAATCAAGTCTCAAATTATCTAACACTAGACCTTTTACTGGGATTAGGCCCTACTGTACTCCAGAGCCTGACTTTTGCTACAAAGTTGGTACTTTGAAGTTTGGTATCATGGTGAATGTCACACTGGTCAAAACTCTGGGCACTGCTAACAAACACTGTCAAGACAGGACTCAAGACCTGAACCCCTAGCCATCCACAGTGCTTATTTTTAACCTTATTCTTTCATGCTGTAGAGACAAATAGAACCAAGCAGTGTGCAGGCCAGACAGTCTGCATCACTTGGCTTTGAGGTCACAAAATCATAGAATCATACAACAGTTTAGGTTGGAAGGGACCTTAAAGATCACTTACTTCCAACCCCCCTGCCATGGGCAGGGACACCCTCCACAAGGTCAGGTTGCTCAGAGCCTCATCCAGACTGACCCTGAAGACACTGAGGGATGGGGCACCCACAGCTTCTCTGGGCAACCTGTGCCAGTGCCTCACCACCCTCTCCGGGAAGAATTTCTTCCTGATATCCAATCTAAATCTCCCCGCTTTCAGTTTAAAGCCATTACCCCTTGTCCTGTCACTACAGGCCCTTGTTAAAAGTCCCCCTTCTCTTTAATTATTACAATAATTATCATAATAATATGGATATTGTTATATATTTGATTATTATATTTATTAGATCATTATAATAGTATAATAATCACTTGTTTCTCTTTTACTTACTAGTTACTCTGAACCTGACTGTGATACCACTGAAATCTTCAGTTAGCAAGAATTGAACAGCCTTGAGAAAGCCTGGTAAAACTAGATTTATGGGAAGGTTCTTTACATCTCTCTCTTTTTGGCAAAGGAAAGGTAGAAAAGGGACTGCTGTTATAAATAAATAAATAAATAAATAAATAAATAAATTAAAATTTGCATTTACAGAGGTGTTTATGTAATGTAAAAACCTTACAGTATTTATGATTTTCATGTGCTCATGCAACTTCATGAAAGTTCACTTTCCAGGCAGCTACGGGCTCAGAAGACAACTAGCTTGTCAGTGGCAGAATATGTAGTAGATCATCAATGACACTCTCCCTGATTCCAGGTAATTAATTACTTCAGAAGGAAAAAAAAAACTGAAAGGTAAAAGTTCTTAATTTGGATTGTGGTTTCAACTTTCATCAAAGCTGTAGCTACATTTGTAATAAAAATTGTAATATACATCAGAAATTCCCCTCATTATGCCTTTAACTCTTCTTCAATCCAACATGTATGATTTTTTATGTTATTGATAGATGATTCTGCAGTTACTTTTCAGATAAAAACATCCTTTCATCAGAATCTTAATGCTCAAAGAATGGGACTCTTTTCTTTCTCATTAGATGACTTAGTTGATATTAAACTGAGAAAAATAAATTACTATGAGTAAATGACTACCAATGACTACCCAGCTCTTCTCACCACTGCCTCTAGTCTGACTTAATTGGTTAGTAATTCCATGATGAATGCTTTTTTCAGATTTTAGTTCCTTCTTTCTATGCAGATTATTCCCAAACAGTAGAATTTTCTAAAGCTTGTTAACTCTGTTTATTTCTGCATATTTGAAACAACTCTCATTGGATTTTATATACAATTCCAGTAAGCTTTTAAATCAGAATTTATATAGCCCAGAAAAACTGCCTTTTTACTGCTCCTTTGGCAAAACTGAAGTAGTGTAAAATTATCTTGTGACGGTCAAACAAAGCATTGACCTGTTTGTTTAATCTGTGTTTGTCTTTGACAAAAATCTGAGGTGCTAGAGTAGACACAGTTGAGTAAAAAGACAAGTCTGGACCAGCCTCAAGAAAGGCTTATGCTTCATAAGTCAGTATAAGGCAAATTTTCAATGCCCAGGTGCAAAACAAACAGATGGTCATCTCTACAAGCATTTGCAGCTGGGCACTTCTTTGCTTACCTCAGACAGTTTCACGATCAAGTTTGCTTTGCAGGAGCAACACTTCAGGTCTCTGCAAGCCAGAAAAACTAGGTGTGCTTTAAACACATCTAGTACAGAGGCTTTACTAAAGGCAAATTATTTTCTTTTTAAAATACTGAGGATAAATATGCTGACAGTCTTATGAAATAGATGTAGGTGAACTAGATTCCTCTCCCTCCTCAGACTAAGGAGCCATAAATCCACATCTTAAGGCTACTATTAGAGCATCAAGATAGAAACTAGTTTCCTTTCTATGCAATGAGACTGTGGCAGCATGCATTGAAGAATATGAAGTTCCAGGGGTTAGAAAACAAGTAAATCAACGTGTCCACTGGGAGATGAGGCTGCGATTTCATTATAGCTGAGCAGGGAATAGAATCCAGGCATTTTATTTTGTGGTTGAATGCTTTACTAATTTTGTAAACAAGTTCTGAAAAGTGGGAAGTGTGTCACTGCCATGTACTCATGATCCTTCATCAGCTCACTCCAGTCTTTCAGTGCACAGTCATATAAATACCTGTGGTTTCTAACATCTGGATCCTAAGTGGTGAAGGTGGTTTTTCTCTTAATTTTAGTTTCCTAAGAAATCAGTAATTCTAAAAGAATTAGGATTTCAGGTATGGGTAGCCATTGCCTACCTTTAATGCCATTACATTAAAAATTTAAGGATTGTGTTAGTGTTTTTTTATGAAGCAGACTTTCTCCTCTCAGCTGTATTAGGATTCCTCTTCTGAGTTCCTTTCCAGCAAAGGAGAGAACAGGCCTTCATGGGGTTTGGCCTCCATCTCTGGCAAAGATGAATTCAGGGAGTATTCAGTGGTAATACGGTACCTGAAGGTATGACTAACAGTCTTTCTGAATGAAAGTGAAATTCCCTTTAGTTTTTGTCTGTAACCATCACACGTTAAAATCAGCAGGCCACTGCATGCACATCTGTCCCAGTCTGTGACACGTGTAACCTCTTCCTAGTCCATCCCAGCTATACCCTGAGCTCACCTTAGACATGCATGCCATCTCCCTTCTCCACAGCATGTTTTGTATCGTGGTTTTGGTTTTTTAGTGGGAAGGACTTTCACTGCATTCACGTGAATCCCCTGATCTGGACAAAACGATGAAAACTAATGTGCTCAGGGAGGGTATCTGCCTCACTCTCCTAAGAAAGGGACAAAGACTGCCAACAAGGACCCTATTTAGGACCTTTACAAAACACTCAGTAAAAAACCCCAACAATCCAAATGCAGGCCCCTATACCCTGAGAATGTATACAATGCTCTGTGTAAACATAAAACCCCCATCTTCGAGTGCAAGCCAGCTACCCTACAGATGGGCTGAGATATCCTGTACATCACTTTCTTGTGAATCACTCCTCACAAACCTACTTGGAGGAGTCTCCAAAATGCTGAAGGCTTTCCACAATGATTAGGTATTGTATATGTCAACGATCTGAAAAAACAAGGGCTGGTTTTATCCTTCTGGTGTGAGATGTGAAACATCTTACAGGTTTGCTAGGTCAATCTGGCCATCTTCAACATGAAAGCAAGCTCTCCTTTTTCAGCCTGGACGAAGTTGTCAGATACAGTTGTAGGGATTTGTGACTGATGCCAGTGACTCAAAAGAAGCTTTTTAACACCTCACACGCATTGTTAGATTTTATCAGTCACTCCACATCTGGTACACATTTACAGAGGGCAACTGAGCCTCATTACCAAATCAGGCAGGCAGGCAGGCAGGCAGGGCAGGTTGTAACCTAAAGTCTAGCTAACAAGCCCACTATCAAAAATCATAAAGGGTACTAGGCTGTGCAGTAAAAGAGAGATGCAGATCAGAAAAGTTGCTTGAAAAGGCCAGAAGCTGTTTCATGAGGGAGTTCTTAGTAGACATTTGTATAGTGTTTGTTTTTCTGGAACGTAACTGAAGTTAGTACTATGTTAAGATACAGCAGGATAGTGCTTGGAGACTTTGATATTGTGAACTTCAGAAAGCTGCCAGTGGACTCTGGGTCGGCTATTTCTTTCATTGCCTGTAAGTCTGAGTGTAATGTAGCTATTGATTCTCGCTGGTTTTGCTTATTATAGAAAAATATGATCTTATCATAAGCTGTAGTATATTTGGCTTAGCTGTCTGTCCAGAGTGGAAGTTGATCTTTGCTGTTTAATATCCTTTCACTGTTTATATTTTTATGTGCTATGTGTGTTGGATAACAGGACCGCGTAGTACTTGAGTTATGGAAAAGCAGTCAAATAGACTCATCCCAAGTCATCCAGCTGTAAATCTCAAAATGTAACGTGTATTTATGCTGAGAAACATTTGCATATTCTTACAATTGAGAACTTTAATCACTGAAGTATCATTACTTTCCACATTTTCTTTTTAACATCTATATTTTGCCTTGTTGGTAGACAGCAGTGAAATAGTTAGCAGCATTGGACACAAGTTCCTAACACATCCCATAATCACTCAAAGAAATGTATTTAGATCTAATTCTCTTCTTTACTCTCTTTTTGCCTATTATGTTGTTCAAAGCAGCCACATGTTCCAAAGATGTATGTAAATATAATGGCACTCATATTGATCCTTTGGTCCAAATGCTTAAATCCCATAATCATTCTAAGAAACATGTTTAGGCAGGAAAATATCCCTTCCACCTCCTGGTTTGATTTGGAGGCAGATAGTCTGTGCTTTTTTCCTAGTTCAAGATGAAAAAAAGTATCTGAAATGTCAACAGGTCATGGATGTCTAAATAAAACACTTTTGTGTGCATATGCAGACTACACAGAACTGAAATAAAACCAGTATTTCAATTCTTGTTAGCTGACAAACCAAAACCAAGTCACTCTCAAGCTAAAATTGTTCATGTATTAGTCAGGGGTAAAATCAGCGCAGAATTGTGAGTAGCAAAAACCCAGAAGCTCAGAACCAATTTCTTTTCCAAAGTTGAGGAAAATAGAAAACTGAAATAAGGGATAGTTTATGATAGGGACAAACTTACTTAAAAAAAAAAAAATCATTTTACTGGGATACACAACTCTTCCACTTTTTGAAGCCTGCTGACCTCAGAAGTTTGCAGAATTATTACAGCAGATTACTTGCTTACACACACTTTTTGAAGTAACTTTTTTACAAGAAAGTGATATCCACTGAAACTAGGGCTGTATTTGGAAAAATAAAGCTGTCAGACATAGGAAGGAACAACTTCATTGTTGGTATGCTAGTTTATCCTTCCTTCTATTTATAGCTAAGTGAAAAATTCATTCTGTTTGCTCATATAAAAATAAAAACAAAATTCCTAGGGCACATCTATGAGACTATACATCTGAGATGAAGAGGATCAAGCTGTGTCTTGTGCTTTTCTTGTTGAAGGGTTTTGGCAGTTCTCAGGGTTGAGATCAAGATTTTTTCCAAAATCACAGAAAAGATAGACGAACTTAAACTGAATGTTACAGGTAGTTGTGGTACACTGTTGATACAAGTTTGGGTAGCACATTGATACTCGCTGTACTACACATCTTTTCCATGCTGTCTTGTTTTGTTGGGTTTTTTTAAGCTCTTCCAAATCATGATGTGATGTATTTACTACAGTTGTTTTCATCAGTATTTTGAATAAATAGGGAATTTATAAATATAAAATAATAGATATAAGGGAACAGGACAGTAAGTTTGATTTTGAAGGTCAATCTTATGGTCATTTCAAATTTCAATTATGTGTCTTGATTCTGAGTTTTTGATTTAAATCTTCAAAGGAATGCCACTTTCAAACTACTGATTTCATACTTTCTGAAGGGGAGTTCTCTTTTAGAAAGTTCAAGATTCGGCAACCAAATTTATTACTCTTTACAAAATTTAACACACATGCATAACAATTTATCTTTGAGTAAA
This sequence comes from Rhynochetos jubatus, assembly GCA_027574665.1. Taxonomy (NCBI): domain Eukaryota; kingdom Metazoa; phylum Chordata; class Aves; order Eurypygiformes; family Rhynochetidae; genus Rhynochetos; species Rhynochetos jubatus. The sequence continues at coordinate 82,061,248 of CM050649.1, read as the reverse complement.
GTATTATCTCCTCATTTTTCTGCACTTCCAGCTAAAGGCAATGCTTGAGTAAACAAGCCTGACAAACTTCCGTGAATATTTCCTGATAATAGATTTCATCTGTTAAGCCAGGGAATTAATTCAGTATAATTATTATCTCATTCTCCTTCAGGAAGAACAGAACTCAGAATTCTGATTGTTTCTAGATGCTGTAAAGATCAAGTTTATTTTATTTAAGCAGTAAACTGTTCTTGTCCCTTTGGAAGGTGGGTTTTGTCAAAGAACTTGCATTAATTCAAAATCAATTCCAAATGGGAGGCAAATGAAGGTTTAGACTGATGTTAAGATTAATTTACTGTATATACTATTCCTATACAATACCAAAGAAAAATAGAAAGTTTTCTCTTCTTTTTCTTTAATATATAGAGTAAATTTTTTTTAATGAGGTGTTTTCCTTTCTAGAGATAGACTCAGGCTACTCATTTAAATTAATTTATAATCTGGTTATGTCCATTTTGCATATTTGGATACTATTTGCATAAACAATGCAGCTACTATTATCAGCTTTTCCCAAAAGATTGCAAAAATACTAATTAATCTAATTTGCATGAGGATATAGTTGTCTGAGCTCTTTTTCTTCTTTTTTACCATAGTAAAATGACATTTTTTTTAAGGTTCACATTGTACCCTTACAGAATTGTGTTTCTATAAATACTGTTTTTTGAAGTTTTTGAAGGTAGGGCTAAGTTCCCTCAAAATGGATTACTCTGTGATCATATTCCCTGGATATTAACTGATATCATGCACCCATTCAGCTGAAAATTAAATCTTGGAGTCCTGAGTGCTCTCAGCACTATAAATAGCCTCCTTTTAATCTCATATTCTCACATGCATGATCATAAATGAGGAATTTGTGGAACAGGTTAACCCCACTTCTGTGTTTGCCTTTGAACGTTGAATTCTTCTTTTTTTTACCTTTGTGCTTTTGGATATCTCTATATCCATGTTTTCTTCTCCAAAAAGGAGATGCAAGGCTATTTTAAAACTTGTGTAAGTGAAAATGTATTTGCTTAGTTGAGTGGCTAGTTGGGTTCGACAGATTGAAATCCCTAGGTGATTGACAGGTACATTCTTTGCATTCAGCATCATTGTAACCAGAGAGCTAAAGGGTTTCAGAGAGAGTGAAAATAATGATCATACCCAAAGAATTGCTTCTCCCAGTACCAGCAATAATAACCCTGAGTTTTATCCTTAGGCGACACACATGAAAAGGAGGAGTATATAAATAATTTACAACTATTAAACATGAAAACAGAAAAGGGTGCTATTTTTTTTTTTTTTTTGGAGGGTATGATGTGTCAATAAAATAACACAAAAGGGAATAACAGCATACTTTTCTGTAATCTCCTGTTGGCATCCAAACTGAAGGCAGGGTGGCAAGGACACAGCTTCCAAAGATTGGCCATGAGAAGTTACTTGAGTTATGAATGTGGGCATAAATTCATATAACTCAATTCTTCAGTTATTTGTGGTATAGCTTTTTTCCATATGGTACACAGATCACACTGTCTTGTGAGTTTATGGAATTTCTCATCGTTTTCCTGGTATAATAGAATCTCTATGGCTGAATAAGTAAACTTTCCTGAGTTTTCGCTATTGCTGCGCCTTATAGGTAGGAAGCAATCCTTGTGTTTTGCCATGACACAGAGGTGGAACAGTTGTACATGGCTAGCTGCATGTGCTACTGTTTCTGGTGGCACCAGCTTCAATTCCCTTGGTGTCAGGTTTCATGCTTTTGTCTACCAGGACGAAATATCCCAGTTCCCTTATTTCTGGGTCAGACCTTGTGTACTGTCTCTTGTACTGTACATCCCCATGGTTACGGTGATGTTCTGGCTCTGGCATCTGGGATTCTGCAAGGATGCTGGAGCAGACTGATGAGGCAACTTTCCTAATGCCAGTAGAAACAAGGTTTCCTAAGGACATGAAAAGAAGGAAAAAGATTAAAGTATCAAAGTGCCTGGCTATCTTATCGTTCCCTAAAGGTGAACTTTTTTCTTTAGACAGCGTTCTTGTTTGCCCAAACTAGATCATGTGGCTTTCTGGGTAATTAAGCATAAATGTCCGCAGTCTTAGCTGTTCCTCTGTCTTTAAATACATCAAATGTGTTTGTACGGCTTTCCTCGAGCTGCAGCCTCTAATTCCCAATGTCTTCCTGAACTTTCTGAGGACTTACTCCAATATGTGTGCAGTACTGCTGCATTTCAGTGTTGATCCTTCAGAAAGGCTGCACTTTTCTACATGTTCCCTCTCCCCTCTGCCCCAACTCTTGTCAGTCCATCCCTTTTGCTGGCAATTTTTCGGAAGGAAAGTGAGGAAATTAGTTTTCAGAAGGAACAGGTCACTGAATAAATAGGCGTGATGCATTATTTCTGATGTACTAACAGAGAAAGAGGTAGAAGGTGATGGAAGAATGATCAGGTTGTGACAATTGTGTTGCAAATAAACTAGTTTTCTAGTTAATAATTTTTCCACACAGCATTATGGAGTAGGCTCTTGTTTATCAGGAAAATATTATCTTCTCAGTAAAAATTACTAATAATGTTTCATTTAGTCTAATGTTGAATGAACCAGCTAAAATTGCTTTGGTTTAGAATAAATATAGATTATTTTACTAGAATAAAAGGGAGATGTTTCAAGATTGGCTTTACTTATAAGACATGTTTTTTTATGCAGCAGATATATTTTAATGTTTGTGTTGTACAAAGACTTATGTCTGAAATGTTATCTCAGCTTGCTTATTGGTCTGCAATTTTTGTTTCTTGTTTTTAGTGTCTCTGTGAAGTTTCAGCTAGCACTACATGAAAAACCCACATTTGAAGTCAAAACTTTCATAAAATATGAAGATGAATATATTGTCAAATACCGACAGGGCAGAGGAAGATTCAGTTTCAGTAAGATTCATTTTCTCCTGTTCTTTTAACCATAATTTTAGTCATGCTTTAATTGATTAGAAGCTTTAATTTGTGGTACTTGTCTACATTATATGCTAAAATGAAAGAGCCAAAAGAAAGAACTCTACATTTATCACAATTTTAAAATGGTATTACTTGAAAAAAATTAACAATCAAATAAAAAAGACCCAAAAAACTACCACATCGCTATGACTCTCTTTGAAGGAATGATGAATGTTTTAGTGGTGGAGTTTTGGGCTCTTTTTAATGCTAAATTATAATGCTTTCAGAGTTTTGTCTTATCCTGAGCTTAAAGGTTGCTGCAGAATACTACAGAGCAGCACAGTAACCCGGACAGGACAGATCTTCAGTCTGTTCTCTAAAACTCTCCCCAACAATCCTAATGTTGTCAGACATTCCTGGGAACTTGCCATTATCCGTGTCAGTTGGGCTACAAATACTCACAAGAATGCATCTACATTTTACTAGCAAATAACAGTCTGCTTTTCAACGTGGACAGCAGTGTCAGAACTGCCCCTGAGCAGCAGCTGCAATAAGAATGACTCGAAGGCGTTGAGATACTGAAATTTCCAGGTACGAAACAGGAACTATGTGGTCTGAAAGACAGGAAAAATGCTTATAGTCCTTGGATGAGAAGCATGGTGAAAACTAATAAAGCAAGAAAGACAATGTTAATTCTACATTTTATACAGCCTTAATTTTCATTTCATTTATTTAAAAGAAGATAAAAGAACAAGTAAAAAAAGGTCTGAAATTATCAGATTCAACTGAATTATATAAAACTTGCAGGCTGCTTTAAACCATGAGAAATAAGGCACATGTAAGCTTTTCAAATATATCTATTAAGCACTCTTTTAAGAGAAAAATATAAAGTGATCATTATTTATTTTTTGAATAGTCTTCTAACCTTAAAAACATGAAGCACCCATTAGTGTCTAATTTACTGATTTCAGTATGATAATTTCATGCATGCAATACGTGGTTTATACCGAATCAAAACCAATTTAGGCAGAAACTATGTTGTCAACTATTGTGGACAAGTTATTTCTTACAACTTGGTATACACTGAGAGCGAACCTTAAGCTTTCGAGCAAAATCATTTGGGCGTTTGATTAACAAAGTTTGAGAGGCTTTACGTGGTATAATGAGATTATTTCACAATGTATGCTTGCAATTATAAGAATGAAAACCATAGCTCTGTGTTCCCAGATTTCCTACCTGTCCAATGAAAAGTCAAGTCCTTGATTTTACTCAGTATAGATCTTGTGTATTTTTACAGAATTTGTATTATGCAAGTAGGTCACTGATAACCTCAACATTTGTGCTGTTGGACTGCTGTTGTGTGAAAACAAAATGGAATTTCATTTATGTAATTTGCTAAAGGGGTTGCGAGAAAATTATGAAATTATACTAAACTACTGTGCTGTACTGCATCCTTTTTTAATGCTTCCTTTCCATTAGTGAAATAAACTCGAATGGTCAGCATGGTAAATTACCTGAATCAGCTAATATTAAATTTCTGTTAATTAAACTAATTTATATCTTCACCTACTGACTTTTATTAAGGTCAGCTCATATTTTTAAGTGTTGCTTGACTGATACTCTGTCTCCCTATTTACTACATCAGGTCTGAACTGTTAGTAAAAGGAAGTATTTCAAAGAATTCTGGCTATATGTTTTAAAATCCCCTAGTCTGTTTAACTGAATCCACAATGTATTTTATGTCAACAAGTGACAGTCTTTACAACCTCACAATACAGTCAAGGATAGCAAGTTGCATGGATATAAAGTAAATTGATTTGAAATATTGTTCAGTTATGGCAAGAATGAGTTACTGGTGTTTCTCTCAAAGGTTTGCTTCTGCACATTGTCTTATGTTACTGATGTACTTTTACATTACATACTGCCCAGTGAGTTGTTTTCTTTTCTGTTATGTTTCAGTCAGTAATAAAAAGATAGCAAGGGCTGTGTTAAAATTTTATCATGTCGGACTGCATCAGGTGAGTGAACAGTCTCTTTCTTTTTTTTTTTGTAATGACTACATATTTGAACCCAAAATGGTAAGAATAGGTGTCGTGGTTTACACCTAGCCGTTGACAAAAGACTATAGGGCTGCTTGTTCACCTCTCCCCATGCTGGGATGTGGAGCAGAAAATACAAGGAAAAGTTTATGGCCTGAGGCAAGGGCAGGGAGGGATCACTCACCAGTTATGGTCACGGTCAAAACAGATTCAACTTGGGGGGAAAAAGAATCACTTTTATTTGTTTACAAGCAAATCAGAGTAGGTCAATGAGAGATAAAATCACACCTTAAAAACACCTTGGCCCCACCTCTGCCTTATTCCTGGGCTCAGCATTGCTCCTGATTTCTCTACCTCCTCCCCCCGAGCAGCCCAAGAGGACGGGGAATGGGGGTCTTCAGTCAGTTCACCACACATTGTCACTGCCGCTCCTTCCTCCTCAGGGGAGAATTCTTCACACTCTCCTCTGCTCTAGTGTGGGGTCCCTCCCTCGGGACACAGTCCTCCACGAACATCTCCAATATGAGTCCTTCCCCTGGGCTGCAATTTTCTGCACTAACTGCTCCAGTATGGGTACCTTCCGTGGGGCGCATTCCTTCAGGAGCAGACTGCTCCAGCGCGGGCTTCTCACAGAGTCATGGGCTCTTTGGGCGCATCCACCTGCTCCAGCATGGGGTCCTCCCTGGGCTGCAGGTGCCTCTCTGCTCCCGCATGACCCTCCATGGCTTCAGGGGCACAGCTGGCCTCACCATGGGCTTCAAGGGAACCTCTGCTCCAGCCCACCTCCTCCCCACCTTTCTGCACTGATATTGTCTCTCACATCCCACTCCTCTCTGTGCTGATTCTCTCCACTCTGTTTCCACTTTGCTGCTGCTCCTCTTCTTGTGTTTTCCCCTCTTAAATATTTTAATTCATAGAGGTGCTGACTGGCTCGGCCCCTGGCCAGAGGTGGGTCTGACTTGGAACTATATTCCATGAACTGATTAATCTGATAGAATCTGTTTCGTAAAGCATAAGTACTTGCTCTTTTAACCTATTATCTTTAACTCTGTAAAGGTTAGTACATCAATATGTGACACGTTAATACAATCTGATACGGCAAGCTGCAGCCAATGAAGTTACTGCAGGGATGGATGCGGCCTTGTGGAGGGGAACAGGTAAAGGGGCATCCATGTCAAGAGCAGACTCCCTTCACCAGATGACCCAGGGCAGGAGAGGGTAATGTGAACTTTGGGGTGAGGATAGGAATTATCCCATCTCTCATTATAATGGCTACGCTGTATCATCTTTTCCTTCTGCTTGGATTTTAGTGACAAAAGAGGAGCTAGGGCTGCTTGCTGGCTATGTGTGGAAATCTGGCCTACATAAATTACAACGTATCCACTCTAGTGGGGTATATGCATGCCCCCATATCTTCATCTGAAGTTTCCTGGATAGAAAAATGGGATGCAGCCCCACCCTCTGCTGTCTTAAGAGCCCTTTTCTCCTGTGCTGTTGGGTTGCCACCACTTCTTTTCCCAAAGCATGGTCAAAGTTTGGGTAATTTTATATCTGGTTTGTGATATTATGAAGTGGAGAAGGACGTCAGTGCAGAGGGCAAGTTGTGCTGGTGGCTCACAGAGTGGAAAAAGCATGAGAGCAAATGGGGTGGAAGTAATGAAAAGTCCCTCTGTTCATCTTCACCTTGAGAAAGTCTGAACTATACAATTACATCCTCAGAAAGGATGAAAAAGAGATGCTTCCAAAACATTTAAATATCGAAAAAGCCTTATCTTGCAGAGTTTGTCCAAGTTCTCTAAAGTGTATACAACATGACGGAGATTAAAAAATGCCTCTTGTAAAGGACACTAAAAAGTGGGACGTTTCCCAGAATAAACCACGCTCTGTCAGCCAGGCAACAGTATAAGAAAGGACACTGAATTAGGTTTCTGCGTAACAATCACTTTGTATTGTGCTGGACTGAACAGGTACAAAAACCTGCACAAAAACAGTTAGAAGAGCTTTCTGTTACTGGCTGCATGTTTCCAGACACTGATGCACCTGCCTGCTCCCTGTGAGCACATCAGGAGACCTCACTGTGAGGTGGTAGATACATCAGGGAAAGAGAATGGGTTTTCATTCAACCTGATAAATCACATGTATATGATGAATTATGTTTTCTGCATGTAAAGAGGACCACTAGGTTTACTGACAGTTTCTGCCGCAGATCAGCTATATGCAAATGAATGCTTAAAAATAGGATGCACATTCAATTATCAACACCCTGACCTAACCTCATAACTGCATGGGATCCCACCTAATAATATCTGTACCCAGCCTACAACTTCCATCATATTTTTAAACACATACAACTGATTTAAGGATTTTCAAGTGATAAGGAAATTACCACCTTCCCATGTAAACTTTCAAGGATTAAATAACCTCATCATAAAAGAAAAATGTATGTCCTATGTATTAGATTTGTCCAACTTCCATTCCCTAGCATGGCTTTTTGTAATTCCTTTGTCGCTTTGAGCAATCAATCTGAAATCTTTTCCTGTATGGTAGAATATAATCCTAAATAGGTAGACTGTAATCCAACACTCTCTTAAGTAAACTGAAGAAATGGAGCTTCTTAAATCCCTTATTATGAGAGATTTCTTTTTCTCCCCACCCCTATCCTTTTGCAATTCCATAGGTATCCTGATGGGTGGATACTGGCATTGCAGATTGTGTTTGAGCCAGAATAATTTATTCCCAAAAAAAGCTTAATTGTATATGTTTGTAAATGACTGGAACAAGCATTGTAATAAACTACCCTGCATGGCTGGAAAACACAACATTGTTACCGGTGTTTGAAAACTGCAGTCTTGCACTTCCAGTAAGGTTTATTCATTTTATGAGAAGGGGTCTTAAAACTTGTGTTACCATACTCTGTATATATTTCCAGTTCTGCTATACATAGTGTCTTAGGGTTTGGGGTTTTTTAATACAAATATAAGAAGGTACAGAAGAGCAGGCACAGTGTAGCAAGTGTGGTTTTAGTCTAAGTGAAGTATAAGAAATAATTTTCCTGAAAATAGGAATGTTAATTTATGCTTTTAGAATATTCTTCTTTTCCTGTTCTCTGCTTTTTTTACAGGGATGATTTAGAAGACCTTTGAATAATGATGAAAGTAGGAAGAGTGATGCCACTGTAAAATTTACATACTGTATCCCCTGTATCAGAGAGGGGATGTAATCTTTGAGACTTGTTCCTGTTCTGGAATTCTAAATGCTTTCTAAGCTGGGATTCAGTACATTAAACTGTCTCAAATAAGCAATAAAATTGAGATGACTAAATACTATGTACTTTTGTTGGCTTCTTTAAATAGGTAAATATTTGTCAGTAAAATTCTGTCCTTTTCCAGCATCTGGATAATTATGCTGTGACTCAAATGGCATTATTCTACCACCCACAGAATGTTTTTGCTCAGAGTTCACAGAGAGATTGAGATGATAAAAACATTTTCTAGCAATGAGTGTGGTAGAGGAACATTTCTATTGCAAGGATGCTAAAAGCTGAATCAAAATAACAGCTACTTTTAACACTTCTTTCAAAGAAGATTATTTCCTACCTTGTTTCTATAAAACTCCACTAAAGAAAAGGATTTATTCATCCCATATAGTAGTATTGTTGTGGAATAAATATTCTTTTTCCTATTTTTCTTCTGTTAACCAAGGTTTTGATTGCTTGCTGTGAATATTCATTCTATATGAATATTTTCAGTTGTAATACTAAAATTAATACTATTATTACTCTGTCAGAATTTTGTTCCATCAGCATACTCCTTAGTGACAAATAGTGTCTTGGGTGAATTCAAAACAGTTCATTTAGGAGGGTTTTTTTCTTCCTAAGAAGAGCAGCTAGCTTCATATTCTTTAAGTTGGTTTGGATGAAATTTGTATAGGTGTGCTCTATACCTTATGGTTTGTGGCACTCACAGAACACTGTATATAGGAAAATCAGAAAGGAGAAAACACTGATATGATAAGGGGTGGTCGCCAAGAGGAATAGTTCTACATGTATTATGTTCAGGCTTTTCCTTCCCAAAGTAGCAGACGGGATAGCTGACAGTAGGGGCTTCACAAACTGAATCAGTTTTCAGTTTTATATTTTGTGAGATCTTGTAGCTGAAAATGTCTGGCTTGACCCATCAACTACAACCACTAACATTCTGGATTTGCCCTTTTGGAGATTAAGATGTATTTAGTAGCTAAACAGATAAGGTAAAGCGGAAATATATGGGGTCACTGCATAGGTCACTAATGTTTTGTTAGCAATCGTTTAAGCTGAGGTCACTGGCTTTCTATTTAGAGTCTTTGTAAACATCATCCTCCCCTGTTAAGCTTAAATATTCTAGTTCTTCTGGAAAGTAACTATCTTGTAAAATTTTCCGGTGTTAATACTTTGGCCAAGATTTGCTAGGTGCAGAATATCTCACCTGCTGCTAAACTAATAGCTCCATAAATATATCCCTGGGACAGAACTGACAGTCATTTTACACTGAGAATTATTTTTCCAGTGATCACTGTCAGGAGAGGTAGGGTCTGATTAACACTGGCCACCTTTGCTAGCTGTATCTTTAATCACAGACTCTGCAATAAACAGAGAAATGTAATCAATAAATTTGCAGATACAATGAAGAAATATAGATGGGGACTGAAGGTCCAGTGATAAAATCTGGTAATTATTTCCCATCAACACTTTAGACTGTTATCTTCTTTACCTGTAACACAACCCAGCAGAACTGAGTGGCCAATTGTTAATAAACATTGACATGAAAAAACACCAAAGTTCCTCTCAGGTATGTTTCTTAAACCTTACATTTATTTACTTGATGTATTTTTTTTTTTCTTTAAGCATTTCTTATGTCCTTTACTATGTGACTATTTGATAGACAAATCATTTATCCACACTAATTTGAAGTTTGCATCATTCCTCATTATAATTTTATTGTAAACTAATCTTTCAGGTAAACACATACCTTAAAGCATTTTTAGGAAGTAATCATATATTTTCATTTAACAAAAGGATCACAAGTTCATTTTGCTTTCCAATTAATAGATAACATTATTGTTTATTCTGAATGTTACAATACATAACCTTTTTATAAAACCATAATCCAATTTGCTTATATTAAGGAAAGTTTTTAAGCCTGAATTTCCTCTTTTCCCCCTCATTTTTTATAAAACTTGGATGAAAAAAAAACCCAAACAACAAAATCAAACAAAATTCCCAAGTAGTGGACGTGATAAATGAGATTTTGAGTTACAAATCTTTTGTTTCTTTTTGTAGAAGTTGCATGCAACCATCAAGGATTTTCAGGGGGAAAAAAAAGGATATTTGTCTTAAATTTGACTTGTTTATTAGCCATAAATTTAGTAATAAATCTCTCTGTGTAACAAATGCCTAAACTCCAGTCATAATACAAAGTACGTGTGCATCATATATAGAATAGATATTTGAAAACTCTAAACTTGAAGCATCATTTTAAAGGAGTAAGTTCATCATTCAAATCTCCTTTCAAAGCAAGGAATGGCACCATTGCTCTTCACGGTCAGGGAACAGATCAAATACTTTCTTGAGTTTTTTATCAAAAAGAATAAAAGTATGATAAATATGTCTACTAACCCATAAATCCATGATAAACTGTCATTTTTTTTCCCCAAAACAATTTATTGTTCATAAACTTAAGATAACAAATTCTTGGGGATGAGCATAGCTTCTATAAAGACACTTACGTACCTATTTGCAGTATTCAATGTCTTGTCATTATCTTTAAAAAAATGTGCTATTTTAATGTTCAAAAACCCCTTACACTATCTCTGCGAATGCAAAGCAGATTTCTCTCTCATGTTATCAGTGCTTACTTCCACATACGCTTTGAAAAATATGAAGTTGTGATTTTCAAACCCAGATTATCTGCCACTGTTATGAGAGCACATAAACATATTTCTAGAAGCTTTGCAAAGGTATTTCAAGGCTGAATTCAAGATGACAATGGAGTTAGCGAGTGAAATCTTTCTTACCCAACACAGCAGAAAATGCACACTGCATGGTATTCATTCTGCTCTCTTTCACTCCAGTAATCACACTGTATTTCAAAATGCCGATGTAACTATTACAGACTGAAAAAAATGAGATGATCATGTGATGCACAGATTGCATGTGGGGTATGGAAATGTGCTCTTTGGCTAAATATTTGCATGTGCCTTACATGTCCCCTGTGCCAAGACTTAAATTATTGAGTCTCCTGCTTAATCCTTGCATTTTTGCAAGACGTGTGGCTTAGTATTCAAGTGATGTTCAGACCTGTAGATTACAGATATGATGCAGCAAAGCTCTGCCCCAAACTTCTCTGACAAGATTGTATGAAGTTTTTAGCTTGCATACAGATGAAGTCCTTGGGTGGATGCACAGAGAGGAATCACTAGGATGCAGGCAAACACAACTTGGGCTGTAGCACGGGGTACTTGCAGCATGACTCTTCTTCCCTGCCAGAAACAAGGGGTTTGGAAAGGTTTGAAACACCTAAATATTCTGAAAGACTGCACAGACCTAGTAAGGGGAATGTGCAAATTCTAGCAATAGCAAGGAGTGTTTGGGGGTTTTCCTTCACTATTCTTCTCCAAATATTTTGTTCTGTGGTCTAGTTAGATAACTAAGATGAATTAGTCCATTCTATATCTGTCCACTGTTCTAGTTATTACTATCTGTTCTTTGGCAATATGCTTTTGCATGTTATTAATTCTCTGAGTTGATACCTTCTGGATACTGATCCGGAATTTTTCAGCAGCTAGAGTCATGAGACTCCAGTAAATCTAACCTGAAATCCAGATTAAAGGACTCTGCAAGTGGATAGGCAATGCATGTCCAAATGCAGTCTACTGCACATGGCTAGACTGACTGTACATTTAGCACACCCTTTTAAACATATGCCATCTGCATGCATCTAGTAAGCTACAAGCAGGGACAGTATGTGGGAAGAAATCAATTGCAATAGTTCAGCCAAGATCAGAGTAGTGTAATACTTTTTTTTTTTGAAGAGCTGTGCTTAGTTTTTTGAGCTTTGCATTTAAAAATAAGTACATGACATAGGAAAAACATCAAGAGACTGTTTTGTAGCTCTTCCATGGAATAAAAAGGGAAATCTGATTTACAAGAGGATCTGCACAGTGTATATGCCAAGATACCAAGGCTCACTTAAATTGACATTAAGATATCTGTGGCTTCCAAGGAGGTCTCCAAAGGCACTGTAAGAATTGTGAGTTTTGTCAGGTATGTATTTTGTAAATATTTATTAGGATAGGATTGATACATGTTTTAGCTTGAAAACAAGCAGCAGGAAGCCATTTTAGTTAGACAGAAGAATGTGCTTATTAAAAAAACATAGAAAGGGCATGAGCTAATGCTTATTCTTGAGCTGAGTGCAGTCGCTATACATGCACTGAAAGACAACAGGAGCCTATTAAAATGTCCAGGAAGAAAAGAGTACAGAAGATTGAGTTCTAGGCATAGACATCACAGAGCTGCTGTTCTGCTCAGCCTCAAAGACGTATATCTGTTTCAGTCCTCCCAAACCAGCTTCATCATTCCATTTCGACAAGCAGCAAGAAAAGAGTCGCTGCTGTAGAGTCATACTGATGCCTCCTATAGCTGAGATTTGTCCTATGAAACTGCAAAGAAAGACGGAGCTTGGTGCCAAGTTCTCTTGAGAAATATTTTTGGTTTTTCTTTGTATAACTATTTCTCACTGGAAAATCAGCATATCACACTGAGGTCACAGAGTGATAGAATAATTTATGCTAGAAGGGACCTCAGAAAATCATCTGGTTCCACCACTAGTGAAAATAGCAATATTAAAGTGTAAGTATTCCAAGTTTTTTTTTTTCTAGCAATCACAGAGAATAGTACAAATGGGCTTGTAAATGACCTTCTGCATATTCAGCAATCTTCATATACAAAACTCCCACTGGAATTGCAGATAACACAGAAAAATGTCTTTTACATTTCTTCTGTTTGTTCTCAAAGAATTGATATCTGACTTGATATTCTGACTCTGCAGAGAAACTTCTCTTCAAAGACTTGAGACTGAAAGTGACTCCCCAGACACTGATTTCCAGGATCCCTCTTACCTCAGCACCTTCTCTCTTTTAGGGAAGGCGAGGCACAAACCTGCTGTCATCACAAAGATGTCACCCTAAGACTTTGTCAGATAACAGACTGTTTTCTACACTTACCTGCAGCTTGCCAGGTTAGGCAAGCGGTCTTTCAAAGGCAGCCTGAGGGCAGCTGGCCACCTGCCATGCTGCGTTACCTGTTAGGCATCACTGGGGAACAAGCCATGCATAAGGATCAGGTAGACTGCTAGTTCCTGCACAAATTTGCACACCTTTAGCTGCTGAGTTCCGACAGACTCTCCACTGTGTTTTATCTGCTGTGGAACTGATTTATCTTTAAGGGTCACAGTTTTGCAGTTGCTGCAGAGGAAACTGCAAAGAAGTACTTGCAGGGGAAAGGAAACTGTCCTGCTTATTTTTTCTTGCTTTCTGCAGATAGACTCCCACCATTCCCACTACAAGCACTTTGCTGGAATCCTAACATTAAGACTGAGCTTTGCAAAAAAAGAAAGATGGTGATATGATTACACTAATCATTTTGCTGACAGAAGTAAAAAGCTTCAATGTATCTTCCTTTGATTCATCTTGATGAAGGGTTCATGTGGGGGTAATGAAAATAATCTGCAGAGAAAGAGGCATTCTCCTGAAACCTGTGAGCCTGAAAATGAAAATAAAGCATCTGAGCTACTTAACAAATACACATTTTATAATTAAAGCCAGTTACCATCTGAAGATTGGAGGGAGACTGAATATGATACCCAACTTTCACAGAGGAGTTAAAAGTAATGCTGAGAACTATAAAGCAGTACTGAAGCAGTACAGGAAAAAGCTAGCTGCCACTAAATTAACCAAGAATTGAATAAGGACAGATCAATACCGATATCTGATTTTTCTGTATCAAAATTGTAAATCAGTAGAACTCCCTGAACACAAGTTAAAAACATAGAGTCTTTTCTTTTGTAATATCTGCAAAAAGTGTCCTGAAGGAAGTGGGGTAAACTTCTTATAAAAAAAAAAAAAAAAAAAAAAAAAAAAAAAAAAAAGACCAAAAAAACCCCAAAAAAAACCCTCTATTTCCCCTAAGCTTGGATTTGTAGCTTGCTGAACATGAATGTAAGGCTGTAGCAGACAGGTATTTATCTGAACTGTAGGCAGGTAAATCTAGACAAGAGGTTCCATCAGCTTTCCTTTACCCTTAGAGGAGTGATTATTCAATTAAATATGTGGAATTTAGTGTCCTGAAGATAAAAAAAAAGACTTTTACATTGATAGTAATAAAAATCTTATCAGTTTTGCCATTTAAAAGTCAAATGGACATCAGCTGTGGTGAATCAAACTAGAAACTATTGCTGGGACTGAAAAAAATTTCCTCCAATGGAACACCGTCCAGTAGCAAGTCAGGGGAACTTAAGGGAAGGGAAGGGCTGTGCTTTCCTGTGAAGCAGAACCTATTTTTAGAAGGAAGATACTGTATTTGTCAAGCAAGTGATCTTTTCTGTGAACTGCCCTGACTGTGGAAAGTGGAAAAAAAGTCAGGTTTTGACAATCTCTGTAACACTTGTAGGGTGCAGTTGGTAAACTAGAGGTTTATGAGGGACTTACAAGACAGGCACGTTTACAGAGGGTTCTTCACTGCTCCCTGCTGGAAAACTGAATTCATTAACTGCACTTTAGAAAGTGGTATGTTTTTCCAGAGCCAAAGAGATAAGCATTTACTTTAGAATCACAGAATCGTAGAATGTTTTTAGGTTGGAAAAAATCTTTAAGACCATAAAGTCCAGCTGTTAACCTAACACTGCTAAATCCACCAGTAAACCATGTCCCTAAGCACGCATTAACATCTTTTAAATACCTCCAGGGATGGTAACTCAGCCACTTTTTCAGGCAGCCCATTCCAATGTCTGACAACCCTCTTAATGAAGAAATTTTTCCTAATATCCAATCTAAACCTCCCCTGGCACAACTTTAGGTCATTTCCCCTTGTTCTGTCACTTGGCAGAAAAAAACCCTCTTTTCAGGTAGTTGTAGAGAGTGATAACGTTTCCCCTGAGCCTCCTCTTCTCCAGGCTAAACATCTCCAGTTCCCTCAGCCGCTCCTCACAGGACTTGTGCTACAGACCCTTCCCCAGCTCCGTTGCCCCCCTCTGGACACACTTCAGCACCCCAATGTATTTCTTGTTGTGAGGTGCCCAAAACTGAACACAGGATTCGAGGTGCAGCCTCACCAGTGCCCAGTACAGGGGAACAATTCCTGCCCTACTCCTGCTGGCCACACTGTTTCTGATGAAGGCCAGTATGCCATTGGATTTCTTGGCTACCTGGGCACACTGCTGGCTCGTATTCAACGAGCTGTTGACTAACACCCCCAGGTTCTTTTCCTCCTGCCAGCTTTCCAGCCACTTGTCCCCAAGCCTGTAGCATGGCATGGAGTGGTTGTGACCCAAGTGCAGGACCTGTACTTGGCCTTGTTGAACCTCATACAGTTGACCTTGGCCCATTGATCCAGCCTGTCCAGATCCCTGTGAAGAGACTTCCTGCTCTCAGGCAGACCAACACTCCCACCCAACCTGCTGTCCTCTGCAAACTTACAGAGGGTGCACTTGATCCTCTCATCCAGATCATTGATAAAGATATCAAACATAACTGGCCCCAGTACTGAGCCCTGGGGAACACCAATTGTCACCAGCTGCCAACCAGCTGTAACTTCATTCACCACAGTTCTTTGGGTCCAACCATCCATCCAGTTCTTTACCCAGCAAAGACTGTGCCAATCCAAGCAACAAGCAGCCAAGTTCTCCAGGAGAATGCTGTGGTAAACGATGTCAAAAGCTTTACTAAACTGTAGGTAGACAACATCTACAGCCTTTCCCTCATCCACTGAGTGGGTCACCTTGTCCTCGAAGGAGATCAGGTTAGTCAAGCAGGACCTGCCTTTCATTAACCTGTGCTGACTGGGCCTGATCACCTGATGATCCTGTATGTATCATGTGATGGTATTCAAGATAATATCTGCTTCATAACCTTCCCTGGTACCGAGGTCAAACTGACAGGCCTGTAGTTCCCCAGATCCTCCTTCTGGCTCTTCTTGTAGATGGGTGTCACATTGGCTAACCTCCAATCAACTAGGTTGACCTCTCCAGTTAGCCAGGACTGCTGATAGATGATGGAAATTGTCTTGTTAAACATTTCTGCCAGGTTCCTCAGTACCTCTAGGGGTATCCCATAGACTTGTGGGTGTCTAAGTGATGTAGCAGGTCACCAACCATTCCCCTTGGATTATGGGGACTTTGTTCTGCTTCCCATCCCTGTCTTCCAGCTCAGGGGCCTGGGTACCCAGAGAACAACCGGTATTACTACTAAAGACTGCAGCAAAGAAGGCATTAAGTACCTCAGCCGTTTACTCATCCTTAGTCACTATGTTTCCCCTTGCATCCAGTAAAGGATGGAGATACTCGTTAGCTCTCCTTTTGTTGCTAATATATTTATAGAACAATTTTTAATTGCCTTTTATGGCAGAGGCCAGTTTAAGTTCTAGTTGGGCTTTGGCCCTTCTACTTTTCTCCTTGAAAAACCTCATGACATCTTTGAGATCTTCCTGAGTGGTCTGCCCTTTCTTCCAAAAGTCACATGCTCTCCTTTTTTTCCTGAGTTCCAGCAAAAGCTGTCTGTTCAGCCAGGCCAGTCTTTTTCCCCATTGGCTCATCTTCCAGAACATGGGGACAGACTGCTTCTGCACCTTTAGGACTTCCATCTTGAAGAGTGTCCAGCCTTCCCGGGCTCCTTTGCCCTCAGGACTGCCTCCCAAGGCACTCTGTTAACCAGACTCCTGAACAGGCCAAAGTCTGCCCTCTGGAAGTCTAAGGTAGCAGTTCTGCTGATCCCCCTCCTTACTTCTCCAAGAACTGAAAACTTAACATTTCATGATTGCGGTGCCCGAGATGCCCTCTAACCATCACATCCCCCAGCAGTCCTTCTCTGTTCACAAACACCAGGTCCAGCGTGCACCTTCCCTAGCTGGCTCCCTCACCAGCAGTGTTAGGAAGTTACCTTCCACACACTGCAGGAACCTCTGAGACGGTTTCCTCTCTGCTGTGTTGCATTTCCAGCAGACGTCTGGTAAGTTGAAGTCCCCCAGGAGAAAAAGGGCTGGTGATTGTGAGACTTCTCCCAGCTGCTTAGAGAGTACATCATCTGCCTCCTCATGTTGGTTGGGTGGTCTGTAACAGACTCCCACCATGACATCTGCCTTGTTGGCCCTCTCCCTGCTCCGACCCACAAACACTCAACCCTATCGTCACCATCATTAACCTCTAGACAATAAAAACACACCCTGACATACAGGGCTACCCCATCACCTCTTGTTCCTTGCCTGGCCCTTCTGAAGAGTTTATAGCCATTCACCGCAGCGCTCTGGTTGTGCGAGTCATCCCACCATGTTTCTGTGATTGCAAATATATCATAGTTTTCCAGCTGCACAATGGCTTCCTGCTTCTCTTGTTTGTTGCCCATGCTGCATGTATTGGTGTAGATGCACTTCAGTTGGGCCACTGATCCTGCCACTCTTTTGGTTGGAGATGCCCTAATTCCTACATGACAATTCTCAGGTGCTTCCCTGGTTTCTAGCACATCAACAACCCCTGAGTCTTTGCTGCCACATGGGTCTCCATTCTCTACTTCCATTGAGATGGCAGACCAAAGGTCCTTACCAGAACACTGTCCCTGAAACACTAGCATGCCACCCCCAGGCTTATCACCAGCAAGCCTAATTTTATCCCTTTATCCCTCCAAATATAATTTAAAGCTCTTTCAATGAGCCCTGTTAACTCCCGCATCAGGATAGGTTTCCCCTTCAGAGGCAGGCGTTCACCATCTGTCACCAGCAGGACTGGAGCTGTACAGACCAACCCATGATTAAAGTACATAAAATCCTGCCAGTGACACCAGTCTTGGAGCCAGGAATTGATCTGCTAGCTTATCCTGTTTCTTCCTCATCATTCCCTTCCAATGGAAGGATGGAGGAGAACACCACTTGTGCTCCTGATGACCCAGCCAGTTGTCCCAAGGCCCTGAAGTCTCTCTTGGTGGTTCTCAGACTTCCTGTTGTGACTTCATTACAGCCTACCTGAAAAATCAATAATGGATAATAATCTGAGGGCTGTACCAAGTTACAAAGCTTTCCTGTCACATCTTTAACCTGGGCCACAGGGAAGCAGTAGATATCCCTAAGAAGTGGGCCTGGTCTGCATGTTGAACCTCCTGGTGCCCTCAGGAGAGACTCCCCAATGACAATGACCTGTCTTTTTTGCTTTTTGGAAACCGGTTATTATGCAGCGCATAGGCCTGCTTAACCTCAGTGACAACTCCAAGCTAGGTGAGCCCTCGTCCTCATCATTTTTGGGTTTCACTTGCAGACCCTTCTACCTATTATAGGAGGGAACCTGGGAAGGTGGGTCTGTCACAGAGGAGACTGGCCTGCTGTGCCAGGCAGGAACTTGCTGCCACTGTCCTATATCACTTAAGTCATCTGCTTCTGCTCGGAGGAGAAAGGAAAGGGAGTCTTCTGTATCCCATGCCCTGCCTGTGGGGCCTGTCCCAGAGAAGGTAGGGTGTGATTCCAGTGGTCTGTCTCCCTCTTGCACTCCCTGATACTCCTCAACCTACTGAGCTGGGGAGTATCAACCAGCTTGCAGTCAGACACCTGTGTGGCAGCTCCGTCTTGGAGGCTGTGGCCATCATGGTGGGTGTAGAGCAGACGTAGGCCATGGCTTTCTGCCAGGTGGATACCATCACTCCCTTGTTGAGTTGGCAGAGCTCTCTGTGCCCTCCCTGTGCCCCCTTCCGCTCCTGAACTGCCGTGCCACACCCTGGTTGCTGGTGCTCCCTTGTGTCAGAAGTCGACTCTGTGTATTTAGCAATTCTCAATTTCTTTCCCACTAGCTTGTCTAGTCTCAGCATGAACCCATGTAAATCTGTATTAAACATCTATGGGAAAGAGACCAAATTACCCATTCTTTTACACTCTATACAATATTCTGTTTTGATTATTAGCTATGCCATGTCCATCCCATGACAAGATGGCGATGATATCATTCTATTACAAGTGCCACAAAAAATGAAATGATGTAATTGTGCCTGAGGTATATTTTCCTTCAATGCCTCACAAGAGGTTTCTTGCTTATCTTTACCTAAGCACTTTTCTTTTCTCACCACCTTCTCAAACATGTGTGCGCACACGGGAATGAATGTACCATTGCAACATCCTCCTGCACTTAATTTGGTGATATTCATAGAAGATATTTTGATTTGGAAATACCAAACACTCAAGGAAAGCTGACAAGGTGAGCATGCCAAGAAATTAAAAGAAAATTTACGCTCCAATCGAATCTCAACTGTTATCATAATGCGTATTCCAAGTCAAGTCTAAGTTGTCCTGTAATTTTGCTGAATGTATATGCTTGTGTGATTCGTTAGGCTCCCATTGGTTATGAAAATAGACCAGTAAATTACATCTTTCGCAAATGGAATCATTATAGCTGTAATTTACAACATAGATTAAGCCCTTTAATCTTTGTCAGGGAATGTATCATATACTTTTAAACACATGGCTCAGAAATTGTAGTTTAAAAACTATTAACCTTACATTCACAGCTTTAATGCATATATTAGACTGTACTTTTCTACCAAAAATAATGTCCATGTTCTGCCTATTGCATAACTATGCCTAAACAGAAAAACATATGATACCACAAACTGGTAACATATGAATGAAAATTGTCACCAATGGACACCTGTTGGCTCTTGCATTACTCAGGCATATGATCTAAATAAAGCTAGTTTTTCTAGTGATAATCTATTGCATATTGAATATTTTCAACTCCGTAATATTGCTACTCTGCATATTGATATCATATATATGCGTGTTTAAAAGTAAATAATATTTCTCAAAAATACTAATTTACAGTCTAAATGCTGTTTGGAAATGAACATTTTTCTTTGACTTTGTATATCAAGTGCTTTTTTTTTTGTTTTAATTGTTACTTTCTAATGTTAGTAAGATGGTGCAGGAAAACAAGGATAAAAAGATGCTTAGCCATTTTTAGGAATCTTTCAAGTAATCTTCTTGTACAGTTAAGAATCCAAACAGATGTTGCATCTTATCCATGGATTAACTAGAGAGGAGCGGATTCATAAAAGTATATATTTGAAAAATGAACTTGCATATGTTTGTTCTTATGAACAAATAAAAAATGGCTCTTGAAAGATCCAGTATGTCAAAATCCTGCCTGAGCTAGAGACCAGTAACGTAGAAGGCAGGCATCATAACAGCACTAAAGAAGCAGTACATAATATTTAAAATGCTCTTCCTTGGTCAGTGTAAGATCTACACAAATATATAAATAGTTGGATTTTGGAACTTTGCCAACATTTATTCAAGCTTTAAAAATGTTTTGGACTTCAGTGAAATTGAGCATGAGAACAGAACTTGTCTATATATGTGCACTTCAGTCTGATGTTTTCACTGTTCATTGTCATGAAAAGTTACGGTCTTAAAAATATTTTCTTTTTTACCTTTATTTTTTTTTTCTGGAACTGGGATTTTCTAAGGAAATGCAAACAGTAAGCATTTTATTTAAGAGAGAATGCCCTGTAGTCCACTGTTTTTATTAAAAATGCCCAGGTTAAATGACACTACTTTAAGTAAATAGATAGGAAAATACATATTCTTAAAATTATTATTATGAACAAAACCCTGATTTGTTTGCTGTAATCCTCACCTAAAAGGAGCAATGGTTCTGTCCAGCCTTTGTATACTGCTGCTGCAAAGCCCAGGCATTTCGACTTACCCATTCAGTTGCTATGCATAAACTTCTAGAATTTGTTCACAAAAGGTTTCATAAAATGAACAGCTAAAATAAAATGCTTCTTTTTGCCCAAAATAGCATAGCCTGCAGATTTCGAGAGCAACCACTACTGCTTATAATTAATATGATATCACTGATTACCACTTATAAACCTTTTTTATGGGAGCCTAAGCCTCCTATATTATGCGTAACTGAGCATATGGAATCTTAGATCATTTTTTTACCTTCTGCCTCTGAAATTTTTCAGAAGAAAGAAAGCTAGTTGTATTTCATTATTCCATATATTTAGCAGGTCTGGTTTCTTGGCTATGAGTCTGAAAACTTTTTCTAAGAGGACTTATCTAGCAGCTGTGTTGACAATTCTATTTTTGAGTGCAACTTCAAGAGCAGGATGAGTTCTTCACACCTGTGCCTCTAGAGCTTACTTTTTGGAAAGAACTGGGCTTTGCATTAATTTTGCAGCAAATACCATACAGTGCAGGGTAGGGGGTGGAGTTTCCCCTTTCAGCACAGAGCAATAAGGAAGAGCAGTTTGTGCTGTGTGGAGGAAGTTTTTCTATGAAAGCTCTGGACGTAACATGAAAGAACAGTTAAAAGGGATATTTTGGTGCTGCAATATATGCATTGATTGAACTGGTCTTTGCAAAGTTTTACTGGGACAAATTCATAGCTCAATTTCATTCACAGAGTGTTACCTCACCACCATACAATTAACAACTTCTGGGATTTTAAAGAACCACATCCACCTGGAGTAGATGTTGTTGACCTAGAATAAGAAATTCTTCTTCATGTCACTTCTTCATATTTGTGCACACAGTTTTACAAAAAAAAAAAAAATAGGAAAAATGTTCAGATGTTGGGTCATACAGCCGGGAGTGTGGGTGACTTGATCCTCAATATCAAGGATGTGTTTTGGACTCTGAAAAACTGCACTGGTAACCTGCGTGTGGATGGACCTCTCCCTAAGATGAAGCAGGATCCTGCCGGCACCACCACACCAAGAGCTACAGCTTCTGCAGTGCTTCAGGGCCTGGTGGTGCAGAGAGGGGCTAATTGCACAGAAGCAGTCCTCCTCCTGCAGAAGTCAACTGAAACATCAGAGCCACTTACCCAACAATAACTCCATCAGACATCTGAGAATCTCACCAGTTATTGCCTCAACCCGTGAAACCTTCGTGTTAGCAATTACATGAAAGCTGCAGTTCTACAGAATACATAGATTTAACAGTGTATCTAGAAGACAGCTGCTTTTTGTGTGTGTGTGTGACGTTGAGTTATAGAGAGTTTTGACATTTGCCAAAGCTTTATTGTCAAGTCAGGTGAAAGATGCTTTTGTCTATGCAGTCCCCTTAATACCCATGACATCAATGAGAGTTTTTTGATAAAACCTGATAATAAATCAGTGTATCTTTCAACGTAACATCATTTATCCTGTTTCTAAAGTGACATAACTCAAAACCACTAAAAAATGAGCAAAACTTCCTCATACAATCTCAGTCTTAGACCTATGTACTACTCCATATAATGTAACGAGGGAATGATTCTCCCACTCTGCTCTGGTGAGACTCCACCTGCAGTACTGCCTCCAGCTCTGGGGACCCCATCATAAGAAGGATATCGACTGGTAGGAGTGAGTCTGGAGGAGGCCACGAGGATGCTCAGAGGGCTGGAGCCCCTCTGCTATGGGAACAGGCTGAGAGAGTTGGGCTTGTTCAGCCTGGAGAAGAGAAGGCTCCGGGGAGACCTTAGAGCACCTTCCAGTACCTGAAGGGGGCTACAAGGAACCTAGAGGGGGGACTTTTTACAAGGGGCTGTAGTGACAGGACAAGGGGTAATGGGTTTAAACTGAAAGCATGGAGATTTAGATTGGATATCAGGAAGAAGTTCTTCCCGGAGAGGGTGGTGAGGCACTGGAACAGGTTGCCCAGAGAAGCTGTGGGTGCCCCATCCCTGGGAGTGTTCAAGGCCAGGCTGGATGAGACTTTGAGCAACCTGGTCCAGTGGAGGGTGTCCCTGCCCATGGCAGGGGGGTTGGAACTAGATGATCTTGAAGGTCCCTTCCAAACCAAACCATTCTATGATTCTATAAAACCCATAATCATGTGTTTTTCCCCCATGTCCTTGAATTGTTCAGAGCTCAAGATGATGGCTGTTTGGCAAATAATGCAGCAATTCAATATTTATTTTTGTCCTTATTGTTTAAAGATTCCATAACTTCTTTACTGCACACCATAAAACTGTCTCAGCCATGTGGGGCAGAGTGTTCCAGTGGTTGAAGGAATTAAGGCTGGCTGCTGCTCCACTTTGCATTGACGTTTTTATTATGATAGGGTGTGAATGATTACTTTTAATCCATTTTTTTAATAGAAGCGTTTGGAAACAAAGGTTAAAAATTGTTTGTCTTCCACGTTTTTGGCAGAACTGTAGGAAAAAGTTTGCAAAAAAAATCAATCAGTAGAACTTGATACGAATGAGCACGTCCTATTTGGGATAACTTGAAAAGAGGGTGTAAATGATTGATTTTCAATCCGATTGCCAAGCAAGAAAAAAAAAATATATATTTTTTAAATGCTATTATTTCTTTCCACAGAAATGCAAAAGAAGCAAAAACATTCCCTAGTGATTAAAATGTTCCATTTAACTAAAAGAAAATGTTCCAATTTGGTGCTTATGCAAATGAATTGAATGTGTTACTTCCCAAAATTAATGTGGGAAAAGTCAGCCTTTTACCCAGCAACTTAGAGGTTTCAGCATTCACAGATATGCAGCAACCTCTAGTCTCTCTCTTCTGGAGAACACTTAATCCTGGAGACACTAATCATCATGTCAAGGAGGAGGCAGGAGGACTTTATTCACCATTCTATATACATTAAATTGTTTCTAATTCAGCAACCAGTGGTTCACTTGTGCCTCCTTCTGAAAGATTAAATTAAAGACGTATGTTTGTTAGCTGTGAAACACACTAGTTACATGGTTTTTTACAAGGTACAGCTGAAGAAAGATGGGTATGGTGGGACTACACCAATTAGCCTATTAGTTTGAATCCTGAACCAGGAGAGCTTTTACATGCCTATGATGTGCCTGGCAGAAGGTGTTATGTTTCTAAGGGATCGCTAACGCCACTGGCTTAGACTGTGTTCCGACCTGGGCTTTCTCTGGAGTTCTTCCACTTTGTACAAAATTAATTACATATGTACTGAGAACACACGATGATTCTCCCATGTGATGAGTAGGAGATTTGTTGAAGCAGTAGAAATATCTGTGTTTAAATGTGAGCTCTTGGGAGAGTAAGGTGTGCCTTCAACAAGCAGGACTGCGATGCAGCCGGCTGTCTAGGTCGTTTATGTCAGAGGCAGGATTCAAGGGTGGAAATGAGTCCTATTTTCCCATAATAGGTTTCCCATGTTATATAAAAGTTATATCATGCTGTCATCGCCTTATGTAATAGTGCTATTATATTACCGATGGTATGAATTCAACTGGTATTTGCAAAAAATGGAGGGGCGAATAAGCCCAAATTTTCCTAGCAAATTTACAGTTTTCTTAAGAAACAATTACCTAGATGCACTCCTGAGTTAATCACAGAATCTCTTTTGCTATTTTACAGTGATTTATGCACTTCAAACTAGTTTGCTGATTTTCTCATTTGCATCTTTGAATTTGTGTCAGATAACTTCCCCGTGGGTTGAAGAAATATTAAAGATGACTGGATTGTGAGGAACAGTCATGCTCGATATGTGGCAAGCTAATTCTCAGCTTTGACCACCATGTAGAGGAAAGTTTGAGCAATCCTGAAGAGGAGTATGTGTAACATTTGTAACACCCTCCTGATCCTATGTTCAGGTGAAGCATATGTATCTTACATACAGTGATGTCTTACATGTGGATCTGTCAAAACTTTTTTCCAGATAGTAAATATTCTCACCTTGCCTAACTTTCCATTAACATGGGATCACTTGCACATACTAACAGCTTATTATTTGTAGTGGGCTGGTAACACATGCAGTTCTCTATTTGTAGGTTGCAGAAGCAGTGACTTCCATGCTGTTGTCCATGAGATAAGGCTGGGTGATAGCACTCGACACTGTTACACCACCTACCCACCAACGCCCCACTCCCCCAGGACAAGCTCTGGCAAGGACTGCAGTATATAACTAAACCTTTCAAGGTAGCAAGTCCATGGAGCTTTAAAGGGCTTGTGGACTGGCAAAAAGGAAGGACATCTCTCTCTTTTGCTAACCTCCTTCCCAAACATTTCCCTTCCAATCTGATCTCACTGGCATCTGGCACCTGTCCCCTAGAGACACCTAACCTCTGTGGGAGGTTGTAGGGACAGTTGCTAAGCCCATCTCTCTGATGGGATTGCAGGACTCTGATAAAATCCACTGCTCACGCACCCCTTCGTGCCCCTCCTTGGCCATGCACACGCAGGAACTTTCCTAGGGAGGACAAGGGTTGCACACATAACTGTTTCTCTGCTGCGTACACGAGCAGTGTCAGACCATCATTGCTGGGTGGATCAGGAAAAGGGAAGGGAAGAAGGAATGACAATGTGGGAGAGGGAAAATGGTAAAGAACGCTAGGAGAACACAGCAGGTAGAACCAGGCTGTGTACGCTGGCCCGGACCCAAGACTAACACTGCAGTTAGTGTGACACAGCAGCACCTAATAATTTGGGTTCCGTTTGAATGCACCTTGAACTATGATAGTAGCAGGATCCATAGTGATAAGTGAGTCTCCCAGTTGATGGTCTTTTCTCTCTCCTGTTGGCCACCTTTACTTCGTCCTGGGTCTGACATCTCCATCTGTATACTCCTCCCAAATTAGCACACTTCTCTACAGTACTCATACAAAGCACTACAATAAATCCTTTCAAACTGTAACTTTGGATTTTACTCTCAAATACTAAAGAATAGAGTATTTTTCTTTCTCCATAAGCAGAGGCTGAATTCACCTTGCAGGAATTTTCTTCACTTCCCCCATTCAGTTCTTTGCAGATGATCATCTACAGGAGAGAATGTACGGTTTTGTCCCCTGCTCTCCTCTCCTAGGGTGGCACGAATTACCCGGGTCAAGGACTGTCTGTCTTGTTTCCTCCTCATTCTTCTCTGTCTGATGCACAGAAACACCTTTCCTCCTCTCTCCTTTAGACAGCGGACTCATCTTTGTTCTAGCTCTTCAGCTCAGGCATTTATGCGTGCAACAAATAATAATTAATGAAAAAAAAAGGTATTTACGTGTCCCACTCCAAATCTGACGTTACAGAGAGCGATACCGCCAAAGAGTATCTTTTCCGACTTTTTGCTAGCAGGCAAATCGTAATTTTGGGGCTAGAAGCGGCTGGATTCGTGGTCAGGAGGAAGTTTCCAAGGCTGTGGATGCTTTTCCTTCCGCCAGCAAACAGCGATCCACGCCAGGATTTGCTTTCTGCTCCTGTATTTCGGCGATGCAATGTGTAGCACGTTTCTGCGTGTGTGTGTCTGTGTCTGTGTGTGTGTGTGTGTGTGTGTGTGTGCATGTGTGTGGCTCTCACTCGCTGTGTCGGTCTCCAGGATTTCTCCCTGCCTGGCTCAGGAGGCTGCTCCAGCGCTGCGCGGAGCCAGAGGTTTCCCCGGATCCCGTAAATACAGGCACACGCATCCAGTGCACCACACGCATGCACACACACACACACACACACAGAGCCACAGCCACACAGGCACGCACAGAGCCGCTGTCCAGTCCATCCCCACGCCGGCTGCTTTTCCCACCACCTCCAGCCTCGCAGAGGCGGCAGGCGTAGCTCCGCGGCGGATCGCGCTGCCGCTGGCCCGGGACTCCGCTCGCAGCAACGCGCCCGCGGTGCCAATCTTCACAACCTACGGCCAGATTTTGACACCCTTTTTTTCTTTCTCTTTCTCTTCTTTTTTTTTTTTTTTTGGCGGGGGGCGAGAGCACTTGGCATTTACAGGAGGAGCCGGGGGGGGGGACGAGGCTGCCCCTCTCCTGCCCCCGCCGTGCGCGCATGTGTGTGTGTGCGCGCCCACCTCCCCCCCGCCTCTCAAAAGTTTGCCTCGGCGGCCGGGGGGCTCCCGGGCCGCCGCCCCCGCAGCCGGGGGGCGCGGCGACGGCGCGGCGGGGCGGCGGCGCGGGACTTACGCGCCACGCGGGACTTGCGCGCCACGCCATGCCGGCGGCGCAGGGGGCTGCGCGGCGCTGCGCCCTGGCCGGGCTAATGCTGCCGCTGTTGCTGCTGCTGCCGCCGCCGCCCGCGGCCGCGGGGACCGAGGGCAAGGCGCGGAGCTGCGGCGAGGTGCGGCAGGCGTACAGCGCCAAGGGCTTCAGCCTGGCCAGCGTACCCTACCAGGAGATCGCAGGTAAGGGGCCGGGCGGAGCGGGGCGGGAGGGGGACGCGGAGCCGGGGGAGCGCCGCCGCCCGGCTCCGCGTACTCCCCGCGGAAGCGGTGGCGTGCATCGCCGCGTTGCCTGCGCGGCGTGGAGCGGCTCTGCCTGCCCGGGTGGCACCCGGGGGCTGCCCGGCGGGGCGTGTGTGCGTGTAAATAAATGAATGAATAAACATAAAAACTAAAAGAGGGGAGAGTGGAAAAAAAAAGGGCGAGCCTCAGCCCCGGCTCTGCTCGCCGGCAGAAACTTCTTGAGAGTTGCAGCCGGGCTGGAGACGCAGCAGCCGGTTCCGCAGTGGCTCCTGCCCCCGCAGCCGCCGTGCGCGGGGGAGTAACTTTGCCCTCTGCCAGCGGGAGCCGGGCGCGAGGGAGGCGGAGGAGGAGGAGGAGGATGGGGAAGGCAGTGCTGCCTCCCCCCCACCCCCCAACCCCATCTCCCCTGGACCCGGCCGCGGTCCCGGGGCGCGGCTCGCCCCTTCCGAGGGGGCCAGCCCAGCCGCGCATCCCCGGGCCGGGCAGCTCGCCCCTTGGAGGAGCAGCCGGGCGCCTCCGCTGCAGCCCGAATCGAGCAGAGGCACCGGCTGATAGAGGCACCCCCTCCCCCCTCCTCCTCCACATCACCCCCCGCACACCCCCTTGTCACCCCGCTCCGGCTCCTGGAACGCCCGGCAGCCCGTTCCTTAGCTCTGCCTTCTTCTGAAACATGCCTACAACAGGTTATCTCGGCCTGCGCGGGAGGTGTTGGGTTGTAATTTTATTTTCCTGGTTTTCCTTACAACCTTATCCATATTGCATCTTTGGGACTGAATGAATAAAAATATGTCCGGGGCAGATAATCCTTTAGCAATCGGAGAGCAGGACAAAAAGAGAAATGATAGGGGAAGGCATGAGCTTGGGCTGCTTGAATTGGACTGCTCGAGCCCCGAAGAAAGAATTTTGCTTTGCCACTGGCACTTCGCTGTTAGGTTCTGCTGTTCATAGAGTGAATTAGATGCCCCTTGGTTTGCTCGCTTCCTTTTTAAACTTGGAAGCAGTAGATTTATCTTCCTTGAGGTGAAATAAAGCCGCAGTTATTCACTGTGCAGTATTTAGCACTTTACATGAGGAGTGATAAATGTGGAAAATCTCAGACAGCCAGGATGTAGTTCACGAAGATAGGGGGAAGGTTGTTCCACGTTGCCGGCGCAGGACAGACCAGATCTCTGCGTAACCACTTTGGTTCCTTCAGACACATCGGTCTGACCTGCTGACGTGCTTTTGAACAAGGCAGGAGAGTAAAGGGCCTGTGCGTGTAACCGTTCCACAGGCACCTTCGCCCCTCAGGCTCACCAATTCTCTGGTCTTCCTGTGCTCTTTAAAAAAAAAAAAATTCACTTTAGGTTGCTGGTCAGTTATGCCAGATCATGAAATCTCTCCTGTGAGCCACAGATCCTTTGAATATGCAGTCATGCTTTGCTCACTGTTAACTCTATCTGCTCTGAGACAGGGAGGTAGGGTATGCCCTGTCCCATCTAATAAAAAAAAACAATGATCATTTTCAGTGAATTTCAGACTTCTAGTAACTTTGGGTAAACACTTGTCGCTTTCAGTTCACAGAGAAGTTTTATTGTCTCATTTATTTTCTGAATGTAGGGGGCAAAGTTGCCTTGCAGTTTTTAAGTAATCCAAGCGTTTGCAAGTTGCTGTTAATATGTATCAGCATAGAAAGACACAGGGTAGTTAAATATTTAGTAGCAGTTCAATCCAAAGTTGTGCTTCAGTTTCTTGCTAAGCTTCCTAAGTAATAATCTACTTTTAAGGTTAAGAAGTACACGATTTATACAGATGTTTTTTCTAACCTTCCTCTTACAAGTTGCTTGTTTTCTTTGTGGTTTATCTGCCTTGTTGGTGTATCAACTTTTGAGCAGTTCTGTGTGTAGCTATTCCAGCTACTACTTTGTTGGAAGACTAGGATTGCTTTAAGGTGTGGTTTGGGGTATGCTCTGCTTGTACAGTGCTGAGAGGGTGTGTAATAACTGCTCCCGCAGCGTGTGCTCTTGTTAATGTGAAAGCTACGTATTCACAACCTGGTGCAATGTTGAAAGTTTAATTAAAGCAATCAAAGTACAGGTTTCAGAATTTTTTTTTATTATTATTATGTCTTTTTCCACCACACTGACTTGGTTAAGGAAGCAATTTGTTCCTGTTATGAAAGAAGTGTAGTCTGTCAAATGCCTCATGTTTTAAAGAGTTCAAAGAACTTTAATTACAGTCATGTTTCTGAACAAACATTCTGCTTTCAAAAGATTTTGCATCAATGGCTTCATAATACGTTGGATAATAGTAATATGTAGCATGGTTTGTGAGTTTTGGTTTAACAGGAGTTGCATGTTTTCATTTGTCCTTTGTTTAAAAGCTGCTTTCTAGCTGGGACTGTTGAAACTTGGTGAACTGGAGAGGTAGTGTGTATGTACTGATGATGCACAGAGCTGAAGAATCTGTTTAAATTAGAAAGGCTACGGACATAGAGGTGCCCCTCTGGTGGATGGAGCTGCAGAGCTGGGCTTCTTAGATAACTTTCACAGAATTATTTATACTGGCACTCACTTTTGAACGGAGAAGGTAGAAGTTTCGGATTTAAAAAGCTGCCTGGTTTTGCACAGTAAGGCAAGGTTTTCCTACAGTATCTTGTTGCACGTGAAATGTGTTGAAGTCAGTAACAGTGTGATTAAGGTCATCTGCTATGCTTTTAGAACGATGCTAAATTCTTCAGCGTAATTGTGTAGTACTTATTTGTAATCAACCTGCTGCACCTCATGTCCTGCCTGATAACCAAATTCTGGTGCTGTGTCCTACACTGCAGATAAAGTTGGCTTTCAGCATAGGTTGCCAAAGTCCTCAATAGAAGAACTTTATCTGGGAATGGGAAAGGAAGAAAATGTCATGTATACATAATACCGTGCTGGGGGCTTGATTTTGCGCTTCAATCACATGCAGGGTGGGTAGCAGTAGCTTGTGGTGGACGCTGAGCTATCCTTGTAAAATCTGCCCACTGGTAAAAGTGCCGTGGAGTATCCGGCACGTGAAGAAGTGTTGAACTGTCAGACTCACACTGCTGTGACCCAGCATTCATGAGCACTGAGTGGGGCTCCTAAGGACTTTGCAGGATATGTTTTGCTGTAGGAAAATCTGTCACTTGAAAGTCAATGCAAAAGACGGAAGTCACAGCACATACCTATTAGCATTACTTGTATAACTTCAACCATGATACCAGCAACTTTCGGCATCCATGAAAATGAAACATCAAAGTTTAAGGTGGAGTGTGCCCTTGCCTCTAAGTTTTCTGAATGAAAGTGTATGTCTGACTGTTTAATGGATGTGTCTGTTTTGTGCCTTTCCACTTTCAGTTGATCTAGAGGTTTTGAAAGGTGAAGGGTGTGGGGGTTTTGTGGGTTGTGGTTTTGTTTGGATTTGCTGGGATTTCTTGGTGGTTGGGGTTTTTTTTTGTGCGTGTGTGTTTTGTTGTGAGGGTTGTTTGGTTTTTTGGGGTTTTTTTGTTTGTTTGTTTTACTAGACACTGAATAATAGTGTATTTAGAGGAAGACGAGCAGAAATGTCTGGTAAAGCATTCAACTGTAAAGATGCTGAATTCTAAATATTGCATAAGAAGTTAGTGAGCTTTGTTCTCCTGTGCAGATGAAGAACGAGGTGAGATTCTGGCAACACAGAGACACCGTAGTGAAAGTAAGTGAAATGAAAGCAGAAGCAAACCCTTCATTTTGAAGGTCAGGAGTCACTTGAAATTGTTCTTTGATGAATGGGCTTCATACTGGCATAATACAGAGGCGTTGACTGAAGAAAGCTAGCAAACATAACATAGTTGCTTGTAGCTCTAAAGTGGTAATAATAATAATAAAAATATACTCAGTAGTCACTCATGCAATTGAGCTATTAGTCCATGTCAGAGGTTCCCAAGATACTCTTTCCGAATGTTTTGCTCTCCTTTAAGTAGCTCTAAAGTGTTATGATGGATTGACAGGAGAACAGCGGAAAATCTTCCTGACCGAGTCCATATCAAAGCACTTCTTAATTAATGTCTCCTTTTTACTGTTTATCTGCTGCTGTCACAGAGAGCTGTGTGAAGAAAGTGCCTGTAGACCAGGAGGCAAATGGGTATTCACAGGCACCTTGTGCGGTTGTCTCAGGAATATAAAGTAGGAATAGCCTTACTGAAATCAATAATATAATTGATGTAAATTTGTGAAATCTGAATTGGGCCATTACAGATTAGTTTATTCCTGATCTCAGTGATGTCAGTGAAGGTGGACATGGAATTTCATGTAAACTTTGTACTTTTCTCGGTTTAGCATTGTTGTAGTAGTATCCTCCACACTGTGCATGACTACTCCTCGCTTCTGTTTGCGGTTTCAGTAACTGCAGCATCAAGAGACTCTGGTCACTCTCCCTTATGGCGTCCCTGATTTTCCCACTGTGTGCATGGTGCATGTTACTAAACAGGTGTGTGCGTTTAGCTAAAAGTGCAGCTTTTCTAAGACCTGTATTTGCTCTCAGTTTTGTACACATTTATTGGTTTGTATGTGACTGATGACATTAAAAGGAATACAACTTATGCATGTACATCTAAACCTAAAGGTGCTGTTTGTAAGATCAGGGCCTTTGAGGAGAAATAGCATGTTTTTAATACTTATAAATAATTCCTTTTTGACTGAGAATTTTAAATCTCAGCATCTGGACTTTCCCAATGTGACTTTATGGTAGGTAGAATATCTTGGAAAGAAGGACTTCAAAATAGAAAAGGCGATGCTTTCATAATTAGTGTAATGATGAATTTTAGTGTATTGTACTCTAATCTTTTTTCTTGCTGTCTGGTTTATAATCAAAAAGCACACCTAAAGCTATATTTTTCTACATGTCAAAGTGCTAATGTGTTAAACTGTTCTAATGCTGTATTAGTACTTGTTTCATCATATGCTGTTGTGAAATACACCTGAGATTAGGTGGTGTTCAGACACCAGAGAGGTCAAGCACTATGTTAAAAGCTCAGGCCATTCTTTTTATATTACTGCAGTAAAGAATATATTAATTCCATTTATATTACCACTTGGCTCTCATAAAAGGTCAGTTTCAGCTGAATGTACAATTACTTGCAAATGGCAAATCTTATAACAAGTGATCAACAATAAAAGCTTTTCTGGGTAATTTGTCTTTAAAATTACCACCTGCCATTTCTTTTGAATGACTTGAGCATCTTGCAGTATCACTCGGAGATTTCTGTCTTATTCCCCACGATACATGTAAGAAAACTATGCATACTAATCTTCCTTTCTGCTTAGTAAAGTAAAAATGCATAATTACATTAAAGTTTCTAGTTGAAATAACAAGCTTGGTGCTTAAAACTCCATTACGGTATCAAAGTATCAGCGCTCCCATTAGTAGCAAAATGAAATTACGTTTTCAATGAACTATGACTGTATGCTCCCCTTCGTACCTGGTTAATGGGTGCTATCTCCCTGGGAAGGGAACCTTCATTCTGTGCTTTTGACTGCTCCTACTGCCAGGCATAATGATTTCAGCAGCGTAAATATGTGTAAAAGAATTAACACTTCTCCACAAATTCCTAAGAACAGCATATGAAGGTTGGTGTTTAAAGGCAGAATCGTTATTATGCTAACCAGAGAGAATACATTACAAGAGGCAAAAGGAATTTAAAATGTGTTTCAGATGGCAGGAAAACATATGCCTGGTAAAATTCTTAGCACTTTATTCCTCTGTATGTAAAAAGAGTCTAAAACCTACTGAAACTAAGGTTTCCTTTCTTCACTACTTACTACTCCGGAGTTTCTGCGCACGTCCAAAAAATATGCTAAAAGTAAGAATACATTTTTTAGCCCTCGTTATAGGGGGCTGTCACAAAGACCACCAGCTCTCTCCGCCGAGCTGCTTGCGGCTAACGTGACCTCCTGCCAGCCGGGCGCAGCAGCGGTACTTGGTGCCGCTGAGCGATTGCCAGGCGCAGGAGGCGCGCAGCGTTTGAAGGCAGGTGCCGCCAAAGGGGCCGCCCGTGCTCCCGCCGACTCCGAGGGCGACAGCAATTCGGGCCCCGCCGCGAGGGAGTCCCCAGCGAGCGGAGTCGGGAGTTACTGAGCCCGCGGGGAGGGTTCGCGTCCCGCCAGCCCGCTGTAGAAACCCGCGTGCCCAGGAGGAGGCTCTGCAGCCCAGCGCCAGCCCCGGGATGGAGACCCGCCGGCCTGGCGGTGATGTATCTGGGACAGGAGCCGCTTTAGGTCCATCAGAAAGAAGCAGCGAGGGCTGATACTCCTAATGCAAACAGCAAATTGCTCTCCGGCTCGCCTAGCCTGCGAGGTCTGTCACCTTGCACTTCTAATGGCCTTTTAACCGCGTCTCCAGCTGAGCAGCAGATGTAAAGGGTAGCGAGCATCCCGAGCTGGGTTTTTTTCCCTCCGTTTCTACAGATGCTCGACTAACAATGGAGCCTCGGACCTGCTCGCTGACCTGTTGGGTTTAAAATAGCAGGGCAAACCTCCCGAAATAAATGGAAGTCTCGGCTGCTTTTAACAAGTGCCTTGTAGGGCTGTTATATTAAATTAGGTACACTTATAGAGGAACAGAATCATATCTGTGTGTGTGTGTGCATGAGTCTGTGTGTGTGGATAAAATCCTGTCTTTTACCTGGAGTGGCCCCAAAGTCACGTTTAAACACTGACAGAGCTGGAGAAGGTGCACGTTACCAGGATAGGTATTTGCAAACCAGGTTAAAACTTTGTTTTATGAGCCCCATCTGAAAAACACATGTGCAAACACACACACGAATGCAAACGTATGCACAATAAAATACGACACAGGGCTCAGTTCATATATGTCAGAAAGATCAAAGGCTAAGTCAGCTGTGCTAATCCTACTGTTTGGGGAGTCTAATTAGTTCAAGCCTGCTGCTTGTCCAAGCAGTAGGTAATACAACCTGCCCCCGAAGTCAAAAGCTCGCCCTCTCTGTTGCCAGAGACAGGTTCTTTGTCAGTCTCCATAGCTGTAGCTCTTGCCCTGTCTATGATGGTAGCCACGTATCTCTCTGATATTTTTGGCCACATGTCTCTGACTTATGTGTTGAGTTTCTAACATACTAGAAACACCTGTGTGGCTTTTGTCTGAGTTTGTCTTGGAGGGTAGTCAACGCATGGGATGAAGCTGTTGTACATCTGGCTATCAGATGGTAGTATGGTATAGCGTGAGGATGTATATGGATACTGCTGTAGTTGTGAGAACTGGAGGTATGTAGAAGTGCTCCAGATCTGGTAAAATATAGTTTGTGATTGCCTCAGTACAGTTCCCATGTCATATGTCTGCAGTCTGCAGTTGGGTTTTGAGTTACAGTATCCCTTATGACCTTGGAGTTTTCCTTTGAGAGCTCATAAGCAGTAATTAATATGGGAAACTAAAATGGCTTTCTTAAACCAAAGCATAACATTTGGGAAAGGATCTGTATGCACGGCTACCCTACCAAATGTTTGATGGTGCTAACTGATGGTCACAGCTAGGGATGCTCCTGTCAGGTCCTGTGTACATCTCCTGTAGATTCTTCTCAGTTCAGGATTCAGTTTTCTGTCTTCAGGAAATGTTTCTCTTTGATCTGCTGTTGTCTAAATTTCATTTTTCTGGTGATATCAATCAAGTAGTAGACTAACATTTTGGACAAAGTGCTGATATTTATGGTTGCAGCACTTGAATCTCTTGACCAGAAGATGCCACACTGATCTGTGTTTGCCTTTGGATAGTCTTGTGAAGGTAGCAGTCTGTGGCTTTGGAATCCAAATATGCAGCTCTAGATAGAGGTAATGAGGCTAGCAAAACCTGTGTCAGAGAGCCAGGGAGAGAATATAGGGTGAGATGAGTTCTTGGAGAGGTGACTGGTACTTGAAGATGAACGAAGCATGAATGGCAGCACTTCTTTCTCTCATTTGCTTGAGTCACTTTGCATTTATTGTGTTAGGTACTAAGACCTTTCATGCAGTTAAAGCCCTAGAAGAAGGGAAAAAGACTGGCAGAATGCTTTCATATGAGGATTTGGACTGCAAAGAATTTGGATTGCAAAGAAGGAGGGATGGAACAGAGCAAGTCCATTTTTTTTTTAAATATTTTATTTTATTTTATGGTTATTTTATATAACTCCACTTGGTTTTGGCCCATGTAGCGTGTGGATTTCTCCTTTCTCTCACCATCAAAGTGGTTAAACATCTTATCTCAAACAGATTGTGGTGGCCAGACCATGCTCCAAAATGGAAAAAGTTCTAATCAAGATGTATTGGCATTTCTACTGTTGAGTGGTTCCTTCAGAGCTCGTTGCTGTGCTAAGTGGGTAGTTCTCAATAATTCAAGCTCAGTATCTGATATGTAATTGTCTCATTGCAGACAGAACAAAGCAGCTTTTGCACTGTTCTGTCTCTCATAACTTTATGAAACTGCATTCCATAACCTGTGAGATCAGGCTTGTACCTCCTTTAAACCTAAAAAAAATGTCATAAAAGGCTTGGGTCCAGATTGCTGAAGTATGTTTTCATTTACAACTCGCCCCATTGCACAGGAGTTGGCTGCCAGTGAACTTGTGTGTTCCCCGTTCCTGTCTCTGACTGCTTCCTTTGCATCAGGTCCAGGCGTCTGACACCGACCAGGATCAGCAAGCTGATCTGATAGCGAACGCAGCAAAAACATCTTGATGTTCCTCAAGTGAGTATGGGGGACCATGTGCCCGAAGTCACGACGAGAAGGCAGGGCTCACCATTTGATGAGGGCTTTGAGGCAGCTGTCTTACAATTACCATGAAACTGCAAGAGGAAGACTGTCTTTTCTCACATGGTAGCAAAACACAGTGTGCCGGTAGTATAGTACTCTGATGGTGTAAGCTGAGCGTTCTTGGATATTATCCCCACATTTCCACTTCACTTCCTAACTGCATCACCAAAATTTGAAAAGCCATACTAGCAAAGTCATCTGTTTTCTAAAACTGAAGGAGCTGAACATCTGCCTGGGATGAGGGATCGTACTGAGAGTGCTTCACTACCTTAGGGAAACTCTCTGCTCGTTACCATGTCGATGTGTGATAGTGGTCAGTTTAGTGAGTGTCTGCTGATTTTATTGCACGTTGAAATTTGGGGTTTATGAGGCAAACGGTTAGGTTTATTAGACCACAGGTTTATATACTGCTGTTTACTGTTGTTTTCATGTTTTAAATCTTTCCTACACCTGAGGTTACCCATTCCCAGATATCTTCAGCTTTCACTTATAAAATAAAATTGCTGTCATAGTACTGCTGAAATATAAATTGCTAAAAGCAGTGGCAGGCTGCTTTTTTGCATGTCGTAAGTGTCCAGTTGTCAATCAGCAGACTTCAGAAGAAGATGTTGCATGGTTTTTAAATGTTGTTCAATTTCTGAGTACCCTTTTTTTAAATGTGTGCTAGTCCCTAAGAAGCTTAAACAATGCAGTGACAAATCAAAGGCAAGGGACAATGAGCACCCAGTGTCCAGTGGCTGAACCTGAAGTGTTTTCCATCTTTTCTCTTAAACTGACATAATGTTTCACAGAGAAAGGAGCTGTAAGTACAAACAGTGTCTGCATCTTGTTTAGTTATACAAAACTGATTCATAGTACAAACACATAATATAAATATTTATTTCTCTGATACTGGCTGTTGGCTTTACAACTTTCAACATATAAGATAATACAGCATATGAGCAATTTAGATTCCTTGGATGAAAATAGCTATATATCATTTTGTCTGGCAGTATTATCTGTGTTGTACAGAAATATGGAAAATACCTCTTGAACAGTTCCAGACTCAGACCATACTCTCTTTAACCAGTTAGAGTCATTGTGATTTACAGTATTCTTATCTGGTCTAAACTTTGCATTCCATGCATGTATTTAAAGTAGTTTTAAGGAAGTACAGGGAGATATCAAAGCTGGCTCACAGTGAAACCTTTCTTAATAAAATATTATTTTTTTTTTTAATTATTTGGTGAAGTAGTCTATCATCTGCTAGCAGTCCAGCTGCAAAAAAAACAAACAAAAAAAAAAAAAAAAGCAGGGGAGACAGATCATGCTAATCGAAATTGCAAAATAGGTTTTGTTGGCTCAACAGACATTTCGGTACTTTTGAGCAGAGAATCAAAATCTAATTTAAAAATGAAGGTATTTTAAAAAATGGCACAGGAGAGGTTTATCCTGGTGAAAAGCCAGGAGCAATATTCTTTGACCGCTGCTGTTTCAAGATGGTCTGTTGTGCTGGCTATGGACTAGCAATGAGTGCTGTTAATTGAATACCTGGAACATAACTAAAATGCAATGATTAAATAAAAGCACCTATCTTAGTAATGTAGCATGGCTGATGAAGTGAAAGGACTCCCAGAAACGGCGTCCTGAAATTGGATGCTGAAACAGTGATTAGCTTGTTCTTAAAGCTGATCTTCAGAAGTCCTGTACCATTGTTTGAAGAACTCCAAAGCATCTTTCTTCTTTAATTACTGAGACAGCATACTAAAAGCCATGTATACATTGACCGTAATCAGATTGGTTGTGGGGCACATGCACATTTCTGTTACAAATTTTTTGAGTTAAAGACCCTCAATTCTGATTTCTGCCTGTCTCCACTGAATGCAGCTGAGGGCAGAATTTGACTGAAAATTAATTGCAGTTTTTTATAAAGAAGTAAGTAAAGCAGTAAATGATCAAAATTCAAAATTACAATTTAATTGTATGAAGCACTGAAGAAATACAAAGAACGGACAGTCCTGTCTGCAAAGAGCTTCCATTTTATATTTATGCCAGTATTTCTTCATGAGACTTACACAGTCGTAATGTCATAGTTATGTACATACTGTTTAAACCTTTTTCTGTTACACAAACAACAAAAATAGTACAAATAAATATGCTACTTAATTTTTTAAATTGTCCTTTTAAAGTACACCAGCTTCATATCCCACTGAGATTTCTACAGTAATTGATGGATCCTTTGTGGAAACATCGTTGTACCTTGTTAATTAGTAATTTAGAGTCTGAGTTTGCTTTTTAAAGCAGCTCCAGCTGGACACTGTAAATCATTGTCTAGAGCACAATCTATGCTCAGTAAAGAAACTGGCCAAACCACAAACTCTTTGTACCGTGTGTACCAAAATCTGGTTGCTGGTGAATACTTGAACACATAAATACAGGTCATTGCTCAAATGGAGCTTTTCCATATCTCATAAATGGATTTAAATTGCTCTTTCCTCGCAACTTGCCCAAGAGACTAATGCCTTCTCTTCAACTGAGAAGAATGCACAGAAGTATTATGTCCACAGTGTGTGGACATAAGTACCTACATTCATATACCCATGTACCCAAACATGCCTTTATGTTCAGAGTCTGCTGAAATTATCATATACCAGACAGCTTTTTTCCAAGGTATATTGTAACACTGTAGATAGCTTTTGAATTATAAGTCAGGTCCAATGTTCCTTTTAATATTTGCATAGTTTTCCCTTTATTGTTATTTTTTGCTTCTGCAAATATTCTAGAGTAATTCCCATTTTTCTGGTGGCAGGATGGTCATTGCTGTTACCTTCCTGCCTAATGGGCTTCTCAAGCTAGGAGAAACTCTTAGCAAAAGAAGAGGAAGCTGCAGCATTTCCCTGACCTTCTTAGCTGAAACAAGAGCCAAAAATAAACTCAAGATGAAGAAAATTATATAGTTAAGAGCAGATTAATCCAGATTTTAGTCTGTAATGATGAACAAATCCAATGCAGGTCCATAAACACCAGTTGGGCTAAAGAATCTTACATGTAACTTTGCTATTGATTTATATACTTCCAGGTTATATTTCACAGTCCTTTCAACATCATTATTACAGTTATTGTACAGCACAGACAATAAACCTTTCTAGAAAGACTAATGGATTTGGCAAATTAGGATCATCATCATCATTTTAATGGGTGATACGTAAGTGCTAATCTTTTCGTTCCATTCTGTGGCTTGCCTGATGTTGGGAGTTGATCAAACTGTGGCATGCAGTGACTGTTCAGATGAGTCATGTGGAAAGGACTGATGTAGGAGAATAAAACTGCTCAAAATGGTGCTTAGAGTTCCTCTACTTTTGTGTTAATTCAATATAGACATACAGAGATACAATCTTACTTGGCTTAAATTGGGAAAAATGAGATGAATTATTCACAATTTTCACCAATAAGCATCTTGGGAAGGATAGTAACAGCTAGCAGCCGCATTTTCTGACATAGATACTTGTTTTTTTGACACACAGATATGAAAGTCAAATTTGTAAGCATTACTAATATTTATTCCACGAATATTTGTCTCATTTCATCCTGCTGTTATCTGCAAGTGCTAATCATTTGGGCCCCTTTGAAGCAAAGGTACTTACTGAGTTGTGTTAGATACCGCAGGAACTCAATAGCGAAACAAATTTTTGTTGAAAAAAAGTCTTGGTCAGTCTTATTTTACTAGGGAGCTGCATGCCTGCCTTTCAACAGTGAGGAGTTGAGTTGCAAAGGCAAGGTAAAGAATATATTCTGAGTATTTTCTCAGTCGTGTATGAGGTACTCCTCTTCCTTTTCTTTCTAAATCATTCTTTTCTATTCTACCCAGATTATTTCATGTTGATGCTGGACAGACACATATACACCCTCCATATTTCAGAAGAAGAAAAAACAACAGATATTTGATTTTTTAACATTACTTGTATTTTCTGGAACGCTTCTTACATCAAAAAAGAGTTAGGCCATGGCTGTATTTACTGATACAGCCCTTTATTTTTAGGCGGCTTCCTTGCCTTGAAGGATAAAGTTTCCATATAGGTGCTTAAGGCTCCAGGATACAATGCACAAGGAGAGTTAGTCACAACAACTGAGTGGTCAGCCAGTGAGTCTAACCTAGGAGAAAAGTCCTGTGCGTGATGCTGATGAGTGAGAGATTTCAGTCCTCTGTCCTCACCTTTTGGGAGAACATCTTCAAGGCCCTTTCTGGAGGCACGAAAGCGATACTTCCTTTTGGAGCAATTCCACTGTGCATAAATAATAGCATGTTCACTGAGCCAGAGAGGGTGTTTGTTTTTGCGTCTGTTTGTTAGCACACCGGAGGACGATGTTTTGAAAGAGCTGAAACATTCTCTTCAGCTCCAGTCCAACGAATGCATAAATATTTTCGTGTGAGGTAGCTACTGGAAAACAGACTTAAATTAGCATCCGGGATCCGGAACCCCTCTGTGAGCTGAAGGGTGCTGCACTCAGCTAGCTAGTTTCTTCACTCTGTTTCTGCCCAAGAAATAATTATTGCATGCAAAGCAAGAGCATTTTAATAGAAAAGATTGAGAGCAGGTAGTCAAAATTATTTTTCTTTGCCAAGGAGAACCCTGTATGTAGTAAATCTATTTAAATATAAGGTAGCTTTGAAGTAGGCTGGCATTGCTATTTGATCTTGGAGACTTTTTTAATAAAAAACATAATCAACTTGAAATTGGTCATCATAGAATACTTTTTTCCTTTATTTTTTCCCTCTTGAGGTATATTTAAACAATTCCAATTTTCTTCCCGTGCTGCTATTGTTATTTGAATTATTAGTAATCAAACACTAGGTTGCAAGCAGTCAATAATCTAAAAGATGTTTGACAAACACTTTGGTTTATGGCATAATCTTCCAAGGGATTTCATGTGAAACTCACTGCTTGGGCCATTTTATCCTAAATTAGTCAAAAACCAATGAATTGTGTGTTCCTGTCATCTCGTTATGATTTGTCAGTAGTTGTGTCAGGACTTTCTTCCTTAAATACTCTAAAGAAACAAACTACAGTGAAAAGAAGCATCTACACCTTAACTGTGAGGTTCTCTGGGGGCCAGTTTGGATTAACAC
Organism: Rhynochetos jubatus; assembly: GCA_027574665.1. Taxonomy (NCBI): domain Eukaryota; kingdom Metazoa; phylum Chordata; class Aves; order Eurypygiformes; family Rhynochetidae; genus Rhynochetos; species Rhynochetos jubatus. Next base: position 82,019,974 of record CM050649.1, on the reverse strand, counting down.
AGTTCCTGGGGTAGGTGGCTGCTGGCCCTTTGGCTTGTGGGTTCCCAGGTGACCCAATGCCTTTTGATATATCAGATTTCCTCCAAGCAAGCGCACGGCCTCAGAAGGTACATATTGCCTGCTCCCACTGTGCAGGATCCTCAAAAACTTGATGCCGAGTCGGCGTGAGAGCCTACGCAGAAATACTTTGTTTTCTGCAAGAGCGGGTCTTTTGTTTAAAAGCTGTAGGTGTAACTATTGGAACACATGAATAATACTACCGGTGAGTTTTGGGTAGGTTGTAATTCAAAAAATGGTTTGATTCTTCCTCAAACATGTGCACGAAACAGAATGCGTTCTTGGAAGATGTTTTTATTTTCATGTTAGCGGGAGTGGGTGGTGGTGCAGAGTGGTTTCTCATAGACCCCTGCTAAAGGGTTTAATGCTTTGCAGCCTATAAATAATTTTTTTAAAGGAGTGCTACTATAAAAAAAACAAACAAAAAATATTCCATGGAGAGTCAGCAGCAGAAATCTTAGTGTTCTCTGCTGAAGATGAAGCTATTCTCCTTTTAAGGTGTCCCACTAAGGTTAAGGTAGAAGAGAGAGGTCTTGAACATCCCGTGGGTTCTGTCTGTTTCCACTAGAAATTTTATTTGCTTTTTGAGCCTAGATACAAACTCGGCAGTGGGAATAACAGCAGCTTTAAATTTTTCTCCTGGGGAAATTGCTTGACTTCAGAAGCACCTCAGAAGGTTGCAAAGGTAGCGCTGGCCAACAGGCACAAAATAATTTGCTATAAAACTGAGCTCTAAGTTGCTCTTGGAAACCACCGGAATAATGAGTCAGTTTCAGAAAAAAATAGGTTCATTATTTTTTAATTGGGCTGCTTTTCAAGAAATCCAGGGGCTGCTCATCAAAATGCAAGAGGTGTTCCAAATATCATAAAGTTTAAGGAAATTAAGTTCTTATGAATTCTGTATACCTGACACGATGAATCTATCGATTGTACACTGCCGCCCTTCACTAGGGAGCTTTTCTACATCCTCAAACGTCTTCTTGTGTGAAAAACAACACAAACATCAGTTTAAGCAATATATAAATATGAGCTGAAGTGAGTACTTAAAATGAAACTTTAACAAGACCAAAAAAATGTTGGCAAGATTATTTCAGGGAACAGTTAAAATAAATGAGAACAGCTTTCCTTTGTGATTAACACCATTATATTCTCATTCATTCAGGACATTATATTTATTTAGGACTTGCACAGCAGTTTTCAGAGGAGCTTTGTAACAGCAAAATGAGAAGACCAGTAGAAGATACAGAACTGATAGTTTTGATTTCATTTTCAGAGAAAGCAGGATGCAGAGTGGGATGGGAGTGCTGGGGTTTGTCGACGTTCGGCTTGCTGCAGAACTGTGATGTAGGCAGATGTGGGAACCAAAGAAGCATTTCTCATGCAGTTACATAGATAGAACCATGGCTGAGGAGGTGGATGTTTGTGGAATGCTGATGGTGGACTTAAAAGGCTTTTTGAGATTGTTTTTTTGCTTTCACTTTAAGTATGAATTCCCTCCTTATTGCCATCAATCCCCAGAACAAACCTAGAATCAAACCTCCCTTACTAAGAATTTTGTAGTCATTTGGTAGGAGCTTAGTTAACAATAAACTCAAAAATGAACGTGACAGAGTTATCACGTATGTTTGACTGTGTTTTCCCGAGTAACGACTGCATCAGTCCTGTGTGATGTCTTTCTGAAAGTCCCTTCCCTTAGTCTCTTTCCTTCCTTTATTTTCCTTTGGTTCTTCCCTAAACATCCTGCAGGTTTTCAACATCTCCACAGCCCTCTTAGCACATCTCAAAAATTTGAAAGTCTTAAAATGCTCTTCCCTCTGCACTCATCTTAAGGAGTCATTGACCTCTGTAGGCAATTACCCTTTTCTGCACAGCATTCTGGGGATACAGTTTCTTTCTTTGACTCATTTTCAGTTTCATATTAGATACAAAAGTCTTATCAACTGGTACTTCTTCTCTGGCAGTCATAGGAGTAGAGGACTCACACCCTCTGGTTTTCACTGACTAGAGTTCCTCACTGCTGGAGTTCCTCCATCTGTATTCTTTCCCTGACCCTTGCCAGGACTTAGTATTTCATTTATGGTGCCTTTATTATAAAAATAACCTGACAGTAAATACTCAGCAGCTTCATTCCATGCTATATTTTTTCTAGTTGCTCAGTCTTTTTTCTTTTTTTTTTTTTTTTTTTTTATTTTTTATATTACCTGAGTATTTTGCTCCTGCGACTCCAAGTTAGTTTTATCTGCCAGTTACACCAAAAGAAGTATCATTTAGTGTTGCCTTCTTACATTCATGATTTAGCCTCCTTTCAGTGCATTTTTCGACACACTGTTGGGAGTACTTTTTTACCTTGTCAGAGACAAGCTTGGTTTTATCTCTATTTCAGAAATCACTTCATATGAGCATATGGTCTGTCACTGGAGCATTTTCTGACTCTGATACACTGCTGGTTTTACCAAGGTCTATGTCAAAACTCTGTTGGATTTTAGCAGGGCCAGGATGTTCTTCTTTGCCCATTATTTTCTTTCCAGAAATATTTGTTCTGTGAGATTTTAATTATTTGCTCAATATTTAAACCAGCATATGCGAAAATTTTTACCTTTGGGGATAGAGAGAGAAGTCCATTCAGTCTTTGTGGAAGGACGAAGTGTTGAGGACCAGCAGCATGAGGCACACAAGTTTGCTTTCTGCAGACCTATGTGAAAGCAGAGGAACAGAGTCCAAGTCCAGCAATACCTACAGGAGCAAAAGAAGCAATAATTAAATTAATCTTTTGTAACTTGAGCATGTGTGTTACTTTAGTAGTTTTGCTTAAATTCTTACAGTAGTAGAATCTTCTTTTCAAGCTCTGATTTTATGACCCCACTATACTGTGTTTTATTCTTAGACTGTGACACTTAAACCCAGTAAGTTCCCATCCTTTGTCAAAAGGGACCTGAAAAGCCTGTGCAGCCGACTTGCAAATGATGTGGTGCAGCCCAAGTAGGGATGTTTCTGAACATCACAGAATGTCAGGAACTTAACTTTAAAAACAACCTTACCCACTCCTGTGCAGAGTATATGTACTTGTATCGAGTAACAGCACCTCTTGCCTTATGCAGTAGTTTGATACTGTGTGGAGGATAATGCTATGCAGAGTAGAAGAAGGTGTGAGGATCAGTCAGAATTTGGATGGGACACCAAATAAAGATGTTAGGAGAGAGAGTTTTATTGCACTTTTTTTTCTCCTCACATTTGAAGGAGGAAGAAGTATTAATAGCAAACATCAGTACAGATGTATTTTTACTTCTCAATCATCAGCACTTTGGGAAGAATATAGACGAAGGACAAAACAAGAAAAAAGCAGTAGCAAGACAGAAGTGGCAAGATGTGTTGAAAAGGCACTGTCTTTGTCATCCTGCTGTAGTCAGAAAAGTCAAAATCCACTTCAGAATACAGGAATAAAAAATGACATTCTGCTACACTGAAGCCTAACAAAATTGCTGTGAAAATAAGGTAGCTCTAAGCAACACACACTGCTGATCCACCATTTACCGTGATGTTGACTTTTAAGAAAAAAAAAAAAAAAGATACTGTATTTGGGGAATGAAAAACCTTTTTTTTTTTTTTTATTAGCACAGCAATTTTAATGCCATTATTTTATAATTATTCCACCAAGTTCGGAGCAGAGATGTTTAGCATTGCCAATAGCCTTTTTATCCTGTTGAATTATATGAAAAATAATGACCATAATCAAATCTAAATGTGAAATTAATATGAAATTGCCAAAGCTTTGGCTTTGTTTTTTTTTTGTTTGTTTGTTTTAAACATACACATAAGCTTTGAAAAAAGCTTTATTAAAAAAAAAAAAAAGCTCTTTTTTATTACTTAAAGGAAAAAGTGGAGGTTTTGACCGAAAGAGGACAGTTTCAGAATAATGCATGAAATAAGCCATTGCTACCTAAAAGTATGAAGCACCAAAGGCAGATGCAACCTCAGTCTTAATCAGGACTGTGCAAGCACATAGTGTGTGGCACCACAGGGCTAACTGATATACTTCATCTCCCCTCCTGGCCTGCACATGGCCAGTAGGCGTGAATTTTGTTTGTTGACATTTTTTGTGTTAACTGTGGTTTTAGTAACAATGAATAAAGCCAAATTTTAGAAGAGAAACACACACAAAAAAACCCTCCAATTAACATGGCAGCATATTGTGTTTATAACTTGAACCCATGTGATGTGAAAAAGTTTGCATGAGCAGAGTTATATTCTGGGGTTGACATGAAATTGTGCTGGTATTCCCCACCACCATGTTTACCATGACTAATTTGCCTTTATAATCATGATATAAAAAACACATGGTCAAAGCTATTTTACTAACTGCAGGTAGTCAGAACAGCCTGGAGTTCTGCTTTTTGGCATCAGGCTATGTATCTGAGGAGCAAGGAAGCAGTTTATTTAAAAATGAAAAGTCTACTTACTCATTCCTTGCAGAAAGTTCACAGTCGCTACCGATTCAGATTCTGTGCAAAAACGATACATATACACCTACTGAACCATGTACTGTGATCACTGTTGTTTAAAACTTTATTACGCTACAGTTCAAGAGCAGATACTGGTCAAAAAAGCTTCCTCTGAACAGAAACAGGTTGGAAAATACAGGAGAGAGAATTCTGTAAATTGGACTGAGGTGATGGTTGAATTTGTATTTCAGTATGATGCTAGGGACAAGTAAAAGAGGCGGATTCAAAGAGAAATATACTTGGAAGCCCATTGGCAATGGGTTCAAAAGCAAAGCAAATGGGAAATGAAGAGGATGGGGAAGGAGAAGAGGCACTCTGTAACCACGTACAGCAGCACACGGAGGGAACTGGAGGTGAAGGAAGTGGCACGTGGTACCTTCTTTTCAGACGTGAGGCTTTAATTTGGTTTTGCTTGTTTTGCGTATAAATTCTGTAGCATTCTATTTGCTTTCAAAATCTCATCAGGTACATGCACTAATTGGAGTATTTCTGACAGTATTCGTTGTCTGTGAACTTCATAGTTGTGATTAGTTCCTTCAACAAATCTTCCCCACAGTTGCTTTGATTTTCATAATTAATCACTCTCACTCAATCAAGTACATTTTTCAAAGACTGAAATTATTAAGTATAAATTGCTCATGATCCCATAAAGAAAAGGCAGTTTTAAAGATTTTGATTCTCAGTGTATGTTCCTGCTATGAAGAGAACATGACTACCTGAAAAGGAAGAGCCATGTTCCACGGTACTCTTTATCTAAGGATAGGCTAGGGCATTTTTTTTAATACGTTCTTAATGTGTTAAGATGCCAGTCAGTTTCCAAACGCTTGCAAAATCCTGTAACTGATATATTAAAGATGGATTTCTGTCGTATTGAAGAGGTGCATACATATACATGTATAGCTCTGTATAGGTGGTTGAAGCAAAGCTGTTCATTTGCTGACATTTGTGAAACAGCGTTTTTTTCCTGTTCATGCGAGTTCAAAGGGTCTCAGCGTATGACATGATGCATGATACTAGCAAACAGAAAAGCAAGCAAAACGAAAGGTGTTTCCACGTGGAAATGAAGGCTGGAGTGGAGGCTGTATTACCTATTGCATTTAAATCCTGTAATCCACTTAGCAGGATCATATGCAGACCCCCTAAACTGGAATTTTAAAGGACTTTATGTGGAATTTAGATGGTAAAATCTCAGAGAGCAGTTCAGGCAGATTCTTCTCAAGAACCTCATGATCCCTGCCCAAACATAAAATCAGCCCCCCTGTCCCAAAAAATTGCATTGCCTGTTTTGGCAATGCAGAAACTTCAACTAGATAGCAGTTAGGCTACTGAGGTAGAATGCTGTTCTCCTGTGTATGTTTATCACCCAAAAATAAGTGTTGGCGCTTTGAATCCCAACTGAATATAGGCATCTGCTTAATCAGGTTTGTGTGGACTCCTGTGCCTGGTGTTTTGGGATATGGATACCTTGCAGTTTCCCTTGGAAGTATGTAGGTTTCTACGGTCTATATGTTTCCTTTTTTCTTATTATTATATGTGAAAAGAAAAAACAAAATATGTCTGTCTTTTCTGTTGCAGTTATTTGTAGACAATGAAGAAGGGAAAACTTCTAATTAAGATGTTCTGCATAATTCCCTGGAATCATTCAGAGAATGTACCTGCATTAGCATTTTGGTATGAATTAGGAATGTGCTTTTGAAGTAAAGCTCCCCATTGTCTCTAGTTTTTGTGCCTGGATTCACATCACATGGAGAACACAAGATGGAACTTTGTTTGGATAGCCACAAGATGTGTTCCAACCAGTACCAGATATTCAGATCCACAGGCTCAGATAAGAATAGGTTTAAAGCCTTTAATATGTACAGTGTGGATGTGAGGTTTTCATCACCAGTGTTTTACCCTAAGGATTTGCTCCTACTGCACTGCACTGCTTGCTGATGCAGATACAAGCACAGATTTCTTCAAAGCTTTCTCTCTTCTAGCTACAGGGCAAGTCTAGGTCCTCAGCACAGGTGGTCTGAATCACTCTGCTGCAGTGAGGTGCCTAAATCTGAGGCACTGAAATGTTCACATTAGCTGTCAAAAAGTAGGTGATATAAATAGAGTTCGTATCATAAAATAGAGCTAGGCGGTGCAGGCAGCAGATGTATATCACTTCTTACTTCAGTCCCCTTCAGCGAGTTGATCTTCCTGGGGGAGAATGCAGTGAGGATCCCACCCCATCTTTGCTAATCCAGTTCTTGACTGTTTGTTTTTTGAGAGAGATATGAAAATATTGCAAAAAATATGGACCAATAGAAAAATGGCACACACCCCACCCCCATTTCTTTTGAGACATACACTTTTCCATGCTGGCATTTGGCTGTATGTAATCACTTGGGTAACACAAAACAAATAGCCTGATCTTGTACTAGGACTATTAAGTAAAACATCTAAATTGTTACTAGCATTAACTCCTGTTTCCTAGCTTGTTCTCTCGAAAGCTATTTGGTAAATCTTGTTTCACTGTCAGTTTAGATGTTGTTCCTCTCTCCCAGAAAACACAGACCTCTCAATTCATGCGAAGAATAGTTTACTGGTACACATTTCTCACATCAAGGCCCTAATAAATCAAGTATGGAATGATACAGGCTTTAGTGGTGCCTTTCTATAACTTACCGATTCTCACAAGCATTTGTAGCATATATTTCTACATAAAACACTTAACAATACTACATTGGCTCATATCTCGGACCAAAGAAATAATTAAAAAAAGACAGTATACTAGAGTATTATTAAAAATTTAGAATTGTGACATCAGGTGTTAAAAATTTAGATGATTAAGATTGTTGCAGGAGCTTCAGTTTAGCTCCCTTGTATGTATGAGTAAAGATGGTTCTAGCGATATAATCATGCACAAATCGTTGTTCATGATCAATGGTGCTTCTACAACTAATTATTTGTCTTACACTAGATGTTGTTCAAATTTTGTTCTGAAGACAAGACTGTAAATATTCTTATAGCCTCTTTTACATGAAACTACCGTATCTGGAAACTTAATTAAACCCCTTTATTTTCACAATGCTTTCTGAGATGTTATTTTCCTTTTAGAGGTGATAAAGAAACATATTTTTAGTTTGAGATGCTCAGTGTTGTAGGAGTACTTGGCCCTTTATATTTTCACAGCGTCACTAGCACTGGTTTCAGCTGCAGTCTCTGAGTAGATCTTCTGCATGTCAGCCTCCATTGTATCTGGTTTTGGACACCAGAAAGTAGTTAATGTAAATGGACAATCATTTGTGAAAGTTTGGCTGAGATACAGGAAACTGTAGCAAGAATGCTACAATGCAATTCACCATGGAAATGCTCTCGCTGTCATACTCACGAGATTATCCTTTCTCTAGCTGCAACTCCCATCTCCATTCACTAAACACTCGGAGTTCAGCAACATAAAAAAGAGACTTTTGTCCTACAGACTGAATAATACCCAATCTCATTCTATTCTCAGTTTAGTCCTATACTGTTCACCATTGTGATGCATATGCATACAGGACAGAAGGTACAGTTTTATTGTATGAATGTTTCATTTCCTAACTTTCATAGTGATCTTTAAACAGGACTCCTTAGATGAGTACGAAAGTATACAGTGAAGGTGCCTGAATTTAGACCTTCTTACTGCCCTGAAATCCTTTTGTATAAAATCCACTCCACATCTGTCTCCCTGTGGTCTTTGTTCTGCCCAAATCACATCTTGATTCATTAGAAGTCCTTTGTAAGTCCCTTTGTATTGTGATGATTTTCCCCAATAAGCATATAGTAGTAGCTTAGGGAGAATTGTATGAAAGCAGACAAGGAATATGCTGACGTTCACTGAAAAATGTGAGATGAGCTGCACACTTAAGTATTTTGTGACTTTGACCGGTTGATAGAACTGAGAGATTTGTTTCAAATGATACTCAAACCAGCACCACTCGATACAGTATGCTTCTCTTGCTTTAGGGGGGGTTAGGAGGAACCTTATAGGAACATTTAGGGGGAAGGAAATAAACAGATGGTGTACAATTTGATCTTTTGAGTACCTGAGTGGTATTCAGGTCCATACATGCAGGAAGAAGGTGGTTTGGGACTGGACTCACAGTTCCCCTTCTTTGTGGAGTCTGTTTTGCTCCAAGACTTTTTGTCACTAGGGGACCAAGAGACAACTAATGAGAGAAGATTTTACAAGAGGAACGGACTTGTCAGCAGGAAGGCTGGGGGAAGCATAGTTGAAGAACAAATGTTTTGTTTATGCCCAAGCTCTTCTAGAGAGGGGAAACCCACAGTTTGTTCACATCAAATGGCAACTGCTGAAGTACTGCTGTAAGCATATTGAAGTGCCAGGTTCATATTGGACACAGACTTACTTTAAACACTCCACAAAAATGAGAACAGTTCTTCAAAGTTGAAAGCTAAAGCATTCACTTATCTCAAATGTTTCTCTTAGAATGATTTAGTAGACTATACTCTTTGTTTACTATTGAGTAGTTTCTTATTATTTCTGTTTCCTTTTGAGAGTTATTTCTTATACTGTACTGCAAAGTTCAGGACCTCCTTGAAAAGTCCAGCAGAAAGAGAAGCCTGGCTTATCTCTTCCTCCTCTGTGGTTAGTAAGGTTTCAGCTACAACTGAATTACATGAGATGAGCATGTGAGAAGGTTTAGGAGACATACCATTTGTGGTACTGTACCCCTCATCCAATGCGTTTCAGTTGGTACAAGCCTCCCCTGTGTAATCAGATTGCCACTTTTCCCATTTCACGTCTCTGCTGTGAGATGTTTGCTTCCTGTTATTATTTCAGCCTTGTGAAGGTTTTGTTTTCATAGGCCTTGGGAACACTTTTCATTATGCTGAAGTTTGCAGCTTGTAAGCAGCTTCTATCTGCAGCTCCATGACCTTGTACCAGCCAGCAGTATGGTGATGGTAAGAGATGTCACTCATTGGTGACAAACGCTCCTCCTTCTCTGTAATTTTACCTGTCTCCACAGCAACTGACAGCTCAGATGGATTTCCCAGAAGTAGATCTTTCATGTTGAAGGCTTAATTTTAAGGCTTAATTTTAAATTCTAATTCTAAAATGTGTGCGCTGCCCACATCTAATTCCATTTGTGCCTTCCCTGTGAGCTGAAAAAATTTCATCTTCTCTCTTCTCCCACTCCTGTCTTGTGACATAATTGTAGTAGCTGGTGCCCAGTAGATTTCAAAGAGCATACTGGAGGCAAAAAGCCAAACAAACAAAGAAAGCAAAACAAAATGAGGAAACCACCCCAAAATGTTTTTCTCCTGTTTAGCTTTCATCCTCCATCCATACAACCACATATAACTGAATATAGGCAGAGTCTGCATCATCATCCTGAAAGGGCAGGACTAAGTCAGACAAATCTACATGGTCTACGCCAGGATGTGCATACAGTATTCCTAAAATAAAATCTGAATTTTTTAAAATTAATGTTTCTTAATCTATTTCATCTTAGAGATGAAGTACGGAAGCTTTTCCTTGTGTTGATTCATTGTGGTCTTTCTTCTCTACACCTTTGCTAAATGTACCATCCTGTTGAAATTGTTGTGCAGATGTTGTGCATCGTAAGGTTATGTAGTAAATAATTTTCTGTTTTGGTCTTTTTCCTGTTACTTAATAATTCCTAAAATTGCATTTTGTTTTTAACTGCTGCTGCACATGAAGAACAATAATCAAAGGGTTTTAATTGACTATTAATACTACAGAAAGTTGTAGGAGTCCATGATTGTTTTTCTGCAGTTAGGGTTGTCTCTTTTTGCCTTGCATATGCAGTACTTTGAGAATAGGCAATTTGAATTTCATCTGTCATTTATTGCCGAGTGACTCAGTATTGTGAGATCCTTGTACAGCTCTTCAAAGGCATCTTTAGGTCTTCCTGTTCTGGTTAATTTTTTATCATCAGACTTTCTCTTCACTCATCATCCTCTTTTCTCAAATGCTGAAGAAGTTCAGTGGCAAGAAAACAAGAGGTGGGTTGCTGGGAACTCTTCCTTCTCCGTTGTGTTTATTGACCATTTATTTCTAACATGATTCATATCTGCTAACCAGTTATTAAACCAGAAGAGACTCTTTCCCTCTCCTCCCATGATAGTCAGGTGTAACACCCTTTGAAGAACGTTAGCAGAAACAAGGCTTTTGGAAATTCAAGTACTCTGTGTAAATCAGTGGGATCTTGTTTAATAAACACACGTTGTTTATTCTTTCAGAGAACTACTAAGCTGTGAGACAATACTTTTATTGTTATGATGCATTCAACAATTTTCTATTACTTTCATTTATTAGACAAACTTCTGTTGATACACCTGATACAGAAGCTGGGATTCCTTTTTTGGTGTTTCTTAAATCCTGAGATACACCCCCCCACCCCCCACCCCCCCTCTGTTCCAACTACAGCCTTCCTCTTGCACAGATCTTGATTTAACTGACAAAACCAGGTGTGCTATGTGCTTTCTCATGTTCTAGTCTAGTTTGGGGTACAATGCAAGTTACAGGAAAGAGAGAACCAGAGATGCCTGAAGAATTGTGAAACCACTGTTTTGTGGTCTCACAGAGTGTTACCAGAGGTCTCATGCCGCAAAGAGGAACTCGTCATTCAGAGCTATGTCAGTTCCAAAACTGAACTTAGCCTGATCAGGAGTCCTAGAAAGGCATAAACAATGCAACTATTTATGGAAAACCCAGAACTGTGCACTAATTGCCACAATAAATAAAGAGAAACATAGTTTTTAGAAGACTAGTAAGAAGGATGTGTTGTGGTTACCTGAGTTAGCACAAAAGCAGTAAGTGAAGTTGCTATACTGTGTTATCAGCATATTCAAAGAAAAACTTCTTTCCTAGAAATGCCAACATTAAGTTCTTTCTTAGGGTTACTTCTTTTATTTCAGACCAGAAAAGTTAAGACCTGGGAACATTATTCTTAGAGACCCATGAAGATCAGAGAGAGAGAGAGAGAGCGCTTTTCAGGGATACTGCTGTAGGGAGGTCTCTGACTGCAGAAGTATAACCACAATCTTCAAGCAAACATCTTTTTTGAAGCTAGAAGCACTTACTGATAAGATATGGGATCACATTATTAATTTAGACGAGTACTTGTTATAACTCGCATAGCATTCATTTTCAAAATAAATCCAAATAGCATTCTTCCTTTCAGGTAAGCATCAGAGCTTTTATAATGGCACTATCAATCTGAGGCAGAGAAGTCATGACTTCTATTTTGACATCTATGGGAATGGATGCATGGCTATCAGTACATAAATTTACCATTTCTGCTGTTGGTCATACAAAGTAGAGGAAAATAGAAATTATAAATAATATGTAAGGTTTGTTTTGAATTTCCATATTTAGAGTTTGATCTTGCTTTTCCAAGCAAGATAGATCTTTCCAAGCTCGTAGCTGTGAAAAATTGCACAGCAGTTGATTTATGGACCTTAGTGTGATGGAAGGTGGAAAAGTATAACTGTGGTTACCTGGAGGTTTCCTTTCTTCAGCAATAAAAGTCCTTAGATTGGAATATTTTAGAAATGCTGTTTAGAAATACGGAGATTTATGTCATTATGGTGAATCCTGACACTCTGCAGTACTAGGAATCTTTTTTTCTTTTTTCTCAGTTCGTTTATTTGAAATATTCTGTTACTTAGGAATGTAACATTGGATTAATTTGTGAAAGTTTGCTGATATGATTGAAACTTAAGGGAATGAGATGGGGTATCACTTGTTTGATTTTGCCGTCTTGTTGCAGGGACAAATCTGTGTCAGTCTTAACAGATGTTTGATCTTTGTAAGAAAGGGAAATTTCAACAGTTTGCTGTGACTTAAGGTCACAAGGATGGGGATTTGTAATCTTTAACCCATTTATTTTAAAAAATCTCGGGTATATATGAGGCCCATTAAATAGCCCTAGAATATTCTGATGTTTTTTTAAGTAGTGGAAAAGTTGGCACTAGATGTATGTATCTTTCAAACATACTTATATCTGCTTTCTCTGTTCCCATTTCCCCTAACCCCAGGCCCACAGCTCAGCTGAGGCATTTTATTACAATATCCAATTATGGTGTGTTTGAGTTGTTGATGTTTTTATGATATGGTTTGCGTATATGGTATTTTTTCCCCTGGACTTTCACCTTCTATTCTCACCTCATAATGCAATATGTTAAGCTGTGGGTTTTGTTAGCCAGCATTAATGGTAGCCTGCTTTCAGTGTGTTTTTTTGTGACCACATTTGAAATGCCAATAAAAAGTTATGAGTCCCACAAGATGAGGACATAAAAGATGCAAAATTCAATCCTCTACCTCATAGTCTTTTAACCACAATATTATTTGAATCAAGGACACTATCATTATGTGTCATAAACCCCAGTATTTTTAAAGAGTGTTTCCCAAAGTAATTCTGACAGATGGGTCAGATGAAATCTTTTCACCTGATCATCACCTACCAGGGTTTTTTAAATATGCTGTAAGAAAATAGTAAAACCAGGATCTATCACTGTAGATACTAGAACAACGAACATGGTGATCTCTGCTATAGATGAGCCTTCCTCAGGAGCATTTCAGCACAAATCAGTTGAAAAACATCAGTGCTTACCAGAGATTACTGAAAAGTGATCGCCATGCCTTGCCTGTATCCTAGTACAACAGTCAGGGATGGGTCTTAGGCTAATCTGGAGAGATTTTTCTTGAAGGAGGTGAGTTATGGCCATTTAAAATACTCTTGGAGCAAGATGCTAATTAAGCACTGTGGACTGTTGTAGAATTGGTGCTTGAGCTCATTACACAGCTGTTTTTATTTTTTTCAATATAAATGTTAAATCTCAAATATTTAGAGAACACTGCTAGGTGATTCAGTGGCCCTCGTGTCCTTTCCGAAGGTGTCAGCACTGAAAAATATCCTCCTTGCTCAACATTGTGATAATGCTCCCCTGTCCTCCCTGTGACAGTCAGCTGAGCACTCCTCCCTGGGGAGGAAATCCGTCCCTGGGTTTGTTTTCTGTGGGTATCAGTATTAACGCTTCCCTTGCAGTCTCTTCTTTCTCAGGTTTCTTTTCTGCCCTCTGGTAAATATAACCTTGATCAGCATCCAACCAGCCCACTTCCAATTAAACTTCCCTCAGCTTAGTCCCCAGCAACTTCTTTAACATCAACTTCCGAGGACAGCTCATTGTGCTGTTTGTAGTCTAAAATCAGTCTCAAATCACTCTGCAGGCACGGTGGAAGAGTTTCCGTCATTTCTCCTGTCTTGTTAGGGTAAAAGGGATCTTGAGGTGTGACTGGATATCCCTAGCGAGTGGAAGCTACACCCTCACCCCCAACTTGTCAGGGTCCTGGGACCACAAAATGGCACTTGTATAAACACTTGTCCTGAACCAAAATATTATAGCCCTAGCCCTAGCCAGTAGGACCACATAGCTGGTCAAGATGCTCCCAACCAGTCTCTGAGGCTTATGCGTATCTGTGTTTGCATATGAATACATAGATTTAGAGAAACGTATACAGCTATATACACTTACATATTTAAGTATGTATATATACTGTAGATAGATATACCTCATCAAAGGGTAACATTTTCACCTGGGATGCCTCTGGCCACAGATGAAATGCATTAGGAGGGGCCCCCTAAACAGGCTGAGAAAACAAATGGCTACGAACCCTTTTTTAAGGTAGGGAAAATGTCCAAGAAATTCCTCATTCTTTTCTGGGGCCTCTTTTTCCTAAGTTTTCTTACACAGTGGGTTAGTTTGCCTCTTCCTCCAATACAGGTCCCTTGTAACTCTATTCGCAGTCAGTCACAGGTCCTCAGTGAATCCTAAAACACGCAAATGGTTTGCTGTAGGATCAGAGCTGGCTGTTTCCCAAACTTCTTTGAGGGATGTATGTGTACCTGCACTGAAAGCAAGTTAACTGTGAAGACTGGGTCTTCCTCCCTAATGAAATTACCAGTGTTGAAGCATATACATTATTTGAGAAAAAAGGTTTTAAGCTGCAGTGGTTTTGTGAGCAACTTAGTGCTTACATGTGAAAGGGACTGTGCAGGCTGAGTGAATTTAGCTGACATGTTGTGCTCTCAGTGGAGCAGCATGGATGCTACAACTGGTGACTACAGGAAAATGTGAAATGTTTGAGGTCTGGCAACAGGACTGAGGTCAGAAAAGTTAAATCTAGTTAGACCACTAATTTTGTTGCTTGCTAAAAGGCTGGACAGGATTAAAAATTCTTAGGTGGAGGAAGAAAAAAAAAAAAAGCTATTAATGTCTCAGAATTTTATTAGTTTGTTTTGTTTCAATCCCTCTGTCATACACTAACTTAGTTTTCAAATAATGCTCTCTGCTGCTGTGCCGGAGAGCTTTTCTACACTACTGCCAGGAGACCATTGGAAAATGCTACTTCCTTTCCTGTTGCTTGTTGTGATGATTCTTAAAATACCCCATTCTGAAGAAATATATTTCTTATTCCCTGGATGCCCTAGAAGTAGTCTGTTGGAGGGCTGGGCACTTTTAAGTGTTTCAGTACCTGTGTTGAAAGATTTGCCATGTGCTTTCATCAGTAATGTATTCTTGTCTGTCTGGTCATATAGGCAGTGTTCCCTATTTAAGAAATAAGTAGCATGTCTTTAAAATATAAATTTGCATTAATGGGACCTAAATACAAAAGACACAACCACAAAATTAAGACTGTGCTTAATAATAGCGACTTTCCTTGGCTGCTCCAGCTTCTCTGAACTGTTTCATCTCTCTTGCTTTTCTGTCAAGACAGACTCTTTCCCTATTAATTGAAGCTTATCTGCAGACCCTTTTTAGTTTGCTTAGGGTGAAGAAAATGTCTCCAGGAAAACGCTAGCACTACCCTCCTCTGCCATCCCCGAGCTAGAGTGCTCCCGTCTGTTCACTCGTCATGTAAGAAAGGCTCTTTCTTTTTTCCTCTTTGCTGAGCACTGCTGGTGATGACTACCCCTGGCACTGAGGAAGAGGTGAAGGGATTACTTTACTTCCTCCCCAAGGTTCTCTAAGTAATGCTTCAGTGACTGCTTACTTCAACGTGGTGAATAGAGCAGTGCCTGATGGAGGCATGTGTACTTAATTCGTATGAGAACCATTGCTAAGAAGACTTACAAGGATTTGTCTAGGATCAACCGACTTTGTAATATGCCTCTCATTTAAAGAAAAGTGAATTTTGTGCCTTTTCTTTGTATTAGAAATATAATGACTCAAGAGGTGTTTCAGACTTTGGGCATAATACGTGATTTTTTTTTTTTTTTGACACTAAGAATATGTAGCTTTAGCTTTTACTGTATCTTAGACAACAAAATGTTAAAGCAAGTGCAAAATCCCAGACTGGAAAAGTTAAACAGAGTAATGTAACATCAAATAAAAGTCTGAAGAGCAAAAGGTGTAAAGACTTGTGCAATGTGCATAAATGCGGATACGATTTTTAATCTTGATAAACTATCAGTGATGCAGGTATTGTAACTGCTGTTTTCCATATCTTGCTTCTGAATATTGATACATCATTGTAGCAATTGGGAACGCTCACCTTCAGCCACTGTTTTGTTCCTACATATTGCTTGGGAGAGATTCAGTAAATGAGGTCGTAAAATATCATCCATTTTTATCCGTGGCAGCTCTTCAGAAACAGCAAGTCCGCAATCACAAGAGTACGTGAGGGAGTCCCTGATTATCTATCCTAACAATGTAATTCATGTCATAATAAGCTATTTAGGAAACCCACCTTGCATCTCCTGTGTATTTATTTAGGTTCGGCAGATGCTGGTACAGTTCAGCTTATCACATTAGATGCAGAAGAACTGCGTGACTTCTGTAAAGGTTTTAATTTCAACCAGTGGGCGTCTAAATGGGAATGTCACCAGACAAGCAACATTAAACCAGAACAAGACAAACTTCTTTCTCCATCACCAAAAACCATCTAGGAACATAGATTTCTCACAAAATGGGAGTGATGGTCTAATGGTAGTTTTTACAAGAAGACGGGATAAAACATACCCTAGAGGTACGTTTAGATCCCTTTCAAAACGACTAGAGAATATATGTAATTTCAATAGTATTTTCTGCTATAGCCTGTTGTGAGTAGACTGCATTTCCATTTCCCTCTTGTAAATGGAAACAAACTCTGTCCTTCATATACATGTGCAGTTCCCAAAGAAAGCAGTGGCTCTGTGTAAAGTGGTTTCTTGAAAAGGTTTTCAGCTGCTGAGAGGCTTAGAAAGAAATGGTTGATGTACCGTCATTGCTCACCTAATAGGTGCACTTACAGGATGGAGTTTTCTAAAGCTCTTATTGAGGACCTCCATAAACGTCATGGGAACAACCAAGGATATTTCTGTGCTGTTTTGAAAATCTTCCTTAAACATGTGAGCTCTCCCAGTGCTACATGAGAAGGTGAATTGAGCTGTCCTGTCCGCAGAAAAAGCCCCTGCGACTGCTACAGATAAGCCCTTACTCTGTCATGGGGGCATTTCTGTGTTCTGCAGGCCCTGTAGAAATGGGAGTTGCCATAACATCCAAGGACTGTCATAAAATTAAAAATTGGCGATTAAATTCACGTGGAATCAACTCAATTTTCCTTTATTTGGTTCAGTTGTCTGCTTCTGTCTAACAAAAAAATGTGTTATTCCTTCATGAGAATGTATTTCCACTGTAATTCCTTTAATTAAGGTACTAGATAGGTACCGATATAGGATAAAAACACTGCTAAATTAGACATTCAGGGGCACACAGACATTCCAAAAAGCCACGGGCAAAAGTTGAAATTGTGGCCTTTTCTAAATTGGGATTTATTATTAGTGTCATCACACAAAGCTCACTGTGCCTACTCAAAATGTTGCAAACTGTCTTTCCTCCTTCTTCAGCCTCATCTCCTGGGTACCCCTGGGCTGTATTTGAGAGATATTTTTTTATTTTCGTTTCCTGTTTTAAACTTCTCAGTATCCTTTTTCAAACTTGAAGTGTGGTCATTGCTAGAGGAACAGTGGAGTACATAGTGGAATGGTCACTTGTGGTTGGATTTAATAATAACTGGGAGGATGACGTGATGTCCATTTATAAATTACAACAGCTTGCAATGCGTTGTGTGTAATAGCTTGGGAAATACAGGAGATGTATTGCCCCAGTTCAAGAGCAATTGATTAAAATACTATCAAGAGGGACATAGGAGAGGGCAGTAACTCCAAGTCAGTGCTTAAATTCTGTTTTCCTGACTGCTGGATCCAACTGTTGTCTCTCGTTTTCTATATGAATCATAAAAGCTACATGAATGTGTTGCTGTTTCTCCCAGACTGATGAAGCCTTGTTCCCTGATCAGTGGCACTAGGTTTTATCAAGATACAGTTAATAAATGTATTGCACAGTGAAAGGAGCAATTGACAACTGTTACATGGATTTCATAGGGGTGGCATCACTTTCGGTGGCAGCCAGCTCATCCATTTAATTGCTAGACTATGCTTCCTGCTTATCTTTTAATTCCTTCTCATGCTACCTTTTATATCCTGCATTGTATTTTGGGTTTAAAATACTATAAGTATTTAAATATTTTATAAAAAATATGAGCTTTACAGTTAATATTGTTCCTGCTGTTTCTGCTAGTTGACATACATTGCTTGTTCTTTCTAGATCTGAGGACAGTCTAACTCTGAGGGTTAGACACATGGGGCTACAGTGCCCAACTGAGGTCCACAAAATGCAGATGCCCCGGAGCTTGGTAAACCTGTTGCTTAATCACAAGGACAATGTACTGGCTGTGAACTTCCCATCAGCACCCATCTCTCACCCATCCTTCCTTTCTAAGTAAGGTCTAATGGGGTGTACAAGTTAAGTACGGCACCTTACAGACCTCAGTGTCTGTAAAAGCCCTGTCTGCAGATTCCTTTTTCAGATGCCATTGTCAATGTCGTTGCTTTTATGTCCTCACCACCCCTGCAAGTAATATATTTCATTCCAAGCCTTCTGTACTTTCCATGACTGCTAATTCTGTCTCTTTTATAATGTTATGTCATCTGTCTCTTTGGATGGCCTTTTTAAGGGGTCAGAAATAAAGTTGCTTTTGCAGTCATGAGAAGAATTAAAAAAAAAAAACCAAACAACAAAAAAACAACAAACCACTGATAAAAATAGATTTAGCTACTGAATGCTGAGCATAAGCCACTGACTAATCTTTAAATGCCAAGACTGGAAATTATGTTAGGCATCTCAGCTCTTCATCTCATGCATGAGAATAGTATAGGTTGCAAGGGTGAGCACCAGGTGCGAGACAGCGTAACTGCTGTGGGACAGACATGGCGTTGAAGGTTTCAAACCAGCCTCCGGAGTCGTCTAGTTCCTTGCTTAACTGATTGCAGGCTACATTTCATAAACAGTTATCAAAGAAGGAAGTTGAGCATACTGATCTCCCACCTGGCTGTTCTACCCTTGAAACTACGTAATCATGCTCTTTGGGTTTTCTCTTTCCTCTTAACTAAGGAAAAGGCTGGAGTATAATTCCCAGCCAGAAGTATGTACAGCCCACCTCCTGTGAAGGCACTTTCCAGGGAAGTTGGGTCAGGGGTAAAGCTTCAGCTGTCCCATCTCAAGCAAGTACTGAATCCATTAGACAAGTGTATGTAGGGGAATTGGAAACATCAGATGGATTTTTACTGGTGCTGCCTGAAGGAAAAGAATGATCCCAAGTACGTTTTTGAAAGAAGAGGTTTCTTCTTGGGAAAGAGATTTGCCTTGTGTATCTGCAGAGATCTAGAGAGGGGTAGCACTTAAGGTATATATTGGTCCACTTTGCTAATTGATGGCTACTTCCAGGCTAGTTTAAGCACTGTTCTCTGAGGTTAATTGGACCCTCCATCAGCCTGAACTGAGTATCTCACTTCTGTGATAATACTGCACAGCACCTGTGCCGCCGATACCTGATTCCTTACCCAAGTCCCAGGGCCTGATGCTTTGCGTAACCTCCAGGGTAGTGGGAGGTGGGGGCTTGCATTGCAGTAGACCAAGAAAGGGACACAACTGTCATCTCTTGAGAACATCTTGAGTATATCCTTGACCCACTGAATCCAGAGTTTGAAATTTTTATTTTTTTTTGAAAATGCTGTTCTGGCTGAGAGGTGTATCCGTAGGTGATAGGTGTGCTGCTCTTAGTTATTTTTTATGGATTACACTGAGATAGCCTGTTCTTGTCTAACGCCTGCGGACTACAAATTGAAAAAAGGTTCAGCTACATTCAGCTATGGAAGAACATGGAAAGCTGGCCCTTCATGTTAGATTTTAGAAGTTCTGGTTAACGCTGGGCTTCGGAGGTTCTTGATCCTGGTCTGGTGTGTCATAAGGACATCTAATGAATTCAGTACTTTGTGGAAGGTAGGAAGGAGATTATCAACTTGATTTTTATGTTTGGATTTAGCTAAATGCTGACTGCTTCTTTCTCATGCAGAAAATCTCAGTATGGGCTAAAGGAAAATTTCAGGCACCTCAGAACTTCTCAAAAAGTAGATTTCCTGAGTAACTTTTCATCTGAGTTCAGGTCTTGAGGATTGCGTTCTTGAATACAGGCATCTCTGTTTTTCCTGAGCCTATTCCTAAGTGCCTGATTCCCTTCTTTACTTCTTTTAGGTTTTTCCATCTGGACCAACATGGATTAACCTTACAGTGTGCCCACAAATGAGTGAGTTAACACCCAGGCTATGCTGCTAATGGCATTGCATTTACTGCTGAACTAGGAAGGAGAATAGCTGCCTTAGCATCTGGCTGTCTGATCTGGCAACAAGTTTAATTGGACAGCAGCAGCTCCTTGAATTAACAAGTCCTACTGGCAGCATGCACCTGATTCCCAGCATGAGCAGAGGAGATGCAAGGGAAAAAGATATCTGACACTATGAAGGAAAAAAAAAGAGATTGCTGCAAAAATGACTGAAAGCAAAGCTCATCTTTTTAACTTCTTTTTTCTTGAGAATTAACAGGTAGGGATCAAATATCAGTTATATTTCAGGAACTGCTAGCTGAGAAATACGTTTCAGATTTTGAAATTTTTTGGCTGAGAGCTTGTAATTTGTATCTTCGGTCTTGAGGAATCTTGGAACAGAACAAGTCTTATTTATAGTAAATACTGGCAGAATATTGGACATGTAATGAAGAATTATGCTACTTCTTTGAGTAACAAATAACTGTTTCATTTCCTGTAGTCAAGGAATTTCATTTCAACAATGAAACAGTGAGTATTTGGTGGTATATTTGAAGTATTTTTGAATCAGGAAGGAGAAATTATGGCATAGATAGTTATGGTAGACCATCTCAAACTAACCACCAAAGAGCTGTAAAAATGGGTTTGGTGGGGGAATCCTTGTTCTTTAACCATGATGTTGCTGCTTGGCTGTGGAATACAGAAAACTAAAAGAAAATTGTTTTCAATTTTACCTCGTGTATCTGCATGAAAAAGTAGGATCATTCAACGTGTTTAGTTGGTCACAGCTTAAAAACGAAGCTCACAATCTCTTGTATGTGTGTTCGTGTGCGTGTGTGTGTTTATGTGTAGGACTTCAAAGCCAGGTAAAATTGGAAAGGGATTTAAGTGTACCTTAGTACATAACCTTAGAACCTGTCCATCCTTGTACCCTAGTAGATGATAACCTCCTTATTTCACCTATTTACTATTCTCTTTTGCTACAATCTGGATTTTAAACGATTTTGATTCATTTAAACTGATCCTCATTTTTGTTTTATTTTTTCCCTCATCAGCCTGGTATCTTGGCTGTCTATTTAAAGGAGAGAAGTGCTGAAAGAACCAGAAGTGAAGAAGGCCAGTTTCTTACGGATTTGTGTCTCTTGGTTAATAATTGAATTATAGAGGTCTTCTTTTATCTCTGAATATGCATGTATGCTGGTAATGGTATGCAGACTGCCACACTTGACAGCAGAAATGGGCTGATAAGATTGTTAGCACCCTGCATGTTAATGCTAGGATCCTGGTCTCTCTTCTATCCAGCAGCTGCGCTTTCAAAGTTCATAAGAGCATAACTAGCTTTGTGATTTCTATCTTCTCAGTCACATTTGGTTGAAATTGAGCTACTTAGTTCAGAAGTTACAAGGAGAGGACAGACTGACTGTATTATATTGTTGCGCATCCTTGTTTCCATAGGAAAACAGGCTAAAACCAGCCTGATAAAAGTCAGTTTTATCTTACGAAAAATAAAAATCTCCCCCCAATTTGTACACTGTAGACCCATAATATAGTTGAGGATAGTGTGAAGCAATTAATTTTAAAGAAGATAGTATGCCTAAGCACACATGTGGCAATGTCAAATACCATGCATTAGAAAGAAGCTTTTCCACCTGAGCAGGTGTCAATAGGAGTCATTCAACTATGGAGAGCCTTTTTTGCCCAAACCTTCCAGTACTGTCTTCTATGGATAGAGGTTGACATCTTTTCCATGTGTCTGTGAGGAGAAAAAGTAGAGGAAGGAAGGAGAAGAGGAGTAGGAAGGGTAAAATGTCATTTCTTCCCTACCTGCTGTTAAAGATCCAGATAAGTCTTTTCTGCCTGCACTCTCAAAGCTCTCTGCTCAAAGCTTTATTTCTCTACAAGTGCGCAGGGAACTTTATGGAACTAATTGGAAGTACTTATTATGAAAGACTTTGGAGGTATTACTTTTCAGTTGTATAAGCTGCAAGAGGAAGCCTTGCTTGTAGAATTTAACTGATATGTTGAACTAAGCGAAATGAAGAGTATTTGGCTAAATTGGAAAAGAACCATCAAAACCTAGCATCCTGTAGACCTACATGATTCTGAAAACAGGAATATTTCAGGATAGTTACACCTGAAAAGAATATTATATACAAACCACTACTGAATCATTTAATAACATGACTTCACACATCTCAGAAAATATTAAATTGTCAGGAAAAAAATAATCCGATTTTAATTATAAAAATGGATAGAGTCTATTCACCAAGTACTACTGAATCAATAAATAAGAATAGCTTGACTTGAACAGTGAAAAATTTGAAGAATTTTGGCGTAGCAGACTTGTCAGAAACTTGACTGCTAATTTGTTCTGTAGGCTGAAATATTTAGCACATATGATGAGAAAATATGTAATCTCTGGATTATTAATGAATTATAGAGCCTTTGGGGTAAGTACTGGTCACTCAAGTCTCTCAAAAATAACGTGCATTATATGTCCAGTACATGTAATAGGCAAGGTACACATACACCAGGTTACCACCATCACAAATATATGCAGACTAAAGGCTTAGTCAGTAGAAAACATCTATATATTTTTAGAAATCCAAATAATGATTGCTTATATAGTAATATATGTGAAAGTGGAGAGGTCTGGAAATGACCTGTAATGAAAACTCTCTTACATTGAATGCAGCCATCGATAATCCACCTCATTTGTACCAGACACACAGAATGCAGGAAGTTGTTTCGAAGGGTTTAACATCAAGCCTGAAGTTAGTTTCCTTGGCTTCCTCTGTAGTCTGTGTAGGGAAAGGGGCATCTCCAGGGTGTGGATCATCCCATGCTGAGTGTATGACTCAGCATACTGGAGAAAAGCGAAGGAAAGAGATAGTCTCATTCTGAAGATAAGGAGTTTCAAAAAATTGTCCTTGTTCTTAATCATAGCTTGTCTTTCACCTTCAGAGCCGCACTTCAGGCACATGCTGATTTTTGTTGCAACACGTGCAGCATGTGACGTACACGCGTGTTAAGGCGTGTTTAGGCAGTGGCACAGGAACTGTGCCAGGCGAGGAATTTTTTTTTCTGTGTCATTTTGCGGATGGACCAAGGCTATGACACGATGCAGGTGGGATCTATCTTTCCCTCCAGTTTGCTCAGAGGTGCTTTGATTGGTTTATTGAGTTCTAAAAATCCTTTTCTATTATTATTTAATCAGGCTTAGTTTTAGAAAATATATTCAATAGCAGTTTTACCATCTGAGGAGCAGACTCTGATTGCAGATTCCCAGAGTAATGTATCCAAGATACGATGTTATGACAACCGCCATTTTTATTTCATTGATTGAGGACAGTAATAAGGTCAAAATCATACATCTAAAACTGGTTCATTTAAGCCTCTAATGAGCTGTGTGATATGAAAGCTTTTTTCATGTCTTATAGACACATACTGTGCAATAGGAAAAATACAGAAAAGCAAAACATCTGAAAGAAGTACATAATTTCTGAGGGCTACAGAAACAGCAAGATCATAGCGATATGTTTTGGATCTGTAAATAATTCTAATAACGTAAAGGAAGTTTACGGTTGATTAAGGAGTTGTAGCACAGTAACTTGAGGCTGCAATGACACCTTGGCTTGCAGCCAGAAATTATTTGCCATCGTCACTGGAGGACGGTGTGTACACTGAAGCACATGTTCATGGAGTTTGTTGCTGCCCACAGGTTGCGCGGTGTATGGTCAGGGGTGCACTGTGTGAAGACCTGTGGAGTGGTGGATCAGGAGAGCGATGCTGATTAGAGTTGCAGTCTAATTTCAGATGCAATTGAAGAAGTAGGAAATACTCCTCGAAGGATAAGTGAGAGCAGGCGGCTTCCAGTACCAGGGGAACAAAGCCATGGAAACTAGCTCTGTGCAACAGTCTCATATGCGTGTTTTTACTCAGTTATTTATACCTGTCCTTATGCCATTTTTAATTATTTTTCAAAGTTTACTATAAAATCATAGGCACTTACTTGTTTGTATCCATTAAGAGACAAGTGTGTTTGCATACCAAATCCATATGTGTATGACTTTTCACATATATGGCTGGTCTTTTAAATAACTGCAATCCTTTGGTTTGCAGTTTCCCATGCGGTTGAACACCAGCTATTGATACTGTAATACGTACACTTTAGACTGTAATAGTTTGCTGTAGAACCACGGATGTGTGTTACTGTCTTAAAACAACCCTTCTTGTGGTACCTTGCTTCAAACCACTGAATCTATGGGGTGGAAAACAGTCTGTGAAATTAACCTCAGAGAAAAGAGTTGCAATTAAGCCTTGTTGTGTAGGTTAAAACCAGAAAATATTTTATAAAATACAAAGATAAATTATTTTCTTTTTTTCATTCTACATTTATTCATGCTTTGTGATGGCTACCCAAGAAAGCTATTGTACTAGCCCCAGTGTAGTGATGGATTCATTCACATCTTCCAAATCTCATGAACAAGGCCAGAAACTGATTTTGTTTAGTTGACAGTAGTTTATCTTAAAAATAAGCACTGAACTTCCAGACTTAATAGTTACATAAAAATGTTTAAAAAAAACCCCAACTCAAAACTCCCCAGTTTGGGATTTCTCCAAGTCATAAAACTTTAATGTCACATCTGCCCATATTTTTCCATAGTTAATTTAATATGTTTTTAAATATAGTATTTTGTCTTTATTATCTTTATCTTACTGTTTCTCTCTGTCTTCTAGGGAGGTCACAATCTCCTTACTCAATCTTTTTTCCATCAGGTGGACCTGACATTTTTCTTTCCAGTAACTCATCTTTATACTTTTTTTGTAAATGTATTTCAGGTGCTTATTTTTAACATATGTTGTTTACCTCTCAAATGCCAGTTGTAGTGTGGAGATAAAATTAAAAAAACATTTAAGTTAATTCATGCTGATAAATGAAGGACAACTGTTTCCCTCACCTATTTTCTTCAGATAATATGCTGCAATGCAGAATACGTTAACTGTTTCAGCACTGTTTCAAAATAATTGCATTACATTCCCATCCTGAAATCTGCTTTTTGCATTAAAAAAGAAAACCCAAACCCTCATTACATCAACACCACATTGTCTGGATTTAAATCTTCAAAGTTGTCTCCTGAAAGACTATCTTCCAGTGTAGAAGCAGCCTGTCACTACTGTTTATGTTGTACTTGCTTCTCACTGATTTTTGTAGGACCACAAGTAATAAGGCCCTGGAAGATTTCTGTCCTTAGCCATTATTACAGGATCATTCTGTTTATTTCAGCCTCCTCTAGTGATTTGTTCTTTCAGTCAAAGTTACCAGCCTGACCTGCCACAGAGGCCAAGCAGCAGTCATCCCCTTTCCTCAGGAGATGCTGGATACAGGAGGAAGGAGAAGGAAGCAGCTAGTACCAAACTGACAGCAAGCCTACGACACCAGAAAAATCCTTGCAGTTTCAGTGGGAGCTGTGTTTTCCCATTGCCCTTTCCTTTTTTTGGGGTTTTTTTTTTTTTTTCGAATCTTTTTAGTGTTTTAACTTCCTTCTCATCTCTGTCCCTGGCTCTCCATGCCTGGAAGAGGAGAGGAAAAATTAAGACCATTTTGAGCCACCTTCCATCCATGCCTGAGAGACCCAGGATGGGTATGGATGAAGATGGATGTGCTAGGTATGGTTACATATGGATGTGCTGAAGGAACAGAGCTACTCAGGAAGGTCCTGTGCACTTTCTTTCTTTCTCTTGCCTACCATGCAAGGCTCTCCGTCCCTGCCCAATGTGTTTAGTGTTTCTCCTAACCTTCCACTTCTGTTACCCTGTCTTCCCATTCTTTTTTCCCACCTTTTTCTTAGGTGTAGCTTCCATTAAGAAGCCATCCATGTTGGCCCCACACATCTTTCTTCTCTCCTACACCCTTCTCCACTTTACCCGGTCCATGTCAGCTTCCTTGTAGGCTTTCCATATGTCTCATTCCAAGCTGAAAACCAGGCCCAGCAACGGATACTTGGGTTTTTCTCATAGTGTGAGGCATCGCTCACATCTGCCACGGGCTGAGCAGTGAGAACATGTACTCCAGGGGATGTTCTGCTTAACTGTGGTAGCCTTGAACCAGGGCACATTCAAGCACTGGGAGATTTCTTGAGTGCCTATTTGCCAGATTCATTTCCACAGAGTATGTCAGGAGAGAAGTCTTCCAGAAGAGGTTGTGCTTTGTTCAGTACTTTTTTCCTAGGAACCACACAAAAGCAGCTTTTTTTTACACATTTCAGTTTGCTGCTCCAGAGTGTGAAGTGACAAGTTATATGGTGAAACTGGAGAAAGAATTCATAAAGCCTTGGCAAAGCAAGGCTGTTCTGCTTTTCCCGGTCTAATTTCAGTAGAGAATGGAGTATGTGAACAATTTTTGCATACTTAAAACCAACAAAACTCAATCAGATAAGAGGTGAAAGAATTTTTTTTTGTTGAAAAATTATTGGCAAAATTGGAAATTCCTGAAAGTAGGGAATGTCAGAAATTTTTCATCAATACACGTCCTGAAACTTCCCATCTCCTGTAAATAGCTTCAAGGTTTTGCTTGTAGCGGTATTTCTAGAAATAATGAGAAATTGTGCAGAAGATTAATGACAGTGCCATTAACATAATGCTGATTGTAATTGGATACATTATAATAGCTTCATGCTGTGATTAGCTGTTCAGATTAGGATTACTGTAGGCTTAGAGGTTTTGAATTTTACAAAGGTTTACCACGGTAGTTAGTTGCTTTCTGTGACAGATATTTTTTTTTTACAGCTTTACTGAGATTTAACAGTGAGAAATGAAGCAAAAAAATGTTCTTCCTTTATGCCAACTGCTTTTTTTCGATATTCTGTTTATACACTAATAATAGTGTCAGAGTAGTAGAGGGAGAAAAAAATGTTTTCTATCTTATGTTTTAAAGACATTTGCAAAATTACTGCATGCCAAGCCCCTCTTAATAACACCATGTATAAGATGTAACAAGACTATTACAAGGCACCTGTTAATGAATAATCCACCTTCTAGCTCCTTTGAATTTGCTTTTAACATGTGGATATGCATATAAATTGGTACCAGAAGACTATTTCCTGTTTTCTAAGAATTACTGGAGAGAGGGAGTGAGAGAGACAGACTGACAGACAGGTGGACAGATAGGTAGCCTTAACATTGCACAGTTTGTGTTTGATAGTCACATACCTTCCAGCACAGATCTGGCATAAAATTTTTTTTAATGTATTCAGCATAATACAGAGTAGATGCTGTGTGAAACACCTGGAAATGGTTTTTATTTCTTAGATGTTTTCTTGCAGAATTTCAATTTAGTTATTCATAATCCCCTGAGTTATTTAGAAACCAGTATGTTTTTAGCCACCATTAGTCTCTACACCTTAGTCTTCAGATTCCTCTGTTTTTCAAGGGAAGTGCAAAAACCCAGCTTAAACTTTAACAGCCTCATCGAAGAACTAGCACTATACAATACAACTAATATTTACATAGAGACATCTCCACCAAAGTGATACTTCATATGAAAAAGTCTAATGAACTGATAAGTCTTCAGTGAGAAGACACTGTTTGTCATGCAACAAAACTTTTAAATGAAAATACAGACCTTAACAGAGTTTTTGTTGTTAATGGTTTGCGATCATCTAGAGGAATACAGGGAATGCATATGGGGAGCAAAGAGAATTTTAGTCATTTGCTAAAAACACTGTAATGCTAGATTATGTCTCCTCAATTATTATGTCCAGTATCTAGCACAGTCAGAATATCTTGCAGTCCAGTTTGTAAATATACTCAATTGTACTTTAAAAATAATGAGCATGTTTTACCCACTTATGGTTCTTATCCTTCTTGCTTACCCCATTCACCCATGGACTGCTCCGTTTTCACTTCATCTCACATGGGTATATCAGGCAAAAGTATTCAGGCAGGGTGCATTATGAAATAGCACAGGCTCTTTTTCTTTTCTGGATTTCTGCTCCATATACTCCTAGGATAGTATTGTGCTCCCTTCTTTTTTTTTTTTGTGGGCAGCTCCTAATCTTCTGGGCTGGATTGCATAATGCCTAATCTGAGTCACCTAAAAGGTGAGCACCAGTCTAAAATAGTCATTGAAATGGAGAGAAAAAGATAGGCATCTAGTGTGTGTGAATCATCCCACCTAAGATATCAATTTTAGTTCGATATGAATCATGAGCTAAAGATACTCTCCACTAACTGCAGAGAAATCCTCAGTGACTAGCATAAACTAGACATCTTTTAGATGTCTGAACTGGGTAAATTGAATGTGGTAGTCTGTGATCACTTGTACACAAAGACCTTTTCTTGCTACTCCTGCTAACAAAGAGAGCTCCTGTGTGCAAGAAGGCAATAGATACACTTGTGTAAAGCATACTGCCAAGGAAAAGGCTGTGCAAGAGCCAGAGGATCATTGCCTTTATTCTTGGATCTCTCTTCCCTTTTCACAAGGCCCTGCGACATCAGCTATGCTGGAATTAAGTGTCAGTCCACTGAAAACACAATTACTGTCAGATTTTGAAGTAGCACACTACTGCTCTAATAAAATGATTTATTCTATCTATACTGTTTCCCTCCAAAATTAGTCTTGGGATAAAGTGGTGGATTTAACCTAAAATGACAGCCTGCAAAGAGCTACATGGGAGGATCGAATACTGGTATCTCAGCAAAACTGAGATACCAGACCTCTTACTAGGAGAACTGTGAAGAAATATCAGAAGGAAATTTGATTAGTAAAGTGGACAGTATAGTTAGAAACCTTCTTGGTATGCACATCCTGAATAACTGAATTTAAGAAGAATCTGCATCAAGAACTCTTCAATGGCTTTCACATTTTTAGGATTTTCCAGTCTTTGTGCTACCTCATGTTGCAGAAACAATGATGAAGTAAAAGCTTGGTTTTTCCTAATGCTATATATAGTATTATAGTATTAACACCCTCAAATATAGCCTTTTAAACTTAAATAATTGTTAGAGTGTTTAAAATAAAGTTTTAACTTTGATAGCTATTGAATAAGTTACTGTTAATTTTCTTCTTTTCTTTTCACTCTTGGGGATCTCTTGCTTGTCTTCATGAGCTTGGCAGCTTGCTTAAGCATTGCCATATGATTAACTAACTTCCCAATTAAAATCGGCATTTTATAGTTAAATGCTGATATTACATTAATTACCAGCTATAACCTGAAATGACCTTGCAGTTTTTATACATAAAGCACCTTTCTT
Source organism: Rhynochetos jubatus (assembly GCA_027574665.1). NCBI lineage: Eukaryota > Metazoa > Chordata > Aves > Eurypygiformes > Rhynochetidae > Rhynochetos > Rhynochetos jubatus. The sequence continues at coordinate 81,990,463 of CM050649.1, read as the reverse complement.
TGTACCTGATGATGGCATTATAAAGTACTGCTATTAAAAGCTGGACTATTTTAGAATTTGGGGGAAATGTTTTTACCTTAATATATGAAGCATTCATGTAGCAAGAATCTCCTGTTGAATAATCTCCAGCCATAGACATTATTCGTAATATTTAAGGTGTGAAGACTTTATGGACGTTATGGTACACACCAACAGGAATTACAAAGGGCACATTTGAAGTCAGTGCCTACTTTTGTGTTGTGGGGTGTATTATTCATAGAATCATAGAATGTGATGGGCTAAATGGTTAAGGCATAGTGATCACTGCACTAAACACGGGCATGCCTGGAAAAAAAAAAATCAAAATATATAAAATTTAAGACAAACCAAATATAATTATGTACTTTAAAAATGTTGATGCCAAAAAGGGTGTGATATTACAGATAAAAACTGTAAGATTTGACTATAGAATGTCATTAGCCACCCATGGTTAGTGAGGATCAGGTTTGGGAACACCTGAGGAACCTGAAGGTGCACAAGCCCATGGGACCCGATGGAATACATCCACGGGTCCTGAAAGAACTGGCGGATGAGGCTTCAAAACCTCTATCCATCATATTCGAAAAGTCGTGGCAGACTGGTGAAGTTCCTGCTGACTGGAAAAGGGGAAACATAACCCCCATCTTTAAAAAGGGAAAAAAGGAGGACCCAGGAAACTACCAGTCAGTCTCACCTCTGGGCCTGGCAAGAGCATGGAGCAGATCCTCCTGGAAAGCATGCAAAGGCACATGGAGAATGAGGAGGTGATTGGTGACAGCCAACATGGCTTCACCAAGGGCAGATCGTGCCTGACTAATATGACTTCTATGATCAGGTCACGACCTTGGTGGATAGAGGACAGCCAACTGACGTCATCTACCTGCACTTGTGCAAAGCCTTCAATGCCGTCCCACGAGACATTCTTGTCTCTGAACTGGAGAGGCAATGGATTTGATGGATGGATCACTCGATGGATAAAGAACTGGCTGGCTGGTCGCACTCAGAGAGTTGTGATCAATGGGTCAATGTCTGAGTGGAGACCAGTGATGAGCAGCGTTCCACAGGGGTCAATGTTGGGACTGGTCCTGTTTAACATCTTCATCAGTGACATGGACGATGGCATTGAGTGCACCTTCAGCAAGTTTGCCGACGACAGCAAGCTGTGTGGTGTGGTCAACATGCTGGAGGGAAGGGATGTCATCCAGAGGGACCTAGACAGGCTGGAGAGGTGGGCCTCTGCCAACCTCATATAGTTCAACAAGGCCAAGTGCAAGGTCCTGCACCTGGGTCAGGGCAATCCCAACTACAAGTACAGGCTGGGTGGAGAATGGATCAAGAGCAGCCCTGAGAAGAAGGACCTGGGGGTACTGGTGGATGAAAAGCTGGACATGAGCCAGCAGTGTGTGCTGGCAGCCCAGAAAGCCAACCGTATCCTGGGCTGTATCAGAAGTGTGGCCAGCAGGTCTAGAGGTGATTCTCCCCCACTACTCTGCTCTTGTGAGACCCCACCTGCAGGACTGTGTCCAGCTCTGGAGCCCTCAGCATAAGAAGGATATTGACCAGTTGGAATGAGTCCAGAGGAGGCCACAAAGATGCTCAGATGGATGGAGCACCTCTCCTTCAAAGAAAAGCTGAGAGAATTGGGTTTGTTCAGCCTGGAGAAGAGAAGGCTTTGGGAAGACCTTATAGCAGCCTTCCAGTACCTGAAGGGGGCCTACAAGGAAGCTGGGGGGGACTTTTTACAAGGGCCTGTAGTGACAGGACAAGGGGTAATGGGTTTAAACTGAAAGCAGGGAGTTTTAGAATAGATACCAGGAAGAAATTCTTCACAGAGAGGGTGGTGAGGCACTGGCACAGGTTGCCCAGAGAAGCTGTGGGTGCCCCATCCCTGGCAGTGTTCAAGGCCAGGCTGGATGAGGCTTTGAGCAACCTGGTCTAGTGGAGGGTGTCCCTGCCCATGGCAGGGGGGTTGGAACTGGATGATCTTGAAGGTCCCTTCCAGCCCAAACCATTCTGTGATTCTATGATTCCTTTGGGCAATGTGATGTACAGGTTATCTAAAAGTTGTACACATGAAAATGACTACATCTTCAATATCAGCCTTAGAGAGGCTTGTGATAAGGTAACTTGAGAAATCAGTAGAATTCTAATTGTTTGATGGTGTTCTTGTCATTGTATGTGTTATCAGTTTCACTGTGTACAAGGGTCATCTTAATTCTTTCAGAGCAAACAAAGTCCTGTTTATCTTGAAGTAGTGAGATAATTATGTGCTAAAACACAACACCTGTATGAAAGGTGTTTTCCTTTCATACAGGTGTTGTGGTTTAGGCCCAGCCAGCAACAAAATGCCACACAGGTGCTCACTCACTTCCCCACCCCCAACTAGTGGGATGGGAAGGAGAAAATAATAAGGAAGGATTTGTGGGTTGAGACAAGGACTGTGAGGGATCACTCTCCTGTTATGGTCACGGGCAAACCAGATTTGACTTGGGGAAGCAAAATCGATTTCATTTGTTACCAATCAAATCTGAGTAGGATGAATCTTAAAAACACCTTCCCCCCACCCCTCCCTTCTTCCTGGACTGAGCTTTGCTCCCAGTTTCTCTACCTTCTCCCCACCAGTGCCACAGGGGAATGGGGATGGGGAAGAATGATTGTGGTCAGTCTATCACACGTTGTCTCTGCTGCTCCTTCCTCCTCAGGGGGAGGGATCCTCACATTCTGCCCCTGCTCCAGCATGCGGATCCTCCCATGGGAGACAGTCCTCCATGAACTTCCCTGATAGCAGTCCTTCCCACAGGCTGCAGTCCTTCACAAACTGCTCTAGCAGAGGTCCCGTCCACAGGGTGAATTCCCTCAGGAAGTCACTGCTCCAGCACAGGCTTCCCACGGAGTCACTGGCTCTTTGAGCACAGCTGCCTGCTCTGGCATGGCATCCTTCCAGGGCTGCAGGGGGCTCTCTGCTCCCCTGTGACCTTCCATGGCTGCAGGGACACAGGCTGCAGGGGAACCTCTGCTCCAGCCCACCTCCTCCTCACTTTTCTGCACTGACCTTGGTGTCTGCCTTATTGTCTCTCTTAACTTCGCACTCCTCTCTCCACTGTTTCTGCTTCTGCTGCTGGTTTGTTTTTGGTTTTTTCCCTCTTCATTATGTTAATCACAGAGGTGCTAATTGGCTTGGCTATGGCCAGGGCCCTAGTGGTTTCTGTCAAGAAGCACCCATTAGGTGAATCAGGTCAATAGAAATTGGGACAGAAAACTGGAGGTGTGATGATGGCCATAAAACACAGTAAATTTTTTCATGAGCCAAGTGTTTACTTAAATCCCCTTGGAGTAGTTGGTGTCAATTTTGTTTGATATCTGAGTAAACCAGTGTCAGCTTCTACTGCCAGACTTTTTAAGGTGGTCTTTCTCTGTTCACTCAAATAAACAGTGGAAAGAGTCATGTCAACCTTAGTCTTACCAGCACAGGTAAAATGCGATGATATGAGTTTCGGTGCGTGCTGTGTGAGGCTGGTGGGATCTCTGCCTGCTGGGCTTTCGTTCTACGCCCATCTCATGGTTACCATTTCTTCAGTGCTGTTGCTACAGGGTGACCTGGATTAAAGCTAATGTGATCACTCCTGTCCTGATTGTAAGTACAACTGTGTACACTGTGTACAAATGCACTGTTCCTGGTCGTGGGTCATCAGCTTGTCTTTCATAGTACTGTGGTGGGGAGAATCATATTAGTACATGGATAGTTGGTATTCATAGGATGCGATCATAAACTGTTCCCCAGTTTCTGCATCAGAGATGATTTATTTAACTTTTATGCAGGTGTCGAATTGTTCTGTTGTAACTGACCTTTGCCATGTGCAATTAAAAAGCTGTGCCACTGGTTGTTGTTGGTTTTGTTTGTTTGTTTGTTTTAATATCATTTCAAAGTCCTGATTCCTTTTAAGCTTAGAAAAAAGAACTGGTATGTTTTATGTACTAGTGACTTTTTTTATTGTTACTATTTTCGCTTTAGACTATGCCCTTAACATTTATTATTCAATATTGCTGTTTCAAGGAAACATGAGAGCACTCATACTTTGAATAAGCAGCTGCTCAGTCATCTCTCTTGTTACACACAGTAAAGAATCTTGATTCATTTGATTCTGATTTTGTTTTTCTTAATCCATTTGAGTCCTTGGGTGAAGCTAGAACCTCTGTAAAGATATGTTGCCTGTTTATTTAGAAAGAAAAATATTTGAGTTCTGCTTGGACATAATTTTTCTTAGATAGAAAAATGTGAATATAACCATGCAAATAGAAGCAGAAATTTGTTTGCTTAAAAGGCCAAAGTGTTGGATATTTTGCATCATCTAGAGTGTCTGCCCAGGTGACAGAGTATTCCCAGGAGACCTGTTTGAGACAGTTTAAAAACTCACAGATATGAAGATGAATTCTGTACTGATACAGAAAAATACAGAAACAAACTTATCAAGGAAGGTTCTGGGCACTGACATTGGTGTAAATGCACATAGTACTTGTTTATGTTTTGCTACCAGTGGATGAGCAGGCAAGTTACTGTTAAGTGTGATACAGAACTGAGGAGAAATATAAAAGAGTGGAGATCATTCAGCATGACTTTTGTGGAAGGAGGTTATGTCATTGTATGCTGAAAGTCTTCTGTAAAGAAGTAAAGGTTCATATGGACCAAAGTGCATCTAGTTAATACAGTCTGTGTTTACAAAAACTTTTCAGCAAAATTCCTTATCAATTTTTAGTAAGAAATTAAGTTTATGTGGAATAAGAGGAAAGATCTTTCCGTACTTCTAGGCTTAAGAATAGAAAGGGAAGAATAATAATGAAATTAAAGAATAAAAATTGTCAATATTTATAATAATAGGATAGTGGAATTCCACACCTCCCAGTATAGGGAGGTGATATAGTTTCCCAGTGAACTGAACTATTCAGGGTGGTATACTCAGAAGTGAACTCAGGTTTTAAGATAGTGAGTAAGTAGGCAATAAAACAGCAGATGAAATTCAGTAATGATGTACCCAAAGACAGGCATACTGGGGAAAACCAGTCTTACCTATTCATATATAGGGATTGTTTCTAAACTGGCTGCTAAAACTGTGAAAATGCATTTTCAAGCCTGATAGCTCTATAAAACATTGGAGAGGGATGACAGGCTTGATCATCGGTATGGAGCAGTGTCTGGGCAAGGAGATCTAACTAGACTGAGGCTTTGGTAAGAAAAAAGAAGTGACTGAAGATGAGTAAGGTAAAAGTGTATAAAATGATGGGGTTGAGTAGAAAATTATTATTCTCTTTTTCTCATAAGCATCATGGATCGTTAAATTATCAGGTACTAGGTATAAAAATTTCTAAACAGGAGCTTTTATTTTTTTTAATACTACTGTTGTGTGTGGTTTATTTTTTTAATATAAATACATCTAATTGCTTTGGAACTTACACTTTTGGTATCTATAACTTCCTGTTGCAATAAATTTCAACATTGCCCAGATGGTGTGAGAAGCTTCTTTCTTTTGTTCTGGGTGAATGACCTGATAATGATATTTGCTATCCCTGAACTATGGTTCACAGTTCTTCAGGCACAGTGTTTCCTATTCACTCTCTCTATAATGGTATTGATTTTACATTTTTCTTTTCCAGTTGTGTCTTTATCTAATCTCCTCTCAAACAGAAGCTGATCCATACCTTTGCTTATCTTTGCCATCTCCGTCTTTGCTGTACATTCCCTGGTTCTTCTGTACCTGCAGGGACATTTCAGACAGATCTTATGATGAGTTAATATTAGACAAGCTTTTGCAACACTGGTAATAAAGAAAAGTCTCACAGTGCTTCTTGTATCACTTGCAGGCAGGCCCATGGACTTCACTAGGAGCTCTTCCAGAGCATTGTAACGAAGTGATGTAAATTAAGCAATGTAAAAATGCAGGGATGTCTTTCACTAGTCTGGACAGAGATAAACCAATACATACACAGTACTGTCATCGTGCCAAGGTTTGCATCAACAATAACAGAGAGGAATGCAGGAGTAGAATACAAATAGCTTAACTGTCTTCACAAAAATAAGTATTTGGGAATAATATTTTGTTTCAATTTTTGCAGTTACTTCTGGTAATATAATTATCATGATTTGAAATGTAAAATGCACATACAGGCAGTGGCAATAAGGGTCCAAGGAGTGTTTTGTTCTGTCATATTGCAGTGTACTGGCCATCCATGTTTCCAGATTTTTGCAAGCTGCAATATGGCAGGGTTTTTTTGGTCCTGTAGGCAGAAAGGCAATGGCTTCCAGTGCAGCTGAGGAAGAGATTGAGGAAGGAGGCTGCAGAGGTTTTCTGCCCTTCTTCTTGTACCTACCACACGAGTGGCATGGGGAAGCTGAGAGATCACTTGAGCTGAGATCACTTGTTTACCAGTCCACAGCAGAGAAGCTCCTTTTCGTTGAAGCAAATCCTGACAGACCTGAGACCATAAATTCAGTGTTTATTAATCTTATGTTAAACCCTATGTTAGGTCTTCTATCATATCTGAGCTGGGATTAATCTTGGCCAGCCAGAAGGATAATAATGTTCTTATATTTCAAGCTCTCATCTGTATTGTTAGCTGTTCTTATCTTTATGCAAAAGTATTATTCTTTCCTCATGTTTTTGTGCCTTCAGAACAGTATTTATCAGGAAAAAAACCCTCCCTTTACACTGTGCACCATCCTTTGCACTTTAAATTATCTTCTTCAAATCTATTAGAGGATTCATAAAATCCTTCATTGCAACATTAATCCTTTCATGGTTTCTTTTTTCTGTTTTATTCTTTTTTACATTCTTGTATTTTCTTAGATAGTAGGTTTTGAGATCTAACAATGTTGTCAGAATTTATAAATCAGAATACCCTAATTATGAAATTGTACTAAAAACTTCAGTGTTTATAGTGGGTCTTTTTAATACGTGGTTCTTAATGGGATTTGGGTTTTTTCTTACAATGTGTGGTTCTTTTTTCAGATGAAATTTGAGTCTTGAACAATTATTTTTAAATGGATATCTAAGTAAAATGCTAAATTATGTAGGACTTCTGATGACACTATATAAGCTTAAACCACTGATGATATTTCATGATCTGTTTGAAGTATCTTTTACATTTGCACTCTGCAAATTTGCCGTATGTATGTAACAGAATAAAAATAATGGATATGAGTGGAAGTTTAAGATTTGCAGACAAGACTCTTCTCTTAATCAAGATCTTCTTAATTTGGACATTCAGAAGATTTCAGATAATGTAATGATATTCAGTCACCTGACCAAGGAAAAAGGGAAAGCCTGACTCCAGAGCGGGTTTCCTGACTGACTTAAAATGTTTGTGTGTTTTGGCCCTCAAATGCTGGAATGGTTTCTCTTTTCATTTTTATCCTTTGAGAAGGAATGACATTTATGGTATATAAGGCATAAGACATCTTGATCTGTTAATGAAAGGGTTACAGATCTGTTGACACCAAAGGTCAGTGGTTTCTTAAAGGCTCCTTTGTTTCATATGTGTACTTTTACAGTAATAAATAAATTCATTTTTGATACTGCAAAGGGAAGAAGCCAAGATAAGGCTTAAAATACTAATTGGGTATTTTGTGTCATACCATCATCAATTTAGTTTCAACAAATTACTGTGAGTATTTTAATATAGGCAGGGCATACTTGCTAAAAATGTATTTTAATTATATGCTAGGGAAAATTTTGGAGGGCTTTTTTGCATAAATAATACTATATAAAGAAATTGTGTTACTATATTACTGTAAAATTAAACTTACTGCTTTAACATTTGATTTACCGCTTTTACTCAAACTGACTAGGTACTTTAAACAGTATTTTTAATGTGTGCAATATAAGCAAAAAGCTGGGATGATTCCTAATCCTCTTTGGTAAATGTGTATAAATATTCTTTTTTTAAAGCACAGTTTGAAACTGAAAAAAAATATTTTTTTCAGAAGATTTCAAACCTGATATTATATAGGTGTTACTGCATTAAATAATATTATCTGTGAAATGTGAACAAGTGAAATGCAGGAAAACTGGTGTCAAGATTGATGCCCTGTATTAGTATTTTTGTGATATTTTCTATTCGGTTATAGGAAAGCAAACTTAAATTGGAGACTGTACTGATTTTCCAGGAATTTAGAATGCATTCCTTATGAAGCAATTACTCTGAAATATCAACCCATTGCACTGGTCCATCTCTTGCTGACCCTTCTACTTATTTTTACCTCAGACTCAATTTGACCTGAACAACACAAAACAGATTTCATAACATGATTAAGAGGGTATTACACTGGGGAGAGGGAGGAGGAGGATTATATTACATAGACAGGTACCAAGATAAAGAAACACTTCTGATATTTTTTTCCTCTTTTATTCCCATTTGCTTTCACTGCTTCATGATTTCTGTCTTACACTTTCAAAAAAACCACCAAAAAACCCAAATCCTGAACAAGAACAAAAATACTTACAACTGCAAGTTCAATTACTTTCACTGTGTACTACAATAACTGTAGTTATTGGTTATGGTTAATGCTCTTAGGCAGTAGACAGTGATCTGCCCAAAATCTCTGTTGATTTGATGCAAGGTTGAGAACACAACTTTTACTTCAAGTAAGTGTAGGGAAATTAAAAACTTCCTTTTCATAATTTAAATCCCTGTGAACTCTATTGAAGGAATTTAGCCTCTAAAAAAATACCTTGTTTGGATTGGTTATATAGAATGAATCATAGAATCACGGAATGGTTTGGGTTGGAAGGGACCTTAAAGACCAACCAGTTCCAACCCCCCTGCCATAGGCAGGGGCACCCTCCACTAGACCAGGTTGCTCAAAGCCTCATCCAGCCTGGCCTTGAACACTGCCAGGGATGGGGCACCCACAGCTTCTCTAGGCAACCTGTGCCAGTGCCTCACCACCCTCTCTGTGAAGAACTTCTTCCTGATATCCAATCTAAATCTCCCCACTTTCAGTTTAAACCCGTTACTCCTTGTCTTATCACTACAGGCCCTTGTAAAATGTCCCCCTCCAGCTTCCTTGTAGGCCCGCTTCAGGTATATAAAAATAAACCGTGATTTTCTTGAATTGCTTAGTTGTTCCAGCTTTTCCTTTTTTGCAACTGCCAAGAAAGACACTTGTTGAAATGGATATTGGATTTCATGCGCTGGATTTCAAGCTGTCAGGCTTAGCAAAATGGTGCAACAAAATGCAGGGCCAAGGTAATGTCTTGATGGCTGGTCTGATAAAATCGGAGTGTCTTCCTCATATGGAAGATACTGAAGCCCACTAGAGGGCTCACAAAGTGTTTGAAGACACAGTTTTCCTATACTGCCTGTCCTTTCCTGTAGGACCTGACAGTGGGCCTGGAAAGCACCTGCTACCATCTGGAATATAGATGTAGTGAGTTTAAGTAGAGAGCTCTCAATTTGTTTTAAGGATTACTATCGTCTACAAATTCCCTATACTTTAGTGTGTGTACCAAACCTCTGTACTACAGCCGTACAAGTAGCTCTCCCTAAGATTCAGATTCTGCACACACTTGTGAATATGTGCATTTTCATTTGCTAGGAGCAGTTCAATTTTCTACTCTGCCTCCTAGCACGTGATTGAAAATTCAATACAGATTGGATTTAGCTTCAGAATAAACATTAAGTGTGAACTAGGGGTACAGGCTCCCCATATAGACAACAGAGTTTTAGGAAATCCAGTCAGCATGACCAGGAGCACTATTTGGCCCACATTAAAGTTAACACATTGAATATGATTGTTTGCTGCAATGGTCCCTTCTGGAGTGCCCTGCTGGTTCACAGATGCTCCTTTAGAAGGCGGCAAGTTCCTATCTGCCAGCCCCGATGGAGTGGTTTGGATGTGCTGTGAAACCTCAGATGGCGCAAGGCTCCTGTGCAGGCAACTAAATTAATCGCCTTTGGTCAGCTGAGTAAATTTCATCCTAAGGAGTTACAAATTTTTAGACCATTATGATTAGTAGAATATTCATCTCATTAGACATACACTTTTTTAACTATAGCCAAAGCTATTTCTAATAATTGATTTCTGCCCACCCCCCCCACCCCCCCTTGCTTTTCACAGAGAATCAATGGTGTGTGCTTAATTTATTAGTATATTCAGTCTAATTCAGTCTTTGCGTATTATCAAAATAAAAATTACTGCTGGTAGAGTGAGAGGACTGGACCTTCTTATGCTGCCTCTCCAGAGCTGTCTTCGCCACAGGACCAGGATGAAAATTAGAAGTTATCTGGAAAAGAGTTCCTATTTCATTCATGATAGCAATCCATAATACAAGTGCAGTGGGCTCATCAGGACTGACAATATCCTAATACTCTTGCATTGTATATCAGCTTACTTTGGCTCTCTTGCAGTGATGCTTTTCTAAACAGGAAAGCCCTATATATCCTCTGAAGAACTTTAAAACAAGTCTTACCAGAATAAATCAAGGTCATCAATAATCTCCTGATTCTATCTGAAAAATTGAGTGTTTGGAAAAGCTATAAATCTTGATAAGCATCTAAGCCTTGCTATATATAGCATCTCATACAGAAAGGTACTACTAATGTAAATATCAAAATGAGACACAATGAGCCATCATTAGTTTGTTCTGACTGATACTAATGATATTACTTTAATTTTTAAAGCTTTTTTTACAAGTGGCTGCTTTGTAATTAGGAGGAAACACACCTTATATTCTTAATTATCTTCTCAACAATTGACACTTGAGGAAGAAAAGGAATTTCAAGTCCTGGAAAAGCATTTCATAGAATCACAGAACAGTTTGGGTTGGAAGGGACCTTAGAGATCACCTAGTCCCAACCCCACTGCCATGGGCAGGGACACCCTCCACTAGACCAGGTTGCTCAAAGCCTCATCCAGCCTGGCCTTGAACACTGCCAGGGATGGGGCACCCACAGCTTCTCTGGGCAACCTGTGCCAGTGCCTCACCACCCTCTCCGGGAAGAACTTCTTCCTGATACCTAATCTAAACCTCCCCGCTTTCATTTTAAACCCATTATTCCTTGTCCTGTCACTACAGGCCCTTGTAGTAAGTCCCCCCCAGCTTCCTTGTGGGTCCCTTCAGGTACTGGAAGGCTGCTATAAGGTCTCCCCAAAGCCTTCTCTTCTTCAGGCTGAACAAACCCAATTCTCTCAGCCTTTCTTTGAGGGAGAGGTGCTCCAGCCCTCTGAGCATCTTTGTGGCCTCCTCTGGACTCGCTCCAACCAGTTGATATCCTTCTGATGTTGGGCACCCCAGAGCTGGACACAGTCCTGCAGGTGGGGTCTCACGAGAGCAGAGTAGAGGGGGAGAATCCCCTCCCTCGACCTGCTGGCCACGCTTCTCTGGATACAGCCCAGGATACGGTTCGCTTTCTGGGCTGCCAGCACACACTGCTGGCTCATGTCCAGCTTCTCATCCACCAGTACCCCCAGGTCCTTCTTCTCAGGGCTGCTCTTGATCCATTCTCCACCCAGCCTGTACTTGTAGTTGGGATTGCCCTGACCCAGGTGCAGGACCTTGCACTTGGCCTTGTTGAGCTCCATGAGGTTGCCACAGGCCCACCTCTCCAGCCTATCCAGGTCCCTCTGGATGGCATCCCTTCCCTCCAGTGTGTCGACCGTACCACACAGCTTGGTGTCATTGGCAAGCTTGCTGAGGATGCACTCAATCCCACCACTTAAGTAACTGGCAAGGATGTTAAACAGCACTGGTCCCAGTACCAACCCCTGAAGATCACCACTTGTCACTGGTCCCCGCTTGGACATCAAGCAGTTGATCACAACTCTTTGAGCATGACCATCTTAGCCAGCTGCTTATCCACCAAGTGGTCCACCACTAATTCATGTTTCTTCAATTTAGAGTCAAGTATGTTGTGCAGGACAGTGTCACAAAGCCAGGTAGATGATGTCAGTTCTGTCATTATCCACCAATGATGTAACCCAATTTTAGAAGGTCTCCAGACTTCTCAGTCATGATTTGCCCTTAGTGAAGCCATGTTGGCTTCCACCAATTACCTTATTTTCCATGTGCCATAGCAGAATTTCCAGAAGGATTTGGCTGGGCACAGAGGTGAGAGTGACTAGCCTGTAATTCCCAGGGTTGTCCTTTTTTCTCTTGTAAAACATGAGGGTTATGATTCCCTTTTTCCAGTCAGTGGGAACTTCACTGGACTGCCATGACTGTTCATATAGAATGGATAGTGGCTTGGCAACTTCATCTGCAAGTTCCCTCAGGACCTGTGGATGCATCTTATCAGGTCCCATGGACTTGTGCACCTTCAGGTTCCTTAGATGGTCTTGAACCTGGTGTTCTCTTACAGTGTGCAGTTCTTAATGCTCCCAGTCCCTGCCTTTACACTCTGTGGTGTGGCTTGATCGCTTGCCAGTGAAGACTGAGGCAAAATAGTCATTGAGTACCTTAATCTTGCCCATATCCTGGGTAACCAGGTCTCCTGTTTCCTTCCTGAGACAGCCCACATTTTCCCTAGTCTTCCTTTTATCACCTATGTACCTATAGGAACTTTTCTTGTTGCCCTTGACATCCCTGGCTGGCTTTAATTCTGTCAGGGGTTTAGCTTTCCTAACCTTATCCCTGGCTGCTCAGAGAGAGTTTCTCTTTATTCCTCCCTATTCCTCTGTATTCTGTATTTGGAAGTACTAGCTCAGACTAGAATGGAGTCAGGGTAATCCTCTGTCCTTTATTATGCCGCAGGTCCGATTAAAGGATCACAGAGATCTTTATGGCTTTATAATCTGTGATTAACATATTAATTTTTAACTGTGTCCAGTTCTTTGCAACAATGCATATAAGCATGTCTTTGTTTGGAGGAGGTGGAGCAGAAGCAAGGGGTTAAAATCAGGGAGATGTTGAAGTGTTTTGCAGGCTGGAGCTTGAGTCCTGACATCCTAAGTTCTCTCTGTGTTTCAGAATATTTGCAGTGAAATGTAATTTTTTTATATGGTGGTCTTCATGCCTTCTGCTTTATTGGAAAAAAAATACAGAACATAAAAGTATTAAGGTTATAGTAGTTTTTCTTTGCATGAATAAATAATTTCATCACCTAAGAAATATGTTAAAATAATTAGGGGTTTTTTTGGATGGAATAATCTGCTTTTCCCTAGGTTCGGGGTTTTTTTGTGGTTTTTGTTTTTTTTTTTTTTTTTTTTTTTTACATTTTCATAGAATCATAGAATACCAGGTTGGAAGGGACCTCAAGGATCATCTGATCCAACCTTTTTTGCCAAAAGCATAGTCTAGACAGGATGGCCCAACATCCTGTACAGACGAATGTTAAAAGTGTCCAGTGTTGAGGAATCTACCACTTCTCTGGGGAGATTATTCCAGTGGCTGATTATTCTCACTGTTTTTTCTCATATACTTTACTCATATATTCTCATATACTATATCTCATTATTTCCCAGGGGCAAGACCTTACATTTGTCTTTGTTGAACTTCATGAATTTCTTGTTAGCCCACTCTTCCAGCCTACCCAGGTCTTCCTGCAAGGTAGCTCTCCCTTCCAAAGTGTCCCCAACTCAGTTTGCTATCAGCAGCAAACTTCATCAGTGTGCACTTGATCCCATCATCCACATCACTTAGGAAGACATTACACGGTATTGGGCTCAATATGATCCTTGGGGACCCTACTTGTGACAGCTTGTCAGCTTGAAAAGGAACTATTTACCAAAACCCTCTGGGTGTGGCCTGTCAGCTGGCTCCCCACCCACCACACGGACCACTTCTCTAGACTGTAACACATCAGCTTCTCTAGGATGAGACTGTGGGAAACCATTTTGAAAGCTTTGGAGAAATCCTGGATAACAATGTCCACTACTCACCCCACATCAACCGAACAGGTTACTTTGTTGTAGAAGACAATCAGATCTGTCAAGCACAATTTTCTGTGCGAGAGACTTCAAGGGCAACAAGAATCCATGCTGGCTTTTCCTGATCATGTGCTTCATTTGATTTGTAATAGCCACCAGGAGAATTTGTTCCATAATTTTCCCATGGACTGAAGTAACACTGGTAGGCGCATAATTTCCTGGATCCTCCCTTAAACTGTTCTTGTAAATGGGGGTGACATCAGTCTTCTTTCAGTCTTCTGGGATGTCCCCTGATCTCCAGGACTTGCCAAAGATTATGGAGAGCAGCCTCGCAGTGACATCAATGAGATCTCAGCACTCTTCGGTGGATATTGTTGGGTCTCATTGATTGGGGTCAAGCTCCTGTAACAGTTCACACACCAACTCTTCCTTCACTGATGGTGGGTCTGTGTTTGCAACAACCTGGATTTTTGTTCCCAGGGTCTGGGCCCAAACAGTGCTGGTAACACAGAGGTGAAGAAAGTGTTGAGAACCTTTGCCCTTTCAGTGTTGTTGGTGACTAATTCACCTCTCTTGTTTAACAGTGGGCATATATTTTCCTTCTGCTTCCTTCATTTTCAGACAAAATGTACATAAAACCTGCTGAAACATTTTAAAAGTTCATTTTTTCTTGTGGAGATGCATTAAGATAATGTAAAAGATGGCCAATTAACATAATCAGCCTGACTTCTTGCATGACTTAGGCCCAGCTGGCAACTCAGCACCTTGTGGTCATTTGCTCACTTCTCCCCTGGTGGGGTGAGGAGGGGAAAATACAAGGAAAGGCTCGTGGATTGAGACAAGGATAGGGAGGGATCACTCACCAGTTACGGTCATGGGCCAAACAGACTCGACCTGGGGAAAAAACATCAATTCTATTTCTTATCAGTGAGATCTGAATAAGATAATGAGAACTAAACCCAAGTCTTAAAAGCATTTTTCCCCCACCCCTCCCTTTGTCCTGGGCTCAGCTTTCCTCTTGATTTCTTTACCTACTCCCCAGTAGTGGTGCAGGGGGGACAGGGAATAGGATTTTTCAGTCAGTTCACCACATGTTGTCTCTGCTGCTCCTTCCTCCTCTGGGGAGGACTCTTCACACTCTTTCCCCTGCTCTGGCGTGGGTCCCTTCCCAGGCTGCAGACGAGTCTGTGCTCCCCGGTGACCCTCCATGGCTGCAGGGCACAGCCTGCCCTCTCACCACAGGCTGCAGGGGAACCTCTGCTCCGTCCCACCTTCTCCCCGCCTTCCTGCACTGACCTGGGTCTCTGCCTGGTGTCTCTTACACCCCACTCCCCTCTTTGCTGCAGCTTTACCCACAGTGGTCTTTTTTTCCCCTCTTAAATACGTTAATCACAGAGGCCTGGTTGGCCTGGCTGTGGCCAGGGGTGGGTCTGACTTGGAGCTGGGGAAGCTTTTGGCAGCTTCTGACAGCAGCCACCCCTGTGGCCTCTCTTGCTGCCAAAACCCTGCCACAGAAACCCAATACAGTTCTGTACCTCAGGGTCTAAATTGAATCTCTGCACAGTTACAACAGAACTAAATAATATATCTTATGTTTCTAATAACCTGTTATCATGTTTTGAGAAGAAATAAAACTGAGGATATTAGATTGATATAATTATTAATTAATTAATTAAACATCAACAATAGCATTGAAGTTAAATATACTGACCCCTGAACAATATATCTTTGACAGTAGTAACATGAAGTAACTGACATACAAAGTGCAACTAATTCTCCAAATATGTGTTTGGGTCGTTACTTCCATTACAAAATGCCTGTGCCAGCTAAAACCAATAAATTCGTAGCAGTGTAATACACCTTGAGAAATATCCAGGAGAGAAACAATAAATACATATGCCTGTAATAAAAAGGACCTACATGTTTCTGTAGGAAGGATTCATCTTTCCGTCTCTTATCCCTGCTCCCTTTGGTACTGTAGCTTACATCTCTCCGAATGTTTCTATTACAAGTAGAGTTGCAAACGTAATTCATAGACAATGATATGATCAACAAATTTCTTTCCATTCGCACAGTTTCTGTCAAGTTTTCTCATATTGATTTGTTATTCATACACCCAGTACTTCCAATAACGTTTTTGCATGTTGTTGCCATCAGTCTTCAAGAATCTCAGATGTGTTGGTTTTACTGGTTCTCAGCCAGTTTTCAGCTGCCATTCTAGGTGCTGCCAGTTTTTCAGTTACCCAGATGCTACAAGTTTTTCTGGTAGGATAGCTGCCTCTATTCTATTTCACTGGTGAAATACACTCTTTCTGCCTGACTTTGTAATTTCTTCCATCCTAGAATTATCTCAGCGTTTGTCCTTTCTTCTCCATTGGTCTCCCTTCCTGCCATGCCCTTTCTTCCATACTCATTCCACTTCATCCCTTGTGTCTACATTTCCACTTCCCCCGGTCTCTTTCCTGAAACCTCATTGTCCTGCTTGCTTGTTGCATAGTTTCTCTTCTGCGTACCGTTTTGTGCTTTGCATAATTATCAAGGTTTAAAGTGTTTTGCCACAAACAGCTCTAACCGTTGACCAAAATCCTGTTGACTAAAAACTAGACCAACAGATGACCAGCAAGAGAATGACCAGAATTTATATAGATGTGTGGGTGATTCCAGATGTCTGGCTGATTTAGGAAACCACCCTGTGAGAGTCTAAAGAAATTATGGTAATGAATGGTTTTTGAGGTCCTTTTTCTACTTGTACAAACAAATTCTAGGTTTTGAGCTGACAAGCTGTATAACTGTCAGCCGAGATGTTATTTAGAACTATGCACAGCAGCAATGGGAGAAAGAAAGCATAGAAGCATCAAGAGAGTTTGTCCTGGTCTCTGCATGCCTCTACATTTTGGCAAAGCTGCGCTTTTACAGTCTGGTGGTAATGTTACTTTGATATTCTTAGCAAATGTACATTAGCTGTCCAAAAAGCTACACCAGAGTTAGGGTTGCCAAGGGCACTTTCAGCTCCTGAGTTCAATTAATTTAAATTCTCCTACAATATAGTAGTGCATTTTAGAACACCAGAAAGTGATGAATTTAAGTAATGCTGACTTCACATTATGAAAAACACTTGTAGGTATGCCACAAAGTACTCTAACACTGCCCGCCTGAATCAAACCCTAGTTACTGGGAACAGTAGTAATTGTACAACAGTACACCTAAGTAGCAATGGAATTACTTGTGTTGGATGCCAAGTACTTGAGTTTCTAGCATATGTCTTGTTGGTGCTCCATCTTCTATTCACAGTAGTAAGTGCAAATGTACTAATAGTGGGAGATGATTGGTTCAAGGATGTTGTTATTGTCATGAAAGATGCATTAAGAGTATAGTGGAAGCCTGAGACTTCCAGTTACTGTCACCTAAATATAGATGTTCACAAGTGAACCTTGTGAGTAAGGGTGGAATTGGACTCAATTACCTCAGCTTAGGTGTCTAATGCTATTTGAAAATTCCTGGTATATCTGAGGCAGACACGTAGGGTTAGTGAATGTGACCCAGGCCCAGATGGAGACTGAAGCAGGGGAGTCAGGTTCTCCCTTGAGTCTTCAAGATCAGGTGCAGAATTTCTTTCCCGAGTGCCAGCTGACGTGGCCTAGTGCATCTCACTGATGGGAAACTAGTAAATAATTATGACGCTTACAGGTCTTTCCTAGAACCTGTGTTGTATCATCGCCAAGTATGTGTTATGGAACTTACTCATATTTAGACACCTAAATGTATAGCAGTGAAGTACTGAGGATCTCACTTTCAGTACTAAGATTCTGTATCACTGAGAAAAATAGGGTGGCATTTTGCCATGGTGATGGATAACAAAATGGTTATATGAATGATAGAGATCAATGCAACAACAACATATAAATGCAGTTTAGGAAA
The DNA here is from genome assembly GCA_027574665.1 of Rhynochetos jubatus. Classification (NCBI taxonomy): domain Eukaryota; kingdom Metazoa; phylum Chordata; class Aves; order Eurypygiformes; family Rhynochetidae; genus Rhynochetos; species Rhynochetos jubatus. Next base: position 81,972,669 of record CM050649.1, on the reverse strand, counting down.
AATACTCTCATACAAAGAAAGAGTGATGAAGTTTGCAAGGGCTGTTTGATGACTAGTAGATTCTGAGATAGAGTGGCAAACGTACGTAAGTGGTTTCCTTTAAGCTTCTGCCTAATGGACTCCTCTTGCTTTCACGTAATGGTTTCCCATGATTCTTCTGTACCATTCTGTAAGATCTGTAGTGGAAATGTTGTGACCCCATTATTGAAGAGGGCAGAGTTGAGGTTAACATTGTTAAATCTTCTTTGTTTTTTTTTTTTTTAGAGACTCAGGGATATTTGAGTTCAAATTGTGACACTAGCAGGTGACCCTGACTGTGCATGAGCTGGTGGGTTAACTTTGGCCAGCAGCCACATGCCCATCCTGGCCTCTTGCCACAGAAATCGCCACTGCAGCCCCCCACATCTACCAAAACCTTGCCACCTACACCAAATACAGTCAAAAACAGTAATTTAATTTTTGTGCCAATGAAGGAAACATTAATTCTTCCCTTCTACTGCCTGTAGTTGTTTGAAGATCATTCTGCTGGCCAGTGTTAACTGTTTTCCTACTTTATCTCTGCTTAATGTTTGACCTCCCCTCTTTTGAGGTGAGGAATTAGTGTGAGGTTTCGTGAGCTAAACAAAAGATACAGAAAAATTAGATAAACTGAGATCAGTGATGACATGCTATTCGCAAGAATGGAAGGGAAAAGGAGATTATCGTGACGTGTACATCCCACATGTGCAGACTTACTCTCCCCTGTACTGTCCTGTGTTGTGCTGTCAGTACCCTTATCCCAAGAAGTATGTTCACTAGCAATTAGGAAGAGAAAGGGAAATCTGGGCTTCTTTCCTCTAATCACAGCACAACAAAGGATCCTCACATGAGATACTGAAGCAGATTCTGAAATAAAAAAGGAATTATGGAAAATAGTATTTGTAAAGGAGTTTGTTAATGAATGAAACCAAGTCTCTCATCTCTTTCTTAGTATTTGTACTTTTCTGTCAGAATTCCCAGAAATCAAAGACCATTTTAGACTTGATTCACTGATGGGTCTTAAAAATACAGTATTTTTGAATATCTACTTTGTAATTAAAGCTATAATAACTGTTTTCAAAAACATAACAAGGAACATTCCTAGTACAAGTACTCTTGAGCCTTGCCTCAGGGCATTGGTTTGAGTCGTAAGTCAGGTTCACATTGAAGGAAGAGTGTATCATGTTGCTCTATCAGTATTGTTACCCATGTGGCAGTGGAAAATTATTATTAATGATTTCTTTTGAAAGAGTGTTAAACTTTTGAACTTAAAATCTTGAACTTCAATATTTTGAATTTTAAAAAAAATTATGTCAGTAATGCTGTAAATGTCAATACATCTAAAAGGAGTATTTGCTGTCTTAACTGCAGCATCATGCTTGAAGTACATGTTTATTGGTCATTTATGCTTAATTTTAAGATTCTCATATTCACTGAATTCTACTGAAATTCTTCTGTCATGTGAGTATAATAAGTATTGTCTGTTTTAAGATGCAAACTTGAATTTAAACCTCTGAAACTCACACTGCTCTAGATTCCACATTACCAAGGAATGTAAATTTTGTTTCTAGCTTACCTATTTCTTCATTGCTTTATGTCTCCAGCAACTTTTTAAACTAACAAACATTTGTTCTTATCCAGGAATTACTGGGGTGTTTTCTGGTATTGCACTGTCATACGTACCTAGAAAAACACCCAGGTTGCGGAAAACTAAAATAAATTACAGTGAAGTAGAAATATTTTTTTCACAAACAGATTTTCTCTATTTATGGTGTGTCGTTTAGGTGTATTTCTTTAAAAATATTCCTATATTTATGCAGTTTGGCTGTGGAAGTACTTAGTATTTATGTAGAAAATAACTTAGGAGAAAAAAGAAATCATGAGACAAATACAGATTTTTTTAATCAGCTGTTTAAAGTTTGAAATTTTAGATACTTGAATATGAATGCAACACTGAGTAGTTTACATGTTTAATAATCTTCTTTACTGCATTAAGTTATCTTCATGGGAACAACAGGTTTATGTGCATGTGGGGAAAGGGATAAAAAACTTGAACCTAGAGAAAAAAACCTGTAGGTATAGCTATTGCATTTTTTCTGGTCGTGCCTTAAAATACGTATTTTTGATTACATCTTTCACTGGAGTGTTTCAGCATCAGTAAGTTAGTAATTTATACCAGCTGAGTATATAGTGTATGGTCTCAGGTGGTAGCTGGCATTTTCTCCATACTCTCAGAGATAATACAGGGAACGTCAGTCGTTTACTTTTCACACAAGCAGCATTTTCCATCAGTAGCTTTACAAGGTTATGTGTTTATAATCCTTCCTCACTTCTTGAACATAATTTTGCTCTTAACGCTAATGTTGAGTCTTCTTGTAAGGATTGTCTTCATCTTTTGTTACAGGGGTTTTAAGTAGAGTAATAAAATCTAGTGATGTGGTCATTGTCGTATTCTAAAAGCCTATAGTCAGACAACTTCTGCCAGAAGTGAAATTGGAAGCATTATCAATGATGATGTTTTGTAAGATAAGATGGGTTTAATGATGTTTTATAAGCACTGATGAGAAAGAAGTGTACTTGTTAAGTACCATTTCATCCCATTTATTCACTATACTTCCTCCAGTGTACTGTATACATTTCAAAGGAAGCTCTCCAAAGACAATATTTTGAAATTAATTATCGTTATGACTTAGTCTTTTTGCTTTTAAAGAAAATAGCACTTGGACTTCCCAGGGGCACAGCACTAGAGATCTTTTGATGCAAGAAGGGTCGCAGACAATAAGAATTGTACTTGCACGTTTCCCTGTTTAAAACCCCTACAGGAAGAGACGGATCAGTGAAAGTATTGCTTAATGTGCTTGCTGGTCCGTCTGAGTTGTGTCCCATGAGGGTAAATCCTATGCCTCCTTGTCAACCAAGAACTGTTTTGTTGGATCGGATTTTTGTGAATTGGTGATGCACTTCTTAGGTTTTTTTTTCCTTTTGCCCCTAAAAACACTAGGTCCTTTAACTGTTGTTTGGTGAATACCTTTTTTCCTCTCTTGTGTTCTAATTTTAAAGCTTGTAACAGTCTAAAATCCTCAGATAACATAGGAATCTTTGTCAGGGATAAAAATCCAGTGAGGACTAACAGTAAGTCAAAGCCTTGATTCTTCTTCTTATAGCTTGATGAGTGGCTTAAATTTTAAATTCTGTCTTCACAAAGTGTTCCCCATGTATTTATACTGTGCTCTTCAGAAGTGCACTGTTCTTGCTAGAAGCTCACCTGGTGTTGGTTAAAGAGTATTGGTGACAAAGTAGCAGGGATACAAAAACAGCTCTTCTCACCAGATTTTAGATGTCTGCAGTATCTGTAAATGCCGTTTAATGGAAAGAAGTAAACACTTCTCAAACAGTGTTAATTTGGTCAGCATTAGGATGAGATGCCTGCTTCTCTCCAAAGACTAGAAGAAGTGCCTAGGAAGAATTCCTTAGAGGTAGTTGACTGTGGTATAAAGAGTGGGACAGATAAATTCCCATTCAGAACATCTGTCATTTTACAGTGATGAAAACACAACACTTCATTAATGATAACTGATACTTTGCATAAATAGAGGCAAATGTACATGCATAACCTACATTTTTTGGTATCATTTAAGGAGGTATTTTTCTTCTAACTAAAAATACTATTTAAAGATGAGTGCTTCTGAAAACCAGTTTTCAGCTTGTTTATGGGAGGATTGATTGAGTTGAACAGTTTCTGCATTTAATGACAAAATAACGTAAAGTTGTAATATTTTAATTCCAATGTAAGCCTATTGGTAAAATATTTTAAATATAATTGGAATGCAGAAGGAAGATACTATTAAATGACATGGAAATGGTTTAGTGATATAGAAGCACTAGTTACTAGGTGACAGTATATTTAGGGAACTAAACCAAGATGCAAGTTGTTTTTCAGGATATGTAAAGCATTACAAGCTCCTCATTTTCAAACATTTATATATTGAGTTAAATGCAGCGTGAGTGTAAACAAATCAACAAAGTTTTTATGACTTGCATCTTCTGAAAACTTAAGGCCATGTGTCAAGCATATGCTAAGAAAATTAGATATTTAAAATCTAATTTGAAAAGATGTGATAGCTGATTGTGGGGTTTGTAAATAATTTTTCTTTTTCAATACTTTTTGAGAGAAAGGAGTGTTTTTGATATGGAATAATTTTAAGTTAGAATATTTGAATCAAGGACAACAAATTAAATTCCATGATACTATCTGATATTTATAGAAGGTAGTAATAGTACTCTTCAGACAGGGACCATGATCTGAAACATGGTTTAGAACAGCTATGACTCTGGTAATGGCATTCGTGTGTAGATAATAAATACTAAAGAGGTAATGCTTTTAAAGTAAGGGGGTTTTAATGGACATGTTGACCAATTTGCAATTTCTTCAAAAAATTCTTCAGTTTTGTGTTCGAAGTCAACAGTTTCCAAGAACAGCAATTTTCAAAACGTCTTCTGTGTAGGTATGAAGTTACGGTAAAGCCTTGCGTGTATCAGTGATCAAATGCCATTCAGAGAATATTTCTAATCTATCAAAAATAATCAGAACCCTTACTGCAGGAAAAATATGCATACCTTCTCCCACACCTTCCTGGCTGTTCAGCATAAACAGGGTGTGAGCCAAAGGCCATGGAGGTTGTCAGAAGAATTCCCTTCTACCTCAGCACCTGGCTTGCTGCCCCTCATCAGAACTAGTTGCATATTTCAATTAAGGTTTGCTATCCAAATCATACTGAGCTATTCATCTTTCAGGGGCTATTTCCAAGACAAGAAAAATGGTTGAGTGCTGATGGAGACATTAGCTTTCCTGTCAGACTGTGACATGTGTCTGATTTTGGAAAAAGGATAGTAGACGAATGTGGGGTCTTCCTTCTCTACTTCCTTTGGACATTCCTTGGCCTTCTGGTTGGCAGCTGACTAGGTTCTGCACTGGCATGGAGTGTAGGTATCTAGTTCAAACCTGACATTGATGGTTCGTGCTTGATTTTGTCTTTTTAGAATTGCAGAATTCTAAACAGCCCAACTTGGAAGGGACCTCAGAAGACCGTCAGGTCCCAAATTTTTAGTAGAATCCCAGATCGCTCCACTTGATCTCTGTAGACCTGCAGTGTTAATGCTTATCAAAGCCACTGCTACGGACCGGTATTTTCCCACCACTTGATGAAAAGACCAAGACTAGGGCAGCATTATGGATCTTTTCAGAGAGTCACAGAATCAGTGTGGAAGCATGGCCCTCTATGTACTGAAACTGGCAATTACATAAATTGTAACAAGGCAGTTATTTGCAAACTGTAACTGCAAGTGTTTTAACTTCCTTTAAACAGCACTAGTGGATATAAGTGTTATTGTCCAACCTTAAATACAATAAGCAGAAATATAGAAAGGTTAAGACATGACACTGCAGGTCTTTGACAAACCTGTATCTAGGATCCAGTTAAGCCAGGAAACATAATGCATCCCAGAGAAGTTTTTTACTCAAGTGAAAGACCAGAGAAAAACTAACAGATTTGAAATCCTGTACAGTATATGTTTTTTAAAGTAGATATAAAACCAAATTGTAGGTAACTATTCCTTTATGACACGTGATCTTTGGAAAAGGTAATAATTTACTAGTCACAATCAGAAAGCTGTACAAGAGAAAAATTATTATTAAGCTTATGTTTACAATAAAAGTGCAGGGTTATGATATGGCAAGAGAAAGTCTATAGGGTAAATAATGGTCTCTACTAGTGCGGTTTTATATGAGTAATGTGACCTCTTGACTGTAAAAACGATATTATACTCTCTACATTGTTTTGGGGAATACTTGTGTAGAATATGTAAAATGCCAAACAATATCATATGAAAATAGCTTTCAGAGATTATTCAGGTCCTCTTTCTTTGATATTTTATTTATTTTTGGGTGCTTTTATATATTGCATGAAAGAAATTTACTCACATTTGAGAGTATAGTTTATCATTATACAATCCAAATTTTTCGGTAGAATGGATTACAGAATAATAATCAAAAATTAAAACCTTTTTTTTTTTTTGAGGTGACTAAACTATAAGAAAGGTGCATGTACTGCATTGATTAAATTGCAAATTGAACAATTATTTTAGATTACGAAAAATATCAGGTTTTATCAGTATTCTTTACCTAGAAATCATTGTGGAACACTTATACTGGCTAAACAGAAAGTTTCCAAAATCCTTAGTACAAATAAAAATATTCAGCCACAAAACTGTATGGGAACAGAAATTATAAGTCAGATGCTGTCTGATGGAGGAGAAATTTTAAGAATATTAAACATATGGTTACTTTTAATTTTCTTTCTTGATTATGCCGTTAATGAAAAGAATACAAATCATATTTTCTTTATGCAGTTTGGGCTGTTGAATAAAAAATGTACCTGCTTAGGAATCATTCCCACCCCTGCCCCCAACACTAATAAAATACTGAAGATTTTTTTATCCAGTTGGTGTGGTTTTCAGTTAGAAGTGCTTCCTAATAATCATTTGCATGTAGCCGTGCATTTTTTCACTTGGTTTGTTTGAAGGTTTCTAGCATGGATCTTGTTCATATATGGCCTGACAATAAATTGGTTTAAGGAAGGAAAGGGGCATCTGATCTCGTTGATAGAAGCTTATTGGTTTTATTAACAGCTGAATACTTCAGCTGCTTCGGATGAATGCTGCCTTAATTCTCAGGCCATTTTACTGAAATGAATAGGCTTTCCTCCTGGAAAAAGATGAAAAATATGTTAGAAGGCAGACCTTAATTTTGCCTGATATGTTGAAAATATATAATTCGTTTAATACTTACTACTCTAATTCTCCCAATGTTTTGTGAAATAGTAATAAACCATACATCTTTCAACAGTTTTTATTAGTCCATGTATATGCTTTGCATGTATATTTGTGCAATTAGTTGCTGGTGGAGGGAAGTAAAATTACTATTATGTACTCTCCGTATGGGAATGAATTTCTGAATTAAATTTAGTTTATTGCAGAGGAAATGTGCTCGTCCACTGGCAGAAGTGTCATTTGTACCGATGACTGTCTGCTCCTTGGGTGAGCCGGGGCAGTGGAAGTGCTGGCACCGGTGCCCAGCAGATGCTGGCGCGGCAGCCAGCAGTAGTCCAGGCAACACAAAAATAGTATTTATTCCCTTAAAAGTCATGTGTATGTGTGACTGACTAGGATGGGTTTTTTTAATTACTATTTCTCTTCTGAGATCACACCTGAGAAGAGTTAAAACATGCTTGACCCTGAGGAGAAAGGAGAAGAGGGTCCACTTAGTTGTTACCGATCAACAAAAGGACTAGAAAATGGACTTCAAGGACTGTGAGCAGAACCTGCCTGTGTGTCTGCATCCAGCCTCTGGCACTATACAGGTCTCTAGTTCTGTAGCACTGGTGAAAACACATTCACTTACTTTAATATTGAGTTAGCCTATATTGTGTACATCTTGGCCTTCAGAAGGTTTTTACTCCTTTTTCTGAAGCTGCTCCACTCTGGTTTGTCAAAAAGAGAGTGCCCCTAATTTATGCCAGTAACTCCTAAAAACCTTTCTTCCATCAGGAGGCGTCAAGCCACTAACTTCAGCTGCTGTTCCCACTGAATTCAAGGAACTGCATTGCTGTAAATCCCCCATCTTCTTTTTCTTGGAGGAATGCATTTGAAATAGGAAAATATATGGTTTATATTTGATACTGTTCTAATGCTTTAGCTACCTCTGTGGAAATTCTGCATTGGAAAAAACCACATCACGGTGATGAACAGATGAGATAAAGCACATCAGAAATTATTGCAGCTGCAACAATGGGGTAACATAGCCTCACATAATAAACTCTGTAGTGGTGTTATTTTTTTAAGTTATGAGTTGAGCTTTTGTGATGACAGTGCTAACAGTGTTTGTCAACAGAAATCCTGCTTTGATACATCCTGCCAGACATAAGGCTGAATGGTTCACAGGATTAGGAATGGTATAAAGAACAGTAAGCTTTGCATTCCTGATTCAGGGATGTCCCATTATTAATACCTATTAATTGGTATCCTAGAATGTGGTGTTGCAGCTGATTTGCAGTAGGAGCTATTTTTTATAAGCAAATTTCCATATCACAACTCAAAAATTTCTTAGACAGCTGAGAATGTTAAATCATGGAAGCATAAAGCTTGAATTGACTTGAAGAGATCATCTAATTCATCACCTTTACTGAAAGCAGGATCAAGTACATCCATATGTGACAGATGCTGGTGTATATTCTGTTCTTAAAGTGAGAAAGCTTTTCCTGTGATCAGACATAAATCTTCTTTGCTGCAAATTAAGATAACCTCTTCTTATCCCCTATGGTCACAAGGAACAATTGATTGCCATACTTTCTACACCATCTTCTGCCTACTCTAGTCAGACGCCTCCCCCCTTGCCCCTTACTACGGACACCTCCCCTCGGCTGAATCTTTTGGGCTCCTTTCAGCTTTCCTTCCTTAAAATCACATGCCTTGGTCCTTTAGTTTCTTCTTGTTTTCATTTAGGCTCTCCAAATTGCCTAGGCTAACGCCCCAAAATACTGACAGTTCTCTGGAAAAAGTCCACTAGCGCAAAGCAGAAGAAAGTAAATAGTTGCATGTGTCTCATATGAAATATTTGTTAACAAATCCAAAGCGATGCTGCTTTTTTCCTGCAGCAGTGTCATGTACAGTTAGTGATGAGTCACATGTATTGAGGGATCCAAACCTTTTCTAACTTACTACCCAGTTTTCAGACTGTTGTCATTTTGGTATTGTACGTGACTGCTCTTTTTAATCACACCTGGATTTATGTATTGTAGATTTGTAATTGTTTTATGTAAGTAGATGTCTTTCTTTGGCTCGCCAGGTTCATGTGGCATTCGGGTTGTCTGCACATTTATTTAGACACTTGCCCAGAACGATGCCATGCCCTGCGAGTGGTGTACGCAACGTCTCCTCTGTGCCACTCTGCAAACGCTGGACAAAGCTAGGTTCAGGACAAACTTCCACAGAGTTACAGTGCCACCATTGTCCCACAGATTATTAAAGACAAGAGTGGCTTGTTGTGTGGTGTTTTTCAACATATTTTGCACCATGTGGGGCTCAACTCACCTGTCCCCTGTAGGCATCAGATCTGTTTGAGATGTCCTGTGTTTTCTGCCTGCCTTCCTGCTACTAGGTCTCATGGGCCAGCAAGGATGGGGTGATCCCAAAAGGTCTGTTTCGTATCTATGAGCCTCATGTCAGGAGATTTACCGTGCCTGGATAACTCCCTGTGTTATTCCCAATGGCTTTTCAGATGTTACCATAGACGATTGCCTAATTCTTCCTTTGGCCTCAGACCCTATTTAAAAAACGAATCTCTGGTATGACCAGACTTCTGATTTCTCACAGGTTCAGAATACACATAAATATGTAAAATTTTCCTTTAGGCTCTTCTTACTGGGTTTTGTCAGACCTAGTTTCCTTAGTCTTAGTTTTTTGGGAGATTTGGCAAATGAGCAAGTTGTCTTATGTCCCTCAGAAGTGGACAGATTTCTTGTCTTGTGCCTTTTATTAAGGTCCGTCAGTAAAGGTTTTGGAAAGACATAATTGCATTAATTTGTTAGAGTCACATTAATCCAAAATAAAAGGTTTGGTCTAGCAATTAGAAATACGTTTTTTATTTTTATCTCCTCAGCTGTAAAGGGAAATCATCATGTCTAAAACATGACAGTAACCTAACTGGAATATTGTTAGACCTGTATGCCAATACGTACAGAGGTGTCATACATAAAAGATTGGAATCATTTATATTATATAGTGTTTTATTTTTCAGATTTTAATTTTCTTTACAAAGGATCAAGTGCTTTCAGAATAGTTTATTTCAAACTACATATAAGCCCTGTGTAAAGACAGTCAGCAAAGTTGATAATAATTTTAGAAATCAAGCTGAGTAGCTCAGTTTTTGTTATGAAAGAGAAGTGTAACTTCTATAAATGAGAACATTTATATTTGGCTTGTGGGAAGAATCATTTGATTTACTTGAGGGAGTTGTTGCTGATCTTACAGTTTCATTTTTTAATATAAATTGAAACATTTCCAGTAATGACATGTATGTTGATCTTAAACCTTTCACTGAAGATAGTAATCATATTGATATAAATACATTGCACAAGGATAGCAACACTTGGAAGTAGAATATTTTATGTTAATCCAAAATGGATAGCTAGAAATAAGTTGAAAAGCCTTCTTGGTATCATTTTCCAACATTATTTGAAATAATGGGGATTGTTTGAACCTTTTTTATCAGTATGTCTCCAGAATATATGCATTCATTTTAGTTCCCTTTGAAGATGATTGCCACAGGAAATTAGTCTTTATTATGACATTGGCCTTATGCAGCAGAATAAAGCTTGAAAAAACAAAGTTCAAAAGAGGAAAAAAAAGTACTTTGCTTACTACATCCTTGGGTTTTTTTCTCCATTTTTTCAATGGAAATCAGTTAACTTCTGGTTCAGTTACTTCCTTCTCACTTGGCAGTGTTTCTAAATTATGTTTGGGATTAAATGAACTATCTATAGATTGGGTAGATACTGCTGAGACTTAGAAGCTGGATACGGATTCTTTTAAACATTTAAATGAACTCCTGTTATTGAACCTGAGAAATCTTTGTCAAATGGTAGGATTGGCTATCCACAAAGGAACTTTTTACCTTCCCAATTAATTTTCTTTTGCATTCAAGAGTTAAACCTCTGTGTAAACTAAGAAAAAAACCAAACCCAAACAGTGGAACATCTGAATTAAAAAGAATATTTGCTCCTTGGTGTGTTATAAGAGATGGTTGAATTTTGCTTGCAGTATCTTTTATCATTTCTGCTGAAAAATAAATGTTTACAGACATTTTAAAGACCCTGTACAACAGACACAATGACTTATGAAGATGCATTAATGGTGCTGTACGCAGCACCATTATCCAACAATCCAACAATCACTTTGTCTGTGGAGATACTGGACTGTACAATCAGACAGTTGCTGTTGGTAGTGGGTATAAAGCCACTGGGAATCGCCTTGTCCTGATGGAGAGTTAAGCTGCCTCACTAGCTGTCTTCAGCTTACTGGGCCCACATCCATCCTCCTGTCATCCACTTTGACTTGTGTTCTTTGTTCATTTATTCCTTGCAAAATGTCTAAGGCTGTAGATGGGTGAGGGAAAAAAGTAAGGTCACATGATGCTTCCTAAAAAAAACCCCCACTATACCATGGCCTTATAGACCCTTTATTCTTGCTCTAGTGCCAAAGTGAATAATCAGTTGTACAAAGAAAATAAACCATCTTTTTATTACAAATAAAACATGTATTTTTTAGGTATGGGTGCCTCAGCTATATATCCTTCACGTGAGATTATGCTATGGAGACTGTGTTTTAACAAAAATAGTTCAATAGTAATGTCTACTTTCTGGTGTTTGACGATTGGTTTAGGTTCCAGATGAAAGCTGCAAAATTAAGTTTCTCTTTGCCACAACATTTTTGTGATGAATCTTTAACATACTAGCCTCTGGCAGGTAATGCAGTTGCCTGGAGGAAATTTTAAAAGCTTTTTAAGAGTGCAGTGTTATTAGTATATGGTTTGCAGTACCCCAGTTTCCCTTTTAAGACTGACTCAGAAATGTACAATGTTCGGCATTATGCACAAGAATATATGCTAGTTAACCTCTGAAGCAAATGAGGTTATATAGAACGAGTTAAGCAAAAAATTCAAACAGACAACTAGGAACTTTGTAGAAGTGCTTGAAACAGAGACCGAAAATGAGGAGAATAAAGAAAGATTGATCTTCTCATAATGGAAACAAACTCGATTAGTCTGAAACTAGGTTTTGTACAGTGAGTTGCAAATAATAGTAACAAAAATAATATTAAGTTTAAAATTTTACTACCATTATTGTACATTGAAAAATAGAAGTTGATAAATGTGAATTTCCTGTCTGTGAGGATGAAGATGTTTCATGAGCAACTATTTGAATTATCCAAAATGTAAATTTTCAGCTAATGGCAAACTCCAGCCATGTGCTCGGAGAGCAACACAGGAAGATTTGGAAGTGCTTGCAACAGAACAAGTTAGGCAACATGGTGATGTGGGGCAGGGAAGAGACTGGGGCGTTCACATTGCCTTCCTTGTGCTGGATCTGTGCTGGCAAGGCTCATCACAGGTCTATCAAGTGTAGGAGCAAAGTTTTTGGAGAAAGATACTGTCCGCCATAGACTGAGATCAAATTAAGGACTCTTCAGGCAAGCTGGACAAGCACAAATCCGTGGAGGGCAGCTGGCTGATGTCATTGTGAGACTGCAGTGTTTTTGGAAGGTTGTGGCAACTGGAGGACAGTCGCATGAGAGAAAGGCAAATGTTAAATCCGTTAAAAAAAATAGGAAAGAGTATCTGGGGACCTATACACCAGGCAGTTTCACCTCAGTCCCTGGAGAAAATATGAAGCAAGCCATTGTAGAAACTTGTTTACAGATACATGAAGACAAGATGATTGGGTGGGAGCAGCTGGCATGGATTTGCCAAGTGAAAATCACAGTGGATCAGCCCGATGGCCGTGTATGAAACAGCTGTCTCTGTGTACAAGAAGGGAGCAAGGGTTGCCGTTTAGCTTAACATTAGCAAGGCTGTCTGTGCAGTATCCCGTTAGACAAATCAGGGCAGCGTGGACTGGAGGGCTAGACTTCAGGGTGGGGGAAAACCACCTGAAGCATCAGTCTGCGAGGGTTGTGATTAGCAGTACCAAGTCCTCCTGTCCACTGTTTGAGGGGTGTTTCTCAAGGCTGATGCTGGGGCTGATACTGTTCAACATCCTCCTGGGCAGCAGTAGGAAGTGCATAGCCTGCGAGCCCTCTGCCTGACACCGGTCAAACTCCATCTGGGAAACTGTGTCCGGTTTTGGACCCTACAGTAAGGAATACTGGCAAACTGGACAGTGTCCAGCGGAGGGCCATCGAGACTGTAGGCTGGAGAATGATGTACAAGGAGAAGTGGAGAGAAGTGGTTTTTCAGCCTGAATGAAAAAATGCTGAGGGCAATCTAATTGCAGTTTGCCATGACCTGTAGGACATTACAGAGAAAATGAAGTTGGGCTTTTTCAAAAGTGCATAATAGAAGGATAAGAAGCAACTGTCACAAGCTGCAATACAAACTATTTCAACTGAGTATAAGGGAAACCAATAACTTAGAGCAAAAATGTTTATCATAAGAAAAAGCTTCCCAGAGAGTTGGTGGAATCAACGTCCACCTCTTCCTTGTAGATTTTCCAGAGTCCACTGACTTGAACCCCTGAGCGATCTGATCCAGTTTTGCAATTAGCCTTGCCTTGAGCAGAAGCTTGGACTAATAGCTTCCAGAGATCCCTTCCAACCTCAGTTGCTCTGGGGTTCTTTGAAGGCAGCTAGCAGGAAGCCCATAGACAATACAAAAGGGAGTTGGAAATACAAAGGGGGTTTACACTCACTTTCTTTAACCTGCATAGTGAGGACATAAAATGATTTATTACCTCAAGGAACAGAAAGTGCAGATCATAAGAAAACCAATAAATTGTAAGAGAATAGACTAGTAGGACTGATGAGTCAAATCTCATTGCAAATAAATCTAAGGGAAAAACATTTACAAGCACTGGCAGTTCCCCCTAGAAATTATATTTAAGGGAGAAGCACAAACAATCTCAATATTTGTGAAGCCTAGGAAGTAGCTCACTTAAGTAAACCTTGACTTCAGTGGCCAAAGAACCAGGAAAAAATAATCCCTCAAAAAGTGGAAACTAGGTCAAATTACCAAGTAACTGTAAATGAAGTAGCACTAATATGACGAGTCACAAAACTGGAAAGGCCAAAACCCACAGTTATCTGTGGAGATAAAAAGGACATAAGAGGAAACGAAAAGTCATTTATAAACACAATATTAAGGCTAAGAAAAAAAAAAAGGTTGTTATGCTATCAAACAAGGAAGGAAAAATTGAAAAATTATATTAAACCTGCAAAAATGTCTAATATCTTTTTTAGTTTGACTTAACTGGAGCTATTGTGCTCATTTAACACAACTGCTAAGCCTGAGAAAGGTCTAAGATGTCAGATGGGAAAAGAGCTTCTGAAAGAGCACATAGAAAAATCAGATATTTTTTAATAAGCTCGGTTTAATGAAGTTTATTGTATATTATTTAAGTAAATACATGAAACATTCTCCAGATCCATTAGCAGTTGTCTGTTGTGGAGAATGGAGGAAGTTTCAGAAAACTCAAAAAGAGCTGACTCAGTGCCTGCCTTTGTAAAGGGGAAGAAGGAAGAGCTGGGGAATTACAGACCCATCAGCATAATCTAAATTTCATAAAAAAATATACTGTAACAAATAATCAAATCAAATGAACTGTAAGCACCTGTAGAATAGCGGGCAGATGAGTAATAGCCAAAATGAATTTATCAAGCAGAAATTGTATACCACCAGTCTAATATCCTTTTGTGACAGAGTAACAGTTCTTGAGAAGAGGATGAACCAGATGTCATCTGTCTTGACAAATAAAGATTCTGACATTATCTGACATGACATTTTCATAAGAAAGCGTTAAAAAAAAGAAATTACACTACTATTATGTGAGTGTGTAATTAGTAGGGAAACTATACAGTGTATTGTTCCCTGTCAAGCTGACGTGTGTTCTGTAGGAATCTGTCCTCGATCTTGTACTATTGCACATTTTTAGTAATTACATGGAGAATGGAATAAAGTGTATTCTAATTAAATTTCCTCCAAAATGGGGGAGAGGGCAGGACAAGCTGAATCAGCAAGCAGGAGGAGAACCCAAAAACTTATAGGTAAAAAAACCCACCAAACAACACAGTTCTGTGATGACAAAGGCAAGATCTTATTTTAGGTTAAAAAATTCCTGATACAAATAAAAAGAGAAACATGTTTAGAATTGAACCTTAGATGACCTGGGTTTGTCCTTCGTTATCATTGTTATTATTTCTATGTCTGTAATAATAACTCTTGTTCTCATTTTTTAAAGAAAAGTTTCAAATAATGTAAATGAGATACTTTTACAGTACAGAGTTCATTAGGAAGGTACATATGTGCCAAATGAACAGAGATCTTCCAATATCTTTGATATATCCAATCCAATATCCAATATCTGACCTTTGATCTCTTTACAAAGTTGTTGTTAGTAAGAAACATAGAGCTTACACATTTGAATTTTAGGAAAACATATTTTGTCTGTTTCCAAATGTTAGAACAGAGTACATTTTCATTCTTGATCTCTAGATAATAATTATAATTTGTCACATGCTCCTCTGGAACAGTTGTGACTGATTTGTAGTCCATGGTCATGAGTTTAGACAATAGAGTCATAATAATATTTTGGTAACTAATCAAAAAAATCATGCAGCTTTTATAATGTTTTCACCAAGAGTTTTCTAGAATATATTCCTGAGAAATGTTAAGGGCCCAGTATTTTTATCAAATACTCTTAGATGCTCTAGAAACTCTATAGTGGATGTAAACCCGAATTTTAGGGTATTGATTTTCACCATTAGTAGAAGACTGTAATGATCTTCTGTATGAGTTACAAACCTTTTGGAAATGAATCAATATTAATGTTGTTAAAATGTTATTTGTATAGGTGTGGTTATTGTAGACTCTTTATTGTTTAGTTTTTTATTAACATTGCCTGGATTTTTGCATTTCTACACAGTTTTTTTTTTTTTTAATTTTTTCTGATTTTCATACTACAGCTATCTTCACCATAGGTTAACAAAGTGTATTTCCAAGAGGTATGTCATATAAAATACAAAAGGTAGAGTAACAATTCTATATTCAGCTCATCTAGACTGAAAAATATTCATCAAATAAAATGATACGATTTATTGGTGCTCTTAAATTTTATTGAAGTGGAGCTAACCTTACTCTAAGATGAATAAACTAAGAAAAATTTCAAGAGAACAAAGGCAGTGAAGTTCCAAATGCTTTATTTCAGACAAAGGATTTGGCTGTAAATGGTCCAGATTGAAAAAAAAGGTGGAAAAAAGCAAGCTCAGTCAAGACCCCTGCTTCTTATGTTCCTATTCCAGAACATATGTATGCACAGATAGTTTAACATTTTTAAAACTTTGAGCCGGATATGCAGAGAACCATGAAGGAAAACAAGAAGAATTTTGCCATATTAGTGACATTCAGGTTAGACTCCCGGGGCCTGGATTTAACTCACCTAATTTTAGACATCTAGGTATCACATTTTATTTAGGTCAGAATG
The DNA here is from genome assembly GCA_027574665.1 of Rhynochetos jubatus. Lineage (NCBI taxonomy): Eukaryota > Metazoa > Chordata > Aves > Eurypygiformes > Rhynochetidae > Rhynochetos > Rhynochetos jubatus. The sequence continues at coordinate 81,956,344 of CM050649.1, read as the reverse complement.
GGTCATTGTCACTGGAAAATACTTAAAGCACTTCAGCTAGATAAGATCCTGTTCTTAATACAGCAACGCTAGTCAGCAGTAATCTTATATTTTGTTCTGCATACTTTGTGTTGCAGATTGTTTAACTACATTATTGCATATAAAGTAATGTGACTTTCAGGTCAATCTGAGATGGAGTTTCAAAGAGACTGCATAGAAAACAGGCAAAACCGACACAAATACATAAAAATAATAGTAAAGCTTTGCAATAACAACTTAATCATTGCCAATTCCTTTGTAATTTGTTTTAATAAAAGTAGTCATGAGGTACTTATTTGGAATTAATGTGGATGAAGTACTTAAAGGATTTCAGTGTTAATTGACCAGGAGTTTGAAATGGTCCTACATGAACTCTGAAGTTGGGAGTATCACACGCTGAAGAAGACTGGGTTGTAAGGTAGCTGCAGAGCTATGGAAGTATGTGCGGTAGGATTGAGGTCTGGGGGTGGTTCTGCATCCTTATTGCACAAACTGAATACTGCATGTAGTGTCTTTTGTGATTTGCTTTTGAACTTCATTGAAATTGCTGAATAGAATAATGTAGGTCTATTTAAGTCAGTGAGTACCTATGCATAAAAAACCACTAAGTTTAACCAGCAGGAGCAAAGCATTTAGAGCTAAATTGCCTACGTTTTGGATAAGTTATCAGCCACTGGCTTTTGAATGTTGCTTTGTTTTTAATAACTTAAAGCTAAGCTGCATAACTTCAATATAGATTTCTGAACCATTATAATTGTACTTTTGGTTCAGGACCAAGTTCTTTCATACTGAGCACCTCTCAAAGAGCAGTAGATTCAACTAATCTGAAATCAAAAGGAACAATGGTGGTAGTAGCTGTAAGTGGTTATCTTTATGGTTGCAGACAGGTTTTCTATTTACCTCCTTGTTTTTGTTATCTCATTGTCACATCTTTCTGAAATTATCATCTTTTGGACTGCCCAAATTTAGGCCTTCCTGAAAATATTTTTTTCAATTTCTGTTTCGCAAAGTCTTCAGTGAAGACTGAGGTCTTACTCTGAAGTGACACCTTTGACTCCAACTTTATCATTCATCTTCTTCTGTCTTTTACAATCTCTACTGAATTGGGAAATGTACGCTTTCATCTGAATTCTATCCATTTTTATAAGGATATCTAAAGGTAGTTCTATACTATGCAGCCGAATGCAGAACAGAAGTCGCTGGCCTTAGTCTGACTTGCATCTCACGTGTCACAGTGCAGTACTCTACGGAGACACTAGCCGGTGTCCCAAAATGCATATTAAGTGAAAGAGTTAAAATGGCTACCCTTTCTAAGAGAGGTATTGAAAGAGAAATGAGTTTTCCAGAACCAACGCTGAAAGGGGGGGGGGGAATAAAACTGATTCAACCTCAAAATTGTTGCCTGGCAAGTGATTAAGGGGATTGCTGGAGGGTGCTAGGGAAGCAAACAGCAGAGGTTATAAGCCATGTTGCCCAGAAACCAGAAAGGTTCTGTGTTCTCTCTCTCCTGTGTCTTAAAGGAGATCTGCAGTTGTTGTGTGAAGGAGAATATGTATGATATTCTACATTTTGGGGCTGAATTAACAGAATCTTGATTTTGTAAGTGAAAAAGTTTGGAAAGCAGGGTAAAATCATAAAGCATTATTGTTTTGTTTTAAATTGTCTTGGTTTTAGCCATGTCCTTCATGACTGACAACTGAGAAGAAAACTGAGCAAAATTCAGCACTTGCTATGTTGTAATTAAAAACAAATTCAGAAGCTGAAAATTATACTTGCTCAAGTTTTTTATTTTTTTGTCCACAGGCAGAGCAGACTGAGCTGTCCATTTTGTCAATAGGTGAAACAACAAATACAAATCGAATACAGGTTGACTAACTCGGGTTTAGAAATTTTGGATAAATAATTCAGGTCAGGTATGAAATTAAAAAGAAATTTTTTATATTATTTCACTAGAGTGTGAAATGGATTTTAGGAAATGAGAGCACTATTTGTAGTTGTGCAAACTCTCTACTTTATTCATTTTGTTAAACTTGTTCTTTACTGTAACATGGAGCAGTAAATGTTTCTGGGTAGACTTTATGAAGAAATGAAGCAGTAAATTGCATTATGTTTTGTATATTATCTCTGTCTGCCACTAAACAATGCAGCATCAAATTGAGCTCGTACGTACAACAGATTTTACTAGTAAAAACATCAGTTCTGATAAACTCATTCTATAAATAGCAAGTTTTCTCCCTCATGCAATCTCAAGTTTTTTTTTTCTGCTCCCTTTGAGTGTGTTGCACATGACTGTGAGCTGAAGTTCAACAGTTTCTGAGGTCTGCAAAGGTATTTCATTCAGACCATCAAACCAGTCGTGTCCAGTTCCTGGGAGCTGAATGAGATGGGGAGGCAGGATGCTGTGGTCAAGCTGAATCATGCTGGCTGTGGCACCTCACTGAATGCCCTCTTACATATGAGGCCCCTTAGCAGCCCCTATATGCTGTGGGTGGCATGCACTCAATACAGACATCAGAGCTAACAGCTCTAGCATGTGCACTGCAGCCTTGGTCATGTGTCAGGAAAAGGGGCTATAACCCACAAGCATCAGCTGCTGCTAAGAAGATAAGTGGCTCTGAAAGTCAAACCAGCTGAACCAGGAGTAAAGAGTTTAAAAGGTGTTAATTAGGGAATGCTAAGTCACTATCTTGATATTTTGGTAAATTAAGTGGTCTTTCTTAACAAGAAACTGGTCTACATCTGTGTGGATGCATGCACACAACATGTTTTTAATAGACATTAAAGATACACCCTTGATCCATCGGCTTCATGTCCCATCTAGAAAATAATTGTTGTGGAAAAGAAATGGTATAGAATATCAGACTGCTCAATGATTTCTCTAAGCTCCTTGAAATGTCAGAGCAATCATAAGGCAATTCGTTGGAGTTACTCCTTTATCTGCCTCTGAACAGGTCAATCTCTTCTGGAGTTAAAATACAGTAGTCATACTGATGGTAGTAAAGCTTGAAGAAGACTAGGATGTACTTTAGGCAAATAAATAAATAAATAAGAGAAGCTGGAGTGAAATACCTGACTGTGATACACTAATGCACATTCTGTTCATGGCAAGTCACAAGTTAGAGATGACTGATTCCTGTCTTCTGGAAGTTCATTATTCTTCATTACCACCCATTTAAAGACCATTACAGTATAAGTAAAAAGCAGTTTTGGAAACAAAGAGGGATGAATGAACCTTTAAATGGTAACCACCCAGAAGTTTTTCTGTTTCCCTACTGTGTTCCACATTTAGTGGCCCTTGTGGCGCTTTTTCTTCCATTAAACAAATCCCTTCTAAACATTTGCTACATCTCTCACCTCTAAAACTGAAGATGCAGTGCTCTGTATCCCTTAGCTCACACAAAAGTACCTTGAAAGCTTTTTCTTGACAATATCCCTTTCAACCTGTGGGAGAGGAAGAGTATGAGATGAAAATAAATGTTCTGTGTCATTGGTCTTCTAAGAATTTGAAGGACGCCTTCCTTTTTGCTGTGCATTTCATTGCCACAACTTATTTATGCGTGTTTCAGAAACTTCTCTGCTTTAACTTTGAAGCTGATTTATTTCTTTCATTGTTTGCAGATAGTTAAAGTCTGAGTTAAAAGAAACCTGTCAGAGCAAAGAGACTGGCAAGTCATTGTACAGACATTATTAAAAATTAAATACAGGATTTTAGAAATAAAAACCTTGTAGCAAAATCGTGCTCTGGAAGCTTCAGTACTTGCATAAAAAAACTCTACTGATGTGAAACAGTTTAACTATAAAACAGCTGTGTGCTCTGATAGCTGAAGAAACTCCCATTTTAGTGTAATGGCTCATATTGTTGAAAAACTCCACTAAAGATGATGAAGAAAGAGAACAGTAAATGTTTTTTAGTATAAATATGATTAACTTTTCACATGATTGGGCCATATGAAAGAGATGGAAGAGGAAAAGTTAATTTAAAAAATAATTAAAATTGATATTTGCAAAAGGTTTATTACCTTGATTTTTATTAAGGTTTTCTGCTAGCTGCTCTACTCCCTGCTGCTGCAGATACTTCTGCTAGAAATCAATCATAGATTTTAACAGTAATTCGCCTGTCACCAGGAATTTTAATTGTCAGTGTGATCATTTATTAAAAAACAGAGGTTGATCTGCCCTCTGCTATGCAGCATGTATTTCCGTAGTTTCAAATTAAAGCAATTGTGCAAGCACGTGTTCTACAACAGAAAAAACACTGCAGGAAGAAATCAGCTGTGTATAGGCAATTCTCTAGAGCTAATAATGCTGAAGGTGTATATACCACTGAGGGGTTTAGTACCATGGGCTATGATACACGCCAGCTTGGAGGAACTTCTTTTGTATCACTAGGAATATATGAAAAGTCTTTTTACCAATGGAGTCTCTGCACTAAGAAAAAGGGACTTTTGAAGAAGCTGTCCTTTATCCCAGCTCTGCTCCAGGCAGCAATGAACCAGGAGCATGGTGGGGACAGCTGCTACTCTCCTGGAGTAATAGGCACTTGTGACTGGAAATTGAAACCCGTGGTCCTGTCTAAGAGGCCACGTGGTTCAATTTACATAGATCCTCATTGATAAAGGCTGGAACTAAATTATTTTTGCAGCAAGGAAAGAAACCAAACATAATGAACAGTAAATGGAGATCTGTCTTTCAGGAATTACGGCTTCTAGTCTTGTTCTTTAACCACGGGAAAAGGCTGTCACATTTTGTGTATGAATTAACATTTAAAATACAATTTTGGTATCAAATCTACATGCATAAAGAAACATGAGCTCTTAATTGTTGGCAACACAGACCATTCTTATCCTTGACTTTACTTTAGGCACCTGCTTGACACTGGTACTAGAAGAGGATGAGAACTCTAACATTAAATGAGTGTTAAGACTGGAATTGCTCAGATAAAGAGTGTGTATATCCTTCATCATTAACTCTAGAGGGAACTTCAGGATGTTAAGCGTCAGTCTTAGATATCTAAGGCTTCATAAATGTTGGACATTGTAGCCATGTTTGGGGCACCGGACTCTGTGACCCTGTATTGAAACATAGTCTTGTCTGACGTTCTCCACCTCTTTTCTCTAAATTTTCCTATATAACAATAGGTAAAATTCAAGGAACAAGGAAGAGGGAATACAAGGATATATAGTTTGAGAGACATCTTACTTACTGATCTCAAGACTATACATATTTATACACAGGAATGACAAATCTATGCAAATAGTCCTGAGTGTATAGTCTCACCTTGCTCCCATATGAATGGAGACTCCAGCGTGTACATCCAGCCAAATAAAGACTGAGGTAGACTGTAAAACTTGTTAGGCTATGTAGATTGTTGGGCCCCTTCACATTCTCCCTACAACAGCCTTACACTGGTCTGATACTGTTAGATCTAATGGCATTTGACAGTCCTTCGAAATCATACAAAGGTGCTTACTAAAACAGATCAGTTTTTATTAAACATGGAAATAAATAGGTATCATGAATCAGTGGCCAAGAATGGCTTGTCTTTTAGTGTAACTCTCTGCATCTGTGGATGTTGTACCTTTTTCTAGAAGAGTTTCCTTTCATTGCAGAGTTGGTGAAGTCCTTCTCATGAGCCAGAAATCCGCACTGTGATAGAAGAGGATGGTGGACATGAAGTAGGAAAGCACTCCTGACAAGTTCTCAGAAATGTGTATGCCAAGGACAAATAACCTAGACCAAAATCCATTGCATGCCTACTTTGTAATACCTGGAAGTAGGAAATTACAGGGACAACGCGATGTTAAAGCAGACATCTCTCTCAGATCTTCTAGGTATGGGAGAGGTCAAAGCCGCAGCCGCATCGTCAGCTAGGACAGCTAGCATTTGAGGTCTTTCAACAGGCTGATTACGAAGGAGTTTCACCAGCAGTTTCTTTCAGAGGTTTGCTTTCATCCGAGATCTCCCTTCTCTAGCAGAGGGGATTATCTAGGCACGAAAATAAAGCTGCTGTATGAAATAGAATAAAATTTGTTCCCATCTCCTGCATTTACCAGGTTTTGGCTAGCAGGATATTTAAGTTGAGGCATTTAAAACATCCCTCCAACAGAGATTTATGTTAGACTGGCAACACTGATACCCAAATAAAAAATACTACTGTGCAGCATGATGTCTGGAGTCTGCAGAATGCAGAATGAGTTCAAAGAGCCAAGGCTGTAATTTTCTCTTTTACTCTGGACACTAACCAGGTTTACATTTCCTTCTCTGTTAGTGGACCCTCTTTTCTGTTGTTCTCTTTTATTCTTTTATGCCTCATTAATGTTTTCCTACAATATTTACTGAGGCCAGGTTCCCACGCACTTGGGTGACTGCCAAGAACTCAGAATTTCACTTAGCACCAAAAAATAATCTCATTCTGATCAGGAAAAACACTTTATTGATGGAAATGATAGTTGGCTAAATTTGAAAAGGTATCGTTTAGTAAACCTGATCCTATTCGAAGGCTGGTTTTAAATTAAAACCAAAGGATTGTGTAATCTATTTTATTATTTGTGTGGAACATTGCTTCAGTTAAAAGGAAATACTATGAAACTAAGCAGCAGAGTAAGTCATTTTTATATGACTCCTAGCTCTTAATGAAAAGATAGCTAATCGTGTAACTCTGTATAATGCTGGATAGCAATAAAATGTCTTCCTCATTACAATCAATACCTATGAATAGCAAAGACCTGCAGCGTGCCATGGCCTCTCTCAGCAGGCAGCCTCACTTGGTGGTAAGGAAAATTGCTATCGTCTTGTATGAAACGATTTTAGCATCACCCTGAGCTTAACAGAGCAGTCTTTCATTGCCTGTTAACAAGCTGAGCTATTGCCAGAAAGTGTTTAATCTGACAAATGTTGTCAACGCTCTCTCCTTGAAAAGATGATTTTTTGGGGGTGTGTTTAGTGTGTTAACATTAGTTTGAATTCTGTCAAAATATATGTTGTTATTTTATTTAGCAAACCAAACAGTTTATTGGCTCAAGGTACAAAAAAGTCTCTAAAAACCTAGCCAGGTAGCAGCGTAGCAGTGGTAAGTCGGAGCCCGTATGCTTGCAGTTGGTTTTGTAACGGTTTCAGCTCTGTTAAAATGTGGAGCAGATACAAACATCAAGGGCTGTGTTTTGTAGCCTAACCTTTTGCTCAGTAGTCGGTCGTCATTCCTATGCAATGTACAAGACATTGCTGTTGTAGCGACAACCTACATATATCAAATGTGATGGAATGATGAATCTCTCCTGAAGGCCAGACATGCTGACATTTTATAGGCTTTTATAGTCATATATGTACTTGCAGCTGCATAGGATGCATACTGATAATAACATGCCAAAAATAGGACAAATGAAGGTACATTACACGTAGAGGTTTTGTGTAAGGTGAACCGTCATGTGAAGGCATTAAAGAAAAGGATTATTCCACTGCACTGTATTGTGGGAAGGAAAAGATGAAACCTAAAACTGTCCAAATTTGTTAACAGGAGAAAAGTAAAACATGAAGTCTTTTTGTGAACATCCATCAATTTTATGATTTCAGCGGTTGAAAGTATAATAAAGATGCATTATTTGTGCTGCAATGACTTCCAAATTACATTTTTGTAAAGCTTTCACGGGCAGTTAGAGACAGGAAGAGGCAAGAGGACATGCTGAAGAGGAGATTGGCTGGTGTGCGCTGCTGTAGGCAGCTTCCTTCCCGCTTTATTTTATTACAACCTCAACTCCGTAATTTACCACAAGGCAACCCCCTTCATCCCTCATGGCACAAAGCTATACTGTAGTGGTGTACTTCTCCAGCTGCTTACTTTGCTGAGTGCACTTCAGGTAGACCTGGTGGATGATACGTATTATTTTTTTGAGTGTCATAGAACTAGTAGTGGTTTTGCTTGTAAGTCTTACAGTTAGGATTTTACTTTCCAGTAAGCCTGATAAAAGGAAGTCATAGTTTTTATTTTATATGTGAAGTGTACTCATTCACTGTGCCTCGCTGGGAGCCTGTAGCCTTCACCAGACTTTCTAGGTTGCAAAGTGGAGCTGGACGTGAAGGGGAAGGAAGATGCAATTGTTAGTCTGGACCCTCTAATTTCCAGCTGGTTTTCAGGAAATAATTATCAAATTAATTATGTCTCTTGATTTAAGCTGGAACAAACTGTTATTAGGCTCTTTAGATTGAATCTTCTAATTTCATGCAGTCCGGAAGTGACCAAAAAGACGCTTGAAATGTATTAAGGCTCTTTCATTGAGAGATACTTTTTAGTTCCCCTTCCTAATACAAACTAAGTTGTAGCCTTTCTGCGAAATGTGGTTAATGCGTGGGGAAAAGTAATTCTTTAAAGATAATTGTTCTTCTTTATGCTCTAAGGAACGACTAGAATACTGTAGTGATTAAAAAGGAGGAAAAATAACTAATTAAATACCTTTCTTATGCAAGCTGTGTGTTAAAATCCATATTTCTTGCTGCTTTTCGCAAGATAGGAAGACCTAAAAATAAGGCTTCATAGCAAGAAAAATGCTAAAACTTAAAGAGAGATAGAATCTCACAAAGGGGGTATTTATCCTTTCATACTTGAAAAATCACACAGAACCAAAAGGAGGACAGAGCCGTGCTATAGAGTCCCCTGAGAAACAGTCCTTCTCTATATCCTGGGGAAGGAGGATTGCGCATCAAAATCAGGCTCACACGACAGCAAGCCTCAATACTAGCACTGTATTAGTTGAGACACGGGGAAAATGAGAGGAGGGAGCAATCAAAAGGGAAAGATACAGGAAACTCCCACTTCATTTAAACCACTTCCAAATGGCTACGTTCCTGAAATAATGTTTGAGACAACTCTGAAATTGCATGCATTATAATTACGTACTGCAAAATAAGGTACAGGTTTTTCAAGAATCTGATCTCCATTTTTCATCTTTCCGTGTCTGAAATGCCAGTGATGGTTGAATGTACAGCCCCCTACATCAAGGGACCAAGTTAAATTGAGTGCTTTTTACTGCGTACTAACTCTGTTTTTCTTCATAAAATGTTCATTGTGTTACGGACCAAGATTTTTCCTGTTTCCCTGAGCTATGGGATTTAGCACATTTTTGTTAGTGCTGAGAATTTTATGCAAAACCCAGTAACTTCCAAGAGGTATGCTCCTACTATCATAGGGATACCAGAAGTTTTAACTACCTACACTTTGGGCAGTTAGTGAAGAAAAATTGGGCACTTATAATTTAAATTCTAGTTCTTCTTCCTAAGACACTGTTTGAAAGACAATTTCTAAAATGCCAGGTTGATTTGTTTTTTGGAAAGAAGTATATTTTTGTTAGTTTAATTTTAACCTTTTACCTGAGATACTTAATTTTGAATGTGTAAATGAAAAATGGCCCAAACCACACAATCAAAAATAGTGCCTATGGGTACTTCAGGCAATTAGAATGTAAAAGGTTAGTATACTGTAGTAAGTTTGCATACCACTGTGGATGAGTGGTATGCCAACTTTTGTCATCTGGTCCTCATGGTTATTAAAAAAAAAAAATGCAGAAAACATTTATATACAAACTACCATAAACCAGTTTGGAAGCAGAAATCTTTTTCTTCATAATCACGTAATTGTACTTCTGTTCCGAAATATGTTCATCCAAACTCAGAAGTTTTGGAGTCTAGTTTGTTCTAAGCTCAGAATTGGACTTGTTAACATTTACACGTACTTTGAGAAGATTTTAATTTTTGGACAATATTCTCAGTACTAACCAGAAGCATTTTAATTGAAGATTGCATCTGCTGTAAAGGAACAGCAAATGAGTGTTAATATCAGTGAAGTTGGTTGCACATGAGGGCTTTTCTTAGTTTTTTTGGTGGTTTGCATAGCCTCTGGAACGTTTTCACCTTATCTTCCTTCAGCAATGCATTAAAGCCTTTCCGGAACAGCAGGAATACTTTCTTAGCTTTTGCATTGTAGTCATAAAATTATCATCAGTTTCCTTCTGTTTGCGTAGATCTCACATGATCTTTCGGAATAGCTGCAGAAATAAAATCAAACCGTTTGCTGGCTGCAAAAGAGAAGGGTTTGCTGGAAATCTGAGGGTGGTCCTTGTAAAACAGTAATGCTAGGGTGTCCAAATCAAGGTCAAATAACAATTTTCAAAAGTGTGGGGAATAGAGACAAATACAGGAGCTCTGTCTTCTGAGAACGGGTCTGAATCTCTTTAATAAAGGCTGTCATGCTAATTGTTCAAGAAATCCTTGTTAGGTGGCCTTTGGCTGCATTCATGTGAAGCTTCAGCATTTAAAAAAAACCCAAGAAGCAAAAATACCTATTGCAGTTCCAAGTACTTGTGGTCAGTCTGTGGTTTCTGCTGTTTTATACATTGAGCTATAAGCAGTGTAATTGGCTGAAGAGAGGGATATGCAAGCAATCCTATGGTTTGGAAGCAGATAACTGAAATCTGCAATATACCCCTGTTTTCCTGCTTCAGTCATTCAGGCTCTTTTGCAGAAATAATTTAACAGTGCAATTACAAGAAAAAGTATGCACACTTTCATGGTAACCAAAGTAATGCTGAGGTCTGCCTGGAAGGAAGAGGATTTATTTAGGCGTCTGTTTATAAGAATGTGTCCTAATTAATATCTCAGGACTGTGTCTGGAAATTGGTTTCCTGTTTTGACTTTCAGTTTCACAGGATCTGCCTGTGTGAGAGCTGAACCTCTCAGAAATGCTGACATTAATTTCTAGGTTTCAAATCCAATTTTGAAGGAAGCTTTTACAGTGGGGAGTTGAATTAGGACCTATAAAGTGTGTAGTCTGTGATGACACACTGAAAAGATGCTGTAGATTTTCTTAATAAGGGCTTGTGTTTCCAAATAGTTGATACTATTTGAAGCTTTATAAATGCAGACTCTTTATTTTAATTGCCCTCTGAATTGATACTACCCAATGCAAACCCTGCCTGGACAAACGAAAACTCTGATCCTCACTCTTCATCTGGAAATATTGAATGGAAACCTAAGCCCATATTACTCATAAGTAAATGACTAGGCTTTCAAACGGTTTGTGGGTAGAAGCTTGAGGTCCAGCCTTGCACTGACAGTCTGGTTTTAGTGCTGTTAAGGAGCATGCTGTCTTGTTGCGCTGCATGTAGAAGTGGCCTTGCGCTAATAAACCACAAAACCTCTGGTGTTTTTCTGGGGGTTTTTTGTTTGTTTGTTGTTTTCTTTTTAAGTAAGGATTGTGTTTCATTGGCGTCTAAAAATCTGTAGCTTTCAATTCTCAAGCAGATTTTTGCTCTTCATGTATGCTGCAGTTTACCTGTTACTCGTGTGAATATGATTTTGAGCGATGATCATGCTGGAAGTCCTTGGTGAATGACTACTGGAATTCTGAATTTGCTGTCTTACAACAGAAATTCACATCTAGTGTCTTCAAGTTCAGACATTTGAAGGTGTTTTGAGTTGATGAAGTATTGCAGCAGCAGTATATAAATGATGATTTATCACACTGCATTTATTACACTGCATCTTCCATGATTATGAAGAGATTCACATACTACATAATATAATAAAATATTCTCCATGCCTCTTCTTCCTGTCATCCACCCTTCTTTTACTCATGTAATCTACCAGAATTGTCCATTTTCTGGTATCTTCTAGGTAGATCACATTTGTTCTGATAGATGTAGTATATCTGTACTGCAGGTGGGTGGGTTGAATCCCTTGCTTGATTCACTGTGTTAAATGTAGATGGTGTCAGGAGAATTAGCCAGTCTGAACTACTAGATATGTTCATCAAACCCATGATCATAGAAATGCAGTGAGCAGATACTGGTCCATCTGTCAGGAAAGAGATCTAAAACCAGCTCCTCAGGAATGCTTTTGATTCCCCAGTGCAAAGCTGTGTTTTATAGTCACTGAAAGACACATCTTCATCTCTCAACCCTATCATTGCAAGCTCTGAAGCTGATCCAGGTATTTTCTAAGGTATGTTGCACTTTGGATATTCTGGAAATCGTGCCTAGGAGATAAAGCACTTGTTAACACATGGCAATACCCACTTATAAATCTGCTAAGCAGTCCTGGATGAAAAATCCTGGCAATCACCACTAACTCAAATCTGTTGAAAATATAAATGGGAAAAAAAAAAGAGAAGTTTGTTAGCATGCTGCCTGTTTTGCATGTTGCATATGTTTCTAAACACTTATTAGTACGTGAGAGAAAAAAAATGCTTTATTTTCTGACATCAGTATTAAAACTGAAAGGTGTCTCTATGTCTGTACGCATTACATACAGGATTATATTTTCTGTATGCCATTCGGGTTCATTTTGGGAAAGAACTGCTTCTTGGCAGGAGTGTTAGCGTTGTAACTAATCTCTTTTTTTCCAGTGTCAGTAGGACTTTGGGTAGATTTACTTGTTCTTCAGTTCTTTCTGCCTTATTAACTTCTACTTTTGTTAGGAGTTAGTTTCACTGTTCCTTCAACTGAAATAGAGATTTCCTTAAGGGAGAAAACATAACTTTGATGGGTCAGGTATCAATTCCTGTATTTGATGTGAATGAGGTGTGGTGTCACACTGCCCTCATATCTGGTGACCTGCTGAGAAGTGTCTCCATCCAGCAAGCATTCATTTATGTTTTATATCAGTCTATATACTAAGAATACACGTGATGAAAACATGTATAGGTAATAATGTATGTGGTCATTACTGAGTCATGAATGGGTCCTAGGCACAGCAGTAACCAACCACTTTGACAGGACAAGGAATTTATATCCTTGTTGATCTCCATCGTATTTTTTCTCAATATACCACTTCTGAATCCCATAAGCTACTAATGAATCTAACACCTATAAGAAAGCTATAAGGTTCATAACACTGAGGTGTGGGTCAGCACAACATACTGCGCTTTCCATACTGCTAATGTGAATAACCATAATTCGGTCTAAAGGCGTCGCAAATGTTTACACATGAAATAAAGCCGTAGTTTCATTTAAATTTTAAGAGCATGAAAAAAGCTCTCTATAACAAGACGGATGAGGTAGAGTAATGCTGAATGACAGCACTAAATCCGATAAGATTCAGTTGGAGGCTGAAAGAGATTACAGTGTTTTTTGTTTCTGCTTCTTGCCTTTTTCTTTGCCAGACGGCTAAAAGTGGAGCATCCATGTACTGCACTGTGAAGCCATGTATATCCTACCCAGTGCCCCACCCAGCCAGTTCTGCAGCTGGGTAAAATCTGCCCTCTGTAATTATTCTTGCACCATGTGTTGTATGGAAAATGCTGCATTCCAGCTAGTAAGACATAAAATTCTACTTAATGACTTTGCAGTTTGTGTTGACAGAAATACCCTCAGATTATTTTCGGTAAGCTAAAGATTTTACCAAGGTGAAATGAGATCTTGTATGCCCACAGACTCTGAAAACAAAGACTACTTTTAAGTACAGTTTTTGAGAAGATGACCCTTAAATTTATTAGGGATGAAATTTTCCCAAATTTTCCATCTGGTTCCTATTCTTTAAAAAAATTTTGTTGGTCAAGAGACTGTAATTAATGATCTTAGATATGATGCTGAGCCTTTGTAACAAGAAGATTGTAAGTAATACTTACGTCTGGTAGTAAGTTGAGAATCTTACATTACGCTGTTTAAACATATGAGCAAGATGGTTTTTGGAACTGAAGTCTACATTAAACTGATTTTCATTAGTTCTCTGTGTGATGGATCTGTACCTTGAATCTTGTGATAAAAAGCTTTTCTAAAGTTATGCCTTAACTATGTTGCTGGAATTAATTATTCTGTAACTGGTATAAGAGTGTTACATTCAGTATTATTTCTATAGTGTCCTTTGATTTTGGAAGACTGTTTTTTTTACTAAAAATGTTTTTATTCTATAGTGTGGTTTGTGCTTGGCAGTTACCATCTGTGCCTCTGACTTTTTCCTGGCCAATACCACCTCTAATTTCATTAAAACCCTTCTTGGGGGGAAAAAAAACAAGGCATTTTGTGGTTCCAAATTTCCCTCTGAATAAGCTGCCTATTAAATTTTGAGATATTTGGAAGTGGTATGAAGCAGAAATGAAAGTACTCAAAAGGATAACTACATATGTGTCATAAATAATATCTCCAGGACCCAGAAGTTTAACATGCAGCTTTCTTGATGACTAACAATCATCAGTTGTATTAACTGGAACTTGGATAACAGTTTTGTCCGTAATGCTGGAGCCAGTATGGAATCTGTAATTTTTTGCCAGAGAAGACTACATTACAGAGAGCTGATAACAACCAAAAGTTAATTATTATTTTCCAGAATCACTATCAATTATGATTTAGTAACTTCATCAACCACAAGCACATTTTCAAAGTGTACATGTTTTACGGTTGTGTCTTCTGTTTTGGCCAAAATATTGATGTTTTTCTTGTTTCTCTGGGTTGTCTTTTTGTGTGTGTGTGTTTTTGTTTGCTGTTGGTTGGTTGTTGTTATTGTTGTTGTTGTAGCATTTGGTTTTGGTGGTTGTTGTTGTTATTATTATTTTCTCCAGACTTCTAAAAAGCATGCTGAGGTAGATCTCATTTTCTTTCATTATTGTTCCATGGACAAGACAGTATAAAAATGTCCACTGATGTAAGGAAGGTAGATGGCTTCAGAGGTGTTGAATAGCAGATACAGAAGTGCTGTATCATAAGAATATAAACATTTTAATTAATGGAAAGGCTAAGAATTGAGTGACAATAATTAGTTAGACTGAATTTTGGATCAACCTAATGCCTCAGTGTAATATGGCTTAGTTGGTAGAATAGGTGTGATAACAAAGTTCTGTAAAAATACTCTCCTAACCAAGTATGCTGCATCATTTTGCAGGTGCCGTAGTAATATAGTTGTATTTCTGAGGACTCAAGTGACTAAAGAATGCCTAAGAATGAACCTCCAGTGACACTGAAAAGAGAGAGTTCTTCAGCAAGGTGACTGAAGAAAGATGAGGCTTCCCCAGTCATTTGGAGAATGGAAAAGTCTTACAGAAGCACAGGAGCTAGACTTGGGTATATATTTTTTGAAAAGGTATCTATCCTATTTGAAAATTTAAATTATAAATGAAAATAATTTTTTTTTCCAAGGAGTACTATCATGTACCGGTTCCTAAGTAGCAGATGTGAATTTAATGTGGATTTCCTGAGGACAATTTGTTTATTACGTTGGGGACTGCTGTCAAAGATTATGTCTGACTACAAATTTGGGAAGATACTCTGTCATTTGCTCTGCCGCTATAAACTGGGAGCCTGAAAAATGATTGAACTATCCCAGAAATAGTTGGAAACATGATTGCTTCAAATTTATACATGAAAAGAGCAAGGAAAGAATAACAATTCTGGTGATCTGAGGGGGAAAAAGTTCACTAAATTCTTTAAGTTAGTTTGAATTTTCATGAATGCCATCAGGTCTCAAAGTACTTAAATTGCATATTTTAGGAAGCCAGTCAATCACCTTCCAGCAGTGCTTTCAATCTGTACTTTTCGCTTTATGCTCTAAGTAGAGGAATGATGTTGTACTTAAAGGAAGACTATAAACATTCTGATTGCCTGGAATGGAGTGATAGATTTTATGTTGTACATCTTTTCAGAGAGTTTTCTCAGGGACCCTTCCTCTCCACAGTATTTTAGGATTTTATGGATTGATTACCAAAGATTAAAAAAAAAAAAAAAAAGTCTGTTTCAAGACCATTTTTGCTGCATCTTGCTCTTCTGTCAAACTGATATATGAACTTTAGTAAAAGGAACTTTTGAGATATGTGAAAAAAGACTGTTCAGACTCTTCCGTCTCTGGTGTAAAGTGCATACAATTATTTTGCTTATTATAGAGAAGAGTGTTACAGTATAGAAAAGTGAATAAGAAGGTGAAATGGCATTTAGAAAGGATAGAAAAGGATAGTGCATCAATGAAGACACAGGTTCAGAATCTAGGGAGTGCACAGGCTGTGCATTTGGAAACGAGTGGAGATACATCATGAATATGTGAAAGAGGAGCTGCCACTTGTTATAAGTCTTTGCATTTGAGGAGGAGTGTGGACTTGTTCACGGATGTAGAAAAAAAAGAGTAAAGGGCTCTGAGGCTGAACAGTGAAATTAAGAGTTCTCTTTGAGACTATATTATCTTAAGCCGAAAATGAAGAACTATTGAAATATATCAGTAATATGTTAAAGCGATATCAGAGAAGTAGGAATAACAGAAGGAGTGATCTCAGAAGCTGAAAGAACACTGTATTTCAAGAAAAATCTTGTGTCAGAAGTATTTGAAAAATAGGAGTGTGAAAATTAAGTCTTGATTCTGCTTTTGGCGAAGAAAAAGCATAGGGAATTTTACTGGGAAAGTTGTATCCCTGGAATACAAGGAGAGAAGCCATGCTGAAGCAGAGGAACTCTCGACAAAATAGAAAATCAGAGAAAAATGTGGACTCGGAGATAGCTGTCAGGGGATATTCAAGATGCTGGTGTCAGGGAATGTAGGTGGTTTATTAAGACTTGTTTCTGTTGTGTTTTTCATAAAATAGAAATGACTGAGGGTTTGGACAGATGCTCTGCCTTTCAGTCATTTCTGTATGGAAAAGATACTACAGGTAGAAGCTGACATCTACCTCAGTTGTGATCCTACTTAACCTCTTGGTGCACCACAGAAGTTTCTTTTACAGATGCTTGACTCAGCCCATTTCTCTTTGCATGATAACCTTGTATAAAGTACTGTTCCTTTTTGCTTACTATGATTTGCCATGGTCAAAAAAGGCAGGAGGGATGACAAGATTTCAAAGGGTGATAGACTGGGATTTTTTGCCTTTGTTTTGTGAAAGGAGAGAAAGTAAGGGATAGTTCTTTCTGGAAAAGATTCTGTCACCACATGGTTTTCTTTTATAGCTTTATAGCTTTGAACTTTAATAACTGTGTGGTTACACAGCTAAATACCTCTCAGATTGGAAGGATTTTCTCTAAGAATCAATATTTTAGTGTCAGACTTTCAAACCTGTTTCTCAAATCTCAGGTCTTAAAATAAAACCCCTAAACAGTTGAATGAGATAAGGCACATCACATTGCTCCTGTCTTGCAATGCAATAAATATTTTTTTAAGGGATTTTGATTGTGTCATTGTAACTTTTTTCCCAGGTTTTTATTTAGTTAGTTTTATTTTTGAAAAAATTCTGTTAAAAGTTAAGCTCTGACATTTCTCCTGAGTGATTTTCTGAGTGTCTTTTTCAAAAATAAACCCATTATTTTTTTCTTCATCCAACTGGCTTTCCAAGAATTGGTATTCTACTATATAATATTCTGCTATATAATGCATCTAATGCGCCTTTGGAGCACATGGCATTTCAGTATCCTGTAACAACAAATTCTTCCTTCTATCTTATTTTGGTGCAGTTCATTTTTTTTTTTTTTTTTTTTGAAAGGGAAATTCAGTATATAGTTCATTGCAAGTATTATATCCTAAGGGGAGTAAAGAGTAATGCCTGCGCTTGGAAGTCTGCCATGTCCTCTTTGCTTTATGATAAAAAATGTGTCCATTCTCCCTAACATCGTGATTTACTGACAGTCCGACTTATCATTTAAGGATTGCTTAGCATCTTCTGCATTTTGTCAGGGAAGGTTGTTAGGGCCTAAATTAAGTCCATAAAACTGCTCAATCCCTTTTGAGCAAGATGTGACAGAAACAGCACTAATCCATGTCATTGATAGTAGATATGCCTCTACTTGAGTGAAGTTTGGACATTCATTTTGGAACTGATAAACCTAGTCATGTTGATTTTGAAATGTTTTTGAAGCCATGTGCTTGCAATTTTGATTTGCTCCCACTACTTCAAAGAAGCAATATGGCTAATGCAGTCAGAAGATTGCTTTGCTTTGCTTTGAACTACCTGAAATACTAATTTGGTCATGGAATAGGAGGGCTGACTTTAGCTGAGTTTTAACCACATATAAACTACTTGGCCCAAGTTAGATAATGCAGAAAAACACCATGTTGAATAATAAATTCGTTTGCAAAATATACCTCTCAACACACCAAGGACCAAAATGCCAACTGTAATGTGGAATCAGAATGAAAGACACAAATATTACTAGGGCAGAAAATCTTAAAATGCTCTGGGATGCATTCTTTCATAAAAACATCCCCCAAACCAAAACCCTCTTTCTCTAACTTCACTTGAAGAATCTTTATTTCTATGTACAAATAATTTTTAACAGCAGTAGTAAGGAGAAAGAAAATGTAGCTGGGCATGCAGATACCTTAGGGACTAAAGATTATTATATGACTAAAATGACCTTCTTTAAGCGAGCACGAAAAATGTGACTCACAGATTTTGCACTCACTAGAATGCAAAATAGTCTATGTAGCTGGAAAAATACATTACCAATAGCAGAGGTAAAAATCAGTGCCTCAATCTAATGCAACATTCATTGCAAAATGATTCTTGAAGCTGTCTCAGACAAAGGAAGGATGATTTCTAACATGTGCATAAGTTATTATTTGAAGTCCCTCTAGTAAACGTTTGTACTTGCAAGAAAAATGGAATTTTGGGCTATTTATTTCCATATATATATTCACAGATTCATATCTTAAGTCCATGCTTGGGATATTGAGCAATTTGGTAGTTTCACTATATTCGGTCTGTTTCAGAGCATTTTTGTGTTAGCTGCCTGACAGTACTTTAAATTAGCTCATACAAGTTGAAAATATTTGGTGGTATTTTATTTACAGAATATGATCGGTTTTTAAATAGCTTTGTTATGAACACCATGGCAGATATAACCTGCATCGATGATATTTTATTTTTTCTCTTTGCGTCATGTTAAATAAATAATTATTTTACCGTTCTGTGTACAAAATCTATAAATGACTAGCCTACAATTTGATGAGAACCTGAAATCAGTAGGAAACTCCTTACAGGTGTCAGAGAACCCACCAAAGGCAGTGAAGAGCCTTACCACACCTGGAAGCTGTTCCCTCAAGGCAGGCAGCTTTCCAGTTTGGTGAAAATGATCTGAAGCTGTAACTGTGATTTAATGTTTGCTCATGTCCCTTTTACAGCATTTTATAACCCCTGGAAGCTGAAATGGTAAACTATAGGAGGATACTAAGGCCCCTGGCTCATGTTTGCAGACATTTCACACAGTGACTAAAAAAGGTTTTTATTTTCTCCTTTGCTGCCATACCTAACACTCAGCTTTACTAATGTAAAGTTGTGCAAGCACTGCTGTGCAACAGAAGTGCTGTTGCCTTCACTTCAGAAATGTGCAGGGCGGCAAACAGCACTGGGGTAGGAAGGTTTCCTTTTCTGCTGTAACTTTAAGCAGAGAGAGGAGGGTACAGTTGAAATGCTTCAGCGGTTTCAACACCTCCAATTCCCAAGCATTCACCCTGCAAGCCTGAATCCTAGTCTTTAACTCCTTAAAAGGATGCTACGGTTTTGAAGGATGCTGTAAGTAAATATTCAAGTAAATATATTCAAGTAAGTATACACTGAGGGTCACGATGTGGCACTGAGGGCCACGATGTGGCACTGAGGGCACCCGTAGAGGAAGACCACATCCAGGGCATCGCAGCCCAGCTCTGCGGTCGCGCATGTTCTCAGGGAAGTGGTCAGAAGATTGCCAGCTGGCACTGGTGAAAACCATGACAGCAGCCATCCTAACTCTTTCACAGAATGGACAGTCAAATGATCAATTATTTGATGAGTCTCAGCTAATAGTTATTACCAATAATTTCTAAACTTCAGCTTTGCTTTATATATTACACCAGCATACTAGCAGAGTAGAAGACATGCACCCTATCATGTACTGCATACCTCAGAGTAATGTATGGGGCATAGAGAGATGGCTTTAAAAGCTGGCAGGCTTGTAGGGGTGAAGTCTTCATGTCTATCACATTGTTCAATCATCAGAAATTACTATATTGCCTTCTTTCATGTTTCTTTTGTTTTTATTTTTTTGCTAGCAGCCTTTAGGGAAAATGCGTTCATTAAAAAACATATTTGGAGGAACTATTCAAGGTAAAAAAAACCCCACAAAAACCCAAACAAAAAACACCAAAAAACCCAAAAACATGCAAAAAACCAAAGCTACACACAAAAGACTACACTCTGGTTTCTGCCTTGGAGTCCCTGGCTTGAGAGTATTTAAGAGATATTTTACCTGTTTCAGGTGCTAAAAATTTTCCTTTAGCTGCTCAGAGTGGATGCTCTAATGACTAGGTCTGTCTCTATTCCTAAATAAGAAGGTTTGTTCATTCCTCCCTGCCTCCCTTCCGTCTTGTTCCTTCATTTCCTGTGAAAGACGGGAGACTCTTGGTGGCTGTGTACTTTTCTTCCCTCTTAGTGTTTCTCAATAACATTTTAATAGGTGTGTGTATGTTTATGTATATTTTAAACAAGCACAGCCAAATGTAACATTCATGTGATTATATAAATAAGCATAAACTCGTATATATGTATACATAAAAAAGATTATATGTATGAAATAAGTATATATAGTCAAAAATGTCTTGACCTCAGGCTTCTTTCCCCTGTAATTCATTGTCTAAAAATTAAATCAGAAACATTTTATATGCTGTATCATGAGGAATATTGAACATTGGAGCTAATTCCACTGACTTCCTGTGCCATGTTTTGTCTGCACGCAGGAGCCAGGGTAGGTTGGAAGGCGCAGTCAGGTGTGCAGTAAGAAAACACCCTCATCCACCTATATTTGCTGTTATTTTAGGAGCTTTTCCTGCAGAGTCTAGGAATTAGAGTAATCTGACACCCTGGGTGAAGACTTTATTGATTAGAAATGGAAGGATAAGATGTAGAACTAGGCGGAATCTCCTTCTGTACCATATGTTCAGACTACTATAATGAGAAGTTTTAAGATACCAGGAGTTCTCATTCATTTTCTGCAATTTTTGGAAAACTCACCTCAAATTCTCTCTTAACTAAAAGTATTTAGTCTAAACTTTCTAGAGTTCATGGCACTATAATCATGGATATCATAAGCAGTGCTCTGTTTCTTTCAATTCATTAATGAATTTTAGCTTTTGAACTACAAAACAATCTTCTAAGTGGCGAGTTCAGTTGCTTCTGCAGATCTGCTGAAAAGTGTAAAATCACATTAATACAGTCAGAGAAGTGTTGAAGTGCTAAAAAGTATTGCTATTTCTATATCTCCATCCTAAACCAGAAACTCTGCTTTGAGTAAATTGTCACCATTGTGTTGTTTCTGTTTGAAATTATACGGTGTGGGATAAATAAATGGCCAAAAAAGGGCGAAGTATTTAAAGCAATGAAAATCTTTAAATAGGCATCGAGACAAAACTAGTTCATCTGACTTGCAGTTGTAAAAATACCAAGTACTAGTAAAATGAATGATCTGAAAGAATGAAAAAGTATAGATGTGGGGCAGGAGACAAGGCACTGAACTTGTCTTGTGAGGTAACTTACTTGAGTTCTGATTTCCATTAACAGAACTGAGTAATTACTACATTTCTACATATTCAGGAGTTGGCACATGTATTAACATACTTTTTCCTAATGCCATGCAAGAATATCCTTTAAAAAGCATTTTATGCATACTTTTGTATCATTTTTAGATATAATTTCTTTTTTTCAAGATTGATACCTTTAATCAGAATTTAGAATGAAAAGTAAAATAGTTCTGCATTGGTTTCTATGGTTTCATAACAAGAACAGAAAAAAAGAACTTACTTTATTCCACTCTAGCTGTGCTGAAGTACATGTCCAGTTTTACAATATCTGCATATATCCGGGTTTTCTGAATATTCTAAAAATATATATATTTATTGGAACTGATATAAAGTTTAGTTCAGTACAAGAAGCTATTTCAAAATGCAGTGTATTGATGTAAAAATATTTGCCTCAGAGATGAGGATACGCAGGCCGCTAACATGGCCTCCAAACATTACAGTACCTACAGTTTATTTTCATGTTTGTGGAGCTATTTACTTTAGGAATGTTGTTAGATGTGCTAGATTTTATTTCTAGTAATGCTGCTTTCTAATCTGAAATGTGAAACACTACAAAGATACATGTCTACATGAGAGTACACTTAATATTACTGTGCATGCACTGTGAAGCAGATGGTATTTTCAGTAAGTTATTCATGAAGGATATGCTTTGCATCACCACTTGAAAGAATTAAGTATCTATCTTGTTTGCTAGTCATATCCTGTTGAAACCTTTTTTCACCCCTTCTGTTCTTGGTAGAAGTGTCCAATGGGATAAAGTTAATCCCCTCAACCATATTTATTATGCAGCACAGAGATCATAATACAATTTTTCTACTTTTTCAAAGTAACTTTTCTGGGTTTTTTTGTTTGGGGTTTTTTATATATAATTCATGATTTAGTGAGCATATGGCAGTTGAAGTCTTACAACTTTTCTTTTTGACTAGTTTTAAAATTAATATCATCCTTTTGATCATCAAAAATCGGAGAGATTGAGAGAAATTTGAAAATGCCTTATTCCCTAGCAGTGTTTTTAAAAAAATGCTATAAATTGATTTACCATCTTCTAGAAATATTGTTCAATTAATATGATAAAGTGAGTTTCAATGCTAACCTTTATGTGTGACTTTAAGCAGAAAGAGCAGCCAAAATACTATTGTCTGTGTAATATGGTGATTGGAGAAAGCGGCACTATCTGAGGTTTAGCTAAGTGGGAACTTATTTCTATCATTTCAAGAAATTCTTTGAAAAATTTGGTGAGTGCCTAGCCCAGGTTGCCCTGTGGTGGTGAAGTCCAATCCGTTACCTCCCTCCATGAGCTGCACTACCTCCAGATCTTTGCCAGAAGCGGATCACAATCTACAGGACCTATCACCTGCAGCAATAACCTAACATAGTTGTTATCATCTCCAAGCAGAAATACTGTGCGCTTTCCAGCTGTTTTATGTGGAATGACAGGTTTTAAGCTCAGTGTCATCCTTCCTAATTAGGAGGCCTTGAAGATCTTAGCCTGGGGGTTGTTCAAGCAAAAGGTACTCTCCAGCACAAACATATTTTACCTCTAACACAAGTATGCTTTTGTGGTCTAACTGCAGTTAGCTATTATAGAGATGTACACATTTAGCTTTGGGCAAACACCATGAGCAGCATTTGTATTCAAGACAATAGGCACTCATCAGTGTAAATTCCTGTCTACTATGCAAGGTGCATCTTTTGATCTTTTAGAAAGAGCTGGAAAATTGGATGGTATTTGGAAAAGTCTGTCAGCTGAGAAATGTCAATAAGGTAATCGTGTTGAAACCAGTACATGGAATTGACTTCTTGGAGGGGCCACAGGGATGGTTACAGGTGCAGGAATGAATTGTGTAGCTCTTGATTACATAGACCGAAGCTCACAGATGAGAAATTGTGCACAGGCTCAGCGTCTCCAGGCTGTACCACAGTTTCTCATTTGATGTGTCGAATTGGAGTGGAAGTACGGTGATTCAGTTTTTCACTATTTTATGCAGTGTGTATTGAAATGCTTTGTAAATACTTTGCCTTCAGCAGACTAGTGAATACATAAAGGGAACAATGAAGAGTCGTTGCACTGTTATGGTTGGTGCATGTTAACGAATGGGAGTAAATGCGTAACAATTTCTTACTGAAACTTCTTTTACAGTCTGGCTTTCTACAAACACTCTTCCTCCATAGTTTTTTGCAAATGTGCAGTGTTTAATGTGTGTCTCTGCAGGTCACTGCTCCCTCTCTGCACTACTTCCATAAATAAGTAGAAATAATTGACAGTGGTTTGAAATGACTATCATAGAATCATAGAATGGTTAGGATTGGAAGGGACCTTAAAGATCATCCAGTTCCAACTCCCCTGCCATAGGCAGGGACACCCTCCACTAGACCAGGTGGCTCAAAGCCTCCTCCAGCCTGGGGTCCTCCTCCAGGGATGGGGCACCCACAGCTTCTCTGGACAACCTGTGCCAGTGCCTCACCACCCTCTCTGGGAAGAACTTCTTCCTGATATCCAATCCATATCTACTGTCTTTCAGTTTGAGCTATCACCCCTTGTTCTGTCACTACAGGCCCTTGTAAAAAGTCCCCTCCAGCTTCCTTGTAGCCCCCTTCAGGTACTGGAAGGCTGCAATAAGGTCTCCTTGAAGCCTTCTCTTCTCCAGGCTGAACAAGCCCAATGCTCTCAGCCTGTCCCCATAGCAGAGGGGCTCCAGCCCCCTGAACATCTTCATGGCCTCCTCTGGACTCATTCCAACTGGTCTATATCCTTCTTATGCTGAGGGCTCCACAGCTGGATGCAGCACTCCAGGTGGAGTCTCATGAGAGCAGAGTAGAGAGGGAGAATCCCCTCCCTTTGCCTGCTGGCCATGCTTCTGATACAATCCAGGATACGGTTGGCTTTCTGGGCTGCCAGCACACACTGCCGGCTCATGTCCAGCTTTTCATCCACCAGTACCCCCAAGTCCTTCTCCTCAGGGCTGCTCTCATTCATCTATTGCATGTGTTTGTTGTTAATCCATTAACTTGGAAACAGTGTTGTTTTATTTTTTAAAAATAATCTGGAAGAAACAATCTAATGAGTATACGTAAGTCTCTTCTCCTTCTTAGTGACTGCTACTTTGTAACATTCTTCAAAGCTGATTCTTTTAATAATCCTATAAAAATGTCTGGATGTTTCTGAAGTACATCCAGTGTACAGCAAGTGCTGTACTCAGTGCAATATTGTAGAATTGCCAGGGTAAGCTGATGGTTCATTAAAAGGCTGGTTTTAATATAGGAGACAAATAATCAAGAAGTGGAAATGAGAAAATAATCCAAATGGAAATACACTGGAAGGAAAAAAAAAAGGCTTAAGGGAACATGTAATATCAGTGTTTCACTGCTAAGAAGAGAGACATATGTGTAGGGAGGAGAAAGTGGTAGATTGCTGAGTCTACTGCTAGAAATACAAAACACAGGTTTTCCTGATACTTCAATTTTCCTGATTGATATGTGTCTCCTATGTTGTTCCTGGAGTAGCCAGCAGCATGTAGAAATCTAACAGTGTTTACCTGAGCTGCGGAGAAGCATTTCAAAATTGTCTCTGTTGTTAGCATATTAATATCTTCCTAAACTTTTCATTAAAGTATTTCTCAGTGAAGGGATGCTACAACAGCTATTAAAAATGTTACACATCTGAAGATGACATCAAACACTTGAGAATGACTTTTTTTTTTTTTTTTTTTGGCATACAGGGGATATTTTTGGCTACAGAATGTAGCCATTGGTTCTTTGAGATTTTCATGTGTGAGTTCTGGAATAAAAGTACTTCATATTTTTATTTTGCTTTCTGTAAGTATTAAGCAAAGATAACGGTTAAAGAATAGCAAAAACCAGAAGATAAATATTGTTTTAAAATACTTGGAGATTTCAAAGCACAAGACAGTGGCATAAGAATATACGTAGGGGAATATCAGATATTACACCAAATGTTCAGCCAGTTTGTGTCTTCACTAAAACAGATTAATAATAGGGTATTGACGGCCTAGGGAAGTCTCGCTAAGCTGAAAGCAACATCACACAGAAATTTTCCCAGGACTTCCTGCGGTTTATATTGGCCATTCTGGTAAGTTTGTAATTAATAATTCCCAAATGGGAATGGCTTTTTTCCATTAATATGTCCAGTCAGTTCAGGAACCTTTGTAAAAAAATTACAAAGTTTCTTGGTTTAATGTCATTATGTGAGACAAATTATTCCTTCCTTCCTTCCTGCCTTCCTGCCTGCCTCCCTCCCTCCCTGTATGAGGAAAGAGAATGACCAGTATATATGGGTCTTCTTGATACCCCTGATGATTCAATAGAGCTCCATTATCTCTTTCTCCTCTATTTATCTCTCATGAAGTCTGCACTATCCTAGCCTATTTTATATTTCTAAATCCTAAAACCTGTAAAAAAACGTAATATGTTAAGTGCAGTTTAATAATCCAAAAAGCCAAACTGCATATTTTAAGCAGCTGAATAGAAAGAGGTCTCTGTGGACTTCTAGAGTTCTCCCAGGCATTAGGTGATTTTGTTTATTTGAAGATTACTCAGTAGTATGTTGCTCATTTAAGAAGTGTATACATCTTTGAGTCTATCCTTTATAATTCTTCTTAGAAATATAGGTTTGATAATAAGTAATATCAAATCTAAATGCTTTAAATATGATCTTTGTGGTATTTAAAATTCAAAAAAATCCGACTCCCTTAACTGTGCACATATCCACGTATGGCAAGATCACCTTACATACACTGAAGTTTATTAGCTGACACAGTATGCTATTAGCAGTGACACTTCCAAACTTGATGTTACTGACAGTGGCTTTATTAATTCAGTTGGTCAGACTTGATTTTTGGAAACTTCTGTGTGAGTTTGTGTGAAAATGTAGATGGAAGTCAACAATGAGAGTAGAAGAAGTGAAAAAATGGACTTTCTTGGCGTTTGAGATTTGGGGTTCTTTTACAAGACAGAGCAAAACAGAATTAGGGAGATAGCAATTCTTGGCAGATGTCACAGAGAATGTAACATTTCCCAACTTCTAGCTTTGTGCTGAATCTTGTAAAACAAATACTAGTTAGCTCTCAGTCTGTAATTTTGAGCTGTATTTTAAATACGTTGCTGCCAACTCTTTCTATATATAATTTTACCGTTTTATGCATTCGGTGGAAACCCAAACTATGGGAAGGTAAGAAATAGTTAGTCGTTCAGCAGTTCCTATCTTGCTGTGATTCCTTACCACAACACGTCCTTCTTGGGTGTGCAGTGGAAGAAATAGCATTAACACCCCCCCCACACCCCACCAGCTGTTTGGAGGGCCTAGCCAGATCCAAACCCTCCCTGAATGATGCTTCCTTGATGCTATGTAATTGCTAAGAAAATTATGGACAAAATACTTGTTTAAAAAAAAAACCAAACCACACTTTGGACCTCAGCATATGGTAATACTTGTGTTAGGAATGAAATAATTCAAAGAGTTGATTGCTGTCTAGATGAAAATGTGCATCTTCATTGCAAGGGTCTTTGCAACGGTATTTTTAGACTGGACAAAACTCCCCAAGTCACATTTCTACTGTTTTGTGGTGCTACTTGACCGCTCCAGTGCATGCATGGTCCATTTTCAGGAGCTATCTTAACTTACATAGAAAACATCTCCTAACCATCTTAAAGGTACATGGAAAGACTTTCCTACACAGACATTTCAGCACCTGCGGCACCTTTCTATAGGCTATTTTCAAGCGGCTTACCTAGGTATGATTTGATCAATTCCCCAGCAGGAGCTGACTGGGACACACTACTTAGGACATTAATCAAGACATTTGAGCTCTCAAATTGAACGAGGTGTGGGAGGAGATGCCTGGGGGAATCTATACAACTCTCTGAAATTCCCACCTGGAGAGCCCCTGTAACTGTAGCTCCTCAGTAAATTAATTAATCGTGATGAAAGGTGGCTTGAAGTTCAGTCAGTCACTTAGTTTCAAGTCAGTGCCTTGTCTCCAGACAGTCCATTACCTCACCTGTGCTGGAGACTGGCTAGGGAAGTCATGGGCCACCCAGTAAATTAATTACTGGTTGTGCACACAGGCAGAGCCATGATATCTAGCTACACCACAGTTGCAGCTGTGGACAAACTTGGGCTTCATACTTGGAGTTTCCATTCCACAGCCTGTGCCACAGAAGAACAACATGGGAGGTGTCGGTTGGAAAGGACATGGAAAGACAACAATCATAGACCTTTATGCTCCCCCAAGCTCTATTACCTCCTGCAAACTGTTACTTAATAGTTGCTTTATTAAGTATTTATTAAATATTTATTAAATAATACTTAAAATTGCCCCTCCATAATATTTAGGCTTTCTTCCTTAGTAATGCAAGAGTGTTTCTATTCTTAACAACTGTAAAAGGTCTCAGTACTCAATATCCCAACAAATTCTTGCCTTAGGTTACTGTGGCATAAGGAAAAATTCTCATAATATTTGCACTGGCAGTATGGGAGGTATATCTTCAAGTTTAGGGGATTAATTAGGTAACAGCCTGCTGTTCTTGTTGCTAAGTTATGTAAGTTTTGCCGGTTATCAGTAGCAGGATTGGGCCTGGTGGGTATAGAAAACCGTGGTATGTGAAAGGCCAGGGAGGTCTTTTATTGCTATTACATTGGTAAGGGTAAAGACAAACCTCCTGGTTTGTCTTTAAAATTATTTCTGATTAAAATACCCACACAACATCCCTCAGAGAACCTCATAGTGTATCTCTCTTATAAGTGAGAGCTGACAATTGACAAAGTTCCTGGGTCAATCACCAGTCTGTGTGGTTTGCTTTCATAATTTAAAATACCCCCAAAGACTCCTATAACACTTAGACCTACCCTTCTGTGCTCTCTTGTGTTAGTGAGGATACTTGAACCATCAAATGAAGCTTCATTTTGAATTATCTGCCTGGACTGACAGCTTGACATCTAAATCGAAATGTTGTCCCGTCAGACTAAATATTTTTAAAACATATCATTCAGTTTGCTAATGCTGTGATTTTAAAATTAAAGTATAGGGTCAGCACAGTTTCAGAGAGCTCCTTTTTTTTTTTTTTGCTTTGACTTCTACTAGCCCTAAGTATGACTAAGACTGACACTTACATTGTCATTATTATCCTTTAGCAATACCAAATACCACTAGATGTTTCTTTCCCACCTCTACCATTCCTGCAAATAAAAATATTTAAAAAAAAAATCAATTTTATTGAAGAGTTACACATTATTTTGTCCTTGCCTGCCAGTCTTTCACTAATGCATGAAATGTCTATGTGGCTCCTTTAAAGTTCCTGTGGAGATGGTGCACTTTGAAATACAGTTCTTCCAGACAATTGTCTCCCTATTGAAATTTGAAACCCATTTTATGTGGGATTTTATTAAAACCTCCAAATTCCCATTTTCTCGAGGATGCTACTTAAAATGTCAGTCCTTAAACTGTTAGGCTGGTGACAAAATGCCACAGATTGAATGTTTGGTATCTCAAAACATACTTTACAAACCTTTTATCCCTCTGGGAATATTAGCTCCTGTTTGCTACGCTGAGCTTCAGAAACAGCCAGTAACATGCCACAGCTGGATTATCCTCAGACATGAATGCTGGTTAAGTGGATGCCTTGCTAGCAACAATTTTAGT
This sequence comes from Rhynochetos jubatus, assembly GCA_027574665.1. Classification (NCBI taxonomy): domain Eukaryota; kingdom Metazoa; phylum Chordata; class Aves; order Eurypygiformes; family Rhynochetidae; genus Rhynochetos; species Rhynochetos jubatus. Next base: position 81,927,167 of record CM050649.1, on the reverse strand, counting down.
TAACACAGTAACTTTTTGGTTTTTTTAATCTGAGCAAAATTTAGGTTTAACATAACCTGGAAAGTTGACCCCTTCCTAATTGGCAAATATGCCTGGGAAATGCTGTAGCTTCTATGCCAGAGAAAGAACACAAAGACTGCAAATGAATATGAAAATAAATTGATGTGAACTACCACACGTTTGCCTAGATTGAGAGTATGAGTGTGATATATTTAAGCAATTAACTGTGTCTCTCAGCTTCCGGTCCGAAGACCTTTATAGATTTGTCTTTTTTGTTTTGCTTCATGTTGTGTTGTCTGACCAGTCTCTTTCTTTTTATTTTTTTGTTTTGTTTCTTTAAATAGATGATTCCCGTCTTGCTGCTGTGTCACTAATTGGTTTTGTTGCTGAAGTAGCATGATCTAAAAGTAAAACATTCTGTGCTTGAAACAAGGAACCTCTCACATATGCTTCTCTATTGCTGGGGACATACCCTCTTGGATTTTTTAAAGCCTGTACAAACCTTTACATTAATTGCCAAAATTTTTTGAATTAGTGCAAAATATATTCACTGGTCTGTAGGGCTTTTTCCATGATTGATTTTTGCGTGCGTACTTCTAATGACTTGTGGTGTAGAGATGTTAAATCTTGGTGGCCCAGTTTTATACAACATTTCATGCAAAATGTTTCTGGAGTGTCCCGTATTTCATAACTTGGCTCATAACTTTTTATAAGCAGGTTCAAGCTCACTGCCTGCAGCCAGAACTCCTTGCATTCATTTGCTCCCCTCCTCCTGCCTTCCTCCCTATCATCAGGGCCCTCATTTGCCAACCTTCCAACTCACCAGATTTTATCATGCGGGAGTGCACCGTCTCCTCATTTCCCACCTCTCCCTCCTGCGTGGGTGGTGTTTGTTCCTTCACCAAGTCAAGCAGTTCCCTGAATGCATCCATCCTCACAGTGCTATTCAAACCCCTTTCCTTCGATTTTCACCCTCGCCACCGCTTTTCGGGGATCTTCTTTGCTCCGGTATTGGGATGCCCACAAATCTCAATGTGCCTCCCTATGGCAACTTTCCCTGACATGGATTCCTGAGTCTTCCTCACCCAGGACACCTGGAAATCTTTTCTCCATCTCCCTAGTGATGTGGCCATGCAGGATAGGCTTTCAATGTTCATTCAAAAGGAAAAAGGGTTTTCATCAGGCAGCTCCTTTTCTGTCACTCTTCCCCTCTTTTGTCCATTGGGAAGGGGAAACTGAAGCCTTTATTAGTGCCTTACTTCTAGTTTTTACTAAGACATGGTTTTCCTTACTGAAGAAAACTTTTGGCAAGCAAAAATCATTGACAAAACTCATGGATATAAAATTTAAGATATAACTGATTAATCTATACAGCAACTTCTTAAAAGTCATGGAAATATGAGAAGTATGAGCAAAAATGAAGGCTTTATTTTCTGGGTATGCATATTTTGGTTAAGCTGTTTTCACGAATGTGAATAATAATATTCAAATGAAATTGCAGTTGTTTTTAATAAAGAAATGGAGGAATTCAGGTCTGGATTGAACAGCTAGAAGAAGAGAGAGAGTAGATTAAAACTGTGTGTAGCAGGAATCCACATAGGGTGATAGGAATTGATCAGACACTTATTGCCAGAAACATAAACATGAAAATGCCTCCCACAAACACATCTATACTTGCAAACACACAAAAAAAACCCAAAAAACAAACCAACAAAAACCCACCAAAAAAAAACCCCTTCAGCATATAGTACAGAACAAACTTTTTTTTTTTTTTTTAATTATTGTAATTGGTGGAAAGTCAGTTGCTCAGAATACAGATTATCTGAAAGGGCAATAAAGACGTTTTTCCAAGGCTAATCTAATCTTGCATTGACAGCACTGTACTACTATCCTGCGTAATGGCAGCCACTGCAGAAATGCTGAAGTTGGCAACATCTCACACCGACTCTGGAATCATGGAATATAACTCACAATTAAGTAATTTAAAAGCAATGCAGCTGCATTTGTGTGATGCCGTATCCAAACTGTATTCCTGCTGAGAAATGCTCGGTCTTATGTGTAATGTTGCATTTTTGTTAGGACATGTGCATCACGCTGAGCTGCCTCGTGCAGACAGGGGAGCTTTGTCAGCGTTAGCTTGAGGACCTCAGTGATCTGCAGTGTGGTGGAAGGATGCCCTGTCTAGTCCTTTGCTTACACATAGGAAGAGTATTTTCTCTGACACTCTAAAAAAGATTTGTTTATCAAGTTTGCCAACTGAGACGTCTGTGCGTTAATGACTTCCCTTTACTTTCATGTTTATGACAAATTATAAGTTATCAATATTCCCAACGGTTAATTGCTGTGTCATCTAAATCTGCAAATAAACTTATTTTCTGTGCTTCAGCAGAACGTTCATCTTTGGTCAGCTATGTTTGGGCAAGACCTCTTGAAGCTGAAAATTGCAGTATTTTTCAGTTACAGGACAGTGTCCTACTGGGAGACATCAGCAACGTAAATACCGCGCTGGGAAAAAATTAAAGCATAATTGTTGCTCCTCATGTTGATATTAAGATTTGCATTTGTCTTCTCCCCTTTAATTCTCTATCTGAAATTTCTACAATGCAGTTTCTACAGTTTGCAATTTCCACAGCCTACAGTGTTCAGAATCTTGTAACACAACAAACAGGTATGTGAATCGAGCTGTGGGGAAAGCCACGCTCTTGTGCTGGGCTAGGTGTTCCTGAAGGACATACCAATTTGTGCATTGTGCTTGTATATAATTCTGCTGTGACTAGACAGATGGGTGGCTATAAATGAACCATCTTCCTATTCCCTCTGAGACGTATGCGGTAATGTCCTTCTTTAGATGTTCTGTCATGGCAGTGCGCACAATTAGCTACAGAATATTAGTTACTCTGCAGGATGCAAATCAACATCTTTCTGTAAGTGCAGTAAAGGCACAAGCCTATCAAATGGTATCAAGACATCAGATTTTCACATATACCCAGCTTGTGTTGCTGATTTGGTTGCTCACCAGCTGAGTCAGGGGGAGAGAGTATAATGAATGGACAGTCTTATGTTTATTTGTAATGAACCACAATTTAATGTTTTAATCTCCTTGCCCATTTAAATGCAAAAGAGCACATTTCACTTTGTAATGAACCACATACACTGATGTACAACTTCACTGAAATATCAGTTTCTTCCAAAGCTTCTCATTGAGATGTAATGGCTTCACGGTGGCGATTGGCATTGTGGTTAAACACCAGTAAGGATCTAAGTCAGAAGTAGACTCTTCTTTAATGTCCTTGTCTAGAAAAAGAGAAATAAATCCTGCTGTTAAATTTAATATTTTTTCAACCTGGAGGATTTCCCTGAAATTTTCTCACCTTAGCTACACCAACAGGTGTCTGGCTATCTGCTACGAGCTTGCTGGGTAGATTGCTTTAACTGAATGATAGATGAGTTTTATTAAAAAAGATGATATGTGCATGTAAAGAAAGACTTGATCTTTGCCAAGGATCATCAACAGACTGAGGATTTGTCATTTTGTTCTTAGACATGAAGTCTAAAACTCATTTATCTTGCAAAATTCTGCTTTGAATCTGAACACCCAATGAGTGCCTTGCTCCTCTGAGAATCAGGTTCTATACTGGGACCTGGAACCCTAGGATATGACATAATTTTGGAAGCACAGGCAGCTTTTGACAGCCTCAGTACAATGCCTACCTTTCTCAGTCATTGTGCAAATGTAGCAAGTCTTTTCAGGCTTATTTTATTGTGAACCGTGTTGTGGAAAGATCTAGATCACTCTTCCTGCATCATTTCTGTCTTCAGCAGTTAGTCATCTCACATTTCTCAGACAGAATAAAATTCATAACCCTCTGGAGAAGCTAATTTCTCTCTATTGATTGTAAGGTAGCATAGGGTGACCAGCTAGATGAAGGTGTCTGACAACTTCTTGTGTAAATTTGTGTTTGATAACCTTATCCTTAAACACAGGAAAACCTTTTAATGATTACAGTCTGTGTCTTTATAATCTACTTTCTGTAGCATTTCACTCAACAGAAAAATTCATTTATTCTAAAGCTTGTGTGTGGCTTTTGGAAGGACTAAGTCACTCGAAATTTTTAAATCATAATACAAATTCATGACTTTCTTTGTTCACATACAATTTTTTACTGCATTCAGGCAGTACCCATACCCTTAAACAAAGCTTCCTCTCGCCTACTGCTAGAAAACAGTTCTGTATGGTCAGAGCTGCTTTATTTTAAGATTGCTCTTGATTTGTGATGAAGCTCCACAAATTTGCATCAAAATCTTACAATTTATCTGGTATTAAGCCCTTAGAGAAGACAGACAACATTATGTGGTTAAGAATCCAATTTTTTCCCATTTCCACAACAACTTGCTGATGAGCCTTGACGATACTGTAAAAGCAGGAGAGAGAAAATATATCCAGAGCATTTAAAATGAAAAGGCCTTTGAGAAAATAAGTCCTCAGCATGATATGCCAGGAATGATCTTGAGTGTTGGCTCAGTATTTCTGGAAAGCCAAAAAACCTAATCTCCATATCAAAGTCAGATAGACACCTTTTACAGCAATGTAAGCCAAATTTTAAGACACTTCGGGGAGTCTGAGAGTTGATTAAGCAGTTAAAGTAGATATCCCTACTATCCTGTCACAGTTGGAAATGTTTGATTGTGTTGCTCATGGTAGATTTATGAGTGATTACCTTTTCCAAGTATTTTTTTCAGTTATTCTCTAACAAGTCTCTTAGAGTTGAGGCTTTTTTGTTTTGTTTTTGTTTATTTCGTACCTACTTTGCAGCAAACTTGCATTTGTTTTGGAAAAATTTTCTGTCCTGTGATTGGTTAAGTAGACCTGTCTTCTGGAGCACAAGTGTTCTTTCCAACGATGAATTATTTGTTCTGCTATTTAGAGCAGTATTTCTGGTTGTCCAGTGGGGGAACTGTAGATGGGTTAAGGCTTTAGCCTTACCAGACTTGAACTCAAGCCTGTTATATTACTTCAACGCTGCAAAATTTCTAACCATCTGTTGAGTTCCTTCTGAGATTACTGGCTCAAGAGAGTTCTTAAAAGGGAATAAAGGCCCCAAACTTCTTCCAACACAGATACCACTGAAAGCAGTTTAATAACTTAAGCATTACCATCATATTGTGTTGGGTTTTCTTCTCTAAAAATGAAAAAAAAAACCCTAAACCCCACATTTTTATTGTAAAACACCATTGCCTTCTCACGCTCTATTTTCATTCTTGTGCTGTCTTCTGCAGTACTGTAAATCAGGATGCTGAAACAGAAGCACCTGCAAGAGTTCTCTTCAGGAATGGATTCTGTGCTGATAACAGAAGTGGTTTCTCACTCAATCTGTGCAGAAATTATGTAATCATGGCAAGCCCAAGATATGCACTAGTGAGATTAGAATCATATAAAACTCTATTTCTGTAAGTATCTACCGGATCTAGTAATTTTGTAACCCCCTCAGTGTACATTTTGTAAGTGTAAAGTCAATGTGAATTACTACTTTGAAACAAACTAGGTTCATTTCCATTCAGATTGAAGATGGGTAAGCAGCCTCACACAATTTTTCTGTTGCTTCTAGTATAGCTAGTGTAAATGAGTTAATGAGCAGGTAAAAAGCAGCAAGTCAACCTGCAATTCTTTGTTTAATTCTTTAGAAGTGCATAGGCTGGTAGTGGGTATACCACGCTGAATTTGTCAGTACAGCCTTTGCATTCATTTCTCTTGCCTGACAGCAGCTTCATTCTCTTGCTTGGGCTTTGGCCAACTAAATTAACTACTTACACTGAAGCATGTATTACAAGGGTTATGCTGGATCTGCATAGTATTTGCAAGTTTTTGCAGAAAACCTTGTGCCCTAGAGGTCTAACATGTCAGTTTGGAGTGACTGTTAGCAAACCCATTCCTGTTCCCTACAACCATTCATTCTGGCTGTAATTCAAAGAAAGCTCTTCCTCTGGCAAAAGGAAAAAAAAAAATGTGGAACAGCCTCGCCTCTCTTCCTTTGAGTGTCAGTATATTATGAATAGATGTCTTATATATATAAAATCTGTTAAAGTATTATGGCAAGCTCCATTTTGTATCCAGATGACTGACTTATACTGTGTTTGTGAAATATGATTTTTGAGCTTTTCAGTTCAAGTTATAGGTCACTTCCATTGGTGAATTTGGAGGAAAAGTTTGACTAGCATTGGTTATTTCATGGGAAACTTCTTAAATTATGACAGGCAAGCTGCTAGTCACTTCATCAATTCCTCCGATGCTTTTCTACTGAAGCCTTTGATAACTGCTAATCCAACAAAGGCTTAACATTGTTTTTAAAGCCTGCTTCTCGTTTTCTCAGAAACCACCAGATGCTGCTTTGATCTCCTTTTGCACCTCTTGTCTTTTAGTCTCATTTAAAATTACTGTGTCCATTTGGGAGTTTCTTAAACATGCTTTCGCATCTGCTATTTTGTGGTTCACCAGAAAAACCTGCTCACAATTTTATCTTCTTGAAAATAAATTTTGTGTCTCCTACCAGCCTTTGTCTTTCTTGATGTGCGAAGTTAGCTAGTAATTAGAGTCCTGAGGATCCTTTGTGTTAGAGGAGAAAATGACAATGAGGTTGAATACCTCCTTGTACTTCCTTTGTGAAATAAATAGGGCTCTGTCAGAGTACTGTTGCTGGTAAGGGGGTGTGCTTTTATTCAAAGATTGAGTTCCTCCACCTGGCTGCTTTGTTGCCTGTTGCCTCTGCTTCTTTCTGCATTTTTTAACCACCCTGCCTCAGAGATAGGCAGGCCTTTGTACAATCCAGCAGAGCTGTTGAAACACCGTGCCCACATCTGCCTGGCACCAGCCGTTGAGCCGGGGAGTGGCCTGGGTTTGTTGCATCCTGAAACTTCTGTTTTGGCAGTCTCCTTCCTGGAGCTGCTCAGGGGCTGTCCCAGCCATATGGAAAACAGTGTTGGCAACAGCCCCGTTTCCAAGTCATTTAACCAAAGTGTAACCTATCTGGGAAAGTGTATGAAACACAGTTGGGATTAGGCAGGATGACCTGCAGGGGTCCTTTCCAACCTCAACCAACCTGTGACTGATTCTGTGATTGTCAACAAACTTTGTACAGAAATTCCCAGGTGGAAAACATGATGGACATAAAAAGTGGAACCAGATACACATCTCCAGCCAATCGCCCACTGAAGATCTAATTGCTGTCTGCAAAACACTGCCTTCCTTCTTGTTAAGAGTAGTGGAAATGTCTCCACTACCTCTCTGCAAACACTTCATTTACCTTGTACAATTTTCCATTGATCTCCAGGTATCGTGTAGGTATTGGAGTAGAATGTTTTGCGTGAATTAGAAGGGACATCTGATTTTAAAGGACATGTGTTTGAAAGATACAAATTACACTCCGGAACAAAGGGCCTAGAAGCTGTCTGTATCAACTCGTATTCTGGTGAATTGGTCTGGTGACTAACTAAAGACATCTTCATGCCCTACTACATAACTGAACTTTCATCTTTTCTTCTAGAGCACTTGTTTTCTTTTTGTGGTGCTCTACACATCTTTTGGTATTAAGAAATTGTCTTAATCAGTTTGAATATTGGAACACAATAGAGGACAACTACAAAAAATGTGTGCAATAAAGAAAAGTTCTATCTTTAACAGACAGTTTAGAATCTACATTTATATAGAGTTAGGATGAACATTCATAGCGTGATTTTCTTTTTCATAATACCCCTATCTGAATAATTTGGGAATAGAAAGCAGGTTATATAATTTTTTCTGTATCTGTAGGCAGTATTCAGGTCTTGAAAGCAAAGCAGGAAAGGAATTTATTTTTTTCACTCTTAAAACACCTCTGGTATTTCAAAGCTTTTCCCAGTACTGTATTGGAGTATAACTAGTATCTTTTGGAATGAAAAAGAGTATAAAAATGAAATTATATGCCTGAATCAAGGAGAACAGGAATGTGAACCTGTTTCTAAAACATCACATATGAGCTTTGTGACCACCTGCCTACTGGATGTAGGTGTATATGTGCCCACTTTCATAGATGATGACCAGTAGTTCATCTTTGCTAAAAGCAACACCATTTTCTCTGGAAACTTCTGTTCTGCAAACCAAACGAGACATTATTTTGTCTGAAAATTCCAACTGCCTTCATCTGCAATATTTTTCTTTGAAATAACCAGCCTAATTTATCACAGAAAAATGGAGATCCATGCATTTGCTACTTTAAAATACATTTTAAGTATCAGTTTCTCATATTACAACCTGAAAGAAACACAAAACCCAAAAAGCTGCTTCTTCAAATTCCCTTTTGTAACTGCTCCACAGTCTCTCCCTATGTTTTTAGTCAGTTGTTCAGTTTCCATGGAGCTGTACAAATTAGTAGACATCTGGGTAGGGAAACAGGGGAAAAAAGGCATAAAACTAGAATGCATATCTTATCTGACATTTTCAGAAGGAAACTGCTACATTTTCTTCCACTACCAGGAATGTAAAGATGGGCAAATTTTGAGTGTTTTGAAAGTTTCAGTTACTCTACAGGCAGAAGTATCATTACTGGAATACTTCAACAGAGCTCTTTTCTCCACGTTGAATTGTAAGCATTCAGCAGATTATGGCAGCTGCAACAGGGTTTAGATTTCATCCCTTCTTTTGTTGAGAGCAAAATAATTCCCTTTCAGTGAAAGTAGCATTAACAATACTTCTTTATATTTGTAGGACTTCTATCATCCTTTTGTGGTTGAAGACACTGTTTGTAACACAAGATTTTCCTTGTTTTTCAGGTACACTGTGGCATGATCACAGTGAAAAGATTCATCAATCAGTCAATCAATCAATCAATCTCTGTATGCCTATACAACAACTCATCAGTTAATCAGTGTGCAAATTTAATTTATACTTGGCCCTTGCCAGGTTGGTAAAGATGCCATTATGGTCCCCATAAATTAAAAATAGTCTTGTGCTAATGTAAATAGCAGTTGTGATTAATTATTCATAAATTCTTATTTATGTGATTATTCTTTTGTCTGTGATGTAAATGATATTTAAACCCTAGGCTCTATTTTTGGAGAATGTAATGGCAAAGAAAGAACTGCTATTTAATCTGATGTGAATTGAATCTCTAAAGAATAAAGGGAGAAAATAAAAGGAACTGTGATCCACATCCTATTCTTTTCTCCAGGTCCATGGACCATTACATACTGAAAGGCTAACAATTTGCCTCTAGAATAACAAACTTCAGATTGTTATGCTTTAAAAATGCGTTTGTTATCTTCTCAAGTGCTGGAAACTACCTAGACACTTCTATATCCTTCTAGCCCTCAAATAATACTGAGACATACAAAAAAGCAAAAAGACGGGAGTTGTACCCATTAAAAATAATTCAGAACAGAAACAGCTAACTAGAGGTGACAACGTAAGACTTTCTGTCTGTGGACTTTTGTACTTAGCAGTCATTTTCTGCTGATTGTAGTAGCAGTATCTCTTGCAGCAATGTAGGGCTCTCTCTGTTACCCCTACGCTTCCACCTCCAGAGGATGCAAAGAGACTTTGAGGTATTTCATTACTACCACATGCACAAAGGAGGGACACTCAATCTCTCTGTAATTCTGGGATTTGGGTTAATATTTGGGCTCGTGTTGTGGTTTAGGCCCAGCCAGGACCAAAAGACCATAAGGCCACTGGGTTACTCCCCTCCTGGTAGGATGAAGAAGAGAAAATACAAGGAAATGCTCATGGGTCGAGACAGGGACAGGGAGGGATCACTCACCAGTTATGGTCACGGGCAAAACACACTAGACTTGGGAAAGAAAAATCAATATAATTTTTTATCAATCAAATCACAGTAAAATGATGAGAGATAAAATAACACAGATCTTAAAACCTTTTCCCTCACCCCTCCTTTTCTTCCCGGGCTACCTCCTTCCTCCCAGTGGCACAGGAGAGTGAGGGATGGGGGTTTCCCAGTCAATTCATCAAATGCTGCCTCTGCTGCTTCTTCCTCCTCAGGGATAGGACCCCTCACACTCTTCCCCTTCTGCTGTGTGGAGTGCCTCCCATGGGAGACAGTCCTCCACAAACCTCCCTAGCAGTTTTCTTCATGAACTGCTCCAGTGTGCGTCCTTCCCTTGGGTGTGCACTCCTTCAGGAGCAGCCTGCTCCAGCGTGGGCTTCCCATGGGCTCACAGGCCCTTTGGACATTCCCCTGCTCCAGCATGGGGCCCTCCCCGGGCTGCAAGGGGGGTCTCTGCTCCCCCATGACCCTCCACAGAGTCATACTACTACTAAGAGCTGGCAAATATTCTAACCAACATAATAAAATAGAATCTCTTCTGGAGGAATCACCAGACCTAGAATGGGTACATGATTTTTGTGAAGAATCTGCAAAATCCTATTTATTTCTGCTGCTTTGGGTTACCATGATAAATACATGCTGGCTTTGAAATAAAATGAGTAATATAACTATGTTATAGACAAAACGGGTTTTCTCTTTTTGATTAAAAACAATACTTCACATTTGTCCTGCAGGGTCATAAAGTGCAATTACAGGCACTTCACACAGTCTTTTTTGGACTGGAAGCAGTACATCCCTTCCCATCAGCAACATGAGGGTTTGGTTTTTTCTCCTTATAATTGTTACAAAGGAGATGAACTCTTTTCCCCAGCTACAATTTAAGGGGAAAAAAATGAGGGATATAAGGTAATTACCAGCACTGGAATCTCACAGGATGCTGGACGTTATTTCCCTGAATTCCTCAAAAAGTGTCATGGGACCCTTTAATTATAAGCAATCAGGACCACAGTTCCATGTCTGACATGAAAGACTCTGCTTCCAGCAACATAGAGCAAGAGTCTAGGCGTTTGCTCAGTACTGACTCAAAAATGCCATCTGATGACTTCATAGTCGTATTTTCTTTTGTTTGTATTTTCTGGTTTTTTTTTTTTTTTTCATTTTGCTATGTACCCAGAGCTTGTCACAATATCTTAATAACCAACATATGTACGTTTTACAACACTGTTCTACAGTCAGTAAAACAAGATCAGGCTGTACATATAATTCAGTCTATACTCCCTAACACTATTTTGTAAGAGAAGCGTGTGGAAAATGTAGTGCAATATTTTTATCTTTGTTCATGTGATTTCATGTAACAGAAAGTAGGATCCAAATGGTATTTTAATTGCAAAGATTTTTAAAAATATTCATGTATGAGAAACAGTTACAAATTTAGCAAAAAAGAACTGTAAATTAGAAAGCAATGCCCCATCATACTATCCTTGCTATAAAATGTGTCACTGTTTTGCAATTCACTAAGATATATCCACATTCCAGTGATGGAGCTGATCAACATATACCAATGAAAAAAATTACTTCACATGGAATTTGAATTTCCTCAGACTGTTGATAAAAGAAGCCCTGTACTCTTGGCAAAAAAAGGAGTCACTGGTGTTTCAAAGAGAAGGATGATAAACTTCAAAAAAATGAAAGTGCAGAAGGAAATTGAATGGGCTTGATCTTAGAATTAGTTTTACAACATACATCAAATGGTTGATGAAGATGAAATAAATGGATCATGGTTCATGTGCCAACTTAAGCCAGCAATAACTTTTTAAATTCCTTCAGTAGAGCTGTCTAGGTGGAGAGAAGCCTGTATGTGTGAAAATCTTCCCATCCTAAACTATGAACAGCTCTAGTTTTTACTTTCAGAAGGGAGAACCAGTAATAGAATATCAGTTGTACAAAACATAGAAAATAGCTTTATTCATATACTAACTAATTAGAAAAAACCACAAAACTTGTTAGATAGAACATATATTTACTTTTTATTTTATCTCATTCCTATATATATGCCGAGGATGTGGTAAAATCAATGATTGCATGGGTAAAGAGATCAACATCAACATATTCACTTCATCAATATGAAAACAAAATCAGCATCAGCGCTGCTGAGTGAAATAGTTTTGGAAGTTACTTTGATTTCTCAGGTTCTTTTTCACTTTAGAAATCATGCCACTTAGTTTTTTCCTTTTCTAAAATTCCTGTCAAGCTGTTAACTGTATAAAATGGAAAAATTCTACCTAGTAGATGCCTGGAGAGAAGGGAGTAGGCATCTGCAATATTTTCCTGTGTCAAGGAGGAGGGTGTGTAAGGAGATTCCTTTCTTCGTATGAAGAATCTGTAACGATTTTAAAAGTCTTTTTATTCTACCTCACTACTGACTTTAGCTTAACCCTGGTTTGTCTTTTGTTTACAGCAAGTCAGATCCTTTGCACTGTAAGGCAATAACAACATAAGGTTGTATAATAACCATTCTAAACAACAGTTATACCACTTATGGAAAACTGGTTTAAGACAGCTGAGGTGAGAATATTTTTGTGTCCAGCAAGATCAGAGGCGATGTCATTGCCTTATATAACTCATTTTTTTGTCTGGTACTCAGTGGAGTGGGAGCCTTTTCAAACTGATGAAGTGCAGTGGACATCAGTACTGTTAAAAACTGGTCACATACTCTTTGACTTCAGAGTTTAGGAGGTGGACTGCTATGAGGAAGGGTAAAATTTACAAGCTAACAACAGATTAATAGGAAAAGTGGCATTGAACAGAAATGCAATTATGTGTGCAAAAACTCTAATAATCCTGAAAAAAAACCCTGAGAGCATGATGTTATCAAGGGGGTAATACCACGTGCCTTGGTGTGCTTACTTGAAGCAAGGCTTTTTGTTATTCCTACATTGCTAACTTTTAAACAAACAAACTATAACCCAGCTCTGGAGCATTACCACAGTGATGCTCCAGGGAATGATTTAAGTGGAATAAAGATGTATTAGTCTGTTAATTGTGAGCGATTTAGTTGTAGTTGTGAGATATTACTTCACTGGACAAGCAAAAGAATAGGGCAAGTAATGAAAGACATGCTTTTACTGGAAGGACCCACCTCCTCATTTAGTCAGTCAAGGGTTGTTATCCCTTTATTACCCTCTAATTTGAGGTCAAGTTCAGCGAACAACTGTGGAGGCTATTAAGACCTGTCATGGAGAATTTATTTGCCTTTGAATGGAAGGTGGAAGCAGTACGACAGAGGCTGTGCTGCTTCAAAGAGGATAATTCTCCTGTAGCAAGCTTTTTAATACTATGTTTATTGTTTCCTAGTATGTCTCCCTAGACTGTTTTTTGTTGCCTTTGCTGCTCTTGTCAGGAATAAAATTTATAGAAGTGTGCTCAGGAGAACCAATCTTATTTTGTGTAGTGACTATGCTGGCAGCCCACAGTGTGTCTTACTGAAAACTTGCAGAGAACAGTAAAATCTACGCCTCTTCAGAAGGTAAAGGTCTGGTGACATTTTTTTTTTCACTGCTGTAAGATACAAGTAGTTACAGTAAAACAGGCTCCTTCTTACAGTGTTTTAACTCCAGAGCATAAGGAGGATAATGAGGATAAGAATGGGAGAGAGGGAGGTCCTTTCTTAAAAAACAGTATATATTAGTCATGAATGATATCTGTAAGTTTCATAAAATCATAGAATGGTTTGGGTTGGAAGGGACCTTAAAGACTGTTTAGTTCCAACCCCCCTGCCATGGGCATGGACACCCTCCACTAGACCAGGTTGCTCAAAGCCTCATCCAGCCTGGCCTTGAACACTGCCAGGGGTGGGGCATCCACAGCTTCTCTGGGCAACCTGTGCCAGTGCCTCACCACCCTCTCTGGGAAGAATTTCTTCCTGATATCTAATCTAAACCTCCCCACTTTCAGTTTTAACCCATTACCCCTTGTCCTGTCACTACAGCCCCTTGTAAAAAGTCCCCCCCAGCTTCCTTGTAGCCCCTTCAGGTACTGGAAGGCTGCAATAAGGTCTCCCTGGAGCCTTCCCTTCTCCAGGCTGAACAAGCCCAACTCTCTCAGCCTGTTCCCATAGCAGAGGGGCTCCAGCCCTCTGAGCATCTTTGTGGACTCCTCTGGACTCACCACCAGTTGATACCCTTCTTATGCTGAGGGCTCCAGAGCTGGACACAGTCCTGCAGGTGGGGTCTCATGAGAGCAGAGTAGTGGGGGAGAATCCCCTCCCTTTGCCTGATGGCCATGCTTCTGATACAGCCCAGGATACGGTTGGCTTTCTGGGCTGCCAGCGCATACTGCTGGCTCATGTTGAGCTTCTCATCCACCAAGTCCTTCTCCTCAGGGCTGCTCTTGATCCATTCTCCACCCAGCCTGTACTTGTGTTTGGGATTGCCCCAACCCAGGTGCAGGACCTTGCACTTGGCCTTGTTGAACTTCATCAGGCTGGCACAGGCCCACTTCTCCAGCCTGTCCAGGTCCCTCTGGATGAGGACCCTCCAGCATGTTGACCACATGACACAGCTTGGTGTCATCAGCAAACTTGCTGAGGGTGCACTCAATCCCATTATCCATGTCACTGACGAAGATGTAAACAGGACCGGTCCCAACACCAACCCCTGAGGAACACCACTTGTCACTGGTCTCCACTCAGACGTCAAGCCATTCACCACCACTTTCTGAGTGCAACCATCCAGCCAGTTCCTTTTCCACTGAGTGGTCCATCCATCAACTCCATGTCTCTCCAGTTTAGAGACAAGGATGTCGTGTGGAATGGTATCAAAGGCTTTGCACAAGTCCAGGTAGATGACGTCAGTTGGCTGTCCTCTATCCACCAAGATTGTGACCCCATAGTAGGAGGCCACCATATTCATCAGGCATGATCTGCCCTTGGTGAAGCCATGTTGGCTGTCACCAATCACCTCCTCATTTTCCACGTGCCCTAGCATGATTTCCAGGAGGATCTGCTCCATGCTCTTGCCAGGCCCAGAGGTGAGACTGACTGGCCTGTAGTTCCCCAGATCCTCTCTTTTTCCCTTTTTAAAGGTGGGGGTTACGTTTCCCCTTTTCCAGTCAGTGGGAACTTTACCAGACTGCCACGACTTTTCGAATATGATGGATTGAGGTTTTTCAACACTGTCTGTCAGTTCTTTCAGGACCTGCGGATGTATTTCACCAGGTCCCATGGACTTGTGCACCTTCACATTCCTCAGGTGTTCCCAAATCTGATCCTCTCTAACCATGGTCAGTTCTCCCAGTCCCTGCCCTTGCCTTCTGTGACTTGGGGCTATGGCTCACATACTTACCAGTGAAGACCGAGGCAAAAAAATCATTGAGCACCTCAGCCTTCTCCATATCCTGGGAAACCAGCTCTCCTGTTTCCTTCTGCAGAGGGCCCACATTTTTCCTGGTCTTCCTTTTGTCCCCCATGTGCCTACAGAAGCCTTTCTTGTTGGACTTGATGTCCCTGGTCAGGTTTAATTGTCAGGGCTTTGGCTTTCCTAACCTGATCTCTAACCTCTCTGACAACTTCCCTGTAAACCTCCCAGGCTACCTGTCCCTGGTTCCACCCACGGTGTTCTTCCTTTTTGCACCTCAGTTTGTCCAGAAGCTGCTCATTCATCCACACAGGCTTCCTGGTGCTTTAACCTGACTGCATTTCCATTGGAATGCACGGCTCCTGAGCTTGGAGGAGAAGGTCCTTGAATACTTGGCCAGCTTTCTTGGGCCCCTCTTCCCTCCCGGGCTTCATCCCATGGAAGCTTTCCAATAATTTCGCTGAAGAGGCTAAAGTCTCCTCTCCTGAAGTCCAGGGCAGCAAGCTTGCTGCTCACCCTCCTCGTATCTGTAAGGATCTCAAATGCCACCATTTCATGGTCGCCGCAGCCAAGGCTGCCCTTGAGCTTCACATTCCCCATCAGCCCCTCCCTGTTGGTGAGAACTAAGTCCAGCATGGCATCCGTCCTCATCAGCTCCTCTGTCACTTGGAAAAGGAAGTTGTCATCGATGCGTTCCAGGAACCTTCTGGCTTGCTTTTGCCCTGCCATGTTGTCCCTCCAACAGATATCGGGGTGGTTGTAGTCCCCCATGAGGACCAGGATTTGTGACTGTGAGGCTGCTGCTATCTGTAGAGGGCCTCATCCACTCACTCATCCTGGCCAGTTGGCCTGTACCAAACTCCTACTGTGTATCCCCTCTCCCTGCCCTCCCTTTAATCCTGACCCATAAGCTCTCCGTCAGCTCCTCATCCATCCCCAGGTGGGGTTCCAGGCACTCCAGCTGGTCTCTGACATAGTGAGCAACCCCCCTTCCACATCTCGCCTGCCTGTCTTTCCTAAAGAGCCTGTACCCTTCCATTCTGACAGTTCAGTCATAGGAGCTGTCCCACCGCATCACGATGCCAATGAGGTCATAGCCTCTCATTTGTGCGCACACCTCTAGCTCCTCTTGTTTATTCCCCATGCTCTGTGCATTCGCGTAGAGGCATCTAAGATGGGCCCCTGATGAAGTTGGCTTGCAGACTGGAGCATCTAAAATTCCCTTGTTTTGCTTGCCAGATGTTCTCTTGGTGACCTGTTATTCTTCTTCAGGCTCTGGGCATCTCTTGGTGTCACTACTGGTTTTGCCCCCCTCCCCCTTCCAACCTAGTTTAAAGCCCTGCCAATTCGTGGGCAATAATACTTCTTCCTTTCTGAGACAGCTGTCCACCTTCTGTTGCAAGCTGGCCTGGTGCCACATGAACCTCCCCGTGCTCAAAGAACCCAAAACTCCACCGTTTACACCAGCCTCTGAGCTATGTGTTGATCAGGTGTGCTTTTCTGTATTCTTCCCTACTGCAAAAGGGATGAAGGAGAACACTACCTGTGCTCCCAATCCTGCAACCATTCACCCCAGTGCCCTGAAGTCTCTTTTGATGGCTTTTGGATTGCTCTCCTCGAGTTCATCGCTGCCCACCTGCATTACCAATAGAGGGTAACAGTCAGAGGGCTTTACCAGACCAGGGAGTTTCCTGGTGATATCCCTAACCCGGGCCCCAGGGAGGCAGCAGAGTTCCCCGTGGGATGGATCTGGGCAGCATATTGGGCCCTCTGTTCCCCAGAGAAGGGAATCACCTACAACAGTGACCCTCCTCCTTTTTGTAACGGAGGCTGTCGTAATGTGTGGGGCTGACGGGGTTGTCCTAGGCAGCTCCCTGGATGGACCTTCCTCTGCAATTGCCTGGCCCTCAAGTTCCAGAGCCCCATATCTGTTCTGCAGGGGCAACTGGGAAGGAGAAAGAGAGCAGGAGGGGATGCACCTACCTTGCCGCGCAGGGACCTGTTTCCATTCCGTTCCCTCTCTTAAGTTCATTCCATACACCCAATGGCAAGAGGATATGGGATCAACTGCGAGCTCTGGGACATCCATCTGCTGCCTTTTCCTTTGGGGTGGTAGGTTGGTGGAGCAAGGACCTCTCTCTCCTTCTCACGCTCCCTGATACTCCTCAGCCTTTCCACTTCCTCCTTCAACTCTGCCACCAGCTGAGCACATCATCGGCCTGCTCACCCCTCACGCAGGGGCTCTCTGCTGCCCTCAGGTACGAGGGACAGGCTCAGGCACTCCCTACAGCCGGAGCCCTGGACAGCAGCATCCCTGAGCGGGAGCACTGTGGGTCGCCGCCTTCCTCCTAGTGGCCACCGTGGCCGGGCCTTGCCCGCACGCCTCGCTGCCGGGCCTTGCCCGCACGCCTCGCCGCCTCGCCCTGCCTACACAAACGGACGCGCCGCGCTCCGGGCCGCTGGCTTTCCCCGGGCGGGGTTTAAATCCCCCGCGGTTGCTCCCGGCACCGTCCCCGAGTGGCGGCAGCCGCTGTCGCAGGGGCTGCCGGTACCACGCGGGCTGCCCGGCTCCTCCCCTGCTGGCCGGGAACCGGGGACCCTCTGCTCGCCTCAGGCGACCGCCGAGCCGCGGCGGGAGCTGCTGCCACCGCTGCGTCCCGCGCCGACTGGTGAACGTTACCTGTAAGTAAAGATACAGTTTCCAAAGCTGATATCACCAGTATTTTCTGTAATTCGCATACCACCTGGTCGTGCTGTTGTTACAAGAGTGTTTGAGGAATGTATTTTATTTATTCCCTGTGAAGTCAATCTTTGGGTTTTGAGCCACTTCCTAGGTGCACAGTTTGCTTACCAGGGTTTCTCTTGCAAATATCTCAGTGAAAGAAAATTAAAAACCATAAATAACTGTGAAAATAGCTAAAAAAACCTTTGTCGGAGGCAACGTCAGCCAGTGGGTTCAAAGGCCTTGAGTTAATGGTCGTTAGGGCTAAGTTTGAGTCCTGCGTATTTGTCCTCCTCTGTTAATGTTGCTTTGGTTACCCCTCAGTATTCACAGTTGATGCGGTCTTATTGTGGCATTGATACACTTTATCCACATAAATATAAATCGATGGTTGCAGTGTGTCTGTGCAAATTTATACCATTATGCCCGTTCTTCTTAATACTTTATCAAAATGGGGATTTTAAAATTAATGTCTGTGTATTCACTATCAGTCTTACTCTTAATCTGAACGCTGTTTTGTTTTGTGAAAAGTGCAGTGTTGTTGTAATGTTGCTGAATTAATCTAAACTCTCTAAAAACTGTAGCTAAGCTGTCTTTGCTGTCATTCATCTGAAAAAAAAAATGTTTGCGGATACACAGAATAATTCCCGTTCAGAGATGTGTTTCCTGCCCAGTCATGCTCCATCATTATAGCATGAACTCTTAACGATGTTGATGTATCAAATATTCTAGAGCAGACAGAATAACAAAGTCCCAAGTACTTATATTAACTGATCAGCTACATCCAATCAATTACAAAGATTCTAGCACTGATTATTTTTTCTTTTTAGTTGCCTTATTACAAAAAAAAAGAAGAATATAAACTTTTCAATTGGCTATTTTCACAAAGCGTGGACTGATTCTTTCTATAAAAACACATAGACATTATTTAAAGCATTTCTTTGAACCGTTGCCTATTAAGGCACACATTTCCATTCTGCTTTTCTTCTGTTTTTCCTTCCTTCTTTCATCCGCAGGGTTTTAAACAATTTCTAGAGGCACTAGCAGAGGTTTCTTGTGATGTTACTGATAGCCTAAAGGGCAGTTTATGGAATAGCAATAGTAGGTACAGCCTAAGGTAAAAAAAAGGTTGGAACAAAGTTGAAGATGATAAATACTTTAAGATTGAAATTACATGATTTTCCAAAGGACAAACAACATCATCTGCTAACCATCACTTATTGGTGAAAAGGTTGTCTTTTTTTCTTTAATTCTATCCCAAAGTCTATGTAGCAAACAGCTGTGAAATTGTAACTATGTAGCTGTTACCCTCTGTGTTTAGTTCTGGTGAACAGCAATTCCTCAGTGAGCAATGCTCTCGCCTAGTGGTAAATGATTAAATCAGTAATGGGAGAAGAAAAGAGAAACCTCTAAACATATGAACAAGCATCATCTGACACTCCCAAGTCATCATGAGTCTGGGATTACCTTTCACATATTTATTCAGCTGTTGTCATTTGTAGGCTACATCTGTGAGGCTAAATACATTGCTTCCAAAGTGTTCCCCGACTCCTCAGTGGAGTGGTACAGGATGGTCTGCTCCATGCTGGTCATCGCAAGCCTCCACTGAAGGGGAGTTGCATGAGACAGCACTTGGCTGTGAGTGGGTCCTCAGAGCCCCACGCAGTGCCCATGCCATCCTGACATGTTACTCTTACTCAGGTGTGTACAAGCACGTGTGCATGTGGGTGGTACAGAGAGGCAAAAGCTCTTTTCAGTTCAAAGTATTCAAGATTACGTAATGGTTATTTTGCATTCAAATATTTTTATAGCATGATATAGAAGATACACCATACTCAAAGCCGGGCAACCGTCTTGTTCCTCCTGTTGAAAGCAGAATCCAGTTGCTCATATGTTATTGCCAGTTGTGCAAGAGCTGGGACTATGCTATATGCCTGCTGGAGGCACAGGGTTGACTTCGTGGTCTTTATGTTGTTAATTAAACAGTACTGGACCTTCATTACTGGTGTTCATGCTCATACTTCCCAGTTAGGCTGCTGCCCTGACGGGAGCAGTACTTACACCTACTTAGTCCCATCTGGTGTGGTTGAGAGCAACAGGAGATGGCACTTTCACAGTAACAGTGTGAGCAGTGTTAGAGCTGCCAGGTGAAGCACATTTCCATCTCCTCTCCTCCTACCTTCACCTTATGCAGAACTGCTGGCACACCAGAAGTATACTTGCACAACCGGTTCCTGCAGCTTCAGTGGAAAAGGATGCTTTCGATGTGTTGGCAATGTCAAATAAATCAGATGCTTCTTTGTGAAGTGGTAGATAGGTTACTTATTTCCCAGGCTCTCCAGTGAAGCAAACCAAAGTTTTTCCTCCCTCCAAGGTGAACCCAGCTGCAGTTCAGGAGATGCTTCATTCTGAGGACAAATCATTCCTCAGTCAGGACGATGCCATGTTTGGTTTCTTCTGCCCTACACAGTCCTTTATACTGTCCCAACGGGCTGTGTACTTTCAAACACACCATATGTTCTGATGCCATATCCTTCGTTCCCTTAGCAGCATGCTGTGTACATACCACTCTGTGCTGACAGATTGCATGACAGCCTTCCTGTTATTTCAGGTATTCAAACTGAAACAACTTTTAAAAAATCAAGCCATTATGTCTAACGGCCACAAAGACATCGCATGAGGGATTGGGACTGGACTGCAGGCCACTGTGCTGCCAGTCCAACTGAGAGAGAGGTTATTCACTGCATGGCCTGGGGCCCAGGGATGATTAGCAGTGTAGACTTAGTTTTGTCCTTAACTGGCAGATGCAATTAATCTATCTGCTGCAGGATATTTACTTGCACAATGTAGCTACGTTAGCAGAATGATGTGAAAAAGCGTATCATGTATCAGAGGTGGAATAATAACCTTACAGGTGGCTCTTTTCTTTTTTTTTTTTTTTCCCAGCTGTCCACATTCCAGGGTATATGGCCAGTATCAGAAAGGTCTAAGAAGACCTCTTCACCTCCCTTATATCAGTGTGAAGGAGTAGGACTTGCAATCAAGACCTGAGAGAATAGCTACTTTGAAGTCATGCTCACATATTACACCTTTTAATTGCCTAATTTTCACAGAATGGGTTGCTCTTGCATGTCCACAGGGCATACCAGTGTCACTTTATAGTGCATCATAGCTTCATAGTGCACTCAGAGGGAAAACCACTCATTAAAAAGATGAACAGTGCTTGCTTTTCAGCACCTATTACTATCAAGACATGTCTGAAATATGCAATGCACATTCTTAATGGGTACTGACAAAGTACTTTTAAGCACATTGATGTTTTAAATGTATATTTAGACTAATGAACAAGATGTAGCTGAAGATTAACCTTTAGAGTCTATCAAATCAGTGGGATAGCCTCCCCCGCTCCTGAATCCCACTGTTTTCTTTCTTAATGTTTTATCCATACAGTGATACATTAGGGAGACAGTGAGGTTCCAGCCCTCCCTGGAGCATCCCAGATCATAAAGAGGAAGAATGGTGATTCACTCGGGTGAAAAAGAACTACATAGTAATGATGTGAAGGACAGGGCACAGTCAAGCTTATTGAAAGTATGATTTTGACCTTGGCAGTGACTTTGCAATAATGTTACTGTAGACCTCCATATTGAACGTGTCTCAGATTTTTCAGCTAAAACTTGGGTTAGTTGGAGAGTGAAGCGATGTTGCTCTTCCAGACCTGCCATCTCTACTGACCCTGCCTCAGTTCTAGTGTCCTAGCTGAACTCTCTCTAGCATAAGCCAATTCAGCAGCAAGGGTGCTTCTACTACTCGCCACCCATCCATGTATAACCTTCACCTAAGCGATTATTTTCTGCAATTCCTGTGAAAGCCCACCACAAGATTGTGACCATGCTCTCCCTGCATTTGATGGGTGGGC
Organism: Rhynochetos jubatus; assembly: GCA_027574665.1. NCBI lineage: Eukaryota > Metazoa > Chordata > Aves > Eurypygiformes > Rhynochetidae > Rhynochetos > Rhynochetos jubatus. The sequence continues at coordinate 81,905,360 of CM050649.1, read as the reverse complement.
ATGAGAGCAACAGGGAATGTATAGATTGAAGGGCAGGTGATACTGATGGCAGTGTATGGCATGAGCAACCTGTATGGGATTGTTTCCTTCTGTGCAGGCTAGACCAAGGGCAACAATTTGGTCTGTCCTAGCATGCACCCCGTATGCACATAGTTAGGAAAGAAAGCAGAGCTTTATTTACTTGACAGTAAAAATAGGAAGAGATGGATATATTCTTGTTCAGTCAGAACTACTGGTAGCTGTAGCAATCAATGTAAGAGCTGAGTGTTAGAGTAATTTTTTCTAAATCCTGGTTTGGTGGAAGAATATTCTAGCTCATGAATTTCTTTCCCCTGTTGTTGAATGCTCAATTGTTTCTACTAGTTTCTAGATTCCACTTTCTGATACAGTTTAGACTTTTCTGTACTGCTATGTGTTTGTAAAACGTGTCATGATGGTACTTCTAGGGAACAGGTTCTAAGTCCTTGGATCACTTGTTGTAAATGCAGGACCAGCCACCAAGAGAAAATGATGTGGGAGACTCCTTAGATCGTAAGTGGTATTGGAGGTCAGAATATTTAGAGATAAGCCTTAAAAATATGTGCCTTGGTTTACTTACCTTTCTCCTCTATTTATTGTCTTACTAGCAATTTTCATCACGCCTAGCTTTTGGAATATTCTTGACGTTCCTAAACTTGCAGGTTATTTGCCCTTCGGCTTCCTTAATAATAGCTGAGGGAGATAGGCATTTCTTACAGACAAATCTTCATGATTAAATGTAAACATTAAATCTTATATTTTCTTTATCACTGCTGAGAAAGAATAAAAGTGGTTTCAGAATAGGAATCTATTAAAACATGTGCCCCAGAGACTAATGTTAAGACTCACTGTGCTGCATCGTCTTTGAGTTTGAATTCTCAAGGATACAGAAATATGAGTCTTCTGACTTTGCTAGATCCCTCTGAATATTAGGAAAATAACTCATAAAATATGAATAACTGCTTTAACAGCATGGGGTTTTTTACCATTGCTGAGATAATAAATCATAATTGCTGTAATTAAATACCTAAACTCACATATACCTATATATGCGTTGTTCTTATCCATTCTTTTTTTTAAAACTATGGGAACAGTAGGGGCTTCAGTAGCATTGTATACACTGGATGAATGGAACATGCATTTGCAATATTGTTGTTTATTTCCAAAAAAATCCTCCCCCATCCTTAACGAACAGCAGTGGTAAATTGAGTAAGAAGAAAATGTTTATGCCTGCTGGCAATCTCTGTGTTGGTAAGCTTTCCAGATTTTAGCTGAATGTTTTGCATGTGACAGCTTGATCGCCCAATAAGTGGGCCATTCAGCCCAGATTATTTCTTTCTACTTGAAACTGTCATTCTTTACTTGTGCTGACTTTCTACTTAGCTACCTGTTGCTTTTCTGAATACAGGTAGTTCCTCAAGATTGTGGGATCCAGAAGACTAAACGTAGTGGCAAAGGTCTGGTTTTTGCTTGATGCAGAGTTGATAGTTTCTATATGACTGGCATGTGTCCTGAGACATTCAGTGCTGGAAGTGAACCCAGTACGAATGTTTGACAAAACCTTCTTAGAAGGACTTTAATAGGAAAATCACATTTCTTCTCAAGTCCAGAAGATACAAGAGTTTGATTCCAAACCCATTTGCTTTATCTTACACTGTTTAGATAAATAAGAACCAAAACAAGCTACAAAGGCCCCCAGTGAGCGTGCAGATTTCCTTGCAATAAAATCCTATTGCAAACAATGTAAGTGAAAAGCTTGTTATTCGTTAAAAACTGGAAGACAAATAAATATGAAATTGGGATCTCTCAGATTCTTCTTTGCTGCATTTTTGAAAAATTGTTGAAATCTGAATTTCTTAAGAGTTTTGTGTGACAAATAATCATATACCTCTGCTACTTAATTCCACATAATACTCTTGTCTTTTAAATTTCCACATATTGTTTACTGATAAACTTATTGTAAAGTCTAGATAAATGTCGTATTTCAAACTAGGAGTCTTAGGCATTTTGTTCCTGATACAAGAGATCATTTACTTTACCAAAAATTGGTGTTTCTCATTCAATCTCCTAACTTGTGCAAATCTATGTGAAGTTATTTACAGTTTTCCATACTTCATTGACTGAAATGGTCACCTGCAGGCTTCAACTATTTACTCAACTTTCTCTTCCAGTACACTAATGAATAGATCTACTTAGTATATTGACGTTAACTGTCTCTCTTTCCAAAGAGCAGTCTCTCATAGAGTGTCTTGAGATAACATACCACAGGATTTTCATTTATTCATTTATTTGGTAAGTCACACTCTCACAAGGTTGTGATTTGTAATATTCTTTTGCATGCTAGGCCATTTTTTTTTTTTTTTTTGCATCCTTTTCTAAGAAGAAGCATACACCCTACTATTGACTGTGTGGTCTACAGTACTCTATATACTGACTGCTAGGTAAAAAGGATTTTTTTCCTGGTGCTGAATATATAGACAAAAAAGATTTTCAATGAGATAGGGCCATTAAGCATAGTATTTGCACAAGTCAAGAAATATGTTCTTGTTTGGTTGGGGTTTGTTGCAACTGTAAGCGCAAGGACTGCTCTAATGTGGCCCAATGTCCTGTCTCAGAAACTACAGGCAATTGTTCATTATAGTGATGTTGCTGTTACATTCCTTCCATGATTTGTGGCTTCATGGCCTAACTGAAACCATAGTGAATAACCTTTTTACAGAGCTATCCAAGTATCTGATTTGCACTTAGTGATTTGCTGCACTTAGGGTTCGCCCTCGAGATTTCAATTTCTAAGGATCAGTTCCTAAAAAATGTCTTTAGGAGAGCATGGCAACTCCTCTATCCCTGTTTCAGACTGACAGGAAAAAAGAAAATTATGCACTGTGCTTGTTAACCATCTTTTTTTAGTTAGAATTTCTCCTCTTGGATTACATTTCCTGTATTTTTCTAGGTATATTTTTAAAATAAATACTTATTTTGCCATTAGTTTAGTTTCATTGTTTGTTTTATTAATAGAAAATGGACATGACATATTACTGTATTTATCTCCATTGCTCTTGATGAAGCTGTATGTCTGTATGCTTTTACTTTCTCCTTTCCACTGTAGGGCTCATTAAGAATTTCAGTCTGCAGTAATTCTGAGGTGAAGGAGGTAGGAAGAGTGGCCAGTTGTGTCAGTGCTCAGCAGCAATCTCATTAAGGGAAGAGCAGAGTAAGGCAAAAGCAAGTGTAGTAGTTGCTGTTGTCATACTTCCATCTGATTTTTAAGGTATGGGTTCATTTAGGAAATAACTTCCTCTCACTGGAATGTACCTTCTCTTATAATGGAAGAAACACGGAATGTGTATGCATTCCGTTATTAATAACTTCCTAATGATCACTCAAAACCAGGCGTCATCAGAAATCTTTAGATGGAAATTGCAAGTCCATTGCACATAGGTTATGAAACAAATTGATGCGTGCTTGATTTTACTCGCCCCTCCATTTTTCACTTTGCATTTTCTAGCGTCTTGGCTGGGATGGATGAAGGAGGGAAACTGTATGAAAAATTTTGGACAGTTTAACATCTTCATCAGTTATTTCTTTCTCTAACTCACCCCAGTACACTGCTGATCTGAGATGTGGCATTTACATTTATGAAGTTGATGGAAGTAGTGTAGGTTGCACTAATGGTTCTGAGACCCACTGAGAGAGCAGCTTTAAAACCCACCAGGGATCTCACTTAGGTATGTAGGAAAGAAGCAGTAGCTAAAACCTTTTCTACTGACTCTGGCTCAGTCTCTTGTAGGGTTTGAACTAGTCAATAATGGGGTTCATGTGCCTACGCCTTGTGTGCTCTCTCTAGAAGAACTTTTGGCAGAGTTCCTGCTGCCAGGGGCCTTTGTTCTGCTGTCAGAGACTGAAATCTGCCTATAAATGTGACAAATATGTCCCAGGCGTAATTCCCCTGACTTCAATAGAGTTACACAAGGGATGATTTTGGACATTTTCAGCAGTACTTTGTGATTTTAGTACCTGTGTGCTCCAAACTGTATGCATGTATTTAATCTGCACAAGCAATTTGATGGCTGTCCCAGATAGATGAGTCACCTTTTGTCAGAATTATTGCTCTGTATATTCCACAGTTAAGAGACTAGTAAATCATTTACTCTAAAAGCTTAACATTCTCCAACTTTGAGACTTTGCATTCTTCAAGGAAATATGACGTCTAGCCCAGCATAATGTAAATTTTTTTCCTCTTGTTTTTTAATAAATCCTTGAAAAACTAAATAATTAATAACGCTGCAGTTGGTTTAGGACCTAAGGCAAATACAGTTTATTAGGCCAAAGACCAGAAAAGTGAAAGCTCTTCTTTTTCTCTTGGAGTGGTGCATTCCCAGAGTATTTGTTAGATGGTGTCCTGATATCCACCAGTCTTGTAACTAATTCTAATTGGTGTATCAAGTCCGCTGTGTGTGACCAGAGCCAGGAATGAACTAACAGTTAAGCAATTAAGTGGGTGATGAGAGATCCCATGCTTGAGCTTTCTCCTTGCCCTCTTTCAGTTTGCAGTATGGATATACTCAATTATTCAATCACAGAAGCTTTTAAGCTAATTGTGTCTGGATATGGTATGCATTTTTAGGTCTATGAGGCCAAATCTCAGGTTCAGAAATCCTTTCAGAGGCTCTTCCGAACTATCATTGAATAGTACTGCCTCAGCTCTGAAATAATAGTGTCTGATGCATCTTGGCACTCCTAGGGGTTGCATTCAGGCTTTTGGCACTCTGGAAATCCAGTCTGATTTATCCATTTTAAGGTCATAGACAGTAAAACAAGCCTTAGCAAAGTCCTACTCACCAGGACTTAAAATAGTAGACATTTCAAAATATCTAATATCTTTCTGTTGCTGTCTTTTCAGTGAGTGTGATGTTTGGAGGTAGGGCAGAGGTGACTCCTTCCAGTCCTTGTTTTTATACAGAAGATGACCAGCAGCTTTAAATTTGGGAATGCCTCAAGCAGTCCCATTTGTAATCTTAGCATTTCTCTATGCAGCCACCTATACAGCAGGTGGTTTTGTGATGGTTTTTTTCCAGTAAAATTTTAGTAGAGGAAGAACAGTTGTACCTTTTGAGCTATTCCATAGCCTTTCCATAAGCGATTAGTATGATTTCCAGGGTAGAGAAGGCCCTTGAGGTGTCTTCATGATAGTGCAGGCCTGTAGAGTTGCAGTGTCCCAAAATTTCTAAATTCATACCCAGAAAAGGTTGTGGTGTGATTGAGAGGATCTGGCCTGTAACAGCTGCTTCTCTCCATATTGGTGTTACAGCCTCTGAAGCACTGCAAGCTGGTTGAAAAGTGAATGTGCTTCATCCAGATAGGCGTTGTGACAAGTGGCAAAAAAAATTTTTTTTGTTTTGCTTTCAGTGAATTTTTTTTGAATGCTGCAAGGGAATGCTCCTAGAAACATGAGAGAGCACTTAATGCACCTGATGTTTACAAAGCTGCGTGAGCAGAAGTAAAGGTTTCGTTACCATTAGCAGCAGCAACGCTAACTATTCATTAGGATTCTCCAGCACACTACGTGAGAACAGTTTATTTTGTATTCTGGGTTTAATTACCACATTAGACCTTAGACCTCTCAGTGAACGAAAGCTTCCTGCCATTCTGACAGTTTATTGTATAGCAATGATTGTTAACCTTGAAGGCACCTCGGATGACATTTGAATAGTGTTATGGATTTATACTGCACATTGTGCTGGTTTGCTCACTCTCCATTAAACCAAACAAGACACCTCCAGAAGGCTGTATTGATTCTTGGCCACAGATCATGGCTCTGCAGGATACTAGTCTATTCTTCAGAAAGGTCATGCTCTCTCAGAAATCTTTTTTTGCAGAAAATACACATTACATTGCAGCCAGGACCTGTGCAGATGACCACGTAACCTAGTTTTAATGAAGGTTACTGTCCTTCTGCTCCTAATACATCAATAGTGCAATACCTTTTGCAAAATATATACATACATGATTTTTCAAACTCAGCTCTATTAGTCTAACAAGTAACAGACATAGTAAACCTGTCATCGTTTCGTGTATGCTTCAGTGAGTTGTACCTGAATATTAGAAATAGAAATGTCTCATTTGCTTTTAATGTGGTTTTTTTTTTTTTTCTGTTGCCCTTTACCTCTGCCAAATAACACCTCCTCCTATGTCTGTAATCTTTTCTTGCTTGTGTTCTATTTCTTTGTTCTTGAGAAAACACAACAGGGAGAAATCACTACTCCGTTCACTCTTGAGTCACCTTATGAAGGAGATGAGCCCTAGGTGTACCTTTGTATCTTCTTTTGTAGTGTGGAGAGGTCTGAAGACTTTTCTGCTTTAAATGTACCCTGTAGACATTTGCATATAGTATTCTTTAGATGTTTTTAACAATTAGAGGGAAGTCCATGTTGAAATAAGGGGTTTATGGAACATGTTTTACCTCACAGCAACCTGTAAAAGCAGGCAAGGCTAAAGAAAACAGTAATATTAATGATAAATATATTTTGGGGTTTTTTTATTTCTCTATATTCAAACTACATGTATTTCAGTCTGGTAGCCTCAGCCTTTGTTTCCTGTAAGAGGTACTGCATCACCCACTCAGACAGCTTGTAATGTACCACATGTTTTGTTTCCACAAAAAGATGTGACTTTGAACTCCATTGTAAACTGTCCAGATGCTTCTGATGGACATTTCAAAAGACGGGTTCATTTTTGGCTTTCTAGGCTATACTTACCCGTCAAGAAAATGATTTCTTGACTTGCACAGTATAGGTTCTGCTACAGGTGTCTAGATAATGCCATTTGCCATATGATTTTATAATCCCATTGCAATAAACTAACATAACTGAGACTTTCTGTTGAAACCAAATGGATGTAATTTTTGAAAGAATGTACTATTCCTTGAATGATTTGTCCTGATTGACTATTCAAGTTGATGGTGACAGTTAATTCATACTCCTGAGTCTGATTTCCAGTTGCTGGAGTATTATCTAAAGGATTGGAATTAGTACAGGAACATTGTAGTCTTATAACCTCCAAAGACTGGTGAGAAATGGACTATTGGTTACAACTCCAAGGAGTAAACAGCCACTGACTCTGCAGTGGTGCTTAAAATAAGATCAGAGGGTTAGGAGCAATACCTAAGACATTAAAGGTTGATCTTCAGAGTGACTGTTAGCTCCTGACTTCTGCTAAATCTTTTCACCAGGCATTATTGTTGGGTTTAGTTGCGATGTTAAAGAAAATATTAAGCTGAAGAGTTGTGAAACACTTTATTTTCTTTAGTGATATGCCAACAATTTCTCAGCTACTAGGTAGTGGTGGGCTACAAGCTGGTTTGTTATATTTTTCTGAAAATTGTGGGTGGTCCTTTGCTAAATCAGTATCTTGAAAAAGCTCTTCTGTGGATGGTGAGGGTTGTTTAATGTGCCATTTTAGAGCCACCCAGGGCATATGCATTTGCCGTTCTTTTGTGGTAATCAATAGTGACCTCTGGGACTTCTTAGTTGTGTTTATCAAACTGAGTCCTGAAGTTTTGGAGAAAAGCAGCTATTAAGAATGAAGGCAATGAACAGAGGTGTGTGGGTGTTGATGCATAGGGAAAAAAAAAGTTGCCTACTAGGCAAAAAAGAAACAGAAAACCACTTCTAGAACATGTTCAGGTTAGTTTTCTTGTTTTGATGTTATAATCAACAGAAAAACTTGAAAAAGATGCTTCAACTCTGAATACACAAGTTCATGAAGCTTGATTGGAGGAAAAAAAAAGCAAGAAACTAGAAACCTCCTAAGAGTATTTCTTCTTTAAAAAAAATATTCCAAGGCAAATTATTTTTTAGACTGTAGTCTTTATCTTTTGCATCTGCTATTTAAATGTGTTCCTTTGCTTTGATGCTAACAACATCATTTCCCTATTTATAATAGTCTAACGTGATAAGTCTAGTGAATCAGGGACTTTATTTCCCCAAGCTCTGGAGTCCTTTGTATGTAAACTAAAGCAGTTGATGATATAAACAGAATAATCAAAGCTACTAATCTGAACATCAGGCCTGAATTAACGCTATTAAGTAAAACAATGACATTAAAGAGCCGAACTATAATTAAAATTAAATTAAATTGAAAATGTTGGCATTATTATTCTGTGAGAAATGAAATGCTTCTACCTTCTAGACATGCATAAATACTGGTGAATTTTCCTAATTGATTTTTATAGTTACAGTTTTAGGAAAAATGCAGTGCAACTTGCATAATTTTTTGGATCACTGAGTACAGAGGTTTCAAAAAGCAAACATTAGAAGTAACTTTCTACCAATTGAATAATCATGTTGTAAAAAGAGGTAAAAAAGGGGGAACAGTAATAGATTGAAAATTGTTTAAATAAAATAGTTTTAGAGAAGAATACAATTCCTTTTCTTCATAGTGCTACTGACTACTGCCTAAAGTTAACCAGACAATAGAAATTTCTTTTTCTTTTATATTTATTGAGATTATTGGGAAATTTTCAAAATTGTGAGGTATAAAAAATAAATTGGTCATTCTCTTGGTTTTTGTTAAATTAAAATCTTGCCTTCCACCGTTTAAAATAATTACACTTTTAGAATGTAAAATGAAGTTATTAAATAATTATGAAATATAGGAACACATATTTCCTCTAGCAGTTAATTTTCTAACTAAGAATCACAAACACAATCCTCAGAATTTTTAAGAAAACTCTTGGAATTTTTTTCAGTTTCTCAGGTATTTGTTTGATTTTTTTTTTTTTTAATATTTGGGCGTAAATCCTCAAATTTTAATTTTATTAGCTGACTATTTAGAAAAGAAAAATATTTCCATGCATAATTCAGAACCAGCTATTTAGAACCTAGTGATAGTGCCAAGGTAGCCAGCCTTTCCCCCCATCACTTCTGTGCTAAGAAAAATCAGTGCAACTGTCATGTTGAAAGAAGTGATCCTTCTGCATCAGAATTTGGCCATGCTGCAGACAAACTCTTTATGTGAGTGGGGGAACACAAGACCTGTTGAGATTGTGTTGAGACAAAGGGACTATTCAGCTGCTATCACAGCCTGCTCCTGCCCTCCCACTGCTTTTCCTGCTGACATATTTGTTTAAGGCATCCAGTGGCTTATAAAATTCCTCTGGTCTCTTCTTGACTCTTCACAGCTCTTTCCAACTATACATGCAGCCTCATTTACACACTGGAGAGATGTCTGAAAATTACAAAACAATATTCATCCAAAAATATTTTCAGAAAAAAACCCCAAACACCTCTGTTCATGGAATCTGTGGTACCACATAGAGACAGGGCTTGCACATTGGTTGGTTGAAGGGCAAGTTAGATTGAAGACACATGTACTGGGGGACGTGGTGGTTGGAGGTCATCTTGGCCATCTCAGGCCATCAAAATGACTGAGTTTTTGATTCTGTGAGTAGTAAGGAGGGGGCTGCTTTGAATAACTGCTGCTTTGAACTTTCAGAGGGCAGGCTTTGGCCTGTTTAGGAGCCTGGTAGACAGAGTCCCTTGGAAGGCAGTCCTGAGGGCAAAGGAGTACAGGAAGGCTGGACATGCTTCAAGAAGGAAATCTGCCCATGGGCATGTTTCATTCAGCAACACCTGGAGGTAAAGAGAGCTGAGTAGAAAGGTCTACTGTCCCCACTGCTGGAGGATGTCTCTGGACAGGTCTAATTTGCCACCACTTGTGTAGCCAGAGCTTTCCAGCACATTTGATGAAGTAGTTTCTGTTCAAACGTAAATTTCTGTCTCAGATGGTAAAGTGATGCTGGAATGAGTGGTTTTATTTTTATGTAATCTTGGCTGAGATTTCATCTAACATGGAAGCATGGCAAAGAGCAAGTGAAGGAGATTTAGATACTCTCCCTTCTCCCAAAAGGAGCTGGAAACTTCAGTGACTACAGCAACAAAATCAAGGGAGTGATAAACTCGCTGATAGAAAACAGCAGATAGATAGAAAACAGGTTAGGAGGTTCCTGCAGCGTGTGATAACTTCCTTACACAGCTGGTGAGGGAGCCAACTAGGAAAGGCACTCACTGGACCTGTTGGTTGTGAAGAGAGGAGTTGTAGGGGATGTGATGGTTGGAGGCCACTTCGGGCACAGTGATCACAGAATGACAGATTTTTTTTCCAGTTATCGGAGGACTAAGTAGGGAGATCAGGAGAACTGTTACCTTGGACTTCCAGAGGGCAAACTTTGGCCTGTTTAAGAGTCTGGTTGCCAGAGCCCCTTGGGAGGCAGTCTGGAAGAGGAAATGAGTCCAGGAAGGCTGGACACTCTTCATGATGGAAGTCCTAAAGGTACAGGAGCAGGCTGTCCCCATGTTCCAGAAGACGAGCAGGTGGGATAGAAGACTGGCCTGTCTGAAAAGAGAGATTGGGCTGGAACTCAGGAAAAAATGGGTCCTTGGAAGAAGGGATAACTCAGAAAGACAGCAAGGATGTTGTGAGGTTTTTCAAGGAGAAAATTAGAAGGGCCACAGCCCAACTGGAACTTAATCTGCCCTCTGCCATAAAAGGCAATAAAAAATGTTTCTATAAATACTTTCACAACAAAAGGAGGACTAAGGAGAATCTTCATCTTTTACTGGATGCAGGGGGAAACATAGTGACGAAGAATGAGGAAACGGCTGAGGTACTTAATGCCATATTTGCCTCAGTCTTTATTAGTAAGATCTAGTTCTCCTAGTATCACACCCCCTGTGATGGATGACAATGATGGGGAGAAGAATAAAGCCTCCATAATCCAAAGGGAAATGTTCAGTGACCTGCTGGACCACTTAGACACTCAGAAGTCTATGGGACCAGATGGGATCCATCCAAGGGTAATGAGGGACTTGGTGCAAGTGCTCACCAAGCCACCTTCCATCATCTATCAATGGTCTTGGCTAACTGGGGAGGTCCCAGTTGACTGCAGGTTAGCCAATGTGATGCCCATCTACAAGAAGGATCAGAAGGAGGATCTGGGGAACTAGAGGCGTGTCAGTCTAACCTTGGTACCAGGGAAGGTTATGGAGTAAAACATCTTGAATGCCATCGCATGGCACATACTGGACAATCAGGTGATCAGGCCCAGTCAGCATGGGTTTATGAAAGGCAGGTCCTGCCTGACAAACCTGATCTCCTTCTAGAAGAAGGTGACCCAATCAGTGAATGAGAAAAAGGCTGTAGATGTTGTCTACCTACAGTTTAGCAAAGCCTTTGACAGAGTTTCTGACAGCATTCTCCTGGAGAAACTGTCTGCTCGTGGCTTGAATGGGCATACTCTTTGCTGGGTAAAAAACTGGATGGGTGGCGAGGCCCAAAGTGTTGTGGTGAATGAAGTCAAATCCAGTTGGCGGCTCGTCACAAGTGGTGTTCCCCAGGCCTCAGTATGGGGCCATTTCTGTTTAACATCTTTATCAGTGGCCTGGACAGGGGTATCAAGTGCACCCTCAGTAAGTTTGCAGACAACACCAAGTTGGGTGAGAGTGGTGGTCTGCCTGATGTTAAGAAGGCTCTGCAGAGGGATCTGGACAGTCTAGATTGATGGGCAGAGTCCAACTGCATCATGTTCAACAAGGCTAAGTGCCGTGTCCTATACTGGGGTCACAACAACCCCATGAAATGCTACAGGCTTGGGGACAAATGGCTGGAAAGCTGTCTGGTGGACCTAGGTCTGTTGGTCCAGAGAAGGACGATGAGGCTGGTGAAGGGTCTGGACCACAAGTCCTGTGAGGGAACTGGGGTTGTTTAGCCTGGAAAAGAGGAGGCTCAGGGGGAGACCTTATCACTTTCCACAACTGCCTGAAAGGAGGTTGTAGCGAGGTGGGTGTTGGTCTTTTCTTCTGTCTTCTCCTGGGTAACTAGTGATAGGACAAGAGGAAATGGCCTCAAGTTGCATCAGGGGAGGTTTAGATTAGATATTAGGAAAAACTTCTTCACTGAAAGAGTGGTCAGGCATTGGAACAGGCTGCCCAGGGAAGTGGTGGAGTCACCATCTCTGGAGGTGTGCAAGGAACATGTAGACATGCTGCTTGAGGTCATGGTCCAGTGGGTACGGTAGTGTTGGGTTGATGGTTGGACTGGATGATCTTATAGGGCTTTTCCGACCTTAGTGATTCTGTGATTCTATGACAAGGGATAGGACAAGAGAAAATGACCTCAAGTTGTGCCAGGGGAGGTTTAGGTATTAGGAAAAATTTCTTCACTGAAAGTGTTATCAGGCATTGAGTGATTGGGTCACCATCCCTGGAGATATTTAAAAGTCTGGTACATGCAATGTTTACAGACATAGTTTAGTGGTGGACTTGCCAATGTTAGTTTAACTGTTGGACTTGGTGATCTTAAAAGTCTTTTCCAACCTAAAAATTTCTATGATTCTATGATTTTTATTCTCTTGCTATCTATACTGCATTTTATATATTGAGTCTACTTCGTGCTTCAGAAACTGCTAACGACACCATATTAAAGGGTACAGGTAATGCTTATTGCAAAACACTGCAAATATATATTAAATCTGGTGGTTATATCCTCAAAGTGGGAGAGGGCAGATGTGCTGAGCTGAGAATAGTGCATTGTTAATAAGTGTATTATTGAGTTGAATCTAAATAAGCATATTTGCTCCTTTGTGTGCGGAAGGCAATTACAATCGGTAAAGGTTGTATCGACTTGCAATATTGAAGCTACTATGCATTGGATGTAATAAGTAAGAGATATAATGGTTAAAATGTTGTAAATAAGGAAATATCCTCATTCTGGCCAATTAGAAATCAGCCTGCTGGCAAAAATAACCCAACCCACTGTGTCTCAAAGAATATTTCATGTATTTATTCATTAGGCTGTTTATTACTCCTTTCAAAGGAAGGAGGCAGGCATTGCTTCCATTGTCGAAGATAGCGGCTGAGTTCTTGCTCCCCACGCACGGTCGTGGCGCTTTGTGCACACCCTTTTTGCACGTGCCTGGCACACTGAGTGGTCCCAGCTCCTCCTTGGAGCTGTTTGGAGTCGGTTTGGTTATCCACCTAGAGTTGTTGGACTTCATGTGCAATGCTTTATAGTCCTGCAGATATGACTTGGACATTTAGCAAAGTCAGTGGTGACATTTAGGCGATCCATCTTTTCTGGGATTAGCAGCTAGAGGCCATGAGGGGCTAGTTCCCTGGAACACCTCAAATGACACCAGACAAATACATGCAAGCAAGTGAACTGAACACTTGGTTAATATTCAGAAAAAAGAAAGACCTTTGAGGCCTGGGATTGATCACCTTGAGGCTGACACTGCTTTGGGCAGAAGGTTGGACTGGAGACCTCCGATGTCTCTTCCACAATAAATTATCATGGGGTGCTATGAAAAGAAGTTAAATTTTGGTTTTGCACTGGTTTCTGATTGTAAAATATCTCTAGGGTGGAGATGCTCCTGAGATTTGGGTATTAATGTTGAGTCCAGATTCCTAGAGGAGAGTGTCCTTCAGCCTGACACTCTTATTTTGGTACTCATGTTTATGCATAAGTGAAATTAGTTACTCTGAGATTATGCACGGATTCTACATCACTTGCATCGTCTCTGCTGGGAAACTGAAACGAAGAGTTTGTGCTTTTCCACCAAGATCAGAATTATATGTTAAAATTCTTCCTGTTACTGTTGTAAAGTCCACCCAGGCACCACAGAAAATGAGAGCAAGACTTGCTGGTCAGCCAGTACAGTTTCCTCCCACTGCTACAGAAACTTATCTCAGATAAGCAGCTTGCTAACTCAACTTCTTCGAAGTGTCTAGAAGAAGATTGCAGTCATACAGCTGAAAAACTACTTGGAATGAAACCATCAGAAGCTGAACTGTGTTCCTATCTTGAAAAAACAGCCAGTATGAGCAGTCAAATATAGTTGGATAATTAATTAACACTTGATAAATGGCATCCTTCCGGTCATTTCTTATTAGCTGAGCAATAACTTGGTGAATAGAAGATTGACATTTTCAAAAATATTTCTGTAAAAAAATTTGCCTCATATCCCTACAAATAATTGAGCTAATAAAAGCAGCAAGAATGCTGCCATTGTAAAAATTGTTAGAGCTGTACATTGTGCAAGAAGGCAGTAAAAAGTCAGCAGAAACTAAGAGAGCGTACTTGTCTACAGAGTAGAGCTATTTCACGCTCCTGGTCATTTCTGGTGTTAGCAATTCAGTCAAGACATGCAAAGAAAGACTGTGTAGGGATCACCGTGCAAAGATCTCAGGAGGCTGAGGAGATGAGCTGGGGTCTTTCTAATGCCTTGGCTCTTGTCTTCAAGAGATTTCTTCTCGTCACTAGGGAATTATAGATTATGAAATAAATAAATCCCATCACCGTTCGTGCTGGTTTTGGCTGGGATAGAGGTAATTCTCTTCACAGTAGCTAGTATGAGATGATGTTTTGGATTTGTGCTGAGAAGAATGTTGATAACAGATTGACTTTTTAGTTGTTGCCAAGGACTTTTTCGGTTTCTTACACTGCACCTGTGTTCCCAGCTGCTTCTCTACAAGAGTCTGGGAGGGGACACAGCCAAGACAGCTGACCAAACTGACCAAAGAGGTATTTCATGCCATAAGATGTCATGCTCAGTTGGGAGGACTTGTCTGGGGAGTCTGGATTTTCATGGCTCTTGGGTCTCTCTGGCACTGGCTCTTGCTGCTTGGGGACTGACCGGGTGTCAGTCAGTGGGTGGTGAGCAGTTGTATCAGTTGTTTCTTACTCATTATTTTCACTACATAGTATTATTAGTAGTAGTATTATTAGCATTGTTAGTATTGCTAGTATCATTATTTAATTTATTTTCAGTTATTAAACTGTTCTTAGCCCATGAGTTTTCTTACCTTTCCCTCTGATTCTTTACTTCATCCCAGTGGGGGAGAGGGGAGGTGAACAAGTGGCTGTGTGGTGCTTAGTTGCTGACTAGTGTTAAACCAGAACACCATTAAAACTAAATTTTGACACACTGTGATTAAGTGTTGATTATTTGTATAGCGGAATGTCAAGAAAAAGATAAGCTTTAAACCACAAGGCTTTATATTTGAGATTATAGACCTTGATGAAAACATTCTCATAACTTGAGAGAAAAATTTAAAGCAGTTGTTTAAATAAGTAAACTATTTACATTCTTGGCTTTCAAATAATTTAAAGCTGACTATTCCTTTTTATTAACATTTTTTTAAAGGAAATTTATTAGGAATTTGCACTTTCATAGTGGTGCCAGAACTGCCCATCCAGAATCATACAGCTTTACTACTCTATGGTAAAAGTATAAGATAAAAGTACAATATGATCCTTGTATGATTTTGCTTTGTTTACTACTCCAGAAATTTTCATACCATGGTGTAAACCAGATACATTTATGGAAGACATTCCTGTTTGAACACTCTTAAAAAAATAAAGGTAGTAGCATACCCATTCTAGCCAATGTTGGCAATTCTTATTCATACCTTATTATTTATCAGACACTTATTTTGAGTTTCTTTTTTATTTTATTCTAACAAGTAGACTTTCTCATCAGATTAGTGATAAGGTCTTTTTGAATTTAAAATATTTAATTGTTAATATAACCCTGTTCTCATGTGCTTCTGGTTTTGTTATACCATAAGAATATATTGAAATATGAAATTATTTTAGTAAAGGTAAACAGTTATAATAGCTGTAGCTAAGTCAAACTTTTTTGATGGTTACATGATTTTTTTGCAATATGCAATTTTGAGCTCAGTGAAAGGATTCATTAATTTGGGTCAAAACTGGTGAACAGATAAAATTATACAATAAAATATAAAATGCTCTAGTTTTCTAAAGACACCTTGAATTTCCATATCAAAATAGTTGGAGCCATTAACTAGCTAGTGTATTTAATTAAAAAAAAAAAAAACTTTACACAAAGCTTTTTAGGGAAATCAATTACAGTAGATGTTGATTGGAAATGAAATATGTAGGAAATATTTCTGGCTGTGAAACTGAAGGAAAAGCTATCCCCGTGCTGCAATAAAAATTAAACAATGCTTGTTTATTTTTTTTCCCTAGTTTCAGAATCACAATACTTAATAACATTGAGCTCTTACCCAGAATGTTCAATTAGCAGATCTCAAAGCATCTACTGAAGGTTTAATTGCAATTATATTCATTCCACCTAAGACCTTTGAAAATAATCAAGTATTAGAAATCTGAAAACACAAAAGAAATCAAGGAAATGTCTAATGAGACATTAGCTCTACCTCCCGAGGGAAATTTCTGCCTGTGACAAGTTTAGCGTGGAGTTTTTTTCAGAAATACTGGGAAGCAAAAAGAACCCCTCACCCTATTTTCTCTTTTTAAAACCTATTTAATCAGTTTCTTCAGGCAAAAGCATGTACATCAGAAGATCTGTGACCAGAGATGTAGTCTTTAAGGCACGGATTGTAATTTATGTATGTAAAGTTAACCCACTGTCCACGTTGCACTCGTCAACAGTCTCGGTACTACTCTCCTGTAGATACTGTACTGTTTACTTTCCATACTTGTAAATATAACCTGTCATTCATCCTATTTACCAATTACTCTTGATACTTGTAAATAAAATCTATCATTTATCTTATCATTAATATAGGAGCTCTGCTTGACTGTGTGGTCTGTTGGCATAACATTTTCTCAAAGGCAGGATAGTGAATTGACTCCCAACAGTATAGCACATACAAAATATTCATGCAGGGTTAAAGTACCTTGTAAATTGTGTTCCACTATGAGAATAATTTGGATAAACAAACCATATTTCTGCTTGTAAATGTTGTTCCTAGAGACCTTTCATCCAACTGTCACATAAGGAACAAAACAATTAAATCATCTTTTCTGTTGTCATATTCATAAAATCACAGAATGGTTTGGGTTGGAAGGGACCTTAAAGATCCTCTAGTTCCAACCCCCCTGCCATGGGCAGGGACACCCTCCACTAGACCAGGTTGCTGAAAGCCTCATCCAGCCTGGCCTTGAACACTTCCAGGGATGGGGCATCCACAGCTTCTCTGGGCAACCTGTGCCAGTGCCTCACCACCCTCTGTGAAGAATTTCTTCCTGATACCTAATCTAAATCTCCCCACTTTCAATTTAAACCCATTACCCCTTATCTTATCACTACAGGCCCTTGTAAAAAGTCCCCACCCCCTCCAGCCCAGCTTCCTTGTAGGCCCTTCAGGTACTGGAAGGCTGCAATAAGGTCTCCCCAGAGCCTTCTCTTCTCCAGACTGAACAAGCCCAATTCCCTCAGCCTTTCTTTGTAGGAGCGGGGCTCCAGCCCTCTGAGCATCTTCGTGGCCCTCCTCTGGACTTGCTCCTACCAGTTGATATCCTTCTTATGCTGAGGGCTCCACAGCTGGACACAGTACTCCAGGTGGGGTCTCACAAGAGCAGAGCAGAGGGGGAGAATCCCCTCCCTTGACCTGCTGGCCGTGTTTCTCCTGATACAGCCCAGGATACAGTTGGCTTTCTGGGCTGCCAGTGCAGACTGCTGGCTCGTGTCCAGCTTTTCATCCACCAGTACCCCCAGGTCCTTCTCCTCAGGGCTGTGGACTTTGTTAGTGTATGCAGACTAAGGCAAATAAAGGTGATGGGAAACATTCAGTTTAGGGTTAACATTTATTTCTCATTTAGGCCACTAAAAGGCTAATTTACATTTATTCTTAAAGTTTTTTTCTGACCCACATTTTGAGTATTACCTACAGTGCACTATTTAGCTATTCGAGGTAACTGTCAGATCTAATTACACCTCAGTTAGCTGAATTGTTCCTTTATTTCCCTACAAATAACAAAAATTTGCAAATTTTTTTCTTTCACAATATTCTTCAGATATTAGTATCAACAGTCTTTGTTGTGTACGTTAGCAGCCTTAGATAACCACCTTCAAAACCAGAACTTGGTGAAGCACTTGTTGCTTCTTTGTAGTAAAATGGTGGTGGTTTTGTTTTAAGATAACCTGATTTTAGGGAACACTGAAAGAAAGTTTGTGTGGTCACAAAGTCTTCCCACTTGTGTCTGGAGCCCATTGGTTCCCATTTCCAGTTGAGCTTAAAGAACAGTAGAAATCTCAGACAAATTCACAAACTTTGGGGAAATCTAGTGGTAGAGAATAGGAGAGAAACCAAAAATTATTTTCTTGATGCAATATTCAAGAGAATTTGGGTTGACAGTGTCTGGCTGTGAAATTTTGTGATCACTGCAGCACCAGACTTTCTTACTAGTGGACACAGAGAAGGAGGTGAAGCTTATTATGGTGAGGGAGAAAAGAAAAAAGCAAATATTCTGTGGTTCTGAGAGCTTGCAAACAGTGTGTTGCTTTTCTGCTCTTTTACAGATGTATCACAGGGGTGCAGCTGGCACCTGACTAATATTCATATGGAGTATATATCCACTGGAGTGTTAACTATATGATTGGCATAGGGCAGTCCCATTGAAAAATGCCGTTGGCAGAAGTTAATTAATTCAGGAGTGGGCAATTCAGAAAGATCAATAGGTTCCTGACCACGTCATTGATTGTGGGAGCACCAAAACACTATGCTCAAGTACTATTTTTGTTATCATCTGCCAATTTTAACAGCTTCTCTGGGTAGTTGACTGAAAAGCTTCTTTAAAAATAATGTATAGGTTACCTTCTGCAGGTCTTCCAAAGGTGAGCAGCAGTTGAAATCAATAGTAAGGACAGAAATACATTTCCTCCAGGGAAAAAAGGGCTAATGAAGAAATGAGCAAGAAAAGAAATGCCTATGTTTCACAATGGTATTTTATATGCAATAAAAACTATGGCATGAAACAACCTTCATACACAAATATATCCACAATTGTTCTGATAGCTAGTTCATGGTATTTAATACGCTGGAGATGTAAGAAAACAATGAAAAAGTGCCTGTGCCTTTGCTGCTTAGTGGAGATACACCTATTGTGCTATTCAGAAAGCAAGCATTATTCGTAAAAGAGGTAGTTATATATTAGGGAGCTCATAGCCTGAAGACCTAGTGTAGAACTGTCATTAAAGTGAATACTAAATGAAGTTCATTCAGTTTAGTTCATACATGATGCTGATGATTGATTTTCACAGTCAGGCTAATAGAACAGTTTTCGTGAGTCCTGCAATTACATTACTGTTAGAGCATTCTTTTTTTTTTTTTTTTTTTTTTTCCTCTGGTATTATGGTTTTAATAGAATTTCTGAGTCTCTTTTGTTGCTCATAAACTTAGATTTAATTGGATCTTGAAATCTCAATATTGAGAATTTCACCTTTTATCCTTTGGAAGAAGAACTGTTTTTTTGTATTCCCACCCCCCCCAGCTGACAGACCTGCAAAGGATAATCAGTGATTTCGTGGTGACAGGTATTTCAAAACCGGAAAATTCCTGTGTGGCTTAAACTCAGTCATGTAATTAATCAATGGAAATGCTTTATGAAGAAAGAAATAGGATAATGTCCCTCTGACATTTTAAGTAAGGTTAGAAGTCTGCATGTTTATATCATAATTTATAGTGAAAACATTTTGTCATATTATTTAAGTGAACCACAGACTTTGAACAAATAGTATTTGTTTTTAACAGTTTTCCAAAAAAACCCCTATTCTTTTAAATAACACAGATCAGACTGGTCCATAACAGAAAGACAAAAGAGTCCAAACAAAAAGAAATCATTTCAGACTGATTAAAAAAATTAGCAGCGGTGCATCTGCTAGCTCTGTATAATCAGACATACACGAATGGGAATAAGAGAGCCAGGCTGAGTGGTCGATCGTGTTTTATCATCAAGTACATACAGTTGGACAAGTACTGGCATATTTGTATTCTGAAAAAGTGGCATAAAAAATTCTGTTGTTACATCGCTATTTCGTATATTGTGTTCTTATTAAGCGTTAGTCAGTGCTGACATTTTAATACAAAGTATTAAAAGCAAGAGTTCTCAAAGCGATGCACGATAATTAATTCTCTGAAATAATATTGAAATAGTGTTTTGATTTTTTTTTTCCTACTTGAAGAATGCTTATAAATGAAGTTGGAGGCATGTGGGTCAATGAATAGGCATCATGCAGCAAAGACAGATCTAGAGGCGCTATCTGTAATGTCATCACGATCTAAAACACAACTGATACACCCTCCATGGTGAAAGAACAATGTCTCCTTTGGAGTCACTTGATCTCTGCGGTTTATAATCCGTGAAAGCCAAGAAAATGCTGAATGAGAAGGGAATGTGACTACACATTGAAGATAGACTCTTCAAAGTGAATACACATTATGGACTCATTTGTTCAGGTAGTGCAAATGATCACTGAAGAAAGGATTTTCATATACTAAGCAAGTCTTCTGTGCTTCACAGTATTGACCCTGACATCAAGAAGACAGTGAAAATAAAACAAAAGAACGTACGTGTTTTACATGGTATTATTTACAATAGCTGGAAATAGCTCCGATTTTGTTTTCAGATGGTTGGAAAGAAATGGATCCCAGGATGGTTGTAAGAAGCCATGTAAATACACTGGAGGATAGTTTGTATCATGTAAGTTATGTGCCTGGTGCAAAAGACTAATAATTGGCTGTACATTTGCCAGAAGCAGCAGCATGACCTTTTCGAAAAGTATTTGGGTCTGCTCCCCAGCTGCTAAATCTCACAAGACCATCTTCGCGTGTATTTACACATTGTATTTGAAGGTGTTTAAAACTATAAAGAGGTCACTGGTTTGAAAAATAATTAAGGCAAAGGAATTTAATCTTTTAATGCAAAACGTTGCATCTGCATGGTGCAGTCTCAGAAGGCTCAATATGAATAACATACTGAAAGCAAAAAACATATATATGAATACGAATAACATATGAAAGCAAAAAATCAATGCATTTTTTTTTAGTGATTGCATGTCAGTCAAACCTAGATGTTATTGGGGTTCCTTTTACAAAAATATCTGTAAAATTATGAGAGAGGGCACAGGAGTTCAACATGATAGGTTAAAAAGCCCGTTTGTGTCTTCTGTGAGTTCTCCTGTAGCCACCTCTCCATTTCTGTGGATGTCTGACCCAGGAAGAGATCTCTGTTCTCTAGCCAAGGGATAGAGTGCCTTTGTGTGCGCACCGAGTGTGACCAGGAGGATTGTGTTACTGCTGCAGAAGGAGGACCTGTGCCCTGGTACTTAGGCACGATGACTGTCAGATGGGTGCTTCCCTGAAACAAGTGAGGGACAAATTGCAGCCCAGCAAAGTGGTATTTTCTTAGCAGGATAGCTGCTGTTGCCTGTCCTGTCTTGGGATGTGGCCCGAGAGGGGCAGTGTTTCAAAGTCTGATGGTACAATGTCAAAGTGCAACTTACTTCCAATAGGAAACTTTTTGTCTAGTTGAAGTATACCAAGGATGGTCTTGGGGGGCGTTAAATGGTTCACTGTAGAAGATAGATAATACATTTAGACTGTGAACTGCCACATGACAAGAATCCAGAAGTGAATTGAATAATGAAGTTATTTTAACCCAGTGTATCCTTACAGTGTTTGATAGTGAGATGACCGTTAATACTGTCAGTCTCACAGGTGATGTGTTGTGAAGGGCGCTAAGACCTGAATCTCTTTCTCCTCCTCTTTCTTTCTGTCTTATCTGATCTGGAAGTTTTCCCTGCACCATGAATGAGGTAAATCCAAGAAAAAGTTTTTTCTTTATGAGGCTTGTTTTCGCAAACTGATAAGTACTTTGAGGGATCCAGCAAAACTTCAAAGAGAATTTTTAATATTAATGCATGACATGTAATTACAAATTATGCTAATCCCTAAAACAGATTCAGATGCAACCACAGACCATTAGTACAAGATGTTATTGTCAGACACAGGCTAGTGATTTATTAAAAACCAATTATATGGAAATAATTTTGGGGAGGTCTGATTGAGATGGAGTGTGTGTATCTGACACATGACCAATGAACTTGAAACAACAAAATGGAAATGTGTTTTGTAATGCAAACTGAGGTTTTTGTATTTCAGGACCATGCAAAATCAGAAGCTAGTCTGAATTATTCTTGAGGGTTTTGATAAATATATAGTCTGCAGTGACATCTGAAATTATTCCAATTCCTGAAAGATTAATAGGAGGGAAGCTCCATGTAAAATGATTTTAGAACATTGCCACTATGCATCCTTGGTTTTTTTCATTAGATTGGATTATTAGACCCAGTGATGCTAGGATGCTGTCACTTGACAATGTACAGGTCAGACTCGCTTGGGCAAAATACTGTTACCATGAATGTCTGCTGGTTTGCAGCAGAAACAGGAGACAGAATCATAGAATGGTTTGGGTTGGAAGGGACCTGAAGGATCATCTGGTTCTAACCCCCCTGCCATGGGCAGGGACACCCTCCACTAGACCAGGTTGCTCAAAGCCTCATCCAGCCTGGCCTTGAACACTGCCAGGGATGGGGCATCCACAACGTCTCTGGGCATGAGCTTGGCACACTGATCCCAGTCAATAGCCTGTGAAATAAAGAGGACCCGCCTGCTTCCCTCTCTTCTCAGCTGTACCTCTCTTCAGGTGTGATGCTTGTTTAGATATTTTTGAGTTTCAATGCCACTGTTACTTCTGAGAACAGCTGAAAGGTGATGGATGATGAGATGCTTTGCATTGGTGAGAAATGCTGCTGTGCTGTGGCACTGTTGGTGTTTCTCAGCATACTGGGCCCGTCGTGGGAGCCAGTTCTGCTATGATGCTGATGAAAGGCAAGAATAACTTCACCAGTTTATGTAACTGCATTAGTTTTAAATTCAAGCAAGTACATCATAGGCAGGCTTCTGAGTTCTCTCTTACACTTTTCTTAACAGTTTTCTTGATTTGCCAGGTATGGACATTTGTGGTTGTCACATCTGCATATTCTAAAATGAGAGAGTATTTTTATATGCAAGGACAAAATAGCACTGCAAGAGTTGTAAGTTTTCAAGCAATAAGCTATTGTTTTTCATAGTGTGAGATGGATCACTCGTTATTTTGCTGTCACATACTTTGTTATTATTATGCCTACACACCCCTATAAGGTCATTCTCTCCCTTTTAGGATATATATTCAATACAACAGTAAACCAACAGTTGAAGTATTGAGTGAATTTTTGAAAATTCAGTTAGTAGAATGATCAGACATTGTGTGTAGACAGTCTTTCAACTACATGAAATAATATCCTTTTGACTTCACTAAGAATGGACGTCATAAACAAATCAGTGTGAGATTCTAGTCTATTCTTTAATAAGCCTTTTTAAAATAAATGGGCATGCATCCTATTTTGCAGAAGAACCTAGCCTGTGTGTTAAATGTAAGTGACTGTAAGGAGCAAAACCAATCATGAAGTCAGACCAGGGCTAGAAAGAAAATTCACATTTTAATTAAAAATGATCCAAACACCCACTGTTAAGAGCTTTTCTCAAATGGAGCTCAGTGGGAGTTAGTCCTTGACATACGAGTTATCTCCCCTTAACTGGAATGAAGAACTATTTGCCATTTTTCACTTGTCAGTGTTTTTTCTCTTTTGAGTTTTCAGCAGTCTGATAACTACAAGAATTAACATAACATTTGAAATCAAATTTTATTTGTATTACTGAATATTTCCATGACCCAGTCTGTTTGTCTCTAAAATGGAATTGGGATTTGCTAAACAAGGTTAATAGAAATAAATTAACTTTTTTAAGCCCAGTAAAAATAAAATGCATTAGAAAATGTAATCAGTGTTTTGAACATTTCCTTAAATTGCAGTAATAGCCTCAGTTTCCTCTGAAAAACTTAATAATGTGAATGTTCTATGGAAGTTTTGGGTAATCTGGAACCTTTAAACACTGATTACACCTAAACTGTTGTGTATATATGATTTTGCATCAGTAAATGCCTGCAAGTTGGATACCACAGGGCATGTGGTCTTCAGTGGGTTCATCTTCAAACAGTAAAAAGCAAGAAAGGAGGAGAAAATAAAAAAGACAATACGCTTCATGAGTGAGCCCATCTTGGTTCCTTGATATGCAACATCCTTGTACCCCAGCTGTATAAGAGCCAAGTCTCTGTACCCTGATTTTCTTCAGAAGTTTGTTCTGTGTGGTCAGTAAGGGAGCCAGGATGTGACCCACTAAATGGTGAATCGGTGTCTTGCTGAGTGCCTGTTCCTCCCCCTGGAACACAGTGAGGTGGTGAGCAGGTAGTGTTGGGGTTGATGACATAGGGCAGCGTGTGCCTTGTCAACCTATCTCGCTGCAGATGAGGTATTCACCCACGTTAACTTGATGTAAATCTTTCATGAAGACAAATCAGGCTTGTGATTTTTGTGTCAGCTGGCTAATGAAGTTAAACCCTTGGCTTCTGTTGGTCCTTTCCAGTATCAGAAGATTCTGGCAGAACTGAACACTCTTTGAAACATTACTGTCCCTTGGCCACTGTGGAGTTTATGTCCAGTTCTTGGAAGGATCCCTATCTTCCTTCCTCCATGAGTGAGGGAAGAGAGATCCCATTGAATTCACTGGCAATAGGGGCCTCAGTGGAACTTAAATATTAAAAAAAAAAAGTCAAAACCAATCAGTCAATATAAACAATTCAAATGAAACATGAACATAAAAAAAGAGATAGTGCTTTGTGGATTACTTTGTAACACGTAAAACTGTTTGCTGTAGGCCGTTGTAGATACCAAAACTACACAGCAATGCAAGGGTCAATCCCAAAGTTCATGAAATAAATGCAATCAGGAGTTCCTGAATGCAGAGGTGTCATTCCAGAATCAGGAAATCTGCATGCTGCAGAAATGCAAGTACTGACTGACTGTTACAAGTGCCTTCCTGTATGCTTACCTTATTCATATACTTTGATCTTGGCTGGTATGGGACATGGTGCTTGAGGACATGGCCTAGTGGGTACGGCAGTGTTGGGTTGGTGGTTGGACTAGATGATCTTATAGGTCTTTTCCAACCTTAGTGATTCTGTGTGATGGGCTGTAGGGCTAATAAATAGTGATTTATGTTGTTCTCAACAGAGCCAAGGTTTCCTCCTGTATTTTTTGGCTTTCCAGATGGAAGTGCTTTGTGTTACCTGTGCGTGTTTTTTGCTGGCTTTAAGAGGAAATTACTTATCTACATCATCATGAGGAGTATACCACAATTATTATTTAGGAGCAAGGACAAGCCTGATGGCTGTACTAAAAAGGCTACAGAATCCTGAAACTGTATTTCTCAAGTTTCACTGGGAATGAAGGGGCATTTAAATTAGTCAAACCATGTCTCTGGGGTGGCTTAAGTGAGGAGCAGAAACTGTGAAAGCAACAACTGGTCAGTAACGGCTCTCATAAGCCTTTGGGGCAATGTTAGTCAAAGTCTGCTTTCCCATGATGTAGAGAGGGAAGTGCTAAGGAGAAGAGAGTTAAAGGGACAGGAATTTTACGGAACATGGAACAAGTAGCAATCTCATTCTTGCTATTGAATTTCAAGGAAAGAGGTCATATGTATGTTTTCTCTTTTAAATCAAGTGTTTTGACTACAATGTGAAAAGTACAAGATATTCTTTAACTCAAAATATTTGCTAAAATATTTTATATACATTGATTTTGGTAGTAGTTGTAGATTTAAATAGTACTTGTATTTTTTCATAAAGATCAATAATGATTCAAATGTAAAAATGGAATAAGTTTACAGCAAAGGCAAGTTTGTAACAATTCACCTTTGAAGGAATTTTTGAAGGTACTTTTTAAGCCATCCAAAAAGAATGTTAAGATAAAAAAAATAAAAAGGTGAAATACCATATATCAATGAATTCTCAAACATATTGAGCAATAACTGATTTCTATAACACTGGTAATATGGAGTGCACAATACACCTGAAAATCAAGTGTTTTATTGAAGACATAATTATTTTGGATTTTTTCAGCTGTGGACATGTACAGCTAATTTTTTTCTTTTTTAAATGTGAAAGAGCTCACTTCAAGAAGACTGGTGAAACAATTTTGTTCAAAGTTTTCTATATAAGTTAGGCATCTAGATCTATTTTTATAGCTGCAATTGGCCACTACAGCACCAATAAAATAACAGTCTTCCTATGTAAAGTACTTTGAAGTACTGTTGAGAGTTAAAGAAATCATGGCCTAAGTGTAAAGTAATCCATACGGTCACAATACAAATAATATCAACAAATTGTGATAACAATTGACTTTTACGTAGCCACAATGAGAACACATGGCCTTGCTTTTGGAAGGCCTGTTGAAACATAGTAGTCATGGGAGCTGGGGAAAAAATGGAGGAAAAAGAGAAAAAGAATCTTTCAGATTATCATTCTAAGGACTGTTTCACGCCATGGAAATTTCTGAGAAAGCTGCTTCACTAGAAACCAGAAGGTAAAAGATGATGGCAACAGAAGCCAAGATGAATAGATACAATTAGCTGTGAATCTGGAAGACATACAGCAAAGGTGTATGTGCAGTTTCCAGAATGTAACAGTAAACACTTAGTAGACTCTCTTGGAGAGTACATGCTCTGAAAAACATGAACTGAGAAGAACTAGAACTAACTTTTGTTTACTGCCTCAAAAAATGACCTGCTGCTCTGCTTTTAATATTAAGGGCTTATAGTTACAGCTCACTTTAGGTAATATAGAAGTTCAGACAAGTTAATACATTGAAGCCTTCCCAAAGTGATAGACTATAGTGATTTTAAAGTAGCCATTTATTGGTATATTTAAAAGTAAAACATAGATATATAAAGGACAAGAGATTGTGTAATTTAAATATAATAGCACGTATTTATTTAAGTTTTTTTTTTTTTTTTTAAGAAAAACTGTCTTCTGAGAATACAGTTATAGTTCAGAAAAGCTCTTTGCAAGCAAGTCTGCCATACCTTGGTCCAGTTCCACTACTCAGCTCTTTTCTAGGAGAAGTGGTATTTTTTATTTGTCATGTAGTTTTTCTGTAAATATTGAAAAAGTGCATTTGAAAATTAGAAGATATAGTGTGCAAGAGAGATGCTCTGAGGCCATGGGACAGAGAACCGAAACTGGCTGTACATTATTTCTTATGCTGTCAACTTTAGCTCGCCATTGAAGCAATTTATCTAAGGTTGTTTTCATGTTTCCATTTTACTTTATTTTGAGTAATATAATTTAAAATCCATCCAGATAGGTTTTTCTCTGACATCAGAAGAGGAAAGGCTAGGTAATCATTTCATATACCCGAGGCTGATATCATAAATTACCAGTTCTAGTAAGGCCAAATAAACCCCCTCCTATTCAGACTCAGGTTCTGCATTTTCCTTCCAGCACTGCAATGCAGATGAGTTTGGAAAGTGCCTGCCTGAAAGAGACACAGAAGTTAGTGTATACGAAATGTCCACTTGTTCTCACACCATGCTATAACCTCTGTTGGTGTCTCCCCAAACTGGGATGTTCCCACCCTGCCTTATGAAGGGTTCGAAGGAGTAAGGTCTCCTTTGGGATGCAAAAGATCACATGGTGCCAATACACTGAAGTGTCAACTTCACCTTGTCCTTTCCACCTCTTCATTTGCTTTGATTTACAGTCATCTCTGTTCTTAAATGCTGGCAGTTTAGATATTTTAAGTGAAATCACTACTTGTTTAGTGTTTTAAGGTAGTTAATGAGGTTTCCTTGCTCGTTCTGCAAGTTTTTATTCAAATGCTTGTTCAAAATAGTTTTCTGGAAAAGGTTATTCTCAAAAGCCCAAGGAACGTTTTTTCCTTCCTGAAAACCTATTAGGAAAGTTGGCTGTGTTCTCTAAGACTATTTAATGTAGTAAATTTGTTGTCTGTATTTTCATAGTGTTTAATAGCATGAACTGAACATCACAATCCAATTTTAACTGGTGCTGTAAAAACACATATGGAAAAAAAAGGTCCCTAAAACATGCAGAAGATAAGAATTACCAGATGGACAAATTTTCTTTAAGGAATACAAGGAATTAATTAGCCAATGCAAGTACATATTGCTGGCAGTGGTTTCAGTGCACTCTTGGATTAGACAGTGAATTCAGATGAAAGTTTGTTTCTAATCTGAAAGTGGAGTTGATTGGGTTTTGGTGAGTCTGAAGGTTAGGCCAGTGAGTCTGGGTGCAATTTTACAGTTCAGAGATTGTGTCTATGCTCTGTTTTAAAATTTCTGCTTTCTAAGTTCTTGTGATCTTTCTAATTGTTTAAATGGTTCCCTTGCTCAGGTGTTGTATTCAATTTACCACATGGCAAGAATTAGTAGTAAATAGAAGAATCGTAAAATAGAATGCCAGGTTGGAAGTGACCTCAGAGAAGATAGGTACAGGTTGCCTGAGTATTCTGAAGACAAAATGAAGTAGAAAATTAAAGATACTTATCTCCATTATTCTCTTTTAAACTTGTTATTAACAAATTCAAAATACAAAGAAAATTATATATGATTATTCAGACTCTGAGAGTAATATATATTTTAATGGGAGGAAAAATAGCCTGCTGCTTGCATATTGTGCTCTTTTCTTTCTTTTCTGGAATAAATGAGGTTGCAACTGTTCTGGGGACTTCCCGGCCTATTCTATGCAGTTGTTAGATTGTGATGTGCTTTCTTGGCAGACTGTGTTAGTTCGTGCCAGTAGAGAGGTCAGTAATAACCAAAGAAGACTACCAGTGATGAGAAAACATAAATTACCATTCAAGCTCAGACTATTAATGAGATTAAATTAACCCAAGAATTTTTAAATATCGGTAAATGTTAGATAAATTTTAAAGGAAAAGTCAAAGACACCTTAAAAATTACGTTCCTGAATATGTGATGTGTTGGATGATGTGCTTTGAGCTTGCATTCAGTGCTGCTTGCCTCAGTGATGACCTTTTTATCATTTGATTGACGGCTTTTTCTCTGCCCAGATAAAAAGTTTTAAAGTCTCATTTGCTGGGTAAGTTTATAAACACGTGCTATGTCAGCCAGCATACCAGACTGTCTCCATACATCCGTGCTGTCCTGGCAGAAGCACCAGAGCCCTGGCAATACGTTCAGTCGCGGAATGACAGGAGTATGACATTATGGAGGTGTCTCTAGGACATGAAACGAGGCCACAAATCTTTCTTTCACTTGCTGATTCCTGTTATTAACTACAGCAGGGTGCAATATGTGGGTGAGTATTGCATTCTCCAGTAATCCCCAGGAAAAAATGTTTTCCCTGAAGGATGATAGTTGTGCAGATTAAAAACGCTTTGAGCTCTCTGGGACCAGCTAGCTGCCCAACTCCTTTCTGTCTCCCAAGGCTGCACGCTACTCAGATAGAGAAACTTGGACCATTAACATAAGTAGCTGGAAAGTAGTGCCATGTTTTACCAGCAGCAGTAGCTCTTTCTCTGAAAAAGAGAAATTAGTAGTAGCTATGCTTAAAATAAACCCTTTTGTTGTCAGTTCAGCCGGCTCAGCTGGCATACTTTTTTTCAGTGATTACTGTATATCAACTGCCCAGCTGCAAACAATTAATTTTTTTTTTTTTTTTTGTCAGAGCAACTATAGGAGTAAACCCTAAAAATTGTTTCGGCTCATACTGTATGCAGATTACTGCATGTTGTATTTTCAAACATTCTTTGTTAACCTCAGTTGTAATGCTCCTTATTAATACTTTAAAATACTCTAAACAAATTGTCGGTTGTCCAGGAACACTGGACTATCAGGTAATCCAGATGGATTAGAATGTTTGCTACAAGTGTAATGAAGTGTACTTTACCTGAAAATGTTTTAATTAGGAAAGCATCAGAGATTGGTATAACACCAAACCATTAATCTGAAAATGAAATTAGAGGAAAACCAGATGAACACACCTCATCAACTGAAAACAAATTTGCGGTAATTATAGAAAATTACATAGTCTGTTTAATACATAAATTGCAAGATAATGAAATTAGGGGTCATCTACTTGAATAATCGTGGTTGTTTTTGGAAAAAACACTACTGTACATAATGGAGTAGAAAAAGGGTTATGATAAAAGCTTTTCAAACAGTATCTGCTGATGATCGTAAGTTGAACAAGGCAAATGTGATCTTAAAGAACACTTCTAGAAACATGGACATTGAATTATAATAATTTTATAATATACTGTTGTGCTTACAATTTGATATATTTAAGAAGTTTTGGTAATTCTAAGACAAAGAGGTATTTAAAGTCTCAAACTTCATATTCTGTAAAATTTTTTGTGTTCTTTCCTAACTTCTTTCAGTCATAAATTGTACAATAGAAGGGCAAAACCATCCCTAACAGAAGGAGTGACTTAGTGACAAAAGTACCTCTAGAAGTAGCTGACTATAAAAGAGAAAAGCTAAATGTATTAATGATAACATAAATCTCTCTTCTATAAACTCAATATTGTTTACTTATTTAATCAAAATCATGTCTGTAAATATCCAAGTAGATCACAAAATAGTTACCATAATGTAAAACCAAGAGAGTTCAAAAGATCTGAGAGGATTTGTATATTCATATTATCAGGGCTTAACCATTCATTAACCTTGTTTTGTAGTTTTCATGCATCTTGAATTGGTTTCAGAAAACTTTGGGTGTTTTTCCTTCTAGCATAGGTATTTAAAAATTAATAACACATTTTATCACTTTTGCCTACGTACAATGCCCTAGGCATGACAAATGATTCAGCTGATGACCTCATACAAGGTTTGCATCATCCAGTTACAGACTTTCAGTAATTCTGATACAGACCCAGACTCTGAATGACCGTTTCTTTTTTACACTAGCCTAAAGGTCAGTGCCCAAAGCCACATGTTGGACACCTTTACATCTGTACTGCTAACGTAATCAGACTTGTATTTCATTTTGGAAGATGATATATTATCTGTCACTGTGGACTAATTATTATCAGCATTGCCTACATTTGGCAGTTTAACAAAAAGTAAAGTAAAGGCTCTTGATAGGTTTTGGCTAGGTTCATGACAAATTCCAACTATAGCAATGTTACCAGCTGGAATCCAGTTACATGATAAACATATGTGCAACATATTTGAAATCACTGAATATGTAATACTGATTATCAGATTCCTTTTGTAAGTCATAAAGTGATAGTATAACTAAATCACAGCAAGAAAATTGTTGAAAGGGATAAAAGTGCCTCAAAAGGCCTAGGTTTCCTTTCATGTTATGATGGTTTGGTCGTCCACCTTCTGAAAGTACAGATTTTTTACAAGAAAAAATGAAACAGCAATGTGATACAGAATTCAATCTTTATACATAATTTTTCCCACTTATAAATTATGTAAGAAATACGCACATACACATATGTGTATATATACATACACAAACACACGCTTACCTTAAGAAGTAAGACCTTGAATGAAAGGTGACATGTTTTGCGATCACGAACGACAGATCAGGTAAAATATAGGCATGACGTGTACAGACTTTAGGAAGCATTCTAACCTCTACAGTCTGGTTTCACAGAAATCGCAGCAGCTCTACAAACATAATTGCATTAAAATGCCCTGACAGAAAAATGTCACCTCAGCTATTAATATAATTTAACAACAAAGACCTCTTGCCTTCTGCTATTGTTATAGAAGTGCCGATGCAATGTGTTCTTTGAAAATACCTTCCTTCAGTGTTTCGTATGCCTCAGTGATTCATATATCGAATAAAATTACATGCACGCGGTCTAACATAACATCTAGTATTTTGTTCATAGAACTTTTTGTGATAATGATTAACTATTTCTTTTAAATTGTTAAATTTTTCGCTATCCTCAGTCCAGTCAAGCAGCAATTCAGGATTATTTAGCTTATATAAAGTGATAAATGGAAAAGCAAGTTGAAATATATATATATATAAAATATATACACATATTATTATGTGCAAAATATATATATATACATGTATATAATATACCTATATACAAGTGGGGTGTGTGTAATATAGTTTGAATACTGTGGTAAATATCTCACAACATGCCAGGGTTAGAAATGTCTGGTTTGTTTTTTTTTTTTTTTCCCAAAAACAAATCTCATAAGTAAAACTGTCCATGCTGGAAACTATCAGATGTTTCTTGCCTTTGTCTTTGGTAGAGTGCAAATATTAACCCAGAGTTTTGTTGGATAGATAGTGCCGTAATCAAGAAGTAACTGGAACAGGTTGCCCAGAGAAGCTGTGGATGCCCCATCCCTGGCAGTGTTCAAGGCCAGGCTGGATGAGGCTTGGAGCAACCTGGTCTAGTGGAGGGTGTCCCTGCCCATGGCAGTGGGGGTGGAACTAGATGATCCTTAAGGCCCCTTCCAACCCAAACCGTTCTATGATAAGTACGTACTTTTTTCATGGCAGACAGGAAACACAAACCTGTTTTGTTACATACATTTTTAAGTGCTGTCACTTTTAGTTTTAGATTTACTGAAATACTTAGAATGAAATTTACTTCTGACACAGTTAATAAATAAAACCAACACAAAACTGGTTCCACATTTAATCATCTCACCGTAGAAATAAGATTAATGTGTTATTGTTGTGGTTTGACCCTGGTTGGCAGCTGAACCCAACTTGCTCGCTCCTCCGCAGTGGGATGTGGGAGAGGATCCGAAGGGTAAAAATGCAAAACCTAGAGGGTTGAGGTAAAGATGGTTTATAAAGGGAAAGCAAAAGCTGTGCACACCAGCAAAGCAAAAGGGGAATTTATTCACCACTTCCCATTAGCAGGCAGGTGTTAAGCCATCTCTGAATGTCCCCCCTTACTTCTTCCCCCAGCTTTTATTGCTGAACATGATATCATAAGGCCTGCATCAGTCTTAACACAGTTGTCTTTCCAAGTCATGCTAATATTATTAGTTAAAACCAATAGTTCAAACTACCATAATAGAACTATTGTTACAATTGCCCTTGGTATTGATATATCCATGATATATGTCATGTACATATCTAAACTTTAGCAGATATATAGGATTACCTAAGATGTACCAAAATATTATTTCCGCATGCTGTATTGACAAAATATGTACCACTGAGCAGCAATGTGTGTACGTGCCAAAGCAGAAAAAATATATCACCCACAAAGAATCCTGGTTTTCTCTTCAAGTGTGTTATTTTTCTGTATTGGAAATGGGATTCAGAAACAGATCACAGGTACCTGTGTAGAGCTGTGTGCTTTAGGGTAGGTTGAACAGTTGTCCAGTCTCCTTTGTGTTGATCAGTCACTCAACTAAGAAGCAGAGAGTAGTCTAATGCCATTGTGATTTCTGGGTCATCACAGCTGGCCTCCAGCTGCCAGTCCAGAAAGTCCATGTGCTCATGTTATACCTCTGTCATATCTTTGATTGGCTCAGGTATTCCAGCGTCTCTCAAATGGCACAACGTTTGGGTAGGCGAGTCAAGCACTAGGGTTTGTCAGCTGAAGCTGAATTGAACCTGAGATGCCATTAATTTGTCATACATTGCATTTGTCTTTACCAGGAGCAGATTTGTGGTCAGCTTTTCTGCCTCAGAGGTACCGTATTATAGGGTGTTCTTTTTGTATTGTTTTTTATATAACATGGCTTTTCCCACAGTGAGATGCCTGCAGTAAGAACTTAAGTAGATAAGGAAAGGGAATACAGTTACATCATGCTTGGGAAAACCAATAAGAAAATTGTAAGGAAGTTAAAATATGGAAATATTTAATAGCTACAACTTCTTTGAAAAGCACTGGGGTTTCTTGTTACTGGACAGAGCTGGATTTGTTCATGTTGTCTACTTTAGGCCTACAGTGATTCTAACTGTTTTAGATTATTTGATCCCGTTGCGCTTTGGTTTTAAACATGAACAGTAATATTGTTTCTCTTTTTCTGCTAACTGATCACCTGAGAGACAGAGATGTGTAGCCTCAACATGATTTTGGAGGAATTTTGATTCTTTCCATCATTAATGAAAATATCAAGGAACCCCAGAGGACACTGAAAACTGATCCATAATGTCCAGTTGCTGCTGCTTCTTTGTCTATTCAGGGATGTCAGGCACCTTTGCAAAAAGTGATTCATTTTTCCTGAGTAGCAAAAAAATGGTCTAGCTAAGGTCATACAGAAAAAAGTTCAAATATATATTGGTGAGGAAAAGAGATAGAAGTAATATTTAAATTATGTGAATGTAAATTATTAAATTTTCTAAGAAAATTTTTTCTTCCTTGTCATAAATATTATAAGAAGTCTTAAATGTAGAGAGCTGCTTCAGAACTTCATCGTATGTGTGTTTGTCCCTAATGCCTTCTGGCCACAGTGTCCATTAATCAAATGGACTAATGTTTATTGCTGCTTTAGTTTTTTTCCCATCTCATTTATGTAAGGAGATGTCTACTGCTCACTTACGCAGTCTAGCACCTCTAGGCTAGTGACATGTTAGAATCACTACAGAAGTGTAGTAAAACATATGGGTCCACAGCATCTGTGTACTTGGCACAGTATTACACAAATTGATTTTATACCTCCTTTATTTTTTTTCAATCAGCCAGAGGATATTTATTTCATTATTTTTCCTTGAAAGTTACATAAACAGCAAGATTCTCAGTCTCAGCTCCCTAAAATGATCTGTCCTTTTCTTTTATTTTTCCCTGGTTTTTTTTTTTTTTAATTTTTTTTAATTCTGGACTGCAATAAAAAAGTTAAAAAAGAAATCTGTCTTGCTAGATGCTAATTCTATGCCTCTCATCGTGGATATTTTTTAAATTATTATTCCTGTGTATTTCCAATGTTATTTTTTTATTAGAAGCAGGATTTTAGGTTAACATTAAAGACAACTATGCATCATGAACAATTCTAAAGCTGTTGAGTCATCTTAATCTTGTCCTTGGCAATGGAGAGCTTAGGACAGGTTGCAAAACTTGACTAAGAAGCAGGTAGACTCTTCATAATGCAATCGTGTCATCATGGCTAGATTTGAATACAAATGTGAGCTACATCTTGGACTGCAAACTATGGTTATATTTCTTTACCACTCCTTTCAATTCCATTTTCAACCATCTGGAACGGTGTGCACATGCATATCTATTATAAGTTGAAATTTGACAGATAACATTAACTCAGTTACGAGAAGTTTTGTGTACTATGAGCTATTCCTCAATTAACCTTCTGTACACTGGTTTCCTCCACTAGTTTATTAAGGTTTTGCGTACGTAAATGCCAGGCTCCAGTAAGGTCAACAAAAACACTGTGCACAGGTCAACCAGATATGCATGTTTAGCCTTTCCTATCAATCAGATCTAGGGAGGCTGAAACCTCCAAATTCAGGACCAAGTGCTTCATGGGCACCAACATTTGTTCATACCCTTTCTACCATGAAGTTAGCTTGTCTTCACAACAGTAATTCAAAACATCTCCCCAGAAGAGCAGCTGAAAAAAGCATGTATGCAAATAGCAATATTTTAGAGTTTTCTCTCAAACAAAAATATTCTCATGTCTTTAATTTTCTACAAATGTCCTCCCCACTTTTTCCATTCATGACAGTTTATGAAAGAGAACAAAATAAAAAGGGAAAGGAATTGGACAAAGCCTACATTCAGGGTCTTCAAATTTAAACCATTTGTGAATCTACACACAGAAAACTTCATAGCAAATGCCAAGGGTATAAAATACAGAACTGGATAATAATTAATATAACTGTTTACAGATATCACAGAAAGTCAAGAATTTATGGTCCATTTGAGGTCATTTTAAAACACACCCTAATGACAGAGTAGCTATCAATCAAGAAAAACAAATGAAACAGCACCATTCTAGAAAGAGTTTGAAATTACACAGTATGCATCCAAATGGGATACTTATCACCATTCAAATTGTTGTATTCATGGATGTGGTTAAAAAAAAAAGAAAAAAAAATTCTATTAAAAAAAAATTATTTCTTCTTATTTCAGTTAGTAAAATAAAAATAACAGCTCCAGCAATCCTTCTATCCTTAGTCATATATATGCCATTCATATATATGAAGTCTTTACCTAACGATGATATCTCAGAACTTTTGTTTATACGTAATATAGACTGATATTATACTAAATACAGTAACACTAAGCTATCACTATTAGAGGAATGTATTGTGAGGAAAAAAATCACAGGCTCTGTATAACATTAATAGTGAAATAAAATTATTTGGAACGACAGCATGAGGCTGCAAGATATGAAAATGGCATGCAGAATGGTACTCAAAAATGTGAGTGTCCATAAATTTGTTTTTATTATTTCCACTGATGTTTTTCATTGAAGAAGAGTTCTAACATGCCTGAAGGATTGTCAAATGTAACTCTCAAGATTTAAAACGACTACAACACGATATTCTTTTAGTTTTATTTCTTGAAACTTCAGAAAACACTATGGGTGCCTGTAGACAACCATTATTGCACCATCCTGGAAGAGTATTACAAGCAAAGTCTCACTAAAAAGAGCAGGCCATAGTGTTGCTTTACTGCCAAAGGAAAGTGTAAGGGCGAAGGAAGCTGTTGGATACGCAGACTTGGTGGTCTCCTGGATGACAGCAGTAGAAATATCTTTTGAGATATATGTCAGGCCTTTCAGGCTATCCTGAATATTCCAGATGAACCGAGAAGACATTTAGACTTCACACTTTAACTGAGAGAGCTATTTTTAATGTCTTTTACTGGCGTCTTATTGACGGTATGCGTCTGCTCACCTGAGCCTGGAGAAGTTCTCAAACCTGTCACTCATGACACTCTGCTCTGAAGGCATGTGTAGATAGCTCCTAGAAATGAAAGATGTAAGTAGTGTCATCAATGACCACTGCCTCTCAAGACATCCTCATTTTGCCAGAGGAGTAGAATATTGCAAGTGGACAAGTGCAGCCTCATTCTTGATTTCAATTGGATTGACTTACAGGTATAGGAAATAGGTACACATGCTGTGTCTGGAGGGCACATAAATATGACCTGGTAATAATAACGAGCAAATCTCATTCACTATGCCTCAGAAATACAGTTTTTCTTTATAAAAATTCATGGTGAGATAACAAGTGGCAAAATGCCTGTAGCATGCTTAGGGATGGTACAGTATTTTCTATTTTTCCATTTGCTTGGTGTGCTAACACAGACTTCTCAATTTACAAATTTCCTGTGTCCTTGGTGAAAATTAGAGATTATATGGCCTGTAAACTCTGGTAACCATTCATTAACTATTTTTCTTTCTTAATTTCTCAAAACTGTCACTTAAGTGGTATTGTACCTTTACTTTTTCAAAATAAATGTGATTTCTAGAAATTAGGATAAAGTCCTGGCCAACAACAAGTTCTCAGTGACTGCAGTGTACCTAGGGTTTATGTCAAGTCACTGAGTCTTCCTTTCTGTTGGAACATAAGGGCAGATTCTGAAGCAACTTATAGAGCACTACTAGATATAAAATGTTATTTATTATTGGTAGCAAAATTTGAACCTTGTTGAATACACTAGCGAGAAGAAACAGATGAATGTTACATTTCCTCATTTTATCACTCTAGGTAACTTGTATCGAGTTCTTTTCGTCTTAGGGGACCAGAGCAAATTAATCATTTTGTAATAATATTCCTAGAAAAGCTTTGATGTATCAGAAGTACTGACACTGGGCTCACTATAGCAGATGGATTCTGAAAACTGGAAGGAAATAATAACAGGTAGTTTTAAGAAAATGTTTCCTGTAGAAAAATACCTGAAAACATGAAAAACAGAATTGCGGCTTTAAGATTTTTATAGTCTTGGCTTCACAATATGAAGGACGTGTATGCAGTTGAACACTGTGCTGTCAGGAAACATTGTATTTTCTAGTTTTCTATTTAACACTGTAGTTAAATTTAGCACTTCTTAATTTGAGAGATTAATAAATAGCACAGGCTTGAAATGTTCCTTACAGATCTTCCCATTGGTTTTACCAGTGTTCCCATTATTACTATTCTAC
This sequence comes from Rhynochetos jubatus, assembly GCA_027574665.1. Classification (NCBI taxonomy): domain Eukaryota; kingdom Metazoa; phylum Chordata; class Aves; order Eurypygiformes; family Rhynochetidae; genus Rhynochetos; species Rhynochetos jubatus. The sequence continues at coordinate 81,867,498 of CM050649.1, read as the reverse complement.
ACAACTTTGGGTAAAGACTGGTTATACAAGTGGTACATTGTGGTTTGTGAAACTTGAAGCAATCAAAGTACCATCAAATGGACTTTTACCTTTTTCCTTAGGGCTGAAACTTCTCATCCAGGAGTACAAATCTAGTATTTTCACTCTGCAGGTCTCAGCTATGTCAGGAGACTATTTAGTAGTGGAGACTCTGCTTCTTAACGTCCAGGTCCTCCTATGGAAGTTAAGGCTTTATACTGCTTTTTACTCAGCCACAAAAGTAAATGGGTTCCTGTGCTGAAGGATGGGTAGGAAGAGATCTGAGAAGAATTACAGAATCATTGAATGGTTGGGGTTGGAAGGGACCTTAAAGACCATCCAGTTCCAACCCCCCTGCCATGGGCAGGGACACCCTCCACTAGACCAGGTTGCTCAAAGCCTCATCCAGCCTGGCCTTGAACACTTCCAGGGATGGGGCACCCACAGCTTCTCTGGGCAACCTGTGCCAGTGCCTCACCACCCTCTCTGTGAAGAACTTCTTCCTGATAGCTAATCTAAATCTCCCTGTTTTCAATTTAAACCCATTACCCCTTGTCCTGTCACTACAGGCCCTTGTAAAAATTCCCCCCCATCTTTGTTGTAGACCCTTTCAGGTATTGGAAGGTGCTATAAAAGTCTCCCCAGAGCCTTCTCTTCTCCAGGCTGAGCAAGCCCAATTCTCTCAGCCTTTCTTTGAAGGAGAGGTGTTCCAGCCCTCTGATCATCTTTGTGGCCCTCCTCTGGACTCATTCCAACCTGTCAATATCCTTCTTATGCTGAGGGCTCCACAACTGGATGCAGCACTGCAGGTGGGGTCTCACGAAAGCAGAGTAGAGGGGGAGAATCCCCTCCCTTGACCTGCTGGCCACGCTTCTCCTGATACGGCCCAGGATATGGTTAGCTTTCTGGGCTGCCAGCACACACTGCTGACTCATGTTGAACATTTCATCCACCAGTACCCCCAAGTCCTTCTCCTCAGGGCTGCTTTCCTTCCATTCTTCTCCCAGCCTGTACTTGTATTTGGGATTGCCCTGACGCAGGTGCAGGACCTTGCACTTGGCCTTGTTGAACCCCATGAGGTTGGCAGAGGCCCACCTCTCCAGCCTGTCCAGGTCCCTCTGGATGGCATCCCTTCCCTCCAGCGTGTCGACCGCACCACACAGCTTGGTGTCGTCAGCAAACTTGCTGAGGGTGCACTCGATGCCGTCGTCCATGTCAGTGATGAAGATGTTGAACAGTACCAGTCCCAACATGGACCCCTGAGGCACGCCGCTCATTACCGATCTCCACTCAGACATTGACCCATTGACCACCATGCATACATACTGTGCATGTGAGTGTCCTCACATGACAATTTCAGACATCAAATTGTTCTTAGCTTTATAATTTTAGTTGGGGGACGGAGGGGGGAGGATCACTCTAGATCCCATACAATTGCATATGGATGAAGAGATGTCAAATGAGAGAAGCTGTTCAGTATATACAAGAGGAAAATTATTCAGGACACTATCAGCTCACAAAAACGAGCTAGACTTGGCTAGTTGTACTCTGAAGTCAAGTGTAAATTTTTTAGCCAGTAGCCTTAGACTCATCTCTTGATCTCCGAGCAATATTTTGAGTTGGCATTAATTCTATTTTCCCTGCTTTTCTTATTTTATTCTTTACTGAGAATAGAAGACAACTATGGAACTTATTTTCCATGACACTGATCAGTTGATTTTTTGCTCCATTTTCTACTATATTCTTCCTTTTTTACTATATTGACCACTCTAGTGGTATATAATGAAAATACTCCATTCTAGCAAAGCCAGAATTTAAGAAAACATTAAAGGAATTTGCTCAAATGAGTGATGAAAATGTCCTTGGTATCTGTAGATTTTATTGCTATATCTTCTTTCTCTTCTTTCTCTGACTTTGACATTTAGCTGTTATATTCAATAGCTATCATTAGGACAAAGCTACTGTTTCTGAAGAAGAATGTGACTCTTACTTTCCTTTAGCCTTAAGATTTGGCTCTGGCATTATTTATACTTTTATCCAATAAAGAGAAGCTTTCTAGAAAGTGATTCATGTTCTGTCTTTTTAAAGAATGCAGAGGCATATACTCCATTCAAAGAAAAAAAAATATATTTGGGCCTTTTTTTATGTCATGTCTATCCTCTTTATATCATTGTAATGGTTCCTTCAGTTTTTATGGAATGGAGGCTTTATTGACTAGTCAGCCTAAAATTCAGTGATAAATATTATATATGAGCTAAATAAGTTGATTTTTATTTTTCCTAGTAGATGTCTGAAAAATACGAAACTCCTAATTTTGATTATCTAAAGAGAAAGCTCATTTATTCTGGAGGAACGATAGCGGTGGTACTTTTTGGTTTTGTTTGCATTTGTTGCCAGGAGCAAACAGAATAAGTAAAAAAAAATCATATCTGGGGAGAAAAATCCATATTTTAGGAAAATATTTATTACTTTGATTGAAATAAATAGTTCACTCCTTCCATTTTGTAAGCAGTTTTTTGGTGACCTTTCCTCCAGTAATTTGAAATAAACATTGGGGTGAAAAGGGAAATCCATTCTTCCCTTGTGTATATTCTTATGGTATAGCAAGAATTAATATTGACCGTTAGCGTGTTGTTTTCCTTTTCTAAAAGCACCCCTTAAACTGTCTAGTTACTTGCAAATGCGAAGGAAATCAAAGCAGCCTCCAGATCCCCAAGATGCTAAGCTTGTTGTAACCCTTGAACTACTACGTTTCTAGAGTTGTAACAAGTGTAGTTGCCCTCAGGACAGCAAAATGAGGAAAAGATTTTCCAACACAGAAGGGGAGTCATGCTAAGATGCTAAAGGCTACTGTGAGTAAGTTCATTCGCAGATGGAAGTTAGGTGCTTCTTATGTGCAGGAGAATATATTTTGGAGTGTTTAAAGGTCTCAGTAGAAGAGTTAACAGCTGCAGTGTTCCAGTGTCGATGAAACTGGACATTTGGCTTCTGTCTCCAGAATCAGAATACCAGGCAACTAGTAAGATTTTTTTAAAGGTTGGGCCATTAAGAGAAATTTTTCCTTTTTAGACACTTAAAATGCACATAATCAAGTTCTGTATACAATTGAGCTGATTGATCTTTTTCTGAAAGAAAGCTGCAGTGATTATATAATCATATATCTGCATGTGTCAGTGAGTCAAATGATAACTTTAAACACTGTATAACTCTTGAGAAACCCACAGCAGTGACTGCCCTACAGCTGGGACTACGAGCCTGAGTTACATTGCTGCAAGTAAGGATTATCAATCAAAATAATTTCCTGAGCCACAACATGTCTTATTCTGCTGAAGAAGGAAAATTCACCCCCTTTTGCAGGAGAACAGGGATGGAGGAAACGAGAAATGGCCAAAGTTCACATGAATTGCAGAAGGTTCTTTAGGAAATCACAGAATATATGAGGTTGGAAGGTGCCTCTGGAGATTGTTTAGTCCAACCCCACTTCCCAAATCAGGGTCAGCTACGGCAAGTTTCTCATTTCCATGTCCGGTTGGATTTTGAATATCTCTTGAGTGTGGAGACTCCACAACAACCTCTGGGAAACCTGTGCCAGTGCTCAGTCATCCTCAAAGAGAAAAAGTCTTTCCTGATGTTCAAAGGGAACCTCTCGTGTTTCAGTTTCTGCCTATTGCCTCTGGTCGTGTCTGGACATGACTGAAAAAAGCTTGGCTCTGCCTTCTTTGCACCTCCTTCTAAACATTTGTGCACACTGATGAGATCCCTGCTGGACCTTCTCTTTACGAGGCTGAACAATCCCAGATCATAGAATCACAGAATGGTTTGGGTTGGAAGGGACCTTAAAGACCATCTAGTTCCAACCCCCCTGCCAGGGACAGGGACACCCTCCACTAGACCAGGTTGCTCAAAGCCTCATCCAGCCTGACCTGGAACACTGCCAGGGATGGGGCACCCACAGCTTCTCTGGGCCACCTGTGTCGGTGCCTCACCACCCTCTGTGAATTTCTTCCTGATGTCTAATCTGAATCTCCCCTCTTTCTATTTAAACCCATTACCCCTTGTCCTGTCACTACAGGCCATTGTAAAAGCCACCCCCAGCTTCCCTGTAGGCCCCAGCCTTTCCTTACGTGAGAGGTGCTCCAGTCCCATCGTCATTTTTGTAGCCCTTTTTTATTCTTGAAGCTTTCAAACTTCTCTTTTGTTCAAGGTTATCTATACAAATAACAGTCAAAGCCACTCTATAAAACTTACCATAGGAAGAATAAAGCAAATTACGAATACTTCTTCAGCAGTCAAATGATACTAGCATTATATTTTAATGTATGGATACACTTTGTGTGCTATTAACCAGTCTCTTGTCACTTGGAAAGCCAAAAGAATGATGGGGGTAAATTGGTCTGAGAATCTTTTGTGGCTGGGATGAGGCAAAGCAAATATTAACTCATCTGATTAGCTACAAAAGAAGGTAGGCCCCACACATAGCAGCTTTAAAGCTATTTCAAACTATATCTTCATTCCTTTTTGAGTGGTAATGAGTTTTGGAATGAGTTGTCAAGAGTGCGTGGATGGAGATGTGTAAGACTCTTATTAAGGGAAAGGTTCATAGCTTCTGGCATCTTTTAAGGCCTTGGGACAGGTCAAGTTGAAGAATAACTGCGTGTAATGTCTTGACAACATGCACATCTATATTACCATTTTATTTAGGTTGAAAAGGATTTTGAAGGAGATGTTCTGACCAGCCCACCTTTAAATGATTTCATTGCTATCACAGAAACAGTGCTGGAGTGTGGAAAGTGAAAGCTTTTTGTATGAAACGTAACCAGATGTTTTTCTGCAAATCTCATGTGCAGTACAAGAATGAACTAGAATGAGTTTGTAGTAAAAAACCCCCCAAAACTAGTCAGAAATGGCTTTGTTCTGCAGAACCTCCTGCTGAGGGGCACTGCTTGCTAGTTTAAAGATAACCTACGATGCACAGATGCAAACCCAGGAACTGATTTTCATTCACAGACAGCTAGACCATTTTGAGGTGGAAAGCCTATCTTTTTAAGGAAGATGTTGACAACATGATGGATCATTTGTGGTAACAGGTTCCTTGTAGCTGAACCCTTACGAAGTGTTTAGATGAAGTTTGCAAGTGAGGTCAGCCAGCACAGGAGCTAACTTCACAGCAGCTGGACAGATGTTTGATTTCCTTCAATGCTGGCGTTGTATATATATGGGATATGATTCGATTTCTTTGCAAATGTTGACACTGTTAAACTAAAGATCTGAGCAAATATTGTAGCCTATTTGTGTGTACGTGTATATACACACACCCACACACAAACAATATACACATGCACACCAAATGTACTGTTCAAGTTATTCCTCACAGATATCTTACTGAAGGAACTTTTGCTGGTACACATGTGAAAAAAAAATCAATGTGTCTTCCAACAACTGTTTCTATGTAAATTACATTAACGCAGTTAATTAGTATTGACCTTTTAGAATATTCATCATGCCATGGCTTTATTATCCTGAAAGTTCACTTTAAAGGAGGTATAGCTGGTCCTGCAGGGAGAGGCCGAAAGAAATCTCAGTTGGGTCTTATTTTTATGCTAGTGTTAGAAAAAATAAAAAGTAAATGGTTTCTGCTGGGTAGCTGGAATTTGTAACGTCATTGCACATACCATATTTATTTCATGTTATTGTAAATTTTCCAAGATTATACTATTCATCAGATGATTACTTAGGTAGGTTATGAAAGTTATTTGTACTGGAATTGCTTAATAATCATGCTTTAGCATATTTTCTTGCAGAAAAAAGTGTCTTTATCCAAATAAGCAAAGTAATAATGATCCCTCAAATACCATTGAAAGTTCACTGAAGATTAATAATCAGGGGTAGTATTAAGGGTCTTTAAATACAGTGTATGAATGATTTCTTTTAAGTATTCAGTCAGTGTGTGTGGAGATACATAAGGTTATTGTGGTTGATTACTTGAGTTTCCATGTTTGCTGTTAGTATTTTTCTGGAGCTCTACTGAGCATACTTAATCTGCTGTTTCGTAAAGAAAATGAAACACCATGAACTAATAGTAAGTCTATCAAAAAAGGAGGCAGTGCAGGTCATAGCCATGGCTGCTCATTTTTGTACTCCCCCATTTAGACTTCCTACATGAAAAAGAACTACCCTTTGAGATATAGTTTCTGTATCTGCAGTAACCAAGTAACAAACACAGGTGCAAAGAAGCAGACTTAAGATCTACGTGGCTTCTTATACACACATTCTGGTTTTCAGAGGTTTTGGATTGCTAAGATATGCATCCCACTACATTTGGGGTTTGCACCTTGCAAAGTCCTAGTCTCTGTTCCTACAGTTTTCAAATTCCTGCTGCTATATTGGGATTTTCCAATGCTTCTTGCCTAACTAGATGATGACATTACTAAATTTTCCAGTTTACAAGGTACTACGGTACCTACCAGAGATATAGGAGACAGTTGCCAAACAGCTGGCATCTGAGTAGGGTTAATGTCAGTGTTTGGTATTTATCTGTGAGGTCATGTAATGAGCTAAACACATTTATGTCATTTTCATATTAGTATCGAGCACATTTGATCATGTCCAAGTTACCATACAAAATGTACCTGATGTTATGAAAGTAAATGGAGTCCCTGAAATTTCTGCTCTGATATTTCTACATAGACTGGAAAAGGAATTATTTGTAAATCAGAGATTGTAGTTGGTCAGGCATGTGCAGGAAGCAACACTCTTCTCCCCCACCAGTGCTTGCATCTCTGCAGCAGCAACAAGACAACATTCCTTTGGATGGGAGGGCTGTCTAAATCATCTCCCCAGTAAGTCAAAGAAATAAATAAAGTTGTGAATTGGGAAGGACTGAATGTGTGTATAATTCCCAGAGAGCACCCAGAGAAATTGTCTATAACCCCGGTGTGTTTCAGTAGGAACAGATGCTCATTAAGAACCTGCAATGGGAATGCAGGACAGCAGGATTCCTGGGGGTGTGTCTCTGGGGGCTGGATATATAGAGAAATCTTTTAGATTTGATGTCACACATCTATTTTAAGTATAGATTGCTATAAACATTTGCAACTGTTTTCTATTTTACACTTGCTTTAAAGGGCTTTTTATTCTACCCTAACTGAATTAAAGGAAATGTTGAGATACATCAAAACGCCTCTCACCCATTTAGGAGAGCAAGAAGGGTTGAATATAAAACCTGGACTGCTGGAGACACTTTTGCAGTCACCTAGCTTTGCAATAAGTTATTTTCTGCTTGATGCATAGACATAATTTGGCCCAGTCTGAAAGTTAGCGTCACAGAAACAAGGAAAGGGGTTTTGCCACTTGGAGATGGGTGACATTTAGGAAAGCTCTTTAGTGTGAAAGCAATGGAAAGTTCACATGAATGTCTCAAGTCCCAAAGGTGCTTGCAGCTGTACTTGAAAATAGAAAGACAACTCTTTCCTAAGTGTATTTTTAAAACTTACCACAAAGGGGCCACACTTTGTCCAGAGTCTTTGCGTGCTGCTGTTCTGCCGTATATAAACATTCCTGCTGGATCTGGGCAATTTGGGCAGAGCTGGGCAGGTAAATACAAAGATGTATGGAGATAGCTGTGTTCCCCTGAACTAGTTTGTTCTTCAGTGTCTGGTTTAGGTTCCGGGAGCAAGCGTCCAATAAAGCATAATTAAAACTCCTAATCTGATTTTGCCACTGCTGTTGTTCCTGCTGCTGCCATTCATGCTGTCAAAGGACAATTACTCTCATTAACCAAACAAAAGTACTGTTTAGGGGAATGCAAATTCAACGAATCTTACTCAGCGCTTGGCCTGTCATAAAGGTAAGCAATCTCTGACTGTCTGCTAAAACTTTACACTTCCCATGGGCAGTGAAGTGGTGAATTTTTAACTGGTGTCATCCTTGTTTCTATACTCGATGATTAATGTGCTGGTAAAAACTGTATGCACACTTAATCATTCATAACCAAACATATCTGATTCTGTGCTGCTAAAAGCTTCAGCATTTATAATTAAATGACATCAGCAGAAACCAGCTAAGTCTGGAACTAGACAGTTTGAAATCTTAATGATAATGTTTAAATATTCCTCCATATTGCACTGTGGCATTTAAAGGGTATTCTTGGGGTTTTTCTTATCATGAGGGAAGGAAGAGATAATAGCAGCTCCTTCACGGGGTTTTCTTCCGTACACTGTGTTTTCTTGGCTTGGGAGGAAAAAAATGGGGTAGTGCAAGAGCAACCTAAACATTTTTACCAAAACATGTATTAAAAAGTATGTTTGAAGCACTCAAGAAGACAACTGTTGGCTGTGAAGATTGTAAAGGGAAGGGGAGGGATAATCTTGGAATTCTACTTTCTCATCTAGGGACTCTTTTGCAGTAAATTAGGGTAGTCATCAGAAATAAATTAATGCCAAAATTACAAGGCAGTCCCATCTGCTGATCCTTAACCTGCCTTCCCTTAGCAGAGAAGGAAATTTAACTTTAATCACCCAGCCCGTGAGAGGGGGCTTAAACCGCTGACCTGGATAGAAGTTGAGGCATTAGGGCTTGCTTGTCAGGGTCTGTTTTCAATGGCAGAGAGACTGCACAGCCAGAGGGGGGTACGCATGTTCTCAGGTCACACTCTGAGTGTGAGCTCAGTTTAGAATTAACACGGTTCATGAAATTGGACTAGATTTAGATTGAACTGTCATTTCTGATATAAAAAAAATCAAGAATACCGCCTCATAATTTTTCATATGGTTTCTTCCTATAACGTTTATGATTTGTTGTAACTCATCAAATATAACATATCAAACCCAAGTATTATCTAAAACACATGTGTGTAAGATAAATTACCTATGGATATAAAGTGCTTTCTGCAAATGTTTGGAAATAGATTTTTTGTATTTTTGTGTAATCCACTAAAAAATAAATACACCCATTCTTAAATCCATATTTTTGAACAGGCTTTACATACACCGTGGGTTTTTTTTTCAGTTGGAAAGATGTTAAGCAATGGTAAAGGGGAATAAATTACAAGATGAAATGTTTCCACCCTGATTTTTTTTTCCTTTTTTTGTGATCCCCCCAAAGCAGGTGTAATAGATGTATCAGTGGTCTAATCTATTAATTCCCTGAAGCATGAAAGAGATATCTTAGGGCAAAAGAATGTGGAAGCTATCTGAAGCAATGCAGTATTCAATTATTTATTTGCCTCTCTCCTTAAAGACTGCTTCAATTCCAGATCTTCCCATTTCTCCTATATAATTAATGGGAAGTATAAAATACAGCTCAGAGAAATTTGGCTGGATTTGAAAGCATGTATGCATGTCATTTTTTTCGGTCATCATAGAGAGTACCTAGGCATATGCCTACCAGTTTCTGCTTATTTGTTCATCAAATACTTGACATACATCATGTGTTTCACTATGTCCTGAAAGTGAAGGCACCTGTTTTGCCAGACAGGTTAGTTGTAAGTCTAATTTGCAGGAAGATATCTGCATAGATGTATAAAATAGATTTATAGATATGTAAGGGGATCTATTTATAATATTTTAGGCCCAAACCATTATTTTAACTTTGTAGCACTGAGACCTCAGAAAGCTACATATTCCTATTACTTCATTCACCATAGACAATGTTTTATGACAGGAACAGATATCTTGCAGAAGGATGAGTACATGTTCTTGGAAGGTAAAGGTTTTAGGTATATTCTCCAGGCTGAGGAGAATGTTGAACCCAGATCTTCCATTTAAAGGATAGACTCTGAGGTAAGAACCACCTCTGCATTCTTCAGCTGCTTCTTTGTTTCTGTTTCGTGAAGAAAATTAAATCATCAACTGATTGACTGTAATGTGATCTGCAAAGTCATTGCTGTGTCATTGAGGAGATTCCAAGTTGCCCTTTCCAGTGCTTCAAAAATCCCCAAAGTTATTCCAGATCCCATCCCTCTTGTGCTTTTGTTTTTTACATAGCTTGGCATAATGAACTAGTCAACAGATGCCTTACTCCTAGACACTCTCTTCTCCCCACCAAGGGAAATCCCCAGATGGGAATAGTTAGCTACAGGCTCACACTGCCCGTGTTCTGAACCAACTTGGCATCAAATACGTGAAAATAAAACTTTTGAAAATCAGAGGCTAGACTTTTAAAAGTATATATGTGCCAAAGAGTATTTTAAGTATCAGGCTTTGCACAGCTGAGGATCTGAAACTACACCGTTTCATGTCTGCGGAGCTTTGGCTCCTGAATACACAGGGGGCATGGAAACACATTGACTTGTGCCTGCCTTCAGCACAGTAAATGGTAGATAGTTGTTCGATTAGAATAAAAAGAAGCCTGGGTGTCAAGCAAGATTTTCTAAATATAGCCAATGCTGGGTTTTTTTAAAGCTGATTCTTGAGACAGATAAATGTGATAAAGAATATTTAGAATATTATAATTAGATTACTTACTCCTGGCTGTCACATGTATTTTTACCCATATTTAGAAAAATTGTATATGTGTGTGTATGAAATTTATAAGCTGATCTGTAGAATAAGAATTCTGAAAAAAATATAAAAACTAAATTATATGGTTGAACACAGGATATGCTTTGTATTTGGATTCCCTGTGGAGTTTCTAGATAGGTAAAATCCAGTAAACATACCATTTCACTACTGATGAAGTCTTCAGCTTCTAGAAACAGCCCATTTCCAGTAACTGAAGAATGGCCAGTCTTTCAGTGACACTTGTACATATTGTTTTCCACAACACATATTTTTAAATGTAGCGCATACTTTTTGCTTCTGTCTCAAAACCTGTGATATAAAAAGCGTGCCCGTGGATAAATGCATTCTCTTTCAGTGCAGCCCTCTCCCAGGTTTGCTAGACTGATTTGCCTAACTCACAAGATTCTCTGTAAAGAGTCAAATGCTTTATTGACGTCGCAAGCTCTAATGTTTTCTTAAAATTCAGATCCTGTTTTACACTCTGATGTATTAATCTGAGCCTTTCAAGAGGAGAAAACAGATGCAAAAATCATACTATTAACTGTGGTAAATATAGTGATTTATAGAATTTAGCCTTTGCAAGTTTTCTATACAGACATTAATAGAATTATTTATTTCTCTGTGTCTGGAGCTGATTTAGCACTAGAACCCCCAAAGTAAATACAGTTTGCCCTTGAACAGTAGTATAGTTTAGGAATGTAAGGCAGTTTCTTTATTTTGAAAACTGCATGAGCTCTGTGGAAAACAGGTTTCTTAATTTGCACTCACTAAGTAGACCTTTCATGCTGTTTTTATTGTTTAGTTTACAGTAACTCAGGTCATGATGCGTGACCCTGAAAGCAGGGTGAATGAAAGCACAACCTTTTCCTCCCATTTCTGAGAAAGGAAAGAGTGGGGAGGAGGATACGTGTCTTAACAGCTGTCATTGCCAAAGATTATTTAAAAGCTGTAAAAGCCTTCATTTGCCTTCAGGAGTTGTGACATATGGTCAGAAATTGTTTGAAGATTTATTGTCATCTTTATTGGATGAGATTCAAAGTGTTCTTTAACAAGGATCTTGTCCCTCATCATCCTTGGAAAAATCCTTCAGAAATTGTAAAGCATACAGAAAGCAGACAGAGCCTAAGATTTTTTTTTTTTTTTTTTAATAATGGCAGTAAGCAGGGTTTCCAGGTGAAATAAAAGATATACAGTAAAAGTGAACCTTATTTTTCACTTGCAGTCCAGTTTTTTACATGACACTATTTTATCACATACATCAGTGACACTGTTCCTTATCCAGTTAATTCAAATTTGAGGTGCAAACTGTGCACACTACAAATCACAGTTGTGATTTTTAGGCATAAGGCTTCTCCATGCAACTACAGCTATCCATTTGATCTTGACCTCCTTCCCGCCCCCATAGTTAACAGTTGTGGATTTCCCATTTTGAAAGCATGATGAGAGCTTTCCACCCATAAAAGCTCATCAAAACTTGTGAAGCCAAGACAGCAACAGGAAGGTATGAAATGACTGGCCACCTGATCAAGCAAAGTAAAGGCTTAATGGCAAAGGGAAGACAGTTGCTTGAGCATAGAAATGTTTAGAACTAAAAAAAGCCTCAATTCACATCTTGAAATGGTAATTTTTAATGGGCAAATCTTCTCCAACTTCATTTTCCAAGCTGAGAGTGCATGGAACAATACTTTGCCTGCTCTCACTCATACTGACTGCTGCACCTGTGGGAATTTAGAATAATACCTGTCACGATGAATATTGAAAAGCATATTGATTTCTCAAGGTGTATAAGATACCAGTGAGATACGGCAAAGGGCACCTTTCTTATCCCTCTTAAATTTTGAATAACTCAGACTGATTTAAGCTTTAGATGAATAAAATCCTCCAAATTTAGGAGGCTTGACAAGAATTTATTGTGTTCCAATAAGAAAATAACACAGAAACATAATAGTCCAATCATATTTTTAAAAGTAGCTTCACAGTATAAAGTTATGGTGCTTGCAAGGTAGAATTATAGTTATTTTCAGATTCAGTGTCCTTGGTTGTTTCATGAATAACAATAATAATTCACATAATCAGGAAATGAATCATCTACATATATAAAGCATCTCACTGTCTCCTAGCTGGGGTTAAAACAGAGCTATTGCAAGCAGGATGGGGAGAGGTGACCACCATGATAGTGCTCCACTGGCTTATGGTGGTAGGAGGCTAAAGGTTTAGGTCTAGCAGGGAACAAAGGACCATGAGGCCACTCACTCACTCCTCTCCACCCCCTGTGGGAAGTGGAGGAGAAAATGTAAGGAAAAGTTCATGGCCTGAGGCAAGGACAAAAAGTGATCACTCACCCATTATGGTCATGGGCAAAACAGATTCAGCTTGTGTGGGGGAAATCAATTTAATAAATTATGAATCAAAATCACAGTAAGATGATGAAGGACAAAGCAAAACAGATCTTAAAACTTTGGTCCACCCCCTGTTTCTTACCAGGCTACCTCCTCCCGCCAGCAGCACAGGGAGGGGGGATGCGGGTTTCTCATTGTCTCTTCTGCTTCTTCCTCCTCAGAGAAGGGAGAACTTCTCACACGTTTCCACTACTGCCACAGCATATGGTCCCTCCCACAGGAGACAATCCTCCATGAACCTCCCTGGCATGAGCTCTTCCCATGGGCTGTGGTTTTCTTCTCAACTGCTGTGACATGGGTCCCTTCCGTGGGCATGCAATCCTTCAGGTCACTCCTTTCTCCATGCTGATTCTCTCCACTGTGTGTTCCCTTCCGCTGCTGCTTCTTTTTGTGTTTTCCCCTCCTAAATATGTTAAGAGACCGGGGGGAGAGCTTTATCTTGAAGTTTGTCACAAGAGCCATCCCCGTGGCCCTTCCCACACTACGGAAAGCCCCCAGCACAGAAACCCCACACACAGTGTCAAAGACTTTACTAAAGCCCCAGTAGACTACATCCACAGCTTTTCCCTCATCTGCCTAAGCGGGTCACCTTATCGTAGGAGATCAGGTTCGTCAGACAGGAGATGCCTTTCGTAAACCCATGCTGACTGATGGCCTGGTTGTCTTTTATATGCCACGTGGTGGCACTCAAGATGATTTGCTCCATGACCCTCCCTGGCACCAAGGTCAGACTGACAGGTCTGAGTTCCCTGGATCCTCCTTCTAGCCATTCTTGTAGAAGGGATTCACATTGGCTAACCCCAGGTGAGTGTGGACTCTTCAGTTAGCCAGGATTGCTAATATATGGTGGAAGGTGGCTTAGTGAGCACTTCCACCAGCTCCCTCAGTACTTTTGAGTGGATCACATCATATCACATAGACTTGAGGATGTCTAAGTGGTCCAGCAAGTATCTAAACATTTCCCTTTGGGTTATGGGGGTTCCATTCTGCTCCCCATTGCTGTCCACCATCATAGGAGACTGGGTACCCATAGAACAACTGGTATTACTATTAAAAACTGAGGCAAAGAAGGCATTAGGTACCTCAGGTATTTCCTCATCCTTAGTCACTATGTTTGCCCCTGCATCCAGTAAAGGATGGAGATTCTCCTTAGGCCTCCTTTTGTTGTTGAAGTATTTATAGAAACACTTTTTATTGCCTTTTATGGCAGAGGGCAGATTAAGTTCTAGCTGGACTTCGTTCCTTCTAATTTTCTCCCTGCAAATCCTCATGACATTCTTGTAGCCATCCTGAGTTGCCTGATCTTTCTTCCAAATGATCCTTTTTTTCCTGAGCTCCAGCCCAATCTCTCTTTTCAGCCAGGCCAGGAGCACAGAAGTGGTTGGAGTGTCACCAGCAAGGAGAAGCCAATAGTATAGGTCCTTACAGACTCTCTTGGTACTCCTGGTTGTGCCAGCAGGGAATCCCCTGCTGTCGGAGAGGCATGGCTGTGCTAAATGGCTGATGGCCAAGCAGCCACCACTTCTGCACCCCTGGAGAGGGCACTACCATCTCCAAGTCAAGACTATAGCATGGAAATAATGAAGGAATACATAAAAACGGATGTCTGCTGCAGAGTAGAAGTGGAATCAGCCTCGATAAGGAGGAAAAAAATCCTTTTCTCTCCACATGAACATCTTGAATAACCAAGATGCGCTATCCAAGATGATAGTGAAGCAGTCTTGGCCTTTTGTGAGAGATGAATCAGTGCAGACCTGTGTATGGTGCCTCAGAAATTACTCCAGCAGAATACTCTTCACAGTAGTATTCACAGTTTCTGAGATGCAGAACTAAGCCCTAACGGTTTTCTGAATCACTGAGATTTGCTCCTTATTAATGCTAATTTGAATCTTCTTGAGGGAGTTGGTAGTAAATCTGTCACAGGCAGAAAGTGTAAATTTTTTTTTTGTTTGTTATTAATTTTTATTTTAGTTTTTTAAGGAAGGAAAGATTACACTTGGAAGCGAATCTTAGTCATTTTAATTTGATTTTTTATGTGAATCACTGAGGTATGGCTCCATGACTTAAATTAACCTTGTTGATACAGTCATATAGAAATTCACACTCTCCAGTGGCCATTAATTCCTGGTGTTTCTTCAAACACCTGTTTTTGAACACAGAGCCAAGGCACATATATGACATATAATGGTGCAAATGTATTGCTAGGAACTTCAGATATCCTGTCCCGTGGATACTTATTGTCTCATTAAATTACTCATGAAAGGAGTTTGAATTATCCACATTAAATGATAGCTAGGAGACCTGAGCAATGAATTTATAAGTTTATCCTAATCAAATGCTGTTTTCCCGATATAATTTCTTGACTGAGCCCTGGGCTAAGGACAGCTCAGTAGGGGGCTAATTATAGCAATGCTACTAGTATGAAAAATAGTTGCTTTCCCTTACGGGAAAGTTTCTGTAGACTGCTAGGTCAAGATAATGAAGCATTGTTTGGCAGTCTGGAAGACTGCAAACAGCCGTTGCTTGTCTTAGAAGTTGATGGAGATGATTTTGGTGAAATTTGTGAAATTCTGTGAAATACTTGCCATTGCTTCTATAATAATTCCATTGAGTAGGACAAATAGGCTACTGTACTTCATTGAACACACTACATTAGGAATGTCAGCTTGCATGAAAATAACGTACCATGTAGGTGACAGAACCATTGCTTCTTAAAGGAAATCAATACATAATAACCACTAGTATCAAACCTCTATTCAGTATAATGGGAGACAGCATTTTCAAAGAGCCTGCAATATGCCTCAAGGAACATTCACTTTACACTCCAAGAATAGGTGCCATAACTGATCTTGCCATTCATGCATCATAATACCCATTTGACCCTTAAATTTTTGGGTTTACACAGTGAGCTGTAACTCTGTAGACACAAAGTAACTTTTTTTTGTAGCTGTACAAAAGTAGACATCAATTTTAACTGTGGTGCATGCACTGTAAGAAGGGAGCAGACCAACAGAACTGGGATCTCTCGATCTAGGGTAATAAGCATGTTGGAGAAACCTGAATTGTATGGATTACAGAATATTAGAAAAATCAGGCTTTTGGCTTAGGCCTTAAGTGCTACGCAGCTATTAGCGTGTTGCATACCAAGGTCAGGAAAGATCGCCTCTTACTTCTTTTTCTGGAGTGAAGACATGTATTTATGTGGTCTCAGAGGAGGAAGAGGGAAGCAGATCTGTGCTAGAAGTCTTAGGTCTTGATCTCTGAGGCTGGATACTGGAATTATTTTGTATGGTTTTTGTTGCCACTGCATCTAGTCTGTTTTAGTTTAGGGAATAGCTTAATATAGTACTCTCAGTGAAACATTCATTTCCCATTAAACACTGCCAAAATTTGCATTACAGAGTGTAAAGTTAATGAAAAAAATACTGGTGTGTGGTTTTCTAACATGAGCTGCCGTTCACTGTAGTTCTACAGCTATGGTGTCTGCATGATGGGTGAATTAATGTGTATGGTTTATAATGGGATTAGGTCATATGGATCTTTCTAACACCTTTTATGTCAGTGTTCCACCCTTATCTCTAAGAAAGTTAGGAAGTCAGTCAGAAATTGTGGAGAAACAGCATGATCTTCCCAATATGCAAAAAGAGTCAGGGAATTTGTTTGTCACTATTAGTTTGGTTATGATAGATTAATCCATATTTTTCTCCCTTTTCTTTTTATTGTATCTTTTGTCATTAAGAACTAGTTCTTAGAACAAGCTATCTGGCTTAACCTTTCTAATTGTTGAAGTTTTCACTTTCTTTTGTCTTAGGAGGTGTTGCAAAATTGGACCTTTGAGATACATGTGTTTCTGTCTCTTTTACTTCTTATTGGAAGGTGTAAAGAGAAAAAGGCTGACAAAATACAAGGCCATTCACAGGTTAGAATGAAGGGCTGCTTTTCAGAATGCAATACATAACCCAAAGTCAATATGAGGAGAAAAAAATGCACCAAAATTGGGAAACAACAGAAATACAGTACACATGATTTGATTGTAATCCCAGAGTTCCTGGCTTACCTTAGGAATGCTATGAATGGTAATATTTCCTTCTGGTTTATAATCAATAAAACATTTGCAGTCCTTACTCGGGAGAGAAGAAAGATCTGAGGAAAAAATCACTTGTCTAAGTATGCATACTAAGTACGTATTTTCTACTATGATGGAAGCACGGTAAATGAAGTAACTTACATTAGAGATGAGGATCAAATAAAGAAAGAGTTGCTCTTTGTCTTAGTGTTGTTAAAAGTCTTCCTAAGACTTCACCACACAGTTCTGAGGGGTTTGTTTTTCAGCGAATTTTAGACTATGTGCAATTTTGAAGAATTTGTATGGGTCCTTCATCACTGGATTTAAGTGCCAGTAAGAGCAGTGGTGACTTAGCATTTAACAGTGTAGTTTAAAGAAATTTGAAGGTAACAAGTGTATGTTTTTCTCCTTGGTGCACAGGCGTAACTGTGATGAGCTTTGGAGATACTGACTTTTGAAGGAAACCTATTTCCTTTCAAAAGTAAGAAAAACAAACTGATGTCTGGGTCTCTATAGTATACGCAAGGTATGAGTAACCCTGTCAGACTTAATCTTTCAGCTTTCAGCAGACTACTTAAGGAAAGATATTAATTCATTTTTAATGTTAGGAAAATACAGTCATTAAAAAGCAGATAACATAAAATGCCAGAAATGCTTTTAACATTACACGAAGTGCACTGCTTGCCTAAATAGCTTGCTACTTTTGGAGATCTAGCTATGCTGAGGTATTAAATATTAAAATAGAGGTTGCTTTTTAAAATGCAGTGTTTCTTATCAGAAAAACAGTTTGAACAAGTAGTGCTGTTGTATAATGCATGATGTTGCTAATAAGAGAGTCTTGGAAAATCATTTTTCACACTGTAAGAGTGACTAGTGTTTTGAATAAGGAAGATTCTCTGTTCATGTTCTCTTAACACATATATAACAGTTCTGTCAAGCTGCATACAATTATAAATTTGTGATACATTCTGAATCACATGAGGTCCGTTCTGAGCTTTTATCCTATTTTTGTGGATTTGCTGGATATCAACTCTGTTAGCAGGCTATACATAACCTTGATTGGAAAGTCATTCTCAAATAATAGCTATCAGTGCTTCAGTGTAGGTTTAGATGAATGTGTTGGAAGGATTCTGTTCTGTGACTGGTGTTATTTAATATTCATGGTATTGATTTGGATGAGACAATAGGAACAATGCTTATTCAATTTTCCAGTGACGCTAACCTGTTCATGGTTGAACCTTCAACATTAAAGGGAAAGATTCTGATACACTGGAGAAAGTATTGGGAAGCAAACGGGGTCAATTGAAATTAAAAAGAAAAAAATAAATCGGGGAGAAATAGGAGTTTAAGTACAGGCTAGGGAATAGTTGATTATGTAACATTTTAAAGAAAAAGTTGCAGTTGCCACAAGACATTACAAACTGAGCAGAAGTAAAAAATGGCATGATATTGCCAAAAAAACTTAAAATATATAGTGGGATGAATGGGCAGGAGCATTTCCAGTAAGATATATAAATATACTCTGTGCTATGATGCAGGGGCATTTTGTCCAGGTTTGGACACTACAGAGAAAGAGCAATTGCAGATAGTTCAGGCAAAGTAATAAGAATTACGAGACAATATAGTCTCTGAGAGAAGGTAGAGGAAACTGAAGTTTTTCAATTAAGAAAAAGTCTTCAAATATGAAAAAGGTAGCTATTAAAAAAATTAAATAAAGGGTAAGTTCTACACATTTATGAAAAAAAAATAGTCATTTGATATCATAAACTTTCTAACACTAAGACCATTGAAGCACTGAAAGGAGAATTCAAGAACAATTAGACAAAAATCTTTCAGTGATGGCAGAAACATTGTCAAGTGGGAGACAGACGAGAGCTGTCTGTTCGGTTCTGAGAGATATTTCCTTGGCTCAACGAACAGCTCTTGTGTAGCCCTTAAACTATTCGTCATCTTGCAGGAGACAGTAAACCATGGTCTCACTACAGGATGGACTTGGGATTGGCTAGAGTGCCCAAACCTTTGACATTATAAATCAGTGATATTTAAACTTTACTATGATTTTTTCATGGTAGAAGATAAGTAGCATAGCTGTGGGGGCTTTTGGGTTGTGACTTTGTCTTGAAATGGACAGACTAACACTATTTTTATCTACTTGAGTATTTCTTTTAAGCAGATTCCCAAGGCATTGGAAAATGTTCAGACCAAATAACTAGTGCTGTGAAACAGATGGGATTAACACATTTGTTACTGTGTGCTTAAAACTATATGTAAAAGTCTATTTTTTTGTTTGGTTTGTCTTGCTGATAGCACTCAATTATATGGCATAAGATCAAGTCAAGTAATATTTTGACTCAACATTAAGTAATAAATGATAACTATTATGGGAAAACGAGAGGCTTGAAATAGGTCATATGATAACATGGAGGCAAATAACATGAGAGGAAGGGACATCAGACCAGAAGGATCTGGATTCAGGTTTTGCCTTTGACTTGCCACTGACTTTGAGCAATTCAATTTGTCTCTTCCTTTCCCCTTGGTCCCACTTGCCTTATGTAAGCTAATTCTTTGGAAAGCAGTGCAATGAGTGCCTCTCATTGCATGTTTAACAGCATGGCCACCCTTGTTCCACTGGATGCTTAGGGAACTATTATTATTTAATAACAACAACAATGTAAAACAGAAAAGGAAAGGTTATAAGTAAGGTTCATATGAACCACACACATCTAGTTAGGTTAGGCACATGAGGCCTTGCATTTAGAGACTAGTACTATTCAGCCCGAACCTGCTTTGCTGCTTATTCCTTTTAAAATATTAATTTTTCTTCACTTACTGTGTTATTCACAGCAACAACAATAAAAGGAGTGGAGTAAAAAAAATTCCTAAGTCACTCTAGTGTTCTGCATATATTCCTTGCTTAGTCCCGATCCTGTTGTCTTTCATCTCTTCCAGTATTATAAAACTCTTTTTAATAAGTACTTTAATTAAGGTAGATACATAATGCTATAAATATTACATTGGGTTTGCATGGCAAGGTTTTGGTAGTGGGGGGACAAATGGAGTGAATTCTGTGAGAAGGTGCTAGAGGGTCCAATGTCCAATGCCAGATGGCTCCAAGATGAAGCTGCCGCTGGCCAAGGCCAAGGCCAAGCCCGTCAGTGATGGTGGTGGTAGCACCTCTGCGATAATGTATTTAAGAAGGGGGAAAAAACATAGTCAATTGCAGCCAGAAGAGAGGAGTGAGAATATGTGAGAAAAACAGCCCTGCAGACACCCAGGTCAGTGGAGAAGGAGGAGGAGGAGGAGGTGCTCCAGGTGCCTGAGCAGAGGTTCCCCAGCAGCCCGTGGTGCAGACCATGGTAAGATAGGCTGTGCCCCTGCAGCCATGGAGGGTCACGGGGGAGCAGAGACCCACCTGCAGCCTGGGGAGTATCCTATGCTGGAGCAGGGGGATACCCAAAGGTGCCTGTGACCCCATGGGCAGTCTGTGCTGGAGCAGGCTCCTGGCGGGAGCTGTGTCCCCATGGAGAGAGAAGCCCAGGCTGGAGCAGGTTTGCTGGCAGGACTTGTGACCCCACAGGGGACCCAGGCTGGAGCAGGCTGCTCCTGAAGGACTGCACTTCCTTCCCTAGGAGTGACCCCACTAGACATTAGCTACTGCATATAGAAAAATATTTATTTGTTCAGAAAAATGTTACCTGGAATTTCAAATGTTGTTCTTGCTTAATTTCATAACTCATTCATTGAATTTCCAAAGAAATCTTTATATTTGTCACATACCTTGACCTAAGAGCAGTCTGCAGTATTCAACATCTGAGAAACAGTTTGATTTCCTGCTTTGCAGTACCTGAAATCACTTTTTACCAAGATGACATTGTATGCCTGTGTAGATGAAAATTATACAGAAATGTTTGATGGCCAGTTTCCAAGGTGAAAAAGTCATACTTTTGTTTCGTATCAACAGAGAAAGTAGGATTTGGTTTTATACTGCCTTTCGGTTGGTAATAATTTACATATGTTCCAAGAACAAAACTTTAACAAGTCAAAATGGTTGCCTTTATGTAGTGCAGATCTGTCAAATCTCATGCGCTGAGCCCTTCTGCTCTTTTGATCCCTGTCTCACAATTTTTTACCACTACACCTGTATATTTGCCACACAATGACACAATCTCTCTCCTTCTCCACCACCTAGTCTGGAATCTGCACATACAACATGGAGTCAAGAAAAAAATAAAATATCAACAGTGCTGTACTGCTGCCAGGGCATTTCTTGTAGCCTGGTTTTGGTTCAGAGGATCCATAAGGAGGCATTTTCGATTTTTGCAGCCCTGTGTGCAGTTATGTAGCTGTCATGATAACCTATAGAGCATGTAATCAGAAGGTTTTTATAACAGTATAGGAGAAAGCTAAGAAACATGTATGCTTGTCTTTACTGCAGAGATTAAAATGACAACAAAAGGTATAAGACTCAGATTTAACCGTTTGAAGTTTTACAGCAATACAGATATATAGCAAATCAGAAACAGAATTCATCGATTCTCTAGGAAAAAGCACATTCAATATATTTTGTGATATGTAAATAGCAATATGTGGCTAAAAGAGGCAATGTGATATATGACGACTACAAAAATAATTTGGTGAAGGAAAGAGAGATGATTACATCTTAACACAAAGTAAAACTACTGCATAATCACCCAAGACCCCAAAGCAAAACCATAAGAAAGACAAATCAGTGAAGCCACTGCCTATCCCTTTCAGGGAGTGAAATCTACCCACATGAAGCATTTTTTTTCTTGTATGCATGAAAAAGAAATAAATGAGACATTCAAATAAAGGAAGAATCTGCATATTCATCACTTACACGGAAATGAAATTTGGTATGCGGACATGATAAGAGTTGCATTTCAGTAGCATTGATAAGTGAATGTCAAAGCATACATTTTTAGGAGACAATCTGGTTACTTTGGCAACTCAAGCATTATTAGTCACTTCTGATAAGGCATCCTTCTTTCATTACCACCTGTGGCCTTTGTCACTCTGTTTCCTAGTAACATCAAATTATTTTGATAAAAAGTAATTAACATATTCAGTTGTAACAAGACTATACATAAATTTGATCACTCTTCATTGTTTCTTCTCGAGGCAGCATAATAAAATTTAAAAGTAAGCTTTCTTTCCTTTTCTTTATTCCTAACCAAGCCAGAGAGAATTATGCTAAATTACTGAAGCATCTATATATCCAAGCCCATTAAAATAATACAATTAGGTTTAAGAATGCCAGTTAGCTTTGCTGCTTTAGATCAGGGGATATTTGATTAACAAGGGGAAAAAATAGCCTTGAGTTATAATAAAATAGAAAATGATTATTCTGAGAGCTTTGAGAAAATTGTAAGAATTCAGAGATACAGAAAATTGTTAAAACCCCTTTCAAGATATAATTGTGAATGATTTCTGTTGTGAATGACCTTGATTTATTTACCCACGTCTTAAGGTCCTGATAGTCCAAAGTCAGGAAAAACACTATCTCTTAAAAAGTTGTGTACAAGGAATGTCATTAGGTTTTATTCAGCTG
Organism: Rhynochetos jubatus; assembly: GCA_027574665.1. Lineage (NCBI taxonomy): Eukaryota > Metazoa > Chordata > Aves > Eurypygiformes > Rhynochetidae > Rhynochetos > Rhynochetos jubatus. Next base: position 81,844,947 of record CM050649.1, on the reverse strand, counting down.
ATTACTCATTTTAGCATACAGTAAAAACATGTTAATTTGTATGTATGTGTGCATGTGCTAGGGATTCTATTTTTCAAGATGAAAGATTCTTGCCTTGCTAGTGCACTTAATATGGGAAAGAAGTCAAGGCAGGAGAACTGTACCACTGGTAGCTGCAGCAATTCCCTGAATTAAATTACTGATTACTTCAGTATATTACAGGACTGCAGAATGGTTGACTTTGGAAGGACTCTCAAGACCATCTACTCCAACCCCTCTGCTCAAAGCAGAGAGTAAGTTGCCAAAGATGAAGTCCAGCTGGGTTTTTAATAAGTCCATGGTTGAAGCCTCCACAGCCTCTCTGGGCAACCTCTGCCAGTGTCCAATGACGCTACAGAAAAAAAAGGTTTTTCTTGTGTTTCATTATCTTTAAATAATTAAATTTAATTAAAAATTGCCTCTTGTCATGCCACTGGACAGCACTGAAAAGTGTCCAGCCCAGTCTTCTTTACTCCCATTAAATACACACTCAGAAGACCACCCTAAGCCTTCTCTTCTCCCATTGAACAATTCTGGCTTTCTCAACCTCTCTTCATGTAAGACATGCTCCTATCCCTTAATCATCTTTGTGGCCAACTGTATCCTGGGCTGTATCCAGAGAAGCATGGCCAGCAGGTCAAGGGAGGTGATTGTCCCCCTCTACTCTGCTCTTGTGAGACCCCATGTACAGTACTGCATCCAGCTGTGGGTCCCCCAACATAAGAAGGACATGGAATGGTTGGAATGAGTCCAGAGGAGGCCACAAAGATGCTCAGAGGGCTGGAGCACCTCTGCTACGAAGAAAGGCTGAGAGAATTGGGCTTGTTCAGCCTGGAGAAGAGAAGGCACTGGGGAGGCCTTATAGCACCTTCCAGTACCTGAAGGGGGCTACAAGGAAGCTGTGGGAGTGTCTTTTTACAAGGGCCTGTAGTGACAGGACAAGGGGTAGTGAGTTTAAATTGCAAGTGTGTAGATTTAGATTGGACAGCAGGAAAAATATCTTCCTGGAGAGGGTGGTGAGGCACTGGCACAGGTTGCCCAGAGAAGCTGTGGATGCCCCATCCCTGGCAGTGTTCAAGGCCAGGCTGGATGAGGCTTTGAGCAATCTGGTCTAGTGGAGGGTGTCCCTGCCCATGGCAGGGGGCTTGGAACTGGATGATCTTTAAAGTCCCTTCCAACCCAAATGATTCTGTGATTCTGTGATTCTAGGATTTGAGGGACTCTCTCTCATATTTCTATGTGTCTCTTCTACTGGGTGGCCCAGAGCTGGACACAGGACTCCCGATGTGGCCTCACTAGTGCCTAGCAGAGGGAAAGGATCACGTCCCTCAACCTGCTAGCCCGATTCCTTGTAAAGCAACCCAGGGAGCTGTTGTTTGGGTGTGGGCTTTGGTTTTTGTTTGTTTGTTTGTTTTCTGTAGTGGCACATTGCTGGTACGTACTGAACAGCAGGTCCTTGTGTGCAAAGCTGCTTTCTTGCCAGTCACTTCTTTCTGGTTTGTATAATCTGCAGATTTGCTAAGGGTGCACTCTGTAACATCATCCAGGTCATGTCCTTACTGAAGTCAAAATAAAATACATCCACTGTTCTTCCTTATCCATTTTACTGTAGAAAGCAATTGGTTTGGTGAAGCATGCTTTCCCCTCCTTAAATCCATGCTGAATACACACAATCACCTTCTTGTCCTTCATATGTTTAGAAATGGGTTGCAAGATTATTTTGTTTATCACCTTCCCAGGGACTGAGGTGAGGTTGACAGTCTTCCCTGGGTCCTCTTTCTTGCACTTCTTGAAGACAGTAGCAACATTTGCTGTCTCCTTGGCCTCAGAAAATTCCCTGGCTTGCTATGACCTTTCAAAGATATTGGAGAGTGGTGTTGTGACAATGACAGCCGCCTCCCTCAGCACCCGTGGGTGCACACCATCCAGATCCAGACTCTGAATGTCCATCTAGATGAAATGTTCCCTGACCTGATCCTCTTCCACCAAGGTTAAGCCTTCCTTGTTCCAGGCTGTCACAGGACTCAGGGCAGGGATTGCTGAAGGCTGAGCTTGCCAGTAAAGATCAAGGTGAGGAAAGTATTGAGTCTTTCATCCTTTTCCATGTCCTGTGTCACCAAGGCCCTGTTCCCTTTCAGCAGTGCACCCACCTTCCTCAGTTTTCCATTTGCTGTCATTATACCTGTAGAAGTCCTTCTTGTTGAATTTCCTGTTCACTGCCAGGTTCATCTTCAGGTGGGCTTTGGCTTTCCCAGCCAAACATGGCTTACTCTTAGACCAGCTAAAACTCATAGGGGAAAAAATGTATGCAAAATGTGTTAGTGTACATGATGGTGTGTATTTATGTATGTGTATTAGTGTATATATACATATGTGCCTATATATATATATATGTCAGTAAATTCTATTGACCATTCGAACAGGCTGAAAAGAAATGTGATCCTATTCCATGTATGTCGCATATTTCAGGGGACTGAAAGAAAAGAAACCCTAAAAATTAGTGCAGGTAGCAGAACTGAGCATTTGACTAACTGCCAGACTGATGATGTAGGAAGAAGTACCACTCCATGTCCTTGAAATGTGACCTCCCCGCCCATGAAAAATAGATGTCATAGACGGAGTTACTCATGGAATTAATTTTAAATTTCAATAGATGTAATTCAGTTTATAATGTGGAAACAACAACTCAACCGATTAGTCAACGTTATGCAACATTGCATACTATACTCATGAAACACAGAAAAGAAAATTGGTGTTTGTATATAAATGTGAGTTTGCACTCTGGAGTGATGTATGTTAGAGCATTGGCAGTATCAATCCCATGGATTACAGTCTAATAGCACCAGTAAATAGCACTTTACAGAGAGATGAGAGGAATATTTTCTCAGTAGCTAAAATTGAAGACAAAGAAATTAGAAAATATTTTTTTCTGTTGCAGTTCAGACACATTAAATATTTTCATTTTGTGAGGTTTTTTGTTTCATGAATAGTGAGTATTTCTGAATGAGTTCATTCATAAAATAAAGCTTTCTATTAAAATACTGTCAAAATATTTACCATTTTATGATGTTGCATAAATCTTTTTGTTAGCCATCATTCACATGTTTAGTTGCTTTTTTGTGGTGGTTTTTTTTTTGGTTTTTTTTTTTTTTTTCCCGTAGAACTATATAGTTGCTAGAAAGTCCTGCACATTGTGATTGTGGCATTTTCTGATTGAACCCCCTTTTTTTATTAACACCCTCATCTTATTTAAGTGTCCAGGAATGTGTCAGTAAGTCCCTACTGAGAATCAGCACTTGCTGAATATTGATACAGATTTTACTGGCATTTTTTGGTATGCAATCTAGTTCTCAAAGATTACAAAAGATTAGAAACCAAACAGAGGGGCTCCTGTGAATATTCTATGTGAACTTTAGTCCTCTGTGCAGTTGTCTGTAAGACAATGGCATGGGGTAGAGTAAGAGCTCTTATAGAAATTGCTATTGAGTAGTAGTCATTGTTAAGTACCATTTATTGTTTCAGTTCCGTGATGAAATAGTTTTCAGAAGGCTGATTATGAATTTCTGTGACTTTACACTATTTTTTCTGATTAGTTTTGCAAAGAAAACTCTGCATATTCTTTGGAAGGAATGGAAGCACACAGCTTTTTTTATGTTATAACATAGGAATGAGGTGATTGCTTGCCATTATCAGCTTTATTTCATATTGTTAATAACGGAATATATCACAATCATATTTATGGTATGTATTCCATGTTTTAAAAACAAAACCAAAACCATTTTCTCTAACTACATATTTCTCATTTTGGACTATTGCTGCTTAATGTAAATTGTGAATTGTGTAGATAAGTCACATTTTTTTCAGAGTGCAAAGAAAAACATATTATCAATTTTCTGTTGCCTCTGTTCTCTTTGAGAAGAATATGAAGTCTTCATGACCAGGGAAAATCACAAAATTCATCAAATAAATTATTCATAAAAAATGATTGCCCATCTGTAGTGACACTATGGAGAGTAATGGTCTCTTTTTACACTATATTGTTCAGGCCAAACTTATTCCACAAGTGCATTAATATTTGAATTTGGTATTCTGAACTAATTGAGTCAGCATTAGGCAGTTTAACGGAAACAACAATTTAAGACCTTGATCTTGCTATCTTGTTTTTAGAAATAGTCTCTTGCACTCCTCACACTAGATTCTTCCCAGCCTAAGTCACTACAGGAAAGACTCGTGAAAATTCAGAGTAGTGGTGAAGCTGTGATAAACATGGGAACAACTTCCACACAGCAATTGAATCCAAAATTATTATATCATTTTACACAGTAAAAATCCTTGGTTCAAACATCAGTGAGATCAGCAGAGGTCCTCACTCTTTGTCACAGTATTGAATTTGTGCCTGTAGCCATTGGGAGTGATTCAAACACACACTTGTACGTGTCCAAAAAGACATTTTTTGTTAGCTTAGCTAGAAGTGGGCACTTCGATTCAACTCATCTAATTTCTAAGCCATTTAGATTAATCATTTTGTCTAAATTGTCAGCTAGGATGTATTTGTAGGTAGGAGAGACAGTCAAGGATTTCTAGAAGGCAATTAAGTTATCTCCATTAACTACAGAGCAATGACAGTGGTGAATGCACATACATGTACATCTGGTAGAAGAGAAACAAGAGATGTGATCACATGTGACTTAGTTGGGAGTCTGGCAACATTTCTTTTGGTAATGTCATGATCATACTCGTTTTGTCCAGGATAGAACTCTCTAAATCAAATGAATTTACCCCCTTTGCCCCAGTGTCACTTATTACCTCCTCTGACTTTTAAAGTACCCTAGCTTAGGTGTAACTGTGGCTAGCCCATATGTGGACAGCTACAGTGTAGAGAGTTATATAGTTGGAGTAAATAAATCCTACCTTCTTTGTCTTTGAAGTTAAACTACACTTACAAGAAGGGCCACTGATGATGTTATGGTAGAGCCAGTCAGAAGTTTGGTACTAAGTTCCTTGAGTGCCTGGTGGAAAGCATTTGATGTGAAATCTCTGTGACTGTCAGCAGCCGGTTTTTTCAGTCTTTAAATGGCAAGGGATATTTTACTCTGATTTTGACTTTAAAAAGTTATCTATGATTATATTCTAGAGAAATACTTGTTACTTTGGATACAAGAAAATCCCAAAACCTAAATAAATTTTAGCTTAATTCCTGATCCTTACATAGCTCTTTCAGTCTTGAATAATGTAGGAAATTACTTACTATCTCCTCAAACACTGCAGCTATGTGGAATGATAAAAGAACTGTAGACGTGAATTTGCATATATATTTCTATCAGAAACTTGGTCTGAAAATTGCACATCCAGAGCGAAATCCTAAATACAAATTATATATACTGTAACTGTAATCCCATATGAGATGCATTGAAATTAAAAGGCTGTAGGCATAGTCTGATTTTAGCTGTATAATTATGGATCAGGACTTATAATTGGAAGCAAAAATAAAACAAACTTGTCAAGCTCAAGACAACCAATCTCAGTATTCAGAAGATGCTTCACAAGGGATTCCATCCCTTTAGGCTGAGAGCTGTTTGAAAAATCTTTCTCCAAGAAATAAAATTTTGGGGACACTTTTAATCGAGAAAATAACTTGCTTGGGTAGAGTAGTAACTGCAATGCAACCCTTTCCAAGGTGTAAAGGGATGGAGACAGAATTGAGTATTTATGTATATGAGGAGGTGTTATTAATATTCCATAATTTAATTTTCTTCTCTGTAACCTGAAACCTGATTTTTGAGTTATGTCAATGTTAATAATTCCTGCGTATATCCAGTTGAAAATCATAATTTCTACACACGTTTCTACAGAGAGCTGATTAACTTACCTTGTATGTTTGTAAGTCTTTTTTCTTTAAAGGAAGTCCGTTCAAATAGCACTGTGTGCTGAAGTGGAGACTTGATTTAAATGCTACATCTACTAGCAGTATAGAGGTTTTCAGCACTAACAATGTGTTATCAGAGAGAATATTTTTGCTTTGAATTTATTTTTTAATCTTTGACTAGAGTATTTTTCACTTTTTTTTTTTAGCTTGTTTAAATAGGTGAAATTTCAGAGACAGTATTTCCACAAAAAAGAGCTGAACACAGTGATTATATCAACATCATAAGAAAACAGTTGCAGTATAGTTAATGCAGCAATATCACCTTGAGATATGGAAACTATTCAGGGTACAGCAGGATATTAGGAAACCTGAGCTATGACTATAAGCAGTTGTTTAGAAAGAATGAGGACTATGGTAGGAAAACAGATATTGAGCTTTATCCTCCTGTGTGCCTGGGAGTTGATGTAGTGGAACAGAGTACTCTGCTGGGATCAAGGAGAGATGGCATGGCCATCATCAGTAAGATGAGATGCAGCTGACTCAAGAAATTCCCTTGGCAAATAAATCAGACTTCCAGGCTAAGAATAGGAAAATAATTTTGCTAAAAGTATAGTACTGCAAAAACACAACACTCCTGTCTCATCTATGAGTATGGTGAAACCCTTTGATGGGCAGTAAGTTCGTTTAGCTCTACTGACGGATAAGCAAGTTGTAGCAGCTTCAGGTAGAGGCTCAATACATGAAAAAGAGCAAGGAAAGAATACGTAAAAGGTGAATAAGCTTTATGTTTAGAACTGAATATATTATGGTTTTACTGTTTTCTGTCCAGTTTCTGCTTTAGAGTATTCCTCTATGCAGTTTTGAAAAACACTCCAGGGGGAAATACAACCAAAAGTGTGAGAACTTGAACTGCAATTGACGACTTAAAACAAAAAAAAAAAGAAACGAAATGTAGGTGTAATAGAGCACAAGCAGAGGACCAGCACAGGACTAAACAACTCTCCCACTGTATTTAATTTTACTGCTTTCTGGGGAAATAAGTTTATTTGCAAATTTACATGCCAGCAAAAAGTACTGTTAAGAACTACTAGTCATTTTATACCCTGTTGCTTAAATTTCTTCAGTTTCAGGGTAATGGGAGATGACAGCTGCAAAATGACTGTTTAAAGGTGACCTTAAAAGACTGAGGGGAATATAGTCCTGTTAGTTTGACTCCTCTACGTAAAAAGAATTTGCAAATGTATGTATAATTACGACAGTGAAGAGAATTATTCATCTTTTGTTTACATAAGATCACAGAAAAGGGATTTATATAAGTGTTAAATATACTTGATTTTCAAGGAGAAACTTTAATCAGTCCTCAGGTTTTCTAGAGGAGTAGTAACTGATTAAAGGATAGAAGACTAAAGTTAGGAGTAAATGGTCAGTTTCTCCAAAGGAGAAAGGTTTCTCTCAAGCATGAGATGAAACTTTTGCTCTTTACCCACTTAATGAATGACCTAAAGAAAATAAAAATGTGGCAGAGTGGAGATAAATCTGAAGTGTTTAAGTTGTTGACAGTATCAAATTATTAAGGGTGATGAAATTAAAATAAACATAACTAATCTGTATTTTAGCTGTATGTAATAATAAGTATGCACAGTGGTGATATATAGATTAGATATTACTTTTCGGGAAAGAGTTCATAGAGAACAGTTATTAAATCTCAGTTCTGAACGACAGTTAAGAGACAAATAAAACTAGGAATTTTTAAGGATGGTCAGTGAAAAAGAAGCATCATTATACACGTCTAGATAAATGTTTTACCTTCATGTGCAAAAACAATCAGAAAAAGATCATCAGAAATACAGACTTCCATACAACCATGGAAGGATTATTAAATAGACTAAGAGTCTTCGGCGTTTGAAGGAGAAGATTGATTGAGGTCAGAGGAGATGTTGGAGATCTCCATAACATATGGAGCAAATGACCAGGTCATGATGGGTCATCATGTTTTATTGAGCATAGAAAACTTATTGGCATTCAATTTAATTGGATTTAATTTAAGAGAAGCATAAGTAAGCACTTGTCTGATGTGACCCACAATTAGGGAACGTGTGGAACTCACAGGATGTTGCTGTGGCCAGATGTATTCAAAGTGCAATTGCCTAAGTTATCAGCACAAAGTCTGTTAAAACTGTAGAGAAGCTGTTAAATGCAGTTATATTCAGGGGATCAGGTTGTGCTTAAACCACAGATTGCTGGCAGTTGGAAACATGTCGAAGGAAAGTATCACTGTACTATTTCCCTGTTCTTATACTTCTCTAGATATCTCATAGTTACTCTAATCATCATAATTGTCATGCTGAATGAAAGAAGTCTGGGGCCCTTAGGGTCTGAAGGTTAAGTAGGTCATGGACTAGCTCCTGTCCATTTTTGCATTACCCCTTCCAGAGCAGATTGGTTAAATCTGGCTACGTGATACTGAGTGTCTTCTCAGCCCTTGCCCATGGGTGTGTGGTATTTTACTAAGTATTTTAGTAAGTTTGCCTGAAATAACGTGAAGACTGTGTTGCAGTCTATCAGAACAGGCTCTTCTGGTATGCTGTGCAGAGTATGGGTTGCATGCCAGCAAGTATGGGGAAGTGATTATTCCCTCTACTCGTCATCCATGAGGCCACATCTGGAATATTGTGTCCACTTTTAGGATACCTACTATAGAAAAGACATTGTCATATGTTGACATGTCACCTACCAGGATCCTGAAACCATCCCAGATGCAGGACTTGGTATGTGTCTTTGCTGACTTTCATGAGGTTTACAATTGCCCATTTCTCCACCTCTCAAAGCCCTTCTGAATAGTAGTTCTGAGCTCAAGCATACCAGATGTTCCCTCACATGTCATTTGTTCGCTTACGGGAGGTCTATCATTCACATCACTGACAGAGGTTCATTCATTCCTTCAGTTGATTCATTAACTTCAGAATCAACTCTTGACAAATGTTACCCCAAATTGTTTGGCAGTTAGAATTTGAACCATTAGCCTTCCAAGCACAAGTACAGGCTGGGCGGAGTATGAATTGAGAGCAGCCCTGAGGAGAAGGACTTGGGGGTACTGGTGAATGAGAAGCTGGACAGGAGCCGGCAGTGTGCGCTGGCAGCCCAGAAAGTCCTGGGCAGTATCCAGAGAAGCGTGGCCAGCAGGTCGAGGGAGGGGATTCCTCCCCTATACTCTGCTCTAGTGAGACCCCACCTGGAGTGCTGCATCCAGCTGTGGAGCCCTCAACATAAGAAGGATATAGACAGGTTGGAGTGAATCCAGAGGAGGCTGCAAAGACGCTCAGAAGGCTGGAGCACCTCTCCTATGACAAAAGGCTGAGAGAATTGGGCTTGTGCAGCCTGGGGAAAAGAAGGCTCTGGGGAGAATTCTATGATTCTGTGATTCTAATTTGCACAGCCAATTTTTCATACACTGCGTAATTCACACATCCAGTCCATCTTTCCCCAGTTTGGCTACAAGGAGGCTATAGGAGTCTTAGTTAAAAGCTCTACTAAAATCAAAATTAATTTCTTCCAATGCTTCCTCCCTAAAACCTCTACCATCCACTGAGTCATTTAACTTCATAGAAATCAATCATGTTGGTCAAGTGCAGTTTGCCCTTGGTAAATCTATAATGGCTGTTTACAGTCACCTTTTGTCCTTAATGTGCTTGGAAACAGATCCGTGAGGACTTGATCCATAAGCTTCACAAGGCTTTCATATTTTCAGTTAAAGATACTGAAATGGAAACCCAGGTAAAATTTCTAAAAATTCTTCTTTCATCTCAAAGCACTGCTTAAGTCTTATTCCAGTTTGCATTTGTCTATTTTGGTGAATGATGGATTTGGCATCAAGCATTCTAGGTAAGGTTTAACATTCTTCCTTACAGAGTTGTAGTAATACTTACCTTAAATTCTGCACATGCATACCGTGACGCATAACATACGCATGTCATACTCTTCATTCTGCTGGTGTCTTCCAGTTGCCCTCTGTTCAACAAGTAAACCTGGTTCTGTCATATCTTTTGGTATTCCCTCTCCACTTAGTAACATTATTTCCTAATGATGTGGCCTTTTTTCAATTCTATTATTCCTGGAGATCCATGTACCTCTATATGGTATTCTTATCCTTCTCTTTTGTGTCTTGAATAAACTTCATGAGTTTATTCCTGCTCTTTGTGCCAAAATTGCAAATGAAGAGATTCTAAAGACACTGCAAGAGTAACTTCCTTCCAGCAAAATATGTTTCTTTCTTAACTTTAACTAGTTTTGTCTCCACCTCAATTACTGTAGGAATACATTTGAAACATTCTTATATAAACTAACTTTTCAAGTGTTATCATACTTAATGTGTGGGGAAGTCTGAAAAATTATTTCCGTGATTCTTCATATTTTCTAAATATTTTTTTTTCTAGATATCAAGCTAGTCTGACACCTATGCTTAGTGCATACCTTTATATCATCTTTTTTCCTTAACAACAACAATAATATTTTAAAATATTATTCCTTTCAAAAATTAATCGTAAACATGTAATTTTTTAACATTCATCCTAAAGAAATGTACATTTTTGTAACTCTCGTTGTCTCTTTCTCATAGGTTTTACATTTGCTAATATCTAGTCATGGGAAACCCTGTGCAAGATGCTGATGTTTCTTGCCAGACAAGTTAGAATGTCACAAAAACCTAGAGAGAATTACAGAGTATTTTTTTACAAAAAATGGGATTTGACAGGAAGAAGTCAGCAGGGCAGCTTGTCCCAGATAACATCAAGAAAAGGAGACAAGTCTGCTCCCAGTCAACAGATATGTCAGATCTGTTGAGGATACTTGGCTCGTTTTCACTTGCCTTGAAAGCCTGAGAACTATCCTGTGTTCTTCGAATCTGCATGATGGATGCGTCTATTTGCCAGACCCCAGAACAGATTAGGGGAAAGAGGGAATACGAAGGGAAGTCTGGGTTTTCCCACTGATGTCTCCAAATGTAGCATGGTGGTGTGCTGTGATTGTACGTAGACAGCTGTAGAGTACAAACAGTGACTGTAGACAGCACAGATTACAGGTATAACTGCCCTTGCAGCACATGTAGAACCACAGGGAGAAGAGAGGTGCTGTACTGCGTATCTGTGGTCTGTGGGGATGCCTGGGATACCTCATACAGGCTCAAGACCTGCAGCTCAACAGGATCTTGATCCACACTTAGCCAAACTAACTTAAATTATTTGGCATCTCATTTATAACAAAGTTGTAGTAGCCAAACCCATGGTGCAGGTATGCCAGCAGTAGCGTTTTGTCCTTCATTAAATCAGTGAGAGTTTTACCACTGAAATCAGCAGTTAAAACATGGTGTGATTTTGAAAAACTCCCCTGGCATTCAGATATTAACACATTCATTTTCTGGAATTATTAATCAAGAATCATTAAAAGGTGATAATAAATAGAAAATATATGAGAGAATTGCCTTGGCTACCTGTCCCAGATGTGTTCATTCATTTTCACTTATAAATAAAGCCAGAAAAATACCAAAACAATTCCTCATAGCTAAAAGAGTGTTATCTTGCTTTCCTTTCAGACAAAATACTAGCTTATAACATTTACATTCAAAGAGTGTTCAGATCAGTGAAGTGGAAGTAAAAGTAACAGGGTTGTTGGGTTCTTCTATAATTGTGTGAAAGGAGCAATCACGTCACTTTATGAACAGCAAGTTCTTAGGTCAGGGAGCATTCGGAGATAAGCCATAAAATAAAGAATAATATAGTGAGAATATCAGTAAAATAGTAGAATCAGCACTTCTTAGTCTATTTAACTGGAAAAGGATGAGGCCTGCCTTGGGAACTAATGCTACTTAACAGTATTTGGGCAGAGAGCCAGAAGGAAAATGCATTTCAGAAAGAGAAAGATGGGCTGGTAGCCGGTAGGATAGGTAATCATAGCAAGCCACGCTAAAGCAGCTAAATCCAGGATTTTAAATTGAGCATGAATAAGACTTTCAAGTCCTTGTGGATGAAACTGGGAATCAGTGGTGTATTTATCAGATTACTAGTGAAACAGCAGCTTGAATTTTAGACATTCACTTACTGTCCAATCCAAAATTGAATTTATGTAAGTAACCTAACTAGTTACATAGACATGTTTTTTATAAAAATAATGAGTTTGATATTCAGTTATGTCTACATGGGTTTTTCAGTATCTAACTGGAAGATATATTACCTTAAGGATGTGTCCATCCTTGAATAGTTCATATGGAGTTCACAAGATCCAGTTTTTCTGTTTGTTATTGCTTCATTTTATTGTGTAGTTTGTTTATTTGAAGTTTATAATCAAGTGAAATCGATTCAAATAGTCTGTGTAAGTACCTCTTCATCCTTTTCTTCCTCAAGTTGTTTTCAACTTTCATATAAGATTAGAAGTGCTCTCATAATAAGTAGTAAAGCTAACTCTTTAGGCATATTCTAGGGAAAATTTTTTTTTCAAAAGTCACAACATTCTCAAGTGCAAACACATATGAAGAGTTGTTGGGACAGAAATCTGTGTTCATGCTGATGAAAATCTTACTATAGTAGCAGTAAGTGCTCCCATGATATGCAAAGAGCAAAAGTAAGACCTGAAAACTGCTGATATTAGGAAGTGTCATGATTAAATACATATAGTATCAGCATATTTCCTTTTTAGAAATATTTTGCATTACTTTTGACTCCTAAATACTGTTAGGTACTGTCGTGGTTTAACTCCGGCTAGCAAAATACCACGTTTACTAACTTTGGCATCAAGACTAAATTTGGTTCTCACATGTTAGCCTTTTTAAACGGAAGGTCTTGTATGTCTTTATTTATTTATATGTTTATTAGCAACATACAGAAAAAGAAATCTAAGGGTCTGAAGTCTAAATCTATCCTTATATTATAAAGGTTAACAACCTGCCAAACATGTTAACTTTCATGCCTTTCTGCAACAAACAAGGCCCCCTAATCTGTTGCCCATTTCACTTAAAAAACAGAGTTCAATGAGATTTTAGAAGTACATGATTTTGGTGTTTCGATTCAAAAGATTTCTCCCACCATTGAAAGACTATCCACTTTTTAATATATGATGTTTTAGGCATTTGTATTCATTTATCTTAAAAACATGCAATTCCAATTTTCTTCCGTACTAGTCATAAGAGTCCTTCAATCTACTACCAATAGTTCTTTTGTCACAGAAAGACTTGGAAAAGTCTTGAACGCTGCCTGTCCCCCAGAGCAGCCTGCCACCTCCTTAAAACCCAAAACTGCATTGTATCTTATGACTTAATGTGTTACCAGATTATGATGGAATTTCTCATTTTGAAGAGAGGAAAAAAAAAAAACCCCAAAACAAACCAACAGCAACCAGCACTGAAAATTTCACAGCATCTATAATTTTTCCTCAGCACGAAGGTGCAGTTTTCCTTGTCGTTCAAAGTGATCTTGTAACCACAGATGTCACAAATAAATAGAAATAAAAAGGCATATGTGTCATCAGTTGGTCTTTAGAGTTGAAAGATTCATAATACTGGGAGTTGCTAGTGATGCTTTAAAATATAATAATCATTGAGTTTTGATTTTAGAACTCGTCGCTTGTTCCTTTAAGTTGACAGCAATAGGTACAGCAAAAATATATGCAGACTTTCTTTTTTGCATAAGTTCTTGTGGGTTTATTCTGTTCTTCTATGATAGTTACTTTCATAGTAAATTATATCATCATAAACTTTCTGCAACTTAAAATCCATCTTACCCAAGTCTAAACACTGTTCTTTGATGCCACACTTACGTATAAATCTGCAGAAGCACAGGGGGAAGCTAACACACAGCTGTTTCAAACTCGTGGTACATAATGGGCAAACTTAAATTTCTTATTGTTCTGTTATGAATGGTGGAGGCATTGCACTCTTAATTTTTTTCAGAAGTAACCAAACGAAAAGGCTGAGCAAGTACATGGAAATTTTCCAGTCAGGCACTGACTTCTGGGAAGATCTAATATGAAACCAGGGCATTATCACAGGATCTTTGTCCCTCTGCCCTCACTAAAAAATACTGCGTATTTTCTAAGAAATAGGAACCTGGACAGGCTGGAGAGGTGGACCTGTGCCAGCCTCAGGAAGTTCAACAAGGCCAAGGGCAAGGTCCTGCACCTGGGTCAGGGCAGTGCCAAGCACAAGTACAGGCTGGGTGGAGAATGGATCGAAAGCAGCCCTGAGGAGAAGGACTTGGGTGTACTGGGGGATGAAAAGCTGGACATGAGCCAGCAGTGTGCACTGGCAGCCCAGAAAGCCAACTGTATCCTGGGCTGTATCAGGAGAAGTGTGGCCAGCAGGTCGAGGGAGGTGATTCTCCCCCTCTGCTCTGCTCTCGTGAGACCCCACCTGGAGTGCTGCATCCAGGTGTGGGGCCCCCAACGTAAGAAGGACATCGACCAGTTGGAGTGAGTCCAGAGGAGGCCACGAAGTTGATCAGAGGGCTGGAGAAGAGAAGGCTCCGGGGACACCTTATAGCAGCCTTCCAGTGCCTGAAGGAGCTACAAGAAAGGAGGGGGGGGGAGACGGGGGGACTTTTACAAGGGCCTGTAGTGACAGGACAAGGGGTAATGGGTTTAAATTGAAAACAGGGAGATTTAGATTAGAAATCAGGAAGAAATTCTTCATGGAGAGGGTGGTGAGGCACTGGAACAGGTTGCCCAGAGAAGCTGTGGGTGCCCCATCCCTGGAAGTGTTCAAGGCCAGGCTGGATGAGCCTTGGAGCAACCTGGTCTAGTGGAGGGTGTCCCTGCCCATGGCAGGGGGGTTGGAACTGGATGATCTTGAAGGTCCCTTCCAGCCCAAACCATTCCATGATTCTATGAATATTCTGAAGGTTTGAAATAATTTTAAGCACGTTATCCTCATATTTACTTTTATTTGTCTCATGGCTTATAAAGACTAACAAGACTTGAACTGTGCTTCATTTTGGGAAAAGTATTAAAGAAGCTGCTAATCCAGATCTTATGTAAAGGTCTTAAGGTATCCATGTACTTAGCTCGCCTGATTGATATCATAAGTATGCTATAACCTTTCTGCTGAGATCAGCTCTTCTACAGCTTCATCTTTCATTCTTATCTTGAGTAAACCAGTAATGAAGTAATTGATTATGAGAGAGTGTATAAACACAGTTAAATCTTGAATTCTTTTACCACTGCTTCAGATGACCTGTGTATATTATGGGGCTAGAAAAATACTGAAAAAGAACAGGTTTAGCAACCCTTTCCCCCATTTTTTTTAAAAGCAGTATCAAATTGAGTTATGTGGCCTAATTGCTAATGTTTCTTTTGAATTATTTTAAAAGCTATCCAGTAGACCCTGCAAAAATAGTTATGTGTAAAAGGTGGATTTTGCAGCAGTTTTTTGTATGCACCTGTATAAGAAATAAAAACACTTTCAGCATGAGAAGAAATAAGTATTGTTCATAAACACTTATTTAAACAAAAGCTCTAATTTTCTGAAGTTCTCTAAATATTTTCAAGCCTAATTTCCCCATAGGATTGACAGTAAATGTGCAATAGCTGATGCAGCACAAATGCCGGTATGCTGATAATCTAAACTATACAATCGTGCTGTTGGTATGCATCTCACATAAGATATTTAACATCTTACCTGTCTTACATATGTTAAGCTATTCCACAGAAAACTGAATAGTTTTGGAAAGACAGACTGAGAGAGAATCAACCTTTGGTATTAAATACCCTGACCGGAATTAATCTCAAAAGCTGTTAAAGATTTTGGTCCAAAGCAGAAATTTAGTTAATAGAAAGAGCAATACATGGGAAAAAATACAAATAGCCATAAATTAAATGACTCTATCCTAAAATCATCATCAAGAACAGATTGCTGTTGTAGGTACTGACATTGACAACTAATGACATTTATACAGCTAAATCTTGGTGAGATATATCCAGAATGGCTAATAAGAGTACCAGAAGAATTTGGATCAGGTTCTTTCAGACAGAAGTAGAGAACTGAACTCAGGTCTCTTTTGTCTGGAGTAAAGTCTCTATCCAGTGAAATACTGGAAGAGAAGCATGCCAGGCACCACAGCTCTTGCTCTTCCAAATTATCTTTGTGCCACGTAAACCCCGATACCTCTTAAAGCACCTACTCACTTCTGTCATTTAAGGAAAGTAGGTAGAGGAATACTCTGTGAGCCCAACAGTAGTTTGGTCTGTGCCAGAAATCTGCCTGCTCACTCGGGTCAGTACACGCGCAATCTGAGTGTGCTCAGAAGGGGAGACCATGGTGCTGCAAATGACATGTAGAAATTTCAGTACCTGCGGAAGTAATGTACTGCCGGTGTTAGGCAATAGTGCTGTGTGGGTTTTGAGGAGCCTAATTTTCAATTCAGGCCTATGAAAATGGCAACTGAACACTTACGTCCCATTTAGGAATTTAGTGTAAATGAAATAAATCTTTTCTAGCTCTTCCGTAAGTCAAGTGGGAATACAAAGTCCTTGTTTTGGTTATTATTTCTGATGTATTTGAGGGGGATTCTTGTTATACTTTATTGCATTCCCAAAGGGTGATCATAAGAAACTATCTACTTTATTCCCTAGTTAAAAAAAAACCTCTTTTTTTTTAATATATACAAGTATATATTCAATACCTTCAACAATATTGAAATATGTTCTAAAAAAAAAAAAAAAGAAACACACAGGAGAGTTCTTTTCTTTGGCCACTAAAGGCGACAATTGTATTTTTGTATTTTAGACGTTGAAATTGTGTTGATACAGTTCACAGACCTTATTGCAGCGTTTCAGTACTTAAAGGGGGATTATAAAATGGGGACTTTTGAGCAGGCCTGTTGCGATATGCGAAGAGGTAATGGCTTTAAACTAAAAAAGTGTAGATTTAGATTAGATATAAACAAGACTTTTTTTATGATGGGAGTGGTGCAACACTGGAACAGGTTGCCCAAAGAGGTGGTTGATGCTCCATCCCTGGAAACGTTCAAGGCCAGGTTGGACGGGGCTCTGAGCAACCTGGTCTAGTGGAGGGTGTCCCTGTCTGTGGCAGGGGCTTGGACTAGATGACCTTTAAAGGTCCCTTCCAACCCAAACTATGATTCTATATGCTGTATACTTCTGTGTACTTTATGCAGTTACCTTTGTGCTCACGGTATGAAAGTGTCTCTGCATGGGACATGAAACCTAAGAACCTAATTTTGGATAATGCATTTGAATTAGTAATCTGAAAATTGGAATACATCAGGTTAACACTTGCCATTGCATCTCTTATTCTTTAGTCCTTAGTGATGGTTTTGAGAAGGGAGGCTGGGAACAGTCATTTAACGTAGTTTCTCTATCTTCAAATTTACAGAATGTCATAACAGCCTCATTAATGATCCATACCTTTTAATTCTTCTCCCCTCAAATCATTTCATACTGAGCATTTAGGCAGATAGCAAGTCCCCAGCTGGTTCTGATCTCTGAAATTAATTTTGGCCTCAATTGCCAAGCCAAGGACTATTTTCCTTGGCAACATGTTCTTTAGTTGTAGACACTGGTAGCCAATAATAATAAAAAAATATGTATGGGAGGGAGATTGATAAAGAACAAAATAGCATACAGAAAACTAATATCTAGTGGAGCAGTTCAGATGTCAGTATTTGATGCCATTATCTTCTCTCTCAGATCATTAAACAGCTGATGATACTGAAATGGATCAGAGAACTGCTTTGGCAGTATTTTCTATGTAACTATTATGCTTGCCTTCCTACACAAACTATTTGTAGAAGCATTAGGTGGAGTTCTTACTTGCCCCAAGGAAATCTTCCTTTAAAATTTCATAAATAGCTGCTGAATTAAATGCCTACTAATTTTCGAACTTTTGGGATATTTATGGGCTGAGTCATTCTTCTCAAAGCTATACAGATGTACAGACATTTGAATAAAATACAGCTAGTCCCATGTTTTTTCCATCTTTTCCTCTAGAGGACAGAATAAACGGGAAGTAACAAATAAATACTCGATAAAGCGTGTGTATTATAACATTAAACCAGAAAATGTGAAAACATGAAAGTAAAATGATAGCAAAATTACAAGAAAGGTAACACTGTGCCTGGAAACTGTATTAGTAAAATAGCTAATAGAAACTGAATTTGTAACACTGTGAACTAATAAATCAAAGTGAAAAGATGATAAGATGGGCTTTCAAAAGAGATCTGAGATAACCTTTCACTGAGGATGACTATTTCACAATTTCCACAGACACTTCCTCAATTAGCTTTAGTTTTACAGTATGTACATATTTCTTAACTAAATTTTCCTTGCTGGAATGTAATACCATTTTTTCTTATACTGAGCATGGAAACTGGCTTATTTCCTTTCTCTTTACAACTGCTTCTTAATACTGGAGACCATTCTTATATTCCAGCTTTAGTCATTTTTTTCTTCTATGAACAATAAATCTGGGTGTTTCTGTGGGTTATGATTATTAGACACCTGGTTCCTCCCCTGTAGTATCTCTCTAATTGACCAATTTGTCTTCGAAATACAAGGCCCAAAACTAGAGTCAGTAGATAGAGAATGCTTTGCTAACCCCAAAGAATTATTTCATGTGGCTCGCAAAAAATATTTCTTCTTTTACATCTCAGTATGATAGCTTTTTTCCAGTCACCTGGTACAGACAGCTTACTATCAGCCGAGAATTCAATATATGGCTTAGGCTGTTCCCTTTACAGCTGCCACACTGCCCGTTATTTCCCACCTAGTATTTTTGCTGCTGATTATTCTGCCTCGCTGTAGAGTGGGGTAAGGGGGGTGAGGGTTGTGTTCCATAATGAATCCCATCCTCTTTCTTACAGGCCACTTTGTCAATCTGTTGATTTTTAAACATTTTTTAACTTTTGTTGTCTCTGAATTCAATAGATATATTTTCTATTCTGTGACCCAGGTTGTCAGTGCAGTCAATGAAGAGACAATTGATGTATTACTGGATCTACCACTGTTGATCGTCATACATTCCTCCAGTCTTATAATGAACTATTGATAACGACTCCCCAAGTGTAGTTCTTAAACCAGTATTGCACATGTCTTAGAATAGTTTTGTCTGTAAAAAACAAAAAAAGGTGGAGCTTGCATATACAAATAACTTATGAGGCAATGTCAAAAGTATTTCTGAAGTTAGTATATATTCTTCTACTTGTTTTTCATAAGGCCTTACTCTCTGAAGGAAATTGAATTGGATTTGTTCTTGACAAATATATGTTGGGTGATATTCATCATCGTGTTATCTTTCAAGTTGCTAAAATTAATTTCTTCCAGTATTGTTTCAGGAACTGAACATAAACCGTGTAGTTTATAATTTCTTGTCTCTTCCTTTTCACACTTTGTAGAGGTAAAGGTTGTGTTTGACCTTTTTAAATCTTTTGAAATGTCATCGTCCTCTCCAAATTCTGAAAGTTAACCACAAATACTTCTGACATTGTTGTAGTCAATGTTTTATGTGCTCTAAGGCAACTTTCCTGAGATTCCGTTGACTTGACAACATCTAATTAATCCAGGTAGTCTCTCCTCAGTTCTTTCTCTGTTCTCACCTCATTTCTTGCCTCTCTGTTAAAAATGTTAGCTGTCTGATACCTACCTGCTAAATGCAGCAACTGCCCTCTAATTTCTCCAGTACTAGTGAAATAGGCCTGAGCTTAGGAAATAATACAAACTGGTCTTCAATATTCATGTATCTTCTCAAACCAGGTTTGAACCTGTGCTCACAGATACTTTTCATGTTCAGGTGGAACGAATCTCTCTCTATGTCGCCATCACAAAATTTTCTAAAGACAGGCAGAAACTTACTTATGGTTCCTGATATGAAGTGTTGTTGCTTTTGTTGTTTTGTTTGGTTGGTTGGTTTTGGTTTTGGTTGGGTTTGGGGTTTTTTTACTGAAATTCCACCACAGAAATAAAACTTACGTTTCTAAACTGTCATTAAAAGTAGGAGTCAGATGGCAATTCAGACACCTCATTGTAGGGACTAAGTACACCTGCCTAAACATAAATGCACAGGTCCTTCTGATACACACTACAATGTCCAGAATATCCTTATAACACAGGACTGTATTATACATATTCTTTGTTTTGTTTATTTTTCGCTTATTAAATATACTTACAGAAATAGGGAACTTCATATGTCAGTTCAGTTCAGGAGGCTGGTACCATCTGAAATGTCCTACGGCATCCTGCTTCACCTTCAGCTGTGAATTCAGAAGGTCACACGTCTCCTGTATGTCTTTTGTCTTATCTGATAGCTCATGCAAATATCCCAGGTATGCCAGAGTATATTAGGTGGAGCTTGGCACTTATGTTGAGGCAACTGATCCCACCACCACCATGAGAGAGAGAGAGAGAGAGAGAGAGAGAGAGAGAGAGAGAGACCTATACACTCTAAATTAGGTGTCTCATTTGCAACTTAAATCCCTCTCCATATTTCAGAATAATAGAATTGTTACTGCTTGGATATAATCCTGCTTCTAATGAAAAGTGCTTCATGCCCTTTTCTTCAGAAACAGTTCCATGCTTGTATATAGTTGATTCTTTTCCTGTATTCTGGTACTAGGGAAATTAAATAAGAACATCCCTCCTCCAGGCTGTTACTAAATCTTCTTGCTGCTCTTTTGTATACTGAAGTCATAATCCTCTGTTTGTGACACCGAAACTGGTTGCTGTGGAAATAATTGTGCTGTTACCAAACCTGATTAAGAGTTCTGGAAAAACAAACAAATCCTTAGAAATAAAGATTCCACTTTAACATTAATATCCTTAGTAATGGATAAAGTATTAGAGCAAAATTGTTTCTGAACCGAATTTTTTTTTTCCCAGTGTTCTCCAAGATGTATGACTGTTTTTTCAGCCTTCTTCAAAATTCTGTTTTTTCCATATTTCTATGTAAATATCTTTAATAAGACGAAAAGAAACAAAACAGAGAATATATATAGCACAGGGAACAAAAGTGTTTCTAATGTATTTTCTGAAGTAGCAGAAAAAAATCCCTGAGCTACAATTGCTGCTGGCATGCCTTATTCCTGCTTCTCTTATTGCAGGTTAAAACAACCAAAAGTATTTTTTCTTTTAATCCCTTTTTTCCAGGTTAGTGACTTGACTTTTTTTTTTTGAGAAAGCATATGGTTTTCATTCATGTATGATAAGCCTAGGAAAAAAAAAAAAAGTGAAACAAAGTAAAATTCGATCCCTTTAATAGAAAACTGCAATAAAGAGATTTCTTAAATAGCATCCCGAAAGCACTGCTTACTTTAGGGTAGAGTGAGTAATGCTGCCCATTTATCATCATACGTAAAGAATATTGGCAAGCCTATCTCTTGTACGCTGAGAGCACCACCGAACATTCAGCCGGTGAGGTTTACACTAAACCACTTTGACAGCTTGCAGACATTTTAACCCAGAGACAAGTATCTCTGTGTGACCACTAATGATTCTGATGCATGAAAAGCAGTGACTGAACTGAAACAGTAAGGGAAGGAGGTAAAGCTACTAAATTAAATGCAGCTATCAGATACTTGAAAGCATTGCTGATAGTTTCTGTAGTAGCTGTACGCCCTAATTGTGAAGCCTGAGATCCAGACTAAGTGCATATGATTTATTTGAACTTAAAAAGTAAATCATGTTGATGATCTGGGCATTACTTTGGCTAAAGGGGTAAGTCAAGAGGAGGTAAACTCTGAGGTTTTGTTTGATCAGATGTGCTTTGCAAACAGATGTTAGAGAATTTAAGCTGGCAGTAACAATTCAACACTTGCTGAACAGGCTGATCAAGTGTAATTAATGTATCTTCTGTCATAGGTGGAATACAGCTTTAAATATATTGCATCCTCTAACTGTAATGTAATATTACATTGGTTCTTTGAGAGAAAACTATATTCAGCACTTCACCGAGCAGCATAAAGAGTCTGTTCCCAACACGGAGGAATTTACATTGCAGTCAGGTTAACTTGTTCCCGTTTCTTTGTTCCTTTCAGTTGTCAGTATCTTTGCTCCTCTGTACCGCTGTTACTGTCTCCCGTTTCTATATCAGTACCGCTCCAGCTGCAGGAGATGTTTTGCAGACAAGCACAAAGAAGGAGTCCCAGGGATCCACGATTAAAAAGAAAAAGCAAAATGTGAAGGCAGGGACAAGTGACAGAATCTGAAAAGTGTGGAAGAAAGCGGGTTGTTATGAACTGCCTGCATTTCATCTGTGAAAACTTATATTCTGGACAAGGCGTTAAAGACAAACTTCTCAAAACCATAGTGATGCTGAGGCTGTGCTAGACTCCCTCCCCTGTTGCTGGCCACACTGCAACCAGGAGGCTGTATTTCTAGAATCACTGCAGATCTGAACCATTAAGCCCAAATTTGTTTAAAGTATCTCTCCAAGTGCCAGTATAAATCACAAGTTTTGTAGTTTTATTTAAGAGGAATGAACCTCAGCATTCCACAGGCAATGCAAAATTCCTAATACTCATGAAGCAGCAGTGACCAACCTCCCTTCTTCAAACTTTGTAACAGCACCGTAAAAATGTCTCTAATGGTGGCATGGAAAAACTCATGTTTTAACAGATTTCTTTCATGAAATCTGTGTTAAATTCAGTAAAGAAGTTATAATGTGGAACGAATTTCAGCCCATTGACTGTATTCTCAGTTAATTAATATTGCCACACCTTCATCAGGAGAATGTTTTGGCTGTAGAACATTTACAGAGAAGTAATAATCTGAGCTCATTTTGATCTGAAAATTGTAAAATCCTGAGTCCATAGTCAATCTTTATTTCTGATTTCCTGGTACAACAGCATGAAATTATTAGGTCAGACCTTAACACATATTATATTGAATTCATACGGATGAAATAGATTATTTTTAAAATTCTACTCCAAACTTTATTTCAAGCTTAAGAAAGGCTTGGTCGTTGCAGCCAGCTTGTTCACACACACTTTAATTGCTCCCTTGGGATCTTGTAGCATGTCTTTAATTTGCAGTTGTTGGCCCTGACAGTCAGTGGTGCCTTTTCAATTTGTGCCTTCTAGCATTGCCAAGAGAACATTTATCATTAACTATCTTATCACCACTTTAATTTTGAGCCTTCTGTATGTTTCTCTTTTTGTTTTGGTCTTTTTTTTTTCATTTAATTTTATCAAAGTCGAACTGAAACAGAAGAGCTCATCAGTGGTTGGGAAATAAGGGCTATGGCTATGTTAGCAAATAGTGCAGGCCTGTAAGAGTAGAATCATAGAATCACAGAATGGTTTGGACTGAAAGGGACCTTAAAGATCATCTAATTCCAACCCCCTGCCATGGGCAGGGACACCCTCCACTAGTAGATCTGCGGAGTGAAATAGCTGCTGCTGAGGACCTGATGTCTATATTGAATGCATTTCAGGGTGTTTATTTCATTCTAGCTGTAATGGTGCTGTGGACTGTATTTCTGTTAGTGCTGGAATACCTTAGGTAAAATCCTGGAGTGCATCTTTTCACTTGCTGCAGTTTAATTGGAACGCAAAGCAGTTGGTGCCTGCTGTCTGAGATGTTAGACGAACCAAAGCACCGCAGGCGCAGGCACCACAAGATTCACTTCAAAATCTCACTCCAGGTCCAAACCAAAATGCTGAAGTATCACATCCTAGGATTAAATGCATATAAGACCACTATGAGGCAAAATCACCTGCGGAAAAATGTTGTTTTTTTCACAAGACAAAATGTCCTATGATTCTTGATCAAACAGTAGCAACTTCAAAATGTCCAGGCTGTGGTCAAGGTACTATTTAGCTGTATGTAAAGGCATGTAACAGTACTGAAAAACTTGCTAAATACGGTATTTGGTGGATGGTGTTTTGCTCTTCCTTAAGGATGTTTGCTAGGCACCACCAGAAAGCCACCCTGCAAGATATTAGGCAAACCAGGCAGCTAGGGAACCCAGAATCTCCAAGATCTGTTGAAACTGAACTTAGGGTACTCAGCTTGAAAGAGAAAATGACTTTGTGTTGTGCTTGACTAAAAAGGTACGATAATGTGACAAGCATGGAATGACCTGTCTAACGGTTTGATTTTCTGATAATCTGCGGTCTGGGTACTTTCTGAGCAGGAAATTGCATCCGTGTCAGTATATTCTGTAGACATCTTATTTGTCCAGTAACTCCTGAACCCATTTAGAATTTTACCACCCAAACGGAGTATGTAGCAGTGACTCAAATACTGAATATCTACTTTTTAAAGTCACTACTTGATTTGATGCCTTCTGCTTTTTGCGACGTAGGATATGCCTACCTTAGCAAGTAATAGAGTGTGATGGGCGTATGTACAATGAACCTGTTTGTGCTGATGACCTGATACCCTACAATATGCATTTTGAGAGGGTTTTTCTTCAAGCTAACTATAGCCTGGTTCCATGAACACCTGTTAGTGGCTGGATCATTTTAAGTGATAATCTGGAGTTCATCTTTAGGTTTATTTTCCTTTTAAAGGAATCTATTTTATGTGCACTG
This sequence comes from Rhynochetos jubatus, assembly GCA_027574665.1. Classification (NCBI taxonomy): domain Eukaryota; kingdom Metazoa; phylum Chordata; class Aves; order Eurypygiformes; family Rhynochetidae; genus Rhynochetos; species Rhynochetos jubatus. The sequence goes on along the minus strand of CM050649.1, from coordinate 81,820,539 downwards.
AAGCTGCTCTACAGCATGAGCCTAAGTAGACATTTGCTTCAAGTGTTCTCCAGATCAAAACAAAAGAAAACACTGCCGTGGATTCATGTTACTGTTAAAGGTTCCCTACTCTTCTGTCTGCTCTTCATCATTTTACATTTTCTCAGTAATCTCTTTTCCCAGCTGAAGATCCCTAGTTTATCTATTTCCTTCGTGTATGAAAGTATTTCATACTTTTTATCATCCATGTTGCCTTCTTAAGTTTATTATCTCCTTGGGAACTGAACTGCAAAATTCAAATCCTGCACTGCTAAGGGAGCTCTCTGACTATGCTGTAGCAGGGCTAATAAGGAAATTTCTCTGCACCCCTCATGGGACCCCAGGGTCAGTCCCTGGAACTGAAGGCTCATCATGTTCTTGATCATTAGGTTGGCACGCAGTCACTGTGGAGAGAAGCCTCATTCAAACACAAAAGTGGAGAAGTGGAAGGAGGCAGTCAGGAGTCTGGCAATTTGCAGGACTAACAGAATAAAAAAAAACCTGGAAAGGGGAAGTTCGAGTAAATTAAAGATAAGGGAAATGGGAAAGACAGAGCACAGACATCTGAAGTCACACATTTCCTTCAGAATTTGGCAGAAAAGTAAGTATTAATCTGCAAATAGACTGACAAAATAGCATCCTGCTTGCACAACTCGTTCGGTTAGGTTGTGTCTACATTCATGGTTTGCTTTGAGGCAGATCTGAAGTTCTGGGCAGACCCCCCAGATCATCTCCACTTGCTGCGCATCAGAGGAAACCAATAAAATCTTCCAAACTTACCTCCTCCAAAAAAGGTCCACTCCAGGTGCAAGCCAAATGCATTACAACCCTTCCTGGAGACTTATGAGTCTGTACTGGGAATGACTGGTTCTTTGGATCAGTCTGTTCCCACAGGTCTGGTGGGAACACCCAGTCCAGGGGACTAGGTTACATCTCATCTGAGGTAAAACTCCTGCACTGCAAATAGCATTGCAGGGGCCTCAGCACCATCTGTTTTGATCTACTGATCCTCCTCTGTTGCTCCAAATTACCTGCTAATGTATATATAGCCTGCAAAATTAACTGATAATCAGCTTGAAGTTCCAGCGCATCTAACATTTAGTGCAGAACTCGTTAGGTTTTCACAAGGCATTTCTGACATCTATTTTCCATTGTTAATATACAGCAAAAAAAGACTCTTAAAATAGCCATGGACCCCTGTAAACAGGGTCTGGAAAGTCACATGCTTGAATGGTACCAAATATCAGCATTACGGTTGCTGGGGTGCCCAGCAGTCACAACTGCAAGTCGCTAAGACATACATTAAGTGCTAATGCTGTTAAAACTCAGGTTCTATGTAGCTTTAAGAACAATGTAGTCTATTATTTGGATGCTTTTCCTTCCTCATTAACAAAATGTTTATTGCTGCTAGTTCTCTTGCACTTTCGAGCAACTCTGCTGTCAGGGATGTGTGCATATACTGTGGCATAGACATACGCGTATAGCTATGTGAGTTTTACCATCTTAGTAGTTGGTAATCTATACCACATTGCAATCATTTCTGAATTACAGCAAAATTATTGCAACTCTGAAAATAGTCCTAGATAGAATCATGGAATGGTTTGGGTTGGAAGGGACCTTGAAGATCATCTAGTTCCAACCCCCCTGCCGTGGGCAGGGACACCCTCCACTAGACCAGGTTGCTCCAAGCCTCATCCAGCCTGGCCTTGAACACTGCCAGGGATGGGGCACCCACAGCTTCTCTGGGCAACCTGTGCCAGTGCCTCACCACCCTCTCCGGGAAGAACTTCTTCCTGATACCCAATCTAAATCTCCCCATTTTCAATTTAAACCCGTTACCCCTTGTCCTATATAGAGATTGAGCTGTACTGGCTGTCCGCTGTGTTCGTGTCCGCCCTCCAAACGGAGGGGTGCACTAACACTGGGAGCACGTTGCTGCCGGATCACAGTTTTGCTGTGTTTCTGCAGCACCGGACACAGACTTCACCACCGCTTCCCATACCGAGCCTGTCGCTTCTGTTTCAGTAAAAATACAGCTCTTAGAGTGACTCCCAAACTTTGTCCATTGTATCCATGATTAAAAATGTGACCTTCCTTTCAGATGAATTTGTCTAATTTCATAACCTGGCTGGGACGAGGGGGAGAGAAGAGAGAAGCTGACATGGACTGATATTCCCATATTCTCCTTATATCTTGATATTTTTTGCAGCACTAATATTAGCTGAACTGACAGTATCACCATGTCAAGTTTTCAATCTGTGTTCATAGGCATAATGTGGAATTCTTCTTAATGTAACCTAGCAGTGAGATTAAACATGGCTCAGTGAGTCAAATGCATTGGCTTGAAATTCTCCTGTTGTCTTTAATTTGCCATTTGCTCTAATGTTCCCATGACTGACTGTGCTGTAGTGGACACAAACTGAAAATATACACACCCAAAATTAAAATAACTACTATTTGGCTCTAATGTTTGTTTTTGGGGTAGTAAAATACAATGTAAGTAAGGTTATGGAAGGTTTTTTAATGAGAATTTTAAAAGGATACAGAAAGATAATGTGCTTTTCAGAAACACTTCTAAAAAATATCTTTAAATAAATCTCCTTTTCTGCAGGTTTTGTGTGGTTTTGCAGTTTTGGAACAGAAATGTAAACCAAATGATCCTGAATACCTTTGTAAATCAAGTAAAAGACATCTAAATACCCTTTTTTTTTTTTTTTTTTGGTGTGGAGAAGCTGTTTTCAAATATCCAAGAGATGTCTGCTATCCGATTTTAATTTGCTCTAGTAAATTGATTCCTTTGTTATTTTTTTCTGGTTTGTGTTATATTTACTTCTGCTCAAACTGTTCTCTTCTAAGCAGAGTTTGCAAATGGTATAAGCACATTGATTTTTTGATGACATATAAACTGAATTCATTTCATAAAAAATTAACTTAAAGGTAACATTGTGGTTAACACACTCCTGCTAAAATACCAGGTTTCTTTGGAAGATACAACAGTCTTAATCGACCTGTCATTGTGAATGTTCACCTATAATCATTAAAAAAATATATTGTGATTTTGGGGGTTTCTTCCCATGTTATTCAGCTGTGTGAACACATTCAGCAATCCACGTTGTAAGGAAACCAAATTCATAGAAAAATAAATTTATCTGTTGGTATAGCAATAGTTAATCCAAGTGACAGATTGTATTGTAACATGATGCTACAAGGTTATCTCCCATAAGGAACACTTGATACGTCAAGAATTGCACTAGTTCTTTTGAGCAACAGTTTTCTGTCTGTTTTTAAATGTTTCTTTATTTGTTGCAAAAAACCAACGATCTTCTCTTAACAAGATTAACAATCTTCTATACCATTGCCATTTAAATTGGCTTTGTTAAAGCACATGCTTTTCTTTTTTTGCCTTTTTTTTTTTTTAATATGCCTCTGTTCTTCACATCCTCTTGTGAGTTTGACTTTCACATACGTCTCAAGCCATGCCACCCCAGTTTTATCAGTGACACGAGCCCTGAAGCCCAGCTGCTCTTCTGTCACGTTTGTCATCTCTTTGCATGCCTTTGCAGTGCGCTGAATATGCTCCCAGTGAAACACATCAATACAGCCATCTGCCTGTGCCAACACAACAGGAAAACCTCTCTTGTCTTCTTGTCACTGGAAGCAAATCTCCTACCAGATCGCTGCTTCCTTGTTTGTGTGATAAGTGAGTTGAAAAGGAACAAAATATCCCCAAATTATCGTGGCCTGATGTTTTCCAAGCTTCTCCATTCTTGATCCAAAGATTTCATGTTCCCAGTGTGGATATTACTGCTGTCTCCACTGCCACTTGAATTGCAATTAGTTAATACCTTTTGTGAATCTGTACTATACTTAATTCCAAATCAACCTCTTCAATCTTCATGACAGTTGTGTACACAAAAATTTACCAGCAGGCACTGACAGAGGTGATGGGTACCATCCAAACCACGTCATATTTTGGTGTGCATTGCTTTTTGACATACTCTGAAAATCAGTAACAAACAGCCAATACCAGTAAAACAACTAATGTGCTATTATGCTGTGAACAGAATCACAATCTTTAGGCTATAAAGATTCAGCGGTTCTCAGGTAGAATTAAGTGAAAGACTACTGTTATCTGAAACTGTTAATTCTTCCCAAAACAGAAAAACAGGATGCTAACTTAAGCCTAAATAGGTAGCTCTTCAGGAAGACAGTGTTATCCCAGACCTAAGGAGGCAGACTTCATTTGTTTTCCCAAAAATGGCTATGGAGCATCTGAAAGTAGTGTACGTGGTAGAGAGGGAGAAAATTTAGATTTTAGGGAGCAGTAGGAGCAGATAGATATCTTGGAAAAGATCTGTAAAGGCTCTAGCTTGCTTGTCACCACAGAGACATCCAAAACTGTTACCGCTGTAGGATAAAGAATAACCCACCATTAGGGAAAGAAAACCAACTCTTAGTGCACAGACCCCTTCCGTAACAGGCACATGTTCAGTGTCCAAAGGTGGCAGGTAGAAGAGCAGTATTTGGTGTTGCAGTGCATAAATGTCCACATAACAGAGTGATGTGGAGTCTGGATATGTATATGCCTTTGAAATCCGTGTCTCAAGGGAGGCCTGTGTGCAACAGCTGCCTTAGATCTTGACTCTCATAACAGGAAAGGTCTACTTCTAGTAGTCAGGCTATCTTCTTAGATGAAGTATTTTGAGAGCTAGAGTATGGGAAAAGAGAAAGTGGTCAATGAGTGTATAGTCTGACTTCCCCTCATCCTAAGAAGAAAAGTTTGTACTATGATGGATGAAGAAATTATCTCACTGTACAAAAAACCCCACATTAAATACATGCTTCAACATCCGATGTAAATCTAAGAATAGGCACTGAAACTATTCTTTTTCAAAAGGCAATGTAGTTTCAAATACGTACTTTTTTGTATTCCCTTTCCAACATTAATCTATATTTTTTCAGTTTCTCATATTTGATATAATCAATTATAGTACATCTAATTAGATCTTGTTTCATGTTGAAGTAATCAGAGGAGCAGACCTTTTAATTACAAAGTAATTATGAAATTATTGTGTTGTACAATTACATATTCATCTTCGTTAAAACTACCAGATAGTAGTGTATGCATAAGCAAAATTTCTTTTGAAGTTCAGTATTTTCATAATTTCAAAATGTTAAGAATAATTAGTCTAAGTTACAATTTTCATTGCCTTAGAAATACAAAACGCTTACAAAATCTGGAGGTGCAACTGTATGCATGAGTTTCGTTTTGATTTCCTACCGATTCTGTAAGCAGAAAGACCCTCGACACAGTTTCAGGTTTTTTCTCTTGAAAATTTGGGGTTTGTATAATTATTTTTACAATCTCTTTCGGGGGGGGGTCAAGTTTGCAACAAAACTTGAAGCATTGCCAACACTCAAAATCATTAAATACTTTACTGTTATTATTGCATTTTATTTAGAAGACAGTTTGCTGCAGGACTAAGCAGAGTGCTGCCTACCTGTTCATTCACTCCTGCTTTGCAAGCGTTACAATGCGATGCAGTACCCGGAGTAGTTGCAACCAGCGATGCTTCACAGCAGCTTCAAAGAGCAGTTCCAAGCCAGCCCGCTAGCAGATGGGCTTGATGTCTTGATTGGCTGACAAGCCTCAAATCCCTGCAGTCACATCTTCTTGGTGTGTTCCTACAAACTGCTATATTTCATGCCATGCTAACAGTTGACAAAAATTTACAGCAAGTGATTAGTGTTGATGAATGATTCTCACTCCTAATATTTTACTGCACAGCCTTATTACATCTCCATTGTGGTGAATCAAGCAGACTTTGTAATTAAAGATTGGAAAGGAAATTATGATTTGGATTGAAATCTCAATTTTATAATACATATGAGATTTGAAATATGCAGGGTTGTAGCTTTGTTCTAAATGTGGGAGCAGCAGAAGTTAAAAGTTTGATGATAATCAGTGTCTCAAAAATCTAAGATCTGAGCAATAACTAAAACGATTTCTCAAACTTAATCCAAATGCCCAAAAATATTTGTGATTAGTAACATTGTTAATTGTTGCAATAATTCACCTGTGATGAAAATCTCAGTCTTATTTTTTCTGCTTTCTTTACTGATGGCAATTTTCAGAAGAGAAGCCTTTAGATATCATTTTAAGAGTATTTCAGCACAAACCTCAGGGAATCGTCTCATTCCTTGACTCTTTGAGAGGGAGTTAACTTGTAAGACATATTGTACAAAGAGATAAATCCCCTCGTTAAGGAAAATGAACCCAATCGCCATATTCCTAGTTTTCCATACACCAATACAACTTCTCATATGTGTTAGGAACCTTACAATTGGCAGATATCTGGAGAAGAGTTAGTGATGAGTTGTTGATCACTGGAAATGAAGAAATTCTTTTTAAATGCATGCTCCTATGAATGGCATACATAAAAATGAGCTGGAACATACAAACATCACAATATCATCGTGACAGAACATTTGTATTGCCTGTTTTCTGTCGCACAGAATGACAAATGAAAGGTTCACAAGTGCCAAAGGGAGCCCGCCGAAACTTAGGCTGGATCACAGTCTGTCCGACACCTAAATGATGATTATGAGTGGTGTTATCAAATATTTGCTTCAGGTGAGGCACTGGCACAGGTTGCCCAGAGAAGCTGTGGGTGCCCCATCCCTGGCAGTGTTCAAGGCCAGGCTGGATGAGGCTTTGAGCAACCTGGTCTAGTGGAGGGTGTCCCTGCCCATGGCAGGGGGGTTGGCACTGGATGATCTTGAAGGTCCCTTCCAACCCAAACCATTCTGTGATTCTGGGATTCTATGTTGCTGAAAACTGCATGACAGATTTGATCTAAACTTGGAACCATTTCTACAGGAAAAAAAATCAGAGCAATAAAATGAAGGAAGAAAAATTATTTTTCTCCTTGGGCTACCAAATAAAAAATATCCCTTGTTCCCACATTAGAGCATGTTCTTCGATATAGCTGATATTTTTTAGATGCTCTACAGATAAAAGATTAAAAACTCCCAGATAAACTGGAGTTCTGGTAAATTCCCAGAAGCTTGTTTTCCATTTAAATGCAATAAAGACTAGCTGGAAACCTGCCCTGCAGAGTTTTCTGCTTAATATACTGCTAATGAGAAAGGGAGAGTGGATAGTTTGGCCTTTAACGTTTCGCATAACAGGTTTTATTCTTGAGGAAAAACTGTTCGTTCAGTAGTCTCACAATGGAAATTCAAAGAACTAGGAAAGAAAGAAAAAACAAAGCTTTTAAGTGAAAAAAAGAGAAAGCCTTAACAAAGGTGTTCAGAGTAATTTGCTGCAGCTGTCAGTCAAGAACTATGAAACAAACCCATCGTCTGCACTAATTGTTTTCCACTGCCTGAAAAATACATTACTTGGAAAACCCGCAATATCGCAATAGTGAAAGGTACTTCTGGTACCTTGGGAAATCGTTTCTTCTGTGAAAAAGTTGAAAATTAAGGACCTGTTTTTTAATTAGCAAACACCTCTTTTCTTCTCTTTTAGCTGAACTCTTTCTAAATTTAAAGTTATTGAATCTTACTGAAGAAACAACTCAAAAGCTTTAATCAATCTTTTGAAAGATAAGCCCCATTTCGCTAGTAAGAAACTTGGGTTTCACTTAGTCTGGCAAAGCCCACTGACAGAATATTTAATTTTCAATGAAGTACTGAGTACAGACTGCTCTGCACTGATCTAGCATAATAAAGTCTTATTATATATAAGGAAATAAATTTTTTTAATATATTTAGGTAGTATTGACAGTGAAATATGCTAATAAGCTATGAGTTAGAATTTTAACATGTTATTGTGCATATGATTTTAAGCCAGAGCTTTTTTACATCGAGTTGCCTTGTCTCTAAAATACTGTGAGTACACATTTATAAGTTACCATTTTTTACATAAAATAAGATGAAGTCGTTAAGCTTTGAAAAGAAATAAGGTATTTCATGGAATAAAAATGACCATGTGCCAAGAAAATACAAAATATGAAGAATTTTAATTGGTTCATGACTTTTTTTAAAGTTACAATGTAGGTCTTAATACTGACGTTGGATTCAGTGGCAAAGTACCATTGACTTTAAATGAAGCAAACTTGGCTTCACATCTGTAAAGGAAATGCGAGTTAATTAGAATAAATTAAAGAATTATCAATAAGAGATCTGTCTTTGGAGTTGTGTTATACCAAGCAGCACAACTTTTCCTGTAAAAAACATTGAGGCAAACATAGTGTTGGGGTTTATTTATATAAATCAGAGAGGTAACATTTGAAACCAGAGGATGGAATATGCTCAAAGGATACAGGTAACGCAAAGAGAAAGTTATAGCATTTTTCAAAGAAAGAGAAAGTTGTAATTCATAGGCCTGGTTATAATAGGTTCCCTTAAAAATATCTGCAGCTGATCGTAGTACTGCTCTCTCATAGATGCGTGGTATGAAACGTCTAATTTTTTTCCCTTCAAGCAATCTGAATTGCAAAGGTTTAGATTAATACTGAAAACGGCAATAAGTACTGTGAACCATACATTCTTTACGAGTGCTTACCCAAAATGCATATTTAAGGATGGTGGCAACTAGCAGTAACTATTGAATGTGGCATTTTCTGTAACCTGCAGTTCCTATTGCAAATAGGTAGCGTGGTAAACTTCAGTAACTGACCTGGGAGACAGTATTGTTACGGGTCCGACAAACAGGTACTGTATTCTGCAATTAAACATACATATCAGAACAGTGTGCGGAGGTACAGTACACCATCGCAGTTAGATCTTTTCCGTCTGCTTTCTAATAAGGGGTAAAACGTACAGATGCAGATATACTCTAGGATAAATGTAAGAAGTACTGTTTAATACTGATTTAATCTTAACTTGTTTAACTAGCTTAACTAACTTAACGAGATAAAGAAAGCCATTTAAAATTATTTATAGTGAAGCTTATAGCAGATGAGTGAAGGCAAAGTTTCTTCTCTCATTTTATATGTATCTAAATACAGTTTCCTGCAAGTCTCAAGAGGATTTGTTTACGTTTCCATTGGTTTAGCACACAGTAATAGGCATCTGCCTTAAAATTATTTCTTTGGAAGGAATGATTTTTTTGCATTTTTCCCATGTGTCTTAATTTCCTTCCAGCATTTCCATTTATACAATTTATCGTATATTGTCAAAATAGTAAGTATATCCTTCAGGACCAAAATATAAACATGTCAATACAGTGCTGTTTATTGCCACAGATGCCTTATGGTGTTGTGTCTTTTCTTTTTTTATCATCTACTGAATAAATGAATAAACAGATATTTGGCCTTCACTGGTTCTTTCTATACTCTTAGATGATGAGCCAGCTATGCGCCAGTGTGCCTAGGAAATGTCAACAGTTTACCACTGATAGAACTTTCTGTCCTTCTGAGGATATCCACGTTTGCATGTAAACACTGATGAACTGAAAGAAGAGCATATGTAGGTTTCTCCCAGCTGCCAGTTCTTTGCATTTGTAGTGCAGATTTACCCACATTAAATTTTGACATTTGTAATGTTGTATTCTTACAGTGCCAATATAAAATACATAAAGAATCACCTAATTTCTGAAAAAGAAGTGCATCTCAGAAAATAGATTTTCTTATTTCTGTGTAACTCTCACAGCAAGTTTCTACTTTTCTGCTAAATTTTAGATCAGGTTTAACATATTTAATTATCTAATTACAGGGCGAAACAAATGAAAAGAAAAATGTTGCCTAACTTTGAGATTTGTTACAAAACTGGTTGTCAAAATGACAACACAAGTGTATGTTCCTCTGTAATCACTGAGACAAAATCTGCTATTTAGACAGAAGTTCGTCATCTATCAGGATTCCCAAACCAGGAAGGTTTGGGAACAGCAGGGGTGCTTTGGGAACTTCCTAAACTGTAGGGGATTTCCCAAAGTAGTCTTGCGGTTGCACTTCAGGAGATGTTCTTGCTCATCCTGTAACCAGTAAAAGTTGCATGTGTTTGCATGTGTGTTGAGAGTGTTCATAGAGGAAAACTCTGATTTAGCATGGCCCAGATTGCGTAAGCTCTCAAACGGTAGTGAAATTGTTTCACAGCTTTTTAAAGTGGTGTGCATTCAAGCAGGGCAATATGTTTCTTTTGAAATCTATTTTAAATGAAGAAAAATGAATAGTCCTGCGTTAGCTTCCTTGTTGATAGCATGTTTTGCCTTTTTTAAATTAACATTTGACTATATGCAGGGGCATATTTTTCTTACCATTCCTTCCTTCCTACTCGTTTATCTAACTCCTCCTGCCAACAAAGGAAATTGCAGTAAATAAACTTTATTATAATGCACTTAAGCATCTGAAGGAAATTATATTGAATTGTTTTGTTTAATGTTACAAAAGTAAGATTATTTAACTATTCATTTTATACACTGTCAGCTGTAAATCTCTTAGAGTTTCTAAATTTTTTTGAAAATTAAGTTTATTGGACCAGTATTAGCCTGTAGCTTTTTGCATTTCTGTCCTTGACGTAAATGCTTTGCTCTGTGGAGATGTAAGTCCTCACAGATGTAAGCTTATCGTTAAAGACTCTGATTTCAGCAAAATTACTAATATTTTGTCTGCACATTTTTGAGCATTATCTGTTCAATAATTTGAAACCATACAGATGATCTACTGTGTAGTAAATATGATACTTTATGTAAATAGCATGTGAAAACTTATTTCCAAGTACGATGAGCTTGTTTTTTTGTTTTCAAGGACAGTGAGATAACACAAAAACAATAAAATTATTTTCAACATCAAAACAAGTTTCTGAATATTTATAAGAGATGTAACATGGGCAGAAGTGAACCCAGTAGACTGTCATTTTAATAGACAGCTCATTTTAGTCAGATGTTAAAAAGTTGAAAAAGAATTGAAAATGGTCAGATCTTCCTATTATTTAAATGTATTACTTAGAATGATTTAAAGACTGATCCCAAATGAATCTACAAACTGTTGGCTGTTTTCTGAAAGGAAAGGGGAAACACAGGGCTAAGAGTCAGAAAGGCAGCTTTTCTAAAGTGTTATAAGAAGCCAAATGCATTTAGAAAATATCTGTGCAGAAGAGGTTTCATAAAGTTGTAGATCTTATAAACTGGTAAGAGAAAAAGATTTTCAACCTTATGAGTCATGTCAATCATCATATTTGCAGCCTTTTCTACAGAATTGAACTGAACAGAAGATACAAACCAGAAAACACCCTTTTCTTTCTGTTTGCTTTAAATATTACTCAGTAAAAAAGTCAGTGTACTGAGAAAAATATATTTTTATTTTACCTCGTCAATCCATAAAGAAACCGAAAAGCATCTTAATTTGTTTTGTGAGGGAGGCATCCTGGGTATATTTGTCCCTTGAAGGCATGTACAACATCAGCATGTAAATCCTTGCATCTTGATAAGACACTATCCTTACCATGGTTTGACAATGAAAACTCTTGTCCTCATTTTAGTTTCTTAAAGTTATAAGATTATGATCATGGAAAAACATTTTTAGCTTGCAGCAGTATTTGAGCATATTTTTAAATACTATGATGAACTGCAGTGGTTTTACCCACAGCTTTTGCAAAGCCCTAGTTGCTTTAGCTGTAGTTTAACAGCTGAGTTGCTTGTTGTTTGTTTGTTTGGGTTTTTTCCAAGGGCCTGTCTAAAACTGAGCTTTAATCCATATTTCTAAAGTTTTAGCCTGTTGGCCTTAGATAATTCATAATTTTAAAAGACCCAACCTAGCCCATTTCAGTAGCACATTTCAGTGAGACCCAGTAGTCAGTTCTGAAGACTGAAAACATATATATAGGACCATTTGAATAAGTTAGTCTGTATGTATGAAGACCTTATGTGTCTCGTATATCTGAAGGTGTAGGGGTTCGTTAGTGTGGTACACTGACATATAGCAATATAGCTGTAAGTGCAACTTTAAGGCAGAAACATCAGCCAGTAGAGTAAAAAGATCTGAATGAGACTGTTTAAACAAATGCCAGAAGTCTAGAATGCTACAGATTTCATCTAGAAAAAATACCACTACGTGTTTCACTTTTCACTGTTTCAAAAAAAGGCTAAGCTTCATATGAAGAGTTATCTGCTAGCTCTTCTTCAATGATTTCACTCTTCTTTTTCACACTCCATATGCTTGATTTGTCACATATGAAAAAATATGCTAATCAACGTAACCTCCTCAAAGTTACTGTGGAAACAAGGTTCCGGGAAAAAAACAAAATAAAAAAAAATCAAGGTATAGCATTCATGTCAAAGCTGTACAACATTGGGAAAAACCTGGAAAACAGAATTAACAGCTGCAGTGTGTGTTGCAGAATGGATCTTCAGGAAGGACGACTACCATTTCCTGGAGACCAGCAACAGTAAAGCTTCCTCTAGATCTGAACCATTCAGTCTGACACTGGATCTTGCTTTCTTAAGAACCATGTCTGAATTAGGAAGATATACAAGACCTGGAGATTTTTTCTGCTTGCAAGCCTGGCTTAACCAGAAAACTGCTGACAAAAGCAGCTGATTGGTAGCCCCAAAGTATGTGGCACAGTCAAGCTCAAACCCACATTATTCTACCTCTTCTGGAGCAGAATGTGCCTACCTGATCTATACCTCAACCTTGATTCTTCTGTGGTTCCGTAAAAGAGTAATGCTGTGGCATTATTGGTGCATCTGTTCAGATGGCATTATCAGTGCATTTATTCAGTTCAAAGAGTCTGAAATAATGTGAGGTTTTGTTCTGTCTAAAGAATTAGTTACCTTTGCTTTTATATTCTACTTCAGTTGAGAGGTTATAAAAATTAAAATAGCAATGACATGGTTCTTTCTGGACAAATGTTACATTATTTATACCCTCAATTATTAATATTCTTTGTCCATCTCTTTTCATTTCCGTTTCTTTCAGTCCACCTTTCCTTCTCAGATTTCATAAGCATTAGACCTTTGTTTGACAATTTAATTACACTATCTAAAATCAAACTGGGACTGTCTAAGGGTTGTGGTCCAATCCGGGGTCACAGTTGAGCCTCGTAGTTACGCAAACTTATGCATTGAGTAAATGGGTAAGTAAGGAAAATATGACAAGTTTGACTGAATTTTCTTTTTGAGGTTTGTGGGATCATTCAGACTTGAAAAAGGGCAACTTAGGCAGATCAAAACTGAAGATGGTGTTAGCTTGACTTTGTGAAATGAAATAGGTGAAGTTTGTTCGGTTCTGAGCAGCAAAATTAAAGTGCGGAAATTATCATGCACTGCTATGGGACCATTTACTAAAGTAAGATGTAGTCACTCATGTGACAGTGTGATTCCCTTGTATTTCTTTGATGAATCACATTTTCACCTGTATGGATGTCACTCACTGCGTTACTTCCACCTTTCATCTAATTAATCTGTTCTGATGATACAGCCCCTTGTAAAATAAATTCTGCAACATTCAGGAATCTGATTTGCTCATAAAATAACTGACACAATTTCAGTTTGATCATTTGGTACTCTGTATGTGTCTTGTCAAACAAGTCTTAGATGGCGTCTTGACCTGAAGGGATGCATCAAATTTGCATTAAATCACTGCTTGCTCATTCTCTTTTCAAAGTCTGTACTCACAGATCTGCAGCTTCACGTCAAGTATGCAGTATCTGCCTTCAAAAATGCAGGGAGCTCAGTTCATATCTTTACTCTAGAATTCATTCCTGAAGGAGACAGCTTGGCTAAACTTTGTGTCTATTTTTGTATTACTTATTTCCTCTTCATAGATATAGTAAACTGAAAATCAACTTAGAATTGTTCTTGTTGGACCTTACAAGCTTCTATCACTAGTGCATGTGCCCAAGTCTTACTATCGTATGATTACCAATTTTTTAAACTTTGTAACAGGACTTTATATTAATAGAAATATTAATAATTCTTTGCAATTATTAGAGGAAGTTAAACTCTTTATTGCACAGTATTTCCAGATTCTTGCACCAGGAGCTTGCCTTAATCATCAGTGGAAAAAACAGGACAGAGCAGATCCTTAATCTCATGTTTTCTTAGATATTAGATATCAGTACATTAAGGTTGTCTTGGCTGAATTTATCACCAAATTATGTATAAGTAGTCATTTAATTGTGACCATATGTTTATAGGCTATCATAAGGAAAAGTTGAAGCAAGGACTTTGATAACCTGATACATTAATCATTCCAGCTAATTGTATCCCAAATCAAACTTTACCTCAAAGCCAGTAGGTTTAGATTTTAGATCCTGTTTGGCCAAACCCACGGAAAATCTCTTGCATGGAATTCATGATCATACTTGGAACTTACTATATTTTAGAGAGCTGTAAAAAAGGGAAACAAAAAATTCAATAATCATTAAATGATCAATCATAATTCAATTATAAATTTAAAACCCAGAGATTAATAAAATTTATGTACTCCAGCAGCTTCTGCTGCTGAATTTCACTTCTGGCAGTATTTATGTATGAGTAACCTCAAGTGTGTAAATCATCCCATAGAGCTTAATGGAACTTTCAGGTGCATAAGTTATTGCAAAATAATCATCATCATAGAATCACAGAACAGTTTGGGTTGGAAGGGACCTTAAAAATCATCCAGTTCCAACCCCCCTGCCATGGGCAGGGACACCCTCCACTAGACCAGGTTGCTCAAAGCCTCATCCAGCCTGGCCTTGAACCCTGCCAGGGATGGGGCACCCACAGCTTCTCTGGGCATCATGAACATCATCATCAGCCTCATTACTATTATTTCAGAAGTTATTATTTTGAACATTGTGGGTTGGTTTTCATATTATGGGAAGGAACATTACCCTGGGGTAGATAGTTACTTTACGAGTTGTCAGATAATAGTGAATTGTTAAATGAGAGCAAGGAGTAGCCTAGATAGCTGTTTTATGACATGGTTTTAATGAGTTTTATGTAAAGTTTTAGAACTTTATCATGAGACTATGCAGTATTAATTTTGGATGATAACTCAGTTAAGGTACTATTTTAGCTGTAGGTACTTTGTTTACAACCATATTGTGAGAAGGCTAAGCCTACTCAACCATGCTGTGTTGTTTTTAAAAAGCATTCTGTCCAAATGGAAGGGGATTGAGTGTATTCCTGAAGTGATGTTAAAAGAGCAGAAGTAGTAATCTTTTTCTCCCCTTAGGACATTAATCTTTTAACAGGAATGCTAAAATTAGCATTGATAATTCCATCACTCAAGTGCATTTGCATTTGGCAGAGAACGGTTGGAAGCATCTGCAACAAGTGCTCAAAACTGCTGTTCTGCTGAATGGATGTAGAAAATAGCCATAAACTTTCAGAGAATATTCATTAAACACAGTACTCATTAAGCAGTTTGTGAACTCCACCGAATTAATTCCACTGCATAGAAGACACCTTGAAATGCAGGCTTTTTTCCTTAGAAAACAGTACACGAAGAAAAACTTTAACAAAACGCTTTTGTATTTTCTACTTAATGGAAGATGTACAGGATTTGCTTTTTCTTTTTTGTACATAGCTTTTAGTGAAGTTAATAGCACCTGCACTGTAATGTTCTTCATTATAAACCTATAAATCTCTTTCAAAAACATGAAATGCTGTGAGAGCTATTAACCAGTAGCATTGTATTTATTAGGATCATGAATCTCTAATTTGTAATTTAGAAAAACGTCAACTCAGTGAAGAGGTTATTTACTGGTAGGTGTGTATATTTTGTATATGTCTTTTCCCTAAACTATTCTGAATCGTTTTGGTCATGACTGAGCCTTAGCTTTTCCAGAACATGATTTGTGGCCTTATCTCATGAACTCACTATAAGCAGACCAATCTTGATAGTATTCATCACAGAAGCAGCCAAACTTCACTCCAGTTTTTCTGAGAATGGCTTTCAACTGTTTCACAAGAAGAAAGTATATTTTTTCATGCCATACATTTAAATACATATGTAATTTGGTGGAAACTTTCGTCATTTGTACATACTAGTTCCAGACTGATCTTTTTCAAATTGCCACCCCAGACAACGTTTCATCTCCTGGTACGCCCTTATTGCCTATAAATCAAACCAGGAAAGAGAGATTACATCTGCAGTGCAGTCTTGCACTTTTTTAGGAGTTTTACAATTGAGGATTTTTTACCATTTTTGGGGTAAAGTGAACAAAGTCATTTGAAGTTTGTACAGACAAGCCCAGAGATTTCTTTAAATTTCTGCCTGTCATCCATGTGATACATCTTACTGTGGCTCCATCCATGCAGCAGAGGTCAGGGAATGCCTTATTCTGAGGAGTATCTGAGAGAAGAAACCAAGAGAGAAATGTATTCAAGGGGTTCTGAATTTAGACAGATGCCTAGAGTCTTCTTTATAGTAAAGAGAATAAGCACAAACAACTATGACATAGTCTTTGCCTACTTCTTTCCTGGTGCTGTCCACTCTAGATTTGCAGAGAGTTTCCTCCATGAGACAAGTATTGTCTTTGGATGATACCTGTCCATACTGTGTCAGATGAAGGGCACAGAGTAAATAGGACTAAAGAGTGACGTTTCATCTTTATAAGAAATAGCCTGTTTAGCCATAATGAAAAAGGATTATCAAGTATTTTCAAGGAAATTACAGTGCCTGTGAGATTCAGAATATAATGTTCTTTCAATAACTAAAGAACAATCTTGGTGGTTGTTCTGGTTTTGGGGTTTTTTTTGTTTTTTTCCAAAAGTCTGGACTGCAAGGCAATCACAAGTTAACTAGTTACTGGCTGTAAGCAGCCAGTCAGAAGTTGTGATTGTACTGGACAAATGTGCCAAAACCGTATATTAATAAGTGACAGTAGTTCTCCTAACTTATCACTGTATCCTTGTGTATTTAAATGCTTTGATTAATTCTGTAAAAGTGAACGAATGTCTTTTATTTTTGCAGTCAAAAATGTCAGTTCAAAAATAAGGTTACATAAGAGAAGACTTCAGACATAGATAGGGATTTCCTTTCAAGCTGATCTTTAATCATGAAGGTCAAACCTTTAACATTAAAACACTTCAAGGGCAAGAAGCTCTGTTACATTCAGGTATTGATTTTGAAGACCCTGACCCAAGTGTCACAGGCCATAGAGGGTATTGACAGAAGTATATTAATAACAAGAGCAAAAAAAAAATTTGTCTCTTTTGTGTCTAAATCCAATACAAAAAACCCACAAAACAAAACAACAGAAAAAAAAAAAAAACACCAAAAAAAAAAAAAACACCAAACCACTATGTAGGACTAACAATACATTCAGATCTCAAGCACTACTGGGAGTAGTGAAAATCTGCAACTGTTGCAACTAAGCTTCTCTCAAAAGCTTTCATTTTCGTTTTGGCAGCGATTACTGCTGATATTGGCTGGCTGATATTATGGAAGCATACTTTCTGTTAATTAGAGTGAGCTAAAAGTTTTCAGAGCAAACAGTGTTCTATTAGAAAATATTGACTTGAAGAAATATCATGATATTATAAGCAGTGTTTTCTGTTAGACTGCAGGACTGCCTACGCTCCCAAGCTTGCAGCATCAGCAGTGCAAGTCACACCTGCCCTGTGTCCTCCTTTGGGCCAGGAGACCTCTTCAAGTCAAGGACAATGTCGTGTCTGCTCTCCCAGGGTCCCTGAATCCAGAGTCCTTTGGCCTCTGAAAAACCTTACTCTAATAGATTGTTAGAATCAGAGAACCATGTAACCATTTAAGCTGGAAAAGAGCCTTAAGATCAAGTCCAGCCGTTGACCTAACACTGCCAAGTCCAACACTAAATGACGTCCCTGAGTGCCGCGCCTACACATCTTTTAAATATCTCCACGGATGGTGATTCAACCACCTCCCTGGGCAGCCTCTTCCAATGTCTGTGTCACAGTTTAACCTTGGCTAGCAATAAAATGCCACGCAGCTGCTTGCACACCTCCCCTCACTCCTACACTGGAGCAGGAGAATCAGAGGAAAAGACAAGGAAGCTCATATAATTGAGGTAATAACTATTTACTAATTGAATATAAATGAATATTTTAAAAATATGTGAATATATTACAATATAAATAATAATAAGCAATTAAAATAATAGAAAATAAAAGATAATACAATTGCTCACCTCCCACCGACCAATACAGAGACAGGTCCCGAGTAGTGAGAGTCAGAGCCCAAGAGCATTCACAGCCGAGGCCCAGCGAGCCATACAGGTGACAGCACGACTGGGTAAGCCCACCGACCTACCAACTCACTAATGAATGAGCCAACAAAGGAGTTAGCAGAAGAGTTAAGGAGCTAACCAAAGAGTTAGCAAAGCAGCTAACAAAGAAGCTAAGGAACCTGCAGAGGAGTAGCAAAAGAGTTATGGCAAAGAAGTAAGAGTTATAGCCCCCCAGCTCACTCCCCACTTACATACTGAGCACGACATGCTATGGAATGAAATACCCCTTCGGTCAGTTTGGGTCAGCTGTCTGAACTGTGTGTCCCCCCACAGTGCTTGCAGTGAGAAAGTTGGGAACACGGCAAGTATCAGAAGCTGGGAAAGAACTTAAATTTGGTGCAGGCACTCCCCAGCACTAGCTAAAAAGACACCTTATCAGTACTTTTCTCAGGATAAATCCAGAAACGTAGCTTCACACCAGCCACTGTGAAGAAAGTTAACTCTTTCCTCACTAAAACCAGCACAGCCTGGCAACCCTTTTGGTGAAGAAACTTTCCTCCTATCCAATCTAAACCTTCCTTGGCACAACTTATTGTCACTTGTCACTTATTAGTTGGGAGAAGAGAATGATACCCACATCCCTACAACCTCCTTTCACCTAGTTGTAGAGAGCGATAAGGTCTCCCCTGAGCCTCCTCTTCTCCAGGCTAAACAACCCCTGTTCTCTCAGCCGCTCCTCACAGCACTTGTGCTCCAGACCCTGCCCCGGCTCCGTTGCCCTTCTCTGGACATGCTCCAGCACCTCAGTGTCCTTCTTGCAGTGAGGGGCCCAAAACTGAACACAGAATTCAAGGTGTGGCCTCACCAGTGCCCAGTAGAAGGGGACAATCCCTGCCCTACTTCTGCTGGCCACACTGTTCCTGATGCAGGCCAGGATGCCATTGGCCTTCTTGGCACTTGGCCTTGTTGAACCTTGTACAATTGGCCTCGTCCCATCAATCTACCCTGTCCAGGTCCCTCTGCAGAGCCTTTATATTCTCAAGCAGGTCAATAGTACCACCTGTCAGGAACTTCGTTGGAAAAAGGGCTAAGGAATGAGGTCAAGCACTGGACAATTGTTAGGTCCCACCCAGAATATTTTTGAGTGGTTCAACTACTTTGCTACCAGATTCATTACATAAAAAGGGAATTTTTCATAAGAAACGTGGGTGCGAGCTCCTCTGACCACATGGATCAGTTGTTGTCTGTTTTTTGTCTAGGGTTATAGCTCTAGTCTTTGGATACACAGGAAGGGTACAGAAACCTCACAGCTAGAACCAGAAGCTGAGAGTATTTTTATCTCCTACCACAGAAAATGTGGAAACCTCAGATGTTTTCAAATCTGGCAAATTCTTGGGACTGTAACAGGAAAGAAACCATATAATCCAGACTTAGGAAGCCTTCAAGACTTCCCAATTTCCACTGAACTGTGACAGTACTGTTTTCTGAACTACCTTCAGTCCGAACATCTCCAGGCTTCTAAGCACACATACCAGCTGCCTCCCTCTTCAGAAGGGTGCCCATGGGTCCATCTTTCCAGAAAGATGGGAGCACCTGGACACCGAAGCCCTCAGTCTAGGAGATCTGACAGCTGATTATGGAAACTGAGAATCTCGTAGCAGCAATGAACAATGGATTTCAATAATGTCAGCCTGTATTGCTGAATCCTGACATTCCTAAGGAAATACCATCTATTGAAAATGTTTCAGAATTTCCTGCTTATTCATCAGAAGTTTGCTTATCCATGATGTTAATAATAGAATGTCTAGTCCAGTGATATAGCTGACAATATCTACAGAGAAGGTTTAGATTCATGTTGTTGATTAGAAGCCTTTTAATTCAGAATATTTTTATTCATATTTTAATTCATGGTGGGTTTTTTTACTGAAGCTATATTTGTCCCCTAAATGAATCAAAACACTGTAAAAATAGTCAAAGAAAGTCAATAGAAAAAATCTTGCATACCAGAACTTTCCATTGGCAGATTCTTAGGGGAAATCTGTACCCATACTTCTTCCTCCTGTATCAGCTGGTATGCCCTGTCACTGAGGGAGATGCCTTTCATCAGCATGGGTTTTGGTAGGAGTGGGCAGAAAATGGTCTGAGTTCCTTAAATGCGGAAGTTTTACTATGGGAAGTCACAGAACATTCTCTTGTGCACCTTAGGAAAGAACTTAATGATTGCTTCTGTAGTTCTGAAGCACTCTTTCCTGAAGGAGACACCCCTAGCAAAGAGCAACTTGTAGAAAAAAGGCACTTCTATACTGTGGTGTCTTCTTCCACTTGGCCCGTCAGGAGAAGCAGCTGCAGAACTTTTTCCCCGATCCCTGGAATTCAACTCTCTCCGAGTCACTGCAGAATATGCACAACTGCAAATCACATACAAGAGTACCAAGCAATCATTTTCTCATTATCATAGAATCATGGAATGGTTTGGGTTGGAAGGGACCTTAAAGATCATCCAGTTCCAACTCCCCTGCCATGGGCAGGGACACCCTCCACTAGACCAGGTTGCTCAAAGCCTCATCCAGCCTGGCCTTGAACACTGCCAGGGATGGGGCACCCACAGCTTCTCTGGGCAACCTGTGCCAGTGCCTCACCACCCTCTCCATGAAGAATTTCTTCCTGATGTCCAATCTAAATCTTCCCACTTTCAGTTTAAACCCATTACCCCTTGTTCTGTCACTAGAGGCCCTTATAAAAAGCCCCCCCTCCCCAGCTTCCTTGTAGGCCCATGTGTTATTATGCATGATAGATAACTAGGACTAATGAGCTGTGAGGCTAAGCCACAGTATGATTGCCATCAATGATAAGACACCCAATAATTCTCTGGCAGCCATCAGTCAGGTCAGGAATGGGCTGATCTTCCTTGTTGCTGGGTTGCCCGTGTCCAGTTTTTCACTTTCTTCCATGATCTTTTATACCTTCCTGTATCAGTAGTTTTCCTCTTGAATCCTTTAAGTCCTGCAGTCCTGTCAGTGGTTTTGCTTCCAGTACCTTACTTGGCTTTAGCATGGACTTTCTCACACTGTAACAGCAACTGGATCTTTAAAACCAAGTCAAGGACACACAAACTTCTACTAAACTTGGCTCGTAGACCTGCACGGGAGTAACAGGACATTATATTTTGCCTATCTTTGGACTCTCTTGCATTGAATGATTTCTCTCTCTGTTTTACTTGTGGCCTTATTCTTAGAATGCTTGTCTGGGTAAAAAAAAAGAGGAAGGTTTTTTCCCCCTGTAAAGTCAAAGACACACAAACTTGGAGAAAGCGCTTTGTTTTTTGCCTTATGACTTGTGTCACAGTAAGGTTAATACTTAGGAGCTGGTAGTTCGTTCTTCACAGTGGTTGGTTCCAAACAGAAATGAGAGGATAAATGTCAGCATTTCTGTTCTTGAAATTTCTTGGGTAGACCTTGAGCCAGTATGATAACAGGACTATGAGGTCTTCACAAATTGTAGTCTCCCTTTTTGTACCCATTTTTCTTTAAGAAACCAGCAAAGAGATTAGGCTGAAGAGTATCTCAATAAAGAGCTTGTGGCAGAATACAGCCTTTAGCTTAAGACCAACACAACTTATATTGTGGTTGAGTGAACTGTTTCTACGATTGGCATTGCAGGAAAGTATGTCATTGTCAATCAGAAGGTGGGAAGGCAGATTCATCTATTTAATGGTAGCAGGAAAAGGTTTCCTTGGCCTGACTTAAGCCATATGAATACGAAAAGAGCACTTTGATTAAGGACTTTGAAACAGTAATTGCTTGGTTTAGTATTTTAGAAGCATGACTTTTATGTGACAATAGTGTTTCAGCAAGGGGTCTGCACGGCTTTAAAGTATACTTGGCAGTGCAATCAAATGGCGTAACTATAGTCATGAAGCTTTAGCTTTTGCTGGACGTGCGTTAGTGATGGTGTAACTATCTTAAGGACATGGCAGTACAGCATACCCAGTTAGCCTCAGGCAGCTAACTTCACTGTGTCCTACTGTGGTTGTGTTCTTGTGGATACATGAACTAAGTGGTGTAAATCTGTCTGATACATCATGTGCTACAATCACATCTTTAGATGTCAGTGTTCTGTGACAAACGTTGATTAAAATCTTTATAAATGCATGAATGTGTACAATCCCATTCTGTTATTTTAATAACAAAATTGTTCTGATGGCAGCTGAAGTATAAAACCCGCTTGTACTGTGTTTTATGGTCATGCTAAAGCAATATGCTGCTTGTATTCTACTTCTCACTATAATGCTATGTAAGATATTTCTGCTATTATAGTAGGGGACATAATAAACAGCAAAAATCAATTAAGGGGGAGGGAAAGTTGGCTGCCATTCCCAGGTGGAAACATGCTTTGAAATCAGAAAATTGCAGTCATGTAGCCAGCAAGATGATGAAACTATGCAGTGCTGAATCACAGCCTTACTGTTTGCTTTCCACAAGACACTGAGCACAGCACCAGTAATACACCCCCCAAGAGGTAACTAAAGATTCTTCTCACAAACTGTGCTATCAAAAACCAATTGTCTGACTGCGTATGCTTGGAAAATAAAATGAAGCTGAGTGTTGGAGTAGTGGTACTGCTTCTAGTAGTTTAGTTAGGAAGACTCTAGGGATTTCAGCTCTTTCTTTAGCATCTGTATAGTCCTAGTCTGAACAGGTTTGCCTTGGCCTCCGCTTCTGTAACTTATTACTGAGGGCTTCCCAAGGACAACAGGGTCAGGGCTTCTTGTAAATGAATGTTCCCTGTGGGACCAGTAATGAAGAGACTGTTAACTAATTATCAGTCTGTTTGGAAGGCATTCATTTTTTAATTGACCTCAAAGCAATCAAGGAACAAAAGGAATCTGAGCAAAGATGATTTGGGTCCAAGGCAAACAAATGAGTCCTTGTCTTTCGTGGGGTAGTTGCATGAGTTTATTGGAGTCCACTGGACGTGTAAGTTCTTCAGGTTCAATAAAATTAGAATTAGAATTAGAAAATCAGGTTGCTTAAAATTAGAAAAGTTGTGTCTGATGACATGATCTGTATGTTATAGGCAGCTTTCACTCCCTTACATCAGCTGTCGTTTTCTGTGCAAATATTGCTCCCATCACCACTTGTCAGGCCAATATTGCAATGAAATTAATTTAAATCATAATCTATTTCCTTTTGGTTTGAACAGGAATGTTCAATTCTGCGACTTGAATGTCAGGTGCAATTTTACAGAGGCTGCTTGCAGGGCTGTTGTACCCTACAGAGAAGATAATTACAAAGTCAGAAGGAGCCTTAGGACTTTTTGGTTAGGGAACAGGTTTTGTCCAACAAAATGATATTTTAATTTTCACTACTTGAATATTGGCTGAAATGATGAAACTTATGTTTCTAATTTAGTTTTAACTGCTAAATAATTTAATGCAGAAAGCATGATACTGCTGTTTGGGGTATTCTTTAAGTTAAAGATGACTGTAAGTCAGATTCTTCTACAGCACTCTTTTCACTGTGCATATGTAAGTGACAGAAGAGTATAAATGTATTGGAGGAGAATAGTTTTCTATAATAGAAAATTAATACCGTGATCATGAAGAGTTCTCCTATGTTCCTGATTTCACCAGTAGAGCACTTACATTGAAAACTTCCAAAAGCAGGTGTTCAGAAACATCATTGTCAATACAGAAAAAGATCTGAATCTCAGAACAATGGGCAAGGGTTAAAGCTGAATAGGATTTTTGTTTTAACTCTATTAATCTTATTTTTAAAATAATATAAAACAATATTTTTTAAAATGCAGAAAATTCTGTGGAAAATATTAATTTAGGAAAAAACCCTCAGCTGTTCAAGTCCTTTATAATTCTGAGACTGAAAGCCAATCATGTCCTGGGCTGTATCAGAAGTGTGGCCAGCAGGTCGAGGGAGGAGTCTCTCCCCCTCTAGTCTGCTCTGGTAAGACCTGCAGTGCTGCATCCAGCTGTTGAGCCCTCAACATTAGAAGGGTATTGACTGGTTGGAGCAAGTCCAGAGGAGGCCATGAAGATGCTCAGAGGGCTGGAGCCCCTCTGCTATGGGAACAGGCTGAGACAGTTGGGCTTGTTCAGCCTGGAGAAGGGAAGGCTCCAGGGACACCTTATAGAACTTTCCAGTACCTGAAGGTGGCTTATAAGGAAGCTGGGGGGGACTTTTTACAAGGGCCTGTAGTGACAGGACAAGGGGTAATGGGTTTAAATTGAAAGCAGGGAGATTTAGATTGGACATCAGGAAGAAATTCTTTCCGGAGAGGGTGGTGAGGCACTGGCACAGGTTGCCCAGAGAAGCTGTGGATGCCCCATCCCTGGCAGTGTTCAAGGCCAGGCTGGATGAGGCTTTGAGCAACCTGGTCTAGTGGAGGGTGTCCCTGCCCATGGCAGGGGGGTTGGAACTAGATGATCTTTAATGTCCCTTCCAACCCAAACCATTCTGTGATTCTATGATTCTGTGTAAGAAGCCCTGAAGTGCCTGATTGTAGAATGGTAGAACAGCCAGGTTGGAAGTGACTCTGACAGATCATCTTGTCCAAGGCATTGTGGGAAAGGCAACCTTGATGGGATTAACTAGTGCCTTGTTGAATCACACTTTGAAAACTTCCAGGGATGGGGACTCCATTGCCAGTGCTTGATTGTTCTCACTGCAAAAAGTGTCTTTCCTATGTTGAGATGAAAATTCCTCTGGTGCAACATCTACCTGTTACCCCTTGTCTTCTCCATGTGGCTCCTTGTGAAGAGAGAGCCTCTGCCCTCTTTGTAGCAGCCCTCTAAGTACTGGAATACTGTGCTGAGGTCCCTCCTGAGCCTTTTCTTCTCCAGGGTGAAAAGACCAGATTACTTCTGTCTTTCCCCACAGGGCAGATTCTCCAGTCCTTTGATCATCTCTTCTTGGCCCTCCTTTGGACCCTCTCCAGTCTGTCCACATCGTGCTTGAATTGCGGGGACCAGAAAAGGACACAGTACTCCAGGTGCAGCCTGGCAAACACTGATTAGAGTGGGACGGTCATATTTCTGTCTCTGCTAGTACTGCCCTTGCAGATGCAGCCCAGTGTCTGATTTGTCTTTGCTGCTGCCACGGTGCACTGCTGACACATGTTCAGCTTGTCGACCACCAGGGCCTTTCAAGCAAGGCTGCCCCCCAGCCACGCAGATCCTAGCCTGTACTGGCCTCTAAGGTGATTCTGTCCCCGGTGCAGGACTTTGCACTTGCCTTTGTTCAACTTCACACTGTTATTAGATTACACTGTTATTAAATTACACTGCCTTCACAAATGGCTGAATATGAGCAGGTCTGAAGCAGGTATTGCTAAGATTAAAGAACATAGTTAATGGCAAAGCCCAATCACATCAATCTAATCTGCAGGATGAAGGATGCAGAACTATTTTCTCTTCCTTTTGGCTCTGTTGATGCATACAGGGTTTGAAAAGCATTCCTTGAATTTACCTCTTTTATTTATTAACACTTATTCACTGCTGTATTTATGAAGCAGTGTGGTGAGTGTGGTGAATGTTTCTGTTCTCACCTGTCATACAGTTAGTCCTGCCATTCTGCCAACAGAACAGTATCAGGGGGTTTTAATTTATTATTAGGATAGAAACTATGAAATATTTTCTGCATCAGAAAGAATTGTTTCTGAAATAGTTAAACTTGCAACATGAGTCATAAAAAATTCTGGCTGATGTAAAGTATTTTATGTGATGATGCTTCCAGTTCTAATAATGTGACCAATGCTTCATCAGGTGTTCAGGAAATCTGGCAGTGGAATTGTTAAGGGCAATGTTATATGCCATAGGGTTTACTGCTCCTTCAGATTGTATCTTCTGCCAGTAGTTACGACGCTCAAATCAGTTCTGGCATTTTGATACACAGTAGAAGCATTTATTCAGCCTGAGAGTTGTAAGTTGCAATTTTTTAAACACTCTTGTGAGGTTTGCAGCATGTAATGGGGACACCAAACTGCAATATATCTGTGTATAAAACAAGTGCTTTATAAATTGTTTTATCACATTTCAAAGCAACATGCTAGCAGGATTGCCAGATTCAACTGCAAAACTTGCCAGTTTGGATCCTGTGAAGGCAGGTGTGAGATTACAGCTGTAATAAAACTGAAATTGAATACCGGTAGCTGAATTTGTAGTAGGCAATTGATTTGATTTATATAACATAAGCCACATGAGGAGAGATATGTAGGTCAGCATCTTCAGCTGGAAATGGTGGTTAGAAGAGTTGTGGTAGGTCACTGGGAACTGCTGAGTTAATACTTGTTTAGTCTGGCAAAATGCTGTTGCAGCATAAATACATTCTGTCAAACTTGTCTGGGGGGAGACCATTTGCAACAAAGAAAAACTAGTCAGTTATATCCAATGCCACTTGTGCCATAAAATCTTTGCTAAAATTAGCATAAGAACGTAGACCATATGGAGTTTCCCAGGGCAAGAATTGGTACATTAGCTCTGAGCATATTTTCAGCCTGCAAAATACTTAAGGTGTGTAAATACACAAATCAGTGATTAAATTCCTTTTAGAATAATAGAACAATATATTACAAAATGCAAATGGTAAATGATCCTGTTCAGGGAAATAGAGTAAGCACAATCAAATATAGCCTGCAGAGTTATTTCCAATCCAAGCAGTTTGTTATATCACAGTTTTGTACAAAAGAAGCAAAAAATCCAATATAGAGCACACACCCCTTTATTAAAAAACAAACAAACAAACAAACAAAAAACCCAAACAAAAACAACCAAAAAAACAAACAGCAAAAAAGGGCAAAACAAAAAAACCCACCAAACCCCTGCTTTTTGTTTTGAGAAAACCATGTCTGCCTTTTCTGTCCCAAGTTGTGAACTAATCACCTGGCAACATGAGTTGGGGGTATAATAAGAAAAAAACACAAAGTGGTAATCGTTGCTTTTAGAAAAGAAATTCAAATTAAGCATACAGAAATGACTGCCAGAGGGTTTCCACTTGCCATTACTAGGAAAGGGCCCAAGTTTTTGTCCAAGTTGTGTCTTTGGTTACTTTGTTAACTTTGAAGTTACTGACCCAAACTTCAGCCAGTTGTGGTCAGTACCAATATGTTAGGGCTTATGAGCCACAATTTCTAAAGACTTCATCTGTGCAAAGTGTACCTGAATTTTTTAGGCCTACAAACAGTCCATGGGCAGGGATCAATGGAAAATGCTTTTGCTTTTATAATCCAACTTGAGCCTCCAGTGCAGGAAAGAGGAGGGAAAAATCTTGAAAGAGAAGATGAAGGCTAGCACAATATTTACATTATTATTTCTTTCTACCAAAATTCACGGACTGTGTGAATCACAGAATCACTAAGGTTGGAAAAACCCTATCAGATCATCCAGTCCAACCATCAACCCAACACTACCATACCCACTAGACCATGTCCTCAAGTGCCAAGTCCACACGTTCCTTCAACACCTCCAGGGACGGTGACACCAGCGCTTCCCTGAGCAGCCTGTTCCAGTGCCTGACCACTCTTTCAGTGAAGAAGTTTTTCCTAATATCTAATCTAAACCTTCCCTGATGCAACTTGAGGGCATTTCCTCTTGTCCCATCACCAGTTACCTGGGAGAACAGACCAGCACCCGCCTCTCTACAACCTCCTTTCAGGTAGCTGTAGAGAGTGGTAAGGTCTCCCCTGAGCCTCCTCTTCTCCCGGCTAAACAGCCCCAGCACCCTCAGAAGCTCCTCACAGCACTTGTGCTCCAGACCCTTCCCCAGCTCCATTGCCCCCCTCTGGACACACTCCAGCACCCCAATGTATTTCTGGTAGTGAGGGGCCCAAAACTGAACACAGGATTCAAGGTGCAGCCTCACCAGTGCCGAGTACGGGGACAAAATAACTTCCCTACTCCTGCTGGCCACACTGTTCCTGATGCAGGCCAGGATACCATTGGCCTTCCTGGCCACCTGGGCACACTGCTGGCTCATATTCAGCTGGCTGTCGAGCAACATCCCCAGGCCCTTTTCTACCAGGCAGCTTTCCAGCCACTATTCCCCAAGCCTATAGAGTTGCCTGGGGTTGTTGTGACCCAAGTGCAGGACCCAGCACTTGGCCTTGTTGAACCTCATACGATTGACCTCAGCCCATCGATCCAGCCTGTCCAAGTCCCTCTTCAGGGCTCTCCTACCCTCGAGCAGATCAACACTCCCACCCAACTTAGTGTCATCTGCAAACTTACTGAGGGAGCACTCAATCCCTTCATGCAGATCACTGATAAATATGTTAAACAAGACCAGCCACAAAAATGAGCCCTGTGGACACCACTTGTGACTGGCCACCAACCAGACTTAACTCCATTTATCACAACCCTCTGTGCTCTGCCCTTCAACCATTTTTTTTACCCGTGAAGAGTACACCTATCTAAGACATGAGTTGCCAGCTTCTTTAGGAGGATGCTGAGGGAGACTGTGTCAAAGGCTTTACTAAAGTCCAGGTAGACAACAGCCACAGGCTTCCCCTCATCCACTAGGCGGGTCACCTGGTCATAGAAGGAGATCAGGTTGGTCAAGCAGGACCTGCCCTTCATGAACACATGCTGGCTGGGCTTGATCCCCTGGTTGTCTTGCACCTGCCGTTTGAGCTCACTCAAGATGAACCACTCCATAATCTTCCCTGGTACCGAGGTCAGGCTGACAGGCCTGTAGTTTCCCAGATCCTCCTTATGGACCTTCTTGTAGATGGGCGCCACATTGGCAAGTCCCTAGTCTTCCAGGACCTCCCCTGTTAACCAGGACTGCTGGTAAATGATGGAGAGCAGCTTGGCAAGCTCCTTCATCAACTCCTTCAGTACCCTCAGGTCCAGCCCTATAGACTTGTGAGTGTCCAGGTGGCATAGTAGGTTCTTAACTGCTTCCTCCTGGATTATGAGGGATTTATTCTGCTCTCTATCCCTGTCTTCCAGCTCAGGGGGATGACAACGGGTCTGGCTATTAAAGACTGAGGCAAAGGCAGCATTCAGTACCTCAGCCTTTTGCTGTTTCCAGCTCCTCCTGTTTGTTGCCCACACTGCGTGCACTGGTGTACGTGCACTTGAGGTGGGCTATTGATTGTGCCTCCAAATTTGGCCTTCTGTTCCTAGTCTTGTCTCTAGCGAGCTTGGTTTTATCCCTTTCCCCCTTCGAACCTAGTTTAAAGCCCTCTCAGTGAGCCCAGCCAGCTCAGGAGCGAGAACCCTTCTCCCCCATTGAGAAGGCCAGACTCCATCTGTCGCCAACAGGCCAGGCACTGTGTAAACCTTCCCATGATCAAAGAAACCAGAATTCCACCCTTTGCACCAGCCTCTGAGCTACATCGAGGAGCTCCCGATCCTTCAACCAACCGCCCCAGTGTCCTGAAATCCCTTTTGGTCGCTTTTAGGCTTCTTTTGTCCACCTCATCACTGCCCACCTGTATTACCAGTAGCAGGTAATAGTCAGAGGGCTGCACCAGACCAGAGCGTTTCCTGGTGATGCCTCTGACCCAAGCCTCAGGGAGGCAGCAGACTTCTCTGTGGGAAGGGTCTCGCTGGCATATCGGGCCGAAGGGAGTCTGCTACAACAATCACCCTCCTCTTCTTCTTAACAGAGGAAGTGTTAAAACTCAGGGCTGACCGACTGCCCATGGGTGAATCTTCTTCCATACTCTCTCACTAGCCTGGCCCTCGAGTTCCACAGCCCCATACTTGTTGTGTAAGGGCAAATGGGAAGATGAGGGAGGCCAGGAGGGGATTCGCCTGCTACCCCAAGCAGAGAGTTGTTTCCATTCTTCCCCATCTCTCAGGTCTCTTCCTCCTTCTGCCTGGTGGTGGGAGGGTAGGGGAGCCTATGCTTTTTTTCTGTGGAGCCTCCATCTGCTGCCTTTCCCTCAGGGATGGCAGGCTGTGGCTCCACCAATCCACCTCCCTCTCACATTCCCTGATGCTCCTTAGCCTTTCCGCTTCCTCCTTCAGTTCTGCCACCGGGCTATGCAGGTCACCTATTTGGTCACCCCACACACAGGGTCATCTCTGCAGCCCTCCGGTCCCAGTGCCAGGCTCAGTCCCTACAGCCGGAGCCCTGGGTGGCTCCACGTCTGCGGGGGGGCTCCGTCTGGGTCCCCACAGGCTCCCTGGCAATGGCTTTTGGCCGGGTGGAGACCATCGCTGTGTCCCCTTCCGGGAGGGCAATGACCACTAGGTGAGGTGGGCACCCGAGCCCGCGGGGGATGGGATGGGATGGGATGGGTTTAAATCCCCCGCGGTTGCTCCCGGCACCGCCCCCGAGTGGCGGCGGCTGCCCGGCTCCTCCCCTGCTGGCCGGGGACCGGGGACCCTCTGCTCGCCTCAGGCGACCGCCGAGCCGCGGCGGGAGCTGCTGCCACCGCTGCGTCCCGCGCTGAGTCATGGCAGTGGAGAAGAACTAGAAATGTTGTTTTAAAAAAGCCGATTATAGTTCAGTAAAGTTGTTGTGATGAAGGTGGGTGGTTAGTGTAGATGATTTAGGAAGATACATGGTTAGGAGTGGAAGTGGATGAGGTAGGTGTAGCAGTTGTGAGCATTTCTGATAAACGTGAAGTATGTATTTCAGCAGTCAAGAGCCTCGTGAATGAATGAAGGTTCAGTGAATTAAAAAACCCAAACGAAACTTAATGAAAATACATGTATAAGAAATAAATGCAGTAGGGATCTGAATGAGTTTGTAGTAGCCAAGGTGGGAAGTTGGTTTTGTAGTAAAGAGAGAGTAAGACTGTAAATAAAGAAGCAAGAGGAAAAACTAATATTACTCCAAAAATGACTGCTCTACTGAGTTCGGTATTTTATTTTGTCATAATACTCAGCACAATATAATGTCTTAAAAATCTAGACCTGTGGCTGTTACTCACTAAGCACAGTGGCTTGTTGATTAGCATTAGTTCAGCTGATAGTCTGGCAATTCTGAAAAACACGGCCAGATAGAAGAGAAAAAAAAATTTGAAATGAACAGAGGAAAGAAAAATGAATTTTATAAAAATTCTTGACTGCAAGAGCATTGGAGAACATTATAGGAAGGATACACTACCACTGTGGCTTAAATTGGGATAGTAGGTCTATCTAGTGCTTTCCAATGATCAAAACCCCCTGGGTTTGTCGAGGAAGGGGGTTACAGATATTATGGATGAGGTATTTTTTTAATTTAATGGACCACACAGCACTGCTTCTAATCACACAATATTTCAGCTTTCCTTGTCTTCCTGACATCTAATAACCGTTACTGTTACTAAAATAATTCTTATGGTGGTACCTTCGCAGTCCCATTACCTGTTGAATAGTTTCAGTTTAATGTGACAGCAATGTAGGGAGTAAGGCAACAATTATTTTGCCACTGTCATTTATGTTTGACAGAAGCTGGCTCACCAGTCCTTGTATGTGTTGTATGTGGCTTAGATGCGTGATTTTGAGGATGGAGAGGAATTAATTTATTGTGTTGGGAGGGTGTAGTAGGCATTGGGAACAATCCTTAAAATACTTCGATGGTCCTGGGGTATTTCTTTTTCCAGGTTTATACAATGTTTTATATCATGGTGCTTTTGGACCTGACTGAGACTTGTAGGTAGTACTGCCAAAGAGTAACTGATAATAATTAAATGATCCTTCCTGAAAATATATATCTGTGAGCTTTTAAAAAATCTTGAGACTGCTGAAAGAAATTTCATGGCATTACAGTTCACATATTATGAACTCTTGCAAAAACCCCATATTAAGATAGGAGTGATGGGTCAGGGTTGAGGAATGACTAGATTTCAAATTAAAAGACTTCATTCAAAAACTGAAACAAAAAATGGAGTAAAGTGAGGGCAAACTCAGTACGATGTTTATTCTAAGCATGTGCAAACCTCTTTTTGATGCTGTTTTCAAAATGATTCAGCAGCTAAATGTATTATACCCCTGGGAAGCATAAACCTTAGGGCCTGATTCTCCTCACTACATAATAAGAATGGTGAAAAGTAGCCTTAAAGTAGGTATAAATTGCATTTAAATCTTCTTTACGGCTCAGCAGTGGCAGAAAGGAGCCTCGATATAAATGAGAATCAGGTCCCCAGTATTTATTTAACCCTTGGGCTTTGTATATCATTTTATTTGCACCTTGAAGAGATTTGCAGAGGGATTTTTAATCAGGATTCGGTGTACAGAAAGCTAAATGTTTTCATTGCCTTACAAGTAACTTTAATCATAGAGGCAGATCATTCTTTTTATTTCTCAAGAAGGAATGGTAGAATTTCCTGCCTTTGTACAAACTGGGCTAAATGTTTCTGACACCCATAGTACAGTGTCAATTGGAAATTCACATTTCATGTAATAACAGACCATTTTAATTTCATGAGCTAAAGAATTGGTTTCCACTTGCAAATTGTACCGAAGAAAGCAATATTGTCAGAAGAACTGGCACAGTGCTTCAAGAGATAAATCTATTGAATTAAATAAGAGGCTTTCATTACCTTTTACATTGCATTTCCGTATAACATAAGCATTAATTAAACTCTTCATTGCTTTCTCCTGTTCATCAGAGCACTTGCTTGGTCTGATAAGAAATGCTGCCCAAGAAAACATGTGTCACCCAAACACAGTTATTAAAATACACTTATTTAAGCAGAAGGGAAGGAAGGGTAGAAGGGGAGAATGTTTTGGTGCGTTTTTGGGCAAGTGTGACCTATCTACAGAGATACATAATTTCTGGTTTTGGGGTTTTGACATCAAGACAGTTGAGATGACTTGTATCAGGTCATATCACTAGGTATTTCTCCAGGCATTTTGAATACAAACAGAAAGCAAGCAGTTGTCCTTGAATTGTTAAGCATATGTCTGTTAGAGGAGGGCTTCTTCAGCGTGAGGAATCACATTTGGCGTGAGACAGTTCTACCTTCTTAAGCATCAAAACAATACTGCAAAGTGTGCCTGCTCTCCTGTACGCAAAATGCCCAACTGTGGCAAAGTCATTGATAGAGAATCAAAGTGTTGCCAGTCAAGCAGTCAAGCCTTAAAGAGTTCTATGTGTAGCCCACTTTCCTTAACTTGAAGAGACATCATGTGTATTTGGTTATGACACATTTCTGTCTGTATTCTAATATTTCTAATTCCTTTTTCCTTATGATTCCAGGGGAACATTTGAGAATCTGCCCTCAGGAATATACATGTTGCACCTCAGAAATGGAGGACAAGTTAAGCCAACAGAGCAAACTGGAGTTTGAAAACTTAGTGGAGGAGACAAGCCACTTTGTACGCACCACTTTTGTATCCCGGCATAAGAAGTTTGACGGTAGGCTGGATATAATTTACTTATTTTCAAGTTATGGGATTTAAAAGTTAGTTATCCATAATAAATTCCAAAGTTCTTTTCTTTTCAGTTAGATATCACATTTGCAGTTGTCAGTTTGTCTAAGGTAAGGGTTAACTTACAGCTGGTATGCTTATCAGCCTTGTGAGTATTGCCTCTAATTACAATGACATCAAGAATCAGACTGTTAAGTGCCTGCAGGCTTGGCTAATGTTGAAAAGAGAGATTAGATATTCATAGAGAGGTTTATAATTTTTGTATCCTAGTTTCAAATGCAAAATTTAGGTTTGCAATTACGTTCACTGTTGCAAGATGGACTGTGGATCTCCCATGGTTTTTGTTATTGCAAAGCAGTTTTTCTGTAGTCTGACTTTCTCTAGCCTTAAGGCTGTAGTTTTTTCCTGCATTACGTTCTTGTTATGTACAAAGTCTCTTAGAGGGCTTCTGGCTTCCAAACACTAAGGCCTCAGATGCCTTTGAGAGGGATTGTCATGCAAACCACTTAAGCAGTATCAAACCCATCTTTTATATATATAGAAAGGATTGACAAGGACAGTTTGGGGGGTTTATCTGTTTCTAATCAGTACTCCTGTCTCTCCTGGTCCTTGGCCTTTATAAGATCTTTGTAAGATCAAGGAGTCAGCGTCATAATTTGCTAAACGCTTGTCTATAGCAATGAACTTGAAGCGGTTCTCATGTTTGTGTCCATATGTACATGTTGCACTGTATTGAGCTTTTTGCATATACTGCAGATTAGCAAAGAGTACAAGAGCATCAGAATATTCAGTCATGGCTCTATCTAAATATGAAATCTGTGTTTGTGTTGAAAGTGTGCCCCTGAGCATTTCTGCGTATGTGTAAGCTGGAAAGGGTCTGCACTAAGAGGTGTAAATCGCCATTGCAAAGAGGATTGCAGAGCTGCATCTTTGCATGGAAGTAGAAATCCTGCAAGGGGGTGCAGTAAAGCTGGCTAACCCCAGGTAATGGGGCATATGCACACAGGTAGGAGAATGGTGGAAAGGTTATCCCTGAAGTTGGAAGCTCACTTTGGAGCTCTGAGGTCGAATTCAGGAACAAGTGATGATGTCTCTTAACTCCTTACGGTATTTCTGTATCATTCTCTTCATCCAAGTACAGATTTATTTTTTTTTTTCTGAATATTGATTCTCTCAATATGACACAGAAGGGAAGATGAATTATAAAAGTAGGGAATGGGAAATGTATAATATGAGGGTGAGCTGGAGAACATTCCCAAGCAGCAGATCAGATGCTAATATAATTTAGAAAGTGTCCTTAGTCCTTGGAAGGACTGCGGTGTGGATGACTGTGTAGCACTCTGCATTGTGATTTCTTCCCTTCTTCATGTGAAGTCGGAACTTTTTCTGTAGTGTATTTTCAAAATTTTACTTAGCTTCAAAGGACCTAAAAAACCAAATAAATCCAAAAGTTGTGTGCAGTGTTACAAGATGGGTATGCAAGCAGGGCAGACATTTCAAACCACGTATGGCACATACAAGGCTTTTTTTCTAGAAGGAAACCGCGATGATCGCTGGTGTTCACTCAGTAGTGCGGTTTACTGAAAACACGATTCATTGACCACAGGTCTCAGATAGTACCTTACTAATTTTTTGGCAGCTTGAGGCCTTATTATATTCCAGTGAACTTAAGTACATTATGGCTTTTTCAGTAACCTGAAATTCTGTGTTGTAAGACTGGCAGTAAGGAATGTATCTGAAAGTTACTGTGACCTGTTGTAAACATTGCATTCTGGGGTTCTTATGGATCTGCTCTGCAGGAAGTTGGATTAAAGGACTAAGTGGTTTCTTCAGGCTTATCATTGATGTTTTAAAGGAGAACTGCAATGTGAGGTCTTATCAAAGAAAATTGAACTTTGTGTATACCTTCAGTATTTTAAAGCTATTCTAAAACTATTCAAAAGTTGCTCACTTACGGCAAAAACTTCTTAGCCTTTCTACAAGAGCAAATATATTAATGGAAGATTATATTCAGCTAATAGGCTGTCTTTCAGCATAAAGCCAGCTAGATTTCCTTCAGTGTAAAATAGGATGGTGTTTTTCAGTGTAAAGTAAATATTGGATTGTTAGATAATGTTGATGTTTTAACACTTCAAGCATCATCGTTTTGTTTGTTTTAATTTGGTACTTCGATTGCATAAGGGAGTTCTGGCACATGATTCTGCTGTTTGATGCTAGTACAACACAAATAAAAAAACACAGACAACTGTGATGATTTTATGGAAGTTGAGTACAAGACTTGTGTTTATCAAGAGCAGCATAGCTAAGCAATAACAGAATATATGAACATTTAAGTAATGGTGATGTAGAGAGGGTATGAGCATTGCTCCCGTGAGGGGTTCATGTAAACCAGTTCTACTGCCAGCCTCTCTGTTAGGGCAGACATTCGTATCATGTTGCAAACTCTTGAAAGGGACATGGAAAATCCTGTGGAGTTTTGCAATTTTTTCTTCTGCTCTACCAGGCACGTCTTAGGGTAATGGTAATCTTTGCAACATAAGACTTTCTAGGGGCACGTGCAGTCTTTGTTGAATTTTGATCCGACCTTCATATCCCTTGCCTTTCTTATCTTATTTGCTTTCTGTCCCACATCCATACACTTAAGCATACATCAAATAATTTTCTGATTTTCATTTTGAGAGGTAATTTGAGTTCTGTTTTCCTTTTCCAGATTTGTCCCCAGATTCCTGTTCATGATCTAATCTATAAGGAAACTCAGTCTGCTGTAACTCAAACATTGTCTCTTTAGCCTCTCATCAGACACACGTTCTTACGCAGAATCACAGAATCAGAGCGTGGCTGAGATGTGAAGGCATCTCTGGAGATGGCCTAGTCAATCCTCCATGCTCAAAGGGTCAGCTACTGCAGGTCACCCAGGACCATGTGCAGCTGGGTTTTGAATATCTCTATGGATGGAGACTCCACGGCCTCTTTGGGCAACTTGTGCCAGTGTTTGACCATTCCATTAGGTGGAATTTTCTGGTTTTTAATTTGTGCCCATTGCTTCTTGTCCTGTCACTGGGCTCTGTTGTGAAGACCCTGTCTCTCTTTTCTTTAGTACCCCCACCAGACATTTATACACATTGATGAGATCCCCCTGAGCCTTCTCTTTACCAGGCTGAACAGTCCCAGCTCTCTCAGGCTCTGCTCATATCTGAGACAGTCCAGTTCCCTCATTTTACTGCCATTTGCTGGGCTAGCACCAGTATATTCCTCTTGTACTGGGGAGCCCAGACTGGCCTTACCAGTGCTGAGCTGAGTGGCCCACCTCCCCCAGCCTGCTGGCAATATTCTTACATCATTTCTATGTCAGTTTTATATTTCATTTTATCTGAAATGCAGTACTTTCCAAATCTAGGAGAACTGATTTCTATAAAGGCTGTAAGCAGAAGAAGCAGAAGAAGCAAAGTACAAAATTCGTAACAGAGAACTTCAGAAATTAAGTGCTTTGGAACCAGCTGTGATCAGAAGAAACTATGTCTTTCTTTTAACTGGCAATCAGTTCTTGTATCCTAAAACCCTGCACAATCTTGCTCATTTCTTATTCCATTTGTCCTCTGCATTTCTAAGGGGCTATCACTGTGTTAGGATTAACTGCTTCATTGTTCTGGATTCACTTCTTCCTAAGTAAGTGTTGTATTCCTCACAGTATGTGAGTTTTGAAGGTGTCTCAGAGACGAAGGTCTGATCTGACAGTAGTATTTTTCATTTGGTTTCCACATTCTAGACAATTGGTGTGAATTAGCATGAGTCACTACACAACGTGGTGCCTCCTGCCAGTTGTTTCTTGGCTAAGCCTTGTGTGCAGATGTTCACATCTGTATATTTCCCAAATTTATATGTTTGCCATTGCATTGCCAATGAATGGTTATTTCAAAAAAATCAATATCTGCAATTTTGCTAATTTGTGCATCAGGAGCCAGGGAATCTCCCGAGAATCTTGCCTAAGAAACAGTCTTGAAATGAGAAAAAATCCTTTGAAACAGTACATTCTCAGTGTTCTCAGCAAAGAATGCAGTATCTGTTTCGGCAGTGGGAATCACAGACCCTTCCAAAGCTAGGAAAAGGAACGAAAACACCCCAATTCCATAAAACAGGAAACACACAGGAAGTGAAGAGTTGCAGCAGATCGGAATTTTTTCTTTTTCCTCAAGGCTCTGGGTAGGACTAATCCAAATAAGCAGACATACAATGATCAGCTGTTTCTTGTTCCCAGCAATAGACAAGCAATCGTGCTCCAGTTCTTGGACCCCCACTGCATACCTCAAAGAAGCTTAAAATATATTATGCTCCCAGCGTAGCTGTAATAGTATCATCTTATTATCACTGATTCACTTGCATAGTGGCATTGCTGAGCAGCTGTTTCACAGACAAGCCAATTTCTTTTAAGTATTGCTCCATCAGCAGCTGAAATCAACCCTACCGGAAGGTTTTGTCATGAATGTTAATGAGGACACAAGTAGCTGTTCAGTGACATTTTCTCACTAATCCTTTAAATAACTATAGGAAAATCCTAGCAAATAATTTTAATTTTAGCTAAATAGATCTGAACCTGATAAAAGAGACACCGTCTCATCTCATTCTCATTAGGAAAAAAAAAAGTACAGAAGTAGTCTTGGCAATGGTGTTAAAAATGAAAGAATGTCTAATAATAGCCGTCATGAAATGGAATGGATATGGAGAGCCTTCAGCAGAATGTGTAAGGCATGACACCTTTAAGGAAAATAACCTGAGCAGCGTAAGAACTAATCTGCAGCTGCATTGATCTGTTTTACATGGTCATCATTCCCCATGCTCCATTTTTTTTTTACAGTCTAGGAGAACAGTGATCCATACCCATTAGTGCCGCTTACGTTTCTTCCAGTCATTAACCAGCAGGAGCCGTGTAAATTACAGGGCAGGAAAGAAAGTTTCAAAGATAATCCCCCCAAAACAATACCTGCAAGAATAGCTAATATCCCAGAAAACCTGTGTTCCCTTTTCTTTTCTTGCACAATTTATGAAAGAACTTGGTGAAAAATGTTGTTTGTGAATCTTTTCCTTGATATTAGAGCTGACAAAAATGTTTTTTGTGATGCTGCATTCCAACAAAGTAAGAACTCTTCAGCGAGATGAACTCTTGTAGCCAGGTGTAACTATCTCATTAAAGTTGGCCAAAAAACCCTTGTGGAAAATAAAATAAAGGAGTTGCTGGAAATTGGAATACACAGAGGTTCATTTGTGTGGCCAGTGGTAGCTGTCTGCTCTCCCTTCCTCCCAGCCCTGCTGGCCAGCCCAGCCTGAGCCCCAGCTCATGCCTGGAGCCACGCTGACCTCCATGGCCTTCTGCAGAGGAGGGGGAGTGCAACAGCACAGGAGCACGCTTGCCCACTGGTGCTGTCTTGGTCAGCGGGTGAAGGATGGACTTTCAGCAGGATGTTTTTTCATGCTTTTCTTACTTTGAACGTGGAAAGGCAGAGTTTTCACAGAAAGATTTCTGATTTGTTTCTTTGCTTTTTGGAAGTAAGGCATTGGAAAGGTCTGCCTTTTCCACAGACCTGTTTGGGAGGCAGAAGACTTGGGCAAGCCAAATACATACAACGTATGTGTACTTTTTGCAACTACTCATATTATTCTAGACCTGCCATGTCTGCAACAGAACAGAGGCTCCACCATAGGAAAGCTGGGCTAACAGATGTTTCGGGGTTCAGTTCTGGGCAAGGTGGTGGCGGTTTGTTTTATTTATTGGCATTACAAGATTTCAGTGTCACTTTGCAATGTGTTTCCCATCAAATGCAAAATCTGTTGCAGGACAGGTGGATTTTTAAAAGTCCATAACTGTTCAGCTTAGCAGTGCTAGGCAGGCCACAGTTTCTGTATAATTCATCTACTGTTTTTAACACACTACATAACTTCTGCACTCGCCCAAACTACAGGCCTTAGAGCAGCTAGGAACCTTAAAAAAAGGTAGTATCTGCTGGCTTCTAGTATGTAACTGCTTGCAAACCTGTGTTGGACATCTGGTGCAAGTTTCTAAACTTCATGGAGAGTCTTGATAAAAGATCCCTTCCCTAATATTTTATGGGAAACACTAATTTGAAAATAAAATATTCTCACCTGATCCAAATCCTATCAGAGTTGATAAAAGCCACTGAGGGATCTCTATTGCCTACAAATGATTTCAGAGTCTAATCCTGTAAGATTTGTGCTAAGATTACTGTTTATCAGTTTCATACATTATGTCAAAATTTGTGAATTATAGTAGGTCAAACTCTTTTTTTTTTTTTTTTTTAATTACTGAAAAGAGGAGAGGTGGCAAGCCTGGAAAACTTGCAAAGGAAGGATTGGCCCAGTATTAAGAACAGTTTCCAGCCAGGGATGCGAACTCCAGTAACCTGGTCAAGTCCCCATCCTGAAAGGCATGTTCTCTGTGGGAACTGGTGTCTTGTGCACGCTCCCTGCAGCTGAAAATGCACTTCCTGCACTTGCAGATCTTGTTCTCTCTGCTCTTCCGCAGCTTAATTTGTTAAGTGTAGCTAGTGAGTGGAGCATATAATCTAACCAGCTGCATCAGGTTTATGAAGGTGCAAAGCAAAGGACAAGCTGCTACCCTGTGCTGGAACAGGTGGACATGACCGAGTCACAAATGAATGTCGTTAGGAAGCATGTTGTTCAGGTATAGCCAAATCCAAACAGGCTTTCAGAGGGCAGGGATCCAGCGTTTTTCCTGTGAAACAGAAAGCAGAATTTGCCTTGCTGAATGTTAGTTGTTCACGGTGTAGGTTCCCTTGGTAGTCAATAGGGAATGATGGGTGCAAGTCATGCTGGTCTGAAGTTTACACCTCAAATAGGTCAGGAAACATCTCTCCCCAAGGTGCTTATTTCTCTGTATTCATTAGAGCGGGCATTTAGTTCAGACACTGATGCCGATACTGTGGACTTACATGTTTGTTCAGATAAATTACAACTCAAGGAATGGAATAAAGGAGTGAAACACCTGAACTGCATTTGAGGTTTCTTTGTGCTTTATTTGCCTCTTACAAAAGTCATCCTCCGTTTTTTTTCTGTAGTATTTTGTAGGGGAAAAGTCATTAAAAATATTGAGGCAAATAAACACTGTGGCAGTCAGTTATTATCTTATGCTGGTTGAAAAAAAACGCTGTCCTTTTGAATTCAAATGACATGTAATCTTCACTGATTCTCTGAATAGTGTATGTTTTTAATATTTTATGATGGAAATTGTTTTCTGAACTTAGTGTCCAAGCCTTAAAAATACTAACCCATAAATAAAATTACTGGGTTACAAATACTAAAAATCCTGTGATTAAAGATGTTTCATATGGACAAGGATGGGATTAATAGAGGATTCAGACTCAAGTCCATAACACAGATGAAAGACATCAGTCTTCTGACAATCAGCTGGCAGAGGCTCTGTTAGCCATACCTGATTCTTACTCTGATGGGAGGTGCTTACCTGACGTGCAGCAAGCACAAAATCATGCTGTAAGAATAAAAATTAGGGAATATATATAAAAGCCAAGCTACAAAATGGGTATTCATACACGGTGTCAGCAACCTGGATAATAGGATTTCTTATCATTTCTCATTTGTTGTCCTCAAGCCTCATTAAATGCAGAAATACTATTTTTTAGATGAATGTCTTGACTGTAATACACAGGCATTGTAGTCTTTTTGCTGCCTTTCTTTTCTTCATTCTTTTGCCTCTGTGTCCAAACAACTGGGAAATTAAAAGCAAACTTAAAATAGTATATCATGAAAAGGATCCTGGAATATTTGAAAAATGATTTAGTGAATCTCTGTCCCTGTATCTCTGCTTATCTGAAAGACTTTTTATTTTAAATTAAAGTTTCCTTTTTTTTCCTTTTATCTCTGCTCTGTGGTTTACCATAAAAACAAGGAAATGGCTCTTTTTCTGGGAGGAGTGTCATAGGAATATCACTTTTAGCAGTAAGATAGATCCTTTAGGGAAAGGAGAGAACTATGTGCCATAAGAACACTGAGATAGTTTAAAAACAGGCACATTAAGGTCCACTTGTTCTATACTTAATGGTAACTATGAAAATTGCATATATAAATCAGAGCTACCAGATCTTCAGGAAGAAGACAGGGAAGATGTGGCACATGGGTATTGCATCTGAAGTTTTCCCCGCTTGCTATACATTAGCTGTCATTCTATACCCGTAGGTGAGAGATAACAGCAAACACACGCTGCCTACACTCCCATAGTGCAATCTAGCTCCTTGTCTGTGTAGGTGCTGGTAGAAACGAGTAGCAGTCGGTCCCTGTGTGGGCAGCCCCACCGAGTGCTGCTGAGGGCTGACAAGAGCTGTGCGAGCAAGCTGGTTAGCCTAACACCGTGCTTGGCACCCAACTGTAGTTGCCTGTGACAGCATGTTAACTAGACCGATTGCTGCTGGACAAACTGCTGTAGACAGAATAAAACCAAGCTGTAAACCCTACCAGATTACTGCAGCATGTCTTGCTGCTTGTTGGTAGGTATCATTTGCCTGTTGATTCAGGTATCGTTTCTGAAATCTTGGGACTTAAAAAAATGCATGGCTCAATAGATAGAGGCACCTATATTATCAAAATCTTCCAATTTTCCTAAATATATTGAAACACTAAATTTTCCTGGTTCTCCATAAAAATTTTCATGGATTCTTTTTCTCAATATTGCTGATAGTTACCACTGTTCTGCTTCTTAGGATGTTTACATAAATCGGGATCTTTATTTTCAACTTTCCCATGTTTTCCAAGTTACACTGAAATGGTATTGCTTAATATGTTTATTGTATATGCATCACATGCTCAGTTTGCTCTGGGACTATAGATTCATTTGCAAGTTTATCAGAAATACACTCTTTCAAGGTTACAAATAGTTGTAACCTGTGTGCTTTAAGCATTCAGAATGGTCCATCACTGGAACCTCAGCTGAATGTTTCAGCAATGTGCAGGTCAGTTAACCATCATTAACATCAGTGATGTGAAGACAAACAGGAGATTAGCAAGAAAAACGACAGAGAGAGGTAGGACCGAAAGTACTATGCCATGAGCTATGTATTATGACTGTAATATAATGGACAATGTATAGTTTACAGGCGCAATCGTAGGTAACAATGCAACTTTTGTGGAAGATAGTCTTCATAGTGGAGAGACAGATGGTGGACACCACTGGTACTTGAAGTGTGCTTTGAAGTTATACCAAGCATTTCAGTAAAATGAACAAGAAACCTTAAGACCTAAAACATACCTTCTTCAATATACGGCAGGTTAGTAATTTAACATCCTCAGGTTAAATTATTCACTGTGAATTGATACTTTTTTTCTGGTAGCATGGGAGCATCTAAAAGCCATTTGCTATTTCCGTTAGGAAATTCATCAACACACAGCTAAAAGGCTGTCCTTGCTCTTGAAGAATGACACTCACAGTGAAAACATCAGACATATGTGAAACAGAAAAGAGGTGAAAATGGCTCATTTCAGTAACGTAGGACATTTTCAGTCAAAGGCAACAGGAGGTAGTTGGTGAATAGTAACTTCAGTGAGTGAGTACAACATATGCGATTTAATTTTTACTCCAATAAGAATAACTTCACTATGCAGGTACTAAAACTATGCTGAGGAAATACATTCTGTTGTTACTTGCTTTTCCCTTCTGACACTGAAGCATTTTCACAGGGGTGTGCAGCTGAAGGAAGGCACCAGTTTACACATACATGTATACAGATTGAATCAGTGTGGTACACCATGGAGTTATTGCTGGAAGATGAGGAGATCTGTGCTCGATGTGAAATAGGTTTTGGATCATGTAAAATCTCTAGAGGGGAAAAATATTCATGGAATCACAGAATGGTTTGGGTTGGAAGGGACCTTCAAGACCATCTAGTTCCAACCCCCCTGCCATGGGCAGGGACACCCTCCACTAGACCAGGTTGCTCCAAGCCTCATCCAGCCTGGCCTTGAACACTGCCAGGGATGGGGCACCCACAGCTTCTCTGGGCAACCTGTGCCAGTGCCTCACCACCCTCTCCATGAAGAATTTCTTCCTGATATCTAATCTAAATCTCCCTGTTTTCAATTTAAACCCCTTACCACTTGTCCTGTCACTACAGGCCCTTGTAACAAGCCCCCACTCAGCTTCCTTGTAGGCCCTTCAGTTACTGGAAGGCTGCAAATAAGGTCTCCCCAGAGCCTTCTCTTCTCCAGGCTGAACAAGCCCAACTCTCTCAGTCTGCCCCCATAGCAGAGGTGCTGCAGCCCTCTGAGCATCTTCATGGCCTCCTCTGGACTTGCTCCAACTGGTCGACATCCTTCTTAAGCTTGAGGGCTCCACAGCTGGACACAGCACTGCAGGTGGGGTCTCACGAGAGCAGAGCAGAGGGGAAGAATCCTCTCCCTCGACCTGCTGGCCACACTTCTGATACAGCCCAGGATTTGGCTGGCTTTCTGGGCAAGCTTTCAAAGCATAACTAAAAAGGGATGCATGTGAAGGAGTACAGAGTAGGAAATTTACTATTTTCTTAGAGCAATTAGCTATTAAGAGTAAGCAAATAATGATTAAGGTTTTCAATTTTTAAAAGCTAAAAGCAGTTGCTTGAAGAAAACAACTTGTTTCAGTCACCACACAAAGCAAGAAGGCAGATTTGGAGTTGAAATATGTATTTTCATATCAACAAAATGTTGTATGGATTTAGTGTTGTATTTCAGTAAATTCAGATAATTTGAAGGTTTTCAAATGAATGCTAAAGCTTATTTTCAACTGAAAAATCCAACATTTGCATTTAAAAATAAGAAAACATATTATTACAAGCTTTCTTGCTATAGCATATTTTATGGCACAGTGAAGTTCTATGAATGTATGAAAAGCACTGCATTTTTAATTTTTACAAGTTTCTAATGTTAACACTTTGATCAGCTTTACGAGCGAATCTCAAACCCTCCCAGGGAAGTAGTGGGGTTTTTTGGTGTGTACTGTTGTGTTTCTCTCCCCAACTTTCCTGGCATTCTACAAGTAAATAAAATATTAATTTAAACCCTCATTAAATAACTTGCAGGGGGAATCTGTCTCACCTTCTCTGGTGCCTAATGAAGTTTCAGTACTCGCCTTGAACTGGAGAGGCTTCGAGGCTATGAGTAGATCCCAGATTCTCATACATCTCAGGGTTGGTTTTGGGCTCCACCCAAAGCCAGCTGGCTGGGATCTGCTGCCTAGTAGGGAGAGCTCCAGCTGTGAAATGAGCCTAGTTTTTAGCGCAATGCCCAGAAGGGATCTTTTTCCTATATGTAGTCTATCTTTGAGATTCAGCTTCCTTT
Source organism: Rhynochetos jubatus (assembly GCA_027574665.1). Classification (NCBI taxonomy): domain Eukaryota; kingdom Metazoa; phylum Chordata; class Aves; order Eurypygiformes; family Rhynochetidae; genus Rhynochetos; species Rhynochetos jubatus. The sequence continues at coordinate 81,775,703 of CM050649.1, read as the reverse complement.
GTTGATACCAAAACATTTTGAAAGGCCACTGTGCGCTTGTAAGCATGTTGGCATTCAGCTCCTAAAAGCTATGATTTATTTATTCACACATTGGATTTTAAGTCTAAGTAAAGCTGTACAGGCTTAATCATTGTAATCTAATTGTCTCTCAGTAGGAGAGGACATGCTTTTTTTTTGTTTGTTTCTATTAGCTGGAAGCTTGGATCAGTGAAAATTCCATGTTTTGTCAGGTTCATTACATTGCCACATCCTACTTGGTCCAGTTTTGCCATATTAACCCAGAATCTTACCATTCCTGGAGTTTACTTCTTTAGACTCTTCTTCTAGCAGTGCAGTCAGTGGGAATGATGACATTTCAGACAGAGGCAAGATGCTGCTAAATCAAACAGCCTTCTTAACTATTCCCCAGTTGTATAGTGCACCCTATACCACATGTAGCATTTTTCTGTGCCAATGTGGAGCTTGAAGTTGCATGTCTGAAAAATCACAGCGATATGAGAACAAATTGGAGACAGGGGAGAAGAAATGGAGAGCTGATTGGTGTTAGCAACCGTTTTCCAAATAGGCTAATGAGGAGTACTCACTATCACACATTTCTGTCTCTAGGACGCTTTGTGTGATTTGTTCTCAAATATCATTAATAAAAGTCCTCCAACATATTTCCCCTTAACCACTCTTCTAATGTTTTGGCATAGCCATAGTTTTATAAATACTACTTATTACTACATTGTAAAGATTCCATTTCATTCTGTTCATTTGTGCTGGGTGCCACGACATCATTCTACTGATAAAAAGGTTTATTTTAGCAGATACATGGTTGTATTATTCAAATACCAATCAATCCATGTCTATGTCACAGTCTACACTGGGCATAGATACATCTCCAAATGCCACTAAGTAGGATGAAACAAATAAATGAGTATTCTCTGGGAACTTGTGTCCAAGATGAAGTTATTTTAGTGTGATTTTTTTTTTCCCCATCAGCCTACTGCGAGAGACTAGCTTCTCTCGCAAGTTGTATGGTCACTTAATTAAAGACAGGGATAAAATAAAATGCCTTGCAGGATAGGAATCCCTACATGACAGCTTCTTTATTAAATAAAAAATGAGATGTTAAATATCAAATGATTATTAAGGAAAGTTAAATTAAGAATTTATACAGCTCTTACACTGAAAATTACCCTACGACAGACTTTTCTTCCCCCCCCACATTTTATAGTCACAGTATCACACTCCTTGAATAAATATGGGCACATCTTCGTTATTTTTAGCAGTTTTAGTGTCATAGATATAGTCATTGCATAAGGACTTGCCTTATTAAATCTGCATCTCCTTGTATAAATACTTCTTTTTATGCCAAAACAAAATATGATTAAAATAGGAGAGCCTTTGGAAAGGGAAAGAGAAGCAGGAAGAGGTGTCCAAATGCCCCTATAATAATTCTCCTTATGGAAGGAAGGTGTGACTGATCTGAGGAATCTGAGTGTATCTGCATTCTATTTTTCTCTGACTTTATATAGTTCTTGAAAAGGAAAAAAAAATTAATGCCAGTTCAAAGTAATAATTGATCAGTTCTAGCTACAGAGCCAGAGTGACAATGCTATTCTTGCCAGGATAATAGCATGTTTAACTGTTCACATGGAAGCCTAAAAGCACAGGGATTTATCTGGATTTTCTGGCATCTTATGTTCCTACATTCTCTTCCTTAATGTGAGTAGTTTTTTTGAATTGCTTTCTTTCATGTGCACTGAAATCCATGACAGCACATAAAACTAGAAAAATCCCTGTTCAGTTCTTAGCCCAAGAATAAGTCTTTGCTGGACCAAAACACGCGCAGGCAAAATGCCAGGCCTTTACATGGAGATCAATTGCATTTTCAGCTAATGCATAAAATAAAATGCAGCAAGCCAACGCAGTGTTGTGGCCACCATTTTTTTAAAAAGCATTTTGAAATAAAGCTCCTTATCCTCACCTTCACCTGGGCTATGCTCGTGATTTATGTAGCTACATTGCTGAGAGTTGTGTTTCTCTAGCGTGATCTGGTTTTTTACTTGCACATCAGTAGGTTGCTTGCTAAAACTTTATCACTGTTGTAGCGGTGTGCCTAAGAGGAAATGGTTTTGTTCATCTGTTTCTGAAGAGGCACCTGGAAGAAGAGTGATGCAGAAGAGGAAGGGAAGATTAGAAGTGAGAGGAGGACAGATCAGAACTGACTATACTTCTGTGGTGGCCTCAGTCCCATGAAAGGATGGATAAGCATTGAAGCCTGGTGGCCCAAGGAAGGCCACCTCAGGAAAGCTCTCTCTCACTGGGCAGTCCACAGGGCTTTATTGCCATTGCAGTCAATGGATTTATTTGCTAGAGGTTGCAGGATCTGGTAAATCAACTAAAGGTAGAGCAGGCTGTTACCTGAGGATTGTTTACCAGTTTTTGTTGTTCTTGACTATTGTGTAGGATGTAAATCTGCCCTCCTCCTGGCACCTGCTTTTCCTTTTAAACTTGAAAGAGATTTCAGAATGCAAGGAGTATTTGTAATTAGGCATTCAAATACACAGCTTGAAAGGAAACAATCTCAGCACATCGTAAAAACAATAGAGGTTTCCTGGTTTGCTTAAAATTTCTAAATGTCTTATTCTCTTTAATTTGGCACTCTAATGCTGCTTTTTGCAAATTCCCTAAATAGAAAATGTGTTACTATGCAGACTGGCAACACACTTATTGATAATCTATATTGTATCTATTTATTTTTACTACCTTAAGCATACCCAGGAAAGCTATAATCCACACCTAAGTTAGGGCTAGCAGCAATGTGAGAGGCTTTCTATGTAATATCTGGAATAAAAATAAATACAGCATTTGGGGTGGAAAGCACAAACCCAGTGACCATTTATGGGGATGGTGTGTGCATCCGTAATCCAGCGCTGTAGATGTGCAAATGCAGGTATCCCTGGACGTTCTATTGGCAGGTCTCAAACTGAGACTCAGGTGGTAATATTGCTTGTGAGTTGTGCAGTGCTGTTCATGCCCATGTGAAATTAAAAAGGTAATACTGTGCTATGTGTTATTTCTTGTTTGCTGCTTGCTCAGTATTTTTTCTTCTGGCTTACAGAAAACACTTCTTTTTTCTTTTACATAAGGAGATGATTGTCTATCATGCATTCTAAATGTATCATTACTAGAAATACTGATAGCAAAGTAATTTTCTGATGGCTATAGGGTGCACAGATAAAAGAGCAAAACAAGGCATCTTTGTAACAAACACCTTTTTAGATAAGAAGATTAAAAATAATTTAAAAGAATAAATTACTAATGAAAAAAGAAAAATTGAAATTATTTCTGCTTGCAAAGATTTAAAAGATACCGCTGGAAGTTACTTTTATTTGAACTAAGTGGCCTTTGTTTTCCTTGCATACAACTTGTATATAGGACCTCAGTCTTCCTAGGTGTTCCTTCTGTCTTTTTAAAATCTCCTTTTGCTACTCAGAACTTACATATCCTTCTCGCTTGAAATTTCCTTCCTTAATATGATGAACATGTTTAGGCTGAACATAGCTCACATTGTTCAAGAATTTTAGATGTCAAAGTTTAGGATCAACTACAAGATCACCTTCCTGTGATGGTCATGCATACCATCAGCCCACTTTAAACCAACTAAACTGGTTTAGTTTGTTAAATCATCAAAAATGTGCTGTGGTTTCTTCAGGTGAAAGAAAGGGGAGGAAGGGATAGAAAGAGAGAGAGGTAAAAATTCAACATTCTGGCCATGTGGTATGGCAGTTGACTCTCGGAGCTAACAAAATATTGTCAAGAGACTAACAAAATCAGGAGGTGGAAATTTTTAGTTGGAGGAGCTCAATAACTTAGTGCTTAACATCTGCTTATGTTCAGCTGTGACATAAAACATCCAAGTACCAATGCAGATTTCAAACACCTTGGGAAGGGCCAGACCCTGCTCCCATCAATGCCTTTACCACTCAGTCTATTTAAAAGACTTTATTAGACTAGCCAGCGAAACAGCACACTATCAAATTCACTAATAGACCTTCTATGAACAAGTGCAGCAAGTTCTGCAACAGCTAAAAGGTTTCTTCTCAGCTTCTGTTTGCAAAACATGTGTGAGTTAATGGAGTATCACATTTATATAGTGCTGAGGCATTGACCTGAAGTCTCTTCAGGAAACAGATCTAGGTTTTACCTAGACAAACCGTGATTTACAATGGAAACAGCCCACATTTTCTAATAAGACAGTAGTGTTATTTGTTCATTAAATAATAAAAGTGGATGACAACTTTTCTATCCTTGAATCTTTACCATCTATACATTACTATGCTGTTCTCTTCTTGGAGGGAGGTTATCTTCCAAATAAGTCTCATTTCTCTGTGTTTGCCAACTAAATTATTGAGTAAACCAGGGCAGCTCAAAGTTTATAGTAATGATCCCAGTTTGTATCACTGGGGGAAAAAAAATAATCTGCTTTTGTTTTCCAAATATGTCAGTGCAATTTGGGTAGGAATTTGGGGAGCTGTTTAGAAATACCTAGAGAGCACTTCTAAGGCCAAATTCCTTGTGAAAGCATGCTTCTGAGATTAGTCGCACAGATAATAAACAAATAGAACTTCTGATGCTAGGGTCAATCTATCTGTCATTTTAATGGTTGAACATAGCAGATGCTTATGGATTGTCAAGCTTTGCTGTTAATGTTGACATCTCTTCTTAGCTGAGATGTGAAGGAAGGCTGAAAACAGATTTAGCAATTACAATTCAGTAGATAAATTAACATGGTCTCAAAAATACTATCCCCTACCCCATCCACTACCAAAAAAGACAATTATGAATTGCATATTCAGTCTCTGAAGGAAAGGACTTGTTTACAAATCTGCATGTGCTTCAAACATTTCTTAAATTAGACTCAAGACACTTTGCTCAAAAGAAAATTTGTAGTCGGATTTTGCAAAGTTGCCCTGCATTGTCATATCTTAACCAAATACATAATTGTCTCTAGCCACATAGAAAGTCTTCACACATCTTTTTCACAGAGGTATGACTATGCGAAGGATCGCTCTCCCAGAATGACAGAGATGGAAATCAGAGGTGTTAAATGAGAATGTAAATCACATACCCATAACCTGTGAACCACAGGGATACTAACTCATTCGTTGAAGGAGTTGAACGTATCCAGATCTTGATAGTTCCTCTGTATGGGAAAGTATGTCAGGCATATTTTTGTTTTCACCCCATGTATTTTCTTTCTACTATTTCTGTTTTGTCTTATTTTTAAAAATAATTTAAATTAAGACTGGTTAATTAATATACTGCAACTTCTCTGTGAACTAAGAATATGTTCTTACAATATTTGTACACCTACAAAAATGATGCAGAGACTGAGGTGCATAAAGACAATATGACTTCCCTGAAGTCTCAGCATTTGATAGCAACAAAATTGCAAATGGAACAAGGACTGTTTTTCATCTGCATCACCTTGGACACTTAGATATAACACCTTTCTTCATATTAATGCCATAAAGTTTTTGGAGAAAATCAGAGTTTCACTGATCCAATCTTTTTCTGTAAGCAAGGATTTTTTTTTAATTTTCTCTCATAAGTTTAATTTTCTCTCACAGTCACTTTTTGTTACTTTTTGTAAGTTCTTTCTGTTCAAGTTTTTGGTGTAGAAGTGTCCAGACCTATACACAACATCCAGTGAGTGCACCATGTTGCCATGAAAGGGGTTTCTGGTTTACTCCATCCTTTGCCTCATGGAATAAAACTGATTTTTTTTTTCCATGCTGCAACACTGTGTTACACATTCATATTACATTTATTACCATCAGGTCATCTTTCCCCAGGTATTCCTGATGCATTTTTTTCTTCTTCTTTTTTTTTTTTTTTAAATGCATTCATGTGTATTTTTCTAGATTGAACCTACTTCACTGCTGACTGCCAATATTTTTCAGTCACTACAAACTTTGTGTCTTACCTCTATGTAAGATGTTGCAGCACCTCCCATTTTGGAGTCATCTACAGATCTAATTAATGTGCTGTTTACTCCTTCCAGGTGATTAATAGATGATCCATTTGAAAAGAACACCCATTCTTTATCTGACACAAGCTCTTTGGGATATACTACTAACATAACTAATTAGACTGCTGAAATTTTGCCGTAACCTCCTCTCATCATTGATCTTTCAAAACAACAGTGCTCTCATCATATCAAATTTCTGCTGTGCAACTTCATGCCAGCTTCCCACAGCTAAAATGGATCATTGAACCTCAGTTATTTGTCAAACAAAGCAAGCCTTTTTCTTCAGATCTGTTACCAAATTGCAGCAGGCTTGCGGCCTTCTTAGACTCAGTGTTCATAAGAACATTTAAGGTTGGCTGGCACTGAAATTGTTTCCATGAGTACCATTACTGCATTGACCGCTCCATTTTCTGTACCTCACTAGTTATTAAGGTGCCTGGTATATCTCTAAACCAATAAATAACTACTCATCCTTGATTTCCTTAAATTTTCTCCAAAATGAATGAATAAATATATTATTTCACTAAGTCTGCCCAAGTTTTGATTTTTCCAGTAAATTCTCTCCAAAGCACCATTCTGTAGTGAGCTAACTATAAATAATTAATATTAAACTTCAGCATATTTTGCAGCACTTTTTAGCTCTTAAGCAGAACATCCTGACAAGAGGTTCTGTAGGTAAATACTTCAAATACCGTTTCTCTTTAGACATTTTGTTTCTGTTGCCAAATTCTTTATATTTACCATATTTCTATACAGAACTGGAAACCCAGTGTTACCCTCGTGTCATACTTAACAGTGAACAACAGTTCACTCAGTGTTACCTACTTATTCCTCCTGTTAAGACTATGTCTTCATCCTAAAGGCAAGACAATGCTGCCTTTTAGGCTGGAGAGAGATTTCATGCTGCTTTCTTCTGGCATGTGCATGATTTCCTAGATACAGCTTTGCTCATAACCTTCAGAAGAGGAAGATTGTTCTTGCAGTCCTAAGCACAAGTACAGGCTGGGTGGAGAATGGATCGAGAGCAGCTCTGCAGAGAAAGGCTGGGGAGTACTGGTGGGTGAGAAGCTGAACACAAGCCAGCAGTGTGTGCTGGCAGCCCAGAAAGCCAACTGTATCCTGGGATGTATCCAGAGAAGTGTGGCCAGCAGGTCGAGGGAGGGGATTCTCCCCCTCTACTCTGCTCTCGTGAGACCCCACCTGCAGTGCTGTGTCCAGCTCTGGGGCCCTCAGCATAAGAAGGATATCGACCAGTTGGAGTGAGTCCAGAGGAGGCCACAAAGATGCTCAGAGGGCTGGAGTCCCTCTGCTATGGGGACAGGCTGAGAGAGTTGGGCTTGTTCAGCCTGGAGAAGGGAAGGCTCTGGGGAGACCTTATTTGCAGCCTTCCAGTACCTGAAGGGCCTACAAGGAAGCTGAGTGGAGGCTTGTTACAAGGGGCCTGTAGTGACAGGACAAGTGGTAATGGGTTTAAACTGAAAGCAGGGAGATTTAGATTGGGTATCAGAAAGAAATTCTTTCCGGAGAGGGTGGTGAGGCACTGGCACAGGTTGCCCAGAGAAGCTGTGGGTGCCCCATCCCTGGCAGTGTCCAAGGCCAGGCTGGATGAGGCTTTGAGCCACCTGGTCTAGTGGAGGGTGTCCCTGCCCATGGCAGGGGGGTTGGAACTAGATGATCTTGAAGGTCCATTCCAACCCAAACCATTCTGTGATTCTATAAGAATGGTGTTTCTGAACAACACATGCACCTCTTGAACTGCAAATTCATTTTGTGACAACCTTTGGCTTTGACTCTGTCTTCTTCCTTTATGGCTGTGCCATGTTATTTGTGCTCCAGGAGGGTGTTCTATTATCATAGGTACTGGAGAGTGGCAGCTGTTGCTAAATAATGGTGTTTGAATAATAAGGATTCTCTCTGATAGAATTAACTATTACAGTCACTGTTTACTTGATGTGACATAAATAGCTGTGACTGCATAGCCAGAATGTCAGCATATCTGTATAAAGCAAACAGACAAACAAGCAAACATATTTTGTACAGGTAAAAACAATAGAAAAGGAGAAACTAACCATTGCATCTCCTCAGGACCAGAAATGAGTCCAGAGGTGAAAGCACAGGTGTACCTAACATAGTCCTATGGTCAGAACTATGTAGGAAAAAAGAAAACCAACAAGAAAGCTGGAAAAAGGAGACACCTTCTATGTCTTCAACAGATGAAGAAGATAGGAAATTTGTTTGTAAATACTAAAAATGCACCTAAATGTCCATTCCTTCAACTGCCAGCATTCAATACACGTTATCAGTTGGGTGGCTCTGTTCTCAAATGGGAACCAGGGTGTCATCTGAAGCCTTTTCTCTTGAAATATCTGTGCCGAGGATACCAAGCTAATGTTCTCCTATTCCTTGTACAGCTGTTGCTTGAAGATAGCTTATTAGTGAAATGATTGATTTGTGCTTTGACCTTTACTGTTCAGTAACTGATCTATTTGCCTTTGTCTCTGAAAGACAGAAAAGCATGTCTTATAAGGTAGCTCTGCCAAAATTTTAAAACATACTGTTTTAAATGGAAACAATGAAAACTGGTATTTGAAAATGCTGCATGTAGACTATCTTAATAGAGATGATGGTATCGACAAAAATGCTAACAGTAATTACTCTGAATATACTTTTATGTGACCTGGAAACCTGTCTAAGATGTATGTGTATTGTGTATAGCTGTGTACCCTTGTAAACGTGAATAGATGTTATCACTTATTCACAGCAGATTGCAGTAAGGAATGCTTTTAGTCGGATGTCTCATAACTAATGTTTAGAACATCTGAATGCCTCTGAAAACGCTTTCTCATTTTATTACTCAGTAGTTTCAATTTAATTTGATTTAGTTTTAAGGCTTGATTTGGGAAATAAAAGACAGCCCCAAAGAATGAGATGTGGAGGTATTTAGGAATTTGATATTTGTATTATTGCTTGTTAATTTGCAAGTATAATCTTACAGAGTCTATTGCCATGCCTAGAAACAGCTCTCTGAAAAAATTAAAACAAATCTATGATGTCCTGAAGTGCAGCAGGTGCTGGCTGTGTCATTTCAACATCAGTTTGGGGTTCAACAGCTTTGCAGGACTGAGATTGTCAGTTTGCAGGTGTTAAAATTAAAAGACTGTGAGGCCAGCTGCATTCAGGCGCTGAGCGTTCACGGCAGGCATTCAAGGGCAAATCATGCTTGAACAACCTGATTGCCTCTCCCACAAAATGACCGGCTCTGCGGATGAGCGAAGAGACGTGGAGGTAATATACCTTGACTTTGGTAAGGCTTTTGACACCGTCTCCCACAGTGTTCTGATTTGGTAGCTGAGGAGACATCGGCTGCCTAATCTGACTGCTGTGTGGGTAGAAAATTGCCTGGCCTGTCAGGCTCAAAGGGCAGTGATCAGTGGCTAGATGCCCAGCAGGCAGCTGCTGAAGAGAGGGTACCCAGCAGGCTAGGGGATGAGCACTGTGGCCCGTAGTGTTCAGCATCATCGTCTGTGACCTCAGTGGTGACACAGAAAAACTTTTTACATGGCACAAAGTTAGGGGGAATGACTGACATGTGGAATGTGAACTTCGGTCCGAAGGCAAACCTGGATTAACTTGAGTACTGAGTCAACAGGAGCCTCATGAGGTTCCATGAGGAGAAGACACAAGCTCTGTACCTAGGAATGGCAAGCCATATGCAGACTGGAAAGCAGTTGTGTGAGAATTAGCCCTGATGAAGGGACCTAGGGGTCAACGTGGATGCCAGGCTGAATATGCACAGTTTGCTTTTTGTCTTATTGCGACAAACGTATAATGGGGTATATGAGGAGAAGCCTAGCCTGTGGAGAGAAATTATAACCCAATTTTGCTTGGTGCTGCTGAGGCCACAATTAAAATACTTCATCCATTTTAGCCTCCCAGTTCAAAAGAGGTGTGGAGAAACAGGATAGGGTCCAGTATAGTTTATAGAAAGGTCAGCAATCTATTGTACATGTTATTCAAACTAAATCAGAGAGAATTTGGTTTGTTCAGTCTGACAAAGAGGAGGAAAAAGCGGAGCTGGAATAGCTGCTTATAGTTCCTTAAAAGACATCTTGTGCCAGGCATAATACAACCCAACTATGTTCAGAAGTGCCAGATGATGTGACAAAGGATAATGGCCACAAATTGTAGCTTGAAAGCTTCAGGTTAAAAAAAGAAAAGTCTATAGGAGGCAGCACAGACCTGGTACAGGTTGGCCAGAGAGGCTGTGGAATCTCCATCTGTGGAGGTTTTCCTGACCTGGCTAGACAAGGCCCGGTGCTTTGAGTGGGAGGGTGGCTTAAGTGACCACTATAGATCCCTTCCAACCAGCACTTCTGAGATTCTCTGGTTTGTCTGGTGGCCGTATCTGGAGTAGCCAGAACAAGAAAAACTTCAGATATTCTAAATATTTAAAAATCTTAAATAGAAGCAACAAGCAAATGGTGTATATATTAAAAAGGAAGTGGCATATTCTTAACCCGATATGTAGCAGAGCCCAGAAGAGTTAGCCTTGTGTAGAAAACTGGGGAAGTTTCCTTTCCTGTTGTGTTCTAGCATCAGTGCTCTGTGCACATTTATACATCTCTTTAATTGCTTTCCTCAGGCTTGGTGATGAAGTTATTCAGAGTGTTTTCCTCTCTGCCACTGACAGTTAAATCTAGTCATGCCCTTGTTTCGTTCTGAATTATGTCCCAGTGTCAATCTGTCCATACTTTTTCCACTATCATCAACCACTGGCCCTTCGCTTTCTATTGAGATACTTACGTTGGTTGCTGTTGTCCCCGGTTCCTGATAATTCATCTTCTTCTTTACATAGGACTTATATATTAAAGGTTATTCACCTTCCTGATGCTAGGCCTTTTCCATTTAGCTTAGTTCTATGTGCTGTGCATCTTTGGTACCTCTCTCTTCCTCTCTCCCTCTTGCTCTTTCTTGAATGGGGATGTCAGCCAGTGCGTGGATGATTTCGTCTGAGCAAGTTGTCTCAACTCCCTTGATAGTGAGTGGAAAGAAACAGAAACTCTCAGGGCACAATATATTTCTGACTTCAGAATAGGTTAGATGAATATAACTTATATGTGACTCCTTTTCTCTATTGACTATACGAGAAATTAATATTAAGCCTCTCAGATGCCTGTCACAAGTATCTAAAGTTAGGTAAGATGGTATCACAACAAATCAGAGTGATCACAGCCAGAAAGAACAATGCTGCCACTATCCCACTGTAATAGGAGGTATTCCTTCTTCGTGCTTTAAAGAACTTGTCATTCCTTCCATGTTCATATTCCTCTACCTAAATTTCTGTGCTGGCTTTTGTGTTTCCCTGTATTTTTAAGCTTTTTATTTACAGACCTAGTGTACGGAGACATTACTTCCCTGCTTTTTTTGCAGTATCTTGTATGTGTGTGTATCAGACATTGAAATCTCTTCACACTCACAAAAGTGATTGCAGGATGACAGTACTGGGTACATCACTGCTGAATTTGCAGATGCAAATTTCACCCAAGAGAAACAGAACAGATTAACTAATATTTTTTTTTCCCCCTGGTTATATCCTTTCCATCTTTTACATTCCAGTTAACTTACTGGCCTCTTTTATGTTGAATACCATCAGTGTTCCCCAGTCTGAGAAATTTTGTTACTGGCTGGTGCAAAATGCTTCTGCTGTGTTATAAGTATAGCAATATACTGCCAATGAGATTTTAATGGCCCTTTATCACAGCTGGACTACAGTAATAAGTGCATCAAGACTTCAGACACTTACATTCTCCTTCTATGTGACTGAGGACATTGAAGAATCCAAATACATGGGAAATATAATTAGAAAATTTTGATTTACGATAAAGTAGCCAATGGTGTAGCACTGTCTTCAGTCTCCTCAGATTTAAATTTGACTCACTTCAGATTTTAATGCACTAGAAAATCAATATTAGGCTAATTTTATAGACATAGCAGCAAACCTCCAAACTTTTTATTTCCAGACATTCATGAAATCTCTGGTGATTCTTACAAGATGAGCTTTTTCAGTCACAAGTGATAATGAAGCCATCTGCTTTAGAGATGTAAGATCATCAAGTATCAGGTTTCCTACTCTTCCAGATTTCATTAAAACTGTTTTTAAAGAGGAAAGGTTGGCTAAAATTTGTTTATTTATCCAGTGCCCAATTTTTTTCCCCTTTCTTATTAGAGGCATGATTTCATCCTTTGATAATAATTCCTGTAGCACAAAATACAGCTCAAGCGATTTGCATGCATATGTAAGCATAAACTTATGAATATTATAAAGTAATATTGCACAAATCTGGACACATTGCTATTTTACTTGTATTTAAAAATATAGAGTTGAAAATGCAAACTTGGAGCAACTCTTGGCCTGCAAGTTATTGTATGTTTTATATCACTGAAATGAAAGTCACTTTCAGTGTCAGCGTAAAAAATGTTAAATGTGAAGTTAAATGTGAAGTTAAATGTGAAGAAGCAACTTTTAGGTCTCTCCACACTGCATTTTACAAAAAATGCCTGATAACAGCAGGGTTTTTTCTACCTTTCAGGAATTTCAGGTGAGCAGCACCATCTGAGACAATTGCAGGTCACAGAAAATACCAGGCAACCTCCCATAATGGAAAATCTCTTATCTTTTTTAGTAAATGGTAATAACTTTACCTCTGAGATGACACCATTCTTGATGTACCATTGCTGGTTATCTCACTGAGATATTAGAATTAAAGGGTCTGATGTTACTCGTCCTGCCACAAGCCTCCCCATTTTGCATTTGGTTACTTGATCAGGAAGTTTGAGTGTGACAGTAGAAAGGACATAATGCTGTAATGATGCTCTAGCGTGATGCTGCATGAGCCATACTGGAGGTATTTGAGCTGTATCTTCCTCAGGAACAAAGATGCAGTCATATATTTGGATTAGCCCTATATTTTGGTTTTGGATACTCAGGAAGTGTCTACATTCATACTGTCTCTGATTTTCACTGCAGAGAAAAATCCCTCTTCACTGAGTTCCTGTCTGCAGCTTGCGTACATGATTCCATGTCCATCTCTCTTCTGCATGGTAGTGTTGCCTAGATTAATAATTTCTGATTTGTGGCTTGTTTTCCTTTACAGCCAATTCTGTAAAATCCACAGAATAATCCTACTCTATGGTATTTTAACTTTTCTGCTTTCAGTCAAATGTGATGCCCTCAGGCAGTAGTGGTGGCAAGTGTTGCCGAGTTTAAATGTAGTTGTTGTGGTGGTTTCTCACTCTCTGTAGAAGGGCTTCCTTGTTCATTGTAAGGGTGGTCTGCACTGTGGAAATGGCAGGACGATTCTGCACAAGCTTTGCACTCTGGAACAGACACTGAATATTTTGAAGTTCACACTATAATAGACGAAATAAGAGGGTTTTCTGTAATAGGCAAAGTCAATATTTAGAACAAAGATATTGTAACTTGTGCTAACCAAGATGCTGTTTCCTTACCAGTTCTTTGTGGTACTTTATATGACTAACACCCCAGTTTGAAGCCCATTTTCCCTTCCCTTTCTGACTGCTACATACTGTTGTAGGTAGTTTTACTAGAAGGTACTGCTTAACCACTGTCAGATGTTCCTTTGCAACAAACACAATTGGGGTTTGGAGCATATTTTTGAAAACGCTACTTTTGTCTCTTTCCCTTTGAAAAGCAGAATGAAAACTTTCTTGACCTTGGTCTCTCAGCCCTCACTTTTTTCTTTGCAATATATAGAAACATAATTAAAAACAAATCACTACAGTGTTTCTGCCTTCAGCCAAAATGCCTTTCCAGCATATTCACGGTGGGTAAAGAAGAGTTTGGTCTTTTTAAAAAATATGTACTTGCATGCCAAACATCTGCTATTAGATAGATTAGACTTTGTTGGTAACATAACCCAGTAACATCTCTCTCTTGGTCAGTCTTAGGCTGCTTACATGGTTCATTATGACATCACATGTGATTGTTCTCCTTCAAGAAGAATGATATGCTGATGAAAAATGAGTTAAATTAATAAGGAAGCAAAATTTGCTTAAGGGCAGACATAATATGTTTACTTATGATTATATTCACCATTTATTTCTTTGTGATTATGGGGTTAGAGGAGTTTATTGATGACCTCTGTTCTCTTTGCCAAAATTAACATAACAGGTTTATGTCATTATAAAATTGAAAACAAGAGCATGCTACTTCGACTCATTTGAGCCTCAGAATCCTTCTTTTGTTACTAAAAATTCTGATGAATACATTGGAAATTTAAGTTCTTTGGCCTTAAACCAAAAATCTTGGGTTTTTTTATTGAAAATGTGGATTTAGGAACAATACATTGTAATTATATTGTCATCTGCTGTCTTTTCTTAATCTAAATGGTTATCAATGTTAATCAAATATGTTTAAACTATTTTGTTGAGACAAATGTGCCTGTGGTTAGCTTTTGTTTTTTCAGACTCTCGGGGTGGTATTTCACCTTCAAATTGCACACACCAAATTACAAGGAGGGTGATTTACCCACCTAAAAATAGACATGTTTGCCATTTGAGGCATTTCAGGGTTCCCAAGACATGTGCAGAGTTTTGGCAAATAGGATATATGGGGGAGACCTGGAGGGGCAGCTGGATGCCAGAAGGACCCATCGCCCAGTGTTCAAAGTAAACCCATACCTTTATACTTCAGCAGCTGTCTCACATGCTGAATGTCTGCTGATGAGCAAAATCTCCTCCTAAATACACGTAATGCCCTGTGAAATGCCCCCACTTATCCTGCCGGGTCTTCAGCTGCTCCCTCATAAAGGTACGGTTGACCCAGAGGTAAGGTGCCAGCCTTGTTAGTTCTGTGAGGATATCTTGCACACCCTCAAACACCTCAGATGGCACCAGATCCCTCTACATGGATAACTGAAGTAAGACATCAGCATTTTCAAGTGCAGAATAAGGCTGAGGCAAGGAGGTATGGCCTGGAAACATAGGAACAATGGCTTTATTGAAGAGAAATGGAAAAGCCAGCGTTTCTGTGATCAAATGACAAAAGTCACAGCAGCACAGAACACAGCAGAAGGAGTTTGTGAGTTGTCCGTGGAACAGTCAGGGTTGTCAGGTCGCTTTGCCAGCCCGTGGCAGACACAGCACTGTAGAAGCTGATTGACATTTATATTTTGAATCGGTGAGCATGAAAGGTGTGATAGTTTGAGATGATGCCTGCAGAATAATTATGTGAATACCCAGGAGTCCCATGATGAGGATGTTACAGTGAATCAAAGCTGGTGTTGTCTAGGCTACCTACAAGAGCTGTAGCAGCCAGGGACATTTTGCCTCCTGCTATGTTGTGGAAGACGGGGAAAATGAGATACCACTTTTAAATATATAGAGAGTAAAGTCACAAGCCTTAGAGGTCAGGAGGATATATGGCTTAGAGCAATAAGCAATAGTGATAAGGCAGAGGGAAAGTAATGAGAAGATGACAATTTGGATGTTTTCAGACTATTTTGCCTGTGAGTAAAAAAAATAGTAATAGAACAAATCCTCTTGGGAAGGTACAGTTGCTCATCAGTAGGAAGCTAATTCATGCTTGATTAGAGCTAAAGTTTTTTTCTTCCTCAGTTTTTTTTTAATATATAAGCAATGTTTATTTTCCTGCTCTTATTTCAAAGAATGCATTTTCACTGAGGTAAAAGTCAGTATCTGCATATAAATGGAAATCCTTCAACACCATCAGAGGAAAATTTCATTTTCTTGTGCAAGGATAATATTATTATATACACTTCTTAATACTGAAGGAAGTGTAAACCAGAATATTTTATTTAAATGTAAATTTTGAAAAATGAATGCAAGGGTATCTGTAAGTACATTCAGCATCAATATGCTGTTATTGGGTAAAATGAATAAACACTTAAACTGTACTTCAGTTTCTATATATCTTTTAATACCAAATTTTTCAATGAGACTAAAAGCAATGTTTCTCAACACATTTTTATTTGAGAAAACTGAGTTGTGACAAGTAGGATTTAAGTCTTTAACTCCTTAGTTTTCTTTTGGTTTGTGTTTGAGAAAAAAGCAAGAACTTTCAGTGTCCTTTTCACGTACGATATTTATCAAGAAAATTACTATTGGTGTGGCTGTTAGTATGGTGCAAGGACTCTGCTTCTCTTAATCCCAGTTTTCCTCCAATTATGTATTACTACATACTGTCCCAGTTCTAGACATCCGCTATTGTGTACTTGCTGTTGGAGGCAATGTACTGAATTAAACAAACCTTTTTTTTGGTGGGGTCGGTTTGTTTTGTGTTTTTTCTCTTACATTGGTAAAGAATGAACTGCTCTGGCTTGTTGAATCCGGAGAAGGAATTACCAGGAGCAAAAAAATTGTAGTGTCCTACTCTGTCTTATTTCCTTTTGCCATAGAAAAGCTGACTCAGTACTAGTTTCTGGTATCTTAAAATAGAATCATAGAATCACAGAATGGTTTGAGTTGGAAGGGACCTTAAAGATCATCTAGTTCTTGTACCCCATGGGCAGGGACACCCACCTGTAACCAGGTTGCTCAAAGCCTCATCCAGCCTGGCCTTGAACACTTTCAGGGATGGGGCATCCACAGCTTCTCTGGGCAACCTGTGCCAGTGCCTCACCACCCTCTCCAGGAAGAATTTCTTCCTTACGTACAATCTAAATCTCACTGCTTTCAGTTTAAATCTGTTAACTGTCACTACAGGCCCTTGTAAAATGTCCCCCCCAGCTTTCTTGTAGGCCCCCTTCAGGTACTGGAAGGCTGCTATAAGGTCTCCCTGGAGCCTTCTCTTCTCCAGACTGAACAAACCCAATTCTCTCAGCCTTTCTTCATAGGAGAAGTGCTCCAGCCCTCTGAGCATCTTCATGGACTCCTCTGGGTTCACTCCAACCAGTCGATATCCTTCTTATATTGAGGGTCCCAAAGCTGGATGCAGCACTGCAGGTGGGGTCTCACAAGAGCAGAGCAGAGGGGGAGAATCCCCTCCCTTGACCTGCTGACCACGCTTCTCCTGATACAGCCCAGGATACGGTTGGCTTTCTGGGCTGCCAGCACACACTGCCGGCTCAGGTCCAGCTTCTCATCCCCAGGTCCTTCTCCTCAGGGCTGCTCTTGATCCATTCTCCACCCAGCCTGTACTTGTAGTTGGGATTGCCCTGACCCAGGGGCAGGACCTTGCCCTTGGCCTTGTTGAACTTCATGAGGTTGGCAGTGGCCCACCTTTCCAGCCTATTGAGCTTCCCTCTGGATGGCATCCCTTCCTGAACCCCACCACACAGCTTGGTGTCATTGGCAAACTTGCTGAGGGTGCATTTGATTCCACTGTCCATGTCACTAACAGAGATGTTAAACAGCACTGGTCCCAATACTGACCCCTGAGGAACACCAGTCATCACTGGTTTCCACTCAGACATCGAGCCATTGAACAACACTGAGTACAACCATCCAGCCAGTTCCTTATCCATCGAGCAGTCCATCTGTCAAATCCATGCCTCTGATTTAGAGACAAGGATGTCATGTGCGATAGTGTCAATTGCTTTGCACAAGTCCAGGTAGATGACATTGGTTGCTCTTCCCTTATCCAACAACACCTTAGCCCCATCATAGAAGGCCACCATATTTGTCAGGCACAAACTACCCTTGGTGAAGCCATGTTGGCTGTCATCAATCACCTCGTGATTTTCCATGTTCCTTAGCATCGTTTCCAGGAGGATCTGCTCAATGATCTTGCCAGGCCCAGAGGTGAGACTGACTGGGCTGTAGTTCCCTGGATCCTCCTTTTTTCCCTTCTTAAAGATGGGGGTTATGTTTCCCCTTTTCCAATCAGTGGGAATTTCACCAGACTGCCACGACTCCTAGAATATGATGGATAGGGGGTTTGCAACCTAATCTGCCAGTTCCTTTGGGACCTGTGGATGTATTTCATCAGGTCCCATGGACTTGTGCACTTTCAGGTTCCTCAGGTGTCCTGAACCTGATCCTCACTGTCCATGGGTGGCTCTCCATTCTCCCAGTCCCTGCCCTTGCCTTCTGCAACTCTGGGGCTATGGCTCACGTCCTTACCAGTGAAGACCAAGGCAAAAAATCATTGAGCACCTTGGTCTTCTCCATGTCCTGGGAATCCAGCTCTCCCATTTCCTTCTGGAGAAGGCCCACATTCTCCCTGGTCTTCCTTTTATCACCTATGTACCTATAGAAGCTTTTTTTGTTGCCTTTGATGTCCCTGACTGGGTTTAATTCTGTCAGGGCTTTGGCTTTCCTAACCTGATCCGTGGCTTCTCAGACAATTTCTCTGTATTCCTCCCAGGCTACCTGTCCCTGGTTCCACCCACTGTCTTCTTCCTTTTTGCACCTCAGTTTGTCCAGGAGCTGCTTGTTCATCCACGCAGACCTCCTGGTGATTTTACCCGACTGCATTTCCATTGGGATGCACGACTCCTGAGCTTGGAGGAGAAGATCCTTGCATACTTGCCAGCTTTCTTGGGCCCCTCTTCCCTTCAAGGCTTCATCCCATGGAACTCTGCCAATCAGTTCCCTGAAGAGGCCAAAGTCTGCTCTCCTGAATGCCAGGGCAGCGAGCTTGCTGCGCACCCTCCTTGCCTCCGTAAGGATCTCAAACTCCATCATTCCATGGTCACTGCAGCTAAGGCTGCCCTTGAGC
The DNA here is from genome assembly GCA_027574665.1 of Rhynochetos jubatus. NCBI lineage: Eukaryota > Metazoa > Chordata > Aves > Eurypygiformes > Rhynochetidae > Rhynochetos > Rhynochetos jubatus. Next base: position 81,756,981 of record CM050649.1, on the reverse strand, counting down.
ATCACATTCTCCACCAAATAAAATTAAGGTACTGTTTTTAGGACTCTCTTCTTAAAGAAGAGCAGAAAAGCTGGGGAAGGGTCTGGAGCAGAAATCTTATGAGGAGCTTCTGAGAGAGCTGGGGGTGTTTAGCCTGGAGAAGAGGAAGCTTAGAGGAGACCTTATCACTCTCTATAACTACCTGAATGGAGGTTGCAGAGAGGTGGGTGTTGGTCTCTTCTCCCAAATTATGAGCAATGGGATGAGAGGAAACATCATCAAGTTGCACTGGGGAAGATTTAGATTGGGTATTAGGCAAAATTTCTTCACTGAAAGGGTTCTCAAGCACTGGGACAGGCTGCACAGCACAGGGAAGTGGTTGTGTCACCATCTCATGTGGTTTAACTCCATCCAGCAAAATACCATGAAGCCGCTGTCACACCTCACCCCTCCCTCCTCCAGCGGAGCGGGAGAATTGGAGGAAAAAGACAAGGAAGCTCATAAAATTGAGATAAGAACAGTTTACTAATTGAATATAAATGAATAATATATAAATATATAAATTTATATAAACAAATGCTACTAATAACATGTAATTAATATAATAGGAAATAGAAGATATGATACAATATGATACAATTGTTCACCACCCACCGACCGATGCACAACCAGGTCCTGAGAAGTGAGAGTCAGAGCCAGAGAGCCCAAGAGCCAGACCCCAAGAGCGATCGCAGCAGAGTCCAAGAAAACCCTATCAGCAACAACTCAGTCAGGAAAGCTAAACAAACCCACAAACTCACTCATGAACAAGCCAGCAAAGGAGTTAGCAGAGCAGCTAACGAAGGAGTTAAGGAGCCAGCAAAAGAGTGTAAAGAGTGTTAAACAGTGTAATGGCTCCTGAGCTCACTCCTCACTTATGTACCGAGCATGACATGCTGTGGAATGAAATAGCCCTCTGGTCAGTTTGGGTCAGCTGTCTGAACGGTGCGTCCCCCTACACTGCCTGTAGCAAGACAGCGAGAGCTGGGAATGCAGCTGCAGTGTCAGAAGCTGGGAAAGACCCTGAATTTGGTGCAAGCACTCGCCAGCACCAGCTAAAAAGACACCTTATCAGTACTTTTCTCAGGATAAATCCAGAAACTTAGCTTCACACCAGCCACTGTGAAGAAAGCTAATTCTTTCCTGACTAAAAGCACCACACCATCTTTGGAGTTATTTAAAAGACGTGTAGTTGTGGTGCTTAGGGACATGGTTTAGTGGTGGACTTGGCAGTGTTAGGTTTACAGTTGGTCTCGATGATCTCAAGGGTCTTTTCCAACCTTAAATTATTTTATGAATCTATTCTTAGTTGTGACACACATTCAGTGTGACATTCACCATCCTACCTGACAGTTGCTACTTGCCATTTTTAAATCAATAGTATTTAGTAACTTTATCAAGCTCATGACTCACTTGGCTGAAAGAGATGGTTAAGTATTACCAGTACCTTTTTCCTGGTTGTAGCAATTAAAAAACCACAATTTTTGTTCACTACTGAGAACCAGGTTTCTAAAATGTGGTGTTTTACATCTGTAAACAGTAATTAAATATTTGTGAATAATGGTACATTAACAAATTAGCATTGAATTTAAAAAAAAATAGAAAAAAGTTATTAAAACACAAAAGGTAGCAATACACAAGTATAAAATTCATCACTGTTGTAAAATAGAAGTAATAAAACACAGGTGCCTTTCAGAGGGATTAATGTTGATATCATTACAGCTGTCTCACCTTCCTTGTTTTGCAGGGACATGACATGTGATGGTCCACTCTCTTTAACTCTTCTTCTACCTGCAGTACTGGAATCTGTCGTACACCAAACCTGACTAATGCAAATCCTTCTAATGTAAAATCAATGTATCACGAGGTCAGCAATCCGTTCCTGCAAGTAGAGACACGTTTCATTTAGGAAACAGAGCCTTCAATAGATGGCTTTGAGAGCTTGAGAGTCTGAGAGTATCCTCCCGTTCTTTTGTATTCTTCAAAGGTAGGAAGATCAGCGTCTGGCACCATTGTGTAGCTGAGAAGGTCCGTTTCCTAGGGAGTCCTTGTGCAGTAAAGATAAATGAGTGTCTAAATGAACCAAGAGGGAAGGTTTACAAAATAAACAAAAAAAATTAGGTTAACATGATGCCTGACACAAGCAATATGGTTTGAAAAATCTTTGAATCATCTCCTTACTAGCACTCTTTTGGAGATCTTCAGTATCATATGGTTCTCTCCTTTTGTTTTTTTGTTGTTGTTGTTGTTGTCATCCTTTTGCTTTCCTTTTCTTCCTTTTAAAAATCTGAACGAGTGTTTGGATCAACCAACAAATTAATGTATTTGATGAGCAGTATTCACTTGACTACAATTTTCAAGTATCAGGTAGTCTTGGCGTTACATTTCTGAGAAGCCTATTGTAATACAAGGCATGAGCAGAAGTCAACAATTCAGTGAGAAATCATATAAATTGCCATTAATGGATGTCTTTGGGTTTAAGTAGTCTTTTTGTTGAGAACTCAAGTCCAGTCTTTTTACAGTCAACAGGAGCCGTTGCAGAGACTGCAGTGAGCTTTCATTTATTTGTCGCTGTACTGGTATGAAGAGTCAGTGTTAAGGATAGCTGTGCTTAGAAAGGCACCTTTCAAATCCACAGGTTTTTCTTTCAGGTTAATAGGATAACACAGATTAATAGTTTAGCCAACTGTAAGCAGCTAACAGCGTCCATATTAGAAAAAGTTCTGCAACTTATTCTTGAAAAACTGCAAGCTTCATAAGCTCTACTTCGTGAGCTCCTGTACTCCTGTTATAAATTACCAACTCCAGTATTATTGCAAATCCAAATAAACTCCCTGGTGATTACAGATTACAGTCACAAATCCAAAAGGTACAACACAATATACTTTTCTGAGCTAAATTAATTATTTCAGTTCTGGGCAACTCAATAGCAAGAACTGAACCACCAGCTGGCTAATATGTACAGTCAAAACATTTAGCAGCAGGTTTTTACATTAGTAACAGCAAGAATCCATTTCACAGAAGACAACAGAGAATAAATGATTCTCATTTTAAGAGTCCTTAAGGCTAAAGTGCTTTATCCTCCTTAAATGTTCTGACTAACGAGCTCCACATGATGTCATCAAGATTAATTTCATGTAGGTAGTTTCTACTGAAGGAATACAGTAGAAATGTATACAAGGCTATGGGAAGTAGGGGAGACGGAGCATGTAAAACAAAATCGTCCAGTTTTATAACCAAGCCTTACAAATCTTGGTTCTCTAAAGACTGTGCGGGAATCTCCTTTTTCTAATTGCTGCTGTTATGAAGTTCAGAAGTTTTCTTTTCCGTGAGTCAACATATGTGCTAGATTTTTTTAGAGATTAATTTGCAAAGAAGTGGTGACAGCATTCTTCTGGAAGGCATGCAAAAGACAATGTGTCTAGGATTTTCAATATTACTTTGCTATTCAACTGGACCAGTAAAGGTATATGGTAGGTTGGGTTTTGGTGGGGCTTTTTGGTTTCTCCCACACACACACCCCACCCTAGAAAACACCTTTTATCATGTAGTTTAAGGAAACTATGTTAATTGCTAAAATTCATCTTGTTCAACAACAGAACCGGTATTGCTTTAGCTATCTGAACCTCCACGAAAGTCAATGGAGGCACAAATAAGTTATCATAGAATCATGGAATGGTTTGGGTTGGAAGGGACCTTAAAGACCACCCTGTTCCAACCCCCCTGCCATGGGCAGGGACACCCTCCACTAGACCAGGTTGCTCAAAGCCTCATCCAGCCTGGCCTTGAACACTGCCAGGGATGGGGCACCCACAGCTTCTCTGGGCAACCTGTGCCAGTGCCTCACCACCCTCTCCATGAAGAATTTCTTCCTGATATCCAATCTAAATCTCCCCATTTTCAATTGAAACCCTTTACCCCTTGTCCTTTGTTATGTAAGCATCAGTGTTTAGTTTCACTGGAGAAAACGTAGAATGCCCAAACTCTATCTACCAGATTAGCAGGTATGACACTAGACTCATTAGAGACATTGATGAGTCTCCCTTGGTTTATGTTGGTCTTTTTCATGAGACCTCTGATCCAGGCTTGCTTCAATTGACAGGAATTTGTCCATCAATTGAAATGGTAAGATATGACACAGGACATTTTTGAGACCCACATTCTTCTGGTGTGACAGTTTGAGGTCAGGGAGATTACAGTAATGCATTTCAAATGATACCAGATGCCTGTGATAAAGAAATTGCACTGAGTGCTTGCAATCGGGCCAAAATCATCAGTGGAGGCTGGCATTTCTTCAGCTATCCAGTAGGATAAACCAAGCAGATCTCCAGATCCATTGAGTTTATTCATTTGACGGAAGATAGTTACCTAAACATACATAAAACGTTAGACAATTATCTAGTTGCTTGTGGCAAATTCTGTGTGAGATATCCTGTATGATACTTCCTCAGTTACCTCAGTGGCATTAGTTTTTATCAGCTGATTTTCAACAATTACACTGAGAACCATAAGCTTCCCAGATCATCAGTCAGTGTAACAGGAGGCTTTCCCATTCCCAGAACATGTCTCGGATAGGTTGGTATGTGTGGTGGTTTAACCCCAGCTGGCAACTAACCACCACACAGGTGCTCACTTCGCTCACACCTCCTTTCTCCCCAGTGGGATGGGGAGGAGAATTAAAAAAAAAAAAATAGCCAACAAAAACTTCTTGTGCACCTCCTGGCTGGCAGAGCATGGGAAGCTGAAAAGTCCTTGACTTAGTATAAGCAGTGCTTAGCAACAACCAAAACATCCATGTGTTATCACATTATTCTCATGCTGAATCTGAAACACAGCACTACACCAGCTACTACTAGGAGGAAAAGTAACTCTATCCCAGCCAAAACCAGGACTGCTATAGGAGTGATGACGTACAGTATTACGGAGCAATTAACATCATACAATTCAAATCTGTACCAAACAGTGCACTGAGGGGAGACTCAATCTTTTTGGTTTTGTCAATATAGTAATAGACTATTTATTTGAATAAGTAGACAATTACATAGATTATTCATTCAATGCTTTTTAGAATGTAATTAGCTATGCACCTCACAATCCCCTGTTTATTTTGATATCGAAGTCAGAGATAAGTGTGACATGCCCTAATTCTCCATTTAAACTGGACCAATGCAGAGTAACCAGCTTGAAAGTCAATGGATTGCAGTAGGGGAATGAGCAGAAATAATCACTGATATTCACAGTTCCTGCCCTGAAAGACACAGGCTGGATACCAAGAAGATAAATTATTTCTATAAATGCAGGACTAGTGTTCTTTAACTGTCTTTCAGTTAATGATGCATTATTTTATTTGTTAAGTAATTTAAACAGAAGATGATAGATTTACATCAGATAGGGTTAGATTTTCCTTACTAATTGCAAAGTGGATTATACTTTCTATGAAATAAAGTCTGCATTCTGCCTTTGAAGAATAGAATTTGAAAGAATATGACAATTTTGCCCTCCACTTCTCTTACATGAATACTGAAGATTTGTAGTATGGCTTCTCTCTCCTTCCTATGATTGGATGCAACCCTGTTACATGTTGAATGTATCTTTATTTCTTACTCTCACGTGGCACTGTATGGCACAATAACATGATGGTCACATGGCTTCATACAGAAAGTAAAAAAGAAAATTGTCAATTTCGAGGTAAGGAAAACAAAATTAAAATATATGGAGTGACTTTTAAAAATATCCCACGGGCTTGTTGTGTAAAGGTTTTTTCTTAGAATATCCGTTTAAGACAAAATGAAGGAGGCAAAGATTTGTGATACTTCAAATATTGGATTTTGGTTCTTTTTTCATTACTTAACTCAAGTTTTCGATTATTTAGGTTCACATTTAAACAGTCTCACTTTTCGATAAGAGTAGGAGGAAGGCATGGATTTAATATCGAAGAAAGAAATTCTACAAACATACAGAGTTTACCAAGTAAAATCCCTAAGCTCTTTCAAAGGGCCATAGCACTTTAAACTCCAAGAACTTTAAGCTTTTCTGATAGTTTTGACCTTTCAGTTGTATTTCTCCAGAGTGTCATCCCAGTGTAATTTGTTTTAAGAAGAGTAAAGGAAAACAGCAACCCGGTGCAGTTCAATAAATGGAAGTGCAAACTTCTGCAACTGGGGAGGAACAACCCCAGGCACTGGTACAGGCTGGGGGCTGACCAGCTGGAAATCAGCTTTGCAGAAAAGACCCTGGAGGTATGAGACATGGACATACTGGAGCAAGTCCAATGAAGAGTTACCGAGCTGATTAAAGGTCTGGAGCAGTGGACATACTGGGAGAAGCTGAGAGAGCTGGGACTGTTTCTCCTGGAGCAGAGAAGGCTCGGGGCAAGGCGGAAGGCAGGGCCAGGGCAGGGAATTGAATCTTGTCGTGTACGAACACAAAGAGGGTGCAGAGAGGATGGACCCAGGCTCTTCTCCGGGACAGGACCAGGGGCAGTGGGCACAAACAAACACAAAAGATTCCCTGTGGGCATCAGGAAACACATTTTCACTATGTGAGTAACCGAGCACTGACACAGGTTGCCCAGAGAGGTTGTAAAGTCTTCATCCTTGGAGACCTTCAAAAACTGTCTGGACAGAATCCTGGACAACTTGCTCATAAGATTCAGTAAAGATCGTGGTGCTTTAATGTTGGTGATTTGTGCAATTTGTCTAAGAACTGAAGTGTCATAGGAAAGCCAGTATTTACTTTCAACCAGGGCTTTATGACAATCTGCAGAACATCTATTCATTTTAGCTAGCGCTATCTCTGCTATTGTTTCTTAATTTGAGGAGAGTAACATTCATAAGTTATATACCAAAATAGTAATTAACCACAAAAGACTGTATAAAGGTGAACCCCTCCCTCCCACAAATAAAGCGCTCTTGTAATCACAGAACAGTAAGTATAAAAGTAGGTTCACTTTAAATACTTTGTGAAGTCATTGTATAATATTGGAAAAAATGTAAAATAAATATATGTGTGATTTAGTTTCTAATACAGCAATAAATCTCTGTGAAAAAAAATCTGTCTGACATCGCTGAAGCAGTCTCATGTCATTTGAGAAAAAGAAGTAAATTTTCTGAAGAGTTTTCAAAAGGCTTTCTAAGAAGTCTTTAGTAACTGTAGACACCTGGTACAGAATAAAATTCCCGCATCCCAACAAGGAATTGGAAGGTATTGTACAAGACAACTTAAAATTTAAAATATTTTTGTTCCCACAAGTAATACTTTTACCACTGGTTTACAAAACTATTCTGTGATTGTGAAAGTAAGTAAAAAACGTGCTGTAAGAGATCCAAAATTCCAGGTATAGCTCTACACAGATGGGAGTGTGTAATCATCTAACGATCTTTCAGTACTTAGAGGACCAAGTTTGAGTTTCATTAGCATTTTCATTTTCAACAAGAAACTTAGTAAAATGTAATCGTATGCCTAGAAATGAAAAATTGCTTAGCACTGTTTTGCAGTAAAATTGTCATTTTGTACTGTTGTTTTCTATATAGCTGAGATTTTTGTCTGATTATTTTGAATGAAACAGCTGTTACTGGGTCAGAACAAGCAAAGTCAAAAACTGAACCAAGTGCTTTCCCTCACACTGTGAAACACAAGTATTTTCTTTCATCTCATGATTTAAATTCTTGTGAGAAAAGTTTCGGGGAAGTAAGAAATAGATGTACTTCTAGAAAAGTACAAACCAGGTACATTTAACTTTGAATAGCATGCAGCAAAACCGCTTTTCAGTGTGTCTTTCAGTTCGTGCCAATTTGCATTAGAAAAGTGTCTAAGTAGTTAACATATTTAAATAAGAACTTTCAAGAGAGGCTTTATGTTCTGCATGAAAGATAGGTATTCAGCAGTGTTTACTGAATTTTTTAAAGATTTGAGAGTATTTTTCAAGAAGAAAATCCATTTCCTCACGTACATGCATGAAGGTTTTTTATAGAGACACTATGCTAAATGCTTGAGTTAGAGTTGATAATTTACAAAGACAATCAAATGGTATAAAAGTACTTTTTTTAAAAGCCTCTGTAATTAAGCTTGTCAAATGCAACCTCAGTAGTATATGGGGTTATATTTGTAGCTGTGTTTATTAGTGGAAATGTTGCTGAGAAACCACAACTATTATAGATTTATAAATGAAATTATTATTAATCTAAACAGTTGTTGAAAGGATTATGTTGAATTTCATAAAGGTAATTAGCAGCACCTCACCAGCGTATACCAACTATCAGTGTTACGGCATGCATCAGATCTAAATACTGTTTTGAAGAAAACTATGCACACTGTGAGTAGATGATATACACATGTTTGATTGTATCCTGTTGACCCCATTTTGATGGGACATTAACTTCCATTATGCAGTTCACTTGTACTTCACCTGATATGTCAGTCACAGTCTGCAGTAAAGACTCAAGGCTTCACAGAGTGTTCAGATAATATAGCCAAGATTTGCTGGGAGATCAAGACCAAGTATTTGCTCTGAAGCGCACAACAGAATGGTTTTAGTGTAAATAAAGTTGTGCAAGGAAGCGTGAAATTGAGAGAGTTCTTGAAGCCTTCGGGAATGGAGGGAGCTAGTGCTTCTGCTACATTTGACACTCTTGGTTGGGTGATTTGTCTTCAAAATGGGGTGAAATGGGATAAGAAATCAAGTAGTGCCCATTATGCAGACCCTTTAACTTCTTAGAAGGTTATAATGTTGGGAGCCAGTAAAATGTATGGCCAAGGGAGAAACTATGCTATCAGTTAAAGGTTATGGTGATAAGAAGCGAGTGTATCAAAAACTTTTCTGTAGTTTAGTTTTAGCAGGTATGGGTTTTTGATGTTGGTTTTTAAATAGATCAACTTCTATTAGTAGCAACTTTCTTCACTATTATTTGTGCTGCCTTGCTTTAATTCTTCAAAGCATTTCAAAAGTAGTACTTAGAAATTGTTTCACAGAACCTTGAATGGGTTCCTTGCCTACTAGGCATATCACTGCAGCTCAGCTAGAGCATGCAAAAAAATTAATTAACCCATGTTTCCTGAAAGAAGCAATTTTAGAATGTCTGAACAAAATACCTCTGTGTGAAGTGATACAGGGTAGGAAATGGGCAGGGTGATAGTTGAAGAGAGCTCATCCAACTGTAGATTTAATCTCCGTAGATGTTTACATTGAAGTCCTAACACTTCATTCAGAATGGATAACCATTGATTGTAGATCAAATAATTTATAATAAATGGGATTTTTTTGAGGCTCTGTTTCTTGTATTTTAATAAACTGAGCTTATATTCTTAGTGTAGTTTTGTTTGAAAGTACAAAATAGAGAAAATATAACTTGCTTTGCTGATCTTCTCTATGGACTTGCTCTCATTGGTTTGGAACCTTTGGCTTCTCAACATTTAGCCGTGCATGAGTTTGGGGGGTTCTAAATGAAAATGTCTGTGATCACACTGGAAAAGAAATTGTAGAATGCTTAATTAAAGTATCTATATATAGTCATCTGGTGCCATTTGAAATTACATGGGATACTGGTTTTGACCTCCAGCTGTCACTTCAGAAAAGTACAGGCCTTGATATATCCCATGGCATAATGCCTCATGGCCTGAGTATCGTAGAACATCCCAAATAACACTAGACATGTATGTTTAGGCACCTGAGCTGACACCAAAGTTATATTAAACTCCTTGTGAAGGATACAGTTGCTTAATGTCATTCAAGTTGCATGGTACTCTACATACAAGGTCGCTATAGAATTATGTTTATGGAATAGTATTCTTTGGGTGGGATTCGGTTTCAAACTAGAATGCTTAAATTTAGTTGTATACTGTATAGGTGTTTACGAGTGAGTCAAGTGTCCAATTCCTATTGCAGTCAGTAGAGGTCTAGTAAATACAGACAGTGGGGTCTAACAACCTATTTATTGGTCTCAATTCAATGTCCATGCTTGACGTCTCAGAGGGAAGTAGACACTGCTGAGGTAATTTAACCAAGATCAAGGATTAGCTCTCAAGGCCCTGACTGAATTGGCCAAGGACACCTGGTTCCTTCACATAGGTGCTTAGTGCTGCATGGGCCACTGCAGGCTTTCTGGGGCGTTTTTCCTGGGCTGGCAGATACGAGACAGCACTTATGTCGCTTCAGGAGTAGCAACTGAAGGGCAGGCAGGATGCCTTATAGAATTTCAGATGGTGCCAGGTACTTAAGTTCAGACAAATGAATTACGGTTTACATCCCTGGTTACTATAATGGGAGCCGGGGCATGTAAATAAATACAGGTATCTTTACCTGAGAGTTGAATCTCATCCTTCATGTCTGGCTTTTTTTCCCTAATGTAGTTGTCTGTGCCATTTAAGATGACTGTGGTATTCTGCCTGTCCTCTCGCTGTGGGCCCAGAAGGGCATGAATCTCTCTTAGATCTTGCATCTCATCAACCAGGATCGTGGCAGTATCTCAGGTAAAATAGGGCATGTGGAAGAGTCCTAGACACTTTAGGTTAGGCAACTGTGGGAAGTTCTTCATATATATGTCCATGAGGTCAGAACACTTCAAGAGCTTCAGAATCTGAAAGTGACCCTGAATTGAAGTATAATGGCAAGTAGTTTGTAAGTGCAAGTTTGTTTAGTTGTCAGAGCATTTGGAAACAAAAAGGAAAAAAATCCATGTATACATTAAAAATAATAATTAATTTTTGTTTTAAGTGTTATCCTTCCAATAAATTAGGTAAATCAGACATCCCCTAAGTAAAATTTATTAAAATTTTTGCAATGAAAATAGGCATACCATGTATGAATCATGCAGTACCCATAGTTGTTGACTATAAACCCAAGATTTTATGAGATCTGGGAAACAATCAAATAAAAACACTAAGGACCCAAAAGGAAAGAAATTGCTATTCATCACAGATATGTTACTATTTTAAAAGCTGAGTGATAATCTAGAATACTTAAAGAGGGTACTTCTCACCTCAAGGTGAGGAGTGGAAGGATAGATAATTGTTTTCCCACCAAGGTGTCAAATCCTGCCAGCTTTGTTCTTGGCTGTATTTGCTGTAGCATTCTCCATCAAATTACTGAAGCAAAGACTTGAATCTCCTCTGGGAACATATGAGAAGTGAACTGTGGCTTTCTTAGTAGGTGTGGAAACTAAAGAGCATTGATAAGTTTTCTAGAGGAAAGAATTTGTGCTTATACTAAACCTTGACACGCGTGGATACTTTTTCATGCATGTGCTGTTTTTTCATGTGTTTCCTGTGATATAGTGTGGCCTTTGTAGTGGCATTATGAATGGTATGGTGTCAACAAACCAAAAGTAGCTCTTTTTTGCTAGTTAGAGAGGGCAGACAGACTGGCAAAAAGGTATTATTGTCTTTAAAAGTACAAGCATAGACAGAGTCTTTGTGAAAAGAGAAGAATTTATCAGATGATGGTATGCATAAAAGTAGATTGAAGTATAAAGACATTGGTCTGTTATGGTTCAGAGGTCTGCTACTTTTACTTAGCAAATCCTTGCTGTTGTGAAAAACTGCCAAGTCACTGTGTCTCTGGCAGCATCATTCTAACCTCAGATGCTCTTTTGCTTTTCAGTTTTGGAAAGTTCTTGAGCACAGCCTATTATGCCCAGTAATCCAGATGAGTCCTGTTTTATATCTAATCCTCACTGCTGCTTGGAAGACTCTACTGTTTCATTGCATTCTGGTGGAGAGCTACTGGAATGGTTGTGTGATCTCTCCGTTACTCATAATTTCAAATTGCTACCTATTTCACTGCAATTAACCTGGCACTAAGTGCCTTAGGTTCTTGACAGTCTGTTGCCTTTGCCATACTTCTCGGCTTTTATTGTTTTGCTGAATGTTTTCCGTAGTCCCTTGTGCCTGTATATTTTGTTTCTTTGAGCCTGCCATGTTCTTATGGGCTGACTCTGTAGTAAGGATTTGGACTTTTTATCATTATGGTCTGTCCTTAGGTTTCTGACACTCAGCATTTAGTTGGTGCAAAAGCTTGGTTCCTAACTGCAGATTCCTCCGTTAGGTACATCGACACAGTTACGCTCAGCTGCTTATCTGTAGGTGACTTTAGGTTCTGACTGACCAACATTCATAATCGGCCATAACTGAAACAGAAAATTGCCTGGTGTACAAACTGTAATTTAGTTTTTAAACAGATGTATGAGTTTTATAATTAGGCCACAAATCATATTCTTTACTAATAACAAAGTTTTGGTTCTACAAATAAGGAAAAATAAATACTTGATGTGACTACAGAGAGACTAAAATAAATCCACACTGTTTGGCTCTGATCTGATAATTTTCTGGGTTTTTCATTTTATTTTGTTTTCATCCCCCTAAATTGGCTTCATTTAATACCGAATTAATGTGCTGTCTCTTCCTCAGCCCTAATTTCTGCTTCAGAAATTCTGCTTCTAATGCCACACGTTACTGTATTTCCAAAGTGTTGCAGTTCTGGGCGATGTGATTTGACACCATGTGTGAAGGACTTGGATCAAAGCAGACTTTGTTATACAAGGCTGGGAGATTCTATCCAGTGAGACTCAGAGGCTTATCCTTATTAGTTTATTTTTAGTTAAATAATTATGCTTTGATACACATTCTTAGAGATCCTTTATTCTTAAGCAGGAATGTAGAAGACCATGCCCAGGAAAGTTTAGATTACGTATATTTTCTGCTTTTTCTTTACCTAGGCTGCTTAGAAAAAACTATAGCCCAGGTACCTGTGGCTGTAGCCTCGTTGTTTGGAGACTTCTGCTATCTTGCTCTGGAAAAACTGATTCCTCTGTCCTCTCACTTTCCATTGCATGGATTCTTAGGAAGTATAAACTGTGATTATACTTAACCTTCTAGACCTCTTTCATAGTAGGGGATGAGTAAAGAAAGGAGTATGTGAGCACCATGAGATGTCAGAAACTTGTAACCCCTTCTAGTAGGTTTAACTCTGTGGTAACACAGTAGAGAGCTGCTGCTGAAGAGGGACTGGTGGTCCTCTGCAAGCTCTTGGTCGTTTCATAACTCACCTACACTTGAACGCACGGGTCTTACAATTATAAGTACATGCGGATATCTGTTGTAAGCTGTAATGAACTTCAAAATGTCATCTCTAATCTTTTCCTTTGCTTTGCTTTGAATGGAAGTTGTTAAAGCAACACAACCTGAGTTGTTTGCGAGGTAGAGAGACACAGATGGCTATGAACTGATCTTGTTAGAGTTTGTTAAAATAAAATGACAGATGTACCTTAGAAATTGAATACAGGTGCTGCAGAGAGAAAGTTATTACTTCGTATCTGACTTTGTCTGGAGACAGCTGGTGCTGCACCTTTTTTTTCTTTTTTTTCTGATAATGGGGATTTGGGCATTTTATTTGTTCTCATCTGATATGTCACTTTTGAAAAACAGTTAAATGGTCCTAAAGATGACGACCAACTGTAATAAATAATGAAGGACTTGATTTTCAGTGTTGCCAAGTATCCACAACTCCCAGTGATTTCAGTATATTTTTTCAAATTGAGGCCCCAATCAAAAAAATAAAATGGAAGCATTTTGTTTCAAATATATTTCTGTAGTTGCACCTGAGTCCAAGCTAATCAATATAGATCACAGTTAGGCATAATGCCTATATGTTCTGCAAAGGAGATGATTTTTGATACATCAAAATACTGAAAATTAGATAGTTCGGTACTTCCTGCATGGTACTTCATGTCATATCTTCAACTCCCATTTAGTCTTAACTCTGAACAAAACTAACTGCAGAGCTACACATTATATTATTAAATCAGGAAGATTCTGTGGGACTCTGTGTCCACACATCATCACAATTTACAAATCAGGAAAAGAAAAAGAAAATTAGTGTCTTGTGGTATATTAACTGACTAAGCTGAAGAGAAACAGGGCACTAAAACATGTTGTTTAGATGTGGACCAGAAAGAGAAAAGTGAAAAATTAGCTACCAGTTAGAAACAGTGGTGTTTAGTCTCATTCTCCTAATCAGTAATGCAATTTGAGAGCAAAGGGTGGTTGGCAGTTGGTGAGAGAAGGGGATGTTATTAAAGCAGAGGTGGGAAGATCATTATTCTTCACGGAGCTGACAGAAGCGAGTGCTGAATGCCTATGAAATGTTCAGGGGTAGCTGGCAAGGTGTCAGAGGGAAAAATGGAATGTGCAATATCTTTATTCAGTCCATAACTTTTACTGTCTGGTATAATAATGGGGTTTAGTTTCCAGACTCATATGTTGAAGGTATTTTATAGGTCTCACATGAGGCTCAGGACAGAGAGAACAGTGATAGACTGTTCTGTGAAAAATGGTTTCCTCCAACGACTGGATGTTTCTTTCCTCTGCCAATTGGCTTTTCTTTTTGAGATGCAGCATTTATTTGGTTTCAACTATATGGCTTCTACAAGAACATTCCATGCAGTGACTGAAACGTATTACAGCCTGGATGAACAGGTATAGGACATGTAGCTTTTGGTGACTCAGTTGTCCAACTAATTAACTGTGGTAGTTTAGGAGATAAATTGAAAGGTTTTACTCTGTAATGATTACATGTCACCAAAGTTTGTTGGGAAATTCTCCCTCTAATAGTGTGAGGTGAATTTAGAGGATGCTTTCTAGGCTAGGAAAAAGCACAGGGAAATTTTCTTCTGATATATGATCTTCTTTTCTGTATAGATTGCAACAGGTTAATTACTTCTTTTAAAAATAGATTTCAGAGTAGAATGATATGTAGCACTGAAACTGCTCAGTTAAGCAAGGTTGGAAGGTCTTTATCATGGCAGGGGTCAGTAGTGTAATAAAGGATATGTAGAATTCATATATAATTCAGGTCTGTTCTAAGATACGATCCTGTTTTGCTAGAGGAGTACTGAATGGAGGTCATGTTTTAGTTCTTAAGGTAGTGTTCTCCTTAGATCAAATGATCTTGTGTTTGAGAACCCAATTGTATGCCACTTTTTCTTTGATTTGTCTGTGTGGTTGCTGGTGCTATAGATGCATAATACTCCAAAAGAGGCTTAAAGGCATTCAACTGGGCAATGAATTTAAGAAGATTTCAGATATCTGCTAATGCTGAAGAAAGACTTCATGACACATCCTTAACTTGGAGCACCTTAAAATTAAGGCATCTAATATTATCAGTCCTCTTTGAAAGTTAACAGCTTGGTCATCATTTACCAGAGTTTCTTTAGAAATTACTATATAGAAATAGAATGTGAAATTCTACTTTCGTGTTCTAAATTTGCTTACATTTTATCCTTTGCTAGAAATCAACATCAATTACATTAAAAAATGAAATACCCTTTGTGTGAAATACTAAAGTTGTTAAATAAGTAGAAAAAAATATTCTGGCCTACTGATACATCTCTGATAATTATGCTGGCAGCGCTTGGTAAAATCATTCTTTCTGGATAGTATTGTGAATCGCTGGGGTTTTTGATTAAGCCCTAGAATAAGCAGAGCTCTTTGGAGCACCAGTAGTGCAATGCTTACATTCATATAATCCAATAAAATTCTACCTAGATTTTGTGTAAATGATGCAGAGAAACAAATATTAGGTTGTGAGGGTGCTAAAGAGATGGCTTTTTTTTTTTTTTTTTTTTTATCTCAGTGATGCCTTAGTAGTATCCGAAAACTGCAACTGTTAAGGCATAAATACACATCTTATGACTACTATTTAATTACGTTTTTCTATGCGGATTCATAATTTTTATGCTGGAAATAACATTTTCAGCTAGAAGTACAGACAAAAGTTTGCTTTTAAGCTTGTTGCATTAGTCCTTCTGAATATTGTTGATTATTTCTGCTTTGGGAAGTGGTGGCATAAAATCTGTTTCCTGTGCGGATTACAATAAAAAGAGTGAAACCAATTTTTCAGTAGTTTCACACTGTACTTAGGATGTGTCTGAATTACACTGTGTGTCAGCACCTGAATACTTGCTCTGCTTTGCCCTTGCCGTCATGTTTACCATTGCCCACAGTTGTTTAAAAGGATTGAAGGGAACAAATTCACAGATTCGCAGAGTGTTAGGGGTTGGAAGGGACCTCTAGAGATCATCTAGTCCAACCTGCTTGCCAGAGCAATGAGTATATTAGCACCAAAAGTGTGAAAAGAGGTTTGATTATTAAAAAAAAAGAAAACCCAAAAAACCTACCACACATTTAAACCCTAAAATGACCAAAATTAATATTTTGATATGACAAATCTGCTACGGTAAAGGTGTTGGAAATGAAGCGATCCAATGCAGTGTTAAAAATGAACGAGAAGCTGCATGTCTAAGAGGTTATGGTGAGATGTGCATTCAGTAACTAGCAACCAGGATACTTCAGGCACTGGATCTCTGCAAACTATTGAAATGTTGATAATAGGCCTTTGAAATGATAATGATAATAATCCTTAAATGAGATAGATGGCTAGGGAAAAGGCAGGACTGCATAAAAAAGTATCTTGAGTTTGTTTGCTGCATTCTTACCTACATCTATGGTGGCTGGATAAAATTTTTGGCCGTTGAACTGTAGGTCAGCAGCACTGATTTAGTCATTCTTGTCCCAGGAAAGCTTAGGTAATTGGACAGGTATCACACCTTCCCTTCCTCCTTATATATTCTAGTACAAGGGTGGGTTTAAAATGTAATTCTTTCCTCATGAACAGCATTAAATACAAAGAGATTCCTGTACGGGAATAGAGTTGTCCATAGCGTTGAGATTGTGCTGGTACCATTGTAACAGCTTATATCCATATCTTGTTTTATATGCATTCAACTTTCCTAGCTGGGAAAGTTCTTTAAGTTCCTTGGTAGCTGAGGCACTCCTGAGACTGCGGCTTCAGGACTCCCAAGGATGCTGGTTGATAGGGCTTCATTCAAAGTCCTCTGGAGTTACTGGAAGCCTGTCGACTTCAGTGCAACTTCCATTTGACTGGTATGCAATTATGAGTCCCCGTGAAACGAAATTCGAACCATCAGTTATCATTTATGCCAGCGTAACGACTGTTGGCATACTTAGCTTCATTATAGAGGAAGACTGCTTGGGTAGAGATGCTTGAGAAAGGCAGATGGACTTCCTCAGGTATTGGCAAGAAGTGGTCTTGAACGTTACTCTTTTCCTTCTTTAACTCAACAAGAATCATTTATCACCTAATTTTCTGCCTTTCTAGAATATTACACCATGACCATACTGCCGAAATGCTGTTTGCATATTGTTCCAGACCATGACGGTTGGCAAATCTGTTTTGCTTCTGTGGAATTTGAAGATTGCTTTGGAGGCAAATATGTCTTCTCTTATGCTTTTCAAAGTGGGATTTTTGCCTTTTTTTCCTTTTCTTTCCTTTTTTACCTTTTTCTTCCTCTGCTCTGTTATACAGAGCCAGAAAATTTTTTTTGGACCCTTCATATTTCATTACTCGTGACAGAGTGTGCCTCGGGAGACTCTGCATCACTCCAGGTAATTTCATCAGTGTCGAAATGGATGTTAACCAGTGGCCTTGACACTGCAAGTTAGTCTTTTATGAAAGATTTAAACAGACAACAATAAGGCGTAGCGTGGTGACTTTAGACTAGACCATGGAGAACTCAGATGTCAAATGCGTACAGCATTCTCTTCAGTGTTTTCAAATTTTCTTCAAGGTTTTACATGTGCAACAAGACACATACTTTGAAAAATCAAAGCAGTAGTGATAATTTCCAACGAGTTGTCAAATTTACATTTCAGAATCTCTTTCTCTCCTCTTGCTTGGATGTAATAAAATGCCATAAAGTCTGACAGTAACCCACACATACAAATATATGAAGTCCCTGTGAAATGAAACCACAAACTTGAAGTGCTGACTTTTAGCTCCTGCAAGTGCCGTGTAGTAATCACACAAATGCAGTATTTTATTTGTACAGTAGAAAGTTAACTTAGTATGTGGTAATAGTGAAAACAACTCTGAGTCTTTAAGATATTTAAACGGATAGGTTGTATAAATATTACGCAGGTTGTCTCAATACAGAGGATGAAAAGACTTCTGCAGTGGAGAAGCTTGCAGTGTGTGTTGTTGGTAAATTTTATGTTGTATTTCGCATTTTGTAATAAAAATGAGGCCAAAATGTAGCTTATCATGTAACATTTCAGAACATATTCAGTAATAATCTGATTTTTTTTTTTCCATGTGCTGATTGTTCTGTGGATAAAAAAAAAAAACAACCCAAGGATCTCAAGTTGTATAAAATTATCAGCATTTCTTCTACACCTGAGTAATTTTTTTCCATTCTAAAGTTGTTTTTCCATCATAATTTCCACATAGTCCATTAATGATAAATGGTCTGGGTTCAAGAATAAGGAGTTATGCAAGCTGATCTGGTTACAGACTAAAGAAAGAAATTTCTTTTTAAAAGAAATTCACTCTTAGAAGTTAGTTTGCCTCTTTTTAAAGACATAAATAAGAGAGATGCATCCCTACCTGATTGTGGCTGCAGATACAGGGAAAAATCAGTTCAGGTAGGTTCAAGATAAGCTTTTAAGGAACAGATGCAGATTTGTGGTCTCCAGACTAGATTCTGTTTGCACAATGTAACAGTTTATCAAGCACTGTCTGAGATTTAAATAATGATTGTAATCTAACAAATACTAGAAAAGCAGTCCAGACAAACAGAATCTATTTACTTACACGATTGGTTTCTGTTGAGACTTCAGAAGATAAGACAGGATGGTGGCTGAAGGTGCATTTCTGACAAAATATCATCGTTTGTATCTGCTCTCCTTACGTTTTGCCAACTTGATGTAGTTACTTAAAAATAATTTTCTTTTTATCAGTTTTGATTATCACTTTATTTTAAGGTCCCTATTTTTGACAATTTAATAATCCTCTATCTGTTAGAACTATTAATGTTACATTAGTTGGTTACCATGGAAAAACTGTCTACAGCCTGGCTAGACTTAGTGGTACGTGCCCATTCTTTATCAGAACAGATCCTTCTTTGTATTCATTACCCATAGCACTCCATAGCACTTCTAGAAGAAAGCTGAGAACTTGTATTTGAATCTTGGGGTTTGTTATTTTACGTAGCGTTCCCTGTTACATGTTCATGTACAGTTACGCTGTATTTATTACTATTCTTACTGTAACACATTCTTTAGATAATTGTATCAGTGCTAAGTGTATCGATGTCCGCTAACAGAATCACAGAATGATTTGGGTTGGAAGGGACCTTAAAGATCATCTAGTTCCAACCCCCCTGCCATGGGCAGGGAAGGGTGATGATGACCATCTCTCGTTAAAAGGAGAACTTTCTTTGATTTTGAAGGTCACAGAAACAGCAAGAGACCTTTAAAATGTGCCACATCTGTATCAAAAAACAAAACATACTCGTAGCTAGTCCTTCCAATGACATGACTCGTACCAGGATTGTGCAGGAATACAGAATGTGACACGCCCCACTGAAACCCATATCGAACTCATCCATTGAGCAGTGGAGCCTCTTGACTGACAGACGAGTGACAGCAGTGAGCAGAGAGGTTTTGTGTAATCAAGCCACTGCCAGGGCAGTCTTTTCCTTTGCGAGTCTCTTTTATGATTAGATTTGCAAAAAAATTGATGAAGCAAAATGTTATCGCCAATCTTTCATCCTTGGAATTTTTTAATCTTTAATGTAGGCAGAGGCATGCTACTTGTTGATATGTAATATGTATGCATTTGCAGGCTGTTTGTTGTTCTTCTGGATGGAAGACATCCCAGTTAAATCCATCTCTGTATGAGCTGATATGACAATATCAAATATCTATTAAAATAACTACTAAATAACAAAAAAACCCAAGAAAAATGGAAGAAGGAAAATGAGTAATTTCAAATTGTATGGAAGTATCTGGAGATTTCCCTCAATAGGAAGCTTCTGATTTGGGTATTACTGAGACCATGTAAACCACAAACTATTCTGCCTTCCCACGAAGAGTTCCAGGATCATCAAGAGACAGCTGTCAAAGAAGGTTTCTCTCTCAAACACTCTTCTTTTTTGCATTTCTTATATTGAGCTCTCATTGTTCTGGTTTATCCGCTTGGCATATTTATGTGTGACAATAGTACTCTCCTCTCTCACCTACTGGAAGTATATATTTACAGTCTATAAATATTGTAAGGATGGAAAGACAGATGTAGAAAAACAGTGTATTTAGAAAGAATAGAAAACATGCATGGGGTTTTCACTTATTTTTAAGTATCTGCATGGAAACAATTCCTTACGTTTTTCAGCACAAACTCAGGACGAAAAAAGCCACACAAACTTGAAAAAAGACATTAATCTGCCCAGCCTTGACACATCCAAAGCATAGATGTGTAAATCTCTGCCAGTTCCCTCGGCTTCTTTTAAAGTCAGCAGAGATAAGCATTCCAGAGAGTAATTCATCTTACTCTTCTTAGATGCCTTTCTTAGCATGAGA
Source organism: Rhynochetos jubatus (assembly GCA_027574665.1). Lineage (NCBI taxonomy): Eukaryota > Metazoa > Chordata > Aves > Eurypygiformes > Rhynochetidae > Rhynochetos > Rhynochetos jubatus. The sequence goes on along the minus strand of CM050649.1, from coordinate 81,736,536 downwards.
TTAATTTCCCTTCATGGGTTGTAAAGGGAACCTAGAATGACTTGTTGAGACTTAAATGCCCAATCTGGAGATGCCTAAACTAGGGCTAACTAATCTGTCTATCATTTAAGGCAGAAGGCACTGTTAGACCATTTAGTCTGAATTTTGTATCTCACATTTCACTCAGTGACTGCATACGGCAACTTCAGCTAAAGCTGACATGAAGCTGAGCCGATATTAAGGTCAGCTTTAGCTCATCTGTCGCAGAGGGTCTTGTCATCGCGTACCAATCTGAATTCCAAAACCTGTATTGGAACACATGCCTCTGCAAGAAAGTGGATGGGTGAACTCTCAACCTTCTGTTTTTCTATCTGATGCTGAGCAACAACAAAATCTGTCTCCTATGCAAGTGAGCTAGGTTTTCTGATTGTAAAGGATGAATACAAAGAAATATTCTATTCCAGCTACTAGGACCCTGTTCCATTCTAGTTGATTGTCTTGCTACCCCTGGCCTGGCTCCAGACCTGAAATAATTGTTGCAAATCATTGCTCTGCTTCAAACAGCTTTTTGTTCATTTCACACGCAGTACCTTCGTTCCCTCCCAGGCAATAACTTGAAATATCTTCTCAAAACACCATTTCCACGTATTAGGTGGGAAAAAGTCCCTCTGAATGCTGTGGTTTCCAATCTGGTTTTGGTGTTTGCTGCATCTTAAGTTTTATTTTACCACTTTCAAAATATTGCCATATAGAGACCCAGTTAATACCAAATGCAGCCACTTAAATCCTCTCTGATGCCTGTCTCATTACATTACACCTGTTCAAAAATTCTCTTGACTAGACTTCTATAGAATTTCTTACAGACCTCAAAGTGGCTTTTTTTTTTTCTTTACAAATGCTTCCACAATAGTCATCCAGTATGCTGTGCCTCTCTGACCACCTTTTATCATGTCGCTAGTTCTCCATCTAGGTACGTATGCATCAGACTGTTATTTGAAATGTCCTCATTATCGGCTGGATTTAGTCTTTAGCAGCTATAGCGCTGGCTGCAGAGTTACCCTGTCATCCAGATTCAGCAAACTGACGCTGTCCTGTCTTTCAAGTCCACATTTAAGGAACACGGTTATGCTGGAGATTTTAAATTAATTTTCAGCCTGTTAGGCACACGGTGTCTACTGTGAAGAAAGTCCTTGATGTCTGTGATTTCAGTATGGAGAGCATCTAGAATTTAATTTATGATGTAGTAGTATTCACCAGAGGAAATTACACGTCATGTTTTGGGTTGGTTCTTAAAATATGTTCAGTTTCAGTAAACCACTGACTTTGCTTGGTTTCTGAGATGAGGGAAATTCACAAGATTGACTGGTCATCTAGTATCATTGTCTTAAAATGTAGGATAACTTAAAATGTGCAACAGTTGAGACACATCTAGAAATAATTCTCAGCTTATCAGTTGACAGGCTTCCTGTGCCTGAAGATTATCCTTTGGGGTATTTATCTCATTGTTTGTCATATTTTCATACTGATCTACAAGTCTGGCAACAAGATTTTTTCCTATCAAAGTAATTTCGTTCAACTTTTGACTCCTCAAACCAGAGGTTCACCACCAGAATTCCTAAGGGATGCAAACTGTTAGCAGACATCTGTGCAAATCCCAAACAACACATTCTTGCTTTGCATAGCTGGGATTTACATCCTGTGTTTAGTCTCCTCCTCCTCTGGCTTGCTCACCTTTCCCAGAGCAGCTTAATCTTTCCAAGCCTCATCAACCATTACTATCACATGTATACACAGTAATAGAGTGGTGTTTACAGCCCTTTCACCCCTGGACGGTATCCCACCTGATAAATATCAGCAACTAAACACACTTGGAGTCATGGGGTTCACCAGGGCTCATATTTCTGCCAAATGAGCATCACAAATGATATGTATGTTGGTATTGCAGGACACGAGGGAAACATTTAATGAAGAAAATCCCCCCTCTCTTCAACGTTTGACATACCTTAATGCTAGTTATTGTTTTTTTCCTCTTTCCCTTTCACTCAAGCTCTGGTCTATTTATTCTGACATACAATAAGAATTACATCAGTTGACCAGCAGTCACGTTAGCGCCATTAATGCCACAATGGGAGCAGGGTTATCCCGTTACACCTAGGAGTAGAAGGATCTCGGCTTGGGCAGCAGCTTGTCCTTCCCACGGGCAGTGTCTGGAACACTGGTGGGAAAAGTAGATGCATGGTTATGGGGAAGAAACAAAGATCTGCATATGACTGAATGGGAAGTACAGAAGTTTGAAACTACCAGGCCTGTGTACCTTCAGAAGTCTAAGTCTAAACAGCTACTTTTACAGCAGAATCACAGGTATGTGGGTGAAGGCAGGGGTCGGGGGGAGAAATTAACATATAAATTCAAGTGAGAGTTAGCAGGAGGTTAGCTGTCAGCTGGTGTAGTTAGTTCTTATTTAGCAGAAATACAAGTACCTGGTACAAGTAGGAAGTTCGGTTATTTTCTTTGACACAGCAGTTCCCTGTTTCTACCAATCAGTGTATTTTGACTTTCTTTCTAGGTTCATCCATTTGCTATTTATGTAGTAATACTCATTCAAAAGACATGCTTCAAACTAACCAATGGGGATGACAATACTAACATATCTTTCAAAATATACTTCTAGATGATTCAGTAAGATTTGCTTATGTTCATAGCTATATAAACACAAAAATGAGACTATAGGTTCACACATGCTTTATATGTGTTTTACATGTAACTATGCAATCACTTTTTAAAAAACTGTAATATGGCACATTACTGAATTTTTACTTAGAATTAGAACTTAAAACACCTAGCATTAGGGAATATTAAAACTGAGGTCCTCACAGGAATAATAATATAGTCTTTGCTTTTATGATCACATACATTTTTAACAGAAGCCTTAACCCAATGCCTCGTTCTTTCAGGCTGCGTTGAAAGCAAATGCTGTCTGTAGGATGCCTGATTCATTTGTTGTGGTTTGAAGATGTGTAACACTAGAGATGGAACTGATGGCTGTGAAACAGGATGATACCATCATTAATGCAGCCATGTTAAAAGTAGTATCTTTATAAGAACAAAAATAAGAGAAGGTTTCAGGAACCTATGTCCTTTTTCCAGTCTTAAATTGAAGCAACAGATTTTAAAGTTGAATACCCCTGTTGAGAACAATTGCTCAGATATCGTTGCAGAAGATGTAACAGAGGTGCTTAGGCCACCTCTGACAGGAAGAGGTAGCCTGCAGTCAGAGAGCCACAAGAGGAGAAAGTGAGAGGGGATAGACTAGTGATCTACTAGGGAAAAGAGAGAGAAATGTGTAATGAATGGCAGAGTCAGCAGGGAAGGAAAAGGAAATTCCTGGAATCTACACCTGAATTTCAAAAATAAGTTTTTCATCTAGTGCATGAAATACTATTCTAACTATGTTTCTAGTTTCTGGATACACTATGAAGAATGTGGGGTCTGACTTGCAGAATTTGTTTGTTTCCAATTGTAAATAAAATCAGTTAAGACTGCTCTGAATGAGGACAATGTTATAAATCAGTGTACGAAGAAGTCAGGCCTCATGATCAAAACTGTGTACCAAAAACTCGTGGGCATCTTAGAACAACTGTGATTAATTTTCAGATTGGAAAATGGCTGTAATAAATTGAATCTTAGGAATTTGTGTTTATGAAACTTTCATTCACTATAACAAAAGCAACATGGAAAAGGGGATGAAGAAAATAATCTTACTTTCAATACAAGGTTTGAATAATGTGTGCTAAATAAGGTATGGGGTCAAACACTGAATAAGGAAAACAACAAAAAATACCACCTTGAATAACAATAAATGCAACTAAAATCTTCGAGGGAGAAATATGAGTCATGTAACAAACATTATGATGGATGTGTCGAAGAGGCTATAAAGTTGCACAGGCAATTTTTCTGACAAACTTTGGCGTGCTTGAATACATAACTGTGACATTCTGCTCAAAAGAGGGTGTGTATACTCCAGATTAATAGAATTCTGCATATTTCTAACTTCTCAGTAAACAATCTGCCATCTGATCAGCTATAACTGCGTTGATAATGAATTAGGATCATCAGCATTTTTCCAATCAGTGCCACAAACTGCTTCACCTTCAGGCAGTGGAGTAACAAGTAGCAGTAGTAGACTACGCATCTTATACATACCAGCTGCTGTAGATAATGCACCATAAGGAATCCAAAGTATGAAACATTAAGGGCTGTTGAAGTTCAATTACAATTTCTTTAAGGAAGTGTACCTTACGATTAGAGGCACTTTTGCACATATAGCGTTGGCTTATGTGGTCCTCTGCATAGCAGAACTCCTATTTCTGATGCTTCTGCAGAGTGTTCAGGCAATTGCCTCTACTTTCATTTTACATTTATGCCAGGGAGTTATAATAAATAATTTTAGATTAGGAGCTGAACTCCCAACCATAGTCAGTTCTCTCATGCTGGAACATGACCAGGTTGATCAGACATAACTCACCCTTGGTGATTCCAAGCTGGCTGTTCCTAGACCCCTTCTTGTCCTTCATGTACTTGGAAATGGCTTCCAGGAGAATTGGATCCATAACCTTCCCGAATACTGAATGATACTGACCAGGCTGTAGTTTCTCTGATCCTCATTGCTCTTTTGGAAGCTAGTTCTGCCCTGTGGGAACTGTTTCACTCCCACAGACTGGGACACCTGCGAGCAAACCTGGGCAATGGAAACTGGGAAAAATAAGTCATGCAGTATCTTGACCTTTTCCGGTTGTTATGTACCATGAGTAACGGGGCCTGTTATCATGAGGCTTCCTCCAGCTTTCTAAATAAAGCTTCATCTGCTTCCTCTGCTTAGTCAGTTGGTCAGTAGAAGCAGCATACCGCTGTGTCAGCTGTGTCAATCTGTCCTCTAGTCCGTACCTGTGACCTCTGAACCAGCTCGTCACCAGTCCCAAGGCCAAGCTCTAGGCATTCAGTGTACTCCTTTGCACAGAGCTCACCTCTCCTCCTCACTTTTCCAGCTAGGCTTTCCTGAACAGCCCGTGTCCACCCATTGCAGCTCCCATCTGCTAGCCCATGCTTTCCCACCACACCTCCTCGCTGCACGTGGGGTCACTTCAATGGTAATTCCAATATATAGCACAGCCTTTTTTGTATTACTTTTGCAACGCAGTGGCCGTCAGGGTAGCCACCAGATGCAATCATGCCTTTGATGAATGCAGGTAGCGAAAATGTTACAGCACTCTAGGGAGCCGGCAGCCGTTTTGGAAAGCTGCAGAGCAAGGAGGATCTCAGTCAGCCTCAGTTTTTCAATTGGCCAACAGTACAGGCTTAGAGATTTGAGCTTTCTTAACAGCGAAAATGCACTTAATGGTAATTGAAAGCCTCTTTCTAAATAAATAAAAATTCAGTCTTCGCATTTAATTAAAAAGTCTCTAATGAATTAGCATGTCACTAATGGAGCAGAAGAGTAGCTATAAATATTGGACCTCTGAGGTGTCATAATCTCCACCCCCTCCCCCCCCACAAGGAAATTAATAGGTATGATTTAAACTGTCAGATTATTACTATTGTAAATTATGTTGAGCAGTGACTACTTTGTATGCAGCTTGAATGTATATATTCTTTCGTTTTACTGCAAAATAGAGGATCTGTCAGTTAAATCACACACTATATTGTAACATGTTGTGAAGGTTGATAATATATATAATACGAGAAGCTTGCTATAAAAACCTTCCTAATAACACATAATACTATGCAAATTGTGGATTGAGGAAAATCAGAGATAAAATCAGGGATGAATTTGTTTCATGGTCCATTATACCATATAGAAAATAACATTGTGCCTTTAGCTTGAGGCTCTTAAACAGCTGAAAGGTGACTCATTGGGAAGGAAATCATCCTTTGGTTTTCTTCTTTCATACTTTCCTATTTAAATAAATAGTTTATAAGCACTCAAAGCAGCATTATAAATTCTTAAGAAATCTTAAAACTTCTGGTGATCCTACAGGTTATGTTGTCCCCATGTATTTCATACCTCTTGCTTTACCAGAATCAGATACTTCATTGTGATAATCCTGCTCAAACATCTGGTAGACTGAGTTCTCACTCTGAAGCACTGATCTTTGACTTCTGATTATGGGATATATTAGAATGTTTCTGTTACTATTTGTAAGTCTTGGAACACTGCTAATTTTATTTTACATAATATTTGGTATTATCCAATCATTCTGGGACATCTTTTTTCCCCCTTTTTAGTCACAGAAATGAGCTCACTCTCTCCCCTTAATGCAGGAGATAAATATAGATTCACAAGCATTTTGTTTGAGTTGTTTTATGGGAGGAGGAAGCTGTGCCCCATTAAGTCTCTTCCCACTCCCTTTATATCCAATTTGTATTTGTTTTACTGTATGTAAGCAGGGTATTTGTTAATGTGTTTATTTTTTTTACTCTGTATGCTGAGCTCTGTATGTCAAAATGTACGTCACAACAGACACAGAGACAGCATTTAATTCAGAGAATTATTAAATATATCAAGTTGCCTAAAGGAATTTCCAAATATTTGTCATATTTGAGTTACATCTTCTGCAATGATACACTCTTTATTCAAGGAATATTATAAAGAGGAAAAGTAACCAACAGGACTAGGATACCTGGGGAAAATATAACAGCAAATTTAAAAAAAAAAAAAAAAAAGAGTAATTATTAACTTTTAAATCAACTATTATGTCTTTCATTAACAAGGCAACATATGAACATCATTTAAGGGCTGCTTAGCTAACTCTCACGATAGGTCTGTTTCATCAGCTTAGCAAAGGGCCAGAAATCCCAAAAGTCACTGGAACTGTGAGGCAAGAGAGTTTTCTGTAGTATGGAGTAGAGATGTGTTGCTGACAGCAGGTGTGTAAATTTGAGTAAAAAAAGAGGTGGTGACTATTCCTAGTTACGGAACAGTTTATCTACTAACATATCACAGAGCTTAAGACCAGACAACACAATAAAACATCCAATATGGCCTTTAGGTCTTTGTCTTGGCAATATCTGAGCCTTGGGTAGACCTCAAGAGCTCAAATGCAATTATGATATTCATCTATAAAGCTATACGTGACAATATAATACCTATGCAAGACATTAGCTAGATAAAACCACTCGAACCTTCAGGAGACTAGGCAGCGTGCCAGAGGAAGAAAACAGTGTGCAATCAGAAGTGCAGCAAAGGAAGAAGATAATTTAGGTGAGACATGCAAGATTTGAGTGTGACAAATCTTGCCGTATGGAAGAAAGTTTAAAAAAAAAAATAATCCAAGTTACTTGCCTGAGGAGGGGAAGAAATTCTTTCTGGACCCCGAATCAGCAATCAGTATGATGTGGATTTTTTAGGGCATTTATGTGAAGTGTCAAGCATACTAATTATAATAACTCACCAATACTGTACTGAAAAACTATTCTTTTGGCAATTGCTGGTAACAGCCACCCCGTATTTCCAAAAAGAACCTGAGGCAACCTCGTGATTTCCTTTGCTGGGCACAAGAAGTGGTAGCAGGGTGGTCCTGAAAGCTGTATTGGAATGTAATTTGCAGAAATATTAAATCTGCACGCCAGTTCCTGGCCTCTTATGCTGCACTCATTTTAGCATACCATTTAGTTCTACCGTATGAAATTAGTCATGGTAGGGACCATAGTTGCTCAATAAGAGAGGGAATTTTAAAAATTAAGAGACTCCAAATTTGAAAGTAACTGTTCAGGGAAGTCCTGTGTGGTGGAGAATTAAGCAAAGAAGGTTAGAAATGTGATTTAACACAGTCCTTCCGTACCTTTATGAACCTTCCATGTTTTCATTTCATTTCTGAACTGTAAAGTTGAGTAAGTCTGATGGGGTTTCAGGAAGGTTTCCAAACCCCTGACATTTACTGCTATGATCTCTGAATGCAGGTGTAAATGTGCTAGTGTGTGTTGGCTCATCTGGACTTTTGGCAATGTCTGGGACTAATTCAGTGTCTCCTCCTGTGTGTATTCTGGCAATGCCAGGGGGCTGGGCAGCCGTATGCTTCTCTATTAATTTTGGCAAGACTAGCATTGCTTCAGAGTGCATTCCACAACACATTCGTAATGTAGCACGTACTTTTGTCCCAGTGGTGCTGCTGGTGACATTGCTTTGAAATCCTAGAGGCAAGGAAGTAGGGGTATTTTTGGTGTTAGAAGAGGGGAGTAATTTTTTTTTATTATTATTTTAGTTTAGTTTAATTTTAGTTTTAAATGTTGCAAGTGAGTGAGGGAAAGATGTCACTTGCAAAATAATGATGAGGCAGTGAAGCTGAAGCTAGCTCTGGACTGTCTGAGCCAGTTTAGAATAATATTAATATTAATAAATTTCCTGGGTTTTAAGATAAAAATGGCTTAAAGTTTTAGAATTCATTCTTGTTTCTAATAAAGCTAAAAATCTTACTTTGCTTAAAACACTTCAACGTGAAATAGGTTTCTGCCTATCTACAACTGAACTGACTCAACTGTTGTTCACATAAAATAATACTAATAAAATAGAAAAAGATGTATTTTATTTGTCATTATTTTACAACTAAAAAGGTGTCTGAATAGGTCAGACAAACCAAAATAAAATTTTTGATTTATGAAAAGCTGATATATCTCATTCAGAAAGATTCCTCCTCAAAGAATAATTTTGATTCTTTTGGTAGGATAACAATAATTTATGAAAGCAGACTATGAAGTGGAGTAGGGATAGACATAATGGACTTGAAAGTTCTTGCAGATTTGTACTTTTACTGAACAATGCCTCATAAAAACAAATTCAGATTGACTGTGGGAACTGTGGTTTATGGCTTCTTGGTCTCTAGGTGTTCATAAAAAGTGTTTCAAGAGAGCACTTTATTTTAAAGGCGTTCCATTCTTAGCATGTCCTTGCAAGGTAGCTTTTATTTAAATGAGGACTGTCCATTTTATTTCATTGTACATGCAGTTAAGAATTTTAATGCCATATGACAAATAATGCTGCTGAGAAGCTGAACATACACTTCAATAAACTATAAAAATCTACTTACTGAAGTATAATTGTTTTACTTATTGTCTTGGCTTTTACTGGCATGTGAAGAAACTAGCAGGGCATCTTAAGGCATTGTGGAATAGTAAGGGATATTTTAGAAGTTACTCTTCCTAGTCTTTGCCAGTAATTATATAACATTAATGTAAACATTCTCATGGCTATCTTAGTCACTTCCTCCTCACTAATTCAAGTTACAGACTGTACCAATCTGCTTGGTCAGTGGAATGACCACTGTGGTAAAAAGTAGACCATAAAAAAGAAGAAACATACCCTTTCCGTTGAAGAAAAATATTCAATTACATGGTTTAGTATCCATAGCCATGAATATTTAAAGAATCTTTCTGAAGTTTCAGAAAAAATATCTACACTATATTTTTTCAATATTCTTTGTTTATTTGTTCAACACAAAGCATTTGCTTTTAATTTATGCATAATACTGTGGAAGGAAATTGGCTCATCAATCCTCTATTGAAGTTGATCCAAATCCTTTGATTCGTGGAATGGCTTGGAAAGGAAAATCTACCTGACATTTGTCTCTGCAAATTAATGCAAACTTTGGTGTAGTCAGAAAAAATCCAGTTTCCATATATGCCTCATTAAACTGAGAGGAACTGTAGAACTGTATTTTTGAATGCATAAAAATGTCAAAGCAAAAGTGTGTAATCCTTCAGAGGAGAATATATAGGTCTATCATCCATGAGAAATATCTGGGATAAGAATATTATATTCATTTTTCTTCTCCTTCAGAATTTTCTCCACAGACTTCCAGCTGACATTTCTTGTATTTCTTGTATTTTAAGTTCTTGCTGTTAAATGTATATTTACTCAAGACCTCTAAGGAATGAAGTTGAGAGGGCCATTGCATCTTCCATTTTGGGGACAACAGCTGGAGGGGTATTGTTAGTCTTGCTATATTTGTTCCATTGCATAAGCCAATGTCTTTTAGTTGATAATTTTTGTTTTTCAACAAGTAGCAATTACAAGGACTAATGGGAAATTCATTCAAAGATATGTGCTAGGCTGGGTGAATATTAGCAAGAAAAGTACTGTTTAGAACCACAACTAAACCACTACTTTCCTATTATACTTGATTTTTTATTTATATTTTGAAGTAAATCTTGCCACTGAGCATTGAAAATGAGGTTGCACAGGAAAATATTTGCTAAGATACATGTCTATTTTCACTGTTGTACTGAGAGCAAAATCAAGGTAAAAATTCTTCTCCATGGCTGGGTAGCACTGGCCAGTCTAAATGGGTTCGCAATTTACAAAGACAATCATGACACTGAGCAATGAGGATATATAAAACGTGTTATCAGAAACCAAGTGGAGTTCACTACAGGAAGGACAGACTCCACAGAATTCTGTGACTTTAGAGGGTGGAAAGGCAATGTCTAGGTGACAGTTGCTTGTCTAACTTTAGAGGTATTATTCAGCAAGCTAAATCAGTATGGTACTCTATAAATTGTACTGATGTATATCTAGCGTGCAGCTTATGGAGAGAAAAATGCCCCACAGTCAGGTTTCTTGCAAATAATTTAAGGTTATTGTTGAATTGCCTAATTTTTAGACATGAAGCAATTTAAAAGGAAGTATATCAGGTACAACATTCCCTTGACATTTTCTTTCTCCTTGGTTCTGTCCTTATAATGCTACTGTTGACATTCCTTCTTTGACATTTATTTTAGTCCCGTCAGTAGTTTCGTAATTCTGTGAAAAATTAACAGATTAACAGGTTTTCCTTCTTAGTTTCATTCAGTGTTATGTTTTTATTGGCAATACTGCTTATTATTTGGATGAAAGAAGTTTATCTTGTTTCCTGCCCAGAAATAAGTGTTAGTTAAATGAGGGAAACCCAGTGGGATAAGATAGTCTAATTCTCAAATGTTTATATTAATCCAAACAGGTAAATTTGTTTAACCGCAGTGATGCATCCAAAGCCTTAAATTAGAAAGAGTTTGGACCTTCCTCTAATTAACAATGACCTTAAAGTCTTTATGTTTAAAAATGGATTAAAGATAATGCACCACTGCACTGAGTAAGACAGATTCTGTTCACGACAACTCAGAATAAAAACGGGCTGACATATAGTACATTTTTCTTATGTTGGTGTAATAACATTGGGTATACAGCTTTCACACTTAATTGGAAGATTTGAAGTCGCACCAGTCTCTGCTTATTTCCAGACGTTTGACTGAACTGGATTACCATATTTTTGCTTTAAATTATATATGGACTGCCCTGTGTGCTTTTAATTTTTAAAAAATATTTGGTTTTCTCTATTTATTTTTGCTGTGGTTTCACCTTAACACTGGTTTTTGGAAGTCATAATTTTGACTTCCAAATCTCAGCAGGCATCATTGTCTGTTAAACTGTTATAGTTTCCTAGGCATCATATGTAGTTTGATTTTTCAAAGCATTTTTAGCCTTGTGAGTTGGCCTTATGAGGGCACTGAAATACCTGTTTTCTTATAGAGACAAGAAGGCAAGGCAAAAAAGGAGAAAAAAAAAAAAAAAAGAAGAATTTTCAAAGGAAAAAATCTCACAATTTACTGTGCTTGACATCTCGTTTCTTTTCCCAAATATTATATAATATTTGGAAGCTCTCACCTTTCCTTTCAGATAAACTACATTACCTATTAGATGTACCTGTGTCTACTGACTCATTTAAGAGAAAACTAAGTTCTCTGCAAGATTTTCCAAATATATTTTTAGATTAGTGGTAGCAAATGAACAGTTTTGCCTAAAGCCCAGAGTTCCATACAGGAAAGAATGAGAAAGGATTGCAGAGATGCTGCCTGAAAAATGCTTCCCACAGGCTGGTTCTGGTTGAGCTTCAGCATGCTGGGTGGTTTAGATATCCTTTGCTCTTAATATTCTAGTAACAGGAATTATAGCTCCTAAAATTTTACTTTGGAAATAAGACATAACATCAGCAAATATATAGGTATGAAAATCTTCTGTTAGACTGTCATCTTACCATTGTTTGATACCTAACATTTCCTAGGGCAGGTCACATGTCTAAAAAGTCATGCCTACAGACAGAAGGCGTGACTTCTGTAATTTCCTTTTGTGGAAGGGTCTCCAAAAATCTGGAGATCAGAGGTTTACAAAATAAAATCAAGAAAATACAAACAGTAAGAAATAAATAATCAAATTGGACCGCAACCTCACACTCAGATTTCCATGACTCTATAGACCCTCCTCTACAGACAGTGCTGTACAGTGATTTGGCATACAACTGCAAAACATGTGAACATATTTTTTAAAGAAACAAAGTTTCTTCCTATTTACCGAAAGTGATTGGATGTAACAAAATAGATCTTATTGCCATTGAAAATGACCAATAGGAAAATTGAACAAAATAATAAAGATAGTTATAAAGAGCCTGAGATGTTGCTCAGTTCTTTAAGAAACAGAAGTCAGACAGACTCTCTACAGATCATAGGCTTAGTTGCCATAAGAAGAAATCAGTGGTATTTCAACCAGATTACCTTCAAACTAATATACTAAACTATTTACATTTATTTTGAATCTGATTGTCATCTATATCTGTTCTCTCAAGTACCTCTCACTCTACCAGGGATGAAAAATATCTTCTTTCCCTGAATGTAGGGGCGGGGGATGTGCTTCTACACTAGTTTTGCTCTGCCTGGTTTCATATGTGGAACTGGGGAGTATGAAGAATGCTTGAAGCGTTTTTTGCTGTTCAAGTGCCATTCCCAGTTTATGAGAGATTGAGGTCACTGTGGCTTGTGGCTTCCTCCTTGGGAGGAGAAGATATTGCAGTAGCAAGAGATTTTTCAGGGTGAAGATTGCTTTGACCACGGAAAAGCATAGATGGAGAGTCCTGTCAAATTACTGACAAGAAGTGGAGAAGTAGAGGGGCTATAGCACTCCTGAAAAGGCAGTTTATTTTAAAAAGTAGCAACATTGTTTTTTGTATTAATACATTGTTGATTAGAAGTTGGATGACTGAGAGGTTACAACAGCCAGGTATTATAAAATGAGACATATGTGACTACATTATTCAATACCTTTTACTAACCTGAAAGAAAATGAAACAGAAAAAAAAAAAAAAAAAAGAAAATTAAAAAAATTAAAAGGGCATGGGGGGGAACAACACTGGAATGATCAGCTGTCTTCAGTTACTTGAACCTGAAGTTTTATTTGGAGAGTAGCTGCTGTAGTACATTTAAATACAAAAAAATACTTCTTGAGATGAACACTGAATGTCTTACCTGCTAGGCATCTCCTCAAGTGCAGTGACACCAAGAAGGATCTTAAGGTCAGGACTGAGCATGAGTTACCAGTGCAAGGCTGATAACACATACCAGGTAGACTGTAACTACTGGGAGTGATTCCCAGTAACCAGGATAATAAATGAGACTTGGGAAGAAGTATTAGTACGCAGCATTAGTGATATTGTTACTGAAGTACTACATTCAATTCTGGTGATGATGCTTTAAAAGCTGTTGATAGAGATGAATTAAAAGAATGGTTAAATTCAGATTTATCTCTTATATTATGAATTTAACGTAGCTCTCTAGTGTAACAAGGAGAAAGTGAAGGGTGGCTCCAAATGAATAAATTATATCTGACAATAAACAGCTCTATAATACAGCAGAAGTAAAAATAGCCTGTACATGGAAACTGAACCTAGATAAAAGATCAGTCTAGATGAAGGCACTGTACTTTCACTGTAGTCACTGGGAGAATGTGTTTAGTGATACAGTCGTTGGTCCGTGAATTTAAATTCAAGGCACCGCATTTCTCTCAGACACATATGACAACGCAAAAAGAAATGAAGTGCTTAATTCCTGAATTATTGCATGACTTTTTTATAGCCTATGTTATGAATAGACCAGATGACTGTAAGGGTTCCTTCTGGCCTTTAAATCTAAACCTCTGTGAAGAGGCCACTGAAAAACAGCTCACTGAGGTTGGAGCTAACACTGGAATCTAAACCCCATGAGACAAAGTGAGTGAACTACTGCTCCACTATAGAAGACGAACATTCCTTTGTATTAGCTAATTTCATCCTACATGCCTAAGCTTTTAAATTATACTCTAAATATATACAAAGACTGATTTGTGCTGATTGTCAGACCGTAGCAGCATGTAATATTGTCATCTAATTAAATCAGTTTCTAGATCTGCCTTTATTACTTGTGTTCATTACAAAAAATACTGGATTCGTACTTGCAAGATAATATCCTAACCCAAATTATCAGATGTTAAATTTGTTTTGTTCAGTTGAATTAAATAATTTTGTTATGAAAATTTCATAGGAAGATGAACGGGAATATTTGAAGGTTTTAACAGGAAGCCATAGCTCTCTGGTCAAACTTCCACTTTTCTGATGGTTTTGCTACCGTGCCTAGCCATGGTTTTTCTAGGAAGAATAATTAGATGTTTTAGAATTATGTTGCTCATAATCCATGCTGAAGTTAGGTGCTGTGAATTGATAGTACTTGTTCTTATGTAAAAACAGACAAGAACTGTAGTATTTATTTTGCTAATCTATATATATAAACTATATAAATACTTAAAGCATTAAGTAAGCCCTATGAAGATGAGCTGTAGCTCCTCCAGTAGCAATATAAGTACTAATGGAAACCAGGAAAGAGACCTCCATTTATGTTCATTAAAAACCATCTTCACAACTGAAGAAATCCCTTTATAGACTTCTTAGAATTCATTTACATGTAATTAATCAAAATGTTATTTGAGAAGACTTAAATTCATTTCAAGGAAACATACAAGTGTTATTTCCCGTTTTAAAAGTATGTTTGAAGGACTGTATGAAATGCAAATCTCTTGCTAGTGACGCAGGTTTCCAAAATGTCTTTGCTGTGAGCAAATGAAAAAACACTGGGACATTTTTGTCAATGATCTTTTAAAAACCTTGTCAATTAATAGCTATTTTCTCTTTTATGGAACACTTTTAGCATGTTTAAGGACAGAACCAAATACACAGGACCATCCTAAAGATCATCCTATTTGGATGACCACACTTTAAAGAACAGTTAAGACTACCATTTGTTTCCTACAACAGGAATTAGGTTCTGTGCCACTTGTTCACTTCCCACAAGCCCACAGTCCACAAGATTGAAAAATCTATTAAGAGTCACATATGAGTGAACCCACTAGCCTTTAATGTGCAAGAATAGTCATCAGTCATTTCTCTATTCCTTCTTTGTTCTAGTTTTACACACCAGCTAGGAGTGAGTGCTGTGTGAGTAGTATTATACGTAGGAATACTTCTTTCACTTACATGTGAAAGCTCCGCAATGCAAACCCTGTCGTGGTTTTGCAGCTTTGCATGTTCAAAGTGATGTGTGTCCATTCCAGCTTAATTTTTTGTGAGATAACCCAAGAAATTCTCATACAGCCTAATTAATTTTATGGTTGGATATAAAATTAGCCTTTTGTTGTTCTGTAGATGCAGTGCACATATCTCTTTATAAGCAAGGCTTGCTTCACTGTTGTAAATAGTTTGCAAGTCTAAATCATAAAAGTAATATAAACAAACAAGATGAGTCGAGAATGCGGAACTAAAGCTTGTTGGAGAGAGTATAATTTCACGTTGTTTTTAATGTGTCAAAAGCTTTAGTGTGTCAAAACAAAGATCTACCTAGCACAGGTCAATTGAATGTTGAGAGCATATAAGTAGTCTTAAAGTCTCTTAGATCAAGGTTTTGCAATACTTCACATCACATCCTAATAATTCCGTGATCCATAATCAGGTATTTCATGAGCCAGAGGTACTGTCTTTACATTAAATTGCTTGATGGACTTTCATTTCCAATGATAGAACCCTTTTTGGCCTTATGCATATGCCTTTCACAGCTTTCAGGTGATAGAAAGGTAAAAAGAGGGAAGTGGATTCTAAAGAAGCTGATGGACATCGGTTACTGCAAATGAAGGACAGGGAGTTCCCAAGTGTAGAAAGCAGGATTTTGGAAAAATATATTAATAATGTTTTGTATGTGTAGCCCTTCTGTTTCTACACAGCACTAATGACCTTTCAAAATAAACGAAACCTATAAATATGAAAACTAAATATAGCTGTCTATTGTACCTTTACTGAAATGTGACTATTCTGGCAGCTTGTGTAATCGGTACAAAAGGACTGACAGGAGCTCAGCTGGATTAACACATCGAGCTGGAACCGAGTGCATTTTCAGTTACCAAAGGGTAAATACTTGTATTTGTCTATGATACAAGAGTTTATGCCTTTAAATTAAGGTATGTAGTGTAGTTTTACAAACCAAGCTTGGCCAGGATTGAGATTGTGTTTTACACCTGAAATATGATGTCCCCTTCATCACCGTCCTGATGCCGCTTTCTGCATCTGACAGGTGTTTTATCAAAGCAGAGGAGCAGCCATGCCGGCTGAGCGCAGAGGTCCGTCCGTCTAGCCCAGAATTTGTCTCTGACAGTTGCCAGTAACAGATGATTATAAAAGCGGGGCAAACAGTGATCAGTCACTACCTTGTTTAGGTTTTACCCTACCAGAGAAAATAGCAGTACTGCAGACTAACATGCTGCATCTTGACATATTTTGAAGCTAGCACTTTCTGATATTAGAAACCACAGGTATCACTTCAGCTGTTTTCTTGAGCTGTCGGAATGCTGACAGCAGCTGTACCGTGAAACCTGATATAACCATTGTGCGTTCCCCGTGTTTGTTGAAGTGCTAGATGCTGGTATTTAGGGACTCCTCATTTCTGTTTATTTTTTATTTGATCTGCTTTTGTAAGTGGACTAGGCTGTACACCGAGTAATTTTCCCCCCACAGCTTCTGGTGATAAACACCAGCTGTCAACAGTGAATGCAGTGACATGAGAAGCATACAATGATTTTCAAGGCAAGGTCAAATGACAGGTAGTTAAATAATGTAGAAAGAATAATCTTCTGAACAAGCAAAAATCTGAGGTTGGCGTGATGTTTTTCACAAAATTTATAATCAGCAGATGGCAATGCAGAGGTCAAGCTCCCAGGCAGAATATATCATGTACCTGAATAAATAATTTGTGTATAAATGATGCTCTGTGAAAACTAATTTCTGCTATTGAGATACCTACCTGACCTTGTGATACTACTGTTAACAGTCTTTAAATTGTTGTCTGAATTACATTATAAGGTAGTACTTAAAATCATATGTTGCTACTGAAGTCACATTTGTGTTGTTACACGCGTATGTTTAAAGATCTAATGATTTTGAAAGCCTGAAGGCTGGGTCTTCTGTGCTGCTGTGTATCCTTAGAAGTGTGTTATGATGGGAGCATGACAGAAATCACATTCTTCAGAATTTAAGCTAAACTTAGCTGGTTCTGGAATTTTGTGTGGTCGGTCTGGTGCATTTCCTTGCATATTGTTTTTTCACTTCTGTCTGGCTTCCTGTGTTTCACAGTGTCTCTTGAGAGGTGTTCCTTTGCATTTTTCAAAAGCCTACATTTAACTGACATAAAATTAGCAGTTTTTTATACCACTTCCATAGCTTAGTTTCAATTCTCCCTTAAGCAAGAATTTCTTAAAATTTCTTTTAATTAAGAGCAACACATGCACTTAGTATGTGAAAGTTTAAGTAAGTATCTTCTTACTACCCTTTTAGAACAAAACCAAATTAACATTTTTCTGAAGTGGACTACATATGTATGTTGAAAAAAATGCAGTAAAGTGATAATCTAAAATCAGTATCTAACCGTAGAACCCACAGTGAGCTGTCACAGACAGAATAATACCACACTAGTGGAAGATTTTTTAATGGAAATGTCAAATACAATTGTATTAATAGGAAGTTAGCTCCCTATGACAATGTAAGTACTATTTCATTGTCAGTTGGGAGCTTAAAAGATTCTTTTCCTTTTATATATTATGTTTTAATAAAGGAAATTAAAATATCAAAATCTATGCTAAAATCATGTTAAAGGTTTTAAGGAACTAGGCAATGTAGGAAAATTCACAGATAAGGCTGCCACAATATCCAGAGATTAAAAGCAGTGAAACAACCCCCAGGAATTGCTTGCCTTCCATGAATTGACAGTTGATGATGAGCTGATAGCAAAGTGAAATATTTCTTCCCAGTGAGCTGAAGGTGTGATATTGACTTTTGAAGGTGCAAAGATAACTTGATTAGACTGAATTTATTCTGAATTTGCTTTCTAGCTTTAAAGAGACAAACTCCCTTTGAGTTAATGGAATACTAGTAAGCAGAACCTCATACATTTTATTATTTTTAACACCCAGAACATTTTCCAAAAGTAAAGAAGGATTTATGAATTAGTGAAACTACACTGATTTTGAAGATCACAAAATTTTCCTTGACCATCGTGACAGAGAAGAGAATTTGGAAGGTGGGGTTTACGGCTACCCTACTTACTGTTCTGATAATAATCTTGTGACCTTGGTTTTCAAAAGGAAGATAATAAAGAATATGAGGAAGTGGTGGATTTTTTCTTAGTAATGAAAAGAAATGGTGCAACATTCTTTCACTCTGCAGTCACTTTGTGCTAGTCACATTCCTTCACTGAGCTAGAAAGGGTAAATAAACTGTAGCGTTCATATCCAGCAAAACAAGAAAAAAATGTTATTGACAGCTTGAAGATTGTAAAAATTACTGGCTATGAAAGTCAAGTGTTTATGTAACTCAGAGGAAACCTGTTGATAAAATCACATTATACTCCAGTTCTACAAAACATCTTTTACAATACCACTATCACTGCAATTTGTTCAAATGCAATTAATTATTATTTTCCTTTCTATAACTTTCAAATAAGTAAGGCGAGATCTTTCTCCATGAAATAATAAGGATGAATTATACTGTAATATTATATACACCAAGAGGAGCATAGAGGATGTCATCAGGTTCTAATGTTGCTGTTTCTGGCATTTGATCATGACCTCCAATGGTTTAGTGTATGATATTTTTATGAGCGTCTCTAGCTGGAAGCAGAGAAATTATTTTAATATATGTCTCTCTCTGGCTTAGCTGAGTAGGTTTGGAACTTATAATGGGGTTTTTGCTTTTTAATCCATACTTCTACTGTCTTTGAAGTTGTAGCACAATACTTACAAGCTGACATTTCAAATAACCTAACAGCAGTGTAATAATCATTTGGTACTGGCATGCATTTCCATTGCTACCATCAATGCTTTTGAAGGATCTAGTTATTAGCATAGGCTGGAAAATATTTAAAAGATTTAAAATCATAGCTGTTGTAGTGAGAAGAGGGTCTGTCAGCAAGCAAGAGGGTTCCATGTAAATGTTATTTCTCTTGGAATATTTTACCTTTCATCACACAAAGTTGCTAGCTGACACAACTTGTGTATCACTGACAAACCTGCACTGAAAAAGCAACTGAAAAGTGAACTAGGGGGTTCAAGCTGTATATTCTCTATGTTGACCTTCTGAATAGAAGGCAGTTTTTAAGAACCATATTTCTTTACTGTTACATGAATATGTGCAGATCACATTGTAAGCTCTAACAGAAGTAAGGAATCATTATCTTTATTTTTTTCCTGAATCCTGTGTCTTCATATCTGTTCTCCAACTGAATTTAGCAATGATTATTGAAACAAAAGACTGGAGATCAGGATGCAGTTGTAGATACATTAGAAGTGAAATTCAGACTGAATTAAATTGTTGTGTGAGTGTTTTTCCCCGGTTTACACATTGTGCTGAACCTGGTGCTCCTGAGACCTCAAGCGACAGCATTAAAGAATGAAATCTTCAATTTTACTGCAAAATAGTTACAGCACAGAAGCAACAAAACGTGACAAATAATGATTGAAGTGAATTTCTCTTCATTGCAATACCTGTTAAGCACAGTGAACGAAAGCAGTAAGGAACGTTTAATACAACAGCATATCGTGCTTAGTGTGGCTGAGTATAAATAGTGTCTGATGCAATGAGAGAGTTGTTCACTTTTGTAAACCGCTCTTGTATAGAAAAGTGACTAGGGGGATACTTACTAGTAATTTTGCAGATTATATTTTATTTGAGGAACATTCAGCATTAGGTTGTCATAGACATTTAATCAAGTATGTTGGTGGGGAAAGATCAAGAAAAGATTTTGATCTGAGATGTCAAGGAATACTTCCAATCCCACTGTCTTAAAAATAAGCACTAAATATTGTTAAGGCCCTTCTGTTCCTCCAGAGCAGATGCCAATAGTATAAAATGTACAGCAGGTAGGGTGCCATTAGAGGGAACCATGCTTCTCTTGTCATACAGCTTGTCTTTCACCTATTCCACAAGAATTATGTCTTACCTGATAGACATTTTATATGAGTCATACCACATTTCTGTATTATTTTCCAACCATAATTTTTATCCATATACATTACAATTTGTATTTTTACTGACTTGTCTTCTAATGAGGTGTAGCCTACTGTAAAAATAATAATGTATATGCTTTAGAATGAAAGCACTCCAGAGGTGTCAGTCTTTCTGTGTTGACTGAAAATAGAGCCTGCATGATCAGTTTTGGGTGAGTACTGCCAGTTATAGGATGAGTATAATTAGCAAAGATTAATCCATATCTGTGGTGTCAATCAATGTGCAATAATGTGTTTCCTTTGCAACTGGAATCTCACATAGAAATGAAGTTTTGAAAAGAGTGAGTCATATTGGTATAAATATATCCATATATGAGATCTTTAGTTAAGATATTATTAGAATATTTTACAGCTGTGTTTTTAAGGATAATTTCATTATAAAGAGGATTTATCTCCTACCATTTATGATAATGTTCATATTTGAGTTTCACTGGGATTTTTTAGTTTTTTTATTCTTGGGATTTTTTTTTCATAGAGCTACACATTTAGTTTGGACATATGGTTCGGTATCATGCTGTATATTGAAGAAGTAACCTACTATTGTTTAAGCATTCTGAGGTTTTACATACTGCAAAATAAAAATATGAGAGCAAGAAAAATATTTCACTATTGCATGATGAGTTTAAGCTTTGTGACTTCCTGAATGTTTGAAGAACACCAAAATGTAAGTTCCCATCTCCTGTACGCAAAATGAATCTACGAAGAGGTAGATAGTGTCCTATATTATCAGTTCAGAAACAGACAACAGCTGTGAAATCACACTGATTAACAAAGCTAAGGATAACCAAAATAAAACCCCAGCAGTTTCATATGAAAAATGTCACATGAATTCATGAGTATGTAGGCAAAAGTGATACATTCCTAGATATGCTTATTCGAAAAAATATCTTGGAAAATTAAATTTAAAAGAATATTTTTATGTTTTCTTTTCTTGTTATTATCATATTTTCAATAAATAAATTGAAACCCAACAACCAAAAAAAAAAAATGAACCTACCCCAGAATTGGTTTGGAACAAAATCTTTCTGTAGTCCTGTAATGCAGCAAAAGTGAAAAAACCTAGTGGCATAGTACTGAAGTTTCAGGGGAATGCTCAGGTCAAACTAGGATACAGTAAAACATATGCTGGAGGTTATCAGAAAAAAAAAGTTCACCCTGAGATGACTGTTCTTTTCTTTTACCATTTTCGGAATATGGCTCATGTATGCTCAGTTTATTCTGATTTACGGGATAAGGTTTTTCAGGAACAGCAGTCTTGCCACGTGATGATTCTGCTGTCAGAAATGTTTGCACGGTGTGGTGGAAGGAATGTGGTCAAGGCTGCATAGAAATACAGTGATTAGGATCACAACGTTTTTTTATTTTCCACAGAAGGAGAAATTGTGCAGTCAAGCTACGGTTTCCATCTTAATTTTCCTCTATGGCAAAATCCTGAAGAAAATGTGGCTACTTTATCTTTCTCTCTGGGATTACTATGTGGAACATAAGAGATAGCAGGGGAGGAGATGTACATAGCTCGTGCTGGATATGATTCTGTATTTCAAGACAGTCTATAAAGAGAGAGGAAAGGATGCAAGGAGGAAGTCTCAACTAATTTCGTACACAAAGCTCTGTCTTCACATTTCTTCTTAAGAAGAAAAAAGGTTTTATCTACTTATATACCTTTAGCACCAATTAGTGGTTAAACACGCTAAAATTATAACACATGCAGGAGCTCACCTCTGACTGAGTAGAATCTGTTCAGCAAACTGCCTTCACATCCTTTGCAGTCACATTTTTTCTATGCTTTAAGTGGTTTTAGTAGAGCATGGAGAACATTTATGTACAAAGATATCCTTGTAAAATGGATTGTGCTCTCTTCTATTTTTATTCCTTTAAAATACTCTAATTATAAATATATATAAAATAGAAGTAAAAAGGCACAAGGAGAAGAGAAAGCAAGTTTAAAATACTTCAGCAGCAAAGAAGAGGTTCAGTCAGCAAAGTGGAAGTTATACTTCTTGTCATATGTTACTTTGGTTCTTTGGAGAATAATCAGATAACATCATGATGGGCATTAGCGTAAGAGTATAAATATAATTGCTGTTAAAATGCATCACTGTGGGCAGGACTCCATTTCACTTACATAAGAACTATGGAGTAACTTGTTAGCAGTTTTTGGGGTGATAAGGAGGTAAGGGAAAAGAGGAGAAAACTATCTGTCAGGAAGACAGTTGTTCTAGGGAACTGGGCAAAAATGACATTTCATTCTCATTGCCATTTGTAAATATGTAATTACTCAGTCTTTATATTGCAGTTGTTGGTGATATCCAAATAATTAAACAGTGTTAGCATCTGAGAAGATCAGGTTGAACTGGTTAAACAGTTAGAAGAAGCACTTACAGCACAGATCTAGGGCATGAGGAAGGTGAAGCATACAGTAAAAGCATATAATCATGCACTGTGAGTCCAAAACAAAGTAATTATCATCACATACATAAATCATAGCTTTCTTCATGTGATTTTTTGTATGTTCATATATATTGCATGTAATCAGTGAAAGCCATATACTTTACATGGTGGTTTGAAAGAATGTATTAGTCTGAAATTGAGTCACTGCACCTGTGCATTTACACTTCACAAAGCAGCATTTACAGGAAAAATTGCAAACTTTATCTAGGCCACTGTCAGGAAGTGATGAATGAGGTCAGTGGTGGTGTAAAACCACTTCTTTTCCCATGGGTGCAATTGACTCCCTTGGAAACATTTGCTGGCTGGTTTCAGCATATGCAAGATTTTCTACCAAGTATCTGTGGACTAATAGTTTTTACAGGGCTTCTGAAATGTTTTCTTTTCAACCAGGAGGGAACAGTGTGTGCAGCAGGGTACTGTTTTCAACAAGCTGTAGAGTACTATATGTCACTAAAAGTCGTTTTTTGAGGAATGAACATGTACAGATTCATTCATATCAACTTTAAAAACTAGTGTTTACATTACAGTAAATCAGAAATTTGACATTTGAATAATTTTTAAGCAGTCTGCTATACTGCCTCTCATGACTTTTTGAAATACCAACTTCATGCCAGAATCAACAGATATGGTAAAAATCACAGAGAGTAACTGATACAGCAAGTTTCCTGTAGCGTTAACCAGTGTACGTTTTTCTCAGCTCTGAAAAGTAGCAATTAAGTGTCCTATTTTCCATTTTATTTGTGAGCTTCCTTTTGATACCAGAGGCTGTATTTGTGCAGCGGTATAAATGGACTACAGACTAATGTGAAATTAAGGTTTAATTTGCATTTTGCCAGTAGTCAGATCAGAGTTTAAAAGAACTAATAGGTGAGATTTTAAGATGTTAGGACCTTAAATATGATGGTGCTTTGTTGTGTTGATTTCAGGTAAGTGTGATTCTCTCAGGGAAATGGGCATTTTATCTCTAGAAGAGGCAAAGAGATAAAGGACTGTGTTCTCTGCCAAGTCCTATGCTGGGCTAATGTAGTCTGTGATCATACAATTTACTTCCATATAATGTTGTTCCAAAGCATCACTAGTGTATATAAACATAAGGAAAATATGTGAAGTAGATCTGTGTTTGTGTATAGCAAACACATCTAAATTCGTGTGATACTCAACTTTGTGTTTACCAATGAATACCAATGCTCCCTAACTGTGCTCTACTGCTAGGAATGTTTTTATCATTGCCAAAATCAGAGCTTTACAAGAAGAAAACAAATCAGATGATAAAAAATTAATGCATTCATTATAGTGGCCTTTTTTTCTCCCTACTGAAGAAATCCAGCATCTGTTAGTAGTAGTTAGACAAAGAGAAAGAGGCAGAGAAAATGTAATTTCGCTGAACTATCCATTAGCAGCAGTTTTTGATGAGGGTATCCTTTGGCTTCCTCCATGCCTGTGGAGGAAACAAGAAGTTTACAGTGAAATCGATATGTCTGATTATATGGTGATAATCTAATTTTAAAAAGGAGCTATCTTTATCTTCTTCGTTCCAAGTAAGAAAAAAGAAAACATACAACAATACAAACAAAATCCAGTCGACCAAATTATGGAAGTCACAAGTGTTAAGAAAACAAGGACTGATTTTTATCAGGCTGGAAAGTGGCAAAAGTAAGTTATTTCAAAAGACACATAGCATTTTAGTTCCCACCTCTTTATTTTGTAAAAATTTTGCCTTGCAGAAAAGTATGAAAAGATAAGAAAGAAGGTAGACATGGCTGACTGGCGGCCTGGGCTAAGTACAGTGTTTCTGAAGTCCTGCCTTATTCTGCCCATTAATGACATTGTCTATCCAGATCGCAGCTGATCTTCAGCAGCTAACAAAATCTCATACTCTGGTAGTCTCATAGTCTGTAATGCATGAGGCGAAGTGTGATCACACCGTTATCAGTATCAGCAGAAAGTCCAAGACACACACTGAAGCCATACTTTCCGTGGCAGAGTACCAAGACATAACACCATCCTTTAGTGATGCTCAAAACCGCATCTTCCCACCAACCTCTAGTAACTGCTACTCTGCTAATAAGGGCATATTCCAAAATATTAACACCTTTTTTTCCCCCAACTCCCTTTCTGTTGGTCTCACTTTCTTTTATGAAAATCTAATAATGCACCCTACACTTTCTTTGCAGGAAGTTTTTATGTCTTGGAAGTGTTAAGACACTTTTTCTTGTTTCCCCCCAAACTGGTAAAGGGCTTTGCTTCATCATCCAGACTCTTCAAAATTCTGGCACTGGAAAATTTTGCCTTTGTTTTCAGCTCCCTCACTTTTTACTCAGTTCTGAGGACATGTAGTAATGCTTGATGGCAACCAGATTAC
Source organism: Rhynochetos jubatus (assembly GCA_027574665.1). Lineage (NCBI taxonomy): Eukaryota > Metazoa > Chordata > Aves > Eurypygiformes > Rhynochetidae > Rhynochetos > Rhynochetos jubatus. The sequence goes on along the minus strand of CM050649.1, from coordinate 81,711,316 downwards.
CCTTTTACTCTCTAAAAAAAAATTAAATGCTTATATTCTCAGTTCATGTGCTCTTTCTTCTAAGAGTGTGCTCACGCTTTTTTGCTGTCTGTTTGTATAGGTGTGTGCATGTATGCAGAGTACAGTCAGACAGAAAGCACAGAACGAAAAGACCTTGTTCAACCAAATCAGTGCTGAAGATTAATGAAGAATCAGAAGTTCATGTTGATTTGTATTGCAAGAGAACTTAAAATGACATATTCTGACAGCCCCAAAGATTTTTAGCTCCATTTTTATTGCAGATGTGGCCTGATAACTTGAATCACTCTTACCATTTTTTTTCTTCTATTTTAACTTCCCCTTCTGAATGTATCTCTCTTTCTTCCTGTACTCAGCCCTTTTGTACCAATAGTCCCCTGAGTCAGAAAGAACCAACATGACCTTGAACACAGATCAAAGCAGATGTAGTAAATTTACATAGTATCATGCAGTTTTCCTTGAAAATATATCACCTAGTGGAAAATGGGGACATGTATATACCTAGACAACATGAAATGAAGGATAACTTTGACCAGAGGTCTTTGACATATTAAACTGTTCTTTTTGAGAAATTAAAAACTTGTGCAGCATTTCTCCCTTAAGAAACTCTGAAATTTAAGCAATGGGTTGGTATACTGAAAAAGTCATGCTGAGTGAGACATTCACACAAGGTTTTTGCACATCTCTGTGCTACTTGGTGTCATGAATTTAAAAATCAAGTGACTTAAAGGAGTCCTTTCTTCCAGTTCCTGCCCCTTTGCCTAGTCCAGCATGCACACACCAGCATCCAAAATGTTCTTCACATTTATTTTCATGTTCTCTTTAGTTAGATGCAACTGTGAGCCTGTATTTCTTGCTGCTGACCAAGAACAGCATCAGCAGCCTGACAGCATGAAGTCTGCTCATGCATACTGGCTGGGTGATAACAGTCCTTGTGAAACAAGTTGGGAATACCCTACGTATTTTCTGTGCTAACCTCACTACACCATATGCCTTATATGCCTAGTCAGTACTTGGACTCTGGTGACAGAGAAATAGGAAGAAAGCAAGTCTCTTGTGGCTACACATGGTATCCCAGAAGTACATCTGAAATCCACTTGTGTTTTGAAGGTTCAGATTGGTCGAGCTGGCTAAAGTCTAGCTGCTATTAATGTTATTGGTAGCAAATGTCAGGCAATGGAGATTTCCCACATAGTTCATCAGATGTCCAGAGAGAAGAAGAAAATCAGAAGATGTGTATTGGAAAATCCCACAGGTGGACGAACAAGATCAGATGCAGGTGAGCCAATTAAGTGAAGAATGCTAGTTTTGACACAGTGTATTAAATCAATGCAATGAATCAGTCAATTGAAAGCAAAGTTTACAGAAGATAGCAAAATAAAATGTCTACACTAAGTTTTTTATTCATGTGCTTTGACTGTAATGATAAGAAAACAGGAATAGGCAAGTATTCAATATTCATATGCAAAACTACAGTGTAAAGCACTGACCTTCAGTTTGGATAACTGTCATTTTCCCTCCCGTGGGCTGATTAGAGCCCATCATTTTGCAAAATGGAGTTTGGAACCTGCTCTTTACACTTCAGGTCTTAACAAGAGGAAAGCTAATATGTTAATGCTATAGGTCAGTAGATGCTGTCAAGATTTGTGACATCCAGTACCACTTGCAGAGGTCTTGCTTCTCTCTTTGCATTGTTCTTTGCTATTGTTTTCTACTATTTTCCTGAAATACTAGACAACCAAGCATGATAGAGCTCTCAGACTTTTTGCCAACTGAGTTATAACTGTCTAGCAAACACATTGAGCTCGAGCAGGTTATTCCTGCAGGATGCAAGGAAGATAAAAAGGAATGTCCCTCTTGAAACAGAGTGGTACAGATGTTTCTATGTTAGAGCTACCTTCAAACACCAAATGCCAAACTCCTTTGAAAGCAAGAAAAGACACTGTGCAAGTTTTAGTATAATGTCCTCATGGAATACATTAGATATTACTAAATCTTTCTTGAAACGTTTACAATGCTTGTTGTTGAAACTATACATCAAGCAAATTGTATACTGATGGAAGTAACATGAAAAGGATCTAGGGAATGTTAGCATACATGAACAAATCTTCTCATGTTCCAACATATTTGACTATGATACCGTGTTGCGCTGGGCAGTTTCTGAAGTAGATGAACTTGTCACAGAAACCCTGGGGGTTTTTGAAAGTGTCCTCCATACTCAGCTTATCTTCAACAGTTGGAAACACAGATAGTGGCTGGAAAAATACATTTAAAATTTTATGTAGGTTAACATTTAAAGGCTATTTATTTGAAACAGAGAATGAATTGGTACTGACTAATCAGATATGACGTATATATCTGGCATATGTTTATTTTAAACATGTAATACTGTGTTATTTTATAATCTGGTACTTTAAAACGGTTTATTTTGGTGACTGTATTGAATTAGTCTTTATTCTTTAAGGATCTGATCCAATAGCCATTAAAGTGTATGATCAGATCTTAATAGAAAACTGGTTAGCTCCCCCGGGACTCAATTTATGTAAGTAGCTTCTGAAAATGATGAACCTGGGTTTATGTTCATCTTTTTGAGGGGGAAAATATGCTTGGAAATTAACAAAGAAGAAAAAAAGGAAGATTTAATTTATGTCTTACTTGAACGCTGTTACAGAAGGAACTTAAAGATCCCTACAAATTGAAAGATTTCATAACTATATAGAGCTATTGGAAACTGCTGCTTTTTGACAGTTTCGTAACTTTTCACATTAATTAGTCCCTGCAATAGATTCCTTTTCTGATGAGTTGTACCCACTTTTCACATAACTATTGCTCTTTACATAACTATTTTTCTAGTTTATTTATCTGCCAGCTTTTCTTTTTTTTATGGTCACAGGCTTCCAAGGAGCTGAACTTCTATGGTAAACTAAGCTGTCATAGAGGCAATACACTTTTATATTTGATTTTTTTTTCTTCCTGTCTAATGCAACTGTCGCCCTTATGTAAGGATTCTCCACACTGAACTAGAGAAACCTCAAAACATATTGTGCTATCCAAAGATTTGTGAGGTTTTTTTTATTTAATAAAAGAGTGGTCATTTAGACAAAAATTACCTTCATCCTTAGTAAAGGCGTGAAGACAGAGCCGATAGGTTTCTTATTGCAGGGAATGATTGTGTGAAGTACTCTGAGGTTCACTGCTGCTAGTAAAAGAGGAGAGTAGAAGGAAGTGCAATTCCAGCAGCTTTATTCATTGATTTCCAACAGTGAATCATACGTTCCCTCACAAGCTGTTTGGAAACTTAAGTAATCCTGCACTGATGTGTTCTTAGAGCTGTAAAATGAAAAACTAAATGAGAAGTAGAAAAAGTTTCAGTCAAAGTCACCCTGAGACGCATCTTCATCAGGTTTATGGTCATAACGACAGAGTGCTAGTGAGAAATTACAGGTATGGGCCATCCTGCACCACCCTATCCTGGGGAAGAGCTAGGTTGGGCCTTACAGACAGGCCAATAGTGCTAAATCAAAAAGGAACACTTCTTGTCCCTGAGAGCAAATGGCATGAACTGCCTCACAGCCATACTGCCTATGACTTCACTACCTCCCACATCATTCCACTCTTGAAAAAATATGTTGGGAACACTTCAAAATGGAATCAGCATGTAGAGTAACAATGGCAAGACAGTCTGGTGTCTGATGATATGACTTGCTTGACCCTTTATTCATGCCCTTAAATCTAGACTCAGAGGACTGTTGATGTCCAGATCAGCAGCCGCAGCTGGCTTATCTTCCCAGGCCAACACAGAACCTTTTCATCCCGGCAAGTTTCTTTGCCAGTCACATCACTCCACATCCCTACCTCAAGTACTCGGACACCATTCAGCAGAGGAATTTTGGTTGTTCCTGCCACAGTGGCTTGATTCCATACCAACTGCAACTTAAGTTTGTGAGGCTTCATAGCAGGTATTTGTATTTCACCTTTTGTGTTTATTATACATACATGTGCCTGTGTGTATTTACATCTTGCATTCACATTTTGTGGCTACAGTGTCTTACTGACTAACAATAAATACTTCTTTATAAAAGATGAGAAAAACTAGCTGGATTTGGTAACCTTTCCCATCTCTAAGTTTGTAGTTACAGGTCCTGGTAGTTCATGTTTGGTTTTAGTAGACTCATATGCATTAAAAGAATACATAGAGCAGACAGCATCAATTCTGCTGTTATTGAACAATTTGGAAATATTAGCTCTTTATTTTCAAAAGCTGTACTTACATAAGATGAAATTTGTAATGAAAATAAGGCGACCACTCCATGAAAAAATGAACCAGTGAAACAGACCTGCTAATTTTTTTTAAGAGAAAGAGGAAACAAACCTGATTATTAAAAGGCGAAGTGAAATCTTCAACATTTCCTGAAGCTACAAGTTTATATTCTCCTTTGTTGATAATGGGGATCTGTATGAGCACCCTGCATTGCCTCACAAAAGTTTCAATCATCAGTGACAAAAATACTGTAATAAATGGTCAGGACAGAATTAAGTGTTTCCGTCTGGAAGGAACCTTGTCTGCCTGCAAGAGGACCTTTTACAACTTCAGTAGCAGCGCTACCCTTATTTTATTACCTGCAGCTACGTTCATGTAAAGAAAAAAATCCCTCCTCTACTACATCTCTTCCTTTGCTGTTGGATTAAGATGAACTCTTAAGCTTTAAACGTTGACATTCCACTTTACACTTTTGTGTTGCTGAGGTGTACTCATCATAGCAGTGAATGTACCCTGCTTGGAACAGCCCGTGCCCTAGGCAGTTTTCTTGCAGTTAGCATCCCTGTTCCTGATCTCTCCTTTGTAACCTGGGACACAAACGTTATGGTGCAGTTGATTAATCTGCAGGGTTTAGAGAATCTCTTATGCACAGCTTTGTAGCTCTGAATAACATCAAAAGCCTCTAGATCTGGCCGAGATACATCTTTTCAGGGAAGTCACAGGACTGGCCATCAGTACTCCTGCCTTTTGGGTACATGTAGAGCACTTGGAATGACCAAAGACAGCCAAGTTTCAGAATCTCATCTAAAGAGTCTTCAGTTTCATGAGGATTTCTGCAATTTAAGGGTTTAGAGAACACTCCATATTGCTTTTACAGGTTCTGTATCTGATTTGTGTTGGCCAGTAAATCAAGAAAATTTCAACAGTTCCCTCTTATTCCCACCTATTTTATTTTCCAGCACTGAGCTTATGTACCCATTTTGCCCACCAAATCTGAACAAGTACAGTTGTTTGCTTCTTTTTTCCCTTGTGAGAACTCAGTGAAAATATACTGAATGTTTTTAGACACACATAATAATGAGTATACGTAGAAATTAATTACATGATCTTTCTGAATGGGCTACTAGCAGATTAAAACATAATTACGAAGTCAAATATATTTTTCAGTATATAGATCACATTTTAATTGCTAGACTAATTACAGAAAGACAAGAGACCTTTGAAATTATTTGACTGAACAATTTATCAAATATGGAGTTTGTATTTTTTCTGCTCCTCTCCCTGTTCCTTTGCAAGTCATACCAGTCTTCACACACGCATGTAATAAAAGCTTTTTATTTAGTCATTTAGAAGTTTAACTTCTTGGATAAGACCAATGAACCATTGCATTAATATGCTAATTGGTGCTTTAAGGGGTCTGGAAATGATTAAAGTCTTAAAATATTTATTGCTGTTTTGCTTTCAACTGATGAAGGAAGTGAGCACACAGTCTAAGTTTAAAGGTTTGTTTGTGAAAATATTCTAAAATGGAAAGAACTTTTAATAGTATTAAGAAAAATGTTTCTGTTTTGGGTATTTCGGCCCCTTGGATATTTTTGACTGAAATAAGACAATCCCTCTTGGGTATAATTTAATTCTTTTGGGATGTTTTTGCTAATTAAGCCAGCTGAAATGTGTGTGTCATTCAGCATCTCAGAGTTGTAACTATGAGAAATAATACAGAATGTTAAGCAATGACAAGATCTATACCAATGACAGACTTTTCCATGAGTCCAGGAATGAAGGTCTGTGTGGGCTCTGCTACAACTGATGAACATTGTAGAGTAACAACATGAAACATTGTACAGAAGGGTTTATAATTAAATTAAAAAGATAAGTTTGAACATAAAATACTTTTCAGCTGCAGAAAAAGTAGCTGCCTTATGAAAATCAGGATTAAACTGAGTTTTGAATGTCTTAAAAAAGTGAAAATCAGTTTTTATTTTCTGATATATTTTCAGTAATCTGTGACTTAATCGTATGTTCTCTAAAACAGAAAACAAGTATTTAAAATAGGCACTGTAGGATTCATTTTTATTAAAAGGTAGAGTATAAGGTCCTGTAATCTAGTTACATAAAAACATCCCTACAGAACTCAGAAAGCAAAACTGTGCTTTCTGAACCAGTTTGAAATAGTACACATAACATACAAGGAGCACGCTGCAGCTCTTTGTGAAGGTGGTTTGCAGGAGGAGGTATCTTCTTTTTTTTTGGAGGGAGTAACAGGTGTGGTGATTTTCAGATTACAAAGGGGGAAATACAAGAGACAGATGTTGACTATGGTAAGGAGATGATGATGTATATATGATTATTATATCACTAAGTATGTTTTGGGACAGTTCTGTTTGACCTCTTTATTCAGATTAAAAGCATGTGCTCTAAATAACAGTAGGCTTTTAATTTAATCAGAATTTGCCTTTATACTGCCAGGGCTCAAATGGAAATGTCATGGGCATTTAGGTTGATGAGACCTTGCAGCTACCATATCATTCTTGTTAAGGACAGTAAATGACTACATACTTGAACTTTCCTGTTATATCCAGTTACACTGCAGATTGAAAAATTATAGAGGCTGTAAATGTTGTCATGTGTTGTGCTAGTATAGATCAAATCCGATTTTGTGAATGTCCACTTCATTGTTATTCTTGAATGCTATCATTTGTTGTTCACATGGAATCGTAGTCCACCCTGCTTTCATGAGACTAAATTTAAACATATATGAAACATATTGTTTAACATAAATGCTGCATACCATGTCTGAATTAAACCATATATTAGAAGGTTGATACAACAATACCAGATTGTTCATAACCCAGCAGAAATGCCATGCCTTGGAAATTAAATTCATGCATGCAAATTAAAGCTCTGAGTTTTATTGAAACACAACATAAAAAGAAATTCAAAATCCATGTTTTTCATGCATATAAGAGCATGTTGTACTGTACAAGTCTACATTTTGGGATTACTGGGTTTTTTCTTATTCGAGGATCATTCAAAATCTGGTTTGCTAAACAGGAAATTCCAGTCAGCCCTGTTGTATGTTCTGTGAGTAGTATCATATGGTGTTGATACGTAATACAAGCAAGAAAACTACTTTTTAGAGGCAAAACATACAGATAGAGGTCTGGTGCTGTAGTGGGAGACAGCAATGTGTGCCCCCCTGTGACAATGCAACCTGCTTTTAAAAAACTGAATAACAACTTCTACTGTCTTGCAATGAATCACTACCCTGGACTGCACAGAGGTATCTAAAGGTAAATGCAAACATTTGAATTGTCAAAATGATGTCATACCTAACGTAAATCTAGGATCAATTCAGTTACCTAACCACAAGATCCAGTGCGACATGATCTGTCCTCTGATACCTGACCAGATATGTCTCCATGGTGTTTATATAGATCTCGCATACTAGTCCCATATGACTATTCTGGGTATAGCAGGGCTTCTAATACGGCATTGGAAGCCTGGGTGCTGTCTTTACAATAAAGACAGTGACTCCTGTACTTGACAATGGGAGAACTGAAATACTTCTAAAATCAATGGCAAGAGGTAGGTAACATTCATGACAAAGCTGAACACATTCTGGGCAGGTAAAATTTGAGGAGGTGTAACCTAGCCCTTTTGCTTTTTTCTCTGCCTCAATCATTTTCATAACAGCACACAACAATGCCACTGACCTAATAGGTTGTTTTCAGCTTTGTGTTATAGAAAACGTTATGATTCTTGAAAGAATTGAGTTCACATCAAATGAAATTTTTATACAACAATTTTTTTAAAACACTATCAAATTCCTTTGATTAAAAAAAAGAAAGCTATGTAAATCACATTCACTTTATACCTGATTTCATTTGTGTGGCTTTCATTTGTAACCCTAATACATATAAATAAATATTTCAATCGTGATGCACCGTTGTGAAATTCCAGTAAGAAAAAAAGTAAAAAGGAATTTAAAGTTGGACCACCAATCATAAGACATTTAACTACTGAATGATCACAAAGAGAGAGGGGGACAAATCACTTTTCTGAGCCAAGTTTGCCTTTTTCTGACCTAAGAGTTCACAGAGGTAAGAGCAGAGGGGAGGTTTGCCCTGGCCTTCCTTCAAATAAAGATATTACTTTAATTGACAAAACATTCAATTTTAGCATTCAATCTATTTTTCCAATATAGAGTATTCTGGAAGACTTCTGGACTACTTCTTTGTCTCTTGAGATGACATACAAAATCACAAAGGGACTGTCAAGTGACTGTGTGATAAATTATAGAAAAATAGAGTTACTCTTGAAATAACTGAATAAATATAATAAAGTTTTCAAAAGAGACCAGAAAATATACTGGAAGTACTTGATACCTTCAAGCAGTCTTATAACGAAGTTCATGCAGGCCTTAATTATACAGTCCTTCTGTGAGTGTTTCCAGGCTAAATACCCACTACAGTGGGGTTGTTTGGCGGGTTTTTTTAAATGTAATGACATTTGGAACAAAAATCTTTTTAATCAAATATAAAGCCACAAGTTTATGAATCTCAATTCCTTTCTACTTGTCAAAATTATTTTGTTATTTATTCAAAAAAATAGTTTTCTAATTGATGTATAGACTTCACAGTAGGTTTTAAGAGCATGGACTTCTCTGTAAATCTGCTTATACAGATTGCTCAGTTCGAATTAAATTTGGAATTGTGTAGTATAGAGAAAAATGTAGTGGTTTTGTCAAAATACAGTAGAACAGATGCAAGTCACAGACCTACTGTAAATGACGAAAACATTCTCTAAAATCACAAAGAACACTATGTGTCTGTATCAGCAGTTTGAACTGAAGCTATTCGTTTTAAAATGTCTCATTATAACAACATATAGAATCATAAAATGGTTTGGGTTGGAAGGGACCTTAAAGCCCATCCAGTTCCAACCCCCCTGCCATGGGCAGGGACACCCTCCACTAGACCAGGTTGCTCAAAGCCTCATCCAGCCTGGCCTTGAACACTGCCAGGGTTGGGGCACCCACAGCTTCTCTGGGCAACCTGACAACTTCATCAGGCAACCTGAGCAAAATGATTTCATTTTATTACTGTTTACAAAGTTTAGCTTTTAATTTACTGAGGGGAATCTCATAGTTTCTTTCCTTTCATGCTTTTGAGTTGTGATAGACACAAGCATGAATATGTATCCTAGTGAGAAAAAGTGATTATCTGCATGAGTAAGAGATAGATTAGGCTTAGCATCGTAATGGTTGGCTTGTGTATGTTGTGCCCGTATACATGCAGAGTGCATACATACCTTTATAGTAATAAAGTCAAGAGCAACGTAGGGTAGCTACTGCCTTTCCCCTTACTCGAACCACGCCTGTTCCCGTTCTGTGGCAGCATCCTGTCTGACCTTCTATCCTCCATCTATCCAGAGCTAAGCTTTCTAGAGCTATATTTGAACTCTACCAATTTATGGCTTCATAATAACAGAGGAATCATTTTTTTCTCCCTTTTGGTTACCTTTTTTCCGACGGATCTTGACTCACAGCGATATGAATTTTCTAGCTGAAGAACTTCCAGTTGAAAATGTGTTCTCCCAATCATTTCCACAATTAAATAAATACGGGAGAAATAAAAGTATAGGACTACAATGGCAAGTTTTTGGTTTAAGACTATAGAAAGGTTCGATGAACATGGACTGTATAATCTGAAGTATTCATCTGTTGTGAGGTTTCGGTGCAGTGGGCTGTTTTGCTATGCTCATCTCTAAACTTTCTTCTGCCATACAATTAAATATGGAGCAGGGAACTGCAAAGTAGCACTGGCTTACGTCATTCCACAACTGGAAGCAATATAGCCGTGCTGGTACAGCACGGAATTCAAACTCATCAAAACTCCTTCTAGGCAACAAAGTTAATTAGGACCATGTTAATGAATTTAGACTGCTTTTGAAACCTCAGATGTATTTTTGACCTGGTGACGCACCAACTTTATATAATCTGCCTCCTTTCAGGATGTTTTGCATGCATCTGTGCCATGCTCTATTGAAAAATACAGATATGCTAAAGAAAACTGTATGAATCGGGTGCTCACAAATACGTTTGTCATAGATCAGAGTATCAGTGCATGATGAAATTTTGCTTTAAGGAAAGTAACAAGGGCTCCCTCTATTCATTAAATAAGGCATGAAAATTTTTTTTGCCTATTTATGCAATTCTCTAGAATAATATCCAGATGTATAAATGTGTATGTTCACAATTTGTGTGTGAATTCATGTAACTGAACACAGATATCTAAACTACAGATGTCTTCATCTGAGTTAATCATACTAACTTGCACTTATAATCAGTGGAGAACAACAGAACTTCTAGAGTGTGATTCACTGCATCCTAAAATAGACTTCTAAATCTGACTGTAGGATTACACTGCCTGTTTCTCCCCACTGACTATAAACAGATAAAACTATATTACAGATAGCTCAGGTCAAAAATCCCATGCTAAATGACCAAAATAAATTCTCTCGTAGCACATATTGTAAGGATCTGAGTTTCCCTGGAAATACCATGATAATGAATAATCAGTGTAGGCATTGAAATACCTAATTAACTCTACAGTGATAACATCCCTACTGTACGTTTATCAAAATGCTTATGAAAATGATAAATACTTTTAACATTTTCTTAAAATATAGAGTAGGTTTTGTTCAAATTGTATTAAGAAGTTTCAAAGCAAAATGTCTGTAGCACATTATGTCAATGTAGTATTGCTTTCAAACAATTCCAGTGGGTCATCTTGGGTGAATTTGAGTGACTACAATGATACTATTAATAATAATAAAAAAAAAGTAATATTAGATATAAAATTAGATGAGTTGTTATACAGATGTGTGGTAATGGATTGTGCAATTTTCCTATTTGTCTACTATGTCTGCATCAAAGGATGGTTTCTCTGTTAGCAAAGGGAGATTTCTGGCTATACTAAAGCAATCTAACAGTACAGTAGGCCATTTCCTATTATTTTTTCCATTTTTTGTCTCTCACATACCTTTCTAGTGCTGAAGTACTTGATTCAGGGGATCATCTTTATGAACAACTACACATTTTTATCAGAACAGACCAAGTAGGACTCTTCCAAAATTACCTAATGTGCTGGTACGCCTAATAGTGTTATGTCTGTATTGATCATTTTTCCACTATGCAGAATTATCTGACGTGAAGGTATTGTTCCAAATTCATGGGAGAATGAGGTTTTGGAAGAAAACCTGAGATCTACAGTCTGAGTGTCAAACATCTGTTTCTGGTCCTAAATATCATGAGACAGTATGTATATATATGTATGCGTAAATATAAACCGTCCTGTAAAAAAAAGTCGTGCGCAAGGGTGGTAGAGGGCTAGGCAGCCACTGTATGGGGAGCATTTAAGGGTGTTGCTTAGACACAATGCTAACAGTCCCCAACTCTCACAGATGCCTAGAAGTTTGAAGACTGAACTTAAGCTAATGACTGTAAGGTTTAAGGTAGTCTTCTCTAAAAGCCTTTCACCTTTTGGACCCTTATTTTAGGATAAATTAATTTCCTCTTAGATCGATCTATTTCTCTTCAGAGACTATGAGGAGAGTTTAGGTTACTACTTCAGTTTTAAGTGGTTGGCTTACATGTCCCCATATGCTGGAAATAGCATGCCCAAAGGAGAATTCAAGTACCTAAAGGCCACTCAAATCAGTAAGAGTCAGGTCCAGACTAATTTTCACACATATTATCACTTTCATCTCCAAAACTGAGTTGGGCTGCTGCAAAAATTACACCAAGAGCAAAGCGATCAGACCTATAGCAGTCAGGGATATAAATTTGCCAGAACAGGGCATGGACTGCTCCTTGAAGCTATTGCTGATATTAGAGAGTGTCTTTTGCTCCTCTGTCATAGGGTGGAGGCCATATTCTTTCTTTCTCCTGTGCCCTTTTCAAACCTAGAATTATCTACCTACATTTTGCTGTGAGCTCCTTTTCTTTTGTTGTGCTGAATGTAGTTATCATAATTTCTTGGGATCCTTTTCTGTGCAGGAAAACTGCATCACTATTCAATAGTCAGGCCAATAGTGATTCATATGCTTGAATTTAAATATCTCGATATCTTATAGCACTCTGTCATTTTTGGTAGATAAAGCATAAATGGGAGTTTTAAACATTGCTCAGCATACTGGTGAAATCATTAGCACTTAAAATATAAAAAAGCTGTGGTTTTGGTGAATATAAATCTCGGGGTTGGACTAAAATTATGACATGTTATCATAATAATTTTGTAAAAGGGAGAGATGATAATGATGATAAAAGAAATCTCTGGAATAAATTATAGCAAAAATTATTTTAATCTCTGATGTTAAGTATTCTCTCAAACACCCTTTTTAACTCTCCTTTTCATAAATCCTATACACCAGATTGTTTCAGTGAGGCAAGAGCATTTTTAAAAAGAAAAACCCCTTCCTTTATAACTGGTAATGTAATAAACAGTGACAGAGATTGTCTCTTACACTTGTCCAAGCTCAAGATACAATATTTATATTGCTTAGTGCCCAAACAGTGAGCAACTCAACCCAGTGAATCTTCAGCAGAAATCAATAGCTGCTTATGTATACAGAAGTAAATATAAAGAGGTTACATATAAATAAACTGAGTACTAGGAATTATATGGTTGCTGGCTTCTTTTATTGTAGACAGAGCTGACACTGATGCTGAAGCTACCCATTACAGTCAGTGTTTTCAGTAGGTTGAGTAGCTGTGAGACATCAACCAACATTTGCTTTATGTTAAAGGCAGATATTAGTCTTTCAAAAGTTTTATTGAGCTTAATTTATGGCACTTTCTAAGGCTTACATTCTTGAATTTGAAGCATTACTTTCCTTATAAGAAGGTGGGAGGTTTTCTCATTTTATATAGCAGCATAATTCAATAAGCAGGAAAATACCTTGTTAGAGATAGCTATCAAAATATGTTCGGTTTTGCTATGCACTTTTCTACTGCAATACCTAGAAGACTTGCACACTTGATTTCAGAAGAAAAAAAAAGGTAAAAACATTATTGTAAAGAAATTCTACAGGCTGGGCGGAGAATGGATCAAGAGCAGCCCTGAGGAGAAGGACCTGGGCGTACTGGTGCATGAAAAGATGAACATGAGCCAGCAGTGTGTGCTGGCAGCCCAGTAAACCAACCATATCCTGGGCTGTATCAGGAGAAGTGTGGCCAGCAGGTCGAGGGAGGGGATTCTCCCCCTCTACTCTGCTCTTGTGAGACCCCACCTGCAGTGCTGCGTCCAGCTGTGGAGCCCTCAGCATAAGAAGGGTATCTACTGGTAAGCGTGAGTCCAGAGGAGGACACAGAGATGCTCCGAGGGCTGGAGCACCTCTGCTATGGGGACGGGCTGAGAGAGTTGGGCTTGTTCAGCCTGGAGAAGAGAAGGCTCTGGGGAGACCTTATAGCACCTTCCAGTACCTGAAGGGGCCTACAAGGAAGCTGAGGGGGGGGGACTTTTTACAAGGGCCTGTAGTGACAGGACAAGGGGTGGTGTGTTTAAACTGAAAGCGGGGAGATTTAGATTGGATATCAGGAAGAAGTTCTTCACGGAGAGGATGGTGAGACACTGGCACAGGTTGCCCAGAGGAGCTGTGGATGCCTCATCCCTGGCAGTGTTCAAGGCCAGGCTGGATGAGGCTTTGAGCAACCTGGTCTAGTGCAGGGTGTCCCTGCCCGTGGCAGGGGGGTTGGAACTGGATGGTCTTTAAGGTCCCTTCCAACCCAAACCATTCTACGATTCTATGGTTCTATGAAATATGTAGTGTCAGAATATTTGGCTGGTTTTTTTGATTTGTTTCATGAAGATTTATGTAGTAGCATCATTAAGACATTGGATCAAATGGAAAATTGTCACTTTTCTTACTAAAATTATATACTATACTTTGTCCCTCACTTGCACTCTTTCTTTAAATGCTTATCTGCAGTATATAGATTCTATAGACTTACTTAGATTTTCCTCCATATAGCAGGCTCAATCCTTGCATCTTGAAAGGGTGACTTTGCAAGTGCCATTCTTCATTGCTTCTACCACTCACAGCTTTGGAAACCTCCTTCTGTAACATAGGGTTTTCATTATTTATTGTAGCTGATATATCACTGCGTAATGATACAGTAATAGAAGTGCATAAATAGGAAAATCTTTTTGTCTGGCAAGAGATGGAAATACTGAAAGAAGTAAGGCTTGCCTTTTGTATTAGAGTAAAATACCTTACTGCTTCACAAAAACTTCTGTAATTATGTGGTAGCATATGGGGTAAGAAGACATTGCATCTGGATATGTTGTCAAAGGGACTTCGATGGTATTGTAAGTGAAAAGGAAGGGAAATATTAGAAATGCTAAATTTCTTCTGAGAAATATAAAATCAGCTTACTCAACTAATGATACTTGTGGTTAACCTTGGAATGAGAAATAAATTAACAAATACCAAATTATTCTGTAAACTGAAATGTCCCAAAAATGAATACTTGTGGATAGATTTCTTTCATTCAGTAGGAAGGGGGAAACAGCTAATTCTGTGGTATAGCAGTGCCTTGTTTACCTAAGCGGCCAGAGTACCGTGTTCCTTTCATTAACTCTTAGCACTGTTCAGGCATACTGCCTGCACAAGGCAGAGAACATCAGATAACCTATTTTCCAAATTTTATTTGTTCTTTTATTGTTGTTGTTGTTGTGATATCCTGCCTGATTTCAGTGGTTATAGTAAATACTGATTATTTTAGGGAGTGAATGAGAAATCCAACAAAGAGATTATCTTCTTACACCAATCACAGACAAGGCAGACTAAAATATGAAGTGGTTTATGGAGCACTAAATTGAAACTGTCTTGGTTAAAATACAATCAAATGACAGTGCACAGGCGTGCTTTATTTTAGTTCATTTCCAGTCTGTCAGGAAAAATTGGGGATATCAGTCGTCCTCTCTGTTTCATTATTCTATTATCAAAAGAATGGGGAGTGCCAGAAACATACATGTTGATTTAGTGTTGCGCTGATGAAACTATTCTATTTGTGTGATATGTCATTTTTCATTGCTTTCTTATCAAGGTGTTTCAGCTGCGCCCAACCCAGGCCTTGTAATTGCTTTGGTTGCTTGTGGCAAAGTTATGTCAATGTCAATCGCTGTGGAACTTTTGACTCCTTCATGTTGGATCTTTTAGAAAAGAAAGACAGTGCAGGATGGACTTTTATATACTGGTGTTGTGTCACTCCAGATTGCAAAAGAGAGCCTTCTACCAAAGAATGTGGCTGCTAGTAAATATATTAAATGTAAAGTATTAAACATGAAACTCTGATATAAGGTTTAGAAGAGTGAAAAAATACATTTATATTAAAAAGAACTATAAAGCCATGAGGGGATCAGATGATACATGCATAAAATCTCAAGTAGAAATCAAGAGGCAAAACTTGTTATCCATACAAGGTAAAGTTCCTGAATTTCATCAAAAGATATGTCCCCAGCTCAGTCCCACTGGACATGCAATACTCACCCAAAGGTAGAGGGTACTGTCTGCAGTCATTCCCGCATTTCGGTACTGCAGTAGCTCAAGTGAGAACATGCTCATCTTAAAGTGATTATGTTTAGGAGCCAAGAAGCTCTGACATGCCAGGAACTGGGATTGCAGGCTGTCACGAAGACGTGTAGTAGAAGCAGATACGGGAAATCTGAGGGGAAAATCTAGAATAAAAGGAAGGGGCAATGAGACTGGCTTTCAATATCTGTCTTTGCTTTGAATATATGCTTTGGAACCTTGGTTGGTCTGAAGTCAGGATAGAATCCAGGCCAGAAAGCTAAATAGATTTATTGACATAAACACCAGTGGAGGGACCATCTAGCACCAACCAGTGACCTTTGCCTGTAACCATCCAGATTCACTCTACATCCTGGCTTTGGCATGCGTTAGGAATGAAAGTCATTCAGTCTTTGTTTCAGAGAACCTGGAGACCATGAAACATGAATCACTGAGTTTCTAGGTTGATTGCAACAGAAAAATAATAAACAGATAGTACTCTAGGATTTCTAGGTGGCTTTGCAGCCTTGCTTGAACAGGAGCGAACTCCTGCATGATGGAACCTGCAGGTTCTCCTGAATGCTAGCCAGCTGTGTTTTCTTCTTGACCACTGGGAGACTTACCACGACCTTTGGAACTGATTAAAGCAATAGGACTCACGAATACGTGCAAGTGAAATCACAGCTAATATTCAAAGAGGAATAGAACGTGGTTCCCATTACGCAGACTGAACAACACATTCTGGTAGAAGGCGTATCTCTTGGCTCTGTTGCTTTCTCTGAGGCTGAAATCACTACAGACATTTAGTTTTGCAGAATCTGGGCTTTAATTAAAAAATAGCATGTTTCCTACACACACATGTGCACAGAGAGAGCACTAGAATAGAGTTTACCTCCTACTGCTTGCCTATCTTCTGAGGAAGGCAATTATGAACGTATTGTACCTACTCAAACAGTCTGTGTGATCCATGCTTTGATGGTACGTTCAAGAGCTATCTAGTGGTACTGCCTAGGGGAGAATACTCCCTATTACACAGACTTTCTTGCAGTTACTTAAGGAACAGTAAAGATACAAGGATAAATTCAAGATATGGCACCTTTGTGAAGACGTCAGTGTTCCCACGTCATCCAGGTCCTCTGTCAGCATGACAGAATTTCCTTCTGTCTCTCTACTTAGCAGCCCAGTTCTGCTGCATAAAGCAGGACAAATGATCTGATTTCAATTTTCTGACCCAACCAGACACATATTATTTTTGATTTCACCCAAATCAAGTTAAGCATCTTCCAGAATCCATTAGCTCCACATTGGAACAACATTAGAGATTAGATGATTAGATGATTTAGAATTTCCCAGTTAACATGAAAAGGGCCCAGAGGTTCTATTGCCAACTCGTCAGAAAGTTAATTTAAACTTTAAGCACAGAAAGACATTTTAACATTCTTTTAAATATTTTTTAAATTGTTCTGAATGATAGTTTTGTTATTTCATTCTAGAGATGGGGTTTTAGAAAGGATATTCTTCAGGTTTCAACTGAATGGAAAATAAGTATTTTAAGCTGCCTCCTTTGGCAGGATTTCATTTCTCTTTGTTCATTTAGCATTGCTTCTTAAGTCTCCGGAAGTCTGTCATTTCTGATCCATTAGATGAGTATAGAAACAAAGCAAGCTATGTCTCAGTTGGATCAAAGCAATACAATATTTCTTTCCTGGTTTTCAAAGTTTTTTGTGAAATCACTGCATTCTTGTAGTCCTAGAGTTTCATAATAACCCTACTTTTCAGATTTTAGAACATTTAAGTTACCTGTACATTGATAATGCTTGTGTGTTTCAGTGACTTCCAGACTATTTTTCTGTGCTCTGTTTTCTTATGATTACTTTTGATGCTTTTACATTCATTTAGGTCCAGTTAATTGCATTGATTTTTTTAGTCAATAATTTTAGAAGAGTACATTTCGGTTCCTTTCGTGAAGAAATGTGCTTTGGTTTCTAGGTGCTTTTCAGATTGTTTGTTGTTTTTGTTCCCCGCTCCCCTCCCCTTCCCCGGTGATTTTTAAATGCTACCATTACTTTGATGTGCAAAAATTTCTGCATGCTCCAGGTTGTTTATAAAGCTGTTGGAGACCAAGAGAAAATGGGAGATGTAAGCATCTCTTTCTAATCCGTATCTGCTTCTAAGCTAAAGAAGCTGTCAGGACAATTTAATTAAGCTTATGTTTTGTTTCTTAGACACATTTCCCAGTGCAGTATCAATAGTTTACACACAGGCAGTGAAAGCACTTCAACATTTCAAAAGTTTGGAAAATGCTTTATTTTAGTTGACTGTCATTTACTTAATATGCACTGCTCAGCTGCTTAGAGTGGTTGCTGTGTCTTTCTACAGCAAATGCCTGAATTCCTCCTTCCTTTTCATGGTTACTCCCTAGTTCCATCTCATCATTATTCTGCTTCTGAGAGAGAAGCATTTAGAAAGGTGTAAAACGCTGATGCTCTGGACATTGATGTACCCTGAATAATCATAACTGAAAAAATAAAACTTTATTATAAATTAAATATTATCACTCATTTATAAGATGGATGAATGTCAAATATTGTTGTAACTATATTTATAACACCGTATTTTTAAAAGAGGCCTAGCTAATTTTCAGATACTATGTCTACCGCTATAGATACCATAGGAGACGAACTTGTAGTTGTTGCAAACAGCAAGACAATGATAGCTAAATATATTTTTATAATGCATATTCTAATGAAGTCCTGAGGGAGCTTTACAGCATTTTAATTCTGATTGGAGGCACATGTTATAGCCTTCCTTCAGGCTTGGACAGGAGTGATGTGTGATGAAAGGAGTCTGTT
This sequence comes from Rhynochetos jubatus, assembly GCA_027574665.1. Lineage (NCBI taxonomy): Eukaryota > Metazoa > Chordata > Aves > Eurypygiformes > Rhynochetidae > Rhynochetos > Rhynochetos jubatus. The sequence goes on along the minus strand of CM050649.1, from coordinate 81,692,608 downwards.
ATGCCAGCGCCATGGATTTATGGTGCCCTCACAAAGGCTGCACCTACACTGTCAGTTTGTCTCATTCAATTTTTCAGTCCAGAAGCCTGTTCTTCCTGATTGTTCACACTTCATGCATGCAGAATCACTTCTGGAATCCCCGTTGGAGTGGACCAACTGTGTCCATCTGCAGAGAAGAGTCAGGAGGGGCTCTGTGCAGACGGGTCCAGGGGTTGCTCCAACAGTCAGGAAGGTTGCCATGCCTTTTGGCACACAGCACAGCTTTCAGCTTCCTGCCATTGAATCAAAAACTTGACAGGCACCTAGGAAGCAATTTAGCTTGTCCATTTCCTATAGGAATATTAATTTTTAAAATATTGTAAAAATACTGCTACAGTGTTTCATACCCTGAAATTAAAGTGACCTCTGTTAAGCACTTGATGAGAGCTCAAGTCACACACGGTGAGAGAAATGGTATGTGTGGTGTGCCGAGTATGTGGAAAAGGCTTGTGAAATAGCTATTGATGCAGCCAGACTACAGGATGGGCTTGAATCGTTCAGGACTCATTTAGTTAAAGGAAGTGTCACTCCCTGAAACGTATCACAAAGACCACATAACCCAAATGTTTACATACATCTATATATATGTATATGCATATAGAGAGAAAGGCAACTTTTGGTTTCGGAAATCTAAAAATGTGTCCTAGTTGCAGGCATGAGGGAATGAATGGTTCCTTGAGTAGGACTGAGGTGTCAGTTTTACGGACATCTGTAGAAGTCATAATTATGTAAATGTGAATTACTTTCTTAGAGAACTTTTAGATATTTTAATACTTAATTTATGATGACATACTCATTTTATCTGCGTAAGTTGGACCAGAACCAGCCCACAGACATCTAGAGACAAAACAGTCTCTCTGGAAATTAGAATGTTGGACTCATCATTGGATGCAGAATGGCGTTTTTTTGGCAAAAGCTTCAAAATTCACATAAAGATATGCACTTCTTTATAACTGGATAAAGTTAACATTAGAGCTCCAGTGAATCTGAGCAGACTATTAGTGTTGCTCTTTAAAACACAGTGCTAAGCAACAGCACTATGTATCACTTCTGAATAACACAAAATGGGTTTAACATTCAGTACTAACAATAAAAAGCCACTGTATAGAAACACAAATTGAACTTAGGAGGAAAACAATGAAGGGAATTCTGGATAGACTTTCCTTAAAATATGCCTAGAACAGTAGCTGACTAGCTCTGATTACTGAGGCAATATTATTTTCAGGTGTCACTCTTTGGCTTTATATCCTTATGTCACTGCGTATGTATTTACGTCTAGCTTAGTGCCCTGACAGAACGGACTGATTTGTTGCCATTCTTTAAATTTTATTAGACAAAGCGTGAGGTCACAAAATAGACATCTTCCTGAGCTGTCTAACTGTAACACGGTGTATCCTTTTTCCTGTTTTATAAGTAGGTAGGTCTTTTCTATGTCAAAAAAATATTTCTGTCATAAAATCTTGTATATGGAACTTGATTTTTTTTTTTTCTGGGAACAGATTAGTAAATCTTAATTAAGCACAAGTAAAATAGTTGAGTTGTTAGTGGAGAGTGAAATTATGAAAAAGATAAACAATATATTACAGAGTGCTATCACCAGTGTCTGGAGAAAACCAAAACCAAACATTCTCTCATTTCTTGTTTAAAAACCTTTATTAGATTAAAGTGGTGGATGAAAAGAAACCTGATGGCATAATCAATTTTCACTTTGAAAGAGACTCCAATGAGGTCCTTCACAAGTGGTAGTAAGCAGTAGGGTGTCAAGGACAAGATTCAGAAGTAAGCTCAGCGATGTCTGACTTGTAATTTAGAACAAAAATCTCCATATTTGAAGGTGTTAGAAGATTATTCAGGTTATTCAAGAAAAAAAGAAGTAGATAGAACCTCAGAGAAAGCTAGACAGATGAAGAAAATGGGATCATGGTTTCAGATAAGTTCCCTGTTGAGAAATGCTAGGAAATCTATTTAAAGAATATATGAGGTGTTTAACTGGCTCAAACTTAATTGCTTAGATTCAGGAGAAAGAGGAGACCAAAAAGACTTAATAACTTCTGTGAAGAAATCAGAGAGAATAATGGAATGGGCAAAAGCTGATAAAGCTGAACAAAAAAGTCTTCTCACTTGAAACAAATGAAAGAATTAAAACTCTGCAAAGGGAAGGAGAGAAGTGATAAAGTAGGTAGAATGCAGAAAGTTGATCAGACACTGTGGAAAAGGTACAATGATCTGTACCATACTTCAGAAGTTGCAAGCAAGAAAATAGTAACGTTTTGTATAAGAAAAAGTAAAGATTCTATCAACCTATAAGCTAGATAGGTTCATTTTCTTTCAAGTTCTCCCAACTGAAAAAGTTGTGTTCAAATGCTTGCAGAAACCATCACACCAGGAATGGTTTACCTAAATTATTCTCTCTGTCCCTTTTGCTAGCCAGTCTGGGAACTGTAGCAGTCTCTTGTGAAGTTCATGACCAAACAAGTAGAAAGAATAGTAGATTCTTGTTGCATGCCACAGAGAAAAGTTTGCAGTCTAGTAGGCAGGGTTATTTTTTTTCCATAAATGTCCAAGAACATGAAACATATACATATGTCAGCTTAAAAGGATGAACTTTATTTGAAGACAATTGTAGAAGTGAAAAAGAAGTTATATTTATTAAATTTAAAATTCATTTTAAATTCGAAGAATGCTTTAACAGTAAGTAACCTTCCTAGTATGTATTCACTGACATTGCACACGAACTGAAAATATTTTTACATAGGTGGGAAATAAATGAAATTTCTTGTTTCACAATTACGGCTTCTCTATCTATGCATTTACCATATTATTTTCCCCTTCTGTTTCTTTCTTCCCACGTCCACAGAGGACGAAAAGTTTGGGTACACTGTCAAAAAAGGTTGAATGTGGTGATATTTTCCATCCTTATTTTAATAATTCTCAAGAAAAAAAAAATACCAACAACCAAATGATGGTGGTTGGATCTTTGAATAAGTCCTGGCTTTTTATCATTTAAAAGAAAAACTTTTGTTTAAAGTATGTGCAAGAGCACAAATAGATGTATGAATGTATAAAGTAATATAAAAGGAGTTTGCAAAGACCCGTATATCACTTTATACTCATTGATTTCTTTTTAAGTTTCTACAAAGACTTTAACAATAAGAAGCATAATAAAGAAGGATAGATAGCGGAGTCTCCAGCTTTGCTTTTTACCCTCTACTTTGGTCATGCCTGACTTGAATTGCTTTATTATTTCTGTTTTAGGAAGATGTTGCCGGTCTCTGTGTGATTGGTAAAGGACAAAAGATCTTATGTTTAAAAGTTTGAATAGGGAGTTAGGATAAAGTAGGTTTATTCTCTCTATGAACAGAAAAATGTTTATAGCTATAAATATCTTCTTTTTTTAATTTTTTTTATTCATTCCCTTTCCTTTTATACATAAACATGAAAACTGTTGCCATGATGCACTCATTCTTTCCGTTGTCTTCCTCATGAATCAGGGTGGAGTAGGAGAATGTACCCATGAAGAAATATCCTCATGGTTTATTATTTATTTGGAAGCACAGATTTACTTTTCTATTAAACACTTGGACCCTGGAGGGAAGGCCTGGGATTCAGTTTGCCCTTGTAGCCCCAGGACTGTATTCTTATGTCTTCATGTGAAGTGGCATTTGCACCCTTTGCTGCTGCATGACATGAATCATGAGCAAGTTCAGAGCCAGCTTCCAGGGTACCCTGATTCCACCCTGCAGCTGGGTATCGTGGAGCCTTAACTTGGATTTCTACCAGCAGGGAAAACACTTGAATATGAACTGTCGTGTAATGTGTGATAATAATCTATCAGTGGAATTAACTAGTTTGCAATACATATTTTTTTATATGTCTGCTTTATACATACGTGTGCATGGTGCCCATCACCATGCCTGGATATTTTTATTAATACTCTACTGATATGAAGACATATACAAAAGGCATACATTTTACATACAGAAATAATAGTTTTTTTAAAAATTACACTGTTGTATAGTAATGTCTCTGCAGCTAGATTGAAGTTTTATTTAGGAATGCTTGTTTTGCTTCATTTCATTGTGGTTTAGAAACTATAGAACTGGATATGGAGTAAGGTGGGTTTTTTCAGGAAAGTCTGAAGGATATTTGCACTCTGTTAATTCTAATGGAAGATGTGTTTAATTTTATGAGGGCTGGATTTATTTAAAATAAGCATTTATGGATAGAAGGAATGAAAATCTGTGATGTCTGAAGATGTACATGTATTGTTCTCTATATTTTGTAGAAGTAACAGAGACTTAATATCTCATTGCTTATATTCTGCAGTTTTACCCAATGCACACTCTCCAAGCCTTTGATTCACTGTAAGGCACAAAGTGGAGAAAAAGTCAGAAAAAATGATAGAAAGATCCCTACAAACATCAGAAAGTTAGAGGCATCAAAGGCCAGGTCCACATAATGAGAATTGTTAGTTACACTGTCATAAAGTTGCTTTTATTACTATGGGCTTTTCTGAACAAAACTTGTGAGAGGTGTAGATCAAAACAGCAGCTTTTTTGTTGTTAGATGTGGAACATTTACAGGTAAATGTTAATTAGCAGAATAATTTCTCACATAACCTCAGTAAAAATTCTTCAGTGTTTACCTCCTCTTTAGAAACTGGAAAAGCTAAGTATAATCAGGGTGGTTCACCAAACGTGGGACAAGGAGCTTTCATTATTCTTGTCTGTTCTGTTTGTCTTCAAAACTAGACTACCTTTATTTTTTAAAAAAGACAGGTCATCTAATCCTAGGAAACTATTTTTCTTTTTAATGTGTCCTTTAAATATTATGAGCTGTTCAGCATCTAACAATCTGTTAACATTAAAACATTTTCATTCCTAAAGCATTTTCCATGCTTTAAACAAGATACAGACCTGTTTGTGAATGACACTAACAGAGTTGTATCACATCAACAATTAAAAAAATCCCAAGCACCTATTTTTCAAGATTTTTTTTTGATAGATAAATATTAATTTACTGGGTACATCTGCTGTATGCACAGTACAACACAAGTAAAATTATTTTCAGATTCATTACACAATTATATTTTGTTATGCTGTAGGTATTAGTGTTTTCATGAACCATTTTATTAAAATAGGGCACATTTAGGAAAAAAGGTTTCTTATTATTAACATTTATATTCAAAAATGTTAATCTTATGCTGTTAATATTCTAATAGCTGAGACTGAGGTATTTTTGTCTGTGAAAATGTATTCAAAAGCATGCAGCAGTTTGCTGCTAGGCTTAAGGTAAAAGAGTTTCTGAACATTCTGTAATGAGAATGTAATCCAGGAAAATTATTCATTCTTAAGCATAGGTTCTTTAATACAGTTTTATAACCTCCTGAATATTGTGAGTGTACTTGAAAGGACAGAAATCATTATTTTCCAGAGGTATAAATGTTTCTCTCACCGAGACTGGGAAAACTTTGAATAATTGGGGATTAATAGAATAGATGGAAAGTCATAAACTCATATTTTACACACAGCTTAACTTGCAGAATATGTGTATTAACTACGTAGTGTAACTTTGTGGAAAGGACACATTTTAAGAAGTTAAAAGTTTATATTAACAGACGACCATTTTACATATAAGCTGAGAGCACAGTATTTATAAATACACTAATTAAGAAAAATATTGCTGCTGAGGAAAGCATATGCAAAGGTACTTACAGTAAAGCTGACTCTGAAGTTCAATTAAAAGTAATTTAAGTGGAAGCATGTCAGTAAATTCTTCTCTGTTTTAGGTAAACATGTATACCTCTGCTTTACGCTCAAATATACCATGAAATTCTTTCCCGGACAGGATATATGAGCTGTCATTTGTCTAAACCAGGAACCTAATCCATGCCCACAGCATTGTCTATGGCATTATACACATAAATTAATTAAATTTATTTTGCTGCTGTTTTTAATGACTGAAACAATGCATAAAAATGAACCAACTTCCCAAAACGTGTAAGTTCTCATATGTGAGTTTCAACAGGGTAGCACTAAACTTGGTTCCAAACCACGTTAGACCATCAGAGGCCATATCATGAATTAAGAAGCATTTCTCTTTTCCTTGACAAAACTTTTTCTGTTTCCCTTTCCAGTGCTGACATTTGCCAAATGCTTCATGTTGAGTTAGGCAATCCTACAAAAAAAATTTTACTACCTTATGAATTCTGGAAGTTCATTTGATTTTCATAAATGTTTATACCTGCAAATATTGCTCCCAAATGAGTACTCCCAAATACATTCCCAAATGAGTAGCTGTCCTGATAACCATGAAAATGTTTTGATTAGAGACAATGGAACAAGTCGTCCTCAGTTAAATCGAAGAGATTTTTTTCTTAGACCAGCTTTGAAGGTTACTAAATAAACAAAGTGTCGAAACATTAAAAGTGTGCTTATCAAGCTGGCGTGCTCAGAATGTAACGTTTTGTGTAGCTGGTATCATGTCCACTGCCTTTGATTGTGCACATCAGACGGGTTACCCCTTTGCTGCTGAGTCGATATGTAGTGGCATTTGAGAGGCTTCTAGATCCGTTTCTACCTTGTCATTTCAGTGCTGATTTGAATTTAATAGTGCATTGTTTTGAAACTAACAATCAAGACTTCAGCTATGAGGATGTAGTAAAAGGTGACCGTTAACATTTAATAGAGAGTATTTAATGTTTCTGAAGTGCCACTAAAAAGTCTTCTAAAAATTGATCTGCCCAACATAGTACCAGCACTACAAAACTGATAAATAAAAACAAAATTTAAGGGATGATTGGAGAGAGTTGTGCAGTGTGCTGGGTTCAGTCAGGGAAGGGTTAACTCCCTTTACTCTGGTTGCCAGGGAACTCTGTTGCTGGATGATAAGAGAAAACAGTGATAAGGCCTCAGCTGGTGCTGGGGATGGCTTGTACTGAACTCAAGGTCTTTCGTCCGCTTCGGATACTGTAGCTGACCCAGACTAAGCAAGGAAGTATTTCATCCCATAGTACGTCATGTTCCGGTCTCTTTGGGTGGGGAAGAGGGTCCGGTAGCCATTACTCTTCCCTTCTCTCTCTCTCCCTTACTCCCTTGCTCGTCTCTCCGGGCACTTGCTAACCCTCCTGCGTTAGCTGCTTTGCAACTCCTGTGCCAGCTCATTCGTGTGGGAGCTGCTGGGTTGTTTAGAGTTCGTGGCCGCGCTATCGGTGATAGGGTTCACTCGGAATCTGCTGCGTCAGCTCCTGGTCTCTGTCCCTCGGGCTCTCTGGGTCTGACTCTCACTACTCAGCATGTGGCTGTGCATTGGTCAGTGGATGGTAAGAAATTGTACCATATTTTACCATATGTTTTATTTTCTACTATTTAAATTATTTATTAGCAGTAGTATTTGTATATATTGGTTTAGATTTAATTAGTAAATAGTTCCTATCTCAGTTTTATGAGCTTCCGTATTTCTTTTTCCTCCGATTCTTCCCCTCCACTGGAGGAGGGGAGGGGGATTTGTGAGAGCGGCTTCATGGTATTTTGCTAGCCGGAGTTAAACCATGACACGCAGATAATTGTTTTAGAGACTGTGGACGGATAGATGACAGGCAGACAGGCAGATGTGTAGAGAGATGTGTATACACACACGTATATGTGCAAGTCCGTGGATTCTGCTATGTGTCCATCTGTGTATTTCACTGTGACAGTTTGTGCACAACTCTCGCATCCTCTCCATGTGTCAGGATCTTTTGAAGAAGTTAACTGCATGGAGACCACAGAAACATTGTTATTTCCTTGTACAAAAAACCCCAAGTTTTTAAGATTCTCTTGTCTTGGAATTTGCACTTTCTGATTTTTATTGGGATTTATATGCAAAGGGGTCTGTAAGCATGCCGTGCATAGGTCTATGACTGATAATAATGGAGAAGGGGACTGCTAAGAAAGCAGGTCAGTAGTGCTTAAAGCTGAAAATAAAAGCAATCTGTAATTTATTTTTTCTTCATATATTTTAGACTTTTAACATATTTAAGGTCCTGATACTTCATATGAAACTATGTAGTCAGTTGTGTTCCCCCTCTAGACTCTTATTACTCTGTAAACCAAACCAAACCAAACCAAAGATCAACATAAAGAAAAGAAAAAGAAGGTGCTACATCAACTAGGATTTCCGTTTAACCACAAAGGCACAGCAGTCTATAATATCGTATCTGTTTCCAAATTTTTCTGGATGAAGAGCAGGAAAAAAGTTGATATCAGGCACTTACTTTACTAGCCACTTCAGTAATAAAGACTGAGGATAGGACAGCCGCCGTATGTATAAGAAATAATAAGGTCTGATCCAAACCATTGTCTGCATTTCAAAACATTACATATGCTAGTGATGGTGCACAGGCGGACCCTCTGTCATTTTGAAGTAAATGGCTTGGTTGCACCCATCTTTATTATGTATTCCCCCTGTGAGGCTCTCATAGAAGAGATAAATTAATTTGGAGAGTCTGATGAATGTTGTGAGTGGATTTATTGGCTTTGTATATGTTTTTCTAAATATCTCTGCTATTTTATTTCACTCTGTCTTTATTCATCCCACATCTACTTCTTTCTTAGAGAAGTTCTAACTTCTTCTTGCCTCTCTTTTTCACTGAGCCATCAGATTTAGCCAGGTGTCTACTTTTGACCTAGTCACTTACTATGACTGTACTGCTTAATAAAGCATGGACGTAGAGTGGGCTTGAGAACTGGAACACTGCTTATCCTTACCGCATACTCCTGGCATGGTTTCGGCCCATACCACATAGTCCTTTGCAAGACAGTGCCCCAGAGTCGTTTGTGCAGGACATCTGAGGGGCCATTCCCAACATGGGATATGAAAAGGACTGCAAAAGGCCTGGCTTTCCATAGCCTAAATTTCCTGAGTCCCACGACAGTGCCCTCATGCTGCCTTCTGGCACTTGCAGGGAAAAAAAAAAAAAGATCCTTAGTTTCAGGCTATAAAAATATCATTCTTGTGGGCTGTACCACAGTGCTGGTATCAGCCAGTTTGAAATTAAAAAACCCCACACCATACAAATAGCAGTAATGTGTAAGGAGCAGCAAGATAACAAGGAGATCCAAAGGAAACCACTAGCTAGAGCCATTCCGTGTGCCAACCTCTGTGCTACTTGGCCTGAGGGCCAAAGAACACTCCCCGACCTTGTTTTATTCAGTAGAGCAGCTACTGTCTGTTTACACTCAGTGAGGAGAAACAGGCACTCCTTAAGCGGAATTAGTCTCAATCTACTGCAAAAGTCTAATTTGGATCAGCTGAATTCTGCTGTAGGAAAGACTATTAGTTAGTGTTAGGTAAGATCAATCCCACCCCGGGCACTCCAGTTCTGTTCCTATACACTCTTTTATGTGTTATTTTTTGGTTTTGGTGGGCTTTTACACAAAATCTTTTACAATGGCTAGCTGCATCTCCCCTGTTGGGAGAATTGTGCTGGCTTGGGAGTGTTCCTTCAGAAAGCACAATACATACTGAGAGTCCACTACTAGTTTTATTTCTGTGTTTGTGCCGCAGAAGAGAATTTGCCCTTGCTTGAGAAAAGGAAATTCAGAAAGCAAATTTCAAATTGCACTGCCACAGGTGTTGAATCTTATCTTATTGGAACAAATGTACAGATAAACCCCGACGGTGTGATCTCAGGTTCAATAAACAGCTTAGTTATTAAGGTTAAACAGTGCTCCTGAGAGATATGCTAATGTCCACCTTATTTCTGACAAACATAGTTTGAATGGTTTTGCTGTCTGAAGGGACACTGGGTTGGAATGGCTCACATAGGTATGATTGACGATTGGATCTAGCACTGGAAAGTAACAGCATCTTTTGAGTAACTATTTTTTTTTAAATGGTTTATGCAGTAAATACCCTTTAAGCTAATTGTTAAAAATTGACTGCATTTTACCTAGTAATTAAAATGTCTTACATTTTTTTCTCAGTTCAAATAAATACTGAAAATATACAGCTTCATTAGAAGAGGTTCTTTGCAAGAACTACATTTCTGACCAAAGAAAAAAGTCATTTTACCGCTAGTATTAAAAATATCATACAGTTAAATACTGGCATAAGTTCAAGGTATGAATTGAATTAACAGTTAATGTAGTTTAAATAATGCATTGATTTAAAATTGAAAATATTTAAGTACTGAGTCTGTTGTAAAAAGTAAAAGGTTTCCTAATACTTCTGCTATGTCACTGGTGGTATATAAACCCGGAGTAAAGCTATTGCAGCAGGTAAAATACAAGTATTTAATGGCTTCTAACATAATGTTATGGTGTACCCTATTCTCAAAAACATAGCAACACTTTAACAAATATTCAGAACTTCAATACTTAAATAGCATTCTTTTGAATATTAAATCTTCCTTTAAAATACTCTTCTCTAAAGGGAATGTTATGGCAAGTTTTTAACGTCTAATGAAGTAAGTCATTTTTCTGGCATGGAGAAATGACAGTATAAATCACTGAAGAGGCACCAAATATTCAGTGTAAAATTTGTACATCTTCAATATACAAATCTTCTGTATAAGACTGTGGTAATAGGTTGAAAAGTAGTTTGCAAAAAAAGCCATGGGGGTGTTCAGCAATTGTCATGTCTTACTGTTTGTTTAGGCAAATGGGTCTTTTTGCATAAAAAAGAGATGGTTTTGTAACGGTCAGAGCTGCAGAGTAATTCCAGGCTCTGGCCATCAAGGTGAACTGTGTTCCTGCCAGAAGGCAGCAGAGCAGTTGCACAGGTTTCAACAGGGACATATGTTGAAGACAAGTGTTGCTGAGCTGTAAGTTAAGCATCATGTAACTGAAGATTCCCTCCTACTGGAAAGATGAATGGGAAGAAAAATAATCAGTTTTGATTCTCAGATCACGTGGGAACATATGTAACCAGGTAATATGCTGCATTTTCATTTGCAAGCTGTGCCATTTTTTATCTGCAGAATGAGAAACTCCAATGTGCAAAAAGCAACAGAAAGTTCATTTTAAGGTTCACTCCATTTAAGATTTGTGTCCCCAGAATCTGTCTTAAAATCTCAGATTTTAGTGCTTAGATGTGGGAAACAGTGAAACTGATTCTCACTTGATGTAAATCAAAGTGACAATATTGAAGTCAGTGAAGACAGGAGCATAAGCATGAAATTATGCTGTCTTATTTTAATTCACAATCAGCCTTAGGTATTTACTCTTCTAAAGTGTATTCTGACCTAAACAAACAGGGTTTTAAGCAGAAACATTCATTCATTTGTTCTGACGATTGTAACATCAGATCCTGGATGCAGGTGGAGGAACTGTGGCAGCCCTGTTACGGAGTCTGTAAGTGATGCTTACATCACTCTTAGGGAAGCCAAGCATCCACCACATGCTATGGTTGTTATGGCTTTGAAACTCTCACAGCAGTAAATACTACAAATCAGAGTTATTTAAGTCTGTAATTCCAGATAAAGAGAAAAAATAATTAAAACAATGGGTCAGATAACTCAATATCCTGATGTTCTGTCTTTTTACATGTATGGTCTCTTACCTTGTGTATTGGTATTGTATGAGGATAGGTATTTCATACAGTTCAACATACTTAAGTTCTTTAGATGCTCTCACTCTTGTTCATTCTGTGAAGGTGTGACATTGCAGTTGTGGAAATAAGAAAATATTTTCTGCTAGTAGAGTTTTACTATTCTGATTGTCAGTGTGAGACTTATAGCACGTATTTGTTTCCAAAGCACTTGAATACTTTATGAATGCAACTAAGTAAATTAAAAGATATATTGAATCAGTTTCTTTATAAATGATGTTAAACACAAATAATCGACACAAAGCAAGTAAAGTGAGAAGAATCCCAGTATAGATTTATACTTTGCTTATCAGTTGTTTCATAAATCCATCAAGGTAATTTCTTTCTCTTCCCAGTGGAATGACAACAGTAGACACATATTTCCTCTTTATTTTCAAACAATCACCAACTCAGAGAAAAGCTTTTATTCTTTCTTACTGCAACAATTGAAAAAGAACAAAGCTTTGGGTCTAAGTCTGTGTATTTATGCATATATGTGTAAAAACAAGGATTGTCTATGTGAATAGTGCTTCTTTTTTTTTAACAGCAGGGTCACTGTGAATAGACAGAAAAGACATTAGACAGAAAATGCATTAAACAGAATGGGCATTAGTGTTATCTAATTTATGCATAAACGAAACAGAAACTATGAATTCTTTCCCTAAATTTAAAAAAAAAAAAAATTAAAAAAATCCAGAATTCTTTCATAAAATACCACCATCATATTAAAATGTAGGTAATGCAATGTTCCTGCACCGGGTTGGAAAATCTTGGATGCTTCCATAATGAAGCAAACAGCTTTAATTAGGATTTTACACAAGAAAAGTAGTAATTATTATTCTGCACCAATGTATATAAATTTCCAGTGAGTTATCACTAGAAGATACAGGAATCCTCAATAATTAGAGCTTCCATGAAGCACAACATTGAAGAAATTGGGGAAGGGAGAAACAAAAATGCCTTTTTGGCTAAAATCTGAATAGTTTCCTTTTTTTTGCCCTATAGACTCTCATTTCAGGAATTCAAAATGTTCATCACTATCATCTGATATTTTATTTAATGAATGGAATTTCATATTTTTTGTAATTATAATATATATACATATAACCCTGATGTACCAAAGAAAAAGAGGATGAAAACTAAAACAACTGTATACGTGTTGGTTCTGATCACAGCTTGTGTCCTGGCTGTGTTTGCAAACTCCAAATTTGTCTAATTATCATTGATAACTATGTTATTTTCTCTATGGGGGTATGTGATAATCCCTAGATACTCCGGCTTTTCACTTCAGATCCAATCTAATCCTTGAGAAAGCTTTCTTAGCTGCCCAGATTATCTTTATGCTTGTCTCTGACAGTTCTGGAAGAATCAGAGTTTGAATAGAGACTTTGTCTAAGAGTTTGAAGTAATTTACTTACAATTGCCCAGACCATTTGGTATTCTGAAGTCAGGAACCGAGGCTTTAAACTTTATTTCATAGCTGAAATGCAGAAGATACGAGAGATCTGTTTTATCGTTCTTGAGTAAATGACACTGTTGGAGACACGACCTGCCACTTCAGTGACAGAGGCTTCCTATCTAGATAATTTGTGCTGATGAAGTGTGATGGAGAGAGGATTTCGATCAGATGGTGTCATGTCTTCATCTACCAAGAATGGAATAAATTCTGCTCATCAATGAGGAGGACATTCCTCATTCATTTGTGAAATGTTACCAATGAGCAGTCTAAGAGTTTTCCTAAACTGTGGATCAAGATGATCAGTTGTGGACATGTGCTTTGAAAGAAAGGTAATTACTTTACAGCTAGTTTTTTTTTCCCCTTACATCTTTCCTTGACATATTACTCACAGTATGCACACCATTCTTTCCCTGATAAGGTGATCTTTTCCTGGGATGTTTTGTTAGTTTAATTCAGTCCCGTAAGAAATGGGATGTGGGGGTGTAGAGAAAGGCTTTAAACTCAATGTACAGTGGAAAGTATATGACTCCTTAATCTCATAAATTATTTATTTATGGTGTTTAGCTGTGCACTGGAACAAACCATCCATGTTATTCATGTATCTTGTAAGAAAGTTTAAGAACAGCTACAAAATATTTGCAGAAGGAATACACAGGTTTCAGAACAATATCTTAATATTGTACGCCTTGGGATGCTGAAAAGGACACCTGAGTGGGAAGAGCAGTTAGCGACTTCAGGGTGGCAGCCATATTTCCTCCAGGTTTATTCTATCAAAGGAGAACACTCATGCAGGAAAAGCTTGGAAGAAACACTTATAGGAGAGATTAATGAAATAAATCAGTCAATAGCACTAATTGGAATTTAAAAGAATGAACAGATGGTCTTTATGTGACTGGAAGTACCAGGATAATAATCAGCACATGTGTTTGCTAAGACAGCTCTGCTCCAAGAAAACACACCTGTTTACTTTTCCGATAACAAAATATTGTTAATACAATTTTTATTTATAGTTATCTTTGCAGTCAAATTACTCTGCAGTGTTTCAGTCCCTTTTGTAATCAGACAGATAATCAGCTTTAAACTTCTTATTCGTATAAGTGTTTTTCCCCATGGGTCCAATAACGTTAATCGTCACATCAAAACTGCAAGGTGATCTTTCTAGTTTCCTTAATCCTATTAGCACCATACGGTAAACACAGTCCGACTAGAAACAGAACAAATGTTGTATCCTCATAACTGGAAAGTAGAGTTTCTTCCAAACAATAGCAAATGAAATTCCAGTTTTCGCTGGAATGTACTGATAGTAGATCTCCATATTGCTTATCTTCCTAACTGTGCAGGGTTCTAAATGTAGCTACAACCAACTTTTCCTACATTGCTTGAAAACAAAATGGGCATTAAATATTTTTCCTAAACCTAGTCAAGACAGAAGTGGTGCTGTGGCAAAACGGTTCGCTCTGTGTCACCCTCTGACTACCCCTTCTTAAAAAGTGTCTGTCATCAAAGGATGTGCTATGGGAAGCCCTCAAACTAATTCTTGGAGTTCAGTGGGAAACAAGACCTGATTCCAAGGATTCCAGAGCTCATTTTGAGTTTCAGAAACCCATTTTTCCATATGTGGAATGTGACAAAACAGATTAGCTTCTGTGTTCAGATGGCCTTGTGTGCTCAGTGAAATAGTCTACTAAAGTGAAAACAAGCTTGACTATAAAACAAATATTTAACTGCTAAGCTTGGAATGCAATTGTAAAGAGGAAAATAAAATAACATGAATCTCTGTGTGTTCTCACTAAATGCACTGCACATCTTCCTTTGCTGCTTTCACATTCCTGATAGCTTTGAGAGAACTGGCACCTAGAGAGTCTTCTAAAACTGCACTCTACTACCTTTCTCATGCCTTTTAAGAAATTTCTTCTGGTTCATCCTTATTCCATAATTCAGTCAGAACTTAACATTAATAGACTAGACCTCTTAAATAAGTATAATTCAAAGTTTTCCCCAGCTCTGTGATCTTTTGGCATTGGTCTTTGAAAGGAAAAATGCAAATGCATCATTCCCCTCTGAGTAGGGAACTTCCTTGAATGTACCTTTAATCATATTTCTTAATTAGCCTTTGCATGTTAGGCTGTGTTCATGAAACTTGATACATTATAAAATGTAATAAACAGCAAGTAATAAAATTAAGAAATTTTACATTTTCATGAGAGTTGCCTGTACATATTTCACAATAAATTAATGTTCTAGTCATTAATGACTAGAATTATATAGAGATGATATCTGGTAGCCATGGAATTAATCAATTAGGCTTGAGAGCATGCTTTCCCTTTCCCTGCCTTCTTCCATTCCTTTTACCAGGTTTAAAGTTCCTGATGTAATGAGAAACACATGTTGTGCCTTTTAGTCCAGCTTACATAAGTTCAGGGACACTGTAGCTACTTTCCAAATGGATATACATGATATCATGCTTTTTTAAGTTAGCTAGCTCTGCAACTCTACTTTTAGCCGTGATAGTGATGAAGAGTTGGTAATCATTTCTAATCTTTCTTTTATATGTCATAATTAAAAAGAAATACATTTATTTAAGTACAATGCTTTTTAAAGAAAAATACAGTGATATACAGGTTCAGCTTATAAATTTGCAACGGAGTGAATGCTGCAGAAAAACAACTGGTACAAGTTCTACATTCATAAAGATTTTCTGATTTGGGAGCTATCAGAGATCTAATTCAGAACAAAATCAAAAATTATGTTCTTTGCTCTGAAACTCAGGATATAGCTCAAGTGATAGGGCTTGTCCTTATATTTTACATTTAAAATGCTATCCTTTGCAGGCACAGTACCTAGCAACGATGTAAGGGAATGGCACTGAAGTAAAACAACACATGGTGAACCACAAGTAACCTGTGAAATAAAAGGAATCATTTAGGTTGGAAAAGATTTTTAAGATCATTGAGTCCAACTGTAAAGCTAACACTGCCAAGTCCACCAAAACATGTAAGGTCGTTACTATGTCTCAATTCTACTAAAATACCTTAAAGAAACTCTGCGTCTGTAAGGTATTTTTATACTTGGCTTATCAATATTGTATTCAAATTCAGTAATTCAATTGATAAAATTCAATAGTGATATTAAAACCTTTTCGTGCAGACTAGCTCTTACTGCAAAAAATGTTCCAATGCACCTATAGTTATTTTATCATATTTATGATTGTATATGAACCATATGAAAATCAAAGATAATGGTTACATGTGAAGTAGTATGGAAATGTCATTTAATGTATTTTTAATAGCAATTTAACACTGAGAAATGAATGATCAAAAAAAAATATTTACAGGATGCCCTGTAGACCAGTGTTTCGAGAATCTACAATCCCCACAACTCTCGTGGATCCTTGGTCCAGGTCTGAGCTCTTATATACGTTACAGTGAATGGAAGAAACTTGAATCCTAATAGAAATATTTTTTCTAAGATGTTTTAGATTTTAAAGAAAACGAAAGAATTAAAGCACAGTACGCTAGAATTTTTTCAGTAAGAAAACAGTTAAAGCTAATTTATAATTAGACCAGTAGCAGTTAACACAGCAGAACTTCATGGTTCCCTGAATAGTTGGTCCCATTTCAGGTAAACAGTTCAGAAATCAGGTCAGAAGCAAATCAAAAATACACATCATGCCCTCAAGCCAAGAAACATGTTCACTATATCATTTACAAAACCTCATTAAGTTACTTACAAACCATGGGTAGCAAGTTATAGCAAAAAAAAAAAAAAAAGGTAGAATAGAACAAAAGCAATTAGAATATAATTTAGCCCCACATATGCCCCACAGAGCTTAGCAGTTGGAGAACAGCCCACACTGTGAGTGAATTACATTTAAGATTCCTTGTCTTGCTTTGGAAATTAGAGAGTGACAAAAATATACCTTGTTAATAGACATCAGACTAAATTTCACCCCACTGAAAATTTTCCTTATCGTGTGCTAAATGTTATTACCCATATGGTTGTCATTTAGGCCATAGCTACCCCATTTATCTTTTGTTGTTCTTTAATTTTATCCATAAATAACAGAATTTCAGAAAATTTAATTCTTGTCATCTATCACTACATCTAACAAGCATAAAATTAACTAAAGAAAGCTGTAGCTTTGCACAGATGGCCAAGTGGTGTCTGATAATGGTTCACATGATGTCTTTCATCATTACCTGGATATATATTGCTGCTTAAGTAAAATATACATACATACACCCCTTCTCATTGAAATGCTTTCACCTGCCTTTCATAAAACCTGATTCTAATACTCAGATCAACTTCTTTTTATTCTTTACCATAGCCCCAGTTCTACAAGGACTTGTAGCCAGTGATGAAACTGAAAGCATCATTTGACTCTATGGGATTACATATGTGCTGGAGGCAAAATATATTCCAAATTGTAAGGTTTCCTTTGAAAGGGTTTGGATCTTAATGTTGTAAGTGCCCTAAGTGTTTTGCTGAATCACAGATGCTGAAGAAAAGTTCAGTGTAAGGAAGTGATAACCCCCATCTTCTAAATTTGATACCATACCATTCTTTCTACAAAGCAATCGTGATGGCTTGCAGGAATTCTTGATAGATAGATAACCCATTCAGTCAATTAAGTAGTTATCACCTCATCGCCCTTTGTTTCATTTACGGCACATTTTAGAAAAGGAGTTTATATTTTCAGTCTCTTTAAATGCTTTTAGAAGTGCTCAAAAGATGTTCTTTAGCAATTTCCCACGAGAGTAATTTGTACTTTGTGTATTATTTCCATGGTAACTTCAGAGAGCAGGAACAGGGTTGTATGTGATGTTACATCCATCTTAATTTAGTTTAGGACATGTTGGGTTTTCTTCCCCAGGTCAGTTTTCATTAAACAAAATATTAAATGGCCTGTAAAATGAAGATTGAAAAGGCAAATGTCCTTTAATATAATACTGCACTGAAGTCCTTTTTCACAGTACATTAGTTTTCATCTTTGAACAAAATACCAGGTATCTTTTCACTATTATTATTTTTAGCAAAGCAGCAAGTGAAATCTGTTGTAAGTTTTCTGTGGCTGAACTAGAATACAACGATGTGGAATTTACCCTGAATCACTTGGAAGCTTGCTCCCTGACTTTTTCACTGTACTATTCCTAGTTAATGAAAGCACTAGTCATGGACAGAGGCAACTTCTTTCCCCTGAATCCAAGCAGCTGATTGGTTTGATATATCTTCGGGAGACATCCTCAGGTGCTTCTGTCTTTTATTCTTTTTAAATTACGGTGCTGAAGCACTTTTCTCCATTTCTACCTGGCTCCCCAGCCCACACATTTTCTCAGTATAATTATCAATTTTTGCACTCTGTATCCACTTTAAACCAACAAAACATGCTTTGATTGACCACAATATTTTGGTTCCCATTTCTGTAAATAATTGCTTACAAATATATGTATACATGCACATATATATGTATCACTAAATGGGAATTCGTATTCAACTATTTTGCTGCTTAGTATTGTTGCATAGGTAATATAATTCTCTCCAGAGTCTGACTTCTTATCAGCTGTCCTTTGGCCAAGTATGTACTCATTTCTAAGTAGATAACGTATGAAGTATGGAGATAATGAAGGATCTGTAATAAATGAAGCTATGAGAAATGGAAACAGCAGGTACTACCACTGGGGATAGTGGCATGCTAGCAGGAGACATTAATTAAAAGATTAGGTTTCATTTCTCTGGTTGCGTGTGTGTCATCCTAAACATTAAGAAATACTATGTAAGACACTGTACAAATCCATAATGAAGCTGTCAGGGTGCAAAAGCATGGTTTCCAGATCCTGAAATATACAGAATGGAAGGTATTTTTACAAAATATCAATAGAAAATATACTTTAGGGAGCAGTTGTGCTGTGTAGAGGCAGAATTACATTATAGTCTCCATTAACAAGTCAGCAGTCACCGATTGATTCTGTGAAGTCATTTCCTGTTTGCAGAGGAGGGAATAGTGACCATCTGTATGATGGAAACAATTGCATTTAATTATACATAATGTTAACTTATCATCAGTTTAATGGCAGTCACTATATCTCAAGTACAGCTTGACAGTATTTGCATGTTGACTTCACAGTGGAGCCACTTTTTCACTGGGAAGCCTGGGAGTTTTTAACATAAAATAAGTATTCATTTTGAAATTCTAAGTGATTTAGACTAGAAATTTTCAAGAAAGGTAAACAGATGAAAATTAAAACAATGTTTCAACAAAACTTTTCAAAACTAAATGTTTCTATTAGGCTCCTCTTATTTTTCTGATTTCTGAATGGAAACTGATTGCTAATTCTTTTTTACCATCTTTGAAATGTTCCTGTATGTTTCTCACTCACTTCTTTTTTTTAGAATGCATTGATTTGGACACATGGCTTCAAGTCCATGAAAGAAATTATGTGCATTAAGTTTTGTCTGAAGTAGATAAACGTGGAGATAGGATTCTGTAGGAAGTGTTTTCTGTAGCAAGTGACACCTTCATCTGCAAAGATACTTTTGACTCTCCTCAGCTCCCTTCTCCTACTCCTCACATCCTCTCCACACTCCTTAGAGTTGCTCCCACTGTTTGCTCAACTTGGTGACTAGAAGGAGGCAATGGAACAGCTTGAGCATATTTTTGCTCATTGTATGCCCTTTATTGTGTGTTTCCTTCTCATACTGTATTCGGGATTAAAAAAGGGTAGAAAACCACAACTGACATCCAGGCTCACTTTCATATGGAAAAATGATCCCTCATGAGTAGGTTTGAGAGAGGGCATTGAAAGCAGGGTCATTGCGTCCCTATTCTACAATTGTGATTTCAAAACAAGACAGGAGAGAATCAAAATAGTTGGTTATCAGCGGAGGTGCCAAGTTCATATATTGTTCATAGGCTGAAAAACCAACAGGACCCACAAGGTTTAGATATTGTGGTAAAGTAAAATAGAATTAGCAAGGACTATAGCAGAATCTCAAGTTCTTTTTATATCTTTTTCTGAGTTTGTGTGAATAATTTTACTGCCTATCCAGAAATAATTTCTTCACTAATTAAAAGAAATCCTCAACATAAGACTGAAATTATCAGAAAGGTAATATTTTGTTCTTTTAAGTATCCTGTTTGATTTTGCCTCATTCTTTTCTTTCAAAAAGCTTTTATATGAGAGGAGGTGTTTGATCTCTTTTATCATAGAAATACAGAATTATTTAGGTTGCAAAAGACCCTTAAGATCATCAAGTCCAACAATCTAACATTTAGGATATGTGCCAATAAGTAACAGACCTGAGTTCTCTCACCTGCTTATTCGGTGGGGATTTAATTTCATTTTTCCCAGGTCTGGGAAATTCTTCTTGAAGTTAGGTCTTTGTATTGCCTGAAATGTAAGGCATATGGGGTCATGAAGTGAAGTTTCAGGAAGCCTACGCTTTATGCAGGTACCAAGATTGCCTTTCAGTCTGTGGACCTTCACAGAAAAGAGTAAGGGATGCCTTCAGTGCAGATCGTAACTTAGCATGGCATTTCTCCATGAGACCCATGCATTCTCATACCTTATCCTTTCTGGTGCATTTTTCTGTGAAAAATTCTGTTCTCACACTTAATGATTATTGTCACATGTAAAGAGACAAACCTTAACCAGCATGTTACTGCAAGCTTGAGAACATTAGACAGCACAGACCTGAAGTCAGCCTGACCTACCCACTGTAACTCTGACCTTCAGCTGGAGAAAAACTCCTGACTAACTCTGTCTTGTACCATGCCATCGTAGGTAAAATCATCTGAGAATTTAGGATTCGAAATCTAAGCTTTTATTGAATGTACGAGGAATGTAATTTTTCAAAACCCTTTAATTTTGACCGAATGTGGGCAAATCTGTGTTGGGAGTCACAGATTATTCACTGGCACAGAGTCTGTGCAGAAGACGCTCCGTACTCTGCTTGCACTAGGTTGTGGAAGCGGGGTCAGCGTCTCGAGTTTAAACTTTTTCTTCTAACTTTTAAAATTATTTCTGCTCTTGAATATTTTGAGTTCTAAATCAGCTTTTGGGGCCATTCTTACCTGCAGTGCAGTGACTGTCTGCCAACTCTCATTAAGGTATATTTACTATCATTTGCACAAGTAAAACTAGGCCATTAATCCTCCCTTACAGTGTGACCTCATTGTATACTGAGATGGTGCTGCTGCTGTTGCCTGTATCAGTGCTTTCCTCCTGAAGGTGACAACATGCCTTGAAGATGCTAATGAAGCAGGAGTCCCAACACCCCTGCTATATAATTAGGTAACGTTATTCTGCATTATAAATGGAAGAAATTCAGGCGCACAGGCCACTGATGATTTTCTCCAACAGACATAACATTCTGTAACATAATAATTTATAGGGCCAGGGCTCAACAAAGGCTTCGGTATAGCACTGTTTACTCCTATCATAAAAAGATATTACACTGACATATTTTCAATGTGAGAATGTTTGCTGCCTGCTTTTCCCAATCATCCCCTGCAAATTCAAATGTATTTCAAGATGGAGCTTTGATTTGGCAAAAAATGAAACCTATATCCATAATACTTCTTGAGTGTAACTTAAACTAAATCTAGGTAGCATCTCCATCTCCGGAGATTTTCAGAACCAGGCTGGATAAAGCTCTGAGAGCGGAAGTTCACCTGACCTCGTGGCTGACACTGCTTTGAGCAGGAGATTGGACTAGAGACATCCTGAAATTTCCTATATATCAACGTTTTTGTGCTGTTTACTGCTAGAAATTTCATGCCCATGACAATTACATGCACGTATCATTAGGATATTTTTGTGTGTAGGAACAGCATATTCAAAATAAGATTAACGAAGAATGCATTCTATTTAATGTAATATAATACCTTAACACTCGAATTTCTTAGTGTTAAAGGTACAATGGCATCTTGTAGAACCTCTCCTGCATTAAATAAGCAAATATATAAGCATAAACAAAAATGCTTCCTAATGGTAACAGATAACAGTCATTGAAGCTGAAACTGGAGGATGCAAAATGTAAATGGCGCAGAAAATGTTATGGGTGCCTGTAGTGCATGTTTTCAGGTTGATTTAAAATATATTAAAAATCTGAAATCAAATTATGATTCATCTACTGCTTCCATAATAATTGTAAAATGTTTTGTCTGTGAAGTTATAAGAAGTTACGCCTAACATTATTCAATGAGTGTAAATGAGTTTACATTGGGTATAAATTTATCATCAGCTTACACCATCCAAACCCTAGAAGCCTAGGGACTGTAGCCTAAATACCATATCCTTTCTGCAGATTAATGCATTAATTGGCACACAGTGTACATGAGCTTGTTTATTTAATAAAGTTCACGATGGTCTCTGTGGGTGAATGCACACATTAAATTATTACAAAGCATGCCTAACATTTTTCTTCCTTTAATTCCTGGATGTTTTTTTTCTTGTGGTGTGTATTAATTCTTGATTATTTTCTGGGCTCTTCGAGCTTAAAGCAGAGGTAATCCATAATTAGGTGAAGTATAGGGAACCCCTGAAATCAGGGTTATGCTCTCTGTATCTCAGCCCGACTTGCACCGTGTCAATAGGGAACTGAGGAGAAACTATTGTGACACTCTGTGGAGCTCTGGCAGACTGCCCTTTGTATTTGAAAGATTATTTCACCTCCTGCCTTTGTAGGCAAGCCGTCTTAAAAGTCGACTGTCTGAGGGTGAATAACAAGATCCAGGCTCTTTTGCAAGGTCTTTTCACAGACAGGAAGACAAAGGAAAAGACCTAATGCCCCATTTGAATGTGCAGTTCACAGTGCAAAAACTGCAGCCTGTCCGTCTAGTGAGAAAATTCTGCCAGCAAAGGTTGCTACAAAATCGGTACAAAGAGACTGCCAGAAAAGTAACTTCCTCCAGAAATAAGAATAAAGGAAAAGTTGCAGAAACAAAAATGTTGTCCCAGGCATTTGTTGCCAGCACGTTACTTGTAAAACTTGATCCAGAGGTTGAACCCATTTAGTGGTGACTGCCTATAGGTAGCGTCAGGATTTTTCTTCAGTGAATGATTGTAAAGCACAGCATTAAAGAAGGTATTAAGGGAAAAATTAGTCTGACTGATGTATCGGAACTTTATTATCTGTCCTCAGTTGTAGATGTAAAACCAAAGAGTGTGATCTGATTTCATTCTACCAAAGACAATATATTTGGAAGAGGTAAAGGAGAATAACAGAATGCAAAGCATTTGCCTCCTTTGATTTTACTGACATGAAATATTTATAACTTGCATTCACTTTCTGTTTTCTACTCATGCTGAGAGCATACAACTTAATACTTCTGTGGAAAGCATACATCTTAATATTTGTCATCTTGTGAATGGACCACAGTAGCAATGAAACCTGACTTCTTGTCTGTTGTCTGGCTGCTTAATTGGAGCCGTTGTGGGACAACCCTGCACACAGAAGTACTCTATTTTTTGCATGTATTATGTATATTTGATTATCATAATACTGACAAGATTGTGAATACAATGGATAAGCACAGTCCAGATCGTGGCCATACAGCTACGGCCAACTGGAAGCTTCTTTTTCCTAAGTGGAAGTATTTGGGGGCTGTAGGTCCCCCAGTCAGAACATTTCTTCTGTGACAGAAGGGACACTGCTCAGGCAATATGTTGATTGACCAGATTGGGTATCCTATCCATTAACTATTCTCTGAGTACATCTGGACAATATGGATATTAATCCTGCAAAGAACACATACAATTTTAACACTTAGCAGATTTCAGGGTCAGGTCCAATTAACTTAAAACCACGGCTACAGCTAGCAAAAAATGCTGTGCTGGGGCATTGACTTCCAGCACTGATAGCATCAGTGGACCAGAACCAGAATCAGCAAGGAAGGCCAATTTTAAAGAAATGGTCCATAAACATGACCTTGAAGAGATTTGCTACACAGCAAGAATACCGATTTTTTAAATTTATTTTCTAAAGGAAAAGCAAGATAAAAGGAGGTGAATACAGTTAATGACAAAATTAATCTGCAGGGCAGATTCTCTTTCACGTTTCTCCTGACATAGCTGCACCAGCCCAAAAAACCTTTTCTTCTGCCACCACTACTCTTCCCCAGCTCCCAAGTACAGGTCTGTCCCCTGTGTTCTTCTGCCTGCCCCAGTTTACCTCTTTTCCTTTCCCCTGTGCATGGGGAGCATGCATGGTGGGTTGGGTCAGCCTGGCTTTCCCTTACTCCTAACTCCTTCAGAAGGGGCACCCTTGAAACAAATCATACAGTGAATTTTTCCTTCCACTGAGTGATAATGGGGAGCCCTCTGGGTTTGGAAGATCCAACCTGAGCCACCTCCGGAGTCCTGGTTGTTTGCTAAGTCCTCAGAAACCAGGTAGCATAAAGTTCCAGCCCTCATACTCTCTTCTTGCAAGGTATTTGGTAATCACCTCAGTCTTCAGGATTAGAGGCTTTTGTCAGGATAGCCATGACTGAAAAAGTCCCTTCACACATCTGATGCAAAGGCTCTGCAAGCTGCACATCAGGATTCAGTTTCAGTGCGTGAATCTTTCATGTTTTCTTTCGTTCTTTCTGTAGCAGCCAGCACTCTCAATACAGATCAATAAATTTCAATTAACTATAGAGGCTTAAAATAACCAGGCTTAAAATCTGTAGAGCAGCTTTTAGCACTTTCCTTTGTCATTTTTTATCTTAAAAAAAAACCTTAGTGAAAGTGAGGTAGAGAATATGAGTATCATGCATTTAGAACAAAAAAATTCTTCATCTGGGTTCTTTCAGACTTTTTAACTAGTATGCTCTCAGTTTAACAAGACACCACTGAGTTCCTGCAGAAAACCAGCATGCAACAAGCAAACTATTCTTTGCAAGCTGTTTGGCTGGGTGGGTGCTTTTCTGTTCTCTGTTGGGATTTAACTTGAGGTCAGACTGTGTAAGGGCTAAACTGGTGCTTCATACACAATTCTGTTGGACTTTTTGCTATATCAAATAGAGCTGATAGGAAAGGTTTATCAGGAAAATTCTGTATGTGTTTCTGCAAAAAGAGATTTCTATAAAAAAGAAAACAAGAAATAACAAAGTCCACATTTACTAAGATGGTGGGTGACCTAAATTAAAATATTTGATTTCTTGGCTATCAGGATCTTGCATTTATATTTCCCTTTATCCTGGTTATACCACTGACTTTATGTACATTCTTATAAAAGACGCTTATTCCTCTTTTGGAAATATCCATATTAATTATGAACTATTTCTTAAAGCACCAGCTATGTAGCTGAGCCTCCAGCTTTTCATAAGTTTCCCGTAACCACATGGATCTGTCTGTCTAGAAAGCTGCAAAGGACATAGGTTTCAGCACCACAGAGAAAAAGAACCAGGGAGAGGAGGAAGGTGTTTTTATCTTTTGTATAGGATTGGAAACATTTTCTTCTTAGTGTTTGTCTTCAGTGAGATCTTTCTTCATTGCTGGATATCCCACTTGAATTAGGAAGAAAGAAGCTTAAGTAACCTGTAGTGGCAACACTACAACACTTAATGTTTCCATTTCTACTTTATCTTCTTCATTGTATTTCAAAGTTCATATAAGATTATCATATGTCTAAGTAAATTTTGGTATATAGAACATTGGGTCAGATCCCTTTCTCTTCCAGTTTCTCATAATGATCCTGTAAATGCAAAGGGAATCATAAAAGTCATACATGCATTCTGATCTCAGGTGGGTAGGGGAATAAGGGTGACATGATGTCCTTTTCTATCTCCATCTGAAATCCCTGCATCACATATTTTCAATGGCTATATTTATTAGTATTTACTATTGTTGCACAGTTTCCGTAAGACTGGTTTCAGTAACATTGATTTCAGTTTTTAATAACCCATGGTTAACTGAGTCTCCAATATCTCTTCTAATGCTCCCATATCTTTGTTAAACAACATTCATACTGATGTGTTATTTCTAGTATACACTAATATGTTGTTTCTGAGATGCCTTGATTTGCCATGCTGGATGAACTGCCAATTGTTTAGAACACAATCTCTGCCTCCCATTGCAAAAAACCACACATAAAGAACTGCCTGTGATGTGTGGATAGATGGGCAGTGACCAAGCCAGACTACGTATCAAATTTATGTCTCAGGAACTTTACTATTAATAAATTTTACTGTCAACTTTTAATATCAAAGAAGAAAGTACAGCACAGTGTTTTAACACACTCCAGAACACTTTATTAAATAGCATAGCAGTATGCTGTTATAAATTGAGGTCAGGAGGAAGGGTAGCAGTACTTTACAGGCTTAGGAACTTGATACTCTGGTATACCACTGGGATAAGAGTGTCTCTTCCAAGACTGTTTACAGCTGACAGTGCTATCAAGAACTCCAGCTCATTAAGACAACAGTAACAATAACAGGGTTGGGGAGAAAAAAAAAGTAAGTAGCACAGATATAGGTAAAAACAATTATTTTGTTTATCTCAGGGAAAAAAAGGCAACCCAAAGGGACCCCTGGGACACCTGAGGGAAGAAACTGTAATGCTAATTGACATGATTTAAAAAGATGACTCTTTTATTGCCAACAGTCTAATTTGGTCATTAGCTCCCCAACGTTGAGGCAATCAAACCAGTTGTTATCATTTTAATAGAGGGATAACAAGGTATACCTCAGTGTACAGATGTAGATCCTAGAAGGTAAGCTAAAAGAATGTGAAAAGAGCTTTCTAATAAATACATTTTGTACATCTTGTTATGAAACACAGCTCCTTAATGTTATTTGTCTGCTGAATGAGCTTCGTTCGACTTTGTGCAAATATGGAGTAATAATCTGTCACGAGGCAGCAGAAAAACAGCAGACCCAAACAAAACTATCTACATGTCCTTAATTTCACCATTTCTCAAATTAAAAGGTTTACATTTTTACACAAGAACAAATATTTGTTAGAGGGAAAATGTTTTGTGGGTTTTTTCCTCTTTATACTGTATGCTTGCTTTGCAGTGAGCGTCCCTGTATGGAAGAACTCCAGTATTCCCCTGGAAGTCGTCAAGGATGTAAGAATTAAAAAGCAGTTGTACTTCCATCCATGGCAGATGTGACTGGCTATCTGAGCTCGAAGGTTTGCTGCAATACTGTCCTCACATGTGTTCCCCGAGTATACTTCGCACTCTGAAAGTGTCCTTTCATGCATTTTTACTACACGATGTCACAGTGTCACTGTAAGGAGTTACACCTGCTCTAACCAGCCTCTTGGCTAAATTTTATGTGGTTCAAATGAAGAGTGAAGGGGGTGGAGGGAAAGACTACATATGTAAAATCCAGACCTCCCTGCTACCCGGAAAAGCTCTCTGTGCCTCTCATATAAAGCTATTTTCCTCTCCTAACTTTTCTCTTTAAACTTGCTATGGACTTTTACCTTTTTCAGTAAGTTTGCTGCAACACAAAATGCCTGTTGTCGTAAGAATAGGATTCGAGAGTGGATGCTGATGCTTTGAATTCAAGACTGTCTCAGTAACAGGATTAGATCAGTCAGGGAAGGAATGTATGAGTGAGAATGGAAGCAGCCAAAAGCTCCAAAGAAAAGGTTGTTCTTATGCCATGTGCAGATCAGAGATTCAGTTGTTACTTTGAGTCAAGCAAAGTATGAACAAACATATATATGAATGATGTCCTTGGGTCCAAATTTATTAAATGGAAAATTTTGAAAAGTCTATTTTGAAAGTTCTAAGTAGTCTTTTAAAATTAAATTAAAGAAGAAAAAGGTGCAACCCTCAGAAAAAGTTGAAGTTTGAAATTAAATGTTTAACAGCAGTAACAGGTTATTTTTGCTTACACTTTATTTTGGGCAGAACAGCATAAAAATAGTAAAGATGAGCTTTAAAAAAAAAAAAAAAACCAACCTTTTGTTTGCTTAGCTAGTATCTACCAAGAGTTCTAGTAAATTCAATAAAATTAATGCCCTTCCATGACATTCCTACACTTTACCCTTGAATGGTATACATTGGCCTTAGAAAATGACACTGCCAGGAATGGATTAAGAGAATTAACTTGCATAAGGAGTCAAATCTCTGACCTCTGCTTTGATTTGCCTCTCATGAGTGCCACAATCCACTAGGAAAAAGATGGAAGTGATAGCCTTTACCAAGCAGAGTGGATGAGTGCTCTTGTATGCAGAAGGGCTTTTGAGGAGTTGGATTGCATGTGGGTCAGTCCAGTCACAATTTACTGCTGTCTACTGCTAGGGCAATTTGCATAGCGGAGATTTTTGTACAGCTTGTTAAAACAAGTGTAAGGAAATCACTGTCAGGCAGGAGACTACACAATGGGAATATTAACAAGCCAGCAATCTGTCATTTGCTGTCTGAATTTTTTTCCTAATACTATCTTAAAGTACAAACTAGTGATAAACTACAGCGTACAGAATGGACAAGTGCCCTACAATCCCTCCTTCCACACGAATACCTCCAGCTCTGTTTGGGAAAAAAGTAGCCTCAGAGCAAAAAGAAGCCCGTATGGCAGAAGCCATGCCCAAATGGTAGTGCTCCACTTCACTAAAAAATTTTCCAGTGTGCTTTTCTCTACCTCCAAAGGAAGAAGGGGAAGAAGTAAGGACAGGAGGAGAGTTCTGCAACTGTGAGCACAGTCATGAGTCATGGTTTAATTTCTGTGAGATTCACAGTTCTGGAACTGTAAAAACATGCACAATGTGGATCAAATCACAGTCAGTTTAGCATGTTAAAAAAACCCTCAATTCACACCTGGAAAAGTGTTTTTACCCCTTGATGTTAATATATTTTCTGTAGATGGCATATGTGTTACAGAGGGCTGCAAATAATGAAGCATATGCTTTCTGACATTTGAACCCTGCAGTGCTGTGCCTGATAAGGGAAATGTGTCTGTACGGCGCGTAAGCAGAGATTTGTGAAGATTTCTCTATTGGCTCCTGTGTAGTGTTGAAATGAATTTTGTTCAGTTCGGAGAAAGGATTGAGCTGGGTCTTGGATCTAACAATTCTGATATTTTTAGTTGTATAGCATGACCATGGCTGAATTTTGAGTCCAGAAAACAGTTTCTAAATTTATTGAGAGCCGACAGCTGTGCTGATGAGAGGAAATGTGCATTCCCTTGGCAGGGGAAGCCCTTGGTGGTGATGCAGGTTAGAGCCAAGCAGACCCTTAATGGCTCTAGAGCACAGCTACTCTGCTATAGTTTTGATTCTGCAAGTCCTATGTAGTAAAATGCTGTTGCTTTGGTGAGCTTGTTACTTCCTCTTGTTACTTTACTTCTCTAGTCAGAGCAGAGCAATCCTCACGTGTTAATGCCACCGCTGCTCACTTGCCCCATGAGTGGTGTTCCCAGTCCTAACCTCCAGCTGGTGCAATGCACACCTTGTGTAAGCAGCTGCGCACACCTCTCAACCTTTCAGTTAGCATGTGCCGTGAATGCCCACAAGACGGAAACAGAATACTTCCCATCACCAAAGAAATTTCCAAAGTTGTCATTCAGAGCTAAACCACGTTGGCACATGGACTAAGTCTGCTACTAGCTTGCTTTATTTTAGACTGAGTCACATAGAACAAAAAGATTGGGCTTGATGAGAGAGGAAGGATATGAGACCACATTAGCTTGCAACCGCGAACTATTGGCTACGGCGTTCAACTTTCTGGTATGGGCTGCACCCTTCATGTACCCTGTGGAGTATCACGTCTCACCAAGTTCCTAGACAACCACCACAGTTCTGCACTGCCCAGCAGCATTGTCTTTCCCTAATTGCACTTGGGAATTTAAATGTGATGTGCAAACATGGAGAATGAGTCACTTTTCAGAAGTGCTCTAATCCAATATAGCCACCTTAATGAAATGCCAGGTACACTGGACCTATTATTGTCATA
Source organism: Rhynochetos jubatus (assembly GCA_027574665.1). Classification (NCBI taxonomy): domain Eukaryota; kingdom Metazoa; phylum Chordata; class Aves; order Eurypygiformes; family Rhynochetidae; genus Rhynochetos; species Rhynochetos jubatus. Next base: position 81,662,652 of record CM050649.1, on the reverse strand, counting down.
GAGAGTTAGCTGATTGTATGAAAATATGACCTTCTATAAAAACCTGGTAAATTATCATCCTGGAGCTTGTATCGCATTACTGATGATGGAAAAGGCGAAGGAGTGGTTTTGAGGCTTATTTTTTTCATAAAAGTGCTTAATCGAGAAAGAATTAGAGCTCATGCTTATGTTAATCTTTATTCAGTAAAGCCTGTAGGAAGACACTCATATCCTAGATAATAATTTTGAAGGAGAAAATTTCTGCAAAATTGGGTTTAGAAAACAATATTCCTGGGAGTGATATTACCAGTAGATACACATGTTGCCTGTTTTTATAGGGGGACATATATTAGCCGTTACCAAGAAGACATCAGTGTTTAGTATTATTTAGTCTTAAAAATCTCCAGTAATTTACATTTTAGCATTAACATTTATAAATTTGTATAATGCCTTCAAAGCATGTGAGGGGCTCTATACGCATGCAATAATGATTATGCCTTGGAACGTGAAAAGTCTATCTGGGCACCAACAAGTAAGGGACAGAACAATACATTGCACTAACGGACGCATGTATTTATATATATATATATTTACATTTTAAAATTACAAAAATATTAATACACTTCAAAGATCTGTAGTATACCTCTAAAATTATATTTTTAGACTACATAAAATAAAGCAATTTAAGTCTTACAGTTAAAATCCAGGATTCCTTCTGAAAGAAGTCTAGTTATGACAATGACCTACCCCTTAAATTTTATTTTTCTCAACTACTAATATTTCAACTGTCACCACTTGCAGAGTGTCTAGAAGAGTTGGGGCCCCTACTCTGTAGGTCTTTAAGCACTGCAAGAATTAACACAATTAAACATGATATTTGTAGAAGGTGTATGCTCAGGAAAACACAGTGCGACAGTCATGCAACACATGACAAGGGGACTGCCAGTGGTAAAGCAATAAGCAAACAAATGGGGCGACAGACTTGTTTTAATGTACTACATTACGAGATGTGAAAGATAAGCCTGAGTGCAAGTAGATAAACAATCCGATACTCCAGTGGGATGTTGTGCATCAGAGACAGAATACAGTGCAGATCCTTTGAGATAAGAGTCGTCTGATCCTATTACTTGACACTCAGCAGAAAATAAAGAGCAGTACATTTAAGCATGCAGATTGATATGCTGAATTTAGGAATGGGGTTGAATGTCAGCAAGAAATTGGTAAGGTAGAAATATGAAAGTAAGGAGAACATGACACTCTTGTGTTCTCCAAACCACATGCATTAATGTAGAAGGACGCCTGGCCCTATGGCTATATTCATCTGAAAAATTTATTTGTAAGATAAAATCAGGTTTTCTGTATATATGAAAATCTGAAAATAGTCACAGACCAACTGTGCCATTTTAGTGTATGGTAGATGAAACCATTTCATTAATAATTAAATTTTTAAAACATTTTATTTAAACAGTGAATTGCAATACCATTTTTGAGACATGTTTGAAAAAAATCCCCCAACCTCACCAGTTATACCTTGGTAGGCATTTGAAATTTTAGCTAATACAACTCCAGAATATTTTTATGGTTTGCTGAAGTGTAGGGCAAAATGACAAAAGAAAGTAATGACATTTCTTCACATTTTCCTTGTCATTTCCTCCATAAGAGGAAATTTGTGACCATTAGCCGTTAAAGTGACCTGCATATCTTTTTAGAACATCATCATATCCATAGGACCTGATACTTATTGCCAGTAAGACACTGCAGATTATTCTCACATAAAAGGTTAATCATGTGCATAAGTGTTTGCAGGAAGAAGCTATTAAAATGTGCGCTGTATGTGCCCCAGTAGCAAGGCAAAACTTGAAGAAAAATGAGACAGAAAAATTCCATTCTTTAGACCTTGCTGCTTATCTGGCAATTTTTAACGTTCAGCTCACACAGCCACAGTCTGGAAGAACATCAAAGGGAGAGAAATCAGCATTACAATTATTTGGAATGTTTCATATTAAATCTTATAAAATTACTAAGAAGCAATCAGGACCAATGTCTCACTACTAATACCTGAGTAGGCTCTTCTGGATTGAATGCCCTTTACTCTTAGTGATACCAGAAACAGGATGCTGAATTACCTGCATTTTGCCATAGGTTTGGAGAACAGTTGCTGTGCATCTGCTACTGCATTGTTAACATTCTTGCCTGCTAAAACCTTCAGACACTGTTTTCAACCCACTGCCCAGCAGAAGTGGTCACAGTTCATTCTAACTTGTAACTAGCAGTGTCCTCACCTTAATTTCCCTCCTAAAAAATATTTAGAATCCCCAAATCCACCAAAAAAATTATCTTTCATTTTGTAGTTTGAAATTAAATAAAGAAATTCAAAACCACATGTAGAAACATGAGCTGCAAAAGCTAGGCACAGATTGCCTTTAATTCTAGTAGGTATGATAAGATTTTATGTAATTATAAATATTTTCATTGCTGCTTTTCTTATAATCAGATCGTAAGTGGAGGCTGGATCCTACGTCCCACATTTCTGCTCTTGGAGTTCTCATCTGAGGAACACCATGATAGCAGAATACAAGAGCTTATGTCAGGCTACAATGTTTGATTTCATAATTGCTGTGAAAGACCTGTCTCTCTTGGTACACTGTACACAGAGCAATTCAGGCTTCACACATTTTCCGAATATCTCTGTGTCCTAGTTTGATTGGTTTGTTTGGCCTGCTTGGTGTTGAAAACAGTCTTATGAAATATTTTTTCCAGATTAAGCTACGTTTTTCTCTCTCCACATCCATGTTTGTTGGAAAAAATTGATCACAGTTAATTTGTATAATGAAATATCTAGGTAACACTGTACAAATCTTACAGAACACCTCTTGTAAATCTGCATGTGCCAGACAAGGTTTCCTTTCCCTTTGGGTGCACAGCCTCAGCGACCACAAATACAGGAGCATCACTCAGTGGTGGACTCCAGGCAGAAACTAGTCTGTATAAGGCTGCAGGGTCTTAACATGAAAAGATTAAGCCCACTGCAGCCAGTGGGGATTTTCCTAAGGCATTTACAACCCTCATTGTGCTAATACATTGCAGAACACTGAACATCCTTAGAGGCAGCACACATAGTCATATACAGAGCAGAAATCCCCAGTACAAGAGAAGATGCCATATACTTTCTGGTAGCAGGAATGGGCTCAGCATTAAACTGTTCTTTACACAGCTTTGCCCACACAGCTAAACAGCTACACACACTTCAGGTTCAAATACCAAGACCCAAGTCTGTGCAATAAACTGCCAGCATGAAATCCACCTTTTCCCTTTTATTAAACATGCAAAAAAAAAAAAAAAAAAAAAGGAAATCTTGCAAATCTTGCAATTCTAATTCTAACCTCAAGAGTTTCTAGAAAAAAACTCTCCGTCACAGTTTTTAAGTAGTAATGATGATAGTACTGGGAAAGGTTAGAGGACTGGAACTTTCACTACTCCAGTTCTGTCTTGTTTTCTTGAAAACAAAATAAATCAAACATGCAGAAGTGAGAGGAACAGATAGCCAGAGCAGAAAATACAGCATCAGTGACAAGGGCTGAATTGCGCATCACTGCTTTTGAAAAAAAGACAGGTATTACACACAGTCTAGTCAGCTAGTCTGACACTCTGCAAACTTGCGGCAGTGTCAAGCTGTTCAAGATATTATCATTAGCTGCCTTTCTAGCGATAAACTTATTGCAGTCGAACAAAAATAGAATGTTTTGAGCAGCTAAGGCTAGCAGACTTGCAGTGAAATGGATTAGAAGTCATGATCTGCTACACACATCTGGTTTGACATTCCCCATTAACAAAGTGTGACCACTCGTCATGTAGCTGTGATAGCTGAAAAAGAGGTATTTCAGTCATTAGCAAGAAGCAAAACCCAATATGTTGAGTGTTTCTAGCCCCCAAGTCTATGAAGTAGATGCCTACTCTAGGATAGAGTTCATCACATCAGTGTCACTGAGTTGGTGGACGCGGTCGTACAAATACACTTCTGGTCATCTCTGCCTTCCTGGTTTACTTGCACTTAATTTTAGGTCTGTTTTCCACTGAACATGTTTTCATGTTCATAGAAAACATGTGTGGGGTTGGTGGTGTGGCTCTGCAACTGGAAAGGTTTGAAGAGAAGAAATATGAAGTGCATATAAAAAGGATAAAGGAAAGCAAGTGATGTTAGGTACATAAGTGTCGCATTTCAAATAAAGCTGAATATCTGACTGAGGCTAAGGAAAATTATGGTATCCTCTATATGCCTTTTCGATTCTGGTCTGGTCAATCATTTCTAAGGGTCAGGATGAGGAAGAGCGAGGTTAGATTGTGAGAGGGTAGGAGAGCCCTGCAGAGGGACCTGGACAGGCTGGATCGATGGGCTGAGGTCAACTGTATGAGGTTCAACAAGACCAAGTGCTGGGTCCTGCATTTAGGTCACAAGAACCCCAGTCAGCACTCCAGGCTTGGGGATGAATGGCTGGAAAGGTATCAGGCAGAAAAGGACCTGGGGGTGTTGGTTGACAGCCAGCTGAATATTAGCCAGCAGTGTGCCCAGGTGGCCAAGAAGGCCAACGGCATCCTGGCTTGAGTCAGGAACAGTGTGGCCAGCAGGAGTAGGGAAGTGATTGTGCCCCTGTACCTGGCACTGGTGAGGCTGCACCTCAAGTACTGTCTTCAGTTTTGGACCTCTCACTGCAAGAAGGACATAGAGATGATGGAGTGTGTCCAGAGAAGGGCAACAGAGCTGGGGAAGGGTCTGGAGCACAAGTGCTGTAAGGAGCGACTGAGGGAGCTGGGGGTGTTTAACTGGGAGAAGAGGAGGCTCAGGGGAGATGTTATTGCCCTCTACAAGTACCTGAAAGGAGGTTGTAGGGAGGTGGGTGCTGGTCTGTTCTCCCAGGTAACTGATGAAAGGACAAGAGGAAATGGCCTCAAGTTGCATCAGGGGAAGTTTAGGTTAGATACTAGGAAAAACTTCTTCACTGAAAGAGTGGTCAGGCATTGAAACGGGCTGCCCAGGGAAGTGGTGGAGTCACCATCCCTGGAGGTGTTGAAGGAACATGTAGACATGGCACTTCAGGACATGGTCTAGTGGGTACGGTAGTGTTGGGTTGATGGTTGGACTGGATGATCTTATAGGTCTTTTCTAACCTCAGTGATTCTGTGATTCTGAGAGGAAAGAGAGCAGAAGAAACTCCAGGAGTTGGCAGGATCTGTGGGTAATTCTCATTCTATTACTGTCAGACTATGGATCCTGATGACTAGTACACTCCCTTCTCCTCTTTAGTTCACTAGCTGGTTCCCATATTTTATACTAATTTAAAGTAAATGACTTCTGTTCCATAGTACATATATCCCATAGTGATTAGGTGATAGATGTAGAAAATTTAGCTCTGAAAGGTTCTGTTTTCATATTGCAATTGCTGTCTGACTTCATGCAGGTAGATAATTTTTTTCTTACCTTGGACAACTAAAATAATAATTTTACAAAAATATGGTCTCTATTAGTTCTCCAGTGCGAAAATCTCTACATCTACACCTTCATTGGAATAAAGTTAGATTAGAATTGTTTCCTCTTCTGGTCTCTCTGAAAGACTGGGGAAAATCCATTCAAATCCAAGATATAACTAGTGAACAAAAAATAAGTTTAGCATTAATTAGGTTAATGTAAAATTGACAGAAACCCAGCATAATGGCAGCCCCTAGATATTGAATTCCAGATGGAGAAGTACGCCAACAGAATAATGTTTGTAAAACTGAGAGAAAGGAGACACCTAGAAGAATATCCAGATTGTATTCCGAAGCACCTAGCCATTGAGTTCTGTAGGAGGTCTTGTTACCTTCACAGGTGAAAAGTCCAGGAAAAATTGTTGCCATGATATTTCCCCTGCTGAAAATAATACAATAATTATTAACAATTACTAGTAATAATAGTTATTAATAATGATTATTAATAATTAGCTCCCCTTCTCAACGAAGGTCTGGGAAACATCCATGTCAACTGGAGTCAGAGGTAGACTGATGAAAAAGTCTTTAGTTACTTTATATGATAGACCTCACTGGACCCTGGAATGGTTATTTGCAACCAAGTCCAAACAGAGGACTCGCTAAAATGTAAGCAAATGATAGAGTGTTTTTTCCAGAGAAGAAAAAAGCTAATAGAAACCTGGAAGAGTTATACAGAAACTATCAGGTGAATTGTAATTATAGTGTAGAAGAAGCGGGTTAATTGCTATTCCCCTCCAACTAATATACAATGAGAGAGACTGAAATTGAGCATCAACATGCTTAATTTATTTTTTTTTAATTATTATCGTATTTTGAATTCTTGTTTGTATTACCTGTAAACATTTTATGAAACAGGTCTTGGGTATATATATTATGCTCATAGTCGTTATGTTAGTACCTTTAATATTAAAAAAATAAAAGTCAATTGTTTCTGGACAGCATGTTTCATGACCTGTTTAAGAACCTCTTAAGACTAAGAGTCTGCTGGGATTAAATGTGGCTTTCACCTCTTCCCCAGACAGACCCCAGGCCTGTCCTGTTCCTAACCCAAGTTGATCAAATTCCTCTCTAGGCAAGTCTGAGAATTGTTTTTCTGCTTTTCTTGATATTGTGTCTCCAACTGCAAGCTGTATTAAACTCCCTTTTAAAAATCAATAATGATAAAGGAAGCATGCAAAACTCTATCATCCAAGTTTCACACCACTGAAGCACCCTGTCCTTCTCTTTTCCTGCACATTACTGCCTTAAATCTCAACAACTTGAAGTGCCTTTTCATTAAGGTATTTGACTCTCTGTTTTCTGAAGACATCTAACATTTGTGAACAAAGAGGTGAGATCCATAAGCAGAGATTTCTTTCTTCATGGTGAAGAAATCCAATAAATCTTTCTGCTAATAATGATAAATAAGGATTCCTTACTGTTAAAAAAAAAAAAAAAATCAATGGCATTTTGAGAGAGGAAATTCTCTCTATCGACGGGATTTTGAGAGAGGAAATTCTCTCTATTTGAAAAAGGAGAAAAAAATTTAAGAATACCCAAGGTTCAAAATTACTGAGGAAGAAGTCAGATCATAGTGAAAAAGGTTTAGCATTAAAGTAGATAGTAATCCCAAACCTGTTTCTGAGAAATGAATGAAATAATTGAATCCCTGGCTCTCTACAAGTTTTATTACCTCAGTAAACAGAAAAAAGCAAATTTGGGTGAAAAAAAAATCCAAAAAAGTAAAAATCAGTAATACTTTTTTCCTATTTCTAGAAGACCCCACTAGAAAAGCTGTCAATTCTACGTCCACTAGTGAATGGAATGTATAATTAATTTGCTCCTTTTGTTTGGAAGAGATCATCTCTTTCTGTGACAGTTTTGATCAGAACAAACCATAAAACCTCTCAACCACCTCCTGCTGTGAATGATTAACACTCAGAATTATAATAAAGCAAAAAAAAATAATTATTGGTATATGTTTTTCATAGCTTTAGCGCAGCATGCTGCCCTCAGCTTACATCTTCTGTCATATTAAAGGCTATATTTTTACTCTTGTAACTGTCTCAATTTTGACAGAATCATAACAACTATTATGCATAATTTACTTTTCATTGTCAATTTTAAACATTTTTGCAAAGGTGTCAAAGGCTTATACTGGATGCTTGTGCAGTGTTATAAATAGATGGAAAACTGTCATGGTTTCACCCCAGCCAATAACTAAGCACCATGTAGCCACTTGCTCACCTTCACCCCTCCCCCAGTAGGATGGGAAGCAGAATTGGAGGAAAAGGAAAGAAAACTCCTGGGTTGAAATAAGAACAATTTCATAATTGAAAATAAATTAAATAAAATAATTATACCAATAATACTAACAATACCAATAACACTAATATTACTATTAATAGTATGTAATGAAAATAATACTACTTCTACCACTGCTACATTATGAAAATAATGGGAAAGGAAACAAATGATACAACTGCTCACCACCAGCTGAGAGTCCCCAAGCAGTGAGAGTCAGATCCAGAAGGAGTGTGAGCCAGAAGAGCCAGACCAAGAGCAAGAGAACCCCCCAGCCCACTCCCCCCAGCTTGTGTCCTGAGCATGACGTTTTATGGAATGAAATGTCCTTTCGGTCAGTTTGGTCAGCTGTCCTGGCTGTGTCCCCTCACAGCTTCTTGTAGAGAAGAAGCTGGGAACACCAGGGCAGTATCAGAAACAGAAAAAATCCTTGGCTTGATATAAACATTACTTGGCAACAACTAAAAACATTACTATGTTATCGACATTCTTTTCAGCACAGATCCAAAACACAGCCTCATATTACCTACTGTAAGGAAAAATTAACTCTATCCCAACTAAAACGAGCACAAAAATGAACTTAAATATTTTTAATAATGATGTTATTTCTTTTAAAAAATATATTGTGTATGATTGGGGTAGAGCACTATCTTTCCACACATTCCAGTAAAAATGCACAGTTAGTTGTAGAAATGCCTGTCTACTCATAGCTAACATTATGGCTCTTTGATGCCTTTTTTTTGCTGTTGTTTTTTGAAGGATAGTATCTTGGTGTTGACTTCATAACATACATACTACAATGTGGTCCTAGATGGAAGTAATGTAAAAAAAGTCCAGTATAATAATATTGTCTCTGTACAACCACATCAAACAAACAAACCAAACCAAAACAAAACAAACAAAAAAACGCCCACAACCCACACCTTTCAAATCATACATTTCGGTAGTATTGTATAGTTCATGTATTATGTGTCGGAAATACATAAACACTCATATATTTGTGAATATGAAATCTTTCTCAGCTGACAGTTGAAAACATCAGAACTGTGTTATTCTGCTTCTCTTTAGCATCTAGACCAGTATTACCTTCTTTAAAATTAAATTAAAAGTTTAGGGGCATTAAAAATTATAGACATTTGATCACTGGGATAAACCAAGGCAAATAAATATGTACTGAAGGAAACTGACTCCCAATAGAATCTATCCATATAGTTTCATTAATTAAATAAAGAATTAAGCATTAGAAAATGTGATGGATTTTAAAAATTACTGTAAAATAGAAGTATTATGTTGCAAATGGTGGCATCCATCCTTTGGAATTTAGTTCGTACAATCTCTAGTGCCCCAAAACATTTAATTTAATTCAGCTTAGCTCCCCACACATCCAAAGTCTGTATTGGCTGAAGTGTTTGCTGGATCAAACCATTGTTTGGACTGAATTACATATCCAAATATTTGTCATTTTGTTACCAATTTGTTTTCCCCGGTTCCATCCAAGATATACCCTGAAATACCAACTTTATTTACAGGCCTCTTGCCATTTTGTCTATTTCACATAAAATAAGGTGTTATTTACATAAGTTTAAAATATTTACACTCCTTGAAATTTAATTTTGACATGTGATGTGATTTTTTAGAACCACATGCAGTGAATAAAATTGTAATGCTCCAAGCTAAGATGGCATACATGAGGGTACCCGTAGCATGAGGCTCAGTGTTTGTTCTTGTAGAGGAATAACAGTAATTCTGTTTTCTAACTTGTGTTTGAGTCACTGCTGTGAATATCAATAGGGAGCTTGTCTAATTATTCTCTGAATTGACATGAGGCTTGGGTTTCCATTACACAGCTGATAGAAATTCACCATGCTAACATTGTAAAATAGAGGTGCTATTTCTAGTAATTAGTTCTAATCAGATGTTTCCTCCCTAAACCTGCCTCTTACAGTATAGCATTCCAGCTCCTGAAAGACAGAATTCTGTTTGCTTTTTACTTGTTTACCTGGCCTCCTCATCCTGACTTTTATAAATATTTCTGAATCAATGATTCCTTGTTTACAGGTTCTCCTGCAGAGCCTGAGTGTAAATCTTCTTATGTGATTCAGCTCTTTGTAAAATATCACACATTATGATAAGTATAAAGAATTGACTAATGTTCATTTACACTGTAGTCATCTGACTTTCTATTAGACATATATTAAAAAATCTCACTTGGGCACTCTTTGAGAAAGGCAAGGCTATAAGGTCACAGATTTCATGTTGAACAAACCCCGTATTAGTCACAAAAGTGAGAGCCCAAAGCTGTGCAAGATCTTGTAGGGTTTTTGGGTTTTTTTGAGGAGACCAACCACTAACATCATTTGCATCTTGAAACTTCACTCTAGCAATGGTTTCTTAAGGTTCATCTGTACTGAAACTCAGTTTTCTTTAGCTAATTGATATTCAGTGAATGGCCTGACTTGCACTGCTGAAGAATCCTTAATCAAGTAGCTTTTTCTTTCTAAGTCTTGATGTTGTGATAAAGAACCCATCAATTTTGAAAAGGAATTTTATATTATTCTCTCTTTCTTCTCAGAACTCAGAATAGAAAGGTTATTCCCAATCCCATCAAAGACTGTGACAATTATGGGCTAGGTACATATTTGCAGTGACACAGTTATTGGGGTATCGTTACAGGAGGACTGAGCAATGTACCTGTCAAACCTAGTACTGAAGTCTGTGAATTAATGCTCACATCAATTCAGCAAACTGTAATACATTAACTTGTAACTGGTCTTAATGCTAGAAATGGAATTGGTCCAGAAATTGTTTTGTGCATAATAGAAGTGGCCAAGAACTTCCTGACGATGTTTTGTTTGTTTTATTTTAGCTGGAAAATCCAATTAATTGAAACAGAAGCTCATTATTGGTTTGTGCCAGTATAAGAAGGCTTTTGCTGGCAAAGTTTTCTCAGCTCCCTAGTGGAGTTTCTGGTCAAAACCAGTAGTGAAACTGGATTTAACGTGTAGGGTTGTGGTCTCCAGCATGAGAAGAGAGTGCCATGATGAACAGGTTATTCATTATTCTGGATTAGCCTTTTTCTTTTTTTTTTTTTTTTTCTGGTGGAGCTGTTCCACTGATTATGTATTAATTGAAGAGTCAGTGTCAGCAATGTTCCAAGTAAGTCGCTTCCTACCAAATTTATCCTTAATAATTTTATACAAGGTAGAAGTTCTTCAAAAAGAGACAGGCATAATAAGGAAGATCCAAATCCAGTAACTTCATCAAATGTGAATCTGTGAATGGGGAAACAAAAAAGGACATGAGCCAGGCAGAGCCAACAAAACATTAATATAATTCAGAGCATGGCGAAGGCTGGACATCACACATCCTCCAGTCGTCAGAACAGTGATGGCAGTAGGACTGAAGCAGAAAAACTAACTCATGTGGGGATAATACTGTATGACACCTGAAAGGGCAATGAGGGCAAACTCAACTTGATTCGACACTGTCCAAAATTAGTCCAGTTAGTACAGATCCATAGGGACTACCCTGCTAGCCTTCAACAATCACTCCTCAGCTGAGGATTGCTGATGCCTATTATGCCCCCAACTTTATTTATTTTCCTTCCATTCTTGACATTTTGGGCCATTTTTGCTGCCAATCACTGATCAACATTTTTACTCTGCTCGCATGCAGCCAAATAGAAGAGAACTTGAATTTCTGGGAATTACAGCTCGAGGTAATCCACTCAGTGGGTTTAGCAGGCTGACTGCAGGATGCTGGCTGAGCTGCTTCCCTGAATAATGACTGTAGATTAGATGTCATAATAACAGTTGTCAACAAGCAGCGTGCAAAAGTTTTTTGAAGTCACAATTACGTGACAACCTCTGTTCCCCTTGTGTACCAGAAGCACATTTGATGTGCTGTGTGCTGCCCTCCCACCTAGCATTACCACTGCGTTGGGCACCGTACATGCCTGCTGCTGCCTGCAGGATGAGTCATGCAGCTCTGCAAAGCCCGTATTTCAGCTGTGGAAACTGAATAAAAGTGACACCAGCATCCTGGCTACGTAAGATATACTTAAACTAGTGCCTTTTCTGTTCAGCAGGAAACTGATTTCCTTTGCATTTGGGATTGGTGTTGGCAGGAGGTTGGAAGTGACCGCTCAATGATAGCTTTTGTCTGTAATTGGCCTTTGCTATCCTGACATAGTTGATCTCAGTGGGAAGAATTGTCTTTCACCCACTCAGGATATTGACTGGGTAGTTGGAGCTTAGAGAGATCAGCTAGAATTGTTCTGAGTCACCAAAAACTTGTCACAGGGAGAGGCAGGATGAGGAAGGATAGAGGTCCTCTATAGACGTAAATATAAGACCACACAGGGAAAGAAAACAGTGCATTCCTTTGCTTTCCTTCCAGAGTAACGGATCAAAGTGTTTTCTAAATAACAGTCTAAAACATTGGATTGATTAAGAAGCACCATATGGAGAAAAAAATTATTTGCTTTATTTAGAGGGCAGATATCCAATAGTGAAAGGAGAAACAAGATTTTCCTGCCTTAAAATTGATAAGATGGTTACCTAAAAATAGGTTTCCTGTAAGACAATTTTTAAAGAAAAATATACAAAACCTGTTACAGCTCCAGTAACGTGTTTTCTTGCTGTTTCTTCTCTCTGCATTTAAATGTCATCATTTCAAGTCTTTTAAATGGTATATAAAGAAATCCAGTGTTCTGAGCATGCCTAATGTGCATGAGGTTATACATTTTGACAGTGCAGTAAGCAACAGTGATTCAGCCAATTCTTCAAAAAAAGCAAGTGCAGGAGAAAAAATCTCTCAAGTGTTGTTTCTTGTGCCCCCCATGTTTCAGTCTTAGGTAAGGGAAAGGCATTTGTTGGTGTGGGGATTACTGTTTTGGGCCCCTGTTGCAGCTCCTCGTGTGCTGTAGCAGCAAGAGGTGACTAAGGAGAAAGATGGGTTTTTTAAAACCTTAGCTATTGCTGTATCCCAAGGACAAGGCTACCTACCCCTTCCACTGTGTTCACAGAGTGGCAAATCTTTCGCACTGTCTGAAAGTCACAGGGGGATTTTGGAAATTGGAGCCTGCTTGCATCAGAGCACACTGTACTGTCCATCCTATGTTAAAGTTCTGTTTAACTCTTCATAAGCCCAGTGGGACTTCCATACAGATTTAAAGACATGAGGGAGAATTCAGGAGGTGAAGTCAGGGAAGAATTCACCACCTTCCTCTCCTAGAATTTGAATGCATCCAGAAGTCCTTGTGACTGTGGGAATTGGATGTGAATTACATTAAATGTTTTCCAAACCAGTCCTTCTGAGTAAATAGGATTTTCCACACATGGAGTTTCGGGACAAGCATCACTACAACAACAACAACAACAAAAAAAACAACCAAAAAAAATCCCCAAAACAAAAAAAGAAACTATTCAGCTTAAGCATACATGGCAGAAAAGGAAGTGATTTAGTTCTCTTTTTTGCAGATAATACACCATTAAGTTTGACATAGGAGCCAAGACTAGTCCTAAACTGTGAATTTTCATTTTTATTTCATTTCAGTTTTCTGTTCCAGATAATTTTTTATTTAAAATTTCTTTTACTTTTATTAACTGAAAAGTTGGAAGTTTTTTTTCAAATGTGATCTTGCTTTCAACATGAAATATATTTTTATACTTGATTAAAGATTAATAAAATATTTGGTCCAAATTGATTTTTCATTTTTTCCTATGATTTGCCAGCAAAGCACAAAAATATTGTTTCCCAAGCTCCAGTTACAAAACTTTTAGTGCATCACACAGAAACAGTACAACATGATTTTTACCTTTCCATAAATTTGGTTCTAAATGCATGAATCTTTGTATTTCCAGGCAAGCAGCTCCAGCAGCTTAAATGCATGTAAAGTACTGTTACAAGGAATACATATTTTTGTCTTTTTTTGCCCTCATTCAAATTTCATGACTACGCTAGCTGTACTAATGCTAACAAATTACCAGACACTGATAGGTTTGCATTGTGTTGGGGAAGGGGCGGGAGGGAAGAGGAAAGGTTTGATTCGCAGAACTTAGACACACAATTAATGGTTTTTTAATTTAAACAATTAAAAAATATTTTAAGTGGAAGGATCAAATGGTTAAACTTTCTGGTTTAAGTCTTTCAGCTAGGCAAGTATGGATCACATATAGCAGTAGTTGCACAGTGGATTCATGTATTTTCTATGTAAAAGCCTTACGATCTTCATAAAGTACTAATCATAAAATAGCAGGTAACAATAGATAATTTTAAAAAAAATCAACCAAAGTTGTAACGATAATAGAAAATACAGTGGTATACCAAATTCAGTTATTTCAGTTTATAGCATCTTCTTCTGTTCTGCATTTCCAAGTTCAGATTAATAGAGCTTCTAAAAAAAATGAGACTTTTTAAGACCGTCATTCAACTAAGAAAAGATGTTTTGTTGAGAACTCAGTTTGACCAGGTTATTGAGAGTTCAGATGAAGCTCATTAAAGTGAGACTTTACCTCAGCTATTGAGGTTTTTTAAGTTTTAGCAACATCATTTCTTTACCTTTTTGCTTTACCTAAGCTTCCTTGGAGTTCTTGTTAAACTTTGACAACTTGCTCCTTCATCTCTGCTGAGGTTTATTGTGTCTCTGTGCATTGAACAAATAAGTTTTTGAAACTTTGGGGTTTGGAATTTCTCTAGGGTATGAATTAAAGAACTCACATTTCTTTCCAAACTCTTCTCCATGGACTTCCAACAACTTGTTGCTGTGTCTTCCTTTACTTTAAATAGCAAAAATTTGAGTTTTATAGCAGCTCAGTGTGAAGGTAAAGAAAAGAACATGCTCAAAGATGAAAGTCAGAAACAAGATGTGCCCTATGGCCATGTCAAAACTATTAAATCTCCATCAGGAAACTAATCTTCTGCTATTTTTTCCTCTGCAGCAATAGACTGTGATCTCATTGTGCTTTATAAGCTAAGAAAGGTCAGGCCAGCCTCCTCAGTCTTTGGATGAATGAAATCCTAAGAACTCATCCATGCTTAGAATGATGGTGATTAAGTTAGAGAAGAGACAAACACGATCTAGCTAGGGCAGTTTGAATTTACTTTTCACAGCTGTTATTGCTGCATCTCTAGGTAGTCATTACAGCCCTCGCAGCTGAGGCCCAATAACTGCTTGTGGGAATCCTCCCACTCTGTTTCAGTACAAACCAGCTGTATTAATTTAAGTCACTGTGGAAGATGGCACAGGCTAACCCAAATGGTGGCTTATTAGTGCAACTCAATATGGGGATGATGAGGAACAACTGGTAATACTGAGACCTACGGCTACTATTGCTGCCTTTGAAGTGAGTACTTTATGGCTCTCTTGATGGAATGGTAATGGCAGGAGGAAGTCCTAGAGAATTGCAGGTTGTTTTGGGAGATATGTTTCTTATTTTTGTAGAGCTTTGGCCCTTTAAAACACCACACTGAAGATCTTCTGCATAGTTAACAGTGTTAAAGGTTCAGATATTTTCATATTCTTCTGTGTCTTATAAAAATGGGTTCTTTCTTTCTCTCAACTTAAAGAAAATCAAGTGAAGACAAAAATATTTTTCAAGTGAAATTAAGATTTCTTAATCTATATTACACTGATTATTTTTTTCTTCATGCAAAGCAATGCTGCTTAATAAAAAAAGTGAACTGAGCTTATTTCTATAAAAATAATTTGTTTCTCTTACATATGCAATATGACTAATGCTAATTTTCTGATCAAATTTGGACTAAAATACAGGGGTTTTTGGTTTTTTGTTTGGAAAATATAAGCTTTATATAAATAATTAATTTTTATTATTTAATTTTGCTATTCCATACTACTTCACGCTGTTGATAAATGCTGTTAAACATAGCATTTATGATCAAAGATAACTATGTTGCTGAACCGGAGAGACCCAGGAAATCATCTTGAGTCTTCAACCTCTGTTCATCCACACCATTTAATTTTAGGTTAGTCTTTTGATCGGTTTTGGACCTCTCTACCTGTCTATGATAGCTGTGGACACAAGCCTCATGAGCTAGAACTTGTTTCTTTTTCTTTTCTGTGTGAAAAGAAGTCATTTTAGGGTGAGTTAAGTAACAGAAGTTTTGTAGTCAGTTTATTAGACTATTTGTGGGTCTGTTTATTAAAGTTCAGCTATGCCCTATCCTATGATTTCTAATCATCTCCTTTCCTGAATTTTCCTGAAAATAGTCTCTTTCCTTTGATACCGCTTGCCTCTATATACAAATTTATTACTTACAGAGAATAAAAAGGAGGAGGTGAAGCTTTTGCTTAGATCACTTGTGTGAAACCAGGGACAGAGGATAGCTTTTTTGACACTCACAGGTGACTAAGTGTATGCAGTCTTTGAAGTTATATCATCATTTATTACGTGAGAGATACACCAAGCCTCTGGCAAATGAGGGATTGGGTTGATGACAGTACCATCTTTCCACTGGCCATTGCTGAGGAACACAAAATATTCTCCCCTCCCTCCCCAGCTATTTTTGTCACTACTTCCTAGGGAAGGAAACCAGGAAAAGCTATCTGATATGTTTCTCCCACAAACTCTACAATGAGACCCTTGAAGAGGTGCTTAATTCTGTTTATAATGACTGAATTGCAATTTCTGGATTACAAAATGGTGTTTGTACATACATAGTTGTGTGCGTGTATATGTATGCATACCCATATCCATATCCAACCATATATCAAACAAGCTGCATTGATGCCAGGGAAATAAATTTTGGAATAGGCACTGTCTTCTCCTAAACAAGTTTCAAAATAACTATCAACAGTAGCATTTGATTAATGGTGTAGTCTGAGATGGGTTTTAGGTAAAATTACGTTAATTCATTCTTATTTCTCTCAGGCTGGGGAGAGGGCTTGCAACGCCCTGTGGGTCACTTTGTTACTTCAGTTTGAGGCACAGATGAAGAGCAGCTCTGTGATCCACCTGTGTGGAAAGGACCATACTGATAGCGATTCATAAATACCATCCCCCCATGTCCTCCTAGTTTAGAGCAACACTCAATCCAGGTAATTATGGTCCGTTGCCTCCACTGCAAGCAGACACTGTATAAATCCTTCATCCAAGGCAGGCTTGTCAGGCTGAGAATAATATCCAGGTCCGCAGAAGGGATTTATATTCAAGGTTCATTTGGTAGGTGTGTTTTCCAGTTTTTCATTTCTCAGAACTGACAACGAACTGAACTAGTTGGTTATTCCCCGCTGAAGCTGTTCTGGTGATAGGATGATCGATAATCTGTGATTAATTTAGAGTCACTCGTATGTTAGTACTAGGCAGTTTCGACAGCCTTACTTCAAGTATCGATTTCTTGTATAATTTACAAAAGAGAGGCATACCAGATATGATGATGCTTTGGAAGTTGTTAGCATCCTTCTTGTAGACAATCCCCCATCAGGAAAAGCCCCACGATATAAAGTTCATTTCAATCAAATAGTCTTACTCCTGCTCAGGAACAGTCTTATTTTGCTTCCTCTGTCTTTCACTCATGATGGATTTAAATTAAGTTTATAAATACATAAATCTTTCAGCAGTGTATTATCCAGAGTCTGTCCCAGCAACATAATGCTCGTCCCTTGTTACTGCATGTTTTCTGGTTTTACAAGGCCTTGCAGTGTCAGGGGCTGAGAGATCAAGGCATTTTAGTTATCTGTTCAGAGAAAAGCCCATTTTGGTCCGCATAACTAAGGAAGTACATAATGCCATTTGACAAAATAAATGCACATTATGGTCATGTCTTAGAAATAGCTGGTTTTGGTTTTTTTTTCCCTGGAAAGATATATAGTGTTAAATTCAGTTTTCTTTTTTTAAAAAGTGCAGTTTCCATTGAAATCAATAGCATTGTTATGGCTGAAAAAAGGTATATTAGTAGTATATCAGGATGTATGTTTGGAGCACATGGCAGTTCATGTGATGGGACTGAAGGATAATAAAAATTATAGTGGAGAATCCAGGATTTTTCCCATGCGAACATCATTGTGGATAATACCTTCTATTTGGAAGCATCAGGCAAACAGTTTGGAAGGGTTAATGAAGCCTAAGGGTAACAGCATTTACTATATTGAAAAATTTAGTGAGTCAGTTACAGCAAGAAAATGTTCCTCTCTGTTAATTGTGATAAATGACTGTTTTAATAGTGGGTTAATCTTCCCTGACATCTTCAAAGCTGTGAAGATTTTTTTAAGCAAATAGAGAAAATTTGTGGTGAAAATGAAATTAATTCACTTCCGTTTCTTTCCACTGAAATCATCAAACTATAAGATATGTTAATAATTTTGCAAAAAGAATTGCCCCTTGGGAAAGTTGCTAAAATATATTTATTTATTTGTTTTCATTTCAATAATGAAATTATTCACACGAAGCTAAATCATAACAAAACAAAAGCCCCTGTAACATTATGGGGAAAAAATGGACACCAGTTTAACTGAAGATCAAACAAATTTGCTGCTGCTGAGTTCATTTTCTGGGTTTGGTTTTGTTTTTGTTTTCTTTTTTTGGATTGGCAAACTGCCCTGGGGGACAAGAAAAGAATACAGGAATAAATTAGTTTGGGGTTGGTTTGATTGTTTGTTCGTGGTTTTTTGTCATCAGATTTCAAGCTGCATGTATTAGTACCTGTATCCTGCTGGTTTGCTAATGCGTCAATCTAGATATATTCCGTATAGCACAATACACAATATCATACAAACAGCAGATAAATATGCAGCTGTATATAAAATATAAAATCAGAATGCTGTATACAAAGCAGCCATGCAATCCCATGGAGAACAGGGATACTTCTAATGTGATCTATAAAGGTGACATTTTCAGCGAAGATACAATACACGCAAAAATACCCATTTCATGTTGGCCATATCTTGTGACTGGTTTTGGTTCCATTTTCCTTTGTCCACTCTTGATCAAACTGAAGGCATCATCTACTCAGCCTTGGCAAGAAAGATGGCTGGCTGCCTTTTACAAAGGCTGGTGCATGCTGGTGCAGAAACAGAAGGGACTTCCCCTCAGGGGTTGGTGACAGGAATGGTGGTAATGGAGTTTAAAATATGGTTTTGTGGTTATGGCTCTTGCATGAGGACAGCAGTTTTAATTCTTTCATAGGTGCGAATTTACCCACTGCTTTGACAAATGTGCGTATCTCGGGTGACCAGGGCCTTGTGTCTGTGTGGCACAAGGCACATGTGTGCTGGAATATTACTCCCTTTATTTGAAAGTATTATGATACAAATTCCTGTGTCATAATGGTAAGTAAGGGCATACTCTATCCACATTTTTCTGTTCATTATTTAAGATATCAACCCTAAGGCTCTGATACCACCACTGTTTCTCTCTGGCATAGTGATAAAGTAAAGAAACACTGCAAGGTTCTACAAACAGCGTGGAAACTTTTCAAAGCCCTTGACTTAGGCCATATTTATTTTAGAAGGGCTAATAGGAATCTGTTGATAGGCTAATAGGAATTTACTAATAGGAATCCTTATCCTCTTCATTGATGCACTGAAGCCTAGGTTTATTCCATGTAATTTAGGCATCTGACCAAAATATTTAAGTCAAAAAACATTTTCCCTAGTCAGTCCCACAAAGTCAGTGAGGAGAAAGAGATGCAGTTCTAGAGATTCACACCTTACATTTCAGCAGCTTGCAGAAAACTCCATATTATACAATAAGTCTACAGAAGTTACGTTCTTCATTTAAACTCCCAAAAGGAAGATACATGAATCTGGTACCAGTGCACATTGATCTATTTTGAGGACCTGTATTTACATCACTTGTAATACCTGAAAAAACGTGTAGGAATTCAACAAAGATATTCTTAATCACACTGAATGTAAGATTTGTGTCAAAATTCTGAAGAAGCAATCATATTTCTGTGCCCCACAAATTATTCTACAGAAAGAAGATTAAACTCTCTTACTCATTTGTATGTGTGCTCAGTCAAACAATGTATGGTGGCCTTGAAAGTATCACTAGTGAGTGAACCGCTAACAGAAAGGTCTGCAAAAATTGTGTATGTCAAACATTGCAGAACAAGTGGATTAAACTTGTTGTAGGGAGGTTCATGGAATTCATGAAGAAATGAGGAACCTGATGATTGATTTACATCATAGAACTGATGCTTTTCTAGTTAGTATCTGCTACGCGGGCAGCTGCCTTTGGCTTTCTTTGCAGCCTGCTTCTGAGGGTTGGACAGCTGGGTGAGGGATTTGCACAAGCATAAGAAAGGAAGCCAAGGGTTATGACAGCAATGACCACAACAGCATGAAAATCCCAGGCAGGGAATTTCATTATAATTTTAGATCACATTTAGTGCTATTAGAGAATGTTTTTATTTTATTATTCCTGCTCTTTCTCATCCAAAAGCAAAGGAAAACATGGGATTTTGCAGTTTATTTGCTTAGTTTACATAAAATACAGTTAGTGAAAGGAAAATGACAACATTTAAGAGCAAGATGGGACTGATGGGAAGGTTAAGGAGGCTTTTAACTTCAACGTGGGTCCAGCAGCCAAGGTACTCATGGGTTAACACATTCACCAGGGGATGCAAGTAGAAGTCCATCTGATGGCCCGTTAATGAAATGACATGCAATATTCTATGATTGCCCTCAATTACCCTATGCAAAGCAAGAATTAATTACTAGCATTGAAAAAGTTCACCTTTGTCCCTCATTTTGGGCTCTCATTTATACTGAGTGTTTCTCAGGCGATATTAATAGAGGTCCAAGTACTTGATAGCTGGGTTTTTTTCTTCTTTTTCCTTGTAATGGGGCTGATCCTTTTACGTGATAACTGTAGTCTAATCAATCAATGGCTGGCGTAAGCATTAAAGTATATACAGAGCATTTTAAAAGTGCTGAACCCACCCATGTACTGTTTGGCACTCTGTTGTCCAGAATTGTAGTACACAGGATGGTTAATTTGATCCATTTGTTTTGCAACAAAGACTGCCACCACCAAGTTATTTTAATGTAACGCTATAAATCAACTTGAAGGCAGCATAAAAAAATAAGTAAACCAAATAAAAACAACCTAGGGATTCATCACATTTTGTCTGGTTTTCCTTGTTGAATCAAGAGATGTGTTTCTAAAAGAAAATGCTAAATGATCATTACCCTGGGCTCCCTTTGATTCCCAAGTTGCCAATATAGGAGTGTATTGGTGGAATGAACTGACAGCTTGCACATGATTTTAAAATACGTTCTGTCTGTGTGTATCTGTACAAGTCTAGACATAAATCTAGAGCCAGAACCAGAAATTTAAACAGAAATTACTTTAAAATAACAAGTTATGAGAATATTCATATTTGCTCAGGTCATACTTATTTTAGTGGGGTTGACCCTTTAGTCAGGTCTAATTAACTGGCAAAAGTGATGCTGTAGTAATAGAAGAGAGCATAGTGATACAGGAGAATAGACACTAACATCTTTATCTGGTTGTAGATATATTCTTGCAAATAAGAAAGGTTTAGGCGTTGTGAATCCAGACAGTCATGGATGATACCGAGGTGCACTAAGTTTTTTTGTGTATGCTGGCATAACAATAAGGTGGATACTAAGGCTGAAGTGCATGAGGACTAAAGCCAGCATATGAGAAATCAATTCCAGAGATTCAGTGACTTTGAAATTTCCAGTCCCTGGTGTCAGCTGGGGAGAGCTGGTAGCAAACTGCTAGTGAAGTGCGAGCTGCTTCCAGAATCAGTTGTTCAAATTAACCTGCTTGACTCTGCTGTGAAAGGTACTGTAAATACTCATTCACTCAGGAAAGTGTGGGAGGAAGTTTCAAAAGCCCTCTCTCTTCTTTCAGCAAAAATTCATGGAATGAGGCCTCTCATCTATGTAGACATCTATAATTTGTTGGCAGTATCTGAAATGGTCATTCAAGCTTCCTTTATAGGGAAAGAATAGGCAATTCTAGAGTGCTGTTTCCCTCATTTCTTAGGTAAAGATCTGATACTGGACCACTTTAACTGCTCTCCAAAAAGTTCCTGCTTCTCACTACTACTAAACCAGGAGCTCTAGAAAACTAAATCTGTTGTAGGTGTCTACAGACATCTATAGGTGGATGAGATAGATATATCCCATCTCCTATAGGGGACTTGGGAGTTCTTTGATCCCATTTGTTCCTAAGTCACCCTGGTTATTATGAGTGATAACTGAAGATTTAGGAAGCTTATCCTAGCCATTTCCAATAGTTTGAAGATTTCAGTTGAAACCCATTTAAAATAAGGGATTTGCCTTAACTGAAGGGGACAGGAATACGTCACATACCAGCTATAATCAAGAAATGCTTCAGAAAGCACCTCCCATCGAGAAAGCTGTATTCAACTGTAACAGAGTGGGCATCCATGTCCATTTGGCGTGTTAACCAGCATGTTGTGAACGGTTTCAGGACAGACAGCCAAGTCACCTAATCATGTAAGTGTGTACTTAATTGCTTTCTAAATAAACAGTAGCAACAGAGATGCTCAGGCAACTTAGAATCTTCAGACACTAGTCACAATGAAGACTCACTCACTGCAGACAAGCTTCATTTTATATATACATACTGCATTTTGTCTTTTCTTTAGCATTTTTTAGTTCAATATTAGCAAAAGACACTGTAAAAGTTTGTGCTTTTTCTTTTTCCAGTACCAAAGTGTTTTCTTCAAAATCTATCTTCTTTCCACTTTCTTACATTCCAACTTAAGGGACTTTTTTTTTCACTTTTTTCTGCTGAGAGGGAATATTTTTAATTTTTAGAGAAGTATTACATAAACCATAGGATTATAGAAGTTAGGCCATGACCCTGGAGTTGAGGTGGCAGTTTCATGGACAGAAGGATTAAAATCCTTCTCTTTCACACATTACAAATTGAAGCAAGTTTTTAACCTAAACCGCAGCCTTCACAGGAACACGATACAGCTGAGGAAAAAGACAAGCCTCAGAAGTTGTGCATGTTTGTTGTTGTTGTTGTGTCCCCTTGTTTCCTGCCAGTAATACGATGAAGCGAAATGAAGAAAATACACACCTGAGACTGTTAGTTGTTTTAATGAGCTGTGATCTGTGCAGTTACTGCACTGATCACCTTCACAGCTAGACACACTCGAGCCTTTGCTGATCTGCAGCATTTTTAATGGAAGTATAAGCTTAGAAAAATAAAAATATTAACAGAAAGAACTTAAATCCTTAGTTTTGTATGCTTGTGACTGAACATCCTCAACACAGTAAACTGTCATTCTATACAAAAAGTGATGGGTCTATGTTTTGTTCCTGACTGTGCTTAATATATATAGAAAAGTCAGAATATCGCAGCACTGGGCTTGGTGAGAGAACCAGGCTGGCACGCTGTTTGATGTAAGGATATGTGTAAGTGTAGTGCTAGCACAGACACTTCTAATAGAAGAGATAGAGGGGGTATGAGCAGAGCATCATGTGTAAGAACACCGATGCTGAACGACTCAAAACTGCAGTGCTTTTTCTCTGGGCAATACACAGTGTTAAAAACTTCATGGGTAATCCTTAGGATGGGGTGAGAGAAAAAAGGAGCACAACTGCATATTTCCACAAAAACACATGGTGCGGTGTGGTAGGTCAGTGGAAGCATTTCAGCTGTTCTCACCCTGCTTAAGCATCCAGCAGTGCTGAGGCCAGCAGAGACTTTACCAGGAAGTCTGATGGTGTATCTAAATTATTCCTTTTTGAAGACCATATATGGTAGTGGAATGGTAGGAGGCTTTGCAGGATTCAGATGGAAAATAAGCGTTTGCAGGTTTTGGCTATGTCATCGTTATGGTTTACATGTGTGTTGGGTTTGTATGATGGGGCTGTTGGTAGTGGGGGGTGGGGAGCACAGGAAGGGCTCTTGTGAGAATCCACTAGAAGCTCCCCCAGCCCCAAGACAGACCCTCCTCTGTTGAACTAACAACTTTGTGATTAACATATTTAAGAGGGGGAAAACAAACTAGAAGCAGCAGTGGAAGGGAAAACAGCTGAGTGAAGAGTGGGATGTGAGAGAGACACCCAGGTCAGTGCAGAAAGGTGAGGGGAGAAGGTGGGCCGAAGCAGAGGTTCCTCTGCAGCCAGTGGTGGGAGGACAGGCTGTGCCCCTGCAGCCATGGAGGGTCACGGGGGAGCAGAAACCCCCCCCTGCAGCCTGGGGAGGGCCCCATGATGGAGCAGGGGGATGCCTGAAGGGACTGTGACTTCATGGGAAGCCCACACTGAAGCAGTCCACTCCCCACAGAGGGACCCATGCCAGAGCAATTACTGAAGAAAAATGCAGCCCATGGGAAGGAGTCATGTCAGAGAAGTTCAAGGAGGACTGTCTCCTGTGAGAGGGACCCCACACTGGAGCAGGGGCAGAGTGTGAGGAGTCCATTCCCTGAGGAGGAAGGGGTGGCAGAGACAGTGTGTGATGGACTGACCACAGCCCCCATTCCCCATCCCCCTGTGCCACTCTGGGGAGGAGGCAGAGAAATCTGGAGCAAAACTGAGCCCCAGAGGAAGGGAGGGGTGGGGGGTTTTAAGATCTGTTTTTATCTCTTACTGCCCTACTTTGACTGGTAACTAATTCAATTGATTTTTCTTCCCCAAGTGGAGTCTGTTTTGCCTGTGACTATAATGGGTTAGTGATCCCTTCCTGCCCTTGTCTCAACACACAAGCCTTTTGTTATATTTTCTCCTCCCCACCACATGGGAGGGGAAGTGAGTGAGTGGCCACATGGTCTTTTGTTGTTGGCTGGGCCTTAAACACAACAATATAAGGAACAGATTTAAAGTCTGGTCTTGAAATTGTAAGCAATAAATGTTTCTCTGCCCTTCAGGATGAAACTTTAAGGAGAAATTTAATGTGTCATTAGAGCATTGATAATATCTGACTATATTTCACCTGTAAATGAGTATGTTTCTACATAATCAACTGGTAGGAATAGAAGTTGCTGAAAGAATAGATTTGTTTTCTATTGGTTTTCAGGAATCTTTATATGCAATGAAACATCCCTAATGAATGTCCAATCTCAACACAAAACAGTTAAATGAGTAAAAGCTCAGAGCAGTAAATTGTGGGCTACATTGATTTTCTGACCTGCATACACAGTAAATTTTTCACATTGAGGCTACCCACAAAGTCTGTTGTTTTCCAGTTCTCAGATTTCAGTTTGAAATAATTGAGAGGAAGCTTTCAGAATCTCATTTCAGAGACATCTTTTGGAGGTGACCTTTGACTGGAAGGGACAGTTAAAACAGCTCTTCAGATATGGCAAAATTACATTATTTTCAGGGAACTTTTCCTGTTTGACCTAGTAGCTAAGATAGTAAAAATAGAGTATTAAAATAAAAAATTTCTAGAACAGCAATAATTTTTTTTTTTTTTTAAATTCCTGTGTGACGATTGAGGGAGGAGTTAAAAATGCAAACTTCTTACTGGAAAGTCAGGATCTATGTTTGCGTAGTCTGTCAATGACAAAAGCTTTCTGTATGTAAAGGTTTTGGTTGTGACATGGAAAAGACTGAAACAAAGGGGAAAAATGAATATCAAGGTAGAAAGCAAAGTTTTGTATCAATGTTTCATTTTTCAGCATCGGCAGTTATGTTCCTTCCAAGATTGCGACAGTCTTTTTGTGTTGTTTTTATTTTTGTTTTTTATAGGGAAGGAATAATGCAGATAGTATGATTTCAAAGGGATTCCGTCTCATTAAAGTTGATAAGAAGATAGGAAGCTTTGTGTTTGGTCTTTATATTGCAAATAACCTATTTAAATCTAGCTGCGCAGATCCAGCTCTTTTGCTGTGTCTTTTTAATTTTTGGGACAATAGCCTGCCATTTGCATCACTGACTTAAGATGTAAGTTTAGACAAAATAACATGTTTTCAATATTTTTCAGGCTTCCCTTTTCATTATAGGGAGCTAGACTTAAGGAATTTTTGAGGAAGGTGAGAAAATGATAAAATAAAACCAAAATTGAACATTAAATTTCTTATCTTAATGAGAAAACTCCTATTCTGAAAAAAAATCGTGATTATTGAGACTTACAGCACATTTTCTGTAGGGTTAATGTGGTAATCAGGTTCTTCTTAGCAGAGACTGTAAATATAATTTGGGGATTCACTGCCAAAAGGCAGTTGTTATCATGGGGTAACTATCAGCAGATTCAAAGTATAACATTGAGGTAAAGACAAGCCAGTGTTACTTTATTCAGAACTAAATTCAATGAAATTTCTAAATGCCTAAGAATTGAAAAGAACAGTAGCTGTGTTAGGAATTAAAAATCACTTAATGAGGAGTGGTATGTGAGTAGTCTTAGGGTAAGGAAAAAAAATAAAGACCCCTTTTTTCTCTAGAAGACAAATCTAGACCACAATAAGAATTATTTTAGTGTTTTGTTTTGTGGTTTGGTTTTTTTTCTTTAGTCAGACTCTGCTTACATTGATAACGATAGCAAAGAATTTCAAGTTTTGGCTAATAACTCATAGTATTTTCCACTGTGTGAGTAAAATTTTCCGCTGAATTAAAATGAAGAATACTTCTTGCAGCTGTATGAACATTGCAGGTGGACTAGATGGTCCACTGTAGGTCCCTTCCAACTGAAACAGTCTTTCCTCTTCCTCCCCTCCCTCCTCTGTCTCCCAAATTTATCTTATCAAGACAACATCCTAAGACAGACAAAAGCTCGAGGCCCAGGGCCTGAAACAGAGTTTCCAGCCTCCAGCATACAGAAACTTCAGCAGCTGTCCCCTTCCCTTTACCACTCCCAGTTCTGATGGAAACTCTTACGGAGCCTTGCTTCTTGGTTGCATTTGCTATTAACTGCGGTTATATTTTTAGATCAACTTATGTCCAGTTGATGCTCACCTGGTTTTGTGCCAATACAGAACTTAAGGTAAAATAGTTGGGTTTCATCCCTCTGTGAAAAGCTATACAGCCATAAAGCTGTCAATATGTTACTTTGTACATATATATGTATGTGTATATATATAGTACTTACTTGTAGTATAAGCACAAAAATTCATAAAACATTGCAAGATAGCAAACTATTTTTACATTTGAGAAATCGGGGATTTAAAACTTGGGTAGTATTTGCATTTTTGAGTATGAGTCACTGTTAGAAATTACTCTGCAGCTAGCAATTAACTGTTAGCTGGTGAAACAGCTAACGCAGAAGGGATTCTTACCTGTACTTGGTGTTCATGCGTGGCACTTCAAGGCTACCTGTTGTGCAGAAACACAGTATTGCTTTCATCCTGGGTAGCTTCTGAAATGTGTATCATCTCAGGCTCTGATACGCCTCTGAGCCATTTGGACTAAGGCCAGGTAAAATATTTTCAATTCAGTAAATCAGCTTCCTGCTGTGTTACATTGTTAGGAAGTACTGAAAGGTGCTTTTCAGGTTTGTAAATAACAACAGATCATATAAAAATCATCCTTCTGTTGTAGAAAACTTTATGTAAATCCAATTATTCATTTAAGTCCCTGGATAGGTGTAGTGATATGGGTGAGTGCAAGCATCTGGACAGCCCTGTTAGTAGAGGAAGGAAGTCCTACAGATTATATTGTTAAATCTGAAAGTTACTAGATTTTAATTTTTCATTAAAAATTTTTTCAACTCCTATGCTGAAAGTGATGTTTCAGGAGTCCGAATGAGCAGACAAAATATGTTGGGTAAAGCCATGCCAAAAGAGTACGAAGATACTGGAGTTTGGCAGCAGACTTTTGAAAAACAAAACTGTACTTAATCCGTATGCTGAAATTTCCACTGCCTGTATTACAGGTCAAGAGGCATAAAAAGCTTCATAACTTTGAATAAAATTATTATACTCACGAAGAACAGCTATGCCTTTTGGACACTTTCATAAGACTGTTTTACACTGGTCCTTTTTTAAACTGAAGGTGTCATTTCACCCACTGGTGAAAGTGTATTAGACAATGATCCTGTGCCTACTTATGGAAGGTATGAATTGTCATGATGCCCAGATGCAAAGTCTTGATGTTATTTCAAGCAGCTTTGTTTTAAGGAAAGATCCAATAAAATACCTAAGTAGGGTTTGGACAGTATTTAAGCACGTGCATAAAGTTTTGCAAGATTTTCCTGCCCTATACTTGGAGAAATGGGCCACCCTTCACAGCCTCCTTCCTTTCTTTCCGTGTATTTGCACTACCTCACAACTCCGAATAGCATAGATGGAGTCAGAATCACAAGAAGTAGGTACTCCTCCACCAAATTGCCAGATGTTGCAGATAATGATTGTTCATGGAACATCCGTAGGACAACCTGTAGGATGGGATTCCCCACACAATCCAATTTCTGTTTCCTTTCATTATATGAAAGGCAGAAGTAGTGGTAGTCACCATAGCAGTGCACTTGCTGTAGATGTTTGTAGATGAATCACTCTCCCAGAAAACCTAGCTTCTGTACAGCTCTGTATTGCTCAGGTCCTGAGAAAATCGATGTTTCAAGGGTATTGATGTTTCTCCTCTTGAAGCTGTGTGTCCGCATAGAGAAATCAGAGAGGGAATATACGCATTGGCAGCTTAAGCCAAAGAAGGGACTGAAATTTCAGCCTCCCTTCAGTCCTCAACATTTTCTACAGTGGGAAACGTTTGCCTAACTATAGGATCTTCATGTAATATTTAGCATTGTCAGATATTGCACCTGGTCTCCAGAATTTCTGCTGGACTTAGCTCAGATGTCTCAAATGACAGATGAATACTGCCCATTGGATTTACCATTGATTAACCTGGTAATGAGTACAGTATCTGATATGCATTTTGCATATCATTTTCCAGAGGTGTCATTTCTCCCACTGTGTGTAGCTGGATTTTGGATCTCTGCAAACCTTCCAGGATCCAACCCTTAGGTCTGGAAAAACTCTGTTCAGTTCAGTCTATATACCATAGGCCTAAAGAACAGAAATACCCATTATGATCAATTTGCCTACATTTGGGGTTTCCTTTAAGGTTTATGGGGGTTTTTTGACAAAGGGTATACTTGCTAATACTTGATAAGTATTTTAAAGCTAATTACATTTGAGCCTGAATAGTTGCTATCCTTTTCAAATAAAATAGAAATAAACTTGGTTTGTATTGAGAGGAACCTGACCACACTGTAGCACCCTTTCTTATCTTTCAAAAATGCTTTGACATGATAAACATACAAGAGTATTCTTTAATTTGAATACTGTTCCTGAATATCTCAGTCTGTTGTCCTTTTACTTCATATATTTATTAAGATGTGAAAACATGTTACTGAAATTAATTTCATCCTCTTGTCCACAATATTAAAATATCTCTTGTCTTGGAGACATTGTGCTGATTCCTTAGATTTTTCAAGGCAGAGGTCACTGTTATTTTTGGATGTACATCGAGGTAGCTTTGGTGCTAAAAACTTTTCGGTATGTTGACAGTGAAGAACAACTTATAGGGAAGACAGGATTAGGAAATGCTTCCAGGTAAAGCAACTTCCTTTTGTTTTTAAGTAAGTTACCTCTTCATTTCACTGTGCTTCTCACCCCTTTAAATGTATTTTTAAGGAGGTGAATGTGCAATGAGATGTGGACTAAAAAGGGCTGCTGTCAAGCATTTTCTGTTATCAGGCTCTCCTGTAGAACAGTTTGTTTGAACACTGAAAATAAGAAATAATGTTCTGTGTCTTTACCTTTTGACATTATGTTTTCCAAATGTGTTGCCAATTATGTTCCAGGAAGGAATATTTAAGTTATTTGCATAATCTAAGGCAGACAAACACAATGATATCCAAGACTGAACCCATTAAATTAAGGCACTTACAGTATGATATCACACAATGTTAGTATAATAGAAATAGCTGCTGCTCTTATAGCTCATATCAGTTCTTGTCTGTACAAAGCATTTTTCATCTACAAACTCTTCTCTGCTGAGGCTTGATTCACAGTGGTGAGGGAAACATTCAAATTGATGAGTAACTCCTTAAAACATCAACTTGCAGCCATAAACTTTTCTTGGTGACAGGTGAAATACTTTTGCTCACCCAGAAATATCAATGAAATGGCTTTACAGACAATATTTTCATTAAAGAAGGAAATTCTAATGAGGTTGATCGAAGGGGTAACAAGAGTTATCACAAAGCAGAACCGTGAAAGTTGTTCAGGCCTTCCTGCTGAGATAGCTGACTGCATTCCATTTCTCCTTGCAACCTTCACTCACTTTAAGGTTTTTCAGTTTTGCTGGTACGCAGGAGAGTTCAGACTTTTTGCCATGATCTGGTTTTGCTAGCCCTTCCCCTGTTTTCACTGATGGCTCCCACTTGCCATGCCTTGCACTGCTCATCCTTCCACAAGTTACCCTTGCCCCACACGCCTTTCTTTGGTGTGCTGGCTTTGCCTCACTCTGCTTCTCTTGCACTTTTACCTGCATCAGCAAACCCTGGCAACTGGGCTAATGCTTTCTGTTATGACAGCTCTTTTAAAAGTGTATGTAGTGTGGAAAAACAGTTTCTTTAGGATCTGTAGCTGTTTCTGTCTCACTCCTATTTCTCTCTAAACTTTGCACTCCTGTGCTGAAAACCGCTGTTTTAGAGTAAGTTGAGCACTCACTGCCAGCTGATGAAAACCACGTGCTGGTGATTACAAATTTGGGTCTGTGCAAAGCGGGGTTTGTCTCGAATCTTGACCACCCAGCTTATACAAATGTCAGGTAACTTGTTCCTCCACTACCATCAAGGTTTCGTATTTTGTGCTGTATTATCACTGCTGGTCCAGACCTTCTGTATATATGTTTAAAAGAAGGAGAGGATACCTGGGGTTGATGCATTTTGGAGGTCTGTATCAAAATGGAAATCATCTTAAGAACAATGCAAATAAGGCCAGTTCCCTTACTTGAAGGAAATCTTCACGTAAGAAATCCATAGAATAGAGGGGTTTGGATTTTTTAATAACTACTATAGTGTCTTTAGTAAAGGAGGACCACAGAGTGCTTGAATAATAATGCCTTATTCCTTACAAAATTCCTTTAGTATTAGTGGAACTGCTGTCCATGGCTTTTGCTCTGTGGTCATCGTGACTAAGGGAAACATGGGTTGGGTCTGCTTTTGAGAAAAGAAAGGACAGGTACACAGTACATAAACACATTTTATAATACACATGTTCACTGATATTTTTTTATTTTTCACATAATAATGATATTTTAAATACTAAATAACTGAAGTATAACTGATGGAAGGGATTCATTTGGCTTCATTGGTTACATTAATAATATAAAAATGCTAGGGGCACTTCAAGGTCTTAATGGACATCACACCTGTGACCATCAACTGCTGCTCAAGCTGTAGCATAGTCTTTACATGAGGTAGAAAGGACCTTCCCTAGGGTAGAGCAACTTGAGACAATTTCAGTATATTCTTGTGACAGCTTTCAGTTACAGACTATAGGTGTCTGCATTTAGGTATTTAAAAGTTGGTGTCTATATGCAATATTGTATCTGTGACCCATTTTTAGTCAGGAGAGATCTGGGTCTTGATTCAGTTGCCCTTCTTGGCAATTTATGTCCATTTGAGGTTCCTTAGGGTACCCACAAGATTGGCAGATGTGACAGAATAGCTAGAGCTACGTATAACAGAGTAGCCGTGACATGATTCATATCCAGAATTACAGTAGTGAGCAGATAATCTGAGATACTGTGTGGTTCAGCTACAGTCATGCAATCTTAAAATAGGGGCAGATAAATAGGAACTGGAAAAAAAATGAAATAATTCCTGATAGAAGTAGACATTTTCTGTGAGTGGCTGTCTACAACAGAGCAATAAGAGCAGCATATTTATGCTTCAAGAGTTCCGCAAAAGATGAGATAACAAAACTCATGGAATGAAAATTAGTCAGTGTCAAGAGCTACTTAAGTGTGGCAGAAGTAAAGAAAGTCTGTATTATTATGTTCTCTGTAACGTACTTTGTTATTTTTTATTTTTGTAAATGTCATACTCTTATTGCAGGTTATATTTATAAGAAAACATATCATTGTAACCTTATAACTTATCTTGAAGTGGACTTCTAGTGCTTTACTACAACTCGGCATTCTATCCCTGCAAGTTTTCAAATCCTTAGAAACCAGAATCTGAACAGTTGCAATCAAAGAAATCAACAATTTTGCTCATAGTGAAAGAAGAATAACAGAATGTTCAGGGTTGGACGGGACCTCTGGAGATCATCTAGTCCAACCCCCAGGAGAGAATATCTGATCCCTCTGCCACAGTAGTTCGTTTCAGGGTAACTTTGCTAGAGAGTATGCTATCAAGTTTGACTGTCATTCAGCATTTGATATGGGATATGAGGTGCCACTGGGGATCCTTTCGTGCTGCCTGTTTCATAGGATTCCAGTATCGATAGCTAGAAGGGCTTAGTGTCCGTTTCACTTCTTTATGTTCATGCACTTCAGCAGTATTTACATTAAATAAAATAAGTTGACTTTTTTTGCCTTGGTAGCTTTACTGGTTTCCCTCACTAAGGAAGTCCTGCAGTTGGTAAAAGGAAGAAAACTAGAATTATTAAAAACAATGCAGACTGAGCGGGTTCAGGTAAACTGATGATCTGTGCTGAAAAGATTTGCATGGAGAAATATTTAGGGTCAGAGAAAGATATGTGATAATTTACATATAAATTGATTTTTTTTTAAAGGGAAAGGTTAGCTTTTGAGGGAAGAGGCATAATGCAAATTATGGTTTGTAGACTGCTAAAAAACTCAAAAGTTTTGTTATAAAAAATAAAATTATAAAAAGACATTTAGAACAATGTGTTTCCATAGAAGCCACAGAAATGAGTTATTAAAACAAGGGGCCTCAAGTTTCAGAACTTTGATGAAAGTGAAAGTTCAGAGACTTTCTAGACCTGTGAGTTTTCAGGAACTGGGAGGAAGATGTTTTAATACTGGTGAAATTTGCAGTGAATAGCATTTTGTTTTCTGTGAAGTTCAAGGATCATTCTTGCTTTGTATAATATATGATGATGTTTAATACATGTGTTCTGAATATGGTGCCAACTCAAAAAAAAAAAATCTCAAACTCTTTTTTTTTTTTTTTTTTGTTTTCATTTTCCAAAACATTTCTATGTGTTTCTGTAACATAATATCTTGTGAAGTACAGGAGGTAGTTCAGAGGGTATGGTACAGAAAAACTGGTTTCCCAGCACCAGTCCTCTATTTCTTGAAAAATAAAGCAGCAATATCCAACAGACTAGCAACCCCTTTTTTTTTTTTTCCCCTTACTGAAGGACATAATCTTTCCCTAGTGTCACTTTAAGAACATGTGCCCAATCATGTAACCTATTCTTGTACCACGCTGTAGGTTTA
Organism: Rhynochetos jubatus; assembly: GCA_027574665.1. Taxonomy (NCBI): domain Eukaryota; kingdom Metazoa; phylum Chordata; class Aves; order Eurypygiformes; family Rhynochetidae; genus Rhynochetos; species Rhynochetos jubatus. The sequence continues at coordinate 81,629,540 of CM050649.1, read as the reverse complement.
CTATGTTTAAAAGAGCTAAGAAATTTTATGCAAGTGAAAAAATAATTTAAAAAAACCCCTCTCACTGCACAGCTAACATTTGTCATGCTTAACCACGAGGAAAAAAAGCCTTTTCTCCCCTCCTGTATCTCTCTCCTTAGAACAATCATCTTGTTTCAAGATGGCAGTGATTGAGGATTTAGCAAATGCTGCATCGCTTTTTGGCTTGGCCAGAAGTTCCCTTCTCAGTGAAGTGTTAAGCACCTTCAAATGGGCAGGGAGCAAATCTTGCTGCTTGATGATCACTGAGAACAAGTGATGCTATCCCTCAAGGATTTTCTCACCTGCAAGGGAGGAAAGCAGAACCTAGCTCCAGCAAGCGAGGAGCAGTCGAGCAGCCTCACTGCTGGCGGGCTTGGAGGAGATCGGCTGTTAGCTGTTGTCTCAAATGAAACCCACCAGCCAAGCTGCTTTGCCCAGGCCATTTCCTCTGCATGTGAAATGAGTGAGACAGCCCCGGAGTGTCCCGTGCTGATTAGGGGGTTGATGTATATTTTAAAAGACATATTTTCAATATTTTGCTGGCCTTTGCTTCCAGGTTTTAAATTCGTTGTAATTCTTGCTTCTTTTAATCAGCCTCTTTTGCTACAAGGCATATCGCCCTTCCGATTTCCTCCTGTCTTCTCTCCCGCTGTCTCACCCATCTTCTTCCTCTTTTCTTCTTATCCTTCGTATAAAGGCTTCATGTCTCTGCCTAGTAAACTGGAGAACTTGAATGAGCAGCCAAAGTCAGGAATGGGGTTAGTCCTTCCAAAAGCAGGAATGGGAGGTTTTCCCAGGTAATATCCTCACGAGAAGCCACCTCCTGCTGCCTTCTGTCACCACTGCCCTGTCCAGAGAGAGGATGTGCTGCTCTTGGATGCTGCTAGCCTGGGTTTTGGTTCCTCACATCAATTTCTGGCCAGCAAGTAACGAAGAAACACTTACCTTGTCCAGGACTAATCTGATGCTTCACTGGTAACAATGCAATTCTTGCTAAGGCTTGGTAATAACCCAGTTCAGATGATGCTTGTAGATGGGTCTGCAGTTGGACTCCACAGCTCATGCTTTAAAACTGTATGGTGTATTTCATCTTCACAGCAACAAGAATTTATTGGTGAAAACTTGGGACAGGACCTTATCCAGTATTTATACCCCTAAATCAGAGGGGAGGATTAATATTCTGCATATCTGAGTGCTAAGAGTTCGTGTTCGACCTGTACTTAACAGGGAATGTGCCTGGGGTTAGTTAAAAGTTCCAACTTTGAAGTGGAAATAGGAATGCCCATTTTATACCAATCATGAGCTGCTTGCAACACAGTGCCTTTCAGAGGGACTGGAAAATCCTTACAGGACAGTGATATTAGCTTGGAAAAATGACCTATTTAGAAACAGATTCACTCAAGAAAGGTACTACTAAGTTACAGAGAAGCATGTTTAACACAGTCCAAATTAAAAACTGAGAAAGAGGTTTTCAGGTGGAGATGGTGATAGGATAAAGACACCTAGCTCTGTAAGCAAGTGATTTTCTGTGTTTTTTGAGCCCTGTGGTGCTTGCAGGAGCGTCTGCATTTTTGATAAATGAACAGAGCTCTTGAAAGAAGCACTAGTCATTATATCTTTCTTTTGCTAATGCAAACAATTCCCCCCAGTTCTGAGTACCAGTTAACCCTCTTTATTAAGAACAGAAGTCCTAAATAATTGCTTTCAGCTCAGATTTCTGAGTAGGAGTAAAATGAAAAAATAAGATTCCTACCAAGACAGGGTTGTTATTTTCCCACAGTAATTTCAAGTAGCATTTCTGAAAACATTGGGCTAAGTATTCTGTTTTTTTCTTCCTCATTCGTCCAACCTGAACCTTGAGATCCGACTGCTGTTATTGTCGTACACGTCTAATTCTAAGCAGGACAGCTTAAGTTCCTAATTAGCTGTTCAATTCTTAGTTTTCAACTGCACAAATAGCGTGTAATGTTTCCCATTGTGTAGCCATATAGGACTTTCTGAACATGACAGGAATGAATACTTAATGAGACTGCTAATCTCAATGACTCTGCAGCAGATCGTATTTTCTCTCCCTCCTTCAGAGCTATGAAGTTTAGAATCACTAGTAAGGATAAGAGGTTTGAGTTTTAAGTCCTTTAAAATCGGGTCAAGCAACCAACACCTTGTAAAACCAAGATTAAACAGCAAGTGATAACGTTTAATCCGATTCTGTTAGATTTTGCATCAGAAGAAACACATGAGCAATATAAATTTTGTGCTGCATTTTACTCCAAGGTCCAAATTTTTTGCTGTTCCTTCCACAAGAAGCATTAAAAATACTAAAAGCTTGGCTAAATTGAATGTTTGTATAGTATTTAACATTTAGCTTCCTGAAATACATATTATAGTGGAAGAAGTCATAAAGTGTAAGTACTTCAATGATTGGTTGGGTATGCTGTTGTCTTTCAAATCTTCTCAGAGGCATGCAGGCTGATTTTCTGGTGAGAAACAGAAGCATAAAGCTAGGTATACCTCTTTTACAAGCAGACGCCTTTTTCTGCTGGACCTACAAATAGCTTCCTCAGTGGGATCTTTAAGAAAAGTTAACGTACTTCTCTTCTACAGCATCTGCCGAAACAGAATACAGACAGACATCACTTGTCTCTGCTTGCAGGAGATTGTGTGCTCATACCTTTAGATAATCACAACTACAAAGAAAATCAAAGTAAGACCTAGGGTTTCAGCCTGGAGCACCTACATTAGAGGCTACCGTGTGAACATCTAAGATTGTTTTCCTCTGATACTGCTTTAAATGACAGAGGTCCTTACTTCCTACTGCACATGCTGTAGTACCAATAGTTGTTTAGTACTGAGGGGCGTTGACATGAAATGCTGCGTATAATGGGATTCCCATGCATACATCTATTGAAGGAATGAGTAGTGACTTTTCATGGTCCATACAGGCTCTGGATGTGTACAGAAACATCCTTTTCCTGTCCAATGACCACGATTTCACTCGCTCTTGTAATGTAACAAGTGACTATTTTCTGCAAAGACAGTGTCCCAATGGTAACTGAAATAGCGTATGGAATTCCAGCATGAAAGGCCTTTCTGTAGTTACAGCTTATTTCTCAGACAAAATCACTGGTCATCACCATTTCCTTAAATTTTAAACCACCATTGCTTACATGAGCTGCCTAAGTGCTTCTGGTTTTAACCACACAGTCAGAGATCCGGGCTTTTTGCCTTCTCATGATAGTATGTGAGAGACACTTAGTAATGATGAATAGGTATCTGTAACATACATCACAAAGCTTAAAAATTATTTAAGAAGACAGCAAAAGTCTATAATGTTAGACATTTATTGTGCTAAGCGTTGACTTTGCACTATAGAAGAAAGAAAAACCAACCTCAAAAAAAAAAAAAGATGTAGGATTGAGGAACTAATCCGCATCTCTTCTCCTCCTTGTTCATTGCTATTCTGTCTACATTTTGGTTCTTAGTAGCTTTTGTTTTGGGATGTATGTCTTTGGGAGAACCAGATGTTGCATCACAATTGCTGTTGATTTCTCATGGGGTGTCACATTGTTGTAAAATCCTAATTACACATGTTTTCCACAGTTCCTGAAGCTAAATGATGATTTTTCCTACTGCAGCTTCTTTGTATCTTTCTTTCTTGCATGCTGTGGTAACAACATCTTCCAGCAAAAATGTACTTAAAACATACAAATTTAGCTGCATACCTAAAAAATGTACAAGGCTGTTTTTTCTTGGCGGAGGTTCCATTCCCACTTGGAACACATTAGCTGTGCTCGCAGAGAACATCTTCTGGTTTGGTTTAGTTTCAAAGGAACCTAGTTGCACAGTCCAAGACCATCCTGCCGTGTGAAGGAGAGCATGGTGAAGTGCACCAAGAGCACATGCCTGATGCAAACTAAAATGTCTTAATGTAGAGTCACCCCTGAAATGTAAAGAATCGTGTCCTCAGACAGACACAAACGTCCTCCTCATGGAACCTGCTAACTTATTACAAGTATTAACTCTTGCAAGTAATGATGGCTTGCATGGATGGAAAAGTGAGATCCCTTGAGCATGCTATCAATATGGTCAGTATTATGTCAGAAGGTGTCTTAAGTAAATACTGTAGGGCAGAAAAAGAGGGCATTCACTTGCAGAAAAGATAAGAACAAGATGGTGATGCTGCCTTGTTGAAAAACTAACTGATACTCTCAGAATATGATATGAAATGATAGATTTTCTAAAATGTGTTTGGCCTCACTTATACCTACGAAAATGTAGAGCTTTTTTCTTGTAAATTGTTTTATCTGTAAACAAACTATGTGAAATATATTTTGTAAAATAAGTACAATTCAGTGTAAATAAAATCTGTATCAACATCGTAAGTGACAAGTTAGAAAACTGGCTCCATTTTATTCTGTATCTCTGTTTCTTGTTGTCATACACAAATAATTCCTTTTTGTAATTGTTATAAATATTTACGGAAATAGGAAAATATTTTAGTGTTATCCATTATAATTTAATGAGTAAAAGAAATCTACTATCTGGTTTTGTCTGCTAAAGGGATCAGTGTCTTCTATTGAATCAAGGAAAGGTAAATAGATGGCAAAATAGCCTTTCTTTTGTGTGTGTAACCTCTTAGCATTGCCAGTATTTTCAAATCATCACTATATTAATGACTGAGGATTTTTTTTTTTGTCATTTGTAATGGATTATTTTGTATAGATAATACTGATCAATTTTCAATTTAAATCAAGAGCATAGGTCTTCCATGTGCTGCTTCTACAGCACAAACTTTTGTTCTTAAAAGCCTTCCTCAGCTTTATTGCCCAGTTACTCTTACTGGAAATTTGTTGCAGAAACTCTCTATTTTGTCTAATAAAAATTCTCTAATTCCTCAACAAGCTGTATTAATGTCCTTTTGTTCTTATGCCTGTTATCCTTCATCTTAAAAAGCTCTTTTCTCCCTGGTGTTTAATACTCGTATGTACTAGAAAGTAACCATATCTGGCCTTGGCCCAACCTTCATAATGTTAGGTTAAAGATGACACGCTCTTTTAGTGTTCTGTGGTATGACAGGTTCTCTGTTCTTTTGATTATCGTAATGGTCACATTAAAATGACCAATGAATCCCTTGTTGATATCCTTAATTTGCTACTGTATTTCTTTTCAAAGTGCTGAGAAGACAACCATAAACAAACTAAATCCATTCACTGCACGTTCCTTCCAATGGTCCTTTCTGCCTGTCCTTATTTTAATAGAAAACCAGATTCCCTAAATAGCAAATAACCCCTAAATGCAGTTATGACATTCATAAGCTGGTTATAATCACATGAACATCAGGAGGCAGCTATGATTCACCATCTTGTTGCTGCCTACTGGGATGCTTTGCTCTTTATCAGTCATCAAATCAGCAAGAGTGGTTCGCCCAAATGTAACTCCAATAGACCTTATTTTAGGCCAGCCCCAACACAACACTTGCTTGACTGTTTCTCCAATTGCTATCACCCACAATGCTTTTCCAGCTGCAAGTTGACAAGGTCTGTTCCATGGAAAATCCCAAATCTAAAAGTTACCGTGAAGTTAGACATAAGGTTTCTTTTCACTGGAGGGAATGGCTCATGTCATGGAAGTCTTGCTGCTCAGTCAGACCAATTAGCATGTGTCTACTTGTCTTTCTTATCCCCCAGGGTTTGCAATGTGTCCTGTCATCTTTAGACATATTTACCTGAAATGTGATTGCCAGAATCAAACTCCAGTGGTAATGGCATCAAAACAACATACAGAACTGCCAGAGTGTGTTTGGGTTGGGTTTTTTCCCTTTATGCAAGGGCCTCAGAAGCTCTCATACCTGAAAACATCTTCTAAAGTGCTTTAAGACCTCTGGATGGAGAACAGTAAACAAATGCAAAGTATCAGTTGTTTTTCTTTGGGTTAGCATCATGCATGGTGGTATTGTGTTTATTTAGGAGGTGGAAGAATTATTTCAGTACAATATGCAGGTGAATCATAATATAAATACTATGAGACTCATAGATAATAAAAACTAACAACATATGGAGAAAAATACTGTATTAGTAGCCTAACAGTTCTGTTCTAATTTCTATGAATGGCATGAACCTTCAGAACCCTCTTGGAGGGGAAAATTTGGGAACACTTGGCCCCTTAACATCAACCCAAGTTTTATCTGATCAATGTGGACAAATCAAGTGATTATAAAAAGACTGAAGAATCTAAGTGGCAAAAAATCGTAAGCTTAGCTTTTCAAACAGGGAGCAGACACTCTGAGTGTAATGCACATGACCATGTACATTGTAGACATCATCATCTGTATTAATCACTTGGTATTTTTATAGTCAATTAAGAGAACTATGCACTTCAGGTGCAGTTCATATGTCCTTAATGTGCATTCCACAATAGGTCAAACTAACTGTATTCTGAGAAGAACTAATCCTAATCTCTAACTAAAAAGGGACCCTACTGTGACCAACCTGGATAATTATCGGCACTGACAGTATCCCAGGTTAGGTGACATGAATCCAAACTTTTAAATATTTAAGTCACGAGTCAACCCAGTTGGAGCCTGCTGCATGGCTGACTCTGGTCCCAAACTCACTCTTTACCTTGCAGTATAAACATTGACTTGTGAAAGTGAATAGTGTACTACCTGTGCTTCTGTGTCATGAATTGTGAAAAAATAGTGAAAACAGCATTTCCACGCTAGTCAGAGAGCAATCGTCTCTTTAATGATCTGTACAGAATTAGCACAGGCATCACCCACCTTTATGCCTTGCCATGAAGACTTTTCTCCCATGCCCCGTAGTTTACACCAGCTGAACATGTCTGACCATGTATAAATTATACTATGAAATTAAAAAAAAAAAAAAAAGTAAAGCTTGCGAGTTTTTACTGGTTTAATCAGTTAAAAAAATAGGGGGATACTATTTTTTACCCCTACTAGCTTTATCATGGGTTTTTTCCTTTCTTTACAAGCTGGTCATTGTAATCTGGATGCTTTCTAACTGAAATAGATAGCAGCTTAGGGAAATGCTCCTCTCTATCAATCACACTCATTAGGTATTTGTCCAGAGACAATTTAGAAGTGCTGTATTAGGGAAATAAACATTTAGGACAAAAAAGGAAAAGGAATCATAGGAGGTTAAGAACTCAATAAAAAAGTAACTTTCAGTCGCTGACTATAAATATTTAAAGTAGCATCAATGGTGATGAATGAACCAAAATGGCTATGAAGAAATAATGGATCAGCCAGAAATTCTGACTATATATTTGTAGAAATAAATATTTCCTCCCAAACAGGCACGCTTCTGGAAAGGAATGCATTTCTTAATCTTTTAGTCCACAGAGTTAGAAAGAGGCCTACACTTCATGTTATTCAGGGGCAGTGAGTTTAAGTCAAGATGTTTACCATTATTTTTATTGTGGTATGAATAGATTTGCACTTAAAGTTTACAAGAGTAAGTAATGGTGGTCTTAAAAGATGCCAATGAATCAGTAATCTTGTCTATTTTTAACAGTCACAGATTTATTACTTTCTGAGGTTTTATGGGAAAGATTGAGAAACATTCTGATTGATGCACCAGTCTGTATTTTATGCGCACTTATTAAAGATTGCTGCTCCTAAATACGTTAGTGTGTATAAAAATGTATAACGCTGACTTTAAAACCCTCATGTCTAACACATTCATGAACATGCATACCTGAGAGACAGCATAACATGGAAGGTACATAATAATGTCAGGGTCATCAGTACCTTATTACCTGTTTTCTCCAAAGTTTTAGAGCCACATAATCTTATACCTCTGGATTTTTCAACAGTGGAAGTGATGTCAGAACTCATGCTGAGAGGGAAATGAGAAAGGATCAACTGCTTTGATTTTTGTGGCTTGCTCTGCACAGTTGAGGTGGATTTGGACCTCTTACTCGGCTCTTGGTTTGTTATTTGTTTGTTTGTTTGGGGTGTGAGTTTTGGTTTTTTGGGTTGTGGTTATTTTATGTGGAAAAGGTCACTCCAGTGTTTATTGAAAAAAAATAAGCAGGATTCGTGTTATTTCTTGGTGATCTTCATTGTTTTGGATAGTGATGAGTGTAACCTTTCTTTTGAGGTTTCAGACATCCAGCTCCTAGAGGCCTGTGTGAATGCTCTTGCTACAACTTATTATAAACATTGGCACTTTATTTTCTTTATGCTTTTCTTATTCGTTCTGTCTATGCACATCTTGCATTTTCAACATTTTTAGCAAACTTTAATGGAAGAGAAAGCTTTGTGTCTACTCACATTAAGAGAATCTGATTTTTATATCACATTTGAAAGTGATCATGGTAGCAATAAAAGCAGATAAGCACATTTGACAAGAACTGTCTACTACAGAATGTGTTTCTTCTCGCCATTCAGACACTCACAAACAGACACTGGTTTTAGAGCTTGCTGGAGCTCTAAATAGAACAGGGAAGAGGATTATGTTGGTTCTGTGGCCAGCCAAAAGTTGCAAATACAATCCGACTTTTTAAAAGGTTGTCCAACATATATATCATTATGTTTATTTCACTAATGGCCAAATGTGAAAAACCAGTAAAACTGCTAAGAAAACATAAAATTGAGGATGAATGTATCCAAATATTGGGCTTGGGGAGCTTTTTTAAATCTCTTTTGATACTTAACAGTCTTTTTTGATCGCAGACACCCTTGGGATAGTTCATTCTACCCACACTTTTGTTGGCATATGTCTTCAATGCAGAGTTTAATTAAATAACTAGGGGGACAGACTTCAGTATCGACAGCTACATCTGCAATGCATATCCCATCAACCATGCTTGCATTGTTATACTATATGCTTATGCAAGTTACTGTGCTGGTTGTACTCCTCACTCTGAAAAGCCCATATAATTATTCTGTCAGTTCTGGTGAAGAAGCATGGGGAAGTGAAGCTGTCTTGGTAGATAAATGGAGAATGAAACGTGGCAGAGTTCTATAATGGTTGCTTTGTGTAAATGTGGCAAAGTGAAGAGACCACTGAAGTTTTAGATTGTATTGCTAAACGTGTAGCATGCATGTTAAAGGTAACCAAACTCAGGCCACAGGACTTCGTGTGCAAATGAGAAACAGAATGAGACAGCAACTTTGAATGGTAGGAAACATTTGTGGATATTCACAGAATCATGGAATGGTTAGGTTTGGAAGGGACCATAAAGATCATCCAGTTCCAACCCTCCTGCCATGGGCAGGGACACCCTCCACTAGACCAGGTTGCTCAAAGCCTCATCCAGCCTGGCCTTGAACACTTCCAGGGATGTGTTCCCCAACTTCTCTGAGTAACCTGTTCCAGTGGCTCACCACACTCACCAGGAAGAATTTATTCCTTATACCCAATCTAAATCTACCCTCTTTCAGTTTAAAGCCATCGCCCCTTGTCCTGTCACTACAGCCCCTTGTAAGAAGTTTCCTTGTAGGCCCCTTCAGGTACTGGAAGGTGCTATAAGGTCTCTATGGAGCCTTCCCTTCTCCAGGCTGAACAAGCCCAACTCTCTCAGCCTGTCCCCATAGCAGAGGTGCTCCAGCCCTCTGAGCATCTTCATGGCCTCCTCTGGACTCACTCCAACTGGTTGATATCCTTTTTATGTTGAGGGCTCCACAGCTGGACACAGCACTGCAGGTGGGGTCTCACGAGAGCAGAGTAGAGGGGGAGAATCCCCTCCCTCGACCTGCTGGCCACACTTCTGATACAGCCCAGGATACGATTGGCTTTCTGGGCTGCCAGCGCATACTGCTGGCTCATGCTGAGCTTCTCATTAACCAGCATCCCCAAATCCTTCTCCTTAAGGCTGTTCTCAATCCATTCTCCACCCAGCCTGTCCTTGTGCTTGGGATTACCCTGACCCATGGCAGGACCTTGTTCTTGGCCTTGTTGAACTTCATGAGGTAGGCACAGGCCCACCTTTTCAGTTAGAAAAGAACCTGCGGCTGTTGGTCGAGGACCGGTTGAATATGAACCTCCCACATCACATCATTAAGACTCGCCTCAGGAATTCAGAAGCCTGTCATTAGCTGTTTCCTGAAATAGTGCAGAAAAAATAAAATAAAAATCAATTCAGTTGCCAAGGTCAATACCTGCTTGGACAAGGTAGGAAAGAAAATAAAATAGTTTTCTGGATGCTTTTTGGTTTATTTAGACAATGATATGATGGTTTGCAATAGTGAAAGAACTCACACAGGTTTTTTTCCAAGCATTTTAATCTTGTGTTTGAAAAACCTCTTTAATAACAACTACTACAGTTACTTATGATAATGAATAGTTGTTATTTTGTAGTTCAATCTAGGATAGGTATATCCTTTTAGGGTCAGGAATTTGTCATTAAATCCATGTTTGTTCATTTGTTTATTTTCTTAAATTATGGATTTAGTAGTTTAAGAAATCTGTATTTGTTTTTTTGTTGTTGCTGATGTTATTTGAGCAGCTAAAGTTTTATCAGACGTGAGCCTAAAGTAGTATGTTCCTTAAGCACAAGTTTAGTGGTACCGTGCATTTTAGTTCAGCAGAACCTTTTCCAGCATTTGCTTAGATGCCTGTGGCCAAACACAGGATTGGTGTCAAAATATTGTGCTAACAAGAAGCACTGCCAAATGATAAAATATTAATTCTTTTACTTTATATGCAGATATGAGAGAAGAAGCAATTACCCCTACTTTAATTGTTTCATAGATGAGTACAATTATGATGTTATTCATTCTGTTTGCTGACTGAATGTAAAAAAATACCATCCACATCATATAGTCAGAGATTTCATTTTAAAGTAAACCTTACCAATGTGAGATATATTAAAGCAATAAACCAAGAGATTAAACTTTCATAAACAGTAAGAGCTCATTGTTTTGTAAATGGATGTATAATAACGTCTTTGTAGCTGAAATGAAACCATAAAACTGACTGGGCGCTTTAGTCTTTCTGCAAACTTTTGATTTATCTTTTTAATCACTAGTTAGCTTTTTTAATGGCAATTAAACATTGAAAATGGGCTCCAGTCTTGCCACATTATTCTTCTTATTGAACTGCTGTCATTTCTTTATGATGACAAGCAATTTAGAGGTGCAAAAAAACAAAGTGTACGTGGATCCCGCTGCTACAGGTGTTTGTTACTAATGAATGAAGTGGTAGCTGTTGGTGGAATGTGAGATTTATCCTTCTTTGTGACTTGTTCAGAAGAGAGTGCATGGGATACCCTTGAAAAGCTGGTGTAAACAGTCCACAATCACAGACAGGCTGTAGCTAGAGTTTCTATCTGTAATTCCAGAGTTAATGGTGGGGAAAGGTAAACTAGATTTGTTAACTAGATTGTGATTTTGAAGCTTGCTGTAGTTACAAATTTAAAAATGTATTGCAACAGGTGTTAGGGTCCATCTGTTACTGTTACCTGCTAGTGTTCTAGTTCTAAAAAAACACCTAATGCTTAGTTATATATCATTAAGAAAATGCAACATAATGAATGTTAAATACCATAACTGTTCTGAAAGATTTAAACACTATAAAACTGCTTGCACATGTACTGTAACAGCCATTGAGAGCAGTAGCTACGCCTAAGATTGGGAAACAGTTTCTGGAAATCCCAGAAATTTCTGAGTTCTCCTGCTGCGTCTTACCATTAGACATCTCTTTTTTTTTTTTTTTTCCTCTTTGAGAAAGAGAGAGACTGTTCATGCCCAACAAAAGTTACTAGGACTCTCTGCCCCCCTCTGTCATGTTATTGCTTTAGGGCCAAAAGTACTAAAGAGTGCTAAGAACATATTTTGTCGTTGGACAAATCTGTTGACTCAAACTGCCATTTTTTATGTGTTGACTTCTGGGAGTTGAACAGCACCCTAGAGAAAACTACTCTCTTGAAGAGGAAAAGTAATAACAGCAGAATTTCACTTCTCATTTCCCGTTTCAGTCCAGCTACATGGAAATATTATCCATTTCTGTACAGAGTCCACAATGAGGAGAGAATATTAATCTGGAAATGTTTCAGTGCTGAAATATGCTAAATGCCCTCAATGACTTTTTATTCTTCCTTTGCTTTTACTTTCCAACATCCTGTCTTCATATTTTTTATTAAAGCACTTATTGAATTTCACATTCATATATTTAAAATGTATTATTCTAGTCTATCACATCAATTACTATCTGCATCCATTAATGATTTTTTCTGCCAAATATAATCAGCGTGGCTGTGCAAATAAGCCTGGCCTAAAAATAAACCAGAGAATTAGCATCTAGATATCATGGAAAACTGCAGTAAGTCCTGAAATAGCATCAGCTTCGAATCCTGTCTTTTTAGGTGACTTTCCATCCACAACTCGCCTAAGTCAGTCTGTGTGTTGCTAGGGTCTCCCTACTGTATGGTATTCATTTAAATAGTTTCAGTTGTGTGTTGTTTATGTAAAATGGGATGAACAAAGGAGAATTTCTGGGCTGAGTCTGAGATTTTTGCTTTCATTCCTTTAAGCTACAGACACTATTCGCATGTAGCTTTTGTGGTATAATTGTTTGTTTTTAGTTCTGCTGACATTGTGGTGGGTTAGCAGTGCAGATAATAGCAGATGACAGTTCCCTTTGTAGAAGTTAAGAACTAGCTGATTAATTGTTATTATGTTACACTCTAGAGGAAACCTTGTAATTAAACCACAAAAAGCTACATTAACATAATGTTAAGGGTCCGACTTAATCCCACAAAAGCAAGACAATTCAAAGTTAACGATGAAGAGCCTAATGTTACCTGTTTTAGGCCAACTGCTGTTCTTCGGAAAAAGAGCTTAGGCTGACTGTTGTGGTTGTTTCTCTGTGTGATTAGGGCAGCTGCATTTAAATCAAATTAAGGCCTTTGACTTTCCTTTGTGTGTGCTTGCAGATCAGGCTTTATAAAAGATTATTGAGCGTTCTGCAGCCATATTTGAATCTAGTTCTGATGCTAGATTTCATGCTTCCAGGCACCTAGCCCTGGCTTTAAACCACAGGATGAGCTCCTCAGTAGCTGTTTTATTTGTAAGTATATTTCCTGAAAACCTACCAGACTAGTATTAGTAAATTTACGTGGTATATTTTGATTTTCAGAAAAATACTATTTCTTTACTTGTATAATTTGGAAGATAAGGCACCTGTTTTGTTTGAAGGTGTGCTTTTCTAGAAGCTAAAATCTTGCAAGTTTTAATACACACTCTGTTCCGGAGATATTTTTAAAATATTTCCACACTCACACTTCCCTGTCTTGCATCATGTGTCTTCAGCTTTTTTACATCACCTGGGTGTACTGACTGAAGATTTCAAATCCTGTAGAAAAGTCTATGCAGACGTGTTATTGGAATGAAACGTAGCACTAAAATTTGTGTACTTAAACGTTTGAGGTAAATTGGTGATTAGTCTGACAGGCTGGTCACAGTGACTGCCTCCCCATCTCTCCTTTTTCCATCACAGCCTTTGACTCTTCAGAGTTACGGCATCTGCCTGCAGTCCAGGTTGTTAGCTGTCATACCCTTCTCCATGGCAGCTGATTGGGAGTTCTGATATTCCTGAAAGGTCTTGATTAGGTGTAGTCCCCTTTTGTGTGAACAATTTAGGTAACACAGACCTTAATTCTCTATTCTCCAGCTTGTATGATCCCATGGCAATTTCGTAGCCCGTTTTGCATCTGTGTGGGTGGAAAATTGCACATAGGTTGACAGAGATGGCAGTAAAGTGGCAAAGACAGATGATTATCTGAAAAATTCATATCCTCTAACAAAAAGACTTAACTTCTCAGGTGTGGGCATTCTTCCACCTTGTATGTCTAAAGATTACTTTCACATCTATTCACAGAAAATTAATGTGCAATGCGTAGTACTGAAACTGGAGAAAGAAACATGTAAGTGCACAAGTTCCTTAATCAATCACAAGATTCATATGTACTGAGTTATTTCTTGGCATTTTTAAAAACAAATACCGTAAAATCAGTTTCGAGAGCTTCTTACCTTGAAGAACAATAATGACAAGTGAACTGTGTTCACTTGTGTATTAAAACTGTGTTCACTGTGTATTAAAACTTCATAAAAACAGAAACAGTTTTTGAAATATTAAGAACTCACTCAATTATGAAATATAAACAATGTAAATGGACTCCAGAGATATGATTGCAGTTCTAAGAATAGACTGGTCTGTGAGCTGTCACAGCTAAAGCATTCAAAATGAGAATATGTTATTTTTCATGTACTTCTAAAAACAGTAGAATTCTTTAACTTTATTTTCCAGTTTCCAGATTTCAAACTTAGTCCAGTACACATTTTAGATGCATATTCCATCAAATCTGTTCTACTTAGTTATAAAGTGAGCTCATCAGCCACTGAAATTTAAATATGATGTAGTTGTCCTTGTTTAGGAAAGCTAAAAGAATGCAATTTTACCTCCAAAGAGTTTGTTATTTTAAACTCTCACCCCTATAAATCTGCAAGAAGCAAGTTCTGTAAAAGAAGGACAGGGTTTAATATTGGTGAGCATTTTTTTTTTCTAGAATATACTTTTTTCAGTGTTGTCCTGGATCTAAGCATACAACATCTGACTTTCTCTGAGCTTTCTGGGCTCCTTTTATGTGCGCTTCTGAAGTGCTTCATTTGCTTTTCATCCCCTCTCTACTTCTCTCTCCTGGAGAGGAGTCCAGCTGCTAGCATCCTAGCATCCGCGCACACAAGCCAGCCCTCAGCCTCCTGGCTAACTCGTGGAAGTGCTGTAGTTTGTATGCAGTTGATAACACCTGCAGCTTTAGCTGTCTGGTTTGTAGGGGCCTTTTAATTATTTTGTATCCTTCTTCTAAATGAAGGCCAGGCATTATACTCACTGGCTTCTCTAAGCAGACTAGTTATAATGATTTAATTTTGCTTTATTAAACCACAGAGCTAGATCAATTGCAATTTTTGAATAGGTGCAAGTTACAACCATAGGTGTTAGAAGAGATTTTACCTGGTTTGTCCATATAAGATCTAAGAAGTGATGTATGTAACACCAAACACTGAAAGTCTTGTCTGTAGGAATCTTCAGCACCTCTAACCACCTTGTCTTCATGCCTATAGATACCTGACTTAAATATATGATGTGTAAACACTTTTGCGTAGCTGTGCTTGATAAGCCCATTAAAAATAGTCAATCATGAGCTACCAGTCTCTTAACAGCTACTGCATATACTGCATAGCTGGCTGTCATGATCCTAGCAAGAATTTTGCTCCGTGATCAAACAGGTGTTTACAATTCAAAGTGTTCAAGATGCTTATCGTTACTGTCATTTCTATGCCTTCCTGAAAAACCTAAGAAAAACTTTTCCACCATCCAAGCACCACCCACCTAAGATGCACTTTTACCAAAGCAGCCGGCTCCATGCTGAATGAGTACCTTGCTATTTTTACTGAAGCTAGACCCTTGCCGAACTCTGCCTGTTGGGGCCCACTTAATTTGAAATAGTTGGAGCACTGCACAGAGCCAGACGCAGAAGGACACAAAAACTACATTGGCAAATGATCTGTCAAGTGACCCATGAACAAAATCGAGATTGAGTTGCCCTTTGAAATAAACCTATTTGAATTTTATTATCTCTAGAGCACCTTGTGTCTCTAATCTTGTGAAAGGTTAGTATTCCATCCATCAGAGCAAGATCAGAGCTCTAGCTGATGCCTGTGCTTGTTGATAACTGAATGTAGCAGTTGGGGCTGGAGGAAGGAGATTCATTACCATCAGCAGTTCAAAGAAAGATTGGGTAAACAGACGCCCAGGGAAGCAGGTTCGCAATATAGACCATATATATTCCAGGTCAGAATAGCAGAAATCAAAGGAGCAGAATGTCAGCTAAGATTTAAACCTTTTAAAAATAATCCAAGCAAAGCAATGTTACCTTATTCCCATCCTTTTATTTCGTGTCATGGATTAACAGACCTGAATGGCTGCTGCCTACTAGGCTGAAATGCTAATCACTTCCTCGGTATATCTGTCAAGAAAAAGCCAAGACTCATGACCAGGTTAATGTCCACCTGATACGCATAGACAGAAGCAAAGAATGCAGATTCTATGATGTTAAAAAATAATGCTCTGTTTTTATTAATTCAGAAGTTATCCCTCTCCTACATCAGGTAAAAATCATTTCTCAGGTGTTATGTCTTTTTAAAGCTTACCTGACATTTTGAAAAAAGCTGTAGTGAAGAAGCATCATTTTTCCATTTCCTTGTTTGTCTGAACTTTCTAAATTTTGTATTATGCTTTGAATTATATATATGATTGTTAATAACAATGGTGACCTTACTTCTTGTTTTAAAAGCAGAAATACGATTAAGTTCTTCGTTGGTCTGTGGCAATGTCGGCTCCAGCCCTATGCATTGCTTCAAGAATATAGAAGTAATCCAGAGGATTAAAATGTGTATATTTTTCTAATCCTTTAGTTCCTTTTGCTGCATCTGGATTTGTGCCTCTGGCTTTGCTAGCCTTCCAGAGGAGACCATGTATTTATGATCTCACATTTGTCTTTGAAGGATAACAAGAGGCTCTTTGGACCTGGTGCCAATGTATCAGCCAGCAGCAAAATAACATGAGACTGAATTTTTTATTTGCTGTCAAAATTCATAACATCAAAAAGGAAAAAGAAATAGAGGGTAGGTGTGAGGTTTTCCAGAGGCAGAGGTATGTTAAAGCAGAAGAAATGGTTGTATGCAAAGTAGGAACCTGTTTAGTTCTTAGGTAGTACCCACAGTGTAGTCACGAAAATTTGAAGGAAAAAAAAAAAAAAACCAACAAACCACCAACCCCAAAACCAAAGTAAAACCATTCCAAAATAAATTTCAAGTTGCAATAGATTTTACTGATGCTCAGAGTATGAGAAATCATGTCTTTCAGCTAAATCAGATTAAATCAGAGCCTGTCTGTGACAGAATGCACAAACTTTGATGGTTTCTCAGAATAAGTTGAGGCCAATATTAAAGCAAAACCAGGTAGTAACAGCAACAACATCCAGTGTATTTAAGGTGTTATGAAGTATTTATGTTCAACTCTTGATTCCAGAGACAAAAGTTGCTGTTTCTGTGTAATCAACAATAATTATTTTTCAATACCCTCTACAGTTACATTTTCACCTATTGCACAAATTTTTACTGTATTAAGGGACTAACGCTATAAACTATACACGGGTGTATAACACTAGTTAAAGTGCTTAATAACGTATTAAATAAAAATATATAAATACATATTAGGTAAGCTGTATGGCACCTCTTGCAATTACTGTGACATTAAACATAAGAATTTCAATTGAAATATATTATACACACATATATTATGGGCAGGTCTGAGTGAACATGTGGCATTTACAAGAGAGAAATGTGTGAGTGATAAAATAATGTTTCTTGAGTGAAAGGAGAGAATATTTTCTAGATAAGGGGTTGAATGAGCAATATAATTTAACGCTGAACCCCAATATAAAAGTTGCCTATTGGAAACACATTTCTAATTATATGGTTTGTAAATATGGGAGCTTTTAAAGTATAAGGCCATCTAGGCTACATAAAATCGTAATACACTTACGAAGTTTCTCATTATGGAAAAGGAGCAGTGTAATTAGAGTCACCTAAGTTGTAACATACCTAATGTTTCCATTCTTCAGAAGTTATCACTGTTTTAATGTGATTTTCAAAGTCTTCTCACAATTATTTAGGTCCTCATTCAAGGAATTATGTTGTCTCAATCAAAAAACAGAAGGTGTGTTCTCTCTTGTGTCCATTTAAAAGAAATCCCTATTTTTTCTAGCCGTACTGAGGTATCTGCCCCTTATTATATCATATGGCTGAATGTATCTCCCAAATGACTAAGTATATATACATTTGGATTTGGATGCCCCCTCCCTGGAACTGTCCAAGGCCAGGTTGGATGAGGCTTTGAGCAACCTGGTCTAGTGGAAGGTGTCCCTGCCCATGGAAGGGGGGTTGGAACTAGATCATGAAATCAAAGAATAGTTTGGGTTGGAAGGGACCTTACAGATTGTCTAGTTCAACCACCCTTCCCATGAATAATTTATTCTTGATACCTAATATAAATCTACCCTCTTTCAGTTTAAACTCCTTGTCCTGTCACTACAGGCCCCTTGTAAAAAGTCCCCCCCCAGCTTCCCTGTAGCCCCTTCAGTTACTGGAAGGCTGCTCTAAGGTCTCCCCAGAGCCTTCTCTTCTCCAGGCTGAACAAGCCCAACTCTCTCAGCCTGTCCCCATAGCAGAGGGGCTCCAGCCCTCTGAGCATCGTCGTGGCCTCCTCTGGACTCGCTCCAACTGGTTGATATCCTTTTTATGTTGAGGGCCCCAGAGCTGGACACAGCACTGCAGGTGGGGTCTCACAAGAGCAGAGTAGAGGGGGAGAATCCCCTCCCTCGACCTGCTGGCCACACTTCTGATACAGCCCAGGATACGATTGGCTTTCTGGGCTGCCAGCGCATACTGCTGGCTCATGCTGAGCTTCTCATTAACCAGCATCCCCAAATCCTTCTCCTTAAGGCTGTTCTCAATCCATTCTCCACCCAGCCTGTCCTTGTGCTTGGGATTACCCTGACCCATGGCAGGACCTTGTTCTTGGCCTTGTTGAACTTCATGAGGTAGGCACAGGCCCACCTTTTCAGTTAGAAAAGAACCTGTGAGTGTTGGTCAACAACCGGTTGAATATGAGCCAGCAGTGTGCCCAGATGGGCAAGAAGGCCCTTGGCATCCTGGCCTGCATCAGGAACAGTGTGGTCAGCAGTAGCAGGGAAGTTATTGTGCCTGTTTACTCAGCACTAGTGAGGCCTCACTGTATTCAGTTTTGGGCCCCTCACTACAAGAAGGACATAGAGATGTTGGAGTGTGTCCAGAGAAGAGCAACAAAGCTGGTGAAGGGTCTGGAGAACATGTCTTATGAGGAGTAGCTGAGGGAGCTGGGGTTCTTTAGCCTAAAGAAGCAGAAGCTGAGGGGAGACTTGATCACTCTTTACAACTACTTGAAAAGAGGCTGTAGGGAGGCAGGTGCTGGTCTGTTCTCCTGGGTAACTGGTGATAGGACAAGAGGAAATAGCCTCAAGTTGCATCAGGGGAAGATTAGATTAGATATTAGGAAAAGCTTCTTCACTGAAAGAGCAGTCAGGCATTGAAATGGGCTGCCCAGGGAAGTGGTGGAGTCACCATCCCTGGAAGTGTTCAAGGTACAGGTAGACATGGGGCTTGAGGACATGGTCTAGTGGGTATGGTAGTGTTGGGTTGATGGTTGGACTGGATGATCTTATAGGTCTTTTCCAACCTTAGTGATTCTGTGACCTCTCCACCCTGTCCCTCTGGATGGCATCCCTTCCCTTCACCGCGTAGACCACACCACACAGCCTGATGTCATCACCAAACTTGCTGAGGGTGCAGTCCATTTCACCAGGGACCTTCAGATTCATTAAAAGGTCTTGTATTTGGTCTTTTCCTGCAGTGGGCAGTTCTTCGTTCTCCCATTCCCTGCATTAGCAGACAGTCTTTAAGGTCCTTTCCAACCCAAACCATTCTATGTTTGTAGGATGATTCTATAATTTGGAAAACATAATAATATTAATGAATTAAAATTTTTAAATAATCTTTTAGAGTACGTATTTGTTTACTTCCCTATCTCACCAGACTTATAAAAACCTTAGTCTTTCAGATAATGCAATAGTGGGAGTCCTAAAATCACCTGTCAAGCAATAATACATGTGCTCATATGTGTATAAATGAAAATACAAGCACTGATCCACTGGGGTCAATGTGAATGAAAAGACAGGCTTCTGTGGGTGTCAAGCCCAAGCCAGACTTCTGATCAAAAGCCTTCTTTCTTTCCCCATAGAGAACATAAAGGCAGAGCTGGAGCAAGGCTTCCCTCTGAGCTACCTGGGTCAGGTATCTGGAGTGAAGCAGTGTGTAGCCTGGACTGCAAGTCCTCCTGCGCACGACAAGATATGCAGTTTTCAGGACCCTTGTTATGCCCATGTGTTCAGAGGAGATTGGTTTAGCTGTAAACTATCTGAGGAATCTGTGTAAAACTGAAGTTTAGCTCTCTACTTATCACTTTCTCCCTTTTATTCAGTTGCCATTTCCCTGATTTTGCATCTTTTCTCTATTTTTGTTCTCTGAGTAAGCCTTGTTTGTGCTTGTTTATCCTCCCATATTTTTGTGTTTCTGCAGTAATACAGTACAGGAGGACAAATATGAGGCCTCTAGTCAACATGGCTCACTCTTGACTTTTCACCACCTTCTGCTCAGTAGGACTGCTCAGCTTTTCTGTTTGTTTCTCAAACCCCATCTCAGAGGGCTGTCACTCTGCTGGCAAGATTTATATGAGAAGAAAAGTTAGTGGGAGTTTCAGCTCAGACATGACACAGTAGTAATGTTATGGCCAAAATAGCTGGAGAAATACGAGAGGAAGTGTTTAGCACTTATTCTAGGCACTGAATTGAAAGACTTTGCCATCAAAAATGACCCAGAAGCTCCACTCCTCTAGGCTCAGGAGGAAGCATTAGACACCAGTGAGGAAAACGTGGCCTATGCCTGCATTCCCCTGTCAATCTGTCAGATAAAAAACATGGAATGTGAGGAACTACATCTATCTGAGAGAGAGTGATGAAGATTGCATAGTAGGGAGGGCGGACAGTTGGGTCTCAAGATTGCAGAGAAGAGGGAAGAAGCAGTAAATGACAGAAGACATGAAAATCCAGTGACCTCTGTGCAAGAAGAACAACAAACAGACAAACAAAAAACCCATACAAAAATCCAGAAATAGGTTCTAGATCTCCTAGCTCCTACTGAGCCATGCCACTTCATTTCATCGCAGGACCATAGGAAGGAGTCAAAGCTATTGCTTGTTTGTGTTGAGAGTCAACAACTTGTGGGTTTATTAATGTTTTTTGTCAATATGTTCAATGAATTCAGCAACTAGTCAGCAGACCAGCACTGAAGTGCAGACTTTGATATCACTACGTGACATATCCATTTAGATAGAAACGTTATATGCAATACAGCAGCTAATAAATGGAAAGTTTCCCAAATACACTTGTCCTAGGATTTTTAAGGCCATTTTTGTGTAGTTCAATCAAAGAAAAGTAGATTATACTGTTTTAAATCTAACGTAACCCTAAGTATATACCAATCTTGCAAATATTGTTTTTCAGTTCATTGTACCATATCTTATAACTATGTTTCCTTCCAACTGGAAAACTTTCCCAGTGGACACACTCTTAGGAGGAAAAAAAAGGTTTCTGTTGAGAGATAGGTCAGATAAAAATCAATCATGTTGCATCTTGGTCCAGTGAACTGATGTCTGCAGATGAAGATCTGTGTTGACTTTAAAGCTATTCAAATACAAACTGTGGTTTTTAATCCCTGTTCTGTGAAACATCCAGGTAGGAAAGCTTATTGACTTCACAAAACCCCCTGGGGGACCCAAGGTCTTTCTACCAGAACATGAATGCAGATCCAGGATCTGAAAGACTCTTTTCTTCAAAAGTAATACACCTTTTCCTACATTTGTAGCTTCTTTGAAGCCAACTGTATTATCCTTAACCTTAATCCTTAACCTTATCCTTAATCTGTGATTTTATGCACTGCCTTGTTTTAAGCCACTGATTGCCCAAATTTGATCTCTAGGACCATTCTTGCTTTAACTTTCCTACTATTACTTTAGGGAAAAAAAAAAAAATCATCTCTCTAACAAGCTGAGAACATTTAACTTGACTTCCTGACATTTAAGTTTACTTAGTTTGACATCACAACAGAAAACCAAAGTTTGCTGCTTCAGTGAAGTTTGACTGTGTAGCTCAATTTACAAGCAAGAAATTCAATCATACCTCTGTATTATTACAGTAACAAATAGTACTGCATGCAGTGTCCAAATAGTCAAGAAACAACTGGGAATTAATACTGCTTGTCCTTAATGGTGCATGGGGCTCCTTTGAGTGTGGATGTAGGGAAATTGGATAAGCTCAAAAATAAGTAAATTATCTTGGAGGTAGTTTTCTCTGTTTTGTTAGTGGTGCTAAACCATAACAGAAGTTATTAGCTGCATTCAAGGGTGTCTGGAAAAACCATCATCATGACTTCATTACCTCTTAAACTGCAGACTTATATACAAAATTGATTTTATGTATATAATAATTTCAATAGGAAGTCAAACCTCAAACTGCTTTTACAGCAAGCTTCTGCCAGGTAGCTCAAATACAAGTCTTTGCAGTTATTGCAGTAGTATCTGCCTCAGGTCTTACATCTTAGAGGGGTTTTTTTTGGTGTAATATACTGATTTCTTTATAAATACTAAAATGAGCTTGTTTCAAAGACAGAGGAAGGTGAAATGAGATGGAAAGGAAAACGATGGATTTACAGCAGTTACATTAAATAAATACAACTGTGCAAATATGTCTTAGCTCTGTTCACTTGGAAATGTGATGTGAAAGTAGCTGCAGTTCTAATTTTAAACCTATTGTGATGCACCCAGTCTGAACAGTTTGCTATCTGTCTTTCCACACTGGGATTCAGAAACTGCGTTTCCTACTGCATACTTCACCGAATGGATGTGATCCAGTAGATGCTTCACCAAATACCCGCTACTCAAAGCTGAACAGGGCCCAAGAATAGATTTTCAAACTCTTTAATGACAGCACTTCACAGTAGTCTATTTTGTTTAAAATGGGAGGAAGAAACAACAAAAAAAAAAGACACAGTTCTAAAAGAGGCAGATGAACCCTCCTCAACACCACATGTGCCTATACCCAGGTGGAGATTTCTGCCTCCGAAGCCAGTTCCAAAGTGTCACTACTTGTTGCCATTAATCACCACATTGTAAATAATAGTGAAGATTTCAGTGTTTTCCTCTGGCCAGCCAGAGCCTCTTTCCAGACAGATGGCACCTGCCCTTAGTCAGTTCATCTCTGAGAACTGGTATGAAGGGATGAAGTGACTTCAGTGAATACCAGAGGACTGAGTCTTGTGATAGGAAATACTGACTCTGTTTGGGGATCTGCTTGTCAAAAATTGCCTCTTTTTTTTTTTTTTTCCTTCTTCAGCCAGAACATATAAATTATTCTGGCTTAAATAATTTTTATCTGATTAAAAATGTTTCTATAAATATATTAACAGCAAAAAGAGCATTAAGAAGAATCTCCATCCTTTATTGGATGTGGGGGGAAACATAATAAGGATGAAGAAAAGTCTGAGGTACTTAATGCCTTCTTTACTGCAGTCTTTAATAGCATGAGCAGTTGTTCTCTGGATACCCAGCTCCCAGTGATGGTAGACAGCGATGGGGAGCAGAATAAAGCTTCCATAATCCAAGGGGAAATGGTTAGTGACCTGCTGCATTGCTGAGACTCACACAAGTCTGCGGGACCAGATGGGATCCACCCAGGGGTACTGAGGGAGCTGGTGGAAGTGCTCACCAGGCCATTTTCCATCATTTATCAGCAGCCCTGGCCCCTGGTACTGGGGACAGTTCTGTTTAATATCTTTATCAGTGATCTGGATGAGGGGATTGAGTGCACCCTCTAAGTTTGTAGGCAACACCAAGTTGGGTGGAATTGTTGATGTGCGTGAAAGTAGGAAGGCTCTGCAGAGGGATCTGGACAGGCTGGGTCGATGGGCTGAGGCCAACCGCATTAGGATCAACAAAGCCAAGTGACAAGTCCTGCACTTGGGTCACAACAACCCTGTGCAACATCACAGGCACAGGGAAGAGTGGCTGGAAATCTGCCCAGCAGAAAAGGGCCTGGGTGTTGGTCAGCAGCCAGCTGAATATGAGCCAGCAGTGTGCCCAGCTGACCAACAAGGCCAATGTCATCCTGGCTTGAGTCAGGAACAGTGTGGCCAGCAGGAGAGTAGGGAAGTGACTGTCCTCCTGTATCCAGCATTGTTGAGGCTGCATCTCAAATACTCTGTTCAGTTTTGGGCCCCTCACTGCAAGAAGGACATTGAGGTGCTGGAGCATGTCCAGCGAAAGGGCAACAGAGCTGGGGAAGGGTCTGGAGCACAAGTCCTGTGAGGAGTGGCTCAGGGAACTGTAGTTCTTTAACTTAAAAGTAGGGGAGGCTCAGTGGAGATGTTATTGCTCCCTACAACTACCTGAATGGAGGTTGCAGAGAGGTGGGGATTGGTCTTTCCTCCCAAGTGACAAGTGGTAGAATAAGAAGAAATGTCCTCAAGTTGCACAAGGAGAGGTTTAGATTGGGTATTAGGAAAAATTTCTTCACTCAAAGGGTTATCAGGCCTTGGAACAGGCTGACCTGACAGGTAGTTGTCACTGTCCCTGGAGGTATCTAAGAGACATGTGGACGAGGTACTGAAAGACAGGATTTAGTGGTGTTATTAGCAGTGTCAGGTTAACAGTTGGACTTGATGATCTGAAATGTCTTTTCCAACCTACAATATTCTATGATTCTGTCTAGTTTGTAGCAAGGCAATTTGTTGTTAATTTTCCCATATGTCTTCTGGTCCATCTCATACTTCCCTGTATTGAAAGTCAACAAACTTCTAATATGTTTAAAAGATTGTTGTAGATTATTGGCATTGCAAAAAATTTTCATACAAAATGTTAGACAGTAAATCTCCTTAACTATTGAACTGGATATTTAATAGCCTCTAGTGGTGCATAGAGAAAAACAGAACAGTCTCTATTCTTGCGCTGAGTCCCATAGTTTATATATTGTTAATATAATTTTCATGAAAGCTTTAAATGTTTTTTAGACGAAACTGTGGTGACTCATGAATGTTTCATAAGTCGTTACGCATTTTTATGAACGTATGATGTAAAATCCATCATTCTGACATTCACAGATATCCATGAAATGCTACATGTCTCTCTTCAGTCATGGATATTCATGACAGTACTGCTGCTGTAAGTGTTTAAATGCCCATTCATAAATATTCTAGAACGTCGCCTTCTGATGCCACGTAACGTTTTGCTTACATTTTATGAGTACTTCACTTGGGCATTTTCCACTTGATAATGAAAGTAGAACCTTCAGGGGCAGTTATTAATGTATATATAATTTACATGTAAAGCTATCTGATTGCTTTGGTTTTATTCCTAGAATTTTCTTTCTTGATTATTGCTGTAAGTTCAGTGAATTCTTTGAGAAGATCTTGGGAATTTCAGAGTTCCTATTTATAATCAAGGATACATCAGCAGTATAAAGTACCAGATGCAACAAAATATGGATTGAGATTCTAGAGAGCAGTAAATATTTCAAAAAGTATGTGCTAATATCTAATTTATAACAGTACTCATGTGAAAGTGATGTGTGTCACCTAGTTGCAGGATAGTCTGCATAGAATCAATGGCAGGATCAAGTCACCCTTTTAGATACACTCAAGTGTTAGTAAATGACCTTTTGCAGTGAAGAAACAGTAAGTTTAGCATTTAAAGGTTGTGCCTGCATCCCCTGAAGTTGTTGATAATGTCCTCATAGATTTCAGTGTTACAGAATAAAGTCTTCTAGACCTTTATCAATGCATGTAATCATCTTTGAGTAGTGACAGATCCTTGAACTCTATATTAATGTTCGTTTGTACAACTTCTTTGTACATCAGCGTTAAATAATGCCTTAAAATCTTTCTCAGTTTAGGTTCCCTTTGTGAGAATGGCATTTGATGTGTAAATATCAGCCTAACTTTTTTCCATTTGCCTGCACCTGATCTAGCCTGTCTAACCCAGCCCATGACAGATGTGTTTGTGTTTCTTCCCCATCCTCAAGGCCCTCATTGTAGAGCAGAGTAGTGCTGTTTGCATTGCTTCCATGCTTCACAGTGGGGAGTGGCTAAGGATGGAGCCTCAGGGGTGCCCCCTGCGTCTCCTTCCTGACCCATGAGGGGGAAGGAATTATGGACTCTGGACAGGAGTCAGGAAAGAAGATTGCAGTGAATTATTTTCTATTATCATGTCTTGCAGTAGTCTGAGAAATGGAGGGATTAAAGATGGGACAGAGAACCTCATCTTTATTCACAACCTTTGAGACTGCACTGGCTTCTAAAAAATTTAGTAGCATACAAAAGATTTCATAATGTCATGATATTTACAGGTAGAGGACGTTCTAGAAAGGTATCGATATATCCATTAACGATTAAATCATTTCCCTCACAGGTGATTTACTCAAGACATAAGTAGAGGATGTAAATCAGCTATTCTGATATTTATAAATATAGGATACATTTAATTATCGGACTTGTATTTCTTAGTTTTAAATGCAATACGTATGTATTCAGAATTAGTTTAAAAAAGGAGACAAATTTTCAAGAGACCTCATCACATTGCAGCTTTTGTTGTTCCTAATGGTAGAGGAAATCTGGTTCCCAGTTGTGTCTGTTGAGTGTTTCTAAAGGTCAAAGCTGTAAGGGAATTTTAAAATTAGCTATTCAGGCTCACTAAAAAGTAATACCAATGCACTGGTAGTCTTATGCATAGCATTGGTTCACTCTTGAATATAAATAAAATCTAATGGAAAAAATAGGGAAAAAACCCTGCTGTAAGTATTCTCCTTAAAGCCATTTTTTTCTCAATCAGGAAGTTAAATTGAGTTCCTCTTTTTTTGTAAGGTTAGTTATCGTTAGAAGAAAGTCTATGGAAACCTAAAAAAAAAAAAAAGTTGGAAAATAAGAAAACATAGAAACTAGAGCTTTTTTTTCACTTGAATTTTGTTGATATAAATCCCAACTTTCACTAATTGATTCACTAATTTTGCAGGATAAGAATCCTGCAAAAAGATGAAGGGCTCATCAAAACATTTTCTTTTTTAATAAATGACTTGATGAACAAAGAAAGAAAGCAATAAGGCAGTGAAAAAACAAACAAACAAACGAAAAAAAATCATCAGATGAATGGGGAAAAAACCCAAACAAAACCCCAAACAAACAAACAAAAAACCAAAGCAACAACAAAAATAACACCTAAGAAGGATCTTTCTGTCCCAAGGGGTAGTCAGCTTACTTGAATTCCAACATCTTTCTGTCCAACAGCCCATGAGGACTGGGCAGTCAAAAAATGTGCAATGCAGTTAGTAACCTCAAGTCCACACAGGGTATATAGATGCATGCACATCTTCACAGTAAATGGTAGATCACTAGAATTTGTTTGTCTAAATCCTCAGAGCTCTGAAAATCAGTGCCCAGGAGAACAAGGCTAGAATGGGGAAATGCCTGCATGTTTTGGGTAGTGTTGGTCAATGGTGGATGAAATCCGTGTGCCAACCGGAGCAATGTTTTCCCCAAAGGCTGATGTAAAATCAGACATATATCCCTGTCCAGAAGCTGTGGAATGCTCTGTGCAGCTGTGCTGTTTTTTCTCAGGTAGCAGTGAGACTGAATGTCCAGTGTATCAGATGCACCATAGTACAGCATTCAGATCTCAAGTTCTGCTAAAAAGGAAAGCTGAGCAGAATATATGGTAATTAAATTAAATTTCCTTTTGGTCTTTTTTTTTTTTTTTTTTTAAATCTTAAAGCTTATGCATATATTTTTGGGTTTGGGAATCAGACAACAGACTTTTTCCAGCTTTGCATCTTGTCCTACAGTGAGATGTTGGGTTTGTTTAAATTACACATGGAAAAGAAAATACAAGGGAATTTATCAGGCTGGGAATGATCATAGAAAATCAGCTCCAACATAATACAGCGTTGTTTATCTAATAATTGCCTCTAGATAGCTGTGATTAAGTTTTGTTGAAGGCAGTTATTACATCATGTCGTACTGCAATATTATTCCCAGTCCACTGACTTATGGTGACAACTAGTCATCACTTTGGAATTAGGCTAACTCCCAGGTTGAATTGCATTATGACACTAGATTGCCTATGTTAAAATAGAGTGAGAAAGTCAGCTTTCAGTTGACAAGGTAGCATGAGAGCCAACAAGACCCTATTTGCAATCTGAGAGCAGTGCCTACCATTCAGTGAGAGACTAGCAATGCGTTGTGTCTTTTCACTTTGTAACTGAGTTGTCTTATCAGAGAGAAAACATTTAAAAACAATTCAGACTTCATTTGCAGTAACTGTTATTATCAATCTTGCATCCTACGTTTACAGGTAATGTTTAAAACCGAAAACTAACTGTTTCCCATTGACTGGAAGCCCACCATTTAAGCCTATATAGAGCATGTAATGGTTTGAAATAGCAATTTTCTCTCCCTCTTTTCGGTAGCTCAGTGTGCCTTAGACCTTATCCTTTCCAACTGCCTCGTAAGCAGAACTGAACAGGTTTCCTGAGACCCTCTGGCTAATAAATGAAGCTGTATAAAAATGTGCTTGCAACATAAGACATTCCCAGGACATATTCTGTCATATAAATGAATCACCACTTAAAATTAGGAAAAATTATTTCCAGCATTAACACTGCTCATGACAGCCTATTTTGACAGCAAAAAAATTCAGAAGATGTATTTTAAAACATTACACAGCTCTGTCTTATATAGATTCTCCTCTCCCACCCTAGTACTTGAGCGCCTTCCAGAAGCACATTAAGCAACATGACTAATGTCTGTCTCATCTTCGTTCTTTTACTTTGAGCTGAAATATTACATTATTTTTCAAAAGCTACCTGCAAGTTGATGAAATATCGTCTTTGCAATGAACATAAAATCTTTAAATTACTGTGAAGACCATGGAAAAATTCAACCTTTGCGGAAGCAAGTGCAGTTTCTCCTGATATAACTGGACAAGAGCCCAGTTACACCAGGATACAGTTTCTGTACGTAAGCACTGCAAAGCAGACTACCTTCTTGATGTATGGAAGATTTGCAGACTGAAAAAGCAAGTGATTTTTCACAGCAGTGTTCATTTTGCTAGATGGGGATTGATTAAGGGTTTTTCAAATTAGTACAACAGGGGAGATCTCTTTCTCTCTGGAACGAACAGGTATCCAATTTTGTAGCTGTTGCTGCTTTATTATTCTGATCCTGTATAGTGTTACTGATGCCGATAACTCTCTTAAAATAACTGTCTTTTGTATCAAAGCATGCAGGAGACTAACAGTCTAACTTTTTAATGGCATAATAACTTCCTCTAAGCAATAGCTCTCAAAGACTAGAGACCTATGAGAAGACTAAAGTTTAAATAAATGTACTGCTATTTAGAGAGCATTAGCTTTCCTACAGAATGCATATGTATGGTGTTGCATTTGGACTAGCATGAAATTTAAGCTTGTGGAGTTACTGATAAATTTTTACCGCAGCATAAATAAAGATTGCCCTCAGCATGGGCCACATTGTGCTGGATTCTGTACAAGCACAGAATAAATGTCTGCCCCTCCCTGAAAAGCTCGGTTGGATTCCAGCAAACTGACTGTGAGATTGCTGAACAATACCCCCTGCACCACGAGGCCAATGATATCATTCAAGAGGAGCTGTCAGCACACTCAGTTATGCTTTGCTGTGATGGGCTTATGCAATGGCACGATCTTTTAAGATAAATAGTGGGATCCCTAGTATAGCTGTAGATTAGGAGGAGCCAGCATGTGAGTTGCTTACAGCATCACCCCAGCATATAGAGCCTTATAGGAGAGAAGTGAGGGTCCTGGATTGACTGCTTTTGTGATTGTCTTTCCCAGTTGTCATTCAGTTGCACTCATCTGAAAGCCTGGCTTCAACTTTAAAACAAATTTTAAATTAAGCCCCAAGTTCTCTGCTATCTTTTTGCCTCCCAGAGTGTGTGACTAGAGAGCTAGATGTATTCAGCAGTACACCCGGTGTACACTATTTCTTAGAGGAAGAAATGCTGAATGTATAAAATAGTAATCAGGATGATTCAGATGTCAAGGATAGCACCGAGCCAGGGTTAGCAGTGAAAAACGGGTTTATTTTGCTTTTTTCTGAAAAAGTCTTTTTCAGAATTAGTGAATAATTTGGAAAAACAACAGATAAGACTGTATGTTGTGGACCTCAAGCTATTCTATTTGGCAGTAAAGAATAACAAGTGTTTGGGTTTTGGTTCTGCGTTTTATGGGGTTTTCAGTTGGTTTTCCCTACATAAACTATTTGACAAAAGCATATTCTTTTCCAGATGGAATTTTTCCATATGAAGAGCTGTGCTTTTAATGGCAGTTTAGACATTGATACATTTATTAGACCCTATTTTCCCTTTAATAAATGCTTTGATGTAGCGAGTATGTTCTCAGTGTTCTGTGTATACATTTTCATGATAACCCCTTTGCAGTTATCTGGCAGATCAAAGACTGCAGCTCTTCACAATTTCTGCCAAAAAGAAGAGGCTCTTTTTTTACTGAGTCCTTGCAGACCGGTCGACTGTTCGGTGGATTCTGCTTTCAGCTAATCACAGTTGCAAATCCCCAAATTTACTGTAGATTTTTTCTTACATCGTCTTAATTGCCATCCTGCCTTTACCATTGCAGTGGTTCTGCATTTTTATGAGTCACTGTAGCCACAGCAGAGCCCAGTGTTAAAAGAGTGTTCACATTATAGCATTAGCCAAGACTGAGAAGTCAGCACATCCCTGCAGTTAGCACACACAAATGCACCTATGGGCAATGAGATCGCATTTAGAACCTGGTATCCCAGATTTGGCTGCATGGTAGCTCTTGGATCAGTGTGAATCATTTAATCACAGCAAATACACAAGTTTTGCCAAAGGCATTGCCATCTCTGCCTTTCTGTCTGCAATGCCCCATTTACAGTCCACGGCAGTCATCGAACTCTTTTCCAAAGGGTGTTTAAGAAGGTTGACAAGTGGATGCTGTAGGAAGATGGGATCTTCTGAAAACAAGGAGAAACTATGCCTTCTTTTGACAGATGTGTTTAAAGAGCCTGCTGGGTGAATTTCTTGGGAAAACCTAGGCATCACGTGGCAGTTAAAGGATCTTAAGAGATTATTACATATTTCCACTGTAAACCATGGGCTCGGTTTCCAGTAAGAAATACCACAAGTCAAAATTTAGAAATAGGTTATGGTTTGGGCCTGAGTAGATAAAAGGCTCAGAAGCAGTAAAGTCTGAAATTCTTTAAAAAAAAAAAACAAACACCAAAAAAACTAAGTTCTGCTGTTCCAAAACCAACAAGTAGCACAAACTGCAATTTGTAGGTTGACTGTGACATGACTGGTGGAGGGTTTTAATACTGTTCTTCATTAGAGTAGCAAACTATTGAGAATACTAATATTTTCTTAATATTACCTAGACAAGGAATACTTTTAAGAAGGATTCTGCTCATTTCCGCTGATAGTGTGGAAGCATCTTTCAAGTTCTTCTCGAGAATATTTGCAAATAAGTTTTCAGGTTTATTTCCATGGTGTTCTACCTTGTAAAACCTTCAGCAGAATGGAACTTATCATTATCTAGACATTCTAAAATTATTAAATTTTCAGTTAAATCATTGTATTAATGGCTTCACTTTTAACTTAGAATATTTGGTATACTGGCTGTGGATATTGCAAGAGACAGGGATTGCTATGTTCAAATAGCACATGAAGATGAAGTGGAACTACCCTCACTGAAGTTGTTTTACATGGGTTTTTGAAGTTCGGTGTTACAGGCTCTGCATCTTTCTACCTTGCTGGGGAATTCAGGCTATACTTTATTTTTCTTTACCTCTAAATAAAGCTATTTCCTATCCAAACAGATGAATTTCATTAGCAAAGTGCTGTGGTAGCAACATATTGATACAAACTTTACTACTGGTAAGATAGGAGCGCAGTCAGAAAAACCTTTTGTAACTTACTAATATATTTGTTAACACCTCCTTGTTTTCCCTGCAGAATTTTTCCGAGAACTTCTGGAGAATGCAGAAAGATCCTTAAATGACATGTTTGTCCGGACATACGGCATGCTGTACATGCAGAACTCGGAGGTGTTCCAGGACCTCTTCACGGAGCTGAAACGTTATTACACAGGAGGCAACGTGAACTTGGAGGAAATGCTGAATGATTTCTGGGCTCGGCTGCTGGAGCGGATGTTCCAGCTCATAAACCCCCAGTACCATTTCACTGAGGACTACTTGGAGTGTGTAAGCAAGTACACAGACCAGCTGAAGCCGTTTGGAGATGTACCCAGGAAGCTGAAGGTTCAAGTGACTAGAGCGTTCATTGCTGCACGGACCTTTGTTCAGGGGCTGACAGTAGGCAGAGAGGTTGCAAACAGAGTATCCAAGGTAATCAAAAATCAGGGTGTTTTTTTTAAGCTTGAATTTGTTTCAAACTTGCTAGACAATTGAAATCTGATTGTCCACTTTTTCTTTAATATGAGGGAGGGTTGTTTGGTTGGTTGCTTTTTATGTCTTCTGGTATACCCATCCTAAGTTCATAAATAGGGGCAACAGTTGTTTTTAATTCCTTCTGGAGATTTTTAGGTAATACTGACTAGGACACAATGAACTACCAAAATACATCACTGTTACAGCATGGTAGTGATTGTCATTAGTAATTCAAAACTGACTACTTATATAGAAGATGATGATTATGATCAGAATTTAAATATTTAAAACAAATCTATGTTGCTGTTCATTAGGACAGTACAGCCCTCACAGCATTCATCCATCATGCAACTGGGAGATGGATTTTGTAAGAAATGTCTAGTCATGTTTTTGGTGAGAAAATAGACTAATAGTGACACCTCTGGAGCTTGAGCTTTCCCAAAGGACGATTTGACTCACATTTACTTTAGTTTTAATTATTTATCTATGCAAATATTTATGACGATTATAATCCTTGAGGCTTTCACATAATTAAAGCTATGTAAGAAAAAAAACCCACAAAAATAACCCATCTGGGTACCAGAAATGTGCCTGAATTACTTTCTCTTACAAGGTGTTTCAGACTCAGGTATATTTGTCGGAGTTGCTGTTCCAACTAGATACTTGTTCTGTGAACTGGCTATTTCACAGTCCTCGTAGTGTATTTGGACGCTAACTGTATTCCTAATTCTGAAATATTCTGGTGAGATCCACTACGAAATTCCCAAATACTCACTCCTGAACAGTAAGTGTATGCATGATTTTGATGCTTACTCCATGCAATACTTTCCTGCATTTACAAGCCTAAGCCATTACTTTTCTTCAAGAGGACTGACTCACTTGATTCATTTAAATCACAGCCAGAAGGTGAGTTAGAGGTAAAGCCAATATATTGTGCATTCAAGTGCTCAGCAAGATGAGTCTTCTCAAATTTTCTTATCTTATATGATGTGATATTTTGCAATTAAAAATTCAGAAGATGTGAAGCTAGAGAGGTAGTCATCAAGTGAGAGCTTGATTTTATGCTTAGGAGACTGCATGGGAGGAAAGGGTCATTTTGCACTTAAAATTCAGCAAATGAAATGTATTATCCTGGTTACTCAGCTAGAACCACGGTCTCTTCCTCCCAGGTGCCCTCCTGGGCTACAGAGTTGCCTTCCCTTTTTTTATTAGCACTGTCAATTCTTGCAGTCCTTCCTGAACAGTGGTGGGATATCAGCATGAAATCCCAGCCCGCCCAGTCTAGTCGGGAGCAGATACAGCTGCTTGACCTCCCAGATGTTCAGAGCCCATATATATGCAGCCCCAGACTTCCTCTGAAGAGCAGTGATTTCCCCATGGGTCAGGTTTTAAGTGAAAGTGCCGAGCTCTGATATCACTGTTGTCAGTAGGCATTAGGTCTTGCTGCATTGGCTGGATCAGACTGTGGGGAGTAAAATATGTAATACGTGTAATAGATGTATAAATTGTGAATCCCAAACAGATTAAGGTAGGAATTCTCTGCTGAGATATCACTTTCCCAGTGTACGGACATGACTACAGAATGTGAAGGTGTCTCCCCTTTCACATGCCCAGGAAAGGTTTTCATCTCACCTGCTGGGTTTTAGGCACATAAGCCCTTTAAAGAGCAGGGTTTATCGCAAGATCGCTAAATGATTCTATGATCCAATAATGAGAATTACCAGCTCAGTAATCATAAAGTGAATCTTCTCATGGTGTCTCTTGAAGATACTAACAAAAGCTCTGTAATGCTTCTGGGTTTGTTCTTTTAACGTGAAAGCAAGGCATTAAAATCTTTAAAAGTGCTCGGTGGTTGGTGCAAGATACAGTACAGATTCTTTGCCTTAGATATACCTAAATAGCGATACTCTGTGAGACTACACTAGCATACTGTATTCAGTTTTGGGCCCTTTCCATACAAGACAAACATTGACAGACTGAAGCGAGTTCAGTGGAGGCCACCAGCACGATAAGGACTGGATTACTTGCCTTGTGAGGAGAGGCTGAGGGACTGGGTCTGGTTGAACCTGGAGAACAGGTGACTTTGGGGACACCTACAGCAGCTCTTGGTGCCTGTAGGGAGATCATCAAGGAGATGCAGCAAAGCTCCTCACAGTGGAACATGGTGGGATGTGATGGGCGTGAGTTGAAACATGGGCCAGTTCAGTCGGGACAAAAGGAGAATAGCCATGAGGGTGATAAGGCAGTGGATCGGTTGCCTAGAGTGCCTGCACAGGCTGCATCCATGGAGGTCTTGATTGCACAAAGCCTTCCAAGATCTGGTGAGGCAGATGCAAAGAACCCCACTTGACACCATATGTTCAAGATTACTAAATATCCTGTGGAAAGCCTGTGATTACTTTGGCATCCAAGCTTTTGTGATTGTATCGTAACTGTGGATTTTATGCTGGTCTATCTACTGCAGAAAATGACAAATCATTTTCTTTAAACATCATTTTAAAAGGCTACAATGATTCCTCAGAGTTAGCACATAACTATGCAACCAAAAAAGATGCAGGTAAATATTTTTTGTTGCTCTTTTGAAAGTCATCCATATTCAATATGGATTTCATTTTCATTGTACTCTAATATTGAGAGATTGTGATAAGAATATTAAACCTGGGTAAGTCAAGAAAATGAAAAAAAGAGAAAATGAAAAGAACTGTTGCAGTTCTTGTACAGAAATCTTTGTCCATTGTCTGCACTGCCTGGGAACAGGGAGGGGATCTCCTAGCAGCAACATCATAAGCTAAAACGATTTTTTGCTTTCTATTTGTGGACCCATTATCTCGTTGAAGTGCAGCTGCCAAAGGCCACTCGTGGAAAAAAGTTGAGCCTATACTTTAAACACCATGAGAAAAAGACATATTAATAAAGTTGGTAACAACATCTTCTTTGGGCCTTTCATTTATTTTCTCAGCCTCTTCTAGCCCATTTCTGTAAAGGAGTTGGTGGGTCACGCACTCAGAAGGATTTGTTCCCTGTCTAATGTCAGGGACACATCCTTTCTGAAGATTTCGCTTCAAAGAGGGCGTAATGTTGGTACTGGCTGAAAACAATACTGTCAGTGTATTCCTTGCAAAGGAGATATACTCCCCTCTTTTTCCAGTGAAGTATGCACTCAAACACACTCAAAATAAGCAAAACACATTACATTTTCCTCATATAAGGGTATTTTTCTATTTACTTATGTCAGTGAGATTATCATTTAGATAATCCCATTTAGATAAATGGGGAGGGAAGGTGGTTAGAACATGTCTCTTTTTTGTAATTTTTTCTAATATTGCATTTCAGTTGTAATCAGACAGTTCATTCCATCTATGTGAAGTTGTGCAGTTTTAGTTGAACAGTAGGTTCATAATCTCCAAGTCCAAATGCACTTTTTATTTTTCAGAGATTTTAAAAACTTTTTCTCATACTGCTGCATTAGAATTTTGTCAGACTCATTGTTAAGAGTGTGTTAAATCTCCACTCAATGCATAATGTTTCCACTGGCTTGAGTAGACTTCAGCTCACTAAATTCTATCTTTGCTTTGCAAAGCTGTCCATATCTATGAGCAAAAAGTAATTACAGTATTTTTTAGAGTCAGAAAATCAAAACTTATTTATTCATCAATATAGAAGAATCATAGACCATCTCAAGTTGGAAGGGACCTATAAGCATCATTAAGTCCAAATCCCTGCTCCTCACCAGACTACCTAAATCTGAACCACGTGACTAAGCATCATCCAGATGCTCCTTGAACTCTGAAGGGCTTGGTGCCTTGACCACTTCCCCAAGGAGCCTCTTTCACTGACCGGCCACCCTCTCAGTGAAGAACCCTTTCCTAACGTCCAAACTGATCTTCCCCTGATGCAGCTTCAATATATAATATTCAATATATAACATAAAAACTTCCATTTTGGGCACATCGAGATCTGTTTCGTTGATTTTCATCTCAATGTCCAGTAGTTTCAAGGTGCGTACAGGAGCAGAGTTTCCCACCTAGTATACTTTCTTAAGCTATAGCTAGTAGATGTTTATGGACGTTCTGAGCTACCGGCTCAGAAACACTTATTAAAATTTTCTATCACCTGTTTTTCTACTAATTTGTCAGATCCTAAAACCCGGTAGAATAGCCTTTTCTGCTTTGTGACCATTTGGTGGGAAAAAAATGTGCTATCTTTTTCTTTTCCCCCATAAAAAATACTGCATATTCCAATGTCAATGTTTTAAAATGTATTTTTTTTCTCAACTTTTTCCTGGAGAAAAAAAAAAAAAAAAAAAAACCCACCACAAACCTTCCTCACCAGCTCTGATTTAGTATTTAATGTTAACCTAAAGAAACTACTGAAAATGTTTCTGAAGTTGCTGCCAGCTGTGATTACCAAGAATGTGATAGAAAAGATGTATGCATATTTTTCATGCTCATCTTTTACTATGTCTGAGTTCCGGATACTTTACAAGAAAATAATGCTAAGTTATTCTCTCTGACTCTAAATAAAACATTCTCAGTGTTCATAATACTCTCTTTGAACTGTCACTGAGTGATGGAAAATGTAAGCAGAAAAATAAATGGGGAGGATAAAGCAATTAAAATTTTAAAAAGGGAGGATCTTTATGACTTTCCAGGAGCTTATGATTCCTGAAATACTTTTCCAGATATATTCACAAGTGATTACAAAAGTCATAAAGCTTGTGGTACTGGAGCTTTTTTTCATTAAATAAGGAAGAATTCTGAACCAAACACAGCATGTAGAAAATAGAAATAGTTCCCGAGAAAAGATTAAGAATGAAACAAAGAGTATTTCAGAAGATACTCTGGATCGATAATTGGATGCAAATTTGCCAAAAATACCATACTAGTTGGTACAGGCAGTACTGTTTCCCTAACAGGATGTTCTGCCATCGGGATAGCATTGCACCCAAAGAATTTTTTTCCTAGAAACCTTTTCTTTCCATACAAACCTTACATTTTTTGATGTTTCATGAGCATAACTTCTCAAGCCTGACCTGTGCTGATTTAATGTTTTAACCTGGGTAAATTCATATTGAGAACATAGGCGTTTAGTACAAATAATTAGAACAAATAATGAGATATGACTGCTCAGTCCTATGCAGAAGTACAGTCCATAGCCAGCTGTCTTTACCCCTCTGCTGCTCAGAGTTGTAATTTAATCCAGGCAGACAGTCACATCTTCATTGGCTCTTGCACTGAATCGGGCTCACTGGGAACAGCAAGTGAGTGCAGAGTACTTTTATTTACACAGATCTAGGATTTTAGTAATTGTTTGCTAGTTGTGCTTTTCTCTAAGTTTGGCTGTTTTGTGGTTTGGTGGGGTTTTATTCGAATTTGACCACTTTCTTCCCATTATATACTGGGATAGGGACAAGAAGAATTACTCTTAGTTTGACTTTGCCTTTCATACTTGCAAATTCATGCTACCGGCAAGAAAAGTAGTTTTTATACCAGAAGTGAAGCTTAGCTCAGGGGCATCATTAGTAGCAGTCAGTGATTTTTTTAGTGGCATAAACATCAAAGATTTGTGACCCAGCCACTAAGAACTTATTGCATTAATGGATTTAAATATTAATTATCATTTATTGCAAAATAAAAAAGGCTGTAACAACACTTTTCTTATTGCGTGGCATAGCCTATATGTCTCCCTATTTTTAAACCAATTAAAACCATTCTTCCCTGAATATTACTAAATTATGTTAATAGCAGGCTTCTTATTAGGAACATGGTGATATATGGGCAAAGTGAAACGAAGTCAGTAATACAGTTATAAGGTTAAACCCAAGATCAGTAGCGAAAAGCAGTCTCTAATTTCCTATGATTACTTCTGCTTACACAATGCCAGGCCACTGCTTTTTTAATACACTGAATCAATATTCTTACAAACCCTGCTTTTCATGGTTTATAAATAAACATTCGACAGTTTGTGAGAGCCATAAATAAAGGTCAATATTGAATATCACACCGATTCAGAATGTAATTATTGCAGGGAGAAGGGGAGAAATATGACATGCTGATAAGTCAGGTAATTAAAAGCCAAAACGAATAGTACTTTAATGCTGGAAAATGTGATTTGCAGGGTGTGACAGATAAAGAGCTACATGTCCTGTATATTTTAACTTCGTTGGCTGAAAAGATTTGGCTTGTTAAAGTCACAGAGGGAAAGGAGATCTAAAAAGGACTATGGTTTTCACTAACCTTTAATCCTTAG
This sequence comes from Rhynochetos jubatus, assembly GCA_027574665.1. NCBI lineage: Eukaryota > Metazoa > Chordata > Aves > Eurypygiformes > Rhynochetidae > Rhynochetos > Rhynochetos jubatus. Next base: position 81,591,085 of record CM050649.1, on the reverse strand, counting down.
TTCCAACTGTTAGTTTAGGAACAGTCCAGCTGAGCAAGCGTAGCTATTGTTATCGCTTCTGTGTCTATTGTAAGATTTTTCAGTCATTCATTCTTTGCATTTTGAGTTAACGTATCTTTCCAAGAATTGAATCATACCATGCCATGAATGGGCCACATTATTTTTTCCTCTTTCTGTCCCTTGGTATTCCTCAGGCAGGGAGTCCAGGGATTATCCAGACAGGGGTGGTTCAGGGCTCAGAGGTGTCTGTGGCATAGAAACAAGAGTGAATGGTATCTACACTGGAGTGCTTTGTGGTAAGTATCCTTTGAATTGAGGTTCTCCACTTATGCAGGATATCTTTCCTCCTTTCTTGGAAAGAAAAAGGATATAAACCGATCTAGTTAATTTGCAGACATTTCATGGGATAATAAACAAGATGCCTTCCAGATATCCCAGGCGGCAGGTGAACTGATCTATTTTCCACTTTCTGTGCACTGGAAGATCAGATGTCCCAGAAGAATGGGAGAAAACACCTAAAATGAAACAGCGACTCCAACAAAAATAAAACAGTGGTAGGGAGTCTGCAAAAGCTGTGGTCCATGTCTGCTCTATTAGAACTGTCAGATATAATCCAGCCTAGCCTCTCCATTTCATAGGTCCTTAAATTTCATTCAGAGCTTTGTATTGACTTTAATTACCCGACCTTAACTGAGTCATACTGCTCAGTAAGGCTTTCAGTCTTGCTAACTATCCCTTAAGTAGGTCTACCTACCTGATTCATTCCCACACTGTACCACTTCACATCTCAAAATTTGCGGCAGTCCTGTCTTCCTGGACTCTTTCTATCTTTCATAAGCAAGGATCTGGTTTTTTGCTCAGTGCTTTTGCTCAGTTTGGGCTTTCAGTTAAACGCCTAGGGCACAAAAAATACCCTTTAGTTCAGCTTTACATGAAACTTCTACCTATATTTTAAGAACCAAAATGAAAGTGTTTTAGTTTAAGTAAGTGTCATTAAACACTGTTATGACACACTGAAATAATAATTATTCAAATCAAAGTTTTCCAAAACGTACATTTTACACATAATCCTTCAAAGTTTTCATACCAGTTGTATTTCCTGTCTATAAAAGATGTTGATATGGCACCTGCAGAAGCTATGTAAAGAGAGAATGTAGAACTTGTTCTAGGACGAATTTCTTGAACAAAGGATGTATCCTAATGCATGTCATGATACACAGTCAAGTCATGATAAAAATAATGGTGAGGAAGCAAAGCTCACCTAGGAGCTTGCTGACCCTGCTAGATTTAAACATTCTCTGTAATTAATCTTACAGCAGGTTTTATTGTTTTTGCTGGTTTAGCACAGGAGAGTAGAAGAAAATTCAGAAGAATCAAATGAAAATAGGAAAGAGATTAAAAAGTCTGAAGGTTAAGCAATTCAAGGAGATCTGTATCATCTTGCAACATGCTGACTTTTTAGAACAACTCTTTTTTACAGATTGTCTTCATCCTGTTTCGAAGGCAGCCTATGGAAGCACTGTTTTCCAATCATGGTTTGATAAAAGCAATTCATTTTATTTCTCATGTGAGCCAGAAGCACAAAAACTAATAGGTTCTTCTGCCTTCAGGTTTATACAGAAAGCATTAGTCTAGAAAATATCTGATTTACCTAAAACTTGTCAGCAGTACTAACGGGAATTTAAATGCATATCTGCTTAAGTGTTACAGTCAACAAAGTCATCAGGACCACACTGAGAATGTCAAATTTCTTTGAGACTTTAGAATAACAAAGTCTGAAATCAATTATGTGGATCTAAGTTAAATACTCAGTTTTTCAGAGGTCAGTGACAGTTGGCTTCATTGTCTGCTTAAAACTTGCATCTCAAAATATATATTAAAAAAAAAGAAAGGTGGTATGAACATAGGAATACAAAATGAAGCATTTCATTGTCAGGAAAATAACAGTTCTTTTCATCTGTAAGATTTTAAAGTTACCCCCATCCTCCAGTGTCTACTTCTTCCTTCTTTTATTTTTTTAAAGTCCTTAGGAAGAATTCAGTTTTTGAGTAAAAACTAAACGTACCAGACAAAACAGTGGAAATGTAGAGCTTTGAATAAGATTAGGAGGATTTAGTTGACCTCAGCTATACACATCTGTCACCATTACATGGCCAAGAGCAGAAACTAAGTGTATAGGGAGGGAATTTTAATATAAGCAATGCCTGCTTGTCCTTCATAATGGTTTGCCATCCTTGCAGCTGACATGCAAGGTTTTGCCTTTACCTCAGCGCAGTTTTCACCTGCAAACATCTTCCCCATTCTGGAAAATGGTTTTTCTTTTAAAACTGCCAGAGATGTTTTGATGTTCAGGTCTGTCGTGGTACTGTGCAAGTTTGACTTCTGATCTTTGATTTCAGAAGGTTTATCAATTTTGCATGAACACATCACTGGAGAAATGACTGGTTTTATTCAGGAATTATATACAGACTCCCCACTTCACCCCTGCTTACATGATTTTCAGCATTGCCAAGCAACAGAATTGTATCTACACTTGCCTTTTGTACTTTCCATCCCATGATTCTTTCCTTCACTTCCATATGTTGGCATTATCTATAGATCCAAAAGCAAGGGTGTATAAGGCAATATCTGGTAAGCTGGCAAAGCTAAGCAGGGCTCATATACTTAATTCATATTTCCTGAGTAAGTGCTCAGCATGCTGTGTTGTTATTCCAAAGCATCAGTGGTTCTCTCCACAACAGATGACACTGATCTAATTGTTCTATTTCAAATTGAGGTTTTATGCATGCAGTTTGTAGAGGGACCCCTGAGCCACAGAAGATAGGGATCAGAATTTCACAAAAGTAGCCTTCAGTGTTTCAGTACAAGAAAGAGGGAAATTACAAGCTGCATTCTGCAGCAATTTGCTGTCTCAACAGTACCACCACTCACTGTGATGTTATGGCACACTGTAGCAGCTGTTATGAAACCATCACCCAAAGCAAGTGAATGCATAGGGATCTAAGCACTTGGTTTTCTCTGTCTGGGGAATGCAATAATTGACCGTCTTTGGTCTGTGGCATCTAAGCTGTATAAACTCATACCAGCTCCGGCCTAGCAGCCACGGAAACATATAAGAAAAAGCTTCTCAGCATAAGCACCATCTTCTTTTTAGCTGTATGGTCTTCAGTGTTGACAAAACAAGGAATTAAGTTGGAACAAAATGGACTTAATTCTCACCCATATGGATGTGGCCATTAGTACCTAACTCTCCTGATTCACTATGCCGGAAACCAAACCTGTATTAGATGACAAACACCTCCTTCTGAATTCCACACACAAAGCTGGTAGCCTCTTGCCATATTTGCAACTTTCCCTGTCAGATTGCTATGTTCTTTCCAGATCTGACCACAATGTCTTTTATACTTGCCTAATTTCCAGTGGAAGATGGAGCTGTTAGAGGTATTTATGTATCTAATTTCTTCAGGCTAATTCTGTAATTTTTTTGTTGTTGCTTTACCTGCTTATATTAACATTAGAATGCAAGTCAATTCATTGTTTATTTGAAAGAACATTTTAATGTGGAACGCTACTGTGTAAAGGATAGCCTGAAAGAAAAAGATCAGTTTTCTTCCAGTCTGAGTGTTAGTTTTAATTTACACTGTCATTTTCTTTGGATAAGGGGTGGCTGTTTTATCAGTTAGTTTGAAATCCAGCACAGAAGCAGCTCAAGGCACACTGTGGCCTTTAGTCCCAGACATCTTAAGGTAAAATTCAAGGGAGTAACCTGCCACATAGAATATCGGAAGGTAGAACCCAAACGCGTTCAGAAACTTCTGGCAACCTACCCATCCTGGCAGCCTATCTGTCAAACTTACGGTGTAATTTTGTAGGAAAGATAAGCTACCTGTGTATCTTTCATCATCACACATCTGTTTGTAAAGAAGAGGCAGCATCTGCTTTTCAAGAAAAACGTACAGAAACCAAACCACAGGACAAACCACTGCTAGAAACTTTCACACTGATCCTCAAAACTGAAGTTCTTTGGGGAGCGCTCAGGGTGTTCCCAGGCCATACGTATGAGGTTGAAGAAATCTCTGAATGTGATACAACTTTTTTACTGTTACATAATTCATTGTATGTAGCATTCAGCATTTAAAAGTAAGACAGCATGTACCTACTGGAAATGAATGCAATTCAGTTTTTCACTTAAATCGGAGGTAAAATTTTGCGTGAAGAATGCTTGCAGATTAATTTATGCTCCAGAGTCTCCAAAAGCTGGCTGCCAATATCTACCACTATGCATTTACTTTTTCTTCCATTTTATTTTTGAGTCTTCTACATACAGTTGCAGGAGTATTTAAAAAGTGTCAAAATATGAAAAAATTATTTATACAGTAAAGTTTATTAATTTTTTTTTTAAAAAAGGTGTTGGGGAGGGAGGGCAGGGAGCAGTAGAGGTAAATGTTAAACACAAAATGGCTCAACTTTCTTATTTTTATCCTGACCACAAAGAAAGCATCCTATGGCCATATCTTCTTTTCAGTCTGATTCTCCAAAAATCCTTCTGACAGCATTGTCTTTCAGACTTAACCTAGTACTGAAGCACTGTGAATGTACCTATATCAGTATAGTGAATATTTTTATATGTAAGAGTCCATTCTCTATTTAAGATTCAGTCTGTGCCTCCCTCTCTCTCCTACCACTTTCCCTCATGAATCAGTAAAATGTACCTAAGTCATTGACTTCAATCTGAACTTGATTGAGGTATGATTGTTCAGTTCTGCATAAAATCAGGTAGAAAACAAAGTTTATTAAGGCAAAGGCCTTTACAGGGAGACCGAATAACTTACTGATGGAAACGGATTTGCTAAGGAAATTTGTGTGGAATAACAAGTTTTCAGTTAAGAAATACCATTTAAAGGCATAAGAACAGCTCTATGAGTTAACATAGGTAAAACGTTTATAGACTATCAGTATATGTAGTTAAATTCACATAAAATAATCATCAGAGAAATTTCACCCATGTGATTTAGTTTAAACACAGTGTAAAAGCTTAATACATTTCTGAAGTGTATAGCATCACCTGCCAACAGAGATGTGTTCCAAACTGGGGAGCACAGTGTTCACACTCCCTAAGGACAATTCCTGTGCACTGTGGAAATTAATTTCAAATAGAACAGGAGAACAGATTACATACATGAAGAAGAACATGAACAAAATTCACTTCTCCAACTGATTCGGTAAATTATTGCTGATTCTAGTGAGTAAACTGGCTGCCAAGGTTCGTTGCTACCTAAGACTGGTACAGGCACAACATCTATACAAAGCACTGAAAAGGGTATATCTATGAAAATGGATTGAGATCCATCGTCTGCTTTTTATCTATCAATTATTTATTCATAAGAAACTTCTTTCTCAGTGAGTTAAAATGTTCCGTAAGCCATTTTTTGAACAGTAACTATAGAGTGACAACACAAAACACTATTCAAAAGAGGCGTTGGAAGAAAAAGCTCTGCTGGAGGCTGAACTTTTTAAAGTTTGGAACATTTTTATCATCCCGTCTGCAGAGATTCAGTGCTACAAGGACATTCCCTTAGGCAATATCAATACAGTGTGGAGGTTTATGAGCCAAGGTACACATCAAAAAGAATTTTAATAAGCCTTGACAGATACATTGCATTAATAGTGCTGATGTAGTGAGGTAGGACCTATGCAGTGGGGTGTGTAAAGCACTAAGGTATTGTTACTGCTGGCTAACATATGACATAGAACAGACTGTCACTTGGTGGAAGAAAGAAATGTGTTAACTAAATGTATTGAATTATTTTCTTTTTTTCATGATCAAAATTCTTTTCCTGGTGACTGTGTATTGCTCCTTAGTAGGAGGAGTAAGTATCTATCAAGGAAAGATTAGATTTCCGTACAGTGATTGAGCTTACTGCTTAATCTAGTGAAGAACCATTTCAACACTTTTTCCTTTTGTCCTGTCTTCACAGCCCTGCACATGTGCACATACACACACACACACACAGATTCAGAGTGCCATGTTGGCAACTCAGGTAGTGGGAGAACTCATTTGTTATACGAGAGCTTAATTGGACTATCTTCCTTTGCACAAATTAATAGTTGTTGAGGTTCACTCACCTGTGTTTATGCTCAAATATACTTCAGCATACAAACAGAAAGAGAGGGCTAGACTGTGTATATGCATATGGGCACACAATCTAGTTGCAGGCAATAGCATAGAAATGTTGCTATTAGAGCTTGTAATGACTGTGTTGTTACCACCTGATGGATATTTATAGCACTACGTGAACTGTTGATATGTATAGATATAGATCACAGAAAGCACTCTTTGGTCCTGTATCTTTGAAGGCACTCTTAATACAAAGGAAAGCATTCAGGCAACAAGTACAGAAATTTACGTTTTCTGTACCATGTATATTTGACTTTTGTAGCTTTACTTTTGTCTTTTTGGGTCAAGGCTGAAGCAATGCTGACAGTCACATTTTCCTGCTCCTTTTTATCAGTGAGTAAGAACTCGTCTGCTATGCTGTCAAGTTGAGATCCTTCAGAAAGTGAGAATAAACAAATGCATTCTAATGGAGCCGTTTTTTACTATTATGCTTTTATCTACATGTATTTGCAGCATGATCCAAAAAGCTTCAGAAGTAAAAGGCTTCCTAAATGCTTTAAGATACTCAAATATAATGCTATGTTTAACGTGAAAGTGGCAAATGGACAGGCATGAGAAGAAGAATGGAAGATCTGGCAGATGAAAATGCTTAGAAATGTGTTTATTAGCAAGAAAAGTAAGTGCTTATAGTGCAAAGAATATTAAATGAGTTAAGAAGTTGCTAAGAAGCAGAATTCTTGATGTGGAAAAAAGTAGAGGAAAGGTGTCCTTGGAAGCTAAGTTCAAGAGTGATATTTAATAACAAGCATTTTATATTGTCCAGGATAGGCTCCTACCTGAGGTAACAAAGTTGAAAACAGAGTGACCTGATGCTGTTTCTACAACCCCTGAAGAAAAATGGGCACCTGTAGGGAGAATTCACATCTTGTGCAGGTTGAAGCATGTTTCAAGCTGACAGTCTCTTTCCAGTGATGGAGAGGGAACAGACAGAATCACTAGTGGCCGTTCAATGCGTGGACCAGACTATAACTAGTCCAAGTGGAAGCTCCGTGATAATATGGACATCCCACAAACTTAATGAAACTTCCTGTACACCCAAAGTTGGGAATTACCTAAGGTGTTCTTGCCAACATTTGTAACAGAAGTCTTACATTCTTTCCGTTTCGTTCAGCTGCAGAAAACAAAACTGTGCATTTTCCTTATAATATTTAATTTTTTTATAATGAACTTCTAGTTCACATTTTTTAAAGATTCTTTATATTTATTTATCATGGTTAAGATTTCATTAGAGGAGAAAAGAATAGTGATGATGATACACTCCTTAAGACCCCAGAAGGATACTTTTTGCCTCCCACATAGATCTATTGTAGTTATTTCTTACCGAAAATAATCTGATTAAACTCACAATAATATTTTCTTGTATAACCTGTATTCATCCATGTATAAAGTATCTCAGTGATCAGAAGCTGCTTTTGCAGGTGGTGGATAAATATTAAAATAAGGCAGAATCAACCTTACTTCCTGTATGTGTAAAATGTGGTGCTTCATAATTCATTTTCCTGAAGTCAGACAGTAAAAAGTGGGACTGCTGTTGAATTGACATGTAAAATGTCCTCTTTAATCTGTTGTTCCAGGTGTATGTAGATTATTCATTATTAGAATACAGAGACCTTGTAAATTTAAGAACAAGTGACATGACAAAAGAAAAGAGGAAGTCTGTGGTTTATAGAGTTCAGTTGCTGTGCATAATTATAACAGAAGCGCAATTTGGTTTTCTTAGCAATCATTAGGGAAAAGAACCTGTAAATTAGCGACTATACAACATAAGTATAAATGTAGTAGGTAAGAAACACCACTGTTGGTTAGTACCTTACGAGACAAGAAATGCCTGATTATTGAAATTTCAGTCTGCTTGTTTAAATTTTTGTCAGCATTAATATTATTGACTTACTCTTTTCCCAAGATAGAAATCTGTGTCCCAATGCAAGTAATTGTGTTCTGTTTCCTGTCAAAGGTATTACCTGGTTTTTTTGGTACAAGGTAAAGATGAGGATTTTTGAACATTTTCTTCAGATGAAATGGTGGTCGGAGCATGAGTTAGAAATAGACATTGGTGGGTATCAGCCATAAAGCATCCAAGAACTGCTCCTGTCAATATTCAGATGGTAGGATGTGCTGCTGGTAGGATCTGAAAACAGGTGCAGTTTCAGGAGAATAAAGCTGAGCTATTTCTAAAAGAGGGTGGGGGTTTTTTTTCCAAGTGTCAGATTATTTAAAGCAAATATCCCCCCTAAAAAAAATGTGCAAATAAATGTGTTACTTGAATATCAATACAGCCCTGCCTTGGTACTTTGTAGTTCCCAGATATTTATGTTCTATTTAGCCAGATAGGTTTAGCTTTGAATATTATTAATTTGGTGGTTTTTACCCTGGGACGATAATTTTCATTAGGGGTTTTGTTTTCTTTTTTTAAAGAGTTGATAGATTGCTGGGTTTTCCTTTTCGTTACAGAGCATGAAATGAACCTGGCAAAGGCATTACTGCCTCAGTAAATAGAAACAGCCATTTTTGGGATGTGCTTGAGCATTTTAATATGTCTCAAAGCATGTGGTTTAACTAATGAGAGAATTGACTTCAGATTGTTTGATAAATTGTATTCTGGTGTAGTCAGAAAGGTATAAACTGATTCACTGTGAGAGAAATCTCTCCTGCCTCACCAAGCTGTTGAGATGGTAGACCATGTAATTTTAGCCCCATTTCATGAGGTTCAAAGGGAAGCTGTAGTTGGAGGTACCAGCCTACACTAGCCTGGTCATGCTTAAAAGGGGGAAAGAGCTGTCTGATCATGTAGTCTCTTATCTGCACCCTTATCAGTCATCCTACTTCCCAATGTGGTGGACTTAGGAGAACTTAATCTCTTTTTTATCAGTTTGATCTTATGTATGTCCAGTAATAGAGTTTCAACCACGTACTTGAGACTAAAACTTAACAAGTGTCAAAACTTATTTTCTGAGCTACAGATTCATAGAATCACAGAATGGTTGGGGTTGGAAGGGACCATAAAGATCATCCAGTTCCAACCCCCCTGCCATGGGCAGGGACACCCTCCACTAGACCAGGTTGCTCAAAGCCTCATCCAGCCTGGCCTTGGACACTTCCAGGGATGGGACACCCACAGCTTCTCTGGGCAACCTGTGCCAGTGCCTCACCACCCTCTCCAGGAAGAACTTCTTCCTGATATCCAGTCTAAATCTCCCTGCTTTCAGTTTAAACACATCACCCCTTGTCCTGCCAGTACAGGCCCTTGTAAAATGCCCCCACTCAGCTTCCTTGTTGGCCCCTTCAGGTACTGGAAGGCTGCAATAAGGTCTCCCTGAAGCCTTCTCCAGGCTGAACAAGCCCAACTCTCTCAGCCTGTCCCCATAGCAGAGGTGCTCCAGCCCTCTGAGCATCTTCCTGGACCCGTTCCAACCAGTCGATATCCTTCTTATGCTGAGGGCTCCACAGCTGGACACAGCACTCCAGATGGGATCTCACGAGAGCAGAGTAGAGGGGGAGAATCCCCTCCCTTGCCCTGCTGGCCACACTTCTCCCAATACAGCCCAGGATCCGGTTGGCTTTCTGGGCTGCCAGTACACACTGCCGGCTCATGTTCAGCTTCTCATCCACCATAGCACCTCTTTGTTTCCATAACAGGAAAAAAGATGCATTCCCATTTCTCTTATACAAGTTTTATACTCTTTACACTGGTTTTAGTGTGTATTTATCATCACAGGAGAAAATACCTCAGAAGCCTTACTAAACTGAAAAGTTAAGAACTGTAGATGAAAGCTGACCTTTACCGATCTACTTATTTTTACAGAGTTTTATTCAGAATTACATTTCTCCGAACATGGAGGCCCCTTGGGTTAGCTCAGCTAGTCTGATTCATTAAGCAAAGAGTGTTACTTTCTCCAACAGAATTTCAGATGATCCTAATTGTAGGTTAACCAAGATACATAGGTTTGGAGTGTATTTGCCATAGGCTTCTTCAATAAGCAATGAAAAGAGATAAGCATCTCCAGAAAGCAGTTCCCATGTCCAGTCACACTAATGGACCTCAGGATGTTGCTGTCTTTCTTTACCAACTGTAGAGAAGAAAATAACTCTTAGAAGCAGTATTTTCTTCCTTTACATTCTGTGGTTACACGCATGACGTTAGGTGGGAAAAAATTCAGTCTGACAATATTAATGTGCAATGTAGTATTTTGTAACTATTAAGCCAGAGATTGTTAGGATTTTATTGTGGATTCTTACATTTAGCTACTCCCTCTTAATTAAATAACTTAAAACCAATTGTTAATGACATTTTATTCAGTAGTTTTTAGATAGTAATTGTTGAAATTATTTCTGAAAGGAGAACAGACCAATATAATGATATTTCATGAAATTCATCTGGTTTAAAGGCAACAAACATACTATTTTGATGCAGTTCAGTGTTCTGATGTATTAACAGAGTAGGCTGAATAATAAAATAAGATCATTGAATATGTTGGAGTAAAAGTAGACTAATTTTGCTTTATGGGAAGGAGTTTTTCTGAAAATGCTTTGAAATCCTTAGTTTTGTAAATTATAAATTAATTAATCACTGCTCTTTGTTGGTCAGCAGCTGAAGAATTTTGATTTTCAATAAAGGGTCTAAATACATAGCTAACTAGTCAGGCATACAATTATCCAAAATTAATATACACAGTCTGTAAATAAGTCAAGGGTAAACATAATTTCTTAAATTCTGGTGTGCAAATACTATTGAATAACGAAAACATAGATAGAAATTGATCAGCATTAGAAAAACGTCCTGAATCTCATAACCTGTACAATGGTCTGTCTTCAGATACACTGATTAGTGTTGTGAGTGTCTGTGTGATTCTAGCCATGAAACCTTTTGAGTCATATATTATCTACTTTTTATCGTGGCCTGTATCTCACATTCTCCCCGTTGCTCCCCCACATCCCAGAGAACTGAAATATTAATTAATTAATTAAACTGCTGCCTTTTTTTTTTTTTTTAAAGGAAGGACTTGTTGATTCTACCAAATTTAGATGGGTTTATGCAATACTAGTGCAGTACTCCACTTGTTGATGACATTGGAAGTGCTTAGATTTTATTCATCTTTTTACTTCTGACTTTTGATGTGTTCGTGGTTAACATTCCGCAGTAAGCACAGAGGTCTCTGTAGCACTTACATTAAAAGCATAACGTTAGCATGAGTGTTAACTGTCCTGGGAATACAGCTCATGCCGGTACAACTTAAGAATTTATATTGCTGGAAAGGTTTTCAAAACACAACTTTAAAGAGTGGCATAAAAAGTTACGTAAGTACATAAAAGGGTCCATAGCTTTCATTGGCAGGAAAAGTCATGACCAACAGGAACTGGAAACATAACTAAGGTGTGAATAATGTACCTACTGAAGTTGCTTTTTTGACAACTAGTGTCCCACAGTCAGTCACAGCATGTACTTTGGCTAGGTCAGTTTTTTTCAAGGAATGTAATATGTGATTCCTGAGCTCTGTTACTTTAGCTTATCAGGGCTTGAGACACTTTTCTCCTATAAATGTATGCTCTATGAGTGCTTGAAGATTATACCCTTTGCTGCATATGCTGGACACCTGTGTTCTTCATCGGCTGCCCAGGGTACCTACAGTAGTTCAACCTCTCTGGCACAATCCAGTGCCTGAAACCACCACATCATCCTCTCTTCTATTGTTCGTGTATCTCCGTTTGGCTTGGCATTTGGCACTGGTATGCCACTCTTTCAAAAAAACAATATTCTTGATGCAGATGGGATGGCCTTGGCAGTGCTGTATATTCTCCCCACCTCAATACCCATTCGCCTGTCAGCTGTGCCCTGGAAAACTGGCATATTACCTTGCAAGGGGCATATTGCCATCCATAGGCAATCAGGAACCTCGGCAGCAAAATGATCAGAAATGAATATCAGCTGTTAACGTTCAAGAATTGATTCCAAGTCATTGGGGTTGGCTAGAAGCATGAAGTCTTTATTCTCTTCATTGCTAAATGCAGAAGTCTCTATTGCCCACAGCCTGCTGTCTTTCACATAAATAAGTCTAGATTGAAGAATAATTCTCCATGCAATATTTACAGCACAGATATCTGTGCTCTTTCAAGAATAGATGTAGGTATGCAGTTTCCAGGAATATTTTGAATTGAAAAATCAGAAAATGTTTTAAACATGTTTGGCTTTGGTGTCTTATCTTACTCATGCTTTTGAGAAGCAGTCTGTGCTCAGTAGCGAATTAGACTGTTATCAGGTTAATAAATTAATGTTTCATGCAACTGTCTTTTCAGAGCAAAAGACAAGAAAGAAATTAATGATCTGACTCTTGTCCATAGTTGTGGGTACAGACCATACCTTCTTAATCAGGAAATCGAATAATGCAATAAAATAATGTAATAAAAAACATATGTCAGACAAACTTAACTACCATTTAAAAATGGTGATTTTGATCAGAAAAATATATCTGGAGCCATTCTGAATTGATTTTTGTTCACGGATTTATTTATCATATTTGTTCCATGTAAACAGATCTCTTTAAAAAAAAGAAAAAAAAAAAAAACAAAGCCAGAAACAACTTTGAATTAGTAAACCTGAATGTTAAAATAGGCCCAGTTTAGCTGTTATGAAGATTCACTGAGCCAGGGTCCCTACATAGTTCTGTTTTGTCTCCAGCTGGATGAGACATCCACTGACACTGCACTGAATAGTTGTGAAGACTTAGAAGCAAGAACAAAATTGAGTTAATTCTCCCATAATTCTTTGTAATTTATAGTGCTAAGAAGAGTAAAAAGTACTGGTCTTTCATTTTTCGTACCAGACAAATAAGATAATAGATGCATGTAGCTGGCTAGAATGTTAATAACATCATGACATTTTTGCATACTGTGTTCTCAGACTGGAAATGAATTTTGATTTATCACAGTTTTTGGGGCAATTTTATTTGACCTTTTCTAAATACTATCTGCATTTATCTCCGGGCAACTGACAAAGTCTCTTTTCCCTGTAACATGGTATTTGTTAGAAAATACGAAAGTCAGGGTTGGTTTTAAATTACTGGCCTCCCACATTTAGTTATATTATGAAAAATTTGGATCAGCCTTAGCCTTGTTAAGCGAACTAATGAACCGCTCCCCCAGATTTGTTCCAATATTGTTGGAACATTTTGATTGCCTCTCTAGCACTTTTCCCAGGTACTTTTAGCCTGTCAGCCCCACGTATACGGATAAGAGACAGGGATAGGGGACTGAACCCTGGCTTCAAGGTTAAGTGGCACAGATTAACTCATGTTTTCATGCCTACATAACTGTGTAGGATGAACAGTGCCTTCCACATTCATGCATAAACTAGTTTTCTGGTTTCTAACTGGGTTGAATAAGCTTGCATACTGCAACAAAAGGGAAATGTTATGTGCCAGTTTTCAGCACCTCTCCCTCCTCTCACAGGAAAGTGTGTTATCGTGATCATCGTGTGAAGTTTCGGCTGGGCTCTGTGTTGTAATTGCCAGTGGAATAGCGATACATAATAAACTGGCTGCCAACAGGGCTGAGAAAACTCATAGCAGGGTGGGCAAGTACACAAGACCCCCATGTAGAAGGATGTGTCTGAAACATGGCTCTCATCCAGCCGCTCTGAGGATGTCTGGAGCGCAGTCTCTCCAGCTGCAGGTTTCTCACAAACACAGTGCAAACAGTATGAAATCTTCGGGCGTTCCAGCAAGTGACAAATTTAGAGAAGGGAAAAAATTATGCTGTCAGCACTTTTTTCACAGCCCATTGTAAGGTGACAAGAATTCAGCCTTAAAAAATGTAGAACTAGCATTTTTGAAAATAACTGGATTGTGAGTAGGTGGAGGTGTCCAAGTTTATTCCCTTTGGTTTTATAAAGTCAGCCGATATTACTAAGCTGACAAGGTGAACTCGCTGTGAGAATTAGCATTCACTGTTTGCCAGGTTTTCCAGGCCTTTATTTCAGGGAGTGGAGGTGGTGCTAATCGCAGGGAGTGGGCTGTGCTCCAGAGATGATGTGGGAGTGATATTGTCTGTGGGTACCTATTCCACATGCTGTTGGGAAGGTTAAACTTTCTCTGCTCCCACCATGATAAATCCATGTCTGTGTGGGACACTGAGCTGCTCCTCCAAGAGAGATGTCATGCCTGTGAATAATTCTGGCAATATTTTCAAGCTTATTACAGTTTGTCTTTATGGAGTTTTCCACACTATCCTAGCACAGAAAAGATTGTAGTTGTCAATTATTTTCTTTTAAAGAGAGAGGTGAGATTTCTCTGTACATTTCTTGATCCACTGCATAGATGGATGCTGCTACCATGAGTTTACAAGACCTCTAAGGCTGACTAACTGCACATAAAATAGTCATATGAGCATCCTGTTAAGAACAAAGAAACTATAAAATGATCCAGATGCAGCTGCATCTCAGAATTACTTCATATGCTGGTTGTTAAACATCTTGCAAATGCTGTTGACTCCTCTTGAATGCAGTTCTTGTTAACTGTACACTAATCCTATTTGTAAGCAGTGGCTATGTAAATTTCTTTTTATAAGGGCTTTTTCCCTGGCAAATTGGACTTGTATACAAAAGATCTTGATGGTACTATGATTCATAGTAGGAACCAATACATTACATGCAGAGAGGCATGACAATCAGTGCGAAACAATATTATAATTCTCAGATGGATGTCTGAGACCTTACAGCTTAAAAGAAATAGAAAAATCTCTTAATAAACTCCTTCTCTGAATATGAAATTCAAAAGCATCTTTTATTGCTCTAACCAATGAGCACTCCACGGTTTTTGTATTTGCTGTTCTGCTACTGTTTGTAACATATCTCAATATGTTGAATTTGTACATTAGTTCTGACTCAGCAGTAGAACTAAAAATACACTCAGCTTTAAATCTGAGGTACTAATTCAAAACTAAGAACATTATTTAAATATTTATCTAAATCAGGGCCGTGAGCTCCACAAATAAAAGGCAATCTGAATATTGAATTTGCAGAAATGTCTTTTGCTCTTTTTAATGTGACTAAGGTTTTTTTAATGTTTCCACACAATGGTTTTGGAGTGTTTAGCTACTATTCATCAGAAAACATGTAGTAAGAATATCTATTTTTTTTACATCCAGTGATTCATGGCTTCTAGCACACCAGTAGAAGATGACATTCTTATCAGAATTAATGTTAAATAATTACTGCTGAGAGAGTACTGTCATGCTCATTCTTACGGCAGCATTAGTAGGGATTAAGATAAAATGTATTTAATTTATGGTTTTTAAAAGAACAGGAAAAATTTTGCTAAAGCTAAATCTTTACCATTTTAAATACAACAGTGGTTCTTTTTGAGACTAATATGCTCTAGAATTGGGACTAATACAATATTTACATTAAACTGATTTAAAAAAAAAAATTATTGAATTATGTAGACTAGTGTTTTGCTAAAATGAAATTATTTTGATTTCTGAGAGAAGCCTGAATGTCTCTAATGCAAGTTGTTACTCTTCCCTTGCAATCACTACATTGAGATTCGCTTTTGCATATTACATAGATGCCATTAAGGCTAAGAGTCTTAAAAGCAGCTAGAGATTTGGGGACTTCAATCTAAGATACCACAGAAGTGGGATTCTCTGAATTCTGAAACTACTCGGCACTTTCTAAAAATTTGGACTCTGAAATGTTCACTGTCCCCTAATTACTTTTCAAATGTCATTAGTGTTTAATAGAAAACAGACACCTCAGAAATTGCTCTAAATTACTATCTTGAAACAGAGGTGATTTTCTTCCAGAATATGTAAATCTTGCTTTAGGAAACTCCAGGCTGTCTGGAGTCCAGGCATGCCTAGATTTCTGATCTGTATTTGTTTCACTAGTCTTTGCAATCTGACCTGATAGTTTTGGGAAGTTCTCTTTCCCCTTATTTTGAAAGCATTTGCATGTTTACATATAAGAGTCTCAGAGCATTTTTTGTTTCCAGAGCAGTTTGGTAACATGAGCACCATAGTGATGTGTTTTGAGAACCAGCAGCCTGGTGATTAAAGGGGGAAGTTCTTAAAATAGAGTTTATTTCTACTGATGTTTCCTTTCTAGCTTGTTGTTCTTCTTGGTGTTGTTTCTTCTACATCAACCCAAGCTAAAATATTGAATTATTATTGATTAATTTTGATTTCTCCTATCTGTAAAATCAGGGCTAGTGGCCTTAGAAGAACAGAGTCAGATCTCTGTACAACAGACCTTTTATGACATGACAATTACAGTGCTAGAAACATGGTTTTCAAGTGGTTATCTGTAAAATACAGGGGAAAAGAAAGAAGGAGAACTCCTTTGAAATATGTATTTTATTTCTAAAGAATTGCAGATAGCCGCTTCCTGATTCAAAAAGGCTGTACTGGATGAGAAAGGATTGAGTATTGACAAATAAACATGAATCAATCCTAAAATGAAACAATAAAATCGCTCAGATTCAAGTAGGGGTAACTGGGTTGCATTTAGTTCAGTTTAAAACAGATTTGGCCACAGCCTATTTTGAATTGAAACTGTGTTCTTCTCATCCATGTGTCAATACTCCAAGAAAGATACTGAAATAGTGATGAAGACTTAGAGGAATGTCATAATATTACTTAGAAGTAATTAAAATAATAACCCCTAGGATGATACTGAAGGAGTTAGGTCTATTTCTTCAAGAGAAAAATGGTGTAAAAGGTGATTTAATCGTGGCTTTTACACACATACGTGTGGAACAGCAGTTCGATGATCGAAGAGGCTTGCTTTCAATTGACCAAGGTACATGAGGATCCTCTGTCTGGAAGCTGTAACTAGGCAAATTCAGGCTCTATTCAGTACACACATTTTTAATTGTAAGGGTAATTATTCATAGAAACAGCTATTCAAAGGTTATGATGTCCTCCGTAGCACTTGAAATTTTGAATATTAAATCAGATATTTTTCAAAATAGCTTTTTCAAAAAGCTCTGCTGTGTTTTTAACCTAGTTATTTGACATGAAGTGGGAATTCATTCCAAGAAGACTTACTGGCTGTGTTTTGTTAGTCTTTGAAACAGATGACTGCAGTGGCCCTTTCTGGGTTAAAAAGGCTATCAGTAAAAAAGGGAGAGAACTGAACAGAACTGCATTAATAAGCTTATGTGAAAATTTAGCCTGATCACACCCATTTACTAAATATTATGGCCGCACTTTGAGCACCCAGATAAGACAGCACAGAATAAGTTCAGTGAGGGACACTTCCCTGGAAGCAATTTCTGTAGTATTTTGATCCTATGCTCAAGGGAAGTGAAAGACCCTCACAGAATATTTTAACAGTCTAGAGTTTAGTAGAAGGTATGTGACCTATGTGGGCTGCATATTACTATTAATGCTAATACTAATAGTAATAACACTCTCTAATTTTATAATATACATAAGCTCTCAGTCCTAGACACAAATCCCATATGCTTGGTGACATACAGATATAGATTTTCCTTTCACAAACTGTGTGTGTGGAGGGACAAATCTCCATCTTGCTTTGGTCACATAACTATACCAGGACAAACCAAGCCTCTGCAGAGCAAAGCCTATGCCTCATATTGTTTCTAATTCAGGGGGATTGTTACCCATCCAGGCCAAGTGGATTTTACCAGCTGTATCCAGGGCCCATGAAAGAGAAATTCCCTTCCTACTCTTTTTAATTTCATAATGTAAAATAGATTTCTGGATCATGGAGAGCTTGATCTCCAGGACCTCTTCTCCAGAGTGACAAGATGTAGGGCTTTCTCATTTACCAAACAGGAGCTGTGGATCTGTACCACAGAGTATAACCTAGATTAATGCAGCAGAGTACGCCGTTGGGAGTTTGAAAGCATACACAAGCCTGGAAATGGGATTTGGGAAAGTATACTATCCAGAATGTGAGGCATGCAAGGTATGCCTCTATATTCAGAAAGAAAGCATTAGAAAAACAGTCAATTTTTGACTTTGATATGACCTTTGCTTGAATGAAAAGGTAGAACAACTCCTTCTTCTCTTTCAGTTCAGCTAAACCTTTTCACCAGTTCAATCAAATGGGAAATGTCTTTATTTAAATTCCTCCCACACTTCAAGAGGACTAGTTAATAACCTTTGTTTGGAAAAAAATCACCTTTTTACTCTAAAACTCTGTGTTATCTTGTGATATACATGTATTTCTTGTTCTGTGAGTCAGTTCTTGCAATGTTAGGTACACAGACTGCATGTTGGACTTCAAAAGGTAAAATTACTTGGGAGCAAACTAGGCTAGGAAGACGTCTCCATGCAGTGCAGATTAGTTTAAAAGACATCTGAAATATGCATTTAGCATTGATGACTGGGCAAACATGGATGTTTGAATCAGAGGAACGATTTGTTATTTATGAATATCAGATTAAATAAATAATTTGAATATCATTTATAACACTGAAGTTCAAACAAACATCAACCTAAATTTATGCCCAAATGTCCTGACGAACATATAAATAAATTACATCATTCTCGGTACTTCAAAAAATCAGGTCACTTATTTCAGTACCAATAATGATATAGGAGATTTGAACGAGGCATTCGCTATTAAAAATCTTGTATAGGATATTAAAATGAGTTATGTAAATGGCATTTGCAAATACATCTAGATATGAAAGCAATGTAATCCATACAGTAATGTGTGATCTTGTATCCTGTTTAACATCTTCTTGCATTTGCTTCTGAGGGGGAAGCATGTAAAACTTTCAGTCTTTGCTTATCCTTTGTAGCACGCGAGTTATATCATAATAAACGATGACTGTGTCTGGATTGTTTGCTGAGAAGCAGCAGGATTTTTTATTTGTGTTGAAAGCAAGAGCAAGACAGGGACAAGGCTCTGTGGGAGACTGTAGACACTGAATTATCATATATCTGGAAATACTCAATAATCACTTGTGTGCAGGCTTCTATAAAGCTTTTGTGAATGCTCTAGGTGCAATACAAAACAGGATTTTCAGTCCTCAGTTCATTATTAAGGGGAAGAAAAGGTTGAAATTGTTGAAAAATATGCAGTTGGCTTCATAACAGTTACTGTTCAATGCATTTAAATGCCAAATGTTTGAAATGTCATTAAATATTAGCAAAGTAAAAATTCAGGTATTCTGTACAGGGCCTTTGTTAAGTAATGGAGAGAAACAAGAAAAGGAAAAAAGGTAAATAGCTAACTCTGTTTAAGTAATTGGATACTGCAATTTCAGAAACATTCGTAGTTGTTATTTATTTGTTTATTTGCTTCTGCAATTTTAGGTTTGAAAAATCTTGCTACTTAAATACATGCTAATGCAGGGTACATTGGTCAGGGAAGAGACACTGGATGATTTGATGTAAATCCCTCCCACCAACCAGACCCTTGTGACAGAGCTTACAATTTTGACCCATACTATTCGCAGCACCTGTGCTGTCTGCAAGCTGTGGAGGCTCACATTCAGCACGAGCACCTTAAACGGCAAATTACACCGTGCTGTCATTTTGTCCACCACAGGAAAAGGAAACAGTATCAGAAAACCTTTAATCATTGAAACATAGAATCATAGAGTGGTTTGGGTTGGAAGGGACCTTCAAGATCATCCAGTTCCAACCCCCCTGCCATGGGCAGGGACACCCTCCACTAGACCAGGTTGCTCAGAGCCTCATCCAGCCTGGCCTTGGACACTGCCAGGGATGGGGCACCCACAATAATACTGCAAGATGTGATTGCACTGGTCCTTACCGAGGTGCAGGCTGAACTGCTTCCATAACCTTGGGACCCTTCACTCCCAAGCTGTCTCTGGGCAGGAGCACTAGTTCTGTTTCATTATCCTAATATGTGGCCCTGTTTACATCCTGCTTTTGAGCAAAGGTACGGTGTGGGCTGTGGCCCTACTAAGTGGAAGTGAATCCAAAGTCAGCAGGGAGGCAGATGGCAGCAGATTCTCCAGGTTGTGGCAACCATTAGTAACTGTCACTTTTCAGCTCAGACCTGCATAGCTTTCTAGTTCCAGATGGCTTCATTTAAGCATTTGGGTTTAGCCCTTATTCTGGATCACCAAGATTACTGTTTAATTCTCAGGAGTGGTGGGGGAACCAAGCCTTTGCACAATGGGGCTCAGGTGTCAGCCTGGATGCTGTAAAATTGGTTCCCAGCAGGGACAGGAGACTGGTGACACTCATCCTCTTCTTCCCCTTTGTGCCTGGAAGGCCTTTCTGTTTCATCAATGGTCTCAGATTAGAGAAGAGGCAATGAGCAGTCTTCTCCCTGCTTTCCCAGGATGGAATGCACTCCTGTAGATATGTCCTCTGTTGAGAAAGGACAGATGAGAACTGAGACTTTCCATCCACCGTGTGTGTCATAGCTTGATATGGATGGCAGGTTTTCCTTGATGACTATTGAGAATTCAAAATCGATGCTTAAGTGCTCAGCAATCAAACAGTGTGCACACTTAACAAATTAGGATTTAAGCCCAAGCTGTGGCCCACTGTAAATATATTATACTGTGGCAAATATTATATAGCTATACATATATATGAACAGTTATCTAAATTATAACATTACAACAGTCAGATAACCTTTATTCTCAGCCAGGACTTTCCTCCCTTCTAACATTATTTTCATCTTTTCTCGTTACCCCCACATCCTTCTCATGTTTTCTTCCTCTGATGTGAGCTTTATCGGACACTGAGTCCTCTAATCCTTTCCCTTACCCATTTAATCACCTACACCTCAATCTCCAGTTCTATTTTTGAATAGTTTTGTTAATCTGTTAATTTCTCTGCTACTGTATTCTTCTCTCTCGACCTTGACTGCAAATGCTCTGTTTGCATCTGAGGAGTGTTTTGGAACGTAGCTTTCACACTGTGAATAAACTGTCTTACAAGAGTTATTTTTCCAACATAATGTCCTTTGACACTGGAATTATTTTGTGCTCCTGGAATGCTTCCTTCCCCACCCCGCTGTTTTCTTCCTGCTATGACACATACTTTAATTAAGATTTTATGCCCTCTATCCTGGTTTGTTTTTTTTCCATCTGATAATTGATCATTATTGCATTTATCCAAATAAATATCAGTGTGGCCTGTGTGACAAGTAGGACATCCTGAAGTCAGCAACAGATTCTGTGATATCTGTTATGCCACTGTCTATACCATTGGCATTGTCCTTAAATCAGTGTTTCCCTCACTTTGCAAGCTATTAATAGTATACTTTTCCTATTTTCTACATACACTTTCACTTTGAGAAGCTTGACTATTTTAATGCTTTTCTTGTAGACTTCTCAAGAATTACCTTACTGTCAAGTGCCAGATTCTGCTCTCAGTTTCAAATAACAGAAGTCACTTCAGAGTTCAAATCAGTATAACTTCTCTGCTGCAGATGCATTTTCTTCATGCTGTATAGCTTGTCAAGGTGTTTGTAAAGAAATTGGAAGCAATTGCTATTATCCGTAGATATACAGTGGACTTTGCTTCTTTGATTTTCATCTGGTTAATTGGCAATAGATTCTCCTTCCAGAAAACTAGTCCTCCTGTCCTCACTGATCATTTTGTACAAATGTTTTGAGAAGGGCTATTCTTTGTGGCTGTCCTGTGTTGAAACCCACTTTGCTATTTACAGGGTTTTTTAATGTTAACAAAACCGGAGCTACTACATTTCAGTCAGAAGAATAGTGAAGATAATTTTTTTTAACTTCAAGATAAAACTATTTTTACAGTATCAGTGTGAAACACTTTTACTCTCACTTTATCATTTTCTGCCTCTTTGCTGCGAGAAAAGGCAAGCAACATAGTATTGCCATCCTGTTATTCCTTCCTCCCACAAAACATCTATTTCTACTCTAGATGACAGTTAACATTGTTTGTCCCACTTTATCTCGATTAAATTTGTGGGAGGAAATCATGTGTCCTGGGGAGCTGCTGTGTATATAACCTCTTTCTCTATTAGGATAGTGAGTGGGTTGCACTTGAAGTTATAACATGCTTTCTTTCCTTCACGTGAAGGTCAATGGAACTGCCTGATTGTTAGATAATATCTTTGTCCGCTACCCTCATGCAGTTCAACCTCTCACGTCATAGAAGGGAAGAAAATCAGGATCAAATTGAGTCTGCTTTCCTGATTTTTTTTTTAAGTCTGTCTTTTTGATGAAGAACAGTAAAATTCTACTATTCCTAGTCGAATTATAGGTGCTACTTGCAAAGCAGAGTGCCTGAGAAGAGATGGGATAATGTGAAACATTGTCTGCAGAATGGGAAATACATCGTGGTCATCACAGCTCTGTTAAAACAGACCTTTTTGTAAATAATAATAGATACAAAATCAAATCATGAAAGGAACTTACTCATATAATCAGAGGGTCGGAACACTTCTCCTGTGAGGAAAGGCTGAGTTGGGGTTTGTTAGCCTGGAGAAGGAAACACTCCAGGAAGACATCAGTGAGACCTGATTGCAGCCTTTCAGCACTTAAAGGGAGCTTATATGAAAGATGGGGACAGACTTTTTAGAAGGGCCTGTTGCAATGGGACTAGGGCTAATGGTTTTAAACTAAAAGAGGATAGATTCAGACTAGATATAAGGAAGAATTTTTTTTATGATAAGGGTAGTGAAACACTGGAACAGGTTGCCCAGAGGGGTGGCAGATGCTCCATCCCTGGAAACATTCGAAGTCAGGGTGGATGAGGCTTTGAGCAACCTGGTCTTGTGGAAGGTGTCCCTGCCCATGGCAGGGGGATTGGAACCAGATGTCCTTTAAAAGTCCCTTCCAACCCAAACTACTCTATGATTCTATGACATAAAACTAGAAGCCAAAACATTCATTTCCTAACATTTCCAAACAGATCAAAACCTAACTTGCTACAAATTATAAGTATTAGACACTCTTCAAATTTTCTAAGTCACTTAAATAGGAAAACAAGAATGTTTTTCTGTTCAGTAAATGGTAAGGAAACAGGAAATAGTTTTTCCTCCTCTATTTGGTGTGAATATTTAGATTGGAAAATATGCTTTGTATGTTTTATTAACATAGCTACTGAAATATTGATATCAACTGGCACTGAAGATATCCTCACAAAAACAAACTTAATTTCTTCTTAACCTACAGACTGTAAGATATGTTAAGCATGTATATATATATATGTTAAAAACCTTGAATTCATTCTTTAATCTTCTAATAGATGTTTCTGCAAAATTATCAGAGTCTCTCTTTCTCAAAACTTCTTCCAGTCTGGATCCAGGGATGGGGCATCCACAACTTCTCTGGGCAGCCTGCTCCAGTGTGTCACCACACTCAGTTAAGAATTTCTTTCTAAATTCTAACCTAAATCTACCCTCTTTCAGTTTAAAAACATGTTACCCCATGTCCTATCACTACATGCCCTCACCATCTTTACTGTAGCCCCCCTTCAAGTACTGGAAAGCTGCTTTAAGTTGTCCCCAAGCTGCCTTTTCTCTATGCTAAACAATGCCAACTCTCTCAGCCTTTCCTCATACAGCAGGTGCTCCAGCTCCCTGATCATCTTTATGGCCCTCCTCTGGACCTGTTTGATCATGTCTTTCTTATGCTGGAGGTCCCAGAGCTGAACACAATACTCCATGTGGGGTCTCAAAAGAGCCGGGAGTTGGGGGAGAGAAATCACCTCCCTTGACCTGCTGGCCACGCTTCTCTGGATACAGCCCAGGATACAGTTGGCTTTCTGGGCTGCCAGCGCACACTGCCGGCTCATGTTCAGCTTTCCATCCCCCAGTACCCCCAGGTCCTTCTCCTCAGGGCTGCTCTCGATCCATTCTCCGCCCAGGCTTTACTTGTATTTGGGACTGCCCTGACGCAGGTGCAGGACCTTGCCCTTGGCCTTGTTGAACTTCATGAGGTTTGCATAGGCTCACTTCTCTAGATTGTGAAGGTCCCTCTGGATGGTATCCCTTCCTTCTGGAGTATCAAACACACCACCCAGCTTGGTGTCATCCACAAACTGAGAGTGCTGAGTGTGCACGCAATCCCACTGTCTATGTCTCTGACAAAGATGCTAAATAATACTGGTCCCAGTACAGACCCCTGCAGGACACCACTCATCACTGCTCTCCACCCAAACATTGAGCTGTTGACTGCAACCCTTCAAGTGCAACCATCCAGCCAATTCCTTATCCACTAAGTGGTCCATGCCTGAAATCCATGTATCTCCATTTCAGAGACAAGGATGCTGTGGGGGAAGGTGCCAAATGCTTTGAACAAGTCCAGGTAGATAACACCAGTTTCTCATCCCTTACCCAGCAACGCTGTAACCCTGTCATAGAAGGCCACCAAATTTGTCAGGCATGATTTGCCCTTGATGAAGCCATGTTGGCTGCCACCAATCATCTCCTTAGGTTCCATGTGCATAGGATAGTTTCCAGGAGGATCTGCTCCATGATCTTGCCAGGCACTGAGGTGAGACTGACTGGCCTTTATTTCCCTAGGTCTTCCTTTTTTCCGTTTTTTAAAAATGAGAGGTTATGTTTCCCCTTTTCCAGATACTGAGAACTTTACCAGTCTGCCACGACTTTCAAATATGAAGGATAGTAACTTAGCAGCTTCCTTCACCAGTTCCCTCAGGACCCGCAGATGCATCTCATGAGGACTTGTGCACCTGCAGGTTCCTCAGATGGTCTCAAACTTGGTCTTCTCCTACAGCGTGCAGTTCTTCATTCTCCCAGTCCCTGCCTTTGCCTTCTGCAACTTGGGCAGTGTGGCTTGAGCACTTGTCAGTGAAGACCAAGGCAAAAACATTGTTGAGTCCATATTGTTAATGTCCAGAGTAGATGTTAAACAACTCTAAAGACAGTTTCTTTTAACATATGCGTATTGTCACTCATACTTCTACTAGTGAATGTCAATCTTCTTCAGTCTGCGGGGGGATTTCACTAACTTCTAAAGAACTTTTTGCAAATTTTAGCTGAAATCATATGTTGATTCGCTCCTGTGTTATGACATCTGGAACACTAGCCCCAGCTGTCTTTGGAATCACTGTTCATATGGCATCAAAATTAAGCAAAGCAAGCTCACTCATTTACATATTTTGCATATTTATAAAAACACCATTTTCCTGTATCAGTAAAAATCTGTGTGCAGAGACAAATCAGCCTAGCTCCATTGATTTGAAAGGAGCTGATAAGATTGACAGCAGCTGAGAATTTGGCCTGCTGTTTTTAGCTGTAGTTTACATTAAATCACATAAAGTCACGAAACATGATGTGGCAAATACGTAGAAGTGTTTTAAATCTTCTCTTGAGAAGGTTCTGCACAACAGCACTGATTTCAGATCCATGAAACTTTACAAGCAAAAGAGCTGGGATGAGGGAAAAGCAACACTGGATCCATGAAATAAGCCTGAAAATCGTTTCTAGCAGAAACTGTTAGGATGTAACGAGTAAAAACAGCCACAGTATCTGAAGTTACACTGCTGTTGCCACCACACAGGTGGAATGGTATCTCCAAGATACATATCTGCTGGAATATTATTTTTTAGTTTACGTTTCAGCTTCTCCTGCAGATGGGGAGCCTCCCTCAGTTTTAATGAAAATAAAAATACAGCTGGGTAGGAACATCATCTCCTGGAAAACAATGAATTCTTCACACTTCATGGAATAACATAAATAAAGAAAATCCACAGGAAGGTACCAAAAATTACACAGAGGATGCAGTGACTGGCAGAAATAAAAGGAGGTCCAGCTAAAAACACAAGCCTGGGGAAACAGTCTCAGGGGAGATTTTTCTGAGGGACAAGGGGTGGCTCCAAGCATGGTTTCCTGGGAAGGGGATGAGATGTATGAACACAGCTGTAGTGATGTGCAGGCTCAGGTTGTTCTGATCACCTGCAAGTGCCAGGACACACCTGTGGTGTTTTAGAAAGGATTCAAGCATGGCTGGTATCCATGTAACTAATTCAAGCTGTTGGTATCCATGTAACTAATCCCAGTGGACTTTACTGGGAATGATTTCTTGTACGCATGTGTGATATACAAACATCCACATGTGTGTCCCTCAAGATTATTGATATTACCAAAAGCTTCACGGTGTTATGTTAAATAGGTGGAAGTACTGGGTTACTGACTTGATTGCTAGATATGGTAATAGATTTAAATACTGTTTTTCTAAGAGGACATCATCAGTTTGAAATCTCACTTGCATAGAAAGTACTTCTGCTGTTTCAAGGCATACATAAAGTTACAATAACCGTAAGGTAATAGAGGTTGAAATACCCTGTTGTTCTGTTTATTTAACATGTTTGACAGCGTTTCACATACAGTGGGTTCCCCCAGCTTCTCAGTGTCATCTTTAGCTGTACAGATCCTGTTGAAAACAAAAAGCAAAATCATTGTCAAGGGGACAATTTTTCTGCCTTTCTCTCTCTACTACCTGTCCCTGATCCAAGGATATTTTCAAACATGGCTCTAAATGTAAGTGCGTAAAAAGTTGAGGAAAATTGTATTATTTGCATGCTTTAAAAAATAACAGTTCTGTAAAGTTGTCTGCTAGATCAGGCCCACTGCCAGGGTAATTAATGGGCAGATGTAGTCCTTGAAGCTACTTTTAACTCATCTTACGAAACTGATTCAATTTTAACTGATAATCTCCCTTTAATGGTCCTGATTGTACAGTCAGTGTTAGTTAGCAAGTATATTCGCTTCTTCACTAGGAAGCGGTTTCATGTAAGGTACTTAATGGATATTTCAGACCTCATGCCAAATATCGTGGATACCTGAGAATTATTACCTTCATATATGCAGTAGTACCTTGAATAATATCTTTGAAATTTGAAGAAATGTTGCATTATTTTTCAAATCTGTGGAGATATCACAGAAGAAAATAGGGCCGTTGTTACAGATTTAACAATACAGCTTATATTTCTTCCATTTTTACAACTGAAAATAGGCCCTGCTCTAGAATTATACTATCTTCTGATCCTTATTATGTGACAGAAGGGCATATTTACATTTTATCCGTCATGGTGAACTAAAAGTAAGCCTCAGGAAATGCTTGCATTTGCTAGAGATGGCCTTCAGTTTACACTAGAAAGAAACTGAGGCTTTGGCGTTTCAAGGATGGATGGCCTTTTACAAGGGAAGCTGTCTCCATACAGCTGTGTTTGAGATCTGGTTTGAGCATGATAATGGTTAAAAAATGTAGAGGAAAGGAGGCAAATGATTCTGAGAAGGAAATGGACTGAAGTTTATTTTTTCTTGACAGTGTGAGATTTGGCTCTGCTCTGTTCCTCCACAACAAAATTTTTATTATACTCTCAGGAATGGTGGGTTTACCATTAATTTCCCAAACTGCAGTTTTTCAGCAACATGTCTTGTTAGTTTTTGTCTTCTTTCTTATTTTTAATCTCCCTTTAAAAGAAGACTGCCAACACTTACTAATCATATTTAAAATTGGCAGGTCAAGGAAATAGAAGAAAAAATTGGGTTTATTTTTTCCCTAATTTTATCTCTTGTATTGAATTTTTGGCTCTGTTTAGTCAAAGTCTTCCCCAAATTATGGTATATTATGCCATTATTGTAAATGGAGCAATTGCATTTTGTCAACCAATTAGTTGCAAGCAATTTGTTCAGTAAGATTGTGGAAGGAATGACCCTGGAGTGGATGTGCTGCATAGAAGACAGCAGTGGCTATAATGGGAATGGG
This sequence comes from Rhynochetos jubatus, assembly GCA_027574665.1. Taxonomy (NCBI): domain Eukaryota; kingdom Metazoa; phylum Chordata; class Aves; order Eurypygiformes; family Rhynochetidae; genus Rhynochetos; species Rhynochetos jubatus. The sequence continues at coordinate 81,563,242 of CM050649.1, read as the reverse complement.
CTATGAATTGCTTTGTTGTGAACAGAAAATTGCTGTTAATCTGGTCAGAAAAAAGAGCAAAACAGTCTGTTTGCCACTTCCTATGTGATTTATTCTTTTTTTGTGTTTGGTTTTTTTTTTTTCCCTAGCGTAGTTCAGATCTCAATGACTGTTTGCCCTTTTGGCTTTAGTTAATGTGTCTATTTTATCTCCATTATTTGAATAATTGACAATTTCTAGAGTTTGGGATAGCTAGGAAGTGGTTTGAATTTCTTCTTGGTTTCAGTTTGGCTTCAAAATAATAACAAAAAAGTGCAATGATTCAGTAGTTACATAGCAATGTAAGAACAAAATAAGAACTTGGTGTTCCAGGATCAACTTACATAATAAACAAAAGATAAAACAGGAAATACATATTTTATTGATTTATTTAAATGGCACATCTTAAAATGCTGTTTGCTTCAGCAAGTCCAAAATATAATTTATACATTATGTTTGCTTTATAGCATTAGGCTGCCTAAAGCGATAACACCCTACAGCTGAAGTAAAATGTGTTGTCAAGCAAATAGTGAAAGAGGGAATTAAAGGGAACACCTGTGCCTTGTTATCAGAAATCATATCCATGCTGGACTTGTAATAGCCTAAATAATACAAATTTAGCTAGAAGTAACAAAGCAGATGGAAACATCTGTATATTGTATGCAGTGACAGTTATTGGATGGTAGAGTATCTGGCCTTAGTTTTCTCCTCAGTAAACATTATTTGCATAGCAGTTTTCACCCTTTGCATCTTTAACCCTTGAAAAAGTTTGATGTCTGATGAATACAGCGTAGTTTATATTAGAAGACTAGTACAGAGAGACAGTCTGTTTCTGATAAAAATACACAGGCACAGATGTAAGTCATGTAACTGTCCGGAAGGGAAGTACAATGAACATACTGACTGGTGTAAGTGGAAAATAAAACATTTAAACTTCCTTAAATGTATAATTTTCTTACTAAGTGAAAACCTCAGAAAAAAAGGTGTTATAATGCCAGGTATGGCTTGAGATAACAAGCAGCGCATCAAATGCAGCCAAATTGCCACGCCATTGTAAGTCAAAGCTTAAATCAAAGGAATCTAGTGTCTACACTGAAGGTACAGAGCATGTAAGCTGTCCCGTTCTAGGCAGCATGGTCAAAGAAAAGGCATCAGTACCTGTTTTAGTGTGAGATTAATAACTCTGCAGCCTCCATCAGCTGTACTGACTAGGTCATCTGGCTGTCATAGGAGCTTGGATATTGACCTCACATTTAGGCTTCAAGATATCTCAAGCCAAGTGTCTGAACTCAAAGCTGAATCCCTCTTTTGTAGTTCCCTTATAAACAGATTCAGTTCCCAACATGACAGCATCTGTAGTACATCAGTCACCCTCACTCTGTTTTAACTTTTAAGAGAACTTTGTTAGATGCCGCCTGACCATGGTAGGAAAAGATTGGTTCCTGCTAGTCACTCATTTTGTACATGTCTTCTCCAACCAACATTTCATTGGAGAATGGAAAGAAACTCAGAAGCAACAATAAAACCAGATCATACTCAATGTGTGAAGCATACAGAACCTTAAAATGAAATATCTGACTCCTTGTAATACGAATTTGAGCGAAGTTTCTGCAGAGAATACTTATTAAATGTCCCCTTATTATAATATACTTAAAGGAACCCAGAGAATCTGAATATTCAGATTTTCTTTTTCATCCTTCGAAGACATAGCATTACATATGATTACTTTTTTTTTCAGCTGGAGGGTGTTTTGTACTTTGTCAGCAGGCTGAGATGGTTGCACGCTGGGCACATTGGGCCAGAATAAGATTCTACATTGGCAAATGCTAAATCAAACCTTGAGGTAGATAAATTAACAATACATAGCATGATGAGAAAATACTTTTCTGTGCGAGCTTAATGACATGTATTATGCTTTTTGAGACATGAAAGTGTTCCAAGAGGATATATTTGGAGTGTGACTAAGAACTGACTTCTTGTCTGTACAGACAAGTGAAGCTTCTAAACTGCTGTTCTGCTGTAGTCTGTGGTTTCTATCTATTGCCTCCAAAGAAAACGTTGCCTAATGCACCTAGCAATTTGTGGAACTTCTTTCTGACAGAATAATTTATTCCTGAGACCATCTATGCAATCCATGATTGCATTCATGTTTCTGAATTCATTTTTTGTAACTTTTTGACATAGGTATAATGGCTGTAGGTTACTGCTGTTCGCATAAATACAGAATGCTTTCCAAATTCTCCCAGTGTAGTCGTCTCCATGATTTCTCACAGATGATCTACAGAAGTCCCATTTGGCTTAACTTGATGGCTTTGAGTTGCTTTCTGGGGATAGCTATGTCTAATCACACTCACTGTTAAGAGATTCTTCTGATGCAAGAACAGTAGCAATTTCAGAAACAGTAGTTTATTTTACTCTAGTGTTCCCTTTATTCCACTGAAATCATTAGTAAGAAGAGTCATGCACTCTTTTATTCTTCATCCAGCTACTGAGCATGTTACGTAATAAAAAGGAAACAACTACTAATGAAATTACATTTCTTAATGTTTTATTCACCGATCTCCAGGGCTTCAATGCTATTTTGTAATGCTAAACACTTGCTATATTCATTATTTAACATGCAACAAAAATGCAGATAAACCAGGCCCATTTGGGTGGTAGATCAGAAAGCAGAGAGTATGAATTAGCCAAGGAATGTCTTTTCACATCAAATCCAATTATGCTCTACCACCAGATTTTCGGAAACACTGCAAAGAGCAAATCACTGTTTTAAAAAAGGCCTTTCAGACCAGATTTCCCTAAAATTAAATTTATCTGTTTTACTCTCACCTATTTCTCTTCTGCATTTGGAAGGTAGCTATAGCTCTGCCCACCTTTAGGCTCTGATACCACCTCCCTGTTTTCTGATCTTCCTTACTAAGCTTTCCATAATGGTAAACACCTTCCTAAATCTCTTAATCTCTGCTTATATACTGCCCATGCCTATCAGTGATGGTCATCATCTTGCTCTGTGCCGTAATGCTGCCCGGTGTGTTTTTTGACAGATTTTGCTTGTGAGCCTTTGTTTGCTGTTCTTTAAATCCCAGGTGGAAAACAACCTGCTAAAGCTAATGAAGGCAGAAAAACTACAGAAAATGAAAAAGAATGAAGAAAAAAAAAAATAGTAGCGCTTTTTCTAAACCAGTGAGGTTTACTGTTGAAAAAGGGAAATTTAATTTCTTACGTGTTTGGTACCACTTGTGTACAGCAGAACTCAGGATTCATACCTCATATACTGCCTCAGTGTCTCCAGTAATGATACTGTCCAGTTACCCTTTTTATAGAAACTCGGTTTTCCATATAGAACCTGTGCCATTTATGATGGATGGGCTATCCTCGCTTATGGCTCTAATAACAGATCTTTGCGTTTCAGTCAGGTTGTAACACTCCCTTAAGGACTTCAGTCTTCTAAACCTTCATGATACGTTGAGATGCCCATGGTACCTTTTTTTGTAGACACTGGTATGACATTTGTTTTATTCGGTCAAAATCCAAACCTCCAAGATATTTCTTTATGAATTCACTGTAGCACCTAAAATTCTTTCCACTTGAAAACTCTTTCCACATGAGATGGTCTGGCTGAGGCTGTCATGTTTCTTTGTGTTCAGAAAACATCAGGGCAGAGTGCCATGCTATTCCTGAATCCACTTTCTTATTGCTTGAGCTTATCCCCCCATTATTTGTTCATGTTCTGGTTCCTATAGTGCTCTGAATTATATTTTACTCTTCTGTGTGCCCTCTCCTGACCTTGGTGTGTTTTCTAAAAAACCATTGGTTGTTGACCTGTGTGTCAGGATATCAGCTTTCACCTGAAAATAATACATTTTTTACTTTTATAGTTAATGGGGGAGAGGGAGGGGAAACAACTCAAACCACAATTTGTGGCCCACCCAAGCCCCAGAGATTGCAAAACCTGAATAAAAGGCCCCAAAGACATCAGGGTATTACCCAAATATGAAATTTAAAAAGCTCTTGAATAAAAATGAGCCTGATTTTGGAGGAACAGACTTTCAATTGCTGAATGCTCCAGCCTGGCAAGGCAGCAGTGGGAGCACCTGCAGTGGAGCCCTGCTGTGGAGTTAGCCTCCTGCCAGCTTTCCCCCATACAGTGGCAGCGGCAGAACCTGCAAATGCTCCACTGGGATTCCTGCTAGGTAAGTGTCAATGTATTTCATTTTGCAGGCGAGCCCCAGAGCAAATTATACTAATATGGATTCCCAAAATGGGTATTTGGGAAGGATGGCATTAGAGCATAATGATGGATATTGCAATGGATATGTTAATACTTAATTAGATAACCTACTTATAGACATCTCTATAGCACTCATTACCAGAGCAGCTGTGGTCTGATTATATCAGCATCTGAACTTTATCAAATCATTAACTTATGGCATTAACAGTTTGGGAAGAGAATCACAACATAAAATGGCTGGCATTGCTGTTATTGTAATACATGACATAGCACAGTTGCAACTGATAATTAACCATGTAATCAATCCTTATTAAGGTCAATACCTGTATTTTTGTCAACTGTGGAGCATCATTGTTTTAAATAACACAACACTTAGGATGTGATACTCTGAAATGTCATCTCTTGGGAGGAAGCTCTATAACTGTGAGTAGTCCCCCCCTCTTTTGGGAACAAACTGTGGTGCCTGTGTTAGTGTCTACCCTGAGACACAGTTGCATGCTGTATATGAAATTACAGGGTCCCTGTTTGACAATGCCACCTGGAAAAGGCTCCAGAAAACTAGTGCTTAGCAGCCTGTGAAAGAACTCCTGCAAACCAGGTGGGGCTCAGAAAACAACCAAAACATGTCTGACGTTGATATAATTTAGGAAGTCTGAAAGTATGTGGATTGAAAAAGCCACTTCTTTCACCCTCGCTCAACCACTGTGAAGAACTCGTGTTTTGCTGCGCTGACAGGTAGCACGCCGGACTGGCACGTTAGAAATTCTTGTTAGTACCTACCTGCATCGGGTCTGGAGGACAGAACTTGCATAAGGTAGGGCTGAAATCTGGTTTGTGTTTGTTTTTCAGAATCGGTTGTGTAGATATTCAAGAACATTTTTTTTTCCCCACTCACTAGAACTGAATGGCCTCATTTAGGGTTGCAGATTGAGTCAGCTTTGTGCTAACTTTCCCTGAGTGAAATGCACTGCTTTTGAAAGGGTGTTAGGCTGACAGCAGTAAAAGCTGCAATCATTTCCTTATCCACAAAACAGATTCTGTAGAATCAGTGTCACAACACATTTGCTAACACATATATCTAGTTGTGGGTTGGTTAGTTTGTGGTTGGTTGGGGTTTTTTTTAACTTGGAAAGCACGATGTCTAAAGTGAGTGGAGTTTTTCAGCTTGACCCATAACTGGCTGGTCATTCAGCTTTGAATCTTCACTTGTATTTGTGTGTGTGTGTGTGAAACCAATGAGGCTGATTCACTGAACTGAGGCCATCAACTCATTGTATGTATGGCCCCAAACAAGTCTTGCTCACAAGTATCATGAGAAGGGAGAACTAACATTGTGAAGGCATGTCACGTTACTTATCATTCTTCTTCAGCAGAACCAATATTTTGCATGTTGTCCTGTTTGTAAACTTTCTAAAAGAAGAATCTAAAAAAGACAGCATGATTGTTAGCATATTCCAAATCTACATCCTGATTCAGGGTTTTTTTTTTTCGTCTTAAATATCTAGATTTTTAATCCTTGAAAGAAACTGTCTTTTCTGCCTGCACACGCCAAAAGATATTAATTCCAAATAGCATTAAGGCAAAGACTCCAAGTCACTCAACAGAAATAAAGGTACAAAATCCCAGTAATTACATTGTCTTCCCAGCACTGTGGTCCCACAGTGATATGGAAAGGACATCCAACTGGATCATTATAAAACCATGCTAACGTTACAGAATCCCAAAGGCACTAGAAAATGTGATAAAACTGTAAGATAAAACCTATGTTTTATCTGTTCATGAGAAACCCTTAGGTGCCTGTGGCACTCAGGTGTTTGTCTCATGCTCCACAAAACTTCTCTCTTTGGAATCTAGCAGAACATTTCACACCATCATTTGGACACCTCACTGTCCAACTGAAAACAAGACTCCCTTACACATCTCGACTGCCAGAGCTTGTTTTATGGGTGACTGTGCAAAGGTCGTGCCATTTGTTGTTTTCCTAGCTGATTATTTTTTTGGGGGAGTAACATTTTGGGTGTTTGCAGTTCTATGTGTAATTCTGAGTGAGCATTTTGTGAATGTGCTTCATTTTAAAAGAACCAAAGGCAGTCTTTGCTCAGTGGATGTTAGGGTGCTTGCAATGACACTGGAAAGTTTTTGCGATTGGGTGGCATAGCATGTACGTTAAAAAATGCCTTAATGGCCCTGATCCAGTAAAATGTTAATAGGAGCCTGATAGTAAGACCCAACACTTTTTTACTGATTTCAGTAAAATACTGCAAAGATCATTGCTGTCTGGGTTGCGACTACAGTGGATTGGTGCATTTGGTATGGAGATTAGATTGAGATATGTTCTCCATACTTACTTTTATTTTTAATTATTAATTTTTTAATTTTGTGTACATTTCTGGGGATTGAAGAACATTTCTAGATGTCTATGCAAACATTTTGTTCTGTCTAAGATACTTTCTAGAAAGGAAAAATTATCAAAACCACCACACCCCAAATTAAATTTGCATTTTCACTGAAAAGATGAAAAAGGATTATTTTGCTGCTTTTACCACTAAACTAAAAGCTAAGTCCTCCTCTGTCCTATGAAACCTGCTATCTCTTCGTGTGAAATAGGTGATTAAATCCATGAAATGTGAGGAAAACGATTTAAAACAGCAGGAGGGTGTTAGCCTGGGAACCAGATTCTTGCTTCCATTCAGCTGCCATAAACATAAAGAGGGAATATGGATCCTAAGGCAGAATATCCCTCAGTTTGCACTCATAAAACTGAGACCAGGATCTTGTGAAGATTTTATTTTTATTTAAAGATAGAGGACGTCATCTTTTAGCAACACTAGGGATAGAGGTTTTGCAAAGGTGTTCAACTCTAGGCTCAGTCCAGAGAATATTTTGTGCATAGTGTTATTCCCATGAGTGGTATTAAATAAGCTCTTTAAATTTATTACTTTGAGTCAAAATAGAGAATGTCTGAAGAATTCTTGAGCTCAATATAGGAAAGAAAGGTTTGCAGGTATGTTGCCCCCCATACGCCTTCATCAAAAATGGCTCCAAGATCATTGAGAGACACGGTAGAAGTAGGCATCCTAGGTATGTTTGAGCATTGATGTTAGGGGCGTGCATGGAAACTCCACACCCTTCATGCTGATCAGCTTCCAATCCACTGTACTTTACAGTTATAATAGGAAGAATGTTCACCTCATACAAACACAGCAACTGATTGGCTTAATTGGTAGTCTTTACTCCAAAGAAAAAAGATGAATCATCTGGGAGTAAAAATGACAGTTGAGGGGGTGAGTTCTCTTTAAATACGCCAAGATACAAGGAACACTGTGCACCCTGACATTGCAACAGAGTTTGTGGGTTTGTTTTCCTTCTAGCACTTGCATTTGTGGTGTTAGTCTGCCATCCATCCCAGGTGCTGCTGCAGAAATGAGCAGTTTGTGAGTGAAGAAAGAAGTTATCATCAGGGAGATAGCACAGAAATCCAAAAATATGGAATAAAATAAATGGCAAAATCTTCTCTTTGTTTATATGCCAAATTCAAGCTAAAGAAATTGACTGCAGCTTGAAAAGGGTCCTGCCAGAAATTCTCTGCAATCAAATCAAAATTCAGACTTCGTCTTTGAGACCCTATGATTTTATTGCCACTCATGTGCATCCCCAATAAGACACCAGTGTCTAAACATTTCATACACTGGGCAATTTGTCAGATTCTGAAGATGACACCACAATTCCCTTAGCATATTTTTGTACTGAGTAATGTTTTCTGCACCTTATTCAGTACTGTGTGTTCTGCATATAAATAAGCTCCAGCGTTAAATGTTCGGTTTACTGCTTTTCACCTTATTTGTAAATAACTTCAGAACAATAGAGACAGGTGGGAGTGAGTAAGGGAAAGAGCTTCTGGTTTCAGTAACTAACACATGAAAAATGCAGTAATATCCTGTGTTTCTGCAGACGTATTTCCTTTCATGTTTACTGAATACCACCACCTCTGAGCAATGTTGGCACTGGGACATTATTAAAGGCAGACCAGAAGATCCAAAATAGTAGAGGACAGCCCCTCAGACCTCTTTTTCCCATACCGGGGAGGAATAGATGCATCCTAAACATCATAGCACTACTATGATTTTCAGACATGCATTCAGTTGAAATATGGACTTAAAAACAGCTCAGGGCTGGTGAACAGAATACGATTAGACCACATTTTGGAGTCTGTTGCAGATATCTTTGGGTTTGATACAGTTTTTATATTTCTCAAATTCCAAACTAAACTTTAGAAACACACAGAGTTTCACAAACATGTCTGGTTTCATAAGGACTTTCTCTAACATCTCTTTCAAGGGATATCATAACTCCAAGTTCTCTCTGTTACAATGAAATTATTTAGCTTCATGGCTGACCTACAAGATGGGTCTTTGCATCTTATTTCCAGTAATTTAGCCTTCCACTTCAATGTGCAGCAGTTGCAGGACTCTCACACACCTTCTCCTTCCTTTAAGAGTAATAGTTGTATTTTTTTCAGGCCATAGAAGTAAATCAAGAAACTATTATTCTTTCAATTATGGGAGTGCTTACCTAAAAGACTACGATAAAACTGTAGCAAGGAATTTAGTCTTGTGAAGTTTACAAAAAATGCTTACTGGAATTGAATTAATTTGGATTTTCCTAAGCAAAATTATTTTCCTATATTCGAATATCAGAAACTGCAAGGAGTTTTAGTTCCTAGGAACATACTGCATCTAGTGAACCACACTTTGAAAAACGAAACATCCAAATGGTTATGTATTTGGTATGAAACAGCTGGGAGCCATCATAAAACCTTTTGCATTCCCTCAAAAAGTTATGGTTGGTTTTGAAACAACCCTGCTCAAAAATTTGCACATATAATTAAAAAATTAGAAATTAAAAAGAGAGTGCTTATAGAAAAACACATAGTGCAAAACTGAAAAATGAAAGGTTAATCTTGTTTCCATATGAGAGGGTTAAAAAGTGCTGAAATTCAAAGTGGGCGGAAGTAGATGAGAATTTTTTTAAAGGTATTTTAAGTAATAATTTGTAGGCTTAGCCTGTCCATATTCAGAGGCATAAGAGGCTGCAAGTAGCATAATGTTATGTCATTTTACATTTTAGTTTTCTCTTTAGGCTTGGTAGAGAAATATGTCACAATTCCCTGGGAATAGAGTGTTGGATCCAGTAAGTAGTGTAACGAAGGGATGCGTATCTGAAATTAACACATGCCTTGGTGAAATGCAAAGATGTTAGAAGGGAATTTAGGACAAAAATAAAAGTAAAAACAAGGAGTGAGATGAAATTTATAAAAAGATGGAAGAGTGAAAGTAAAAGAAAGAAAATTAAAAGGAAAATAGAAGATAAAGTTTTATTGAACACTATTTCAAGTCTTCACTTATGCAATGGTCATTTCTAGTCTTCATTTGGCTTTGATGCTTTTTTCAATGGACTTTCTCTCTGCCAGATTTCTTTCTTGGCTGTTCAAATAGCTCAAAGATTCTTCTCTCCATTTTTCTTTTCCCTTTTCTTCACATTTGTCATCTCTTTCCTGAAGAAAAATGTGGCTCCTGAAGGTATTTCTTTACTTGTTTATCAGGATACTGCTAATGAAAGGGTGGTTTCTTAGAAGCTCTGGCAACCAAACCCAATTGTTCCCATGCCTGGTTTTCTACCCCGTTTCTGGATGCTTTCTGAGGCCTCAGTTTCTGTTATTGCAAGCATGGTGCCATGTGTTGTGTTCAGGTTAGTCTAAGGTTATGGTCCTTCCAGTCCTACTGGTCATCTTACTAATTTTAAAGTGGACTAAGGGCAAGAGTGCCAACATTCTCTCTCTGGATGCCACATACTGAAAAAGTTGAAGCCTGTCATCTAGTTCATGCATAGTTAAAGACCATGGACACAGCTTACATGGGCAGTTAGACAGGGAAAAGAGAGCTCCTGAAGCATTTTCAAGCCAGAGTGTACAGTGATTATCATGTCATCATACCTCAGCTTCACAACAGGAGCTGAGGGCTGGGCAGGGGCTATTGTGTTCCCACGATGACCAATCCATAACACCATCATCAGAAGCCCTCACTGTCTTCTGTCCTCCCACAGGTGTGAAGGACTTTGCCCAGCAGTATATGACATTGTGAGAGTATGGGAGCTACTCTCAAACATCTTTGTGAGAAGGGACAAAGAGCACATTCAAAAAGCTGTATTTTTTGGACAAAATTTCATTGGTTTAAGATCCTTCTTGCCCATCTGGTAGTTCAACTGAGCTGAATTAACCTTTAGTCAAACCAAGTCATATAGCTGTGTATTTTCAAGGGATCAAGAGTACACACACACTCTCAATCACACATGCACAGACTGACAGTGACGTGGCTGAAACAGTGATCTAAACTTCCTTATTGTAAAATAATTTATTTTGCATTAACTTCAACTTTTCCCTTTTCATACATAGAAGCAAATTCGATTTAAGCCAAAAGATACCCATTTAGTTGCTTTTGTCACTACGTTTGTCCACTTACCATCTTTGTTTGTAATCTTAAAAGGCGGTAGCTCAGCTTTCTTTTGAGAACAAAATGGTAGTCAAGGAGAGAATGAAATTCTGAGGCACTTGAGATGGAAATAACTGAAAGTAGCTATTAAAAACATAGAAAAGTAAATGCAGCGCAGATGCGTGTGAGGTACTTAACATTCGAAGCAGAGACGAAAGCATTGTGAATTTAAATTAGTATAATGACCTACAGAAACTACGGCAAGGTCTCTGGAATTATTCAGCCCTGGCAACCAGAAGGTGTTCAGATTTTGTTTTATTTAGAGTTCAAGTTAAGCACAAGCACTGCTAGCAGTCATTTCACCTTTTGGTGGGGAAGATTGTTTTTCTGAGCAGTGCCTGTTGAAGTACTCCACATTCATAGAATCATAAAAGTGGTTAGGTTGGAAAAAACCTTTAAGATCATCAAGTCCAGCCATTAAGCTAACACTGCCAAGTCCATCACTAAACCATGTCACTAAGCGCCACATCTACAAGCCTCTTAAATACCTCCAGGGATGGTGACTCAACTGCTTCCCTGGGCAGCCTGTTCCAGTGCCTGACAACCCATTAAGAAGATTTCTTTCCTAATACCCAATCTAAACTGCCCCTTGTGCAACTTGAAGACATTTCTTGTTCTATAACTTGTCACTTGGGAGAAGAGGCCAGCCCCAACCTCTCTGCAACCTCCTTTCAGGTAGTTGCAGAGAGTGATAAGGACTCCCCTGAGCCTCTTCTCCAGGCTAAACAACCCTAGTTCCCTCAGCCACTCCTCACAGGACTTCTAGACCCTTCACTGGCTGCATTGCTTTTCTTTGGGCATGGCCCAACACCTTTGCTAACTTCCAGTCAAGTGGGACCTCCCCAGTTAGCCAGGACTGCTGACAGATGATGGAAAGTGACTTGGTGAGCACTTCTGCCAGCTGCTTCAGCACCCTTGGGTGGATCCCATCTGGCCCCATGGACCTGTGTGAGTCTAAGTGCTGCAGCATGTCCCTAACCATTTCCCCTTGGGTTATGGGGGCTTCATTCTGACCCCCATCCCTGTCTTCCAGCTCAAGGGGGCTGGGTACCCAGAGAACTGGTGTTACCATTCAAGACTGAGGCAAAGAAGGCATTAAGTGTACCTCAGTCTGCCCTCAGTCTTTGTCATTATGTTTTTCCTGCACCAAATAAAAGACGGAGATTCTCCTTGTTGCTAATGTGTTTACAGAAATATTTTTCTTTGTCTTTTATGGCAGTAGCCAACTTAAGTTCTAGTTGGGCTTTGGCCCTTCTACTTTTCTCCCTGAATGCAACCTCACAACATTATTATGATCCTCCTGAGTTGCCTGCCCCTTCTTCCACAGGTCATAAATTCTCCTTTTTTTCCTGAGTTTCAGCCGAAACTCTCTGTTCAGTCAGGCCAGTCTTCCCTGCTGTCTTTCGGCACATGGAGTCAGGGCCTGCTACACATTGCAGTATTGGGAAATTGTGTTGCTCTATTTTTTCCCCCTTTTTTCCCCCTTTTTCTTTTTTTCTTTTTCCTCTCCCATTCCTCTTTTTCCACAAAAGAGTGAAAACAAACTTTTAAGGCATCTGAAGGTGGATAACAAGTAAGGTCATCCAATCACTATTTTAGCAGTCTATTGAAATCTTGTTAGAGTCTTGGGGTTTTTTTTGAGAGCTGTGACCCTGGAGCCTCATTCACAAAGTTTAGATAGATAAGGTTGGCAGTCCTGGGAATCAAGATTTTAAAATGTTTCCAAAAGGATGATTCTTCATTTCTTAAGGTCTATCTTTCAAAAGATAGGATAGATTTTTTTTTTTTAATAAAGCAAAATGAATCAGACTGTTTAGATAATTATACTTGATTTCTTTTAAGCCTATAAACTGCAAATACTTTTTGCACTGAAACTAAAAAAGATGTCTTAGCAGAGAAGTTTAGAACTTAGATTTGCTTCTTTTCCAAGAAGACTGTACCCCTGGGTAACCAAACTATAATTAGCAGCATTAAGGGCACAGTAACCAAATCAGTACATAAAAACTGTTTGGAAATGAAATCTACGCTATTTATACATATGATTAAGTTCTGAATTAGCTGTAATCTCTCAGGTAAAAAAAAAAATAAGACGTCAGTGTGGACAGGTCATTGAAGACACCTGTTCAGTGCACACCTGCAGCCAAAGGGAAAATCTTACGTGCATTTTATTTCAGTGCAAGCTTTACAGAAGAGAGGATGACAGGAGCAGGCTCAGGGTGCTGAACACGCCTGCTTGAGATGTCTTGTCTTTGGCCCGGTAAGAGAGAGGTTGTGAGACTAGGTGACCCATTGTTTTGTCCCAGTATGACAATTTCTGTGTTTCCATAATGAAAGGAACAAAATCATATGTGCAGGAAAGAACAAAGAGATCTGCAAATGATAGCCAATTAGTGGATCAAAGGCTAATTAGTTAAGTTCTAAAATAAAGTTTTGAAGGTTATACAGGCAGCTAAGCAGGGAATTGTTATAGGAGAGGATAATGATGTTCTCTATAGAGCTCAGGAAAGGACAACAAAAGAGCTCTGTGACACTTGAAATGGTAAGGAAAAGAAATATGCTTAAATAAGCATATCAGAAAGAAATTCCTCAAGTGAGTGTTTCTGGAAGTCACTGGTGGAAGTTGGACCAAAAGAATGATGAGACTGATGGATTCTATTTTATACTAGTTCATGTTCCATCATTTATTTCTTAGCTTTGAGAATAATCAACAAACAGTAGAACATGAGCTATTTTATAAATATAAATATGCAGAGATAGATATACACACAGAGATATGCACAGACACTCACCTACACACCTTGCCTGTAGTTATTTTGAAGTATGTTATATGAGACCGAACGCATAAGGTTGAGTTCACTCCTGAATTAATTGTTAAGTGAATGTATAACATTTAGAGAGAAGCTTCACTTGAACAGGAAGGTAACTCACAGCTTGATTTATTCAAGTTTTACAGAATCTTACTAGTTTAATGTCAATTTATCTACTGGAGGGTGTGAATTTTGAATGAGAGGAAAGAAAGAGGGATGATTATGCTATGTGCAACTGCAAGTGTTAAACTTCCAGGCAGGTATAAAAGATATTAGCAGTAAGTTGTGCTTAAATCAATAATGAAACTAGAGAAAAGACTCCTGTATCTATGCATTGCCTTCCTTCATCTACATATGTGCATCCTCTCCCAGCAAACCCTGGCACACTGGGTTAGTGGGAACCGTTCCTTACCACATGCCTCGGACAGCCGGCCTCCCGTTTCCCAAAGGCTGGCTGCTCAAAGGCAGCGGTGCCCCGCTCAGATCCCACTGCACACGTGTTAGCACTTGTGAGGGTGCACGGCGTGGCAGAGTGCGGCGCAGACCCTCTTGAAATCTCAGCTTTCCTGCCCTTTTCTGCAGGGTTGCTTTTCAGATGGAGTACTCTGTGGTCATGCCACACAGCAGCTATGATGCCAGCACAAAGCAAGTGATGGGAAGTGGCCACCAAGGCAGGACTGTTACTTTCTGCCTTGGTATGAATTGTCTTCAGCAAATCATGAAATGTCACCTTTTATGTGTTCTTCTTTCTTTAGTCTCCCAGCTTTACAACCTCGTTTCTTTTGCATAATCTGATTCCTTTTTGCTACGTGCAGCCAATATTTGGGTTTTCATATGGTAATCCCCTTTATAAGAAACAAATAATGGAATATATATTATTTATGAGTTATTATAATCTGACTCCAAAAGTCACCATGCGAATTAATGTCCTCCCTGGTTCAGTGCTACAAACTACCAGACAGTTTAGATGCTAACATACATCGGCTTTCCATCAAACTAATAACCAGAGGTACAAAGCAAGCTGAATTACATTCAAACATGCTGAATATTTCACTCACTCGGTGCCACCTTTTTAAAATTTTGGTTGTTCTACAACTTTGCAAAACTGGGTAAGTGAATTTTATCTCTGTTGCTGTGCTTTGTGATTCACACCACTATTCAGTTCATTCTTTATTAAGGGGAGTATTACGTTGCAGCGTGTGTGGAATCACTCTTCTTTCTGGGCAAAGGAAAGTAATGCGGCCCTGGGGTCACCAAGGACAGACAATGCTTTCAAGGTGTGGCCCCCTGCATCTTGCCTTAAGGTCCCGGGGTGTCAAAAAGCTGCTAAAATATACTATATAGATGGAGTGTTCCTACACGTTTTTTTTTTTCACAAACATAAGAAAATATCCAGCGTTAGGCAAAATGTACTGAGTTGGCAAACTTGACTTGCCCAGAAATATATCTATCTCTGACACTATGTTTATTTTTATTTAAAATACCCAACTTCTGTCACAAAGGGCAGGTTTCATCTCATGTAACTAATAATCGAGAAGCCAGGCATTTGGTAGGGTACGCTGTTTGTGCTTGCTGTGACAGTGATTAGAGAGAGATGGCACCTCCAAAGGCAATTGGGTTAAACCTAGCATAGGCATCTAACAAAGGCAGAAAAATTTTCCTTGTGCCTCATAGAAGGATTCCACTAATTGAGGTGAAGCACCCTGCTTTCAGTTAACTGTCTTTTCATGTAGAATGTTCTACCGTCAATGGGATATAGTACAAAGAGCTGAATTTGGAAAACAGGGAAAAACGATACCTTTGTCAATGAATTAAGATACATTAAATAGGGATAGGACAACAAAAATAATGCTGTAT
Source organism: Rhynochetos jubatus (assembly GCA_027574665.1). NCBI lineage: Eukaryota > Metazoa > Chordata > Aves > Eurypygiformes > Rhynochetidae > Rhynochetos > Rhynochetos jubatus. The sequence goes on along the minus strand of CM050649.1, from coordinate 81,547,781 downwards.
TTCCCTTATTTTTTAAAAATGTTCTCAGATTTTTTTTTTTTTTACACTTAAGTTACATTTGTCTATTCATGGTATGTGTATGTTGATTGTTAATTTTTTCAGGCTATTATATAGATACGTTAGAGGGACTTTGTATTCTTTTAAGGATATTTTTTAAGTGTCCTCTGAGCTGGTGTCTGGAAAGCAAATACATAGTACCAGTTGCTGAAAATGGAAGGGGCTTTGCTTTTGTTAAAATTTGTGCAGGTTCTGCTTTTTATGTCAGAAAGCTGTAGTTCGCACTTCATATCTGTCATTTAGACAACAATCATGGTCATGAGAATGCTGCTTTTTCTTTGTCCATTTCATCTTTCATTATATTTTACATGGGGTGTCTGTTTTGGGGTTACTTTCTTGAAATCTAGAACCCCAAAAGTACAGTTTAGGGAAAACTTATGTGCCGAATGTCATACCAATGCAGGGATTCTTTGCAGAAATTTTTATCCTTCAAATTACTCACGTACGTTGTAAGTACGTATTCAGGTATACATTCAGGTGACATATTCCAACGTATATGAGAAAAGTTGTTCACATAAGATAAAGCCTAAAGGTCGTTAATACTTTGCATTCCGTATATGATGAGAAACCCCCTAACATCTGTTTCAATCTTTTAAATGCATAAGATAACTCCTCCATAATAAGTTCAGATGGTTCTAGCCCCATCCATTAATGCTACAAATTATTTGCTCACCCCTCTCAGAATGACGACAGCTGCAGTGAATGTGTCACCAGTTTTTCAAGGTCCTAGACCTGCACAAACTTCCGAAAGTGAATTTGTGCACTTTTGAAGGTGACAGAACAGTGTTCACCATGGATGTATCATAAAAGATGTATTATCCTGCAAAGTAAATTAGATTTATTTTCTTTTTATAAGAAAAAGAGATATGTGGCTTTCTTCATAGGTTGCTCAATCCCAGTAATTTTGTGGAGCATTGGAGGTGTTTCAGTGTAGGGCTTTTCATTCTGAAATATTATTTTCTTCTTTATAAATATGCCATTGATGGCCTTTCCACTGCCACCTTTTTTTCTGGACCAGCCATAGTTACACCTCTCTTTTCTAGAATTATTGCAACTATTATTGAGATGCTTCCATCATTAGAAGTTGTCATTTTCTTTAGCAAATGTTTGAACCTCCTACCTTTATATGTGTTATTTGAGAAAAAAAATAGGGAAGTGACAACTCTTATTTTAACAGCAGAGTTCTTTTCCAGAGTTCTGTGTCAAGCAGCAAAAAAAATCAGAAACACAAACCCTGAAATCAAATTCAGTGTTTAAGAAGCTCAAGAAATAATGAAAAACTGAAGAATTAAAAACATTGCTTCTCCTTTGATCATTGAATACTAAGTATTTTAAAGATACAGTGTAATACTATGCTAAGTTTATGTTGCAAAAAATAGCTTTTAAATTGGTTAGAGGGGTCATTGTTTACCTCAGTCTCCTACTTCAAAGAAAAAATAAAGGTGACCTCAAAAATGTAATTACTTTTGATATTTTATTTTTTAAATAAGACCATAAAGTCTGTTGTAAAGCACTGTGGTCATAGGGGAAAACTCAAAATAAGAAAAAAAAAAAAAAAAAAAGAAGAAGAAAAAGAGAGTAAATTGGTTTTTAAGACAGAATTCTTTTTAACTGAAAGAGAGGAGAACAAGGCAATTCTGAATCTTCATCTTGCAGAAAAATCAATGATGTAGCTGACGTCAGTACCAAGTAACATATAGGCTAATGATCTGGTTGAGAAAGTAGGCAATGATTTGGATGTTTATTAATAACAGTGCTGTAAGTTGTTTTATTTAATTAACATGACTGGGCAATTAAAAAACAAAGCTATGCAGATGTAGGCACCTCTGTCCCTGAGCAGCATGATGCCTATGAAATTCAACCAAGCTGAGTATAAGGCTTATGGGTGAAAAGAACTGAAATAGCTGGGGTTTTTTTTGTTTGTTTTTTTTTTAATCTGAAAGATGAGAAGTTGTGAGAGGAGGATGGAGAGAATGGCTCTTCTGAAAAAAAAAAAAGTTTTCTTGTGGGAGTTTTCTGTTTGGCATTTTTTGTGCCATTTGTGACAGTTTAACGAAAAAATAGCCCACAGAGGATCTTCTCAAATAAGAAAATAAAAAAAAGCCAGAAAATTATGAAGTCATAATGAAGACATTGTGAACCAAATAATACTATTCTCTGGCTTCATTATGCATTACGTCTTTTATCTTTGATCCTATCAGTTTAAGGCAAATGTTGCTCTGACTGAAACAGCTGTCTGAGAAAGATGTATCTAAAATAAATAGCATCACCCCACAGTGTCCTAGTCTAATGAGGAGCTATTATATAACAAAAAGAAAAAAATTCAAACCCAAAAAGAACCCCAAAAAACCCAAAACCAACCAACCAACCAAAAAGAAACAAACAAAAAAAAAATCTCACACAATAAAAGCAGTTAGAGCTATGGAGAATGAGGGGGGGGAAATCAATCATCTGATTTATACTATTGAGTGAGAGGTGGGGATGTTTACTGAAAGAACAAGAAACCTTTTAGTAAACTTGGCTGGAAAGACTAGGATGCACTGAAAGCTACAGAAGGAGACACGGTGGCAGTTTGCCCCAGACTGCCCTCAGATCCCACACTCATTGATGAGTAGTTCTGATTTTGGTCAAATCAAACATCTATGCATGAGCTGCTTCGCAACACTTGTTTCCATGGTGGGAAAGAAGAATCAAATTGAATAAAAAGCACGTATCTGGTTTTACATATATAAGTAATCCTGATTTGATATCCATTACCTTTCTAGTTAAAGAAGCAAAAACTAAGTCATAATAAAATCTTAAGCTTCGGGGAGAAAATCCATCACCCACAGAGGTCAGGAAGGAATTTCTGTCCCCTAAGAAGAATATTGCTTTGGGTGCACAAGGCATATTTTGTCTCACTCAAGAGTATGAAGTGTTTAGTCATTGCCAGTGGCAGACAGGGCGCTGTGACAGACCAGTTGTCTGATCCAGTCTGACAAATGCTGTGTTTCTAGGTTTAATTTATTAAGATTTAAAGTTTGCTTAGGAAGTTGATAGAGGCATAACAACTAGTGAGACAATATCATTTAACTTGTCCTGGAGAAATAGTTACAGTTTCAGAACACACAGCCTCTAATTAGAGTAAATTACTCCTGATGGAATAAGCAATCTGAGAAAAGGGAGAAGAAAAAGTGAGTTTAATTTCTAGTGCCACAGGGAGGTCTTGCCTGTTCAAAAACTCTTTAAATCTTTGGAGCTCTGCTTTGAAGCAATAGCTAATAGCACTGGACAGGAAATAAGCCTGGTTGATTAACATTTTCTTAGTAACTTTGAGCACAAAAGATATATTTACAACAATAGCCAAGACCTATCATCTTTAACTGAACTTGACATTTGTTTAAGAAAAAAAGTAAATTGAAGCCATTAAAATGACATTAAATAAATTAGGATATTCATTTTGTACATTGCTTATCACTTTCTCATTTAAAAAGATATGGTTGGAGATTTCCAGATCTAACTAAGGGAGAAGGGTTTACATTGATTTAAATGTATTATGACACATTTATATACATGTTATTCACCAGTTAGTATTAATTCATATCACAACAATCTCTGCTGCACTTTAATACAGCAAATCAATCAGCAATATCTACAATAAAAAAGCTGGGAGAGATGTATTAGGTTTATTGCAAACAATTTACATCTGTAACCTTAAGGCCTTATTCCACAGGATTTATTTAAGTTCTTTTCAATGCATGAGGCAGTAGTTATATTTTTTTTTCTTGCCCTGCAGAATAATTCAACGTAAAGCTTGGATGGGTCACATCTTTTTTCTCTTTGGATTCTCATGGTACCACTACAGCAAGTAATTGTAAATGCATTTTCGAAGGGAAATATGTTTTCCTGTTACTGTTGATCTGGCTTTTGGTTTTTATGTTTTTAATGAAAGTATTTCAGAGCGATTGCTCTTCCGCTTGGATTATTTGTTGTTCAGTTCTGTCAGCTCAATTTTCTGTGGAACACAGAAGACAATAAGGGAAAGCTCACAATAGTGAAGAGAAACAATATTTGCCTCTGCATACAGAACAGAATAATCCTTTCAAAACCTATAATCAGTATAGCTAAAAGGCACAAACTTTCTGTGAGCATGTGGCTTAGTTGCAGACATACATTTTCAGACATTTGGGGAAAAAAGAGAGAGCTAGGGAGCCAAACTTTAAGCCAAACTTTTGCGGACAACTCACTTCCCTGTAAAGGAAAAAAAAAAAAAGGGAGTAGGGAATAAAATAAGGAGGTTGAAAAACAGAGGAAAATAATTAAAAGAATGGAATTAGAAACTGTGGAGGTAGATGAATACTAAGGTGTTCATCAGTGTGAGGCTTTCTTTCTCTGGTACATTTGCTGTCACATGGGGTTTCCTCTCAGTTGTTTTCAGTAGGCTGAACATGATTAGCTGCTTGTCTCCAGTTCCCCTGGTTGCCTGTGGACCATTCATTTCTGTCTGGAGAAAGTCTTCTGAAGGCTGAGGGGCAGCACCAAGAAGTCTGCTGTTGCACTCAGTAACAGGCAGCAACATACTGATAATAATAGATATGTATTCCTCTTTAATGTGGATTTTATAAGTAAGTTTTGCATTTTATTTTCAGCTTAACATATATGTACTAGCATATCAACTTCTCCAGGAATTTCTTTCCTAAGACTTGTGGTGGCTCAGGTGTGCAATATGCTGACTCTCTTCAAGTCTTACATACCCCAGAGACAGGTTTGTTTAACCTAATCCTCCCAGGCTCAAACATGAGCTTTCCTAGCCAGATGTTCAAATCATTGGCTTGAAACACTTAGAGGACCTTAGAAACTCTTTTTTTCCCCCAAGTATTAGCATTCCTTTTATTTAAAATGAGTGCCAGGTGGTTTGTAAAAACACTGACTCCTTCTGTTTCAAGTCATTACTTATTCAAGTTTCATCCATTTAATTTATATTTCAGTCTAAAGGAGGTCTGATTCCTCAATGAGGAAAGGGACCACAGGAAAACAGAACTGTTGGTATAAAACCAGTATTTTTTATTACTCTGTATTGCAATCTGTTCAGAAAAGTGGGTGCAACTGTGCAACCTTCCTCTTCCTAAAATAATTCAGAATGCATACAGGAAGTTAACTGCTGAAATGTAACTTATTGTGATTCGGGGCTTTGCAACTGAAGAAATTATGTTCAGAAATCACATACCTGGGAATATAACCAATAGCTTGTTTGTGTACAGGATATGTTGGTGCCCTAGGGCCAGTGAAAGTTTGGTCTGAGCGCCACAAACTTTCCAACCGGTCTCTAGTATCAGTCAACAGCGGTTTTGCTCTTACATTAAGAATTACCAGTATAAAAAAGGATTTGCCCTACTTTCATCTATCATTATTTAAAAGATCAATATAGAACTGGAAAGTCAGTAAAACTGAGTCGTTTTGACTTGGTTGTGCACTAAAAGATTATACCTCCAGACATAGAGCAAAGACTCTTTTCTCAGTTGCCTAGTTTTAGATTTAACCTTACATCTTGCTGCCCTGCCAAAAGTAGCATGCTCATTTGCCAATACGTGAACTTTGACACAGTGCCATATGCAAGCGCGTCTGTATGCAGACTCCCTAAGTTCAAAGGTTTTATTAATTTCTTAAGGAGAAACAAATCTTACATTGTTCTAATGGATGTCATCCAATAGTGTGTTTTGTATTGTGAAACAAAACAGTAATCTTGTATTCTGCCCTCGTCTATCTCAGCTGAAATGAGATGCTTGAAGAGAATCAGATTTCTCCTTCCCACACTTCTATCTCCAGATTTGGAAGAATATTTTTCCTCAGAATATTTAGTCTTTTGCTCCCAGCTTCATAATGAGAAGAAAGTCAGACCATAACTGTAAACAGACAAAGCTTACCCAAAATCTTCAAGAATGCTTCAAGTGTTATATTGCAGAATACCTGTAGCCTGACTTGAGGCTAAATCCTGCCCTGGATGAGATGATAGGCATGAGCTGTATCAGGGCAGAAGTGAGGATACAGCCTCTACAGACTATGGCCCCTGCATTAACATTGCTTATTGCAAAGATTCTTTCTTTTCAACCCTACTCCAGAAGGATGTACCATAGACCTCAGAGCAGGCTAATGCACAGATTTCCTTTCTACATCTCTGTACCCTAGGGCATTAAAATATATATCCATTGCAGGCAAATATATAGTCTGTTTTTTGTTTTCAGAAGGCATCTATTACACTATCCACCCCATAAAGGAAGAAACCTCTCAAAAAGAAAGCAGGTGCCAGTTCAGCTTTAAACTGCAGCATTTAAATGCGTACCTGGTGATATCACTGACTCAGCGATTGTCTCCATGATTTTAAATGCTCAAACAAGAGGGGCTATTTGGGGCTGTTTGTAGACCCCTCGGATCATGAATGCTGGAAGTCTCTTGCACTAGTCCTAACTTGGAGTCATTCTCTCCAGTTCACATGTGCCCTGGGGTCAGAGTAGTGTGAAGGGAATGGGTTTTTTTCTAGCCCCTTAGAAAGCTAGGAGTTGGATTTGTTTCTGAGCTTGACCTTTCAGAAAAGTGGAATTGGCTGTCCTTGTGACTGACTGTAGGATTTTCTTAACAGACATGGATCAGTCGAGTCAAGAGGTGAGAGACACTGAAGCATATAGAAAATAAATGAGAATCAAAGATGATCATCGGCTGCTTTTCTCCTTTCTATTGCCTTGAACGATGAAATCAATCAGCAGAGGGTCTCTGCAGTGCACAGAGCGGCCAAATTCTGGGGCTATGCCTTTTCTTATTAAACCAAGCATGGGAAATAGGAGAGAACAGGGAATCCAGAATCATTTTAGTTGCTGTCTTGTTTTTCCATCTCAGATGTAGTAGTGTCGCCTAATATATGCCTTAAATAGTTTAACCATTCTATTGAATCTGCTTGGATAGTCCATCACATTCCCAGATAAGTAAATTCTCCTTATTTTTCCCATATGTCAAAGTCAAAATATCTTTTCTCAAGTACTGAAGATGCACTGTAGGACTGTGACTACCCTGCATATTATCTGGATTGACTTTTTGAGTAAGGTAAGAAAGAGTACAAGGTGTTAGGTCTGCCTTACATGAGGAAGCCTGGAGCAGGGACCTGCAAGCTGGACTCATCCAAGTTACCTCCAGAGCCAGGAGCAGCACGGATGTAACTGCGCCCCACGCTGGGAGAATTAACCTGTGGAAAGGAGAGCCTGCTTGAGAGGAAGGCATAGCACCGATTAGGGAAACTCTGCTGGTTTTGTTTGTTTCAGTGCCTCATACAATACCATTTTCCATATACATAAAATATTGAAAAGGTATCTTTTTTAAACTTAGGCCAACACTACTTTGTTGGTGCTTATATATACAAGGGGTGGAGTTGATTCCTCACCGTTCCCTATGTCATAGCTTCAACTTTTGGTGTTAACAAGATCAATCTTTTCCTTGCTGTCATTGCATCTCAGACAATTGGTGAGCAGCAGGGAGAGAAAGAGGACAGTCTTAAAGACATGGATCATTTCCTTCACAGATGCCTATGGACAGACAAGATTTCTCTTGGTGACCTGGAATGTCTGGTTACACTAGAGTACAGTGAAAAAATGGAGAGGCTTTGGGGGGAAAAAAAAAAAAGAATTATCCTTAACACCCTCTTGTAAATAAATAAATAAAATCTTTTCATTCAAAATCAGTAGGAGTCTCCATACTAAAATGTCACTTCACTCTCCAGTCACAATTAACAACTGATACACCTTTCAGTGGAAGTGGAGGGTTGGCAAATCCAGGCTTTGGAAGTGAGAAGAAGGTGTCAATCAGGAACCCTTCTGTAACTGCTGTCAGTAAACTATAACTTTTGTAAGAATCTCTTTATGAAACAATTTATTGTTATGAATGTTTGAACAAGCTTGTGTGGTAGTGAATAAGTGGCATGCATAAACAGCAAAACAATACAAAGATTAAAGTATAATAATACTGCTGTATGAGTGGGGATTGAGGAGCCTTCCTGAAGGGCTGCTGTTATTGGCAAGCTTTCATTTGCAAAATTTAACTCCTAGATAGCAAACCAAAGTATGCAATACCTAATAGGATTTTCAATTTCTAGTTTAGAATGTTCCATTTAAATTTCCTGAACAAAATTTTGTATCTTTTCTGGATTCATGTTTTCCCTGTGTTCACCTCTGGCTGTGTTCCCCAATCCATCAGACATTTATACTTCTGTCTTAATAGTGTTTTCTGCGGTCTCTGTATTTTATTTTTGTTTCTTATTGTTCATCCCAAAAGGAAATCTTTGCACGGCAGTTGAGTTTGAATGATCAGTTATTTCCGTACTCTTGTTGACATACCTCTACTGGGGGGACTACTTTTGCTAGAGGTATAAAAGCCAGATCATTTAACCACCTAGCCAATTGTAACACAAATCCAAGGACAGCACAAACACTTTCTTTCCATCTTGAAGAAGCATATAGGGGTATGCCAATATCTTTCCAGTATTACTCCTAGCCTCTATATGGTTGTCATACTGGAAGCTTCTAACTGGTCACAGATCCATTGATTGAACCCCTTGATAATGTCACTGTTGACTTGCATGTGTCCAGTAAAGGTCACATACTACCTAACAGGTTGCAAAAAAAAAAAAAAACAAACAAACAAAAAAAAAAAACCCCAAACAAAACCAGCTGGGGGGGAGGGGGGGAAAAACCAAACACCACAACAAAACCATCTTTCATTTCCTGCCTTTCAGGCCAGCACTGATACAATCAGTGGCTAGACCAAGGAGATAAAAATAAGATAGTTGCAGTGTCTTTAAACTACCCACAAACATTTCAGAGTGCCAATCACAAAATGTAGAATTTTTTTTTATTATTGCTATTTATCTTCAAATAAAGCAAAACCTATGAGTAGGAGTAAAGTGACTGGGTCTACAAGATTAGTAGAAAGCAAAGAATTTCCACTTATTTTTGAAGTTGTTCTTCATCACCATTAAAAATTGAAATGTATTTCACTTAGGAGACAAATTTGACTCTGAAAATGTTCATGGTAATGCATTCTCTCTATTGGGCATACAAAGAAGAGCGGTTTTCCAGCTGATCACTTTTTAATCCATGAGTGCATAACAACAAATAAATATTTTATTCACTTTTTTGTCTGTTTCACCCAGCTATGTTTGTTGATACGATGTAGAAAGAGAAGCTGAGAGAATAGTGTTTGTTCAATTACAGAAATGAGGTCTTTGCAGGGATCCTATTGCTGTCTGCAAATACCGGTGCACAGTAGGATGAGAGGTAACAAAGCCCAGTTGCAACACTGGAAATTTTAATTAGACATTAGGATCTTTTATTTTTCCCCATGAGGGAGGTCAGGCATCAAAACAGGTGACCTTGGGAGGCTGTGGAATCTCCATCCTTGGAAATATTCAAAATAAAATAAAAATTGAAGTTATCTCGAGCAATAATACCCTTAGTGACATAACAGCTGTATCTTCAGTTCTCTGGGCAATATTTTACAGCTGTCAGCTATACTTTTGGCACAGTTTGTCCTACATGAGGTAGTTAAAGTACCTGGATTTCAAAATTATCATTATATTAGTCGAAGGGATGTGGAACTGAGTTAACTTAGGCTTTATTTAGAGGTGCTCCGTAAATTAAGTAGTTCACCAATAGCTGCTCAGTGATCATCTACAGCCCACTATAAATAAACAGTAAGTAGATTGTGATTAAATCATACTTTTTATGCATTACCTTCTTTAAACTTTAAGTACTTAATTTACAAAAAATGTGAGGGTCTCTAGCTTGCCAGCAAAACCAGGAATCAATGAGCTTGCTGAGGACCTTTGCACATCAGGAACAGAAAGCCTAGTGCAATACAAGGCAGGCACTGTTCGTGGGATTTCTCTAGAGCCGTAATGGCAATTTTAAGAAGTTCTTATAACGTGATACACAAGAGGCAGAGAGTGCCGATGGCAACTCTGCTCTTCCTATGGAAGTGAACTGAGCTTGAGAACTGCCATTATTTTTTTGTGTTTCTGACCACTGCCTATTTTAAAACTGTGCCTGAAGTAACCAAAGAGGATTTCTCTATATCATGGATAGAACTGGCCTTATACACTTTGCTGAAGACTATCTCTGAGGCTCCAAATCTGCTTGCACTGGTCAAGCCTTGGTGTGAACTGATCCCAGTGTGTTGCACTTGCGTCTGTGCAGCTTGCACTGATTCTGCATCAGCACTGAGCGCAGGGTGAGTCTACAATGAACCCTTGCAAATCCTTCCCCCTCTGCCCCTATGCCACCCATCTCATCCTGGAGTAGGTGGTTCAAGCAAAAAAAACATACAATATCCGAGAGGTATTTTGGGTTTTCCATTTACTAGTCCAGACACAGGCATCTACACTGGAGACAGCAAAAATGAGAGTGATGGTCTGGCACGCAAGGGAAATAAATAGAGAAATGCTTAATCAACTCTAGAAACAGCAATCAAATACTGCTCGGTCAAGCAGTCTGTTTCGATCCATAAAGCAAGCGAAAAAGGGGTTGGAGGGAGAGGACAGAGGTAGGGGACAATTAAAACTACAGGAGCAAACAGTAAAAATTGATATATATCATAAGCTCCACAGGCCACATACATAGACAAGAATGAAAAATAAGCTACAAGAGGACTCAGTTTTATATTTTATACTGGAAGGAAATACAAGCAGGCTGTAGAGCTATTCTGTGCAAATCTTCGCAGCTGTCTCATATGTTTTAATCGTATCTTGTTTTGGAAAATGTTGTGTCTTGCATCCACATAAAACTAATCTGCTTTTTTAATTAGCTACAATGACTTTAATTGAATGAGAGTAGAAAGAACACAAGAGGACTGCTGAAAATGAATCAACCCAGCCAAACTTCGCCAGTAAGTTCCACTAGTGCGCTTCAGTCAAAAGTGCAGCTGAGCAGAGGCTGCTCCTAGTGACGCGGTTTTCATCTCCACCACATAAAACCCCCCAACAATTGTACACTTCAGGCAGCTACTGAGGAAAAAGAACATCAAAAGAATCGGTGCAAATCATTATTATTTTCATGTAAAACAGTCAGAAGCGAAAGTGGCCCTTCCCTTTCAGCTGCACTTTGGTTGTGGTTCTGGAAGCGTGGGCTCCTGAGTGCCTCTGCCCTGAACTGAAACTGTAAAAGCCACTTCATGAACACTTAGTCCTTAAGTATCCTCTCATTTTGGTGAGACTCCTTTTCTTGAAATGTTCTTTATGCATTATACATCATCAGTACTATTTTTGTTTAGGTGCATCAGGAATCATCCCACAGCAATTAAAAATCATTATTCCATTAACTTTCATCCCTAAAAAGAATTAATGACTGCATGAATCATAATTAAGGCTTCCACTTCTTTTGGCAAGCAGAAAGCCAGACATTTCACAGACATTCTTGTTATCTATTTTGGCTGTTCTAATGTTTCATTTTTCATCTTGCTTTCATGCTGACTGAGATCTCCATGCTTTTCCTTCATGTTTCTTTACTGTGCTTGGCTGTAAAGTTGTTGAGCACCAGAGCAAAACTGATGAAGGAAAAGCTGGCTGGCTGGATAGGCAAGGTACTTTGGGCTTTTTTCTGGTATTTTACTGGAAACTTACAATCAAAAGGTGTAGTTTAAAAAAAAAAAAAATCTTTAAATGTAACGTTGGAAAATGTTCACTGTATTTTCCCAAATGACAAAACTGGTAATTTGTCTTACTATTCTCCTGCTGGTTTTCCCCAGCAATTTGTGTTTTATCATATACATTTGTTAGCAAGGTCATAGTTATGAAAGGATGTGCTACCACTTGTGTATGAACAGGTGACCAGTAGCCTTAATCAGTCTTCGAGTTTATTGGCTTAAAATATTTGCAGGTATTCATACATTCATCTAAATTAATTATATATGTCATCAATTAAATATTAATCAAAAACTTCCTTGAAAGTATTTTCAGGAAGATCAGCTATGGCCCAGTGCAGTGACATGTTTTGAAGCTCTGAGGGAAAAGCATGTGTATTCTAACAAAATAATGTAACTTCTTGGCTTTCACACAACTCACCTGTGCGATCATCCTTTCCTCTTGAAACCTGGCCCTTCTTTCAGCTTCAGTTACCACTCAGTTTACCTTCTGCATCTTTCTGCATTTTCTGATAGTCCTGTGAGCCCAGCCGTCTCAGCCTTCTCCAGGATAAGCACTCGTGAAAGTCCAGCACTAATATTGCAGCCCCTCACACCAGGGCAGTCCAGACCTGTAGCTGCGTGCAAACAGTAGTACTGTGCTTCTGAAATAATAGTAATAACCACAGTGCTTGCAACTGAAAGAGCTTCCATGCAGCGGACGCATCGGGCTGGTACCTGCTAAAGATCAACTTGCAGTTGGAATTCTTGCATTTTTCAGTTGCAGTGTGGGGCTTTGTTTTCCTTAGGCAACGTTAATTATGATGAATGTATGTATATTATAAAAGTTATGATTATGTAATTTTTACACAAAATAATTAGCTATAAGAAGACACTGGTGGTACTGGCAGAGATGGGGTTTCTTCCCTGAGGTATTTTTCCTTGGGGATGGCAGAAATCATTCATTTATCTCAAATGCCACCTTCTTGCCACATTTTTTACTCAGCGTAGCAGAACAAGGCTTGCAGTGTGGCAGAGGTGTGACACTGCCCTCTGTTTGGTAATGGTCTACTTCTTTCTCTTTTTAGATCTTTTCTTTCAAAATTTGAAAAAGGCTATTTTGAAGGTATTCCCACCTTCCTTGATTCATTAGTCAGTTCTGTCTCCTGCTAGCAAATAATACCTACTGTGTCCCAGATCTTCATATCTGTTTTTTCCAAACTGGCAACAGAAAGCATCCTGTGAAGACACTTCCTTCTGCTGAAGAGGGGATTGCAGGTTAGCAGGACCTCCTCTCCTCTGCTGTTACAAACCTTATTTCGACATTAATTCTGAAGAAGGAGACTGCTGAAAAAACTGTTTGTTAAACAGTGGTTCTTTTTCTTTGTTGTTTTAGTTGATGGCAGTGCAGACTTTTTTTCCGCAGTGCTCTAAGATATGAATACAAATTATTTGAGTTCTTTTTTCCAGATGCCCAATGAATTCGCAGAAACAAAGTCACTTTGTCTGGTCATCCAGGAATTTACAGACCTACCTTTGTAGCATCATACTGAGAGATGTCCATGTCCCGTGTGATGTTCAAAGATGTCCATAATTCTTGAACTCGAGTTGAGGATTTTACAGAGACATTCAGTGCCTCATCCAGTGAGTCTTAGCTCCTGAGTGAGAAAACACATAAAAGAGTTTGATTCACTTACCAACTGACAATACTGTTTATTGGTAAGCTAAACAAGCATTTCCTAGAACCATAGAATGATTTAGGTTAGAAGGGACCTTCAAGATCAGGGGCCATGGGCAGGGACACCCTCCACTAGACCAGGTGGCTCAAAGCCTCATCCAGCCTGGCCTTGAAACACTGCCAGGGATGGGGCATCCACAGCTTCTCTGGGCAACCTGTGCCAGTGCCTCACCACCCTCTCTGGGAAGAATTTCTTCCTGATACCTAATCTAAATCTCCCTGCTTTCAATTTAAACCCATTACCCCTTGTCCTGTCACTACAGGCCCTTGTAACAAGTCCCCCCTCAGCTTCCTTGTAGCCCCTTCAGGTACTGGAAGGCTGCAATAAGGTCTCCCTGGAGCCTTCCCTTCTCGAGGCTGAACAAGCCCAACTCTCTCAGCCTGTCCCTATAGCAGAGGTGCTCCAGCCCTCTGAGCATCTACGTGGCCTCCTGCTGAGGGCTCCACAGCTGGATGCAGCACGGCAGGTGGGGTCTCACGAGAGCAGAGTAGAGGGGGAGAATCACCTCCCCTGACCAGCTGGCCATGCGTCTCCTGATACAGCCTAGGACCCAGTTGGCTTTCTGGGCTGCCAGCACACACTGCTGGCTCATGTCCAGCTTTTCATGCACCACTACCCCCAAGTCATCCTCCAGGCTGCTCTCAAGCCATTCTCTGCCCAACCTCTACTTGTGCTTTTCTGAAATGTAGAAGAGAGAGAACTTCAGTGTCTGGGTGGAGGTACAGTCTGGTTTCTGAGGACTTCTGGATTTTGTCCTGGCCTCTGTTACCATTTTGGTGGGAAGCTGCCACAAGGTTTAGCATCTTCATCCCTCCTCCTGTTCTCAGACTTTTAACAAATATTTACAGTGATATTCAGTGAAAATCTAGAGCCAAAAATTTCTGCACATTCAGTGAGAGAAATCTAAATTTCTAGAGATAGGACACAATAATTTATTATGTCAAGTGTAGAAGCTGGTCATTAGCATAGTTGAATATTTTGTTTTTCATCTAGTATTGCAACTGAGAGAATTTTTTTTTCAGCAGCAACTTGAACAAATATTATGAGCAGCAAGTTGCAGTCTCTTTCCCTTGGGGACAGAAAAATCTTGTAAAGAGCCTACCATATGTATTCCTATAAGCTGCTATTCAGAAGGGAACAATACACTCTAAATTCTTTGGAAGATATAACAATGCCACAAAATAAAAATGAATAGTAGGACATTGAAAGATCCCCCACCCCCCACCTTTTTTTCCGTCCCCCAGTAAAGCAGAAGATTTTCTAAGTTTCATCACAGCAACTTTCAGCAGAGATGATTTCTTGCCCAAAGGCACAGGAAGATTAACCAAGTATATCCAACTGCTCAACCAATAACTCATCTGAGAAAGAGTCTAAGAGCAAATTGTAAGCTTCACAAATGCAATCAGTTTATCAAGGTCAGATAAGGACAAGATCCTGAATAGATATGATTCAGGATAAAAATTGAATAGATACTGATACTGTATGATTAGAACGAAAATGAGGCCACCTGCTGAATCGCAGGGGTGAAATACCACATTCTGCAAAAATGCACTGTCACTAGAGCATACGCAGACTGAAATCCCTGCTGATGATGAGAAATTAGCTCTGTAGTCAACAAATTTATTGGCACTTTCCTTTTACAAATGTATGGTGGAATTGCTGGTGAGATTAGGAGGAAATTCATAAGGCATAAATGAAGAGCCTTTATGAGCCTCTTCTATTGTGTCAGTTAAATAACAGTAAGCCTCCGACAATGACCTCTGGTATAATCATCATTAGTGATGGGGCAAGGTGGCATCTGCTGAGAGGCTGGCACCTGACAGGTGAAATATGGGTATCTTTTAAGTAATTAGGGGCAACATTTTAGTGGAGAGATGCTGTATAAATAAAATAAAGTCAGCAAACCAAATTGTTATATAATCGTGAATGCGTAAAACTGGTAAGGAAGTGGCCTGTTCTCCATATGATGTGAAAGAAAGGCAGAGGGGAGTGGTTCATCCCAGGATAAAACCTGAGGAGAAGGAATATGTCTTGTCAAATACACCATTCATCAACAGTAGAAAACAGCAAACACGCCAAGGAACGTTAAAAATATTTCTGATATTTGCAAATCTTACCACTAGAACTCAACTGCTTCATTTTTGTCATCACTTTTAAATTTATAACTCACAAGAATGGATGGCCTGGTATTTCATAAATAAAGGTTCTTATACTTAAATAATGTTTTTGCTGTAGAGTTGATTGTCCCTCCGGATAGTTACAGATGAGCACTTAGGCTGTCAGTTTGCTGTTGTGCTGTGACTCTGTGTGAGTCAGTAGGAATTCAGGGGTCAAACTGCACATTCCTTACCATCACCAAAAAAAAATAAAAGAAAGATGCCTAGGTGTCTTTCCCTGACAGTTTTTTTTATATTTCTGAAACCGTGGGTGGATTGTACAAATGCATGAGAGAAGCTGACTCAAGATTTGGGTGAATATTGTCTTCCTTTCACCCTGCTGCCTGGGTGGGTAATCACCAGTATTCCCCAGTGTTTCGTGTTTTGATGAGGAAACATAGCTGAAGCCACCTTTATGTGGTGGCACAAAGGTCTCTTCTCCAGAGATGTGAGACTGACACCACTGAGATAACTGTGAAAGAAACCTGTCTTCAGCGTAGTCTTCTGGTGGAAGCTTACAGGGTTTTAGAAAGTAGAGGTGAGGTAACTGCTAGCCAGTGGCCTCTTACTGTTTCACGTTAGCAATGCCCATTCATATATGGACAAAAAAAATCATCTTAAGAGTGTTTTAAAAGAATGTAATATGTTCTTACTACTTAATCTTGAAAGCCAGTAGTCACTTTAGATGCCTGTGTAAATAGATAGACATTGAGTATGATCAACACCTTTTTTGTAGCTTATCCACTAAGTTTCCCTAGTTTTCTGGAAGCACTGGTAGTAACCCTATGGTTAAGTTTTCAGTTATGTCTGATCTTTACATATAATGTGCTCTCACTCTCTCAAAAAGAAATTTGCTACATGAAGCTTATCCTCAGGGCTCTTCAGCCGTAGACGTTTCTGTGTACATACACATTGTACATAGGGTACGGTGAGGATGAGCTTAGAGATTAGTTTGACAAGAGGTTGTAGAAATCAGAGGCATAGAAGGAAAATGTTTCCTTTCCACTGCTGATGGTTCACATGCTTGGTTTTGTTTCCCTGTCAGTAAAACCTGGACCATTATAATATTTTAGAAAGCATTCCTGTTTCATATATGGATCAGCTGCAGAAAATCCATTCACAATGGAGCATACTAAGCTTAAAAATACAATATAAACCCATGTGAAATACATTTTTATTCCATTCCTATTACATGAGAAATATGATACTTTGCCAATGTTTAGGTGCCCAGTGCACCATAGCTTTTAGTAGTAGTTCCTCCAACTACACCCCCCAAAAATAGTCCCACTGTATCCATTGTACCACATTTATACATAAAATTGTCACTTAGGTAATAAAACGTAGTTAAACAGATACATAGAGCATTTGGGTGAAGCTTCTGTTGCTCATATTCTACTAATGGATAAAATATTACCCACTGCCACCAGTGCAGAGAATGCAATGAATAGGAGCAGAGAAAGAAACTTAGGGTTTACCTATCCAATTGTTTCCTATATACTTCTTAACTTTTTCATTTTATAAATAATTATGAAATGGCTTTGTGGTTTTTATGTACCCAAACACTTTCACAACTTTTGCTTTGTCTTTAAAAAGGATTAAAGGATAATAAATGTCCATCAGTTAGTTTATTTTTAATAAAACTTAACATGGATTGGAACACTAAGTATCAACTTGGATTATATTGCTGCAAGGAAAAATATTAAACTGAGCTTAAAATGTACAAAAGTAGAAAAAGATATCTGAACTCTGAGAAGCTAGAAACAGTGAAAAATCAAATGTCATTATTTAAAAGTGGGTTGATTTTTTATTCTCCTGAGAAGTCCTGAAATAGCACTGCAGATTATTTTTTGTATCAGACAAATGTGGAATATGGAAGAATCTCAAAAATTATCTTGGAAGAATACTAGGAAAAAGAACCATATATGGAGTTTAAAATCCAAAACGAGAGATTCTCTAGTTCTTTAGATACAGTCATAACTGTATCTTAACTTTAGACTCTTAACTTTAAAGACTACATCGTTCAGTCAGAGTTTGCAGGTATATCTCAGCTACATTTTGATAGCCTTCACACTTCGGAGTACGGGTGCTCTGCACATTTCCATCGGAGCAAGTTTGTTTCAAATACTTGATAACATAAAGAGATATCAATGAATAGTTGCATCAGTGTAACCTACCACTGCTGTTAAGTTTTCAAGGACTGACATGATTCACTTTCTAACTAAACTTGACTGTTCTTGGAAAAATGCAAGGACAATGTTTTCTTGTCCATCAGAGTCAAATATTTTCAAGCCTATATGGAAACTGTCAAATCCAGAAGTAAATTAATTTTTTAGTTTTGAAAATTCTAGGTTGACTAAATCAAGCAAAGAGAAAGGTTTGGCTGAATCAAGATCTGGTGCTATAAACAAAATAATAAGAATGTATTATAGCAAATAAAAATTGTTAGAACAGAAGCATACTACTATAAAAAAAACCAAAACTCTACTTTATAAAAAGCAGGAAATCATTAAATGGCTTCTCGTTCATGTGAACCACCCCTATGATACCCCTTTTTTTCTTTTTGTATGGGTGCATGTTGTGTATCAGAGACAAAAGCAGGACAGATATGACAGTTTTTGTTAAGAGCAGAAGTCGATGGTTTGCGCAGCGAACCGATGCTGATATGATGTCAGACTTGTGCTGTGCTAGTAAAATCATTACCATCCTGTACAAAAATGGCATATAATGAAAAAAATAACATATGAAAAAGGTTCTAAGTGTATATGAAATTTGCACGCATTTCAACAGCTACAGTTCAGTGTGCTGTGCGCAGCAGGTGTGCACCCAACGCAGACTTGGGTGAATTTTGTAGGATCAGGTGATCAGATAGGTTTTTTTTAAATAAAAGGTAAGAATAATACTAGCTTAACATAGCTGTTGTTATGGATTCTATTATTAGTAGTAGTATTAGTATTATTCAGGTTTTAAACGTTCTTCTTGTGCATACATACTTTTCATCCCTCTGCCCTGTAGTCTTGGGTTTAATATCCTTATATGAAGAGGATAGATAGGTAAAAATATTAGGAAAGGTATATGGAGAGACAGACCACGGATATAGAAACAAATAAAGTAGCTATTAAAACCTGTGCTTAAACTGGTGAAAAAAAAAAAATATCCAGTACTGGTAAGAAATTAAGATCTCTTGATCCTTTTCCCATAGACAGTGTTGTCAAAGCCAAATCATGGAAGATCTTAAAAGAAGAGAGAACGATGACCTGAAGGCAGATTTACACAGATCTTTCTGATAGGATTCCTGCCTTAATTTGTGGATATAATTGCTCTGTATCTATGTTCCCCTTCAAGTCAATTGAAGCTCCTTCCAGAGTTTGATTCATCATCTCTTAAGGTAGATCAGATCAATTAGCTAGAAAGAGAGCCTAAGGTAACTCACTCACACTTAGATGTCTAATTTTTGAGCAGTTTAACCTCACTTTATGCTGCCAGTGAAGATCACAGAGTACATACTTTGCAATTGCCATGCTGAGCTATTTGCCAATTCTTTCCTGTAACCTCTAATCCCAGTCTAATGAAACAACCCTCATGAGAATGATTTTTCAGAGATGAATTACACTGTAAGGACTTTATTTCTACCTTCTTTTATCTTTCCCTCACTTTCAGCACCTCTATTTTCTTCTTCTTCCTGAAATCTTTTCAATCTCTGCTTCCAGGCCTCTGTTCTTTTCTGATTCTCTGCTTCTTTATTTCACTTCCAATGTACTAGTTTTAGCTGAAGGCCCTCTAGGATCTGTCCTCGTCCATTCCCTCCTTCTACTATGCCACACCTCAGGGTAATCTCATCTAACAGCAATCTGATTTACAATTTTTTCTACTGGGAAGGTATGTAATTTACTATCCATACCAACCCTGTTTCCTTGTGCTCAAGCTAAAACCTTGTTTCTTCATACCTCCAGGTTATCCATTCTTAAATTTACCTGCAAATCATTTCTCTGTTACCTTTCTCTGTAGCATTTTGAACAGGAGTGCCATCTTTCCTTTCCGTGGTCTTGCATGAACTGCAGGTATTAGTCTCCACTTGGAATTTCCTCCAGTTTACACCTAATTATTATAAATTAATTGTACATTATATCAAATAAACACTTTTTTTCCTGCGTTGGCATGCTTTTATCCAGGCTCCCAGCATCATGTGTTGTCCTTTTCTGGCCGTGACCAATTCAATCTTGCTTTTGTTCAATGCCTGGAGAGCGGCCCTGCAGAAGGGGATGTGGGAGTGCTGGTCAGCTGCAGGCTCAATGCGAGTCAGCAGTGTGCTCTGGCAGCCGGGAGGGCAAACCCATCCCGGGGTGCATCAACCACAGCATGACCAGCCGGTCGAGAGAGGTGATTATCCCGCTGTATTCAGCACTGGTGCAGCCTCACCTGCAGTGCTGTGTGTGGTTCTGGGCCTTACAATTCAGGAACAGTGTTGAGGCTCTGAAGTGCATCCAGAGGAGGGCAACAAAGCTGGTGAAGGGGCTGGGAGGAGGGTCCTATCAGGGGCACCTGAGGACTTTGGGCTTGTCTAGTTTGGAGAAAAGGAGGCTGAGGGGGGACCTCATGCTCTCTGCGGTTTCCTGAGGAGGGGAAGAGGAGAGGGAGGTGCTGAGCTCTTCTCCCTGGGATCCAGGGATAGGACACATGGGAATAGTTAAAAGCTGCACCAAGGAAGTTCAGACTGGACATGAGGAATCATTTCTTTACTGAGAGGGTGGTCAAACACTGGAACAGGCTTCCTAGAGAGGTGGTCGATGCCCCAAGCCTGTCAGTGTTTAAGGGGCATTTGGACAATGCCCTTAACAACAGGCTTTAGCTTTTGGTCAGCCCTGCAGTGGTCAGGCAGTTGGACTAGATGGTCATTGTAGGTCCCTTCCAACTGAAATATTCTATTGTATTTCTATTCTATTCTATTCTATTCTATTCTATTCTATTCTATTCTATTCTATTCTATTCTATTCTATTCTATTCTATTCTACTCTATTCTTGCTAATGTTTCCAGAAGCTGTAGCAATTGTTCTTCCAAACTTTTGTTTTGGTTTTATGAAATTTCTTTTTGCTGTCCTGCATTGGATCCCATTTTTTATTATATTAATCATAAGCTTTCTTTTACCTTCACAAGTTATCCCCTCCTCTCATCAGGTCACTTCAAACATTCAACTGGCATACCACCAGCCTCCATCATTGGTCTACCCTGATTCTTATTAGGAGTATCCTGGAGCAAACCTCTTTCTGATGTTTCTGCTGAAATTATGTCCACAAAGTAACAACAAAATTGGCATCATCTGCGCTATTCATGTGCTATGTATTTCTAGTGCTTATTACCTTTTTCACTTTTTCCCTGTTCACTCCCTATGAAAAACTGTTTCTCTTCATCCTCCCGTCTATATGCTTTTTTGTGTTCTGGTCTTTTTTTTTTCTCAGACTTCTTTTACAACAGAATCTTGATTTATAGTAGTAATAGTAATTAAAAGAAAGAAAAATAAGGCACAACTGCAGGATTTGATGTAATATAAATTGATACACTGTTAACAGGAAGGGACTTTTTGCAGGACGTACTAGAAACTAATTTGCATTTATTTTACATAACAACTTACAGTGATCTACTTTGGATGGCCAAGGAATATTTAAATGATATTGCAATGTTGTAGGTTAATTTTTCTCAATGAAAAAAATGTGGTAAAAATTTTTATTGCCGGGAAAAATAAAATAATGCAAAAATGAGTATATGCAGATCCTTAATCTTGAAAATGAGCATACAAAGTTAGAAGTGACCATACGTTCCTTTGAACAATGTATTTTGATGAACATCACAAGTTTATCATGTCCCTTATAGTTGCTGAAGGGGCAAAATCCCCTCAGACTGGTTAACAGTGGTTTCATGATTTTATTCTGTACAGCTCAGCTGTGTTGTGTTATCTTATTACTAAGTTTAAACTTACAGAAGATTTCTTTGTGTATTAATATATAAAGCAAAAAGAACTCCTTCAGTCAGGAGAAGTGTTATTTCTGAATTACCAATCTCCAATAACTGAATTCAGCAACCATGGTTATTAAATCAAAACTTTAGAAAAGAAAGCATAAAACCAATAGTCCATATAGATGAGAAATATGTTTCTCAAGATTTGAATTGCTCAGATGTGAAAATCAGTACAAGCTATACAATCACTTGCATATTGTGTTTATAAAGGGAATTTTATAATATGATCTTACCTATTGTATGTTTTATTTCTTCAGGGTAACAGTACTGACTAATTTGAAATCATTTGTAGAAGGTGAAGATGATACAAGTCAAAAAATGTCACATATACCTAGGGAAGGATAGCATAACTGAACTTTCTTTAGAAGAATGGGCTACTCCATCTAATTAGAGAGGGGTTTTTTCCCACCCCTCATAATTTGGACAGGAAGATGTCAAACCCATCTGAAGTTTTGGCACAAAAGCCTGTGGGACTTAGATACCCAGTTCATAGTTTGATCATTTCTTAGAATGGACAAACTGTTTTTCTCTGTATCTGATTTATAAGCATAATTCAACTTTCAATTTTTTTAATTTGAAACAGGTAGTTTCCTTCACATGACATCTCCTTGCTGTATTAGCTTTTCATTAGAATTCTTCTTTCACGATATTTTTTATCACACTGTTTTTTATTACCCATGAAAAGCCACTTTGCATTGGAGTCAGGCTGTCAAACAACACTATTCAGATGGCCTTGAAAGAAGGCAAAACAAGTTAATTTGTGTATTTTACAAACTGCCTATGAGCAATAATTTTGACAGATGCAACTGAAAAATCTAATAGGCCATGAGGGCAGGCAATTCTCCAAATCTAGGGAAAAACATAGCTAATTTAGTTACGTGCCAAATAAAATCTTACGAACTATTTTAAGCATTTGTTTTAATAAGTCTCTTTGTATATACTATGTCTGTGCTAAAAGCTTGTTTACACGAAGTCATATCTCACAGTCAGAATATTGAAGTGTCTAATTCAATATGTTAGAAGAAGAGATGTCTGTGAAATAACTCTTGTCATCTCCTTACTGCAGTGTGTGGTAACTACAGGTAAATTCTGTGTTACAGTCATTTTGCTTGCCCATCAGAAGATTTCTTTGCACTTATCCTTCTCTGATATCTGAGGATACTTTAAAAAAATATATGCAGCTCCATTCTCCAGGGAGAAATTTATCAATATAAAATTCGTGCTAAAAATTAAAGGCCCTTATTGGTAGTGTATAGCCAATGTGTGATTCTAGCTTACCATTTTTTAACTTATCATTAGAAGCACTTTATAGCAATTGCATTTACTCATCCATCTAAAAGTTCATCATGATCTAGCAACAAAATACAAGGAAACAGTGTTTGCCATAAAGGTTATGTTCTTGCAGACACCCTATTCCAGTGTTTCATTCCTGCCTCCCCAGGCCCCATGCTCTGTCTCCCCAGCTGCAGGCTGGTCTGCAAAGGATGCTTCTCCTGAGGGAAGTCCTTGCCAGGGAGTTGGGAAGACATCTGGAGCCACTGGTCTTTTGGAAGATCAATCCCTAGCCCTCTTCTATTTCACAAACCAGGGAGCTCTTCTGCTTCTGTAGCACAGCTGATCAGCTTTACAGGGGCAGGGAACATTTTCAGTAAGCGCATCGTGGCGTGGAAATGGGGTGAGCAGATGAAGTGTTGAGAACTGCAGGGACAGCAGTTTTACCCTGTTGGTTCATAAACGATTTAAGAAGCTTCACATATACTCATTTACAATTTTTCTACGGCCGTGGGCCTGTGAAAGACCAGGAATATGACCTGTCCCCTCACTGACACATTAAGCTATTGCGAATAGTAATGAGTGAATGTACTGAGAGGAATATTCCAAGCAAACATAAAAATAGAGATCTTAAATTTGGGGTAGGATGTTTGCTTTAGAGAAGCTTCAGTTTTAATTAAATCCAATACCCTGAAAGCAGGCAGGAAATTCCAAAACATTGGCTTTGGTATGTTTTGTGTGTTCAGTCTGCCTGAGACTTATGCCTGGGGTTTTTAAAGATGCGTGGAAATGTTAAACCACAGACCAGCAAAAGCAGTGAAAAATTAATTCTAAAGACTGTATGGGCTCTGTCTTTTTCTTTCCCAATGAGAGAGGTGTTTTAAATTGAACTGTCCATGCTTGTGTTCTGCAACTAACCACTGCTAACAACACTGAATATTCAAGGATATTCCTCTACTTTGAGGTCTAGGTTGGGTACTTTTAAGCTTAGATTGTTTGTATTTTATAGAACAAATGTTACAGAGAAAAAAATAAAGTAACCAAACCAAAAGAAAAAACACCCAGTATTAATTCAAACTGATTCTTCTTGTGAATCCCTTTTAGATATATAATTTTTCTTCTTTATAAGGAAAACCTTTTAATCCAAAAGGTTTCCTTTTTTTTTCAGTTCATTTCAAATGAGTTTCTAAAGAAACAAACAAACAACAAAACCCCACAAACGACCCTATGCTAAGATGCAGAAGGGAACCCCAAAATTTAGAATTTTCTAAAATCTCTCCATATTGTAGTTAGACTATTGGTATTATTTAATAAATTGCATGCACAGAAATTATGAACATATTGAAAATTATTCACAGACTTGCCTCCTAATAAAAAAGTAGGCTTCTTAATTTTGTACAAGGTTATAAAGAAAAGGAGGCTAGTGTAAAGTTTCTACCAGGTGTCTTGCCCAGGGATCAAGCTAAAATAGGAAGTTAAACCATTTAAAGGAGGAATTATCACAGCTGCTATATGTTCCATAAGAATAAGGACAACTGTCCCTTTCTGACATTGCCCTGATGGGTGACAGAATATTACACGATCCTGAAATGCTGAGACTATTAAACTCTACAATCCTGTTCTTACAGGTCACTGAAAACCCTTTGAGATGTTTTGTTATATTTCAACCACAGATAAATGAAGCAGAAAATGACAGTGTTAGAGGCTTGTCAATTAAAGAAGAAAAAAAATCTTCTTTACCTTTTCTGACCTTATTTTGACAGATTTATTTTAGTTTCTCTAAAAGAGGGTTTTTTTCAGAATTTAAAAGACTCAGACAAAGCTTATATTTGGAAATTAAACCTTCAGTTTTGAACAAGGGAATAGAATTTCTGCTTTGTACAAGCATGTGAGGTTTGCTAAAATATTTTTTCAGTCCTCTCAGTGGTAGTGTTTTACCTCCAAATTGTGATGCCCAGTACATTAAGGAGTAAAGTACATGTGCTCTGTTTAATTGCTTTGAATCTTTGACATACAAGTAGGCATTTTAAAAAATGTACCTTGGGCCAATATCTATCCACTGCTTATCTTATCAGGACATGCACACTATTAAACTACAATCCACACATGAACTGCAAACAAAAATACTTATATCGATGGAGAAAGATTCTCCTCTCCCTCTCCCTCTCCCTCTCCCTCTCCTTTTTATGAGCTGCTAATATATAACATATTATAAACTGGTTTTAGTAACCCCAACAACATGGATATTGCTAATGTAACCCATTCCCTTGAACTGCACAAGTAGTTCACAGTCCATTATTTATGCTTTCTTGTTAATATGGAAAACCTCTAAGCTTTCCAGCTTTCCAACTTGGGTGCATGGACTTGGGACTTAGGACCTATTGTTTGACCTTGGGGTACAGCTTCCTTCCTGATTTTGAGTATGGGTTGGATATGATCTGTGTGGTATGATCTTTACACGGCTATATGTGCCATGAGGTTGACTGGTTTACCAGTTCCCTTTAGAGTGAAGAGGATTTTTGCCCCCACGTTCACTGTTACTTGCCATATCTAAAGAAGAAAATTTCTGGAAGTACTTCTTGTAAGTCATCTTCTTGCTAGATAACACTGCAGTCACAAGTCCATGTGCAAGAAATTTCTTTTCTCACACAGTAAGGCTTGGGGGACACTAAAATCAGCTACTGCCAAGGTCAAGTTTCCATAGTTTCCTACCCACTCTCCCCTCTACAGTGCGTGTCATGCACCAGTGCACCAAAACTCTGCCTGACAGGAGACTGTAGGATTCATCTAGACGAAAAAATTTTCCTTTCCCTGTCTGATCATGTATATTTTCTCATACATGTTTGAAGATACTGTGATACTTTGCAGAATTTAAAGATAAACATCTCATGAAAAATGAAGTACAAGTGACAGGTTTTAATCTGTTTTCAGGAAAAGGAAACTAACTATAAGCAAGAATCACATACACAGTTTTCTCTGTTTCCTTTGAAAAACCAGAATGGCAGAAAGAAATTAAGTTATTTGCAACAGTCAACTATCTGTTTCTCCTTACTTCAGACCATTTCTATCCCACTGAGGTTATGTGGGTCCATTATCTATACATATTCTGTATGAAGGTATTTGTGTTCTACATGTTTTTCTATCAAAGAGTGAGGAAATCATTTAATAATACTGCCTAGAGCTTTCCATTTAAATTTTCATTGCACCTGGGGAAGCTAAGCGAACGAACATTGACTTTCTGAGATAAAAATAAACCCGTAGTGCTTTAATTTTTTTGGCAAAGAATCAGGATTTCATAATTTCATCCTTTCGGTTTGTTATGGGCTATAACTCAACTTTAATGATCTGATTCAATGAAATGATAAAATCCAGGCTTTACTTCAGCTTTTTTAACTTTCTAATAGCCATATTTATTGGTTCATACACAAGTTTTCTCAACTGCAGATCAGACATTTAGACCATCGTATGTGTTTGTTACTTGGGCACAAGTGAACACATAGATTTCTGTATTTGAATTATCAAATGACTGATGATTCATTGTTTACGATTCAAAGTTTATGATTTTGTCATTTGCAAAAGATTACTATATGGTCATCTGCCAGATTTTGTATTTGCTTACTTCTTAGCTACTATCACCTGTATGTTTAGCACCTAAGAAAGCAGTTTTATCAGAACTAAAATAGACAGTCTGTACAGTCTGGGAGTGGTGTTTGAGGAACTGATGAACATTTATACATATGTGAGGAAGGTGAAGGAGATAATTAGTTGAATATTATAGTTTCAATTATGCTTGTGTAGCAAATGTGATAGAAATAATGGAAATGTCTAATATTTCAGTCAGATATAGAAAAAAAGTTAAAAGGAAGACACAGGATAAATCTGTTTTGCACTCAAAGTTGAGAGGGAAAGTGTAGTTATCTAAATTTACTTCCCTCTTAACTAATGTTTTTCTTTTTCATCAAATTAGTGGTAGAGAAGGGTAGGAGTAGAGGAGAAGGGTCAACCTCCCTTGTCCTGCTGGCAACCGTCTTCCTAATGAAGCCCAGAAGTATGTTGACTATCATTCCTACGGGGGCACATTACTGTGTCATGTCCATCTCCAGGGCCTTCTTTGCAAAGCTGCTTTCCACCTGTCAGTCCCCAGTGTGTCCTGGTACATGAGGTGATTCCTTCTCACAGGCAGGACTTTACACTTACCGAGAGTGTGGTCGAACACTGGAACAGGATTCCTAGAATGGTGGTCAGTGCCCCAAGCCTGTCAGTGTTCTAGATGCATTTGGACGATGACTTTAATAACATGCTTTTTTACAAGTGCATGTTGTGACAGGACAAGGGGTAGTGGGTTTAAATTGAAAGTGGGTAGATTTAGATTAGGTATCAGGAAGAAGTTCTTCCCGGAGCGGGTGGGGAGGCACTGGAACAGGTTTCCCAGAGAAGCTGTGGATGCCCCATCCCTGGAAGTGTTCAAGGCCAGGCTGGATGAGGCTTTGAGCAACCTGGTCTAGTGGAGGGTGTCCCTGCCCATGGCAGGGGGGTTGGAACTGGATGATCTTTAAGGTCCCTTCCAACCCAAACCATTCTATGATTCCAAAATACTCAGGCACCAAGTAGAGCAAACAACCCATTTTCTTTATTACTTTTAAACTAAGACAGAACTAGACCATAGTTCCATGAGAGTAATATCAGACACGCCAAACGCTAAAATCAGGGTGACGTAACTGTAATCAATTTCTCCTAATGGGCTCTGGATCAGGAGCTGCTCATAGATCTCTGATGAGGAAAGAGTAGTCTAAAACAAGGGCAGGACATCATGTACTCTGCCATATCAGCTAAGACTGTCATCAGGAGGAGGTTTATGGTTACCTCCAGTGACCTGCAGCGTGACCATACTTTGCTTTTCAGGGTGGAGAGTTCCCTAGAGTTTACTTTCTGGATGTGTTCCCACATTTAGGCAACTTCTAAGGAGCAATGTGATTTGCCAGGCCGTTGGTGTCAGTGGACTTCAAGATGTAATGGATTTCTCTAGCATTTGTCAGTTGGAACTGATGGTGGTCTCTAAGACACAAGGGGCATTTGGGGATATTTCAAACTAATTAGGTAAAAATGTTGTTGGTTGGTTGGTTTATGCCTGGTCAAGACCTATTTTGTACTGCCCTAGTGATTTAACAATGCTCAGACTTAGTATTGATTTGCATGGAACCATTACCTTAGCTTCATCCATGCTTCCGCTGACCCTCTCCAACGGAAAAAACAGCTTTCCTGTAGTTCAAGGGGCTAAAAATTTTTGCTCATAATAGATACTTCTCTTTAAGCTTATCACCTTGCTCCACTAAGGATTTTGTCATATGAAGAAACTCCTTTGTAGTAGGCTAAAGACTAATTCATCATATGTCAAGAGATCAGGTCATACTTTTTCCCAAAGGAAAAAAAAAACTTATGAAAGAAAAAGCTTAATGCAACACTTTGTAATTATATAGTCAATACAGAGGGGCTATGTTGCTTCTGTTCTTTCAGTGAAGCACTCAACTCCCCTTCAATTTTTGCTCTGCAATATCCTGTTACTAAAAATTTCGGAAACAAGGACCGAGGGCTTTTCCCCTCGACTTGCAAGTTACCTTTCATCGGTGAGGTTCTGTGTGGGAGCAAGGACTGTGCACCGTTGAGTGTGTTTAATCTTCAAATGATAGAACTAAATCCTAAATTCCATTTTTCTGCAGCCAGTGGAAAGCATGTATTCAGCCCTTGCAGTCAGCATCAAAATTAGCAAACATTTTCAGATAGCTATGCACATATCAACAACTTGTGTGTCATATCTGTCTTCATTGAGTGGTATTGAATTTTTAACAGGCTATTCTTTTCTCTTTTCAGAAATAGAATTTCAACACGGGAGTCATAAAGACTCCCCGTGTGACAGGTGCACACACCTGTGCACTTACTCATGCATGCGTACATGCGCTCAACACACGCTACACACACCGCATACGGATTTTCTCATTCAAATATGACACAGAAAACATCAGCAGGGTTGTCTCTCAATAATTAGCTATTATTGAACATAACATTAGTCTTTCCCAGAGCTTGCTAATGGATAATTCTCATCTACTTTGCATATGTGTGTGTTCTCCAGTAATTTCCCTCTGGTTTTGTGCACATCCATTGTTTAAAATGGGAGAAGAAACAGGCTTTTCGGGGTCCATTTAACAGATACATACTTGAGGAATCAAATGTTTGCAAGTCAGAATGGTTGACAGGTTCGATTTCCATTTTAAATTCAAAGTCAGCTTCATTCTTATGAAATAAGTATTGATCTTCTGCAGAGAAATTCTAATCAGAATGCTCCTGACAAAGGAAAGGAAATTGAGTGTAGAAGAAAGGCTCTGTGAGAGAAGATAGGATATTTAGGGCTTCTTCTTTTTCTGAAGAGGAATATACTTTTTGCAGTTTTGAGCTTGATGTCCAAGATTCTCTTCAAAGCAAAGTCTGTGAAAATAAATACTGAAATTCTGGACACTCTTCTTGCTATCTAGGTGGTTTAGTAGTGACATACTTCAAGCTACAGTGACTACTGTAACTACTGGAATCATGAATGCTTTTATGTGCTTTAAGGCCAACCCTTAAATCTAATCTTTTTCCAGGAGCTTTGCGTAAGACTTGGAAAATACTGGAAATTCGTGTTTAATACTGGAAGGATATGTAGGGAATTCACAGAGGTCAGAATGAGAAGAGACCACTAAGATCGACAGGGTTTGGTCATGCAGTCAAGCTGCTGTAGAACTTGCACCTTGTGATGGACAGAGTCCTGATCAGCTTCACTTATCTGTTTAGAGCAGGGCATTATTTCAGACAACTTCCAGAGGTCCCTCCAAATGTAAATTTTTCCTTGATACTAGATTAATCAGTTGAAATGCATCTGGAGTACAGAACCCAGCAGTTTCAACTCCGCATACATACCTAGTCTGCATCCTGGTTCCATTTTAAGGTAAATTTTGGACATGCTTCCCTCCTTCCATTTCCTACCTTTCCGGTTTCCATTTGTAAAGACCTGGTGAAAGCAGCAATGTGATTCACAAGTTCCAGCTTGTTAGGAGCACAAAACTAAAAGGTTTGTTTAGTGGAACCAGGATTGTCTGTTGACTATTGCCCTAATGTAATACATTTCTGTTTTTCTGTCTACAAAATATGACAAATCACCTTCACAGTGGCTCTGGCTACATGGTATTTGAAATCATGGTCAGCAGCAAAGAAGTTAAAAGACCAGAAAAATGCAAACTGTCACCCCGCCTCCCCCCCACCAGAGGGCTTTATGAATGGACTTTTATGAATGTTAGCTTTCCAGCTACAAGACATTTTAAATGATGGATTAACAAAAGCATCATCTGTGCAAACACTGGGATGTTTGAACCCAGAGGAAGGTTCAATGATTAGTCATGCTGAATATTAGTAACGCCCTTTGGTCATATTCCAAGTTCCTCCTGGATTACAACACAATGTCACAAATCATCAGCTACTGTGACTGGTATTTTCACAGAGGAAAAGTTTCCTGGTGGTAGTACTGAACCTTAGAATAATATTTAACTCTGCTTTTTCCCTAAAAACTGATAGTATACAGTGACCATTTCATTCAGCAAACAGCTTTTTCTGCTTACACTGCTGGAAAATTAACTACTTTTTTTTTTTTTTTCTCTTACATTTCCAATCCCACCATCCCTACAGAACTGACTGTGTTCAGCAATAGAAAGTGGGTTAGTTTTCTACTGTTTATGTTGTCAGCATAACTATGAACAGTTAAATATGCAGAGCCCTCTCTGTTACAGCTTCAAACAAGTACTAAGATGCACCTTTCCAGCCTCACCGTGGGCCTCAGGCTACATGGGGGAAGGTAAAGGAGGGCAGGATTTGAAAGTAATGCTTTGTCCTTCCCACTTGTACCGAAAGGAAGCATTTGCCCAGCAGAAAGGTGTTCGGATGATGTTGTGCATGGAAGAAACAGCATAGTTTAGTTTCCAGACTCCGGGAAGGTTTGTAGAATAGACCCATAGATAAAAATTAGCTTTCAGTCAGCAAGCTATGAAAATTTGACCTGGAAATCATCAGGATATAAAAAATGTCAATCTTTACGTTAACATTTTTTGCGAAAGCACTTTGAAAGTAAGACTGCACTTTAAGTCATTCAGTCTCAAATAGAATTGGACTGTGGGGACAGTATGGAAATAGAGATTATGTAAAGAGCAGTACAAAAAAATAAAATACCTTTCTTTTCAGCTGTAAGGTTGTCCAGCAACTAGCAGATTTCACAGTTACTGTTATTGACAGCAAAGGCCCATATGGTGTTAAAGATACCAAGAGAGTGTTGCACATTACTCAAGAAGAAATCCTATTCACCTAATATTCTACCTTTAAACTGGCTCATTCTGCACTTAGGATCACTTCAAGATAACAAAAGCAGTTTGAGAAGACAGGTTTAAAATGAACTCAGTCAGGCACACTTTCCTGGATAAATCAGGCTAACTTCAATGCACGCATAGCTGAAACCTCCTGTGATTAAATATTGGCTCTGTGTGGCAAAGCATTCTGGCTGTGACTTCAATTGTCTGTTTTAAAACACAAGCCTCCTGCAGAAAAAAGATTATTTAGTTAGCTAAATAAAGTGCTTGTTGGAAATCCAAAGAAATCATTTGCGTGATAAATAAGGTTGCTTATTACCAAGCTAGGATGATTATAGCTATTTTATTAAATTTTAATTACATTATGTGGCTGCTCAAATATTGGTTTTGAACATTAATCAAGTTACTTGGGAAGCATTTCACGGAAGGGAAAATAAAAATGAAATGGCTTATTTACTTATCCCAGTGTATTAAAAACAAAATTCAGCAGGGAAATCATGAAAAAGCCATCAGGGAGAAAGTACTGCCTAAGAGTGTTCACAGTCAATAGAAGTCTGAAACAAATTTTCACTTGAATGATTCAGCAGCTCTGACCCAGTAGTATCTCCATGCTCCAGACAACTCAGTGTACTTAAAAAGCCATGTGTATAATTTTATAGGAAATTTTATAGCCTGAAGCATTCAGATATCTTACATGTTTAGGAAACCATAAGATATTATCATGTTACTAGATAAACACGGTGTCTACCAGTTTTGTTATTCAAAATATGAAGCTATTAATGGGTTCTGAAAAGTCAATAAAAACTCTTGGTCAGAAAGAGAGTTTGCAGTGAGGAAAGGTGAATATAAGTCTGAACTAACAAGACAGATACAGATTGATGCTGAACTGATGTGACAAGTCCCATGTTTTGCCACTGCATATGTTTCCCATCTCAGTGATTTATTTCCTGTGGTGAAGTGTATAGGACAGAGATGTTGCCAGGAGTCTGCTGCATTATTTCATTTTATGTTTTTATTAGCCTTCAGAAACAGTCCAGATTCATATTAACATTACTGTCTGGAACAACAATTCCAGAGCATTATCTGTGCATACAGTTATGCTATGTGCAGATCATCACTGACCATAGCATAAGCTTCCTCATGGTGCTTCATCATACATATCCATGAACTCACAGCTGGATTCAACAGAGCCCTTTAAAAACAGGTGCATGCAAGTATCTTTTCTGTACTGCATGATGAAAGAGAGTACAAAACGTCACCTAGCTCTGCCCTTCCCTTCTCCACAAATGCAGTGATGTGGAGGAAAAAAAGCCTTTTCCCTTCCTTTTCAACCTTGCAGAAGCTGAATGAAGGCCCAGCAGACTTCTGGTCAGTCCAGGAGCTGCAGCTTACCAGTTTCCTCAGGCCCAGGAGGAAGAGGGAAAAGACTAAGACAGCAGATGTTGTTTTGCATTTCTGTCCAGCTGTATGAATAAAACATGCTTTGCATCTTGAAGTTGGTGCCATGGTACGGATGCTATTCACTCATCAAAGCTTTTGGAGCCCCAAAAGCTGTTGCTTCGCTCACCTTCACACCACACTCTTGGACATTCTTTTCCAGCCGAGGGCTCGGATTAGAAACTCCACAGTATGAGATTGTTTATACTCAAGGATGGGAGACTGTGAAGTACAGTCAGAAGTACAGCTAGTCACTTTACAGTATGTTGATTTCAACTTAAAAGAGCGGTGTTTATCTTTCCTGTGTAACTAGTTATGCAAAGTCGATTGTGGGTCACCAAAGGTGATGAGAAAAATAATAATAAGGAAAGTATCACAAATTTGCTTACACAAAAAAATCTAAACTTTAAGTATATCAGAGTTATCTCTTAAGGCATGTCTGTAGTTTTATTTCAAACTAGTTCATATTTGTATGCAAATAGTATGTTTTAATGAAGAAATTATAATACTACATTAGATCCTTTGACAATGAGAATTCCCCATTATTATAAGCGTTGTCCTCAAGCCCTTTATATTTAATTCAATTATCTTCCCAAAATTATTTTACCTGAATCTGAATATTTTTCTTGCAACAAAGGATAAGATAGCGTGAAAAAACAAGGGAGAACGTAGGTACTCTAAGCATGCTTTACACAACTGTTAAACCCAGAAAACCCTGACTCTTTAATCTCTAGCCAAAGGCTGACTGTCAGCTGTCAGCATATATTACGTAGACCAAAATATATTTTAGATCACGTTGAAACTGCTGTCCAATATTGCATTTTCATTAAATATAAGCTCAGATCTTCTGTACTATTAAAGGTAGTGATATTCAGGTTTGGACATTTGTGTCACCAAAGCATGACTGTAGTCTAAATGTACAGTGGAGATAGTGTATATATGAATCTCCAAAGACATAAATTCATTTTGCATCATATTTATACAAATTGTCTTCAACTGGTTTTCTAAGCACAAATGTTCATCCTACCTAAGAAGCCTTACCCATCTTTAGTGACAAAGAAAAACTACTTTGTACACATCTGTGTATGTTTGTCTCCTTAGTGTAAGTTTTACTCCCAAAGGAAAGTTTTGATTGAGTGAGACACAGTAAAAAAAATTTCTTGCTTTTGTTGGTTTATTTTTAGTCTGAATTGTTTACTCGGGTATATTGAGCAAACTCCCCATACTTGCCTGAATTATTAGCATCCAAAATTTTCAGCATTTTAAGAGGAGAAAAAGTTCTGAGCTGTTATGTGTATGTGTGTTTCACCCTTTCAGCTAGCTCTTTAGCCAAAATGAACCATGATAAATCTTACAAGTGAATGGATTTGCTGAAGACTGTTGATGGCTATGCAGCATCTCATAACTTCCAAAGGTGCTATTAGAAGTAGTACTTGTTCCATTGCATTTCACCTGGGTATGTCTTCAAAGAATTTTGAATAGTGGGAGATTGAGGGAAAAGAGACACTTTCAAAGAAAATTAAATTTTTAATACAAGGACCATGCAGGTTCAAGGACATCCACATTTCTGTCTTTTGCACTTTTTAAAGTTCAACTGAATATCATTTGAGTAAGAATATTTTATGTTCATATAATTATGTAATTATTTTGTTTAATAATACCTTTCATTCTGAAGAATCTCATGAAACTTAAATATCCCTGTGAAGGAACTGGAACTTACTTTGCTGAAAGATACAAGAGTATAGCTGGAGAGCAAGTAGCTTTTTGTCAAGTCAGTCTCAGGATTTAAAAAACTGTTTCTCCAGTCTTTCCTTCTAGGTTACTGACCAGTGAACTGATATGATGAGGAAGACATTCTTTGATTCATGTTATGTGTGTTTTAGCCTGTCTTCTTCATCCCAAACAAAAATCATAACTAAATGTTTGTTTACTACTTTGAGAGGAAAGTAATTTTCAACTTCTCCTATTGGAACTATTCCACATGGGATAAGTAATGAACCCTTGCCTTGAAAAGGCACTTGAGCCTTTGCTTCCCCTGGTAGCCCAGGATAAGGCTGTAGCTACTGAGAGTTAGAATTAATCCATCTTATGCTTTCTCTGCACTATAGTGTTTAACGGTACACATTAATTGGGGGGGGGGGGGGGTGGGGGGTGGGACAAAACACAACAAAACACATGAGAGAGATTGTCCAAACTGGCAGGAAAAGGAGGAATCCCCCACTCTCTTCTCTTGCACTTATTTTGATATAAAACCTAATCTTTGACTTCAAAATATTCTTATCATAACTGGTTTATTGGCATGGGGGGTTGACCCTGGCCAGCAACTAACCACCCACCCAGACATTGATCCAATTGTCCCCCTCTAGGATGGTAGAGACAGTTTGAAGAGCAAAAGCAAGAAAACCTTTTCATCAGGATAAAGATAAGTAATAAGTGAAGGAAAGATAAAAAACCCACAAAAGTTTAAAAAGCAATCACGCCCTGCAATTGCCTAGCCAATGCCTTGCCAATGCCTAGCCAGTCTCTAAATATCTTTGAAGTCAGCTGTCCTGGCTGTCTCCCCTCCCAGTCTCTCGCCCACCCCCAACCTACTCGCAGGGGAGGCAGACTGAGAAACAGAGAAAGTACCAATGCTGTGCAGGCACTGATCAGCAATAGCCAAAACATCAGTGTGCTATCAACATTGCTATAGTCTCAAATCCAAAACACAGCACCATATGGGCCACTGTGACAAATGCTAATTCCATCCTAGCCAGACCAAGTATCATCACTTAAAGCAAGAGATCTCAATTTTGATAATTCAGCATTTCCCAATAGGAAAGCTGATTTACTGGGAAAACTTCCCAAATTCCCAAACAGATGTATACTAATACATCTCTTCTAAAATGTTGCATGTACATGAGAATGAACCCTCATTTCCTTCCAAGGAAATCACATAAAGCATGTGGAACTTAATCTATTTACTTTGAAGTGACAAAATTGCTCAGTTGAGTTCACATAGATTGAAAATTATTATTCCCTGGAATCTAGGTTTCCAAAATTTGTACACTGTGTTACTAAATTATGCTCTTCAGGATGTTTCTCATGGTGTTGTATTCTCAATAAATGGACACAAAAACTAAGGAACAAAATTATCCTTCTGTTATTTGTTGCTATATTCTTCACTATATAACTCAGTTCTGCAAACTGTATGATCAGCATGTTATTTTGGTAGATATATTATGGAAGATATTTTTTAAAGAAAACAAAAAGAAAAATTAATCCCTCATTCTCAAAGAGCTCTGGGAGGTTACAAAGGAATATATTATAAATAAAAAATAAGCACCAGATGTAGAAATTAAGTTGGAAACAGCATTTTCAAATAAGTGATTTGGAGCGGTGTAAAGAGAGATAATGTGCTACAGTACCAAAACTGGAATTAAAATTGAAAGAGCTACAGTAACGTTGAGATCCAGGAAAGGTCAAACTTACAGCTGCTCTTCGGGATTTCCTTAGAGGTTAGGAAGGCAGTAGAGTTACACTGTTGTAAAACCGACGTGAAAGAGAATCACATCATACAGAATATGTAAGTAATGCAGTGTCAATACCAAAACAGAGCAGAACCCTTGTCCTCCTTAATTTAAAAGCTGGTCTTTTTTCTTTCTCACAAATCGTTTCGCTGTGGATCCACCTTCTCCTTCTCTTGCCTTCACATGAGATATCCCCTAGCTTTCATTTGCCCTTCACAAGAGCCCTGTGCACTGAATATTTGCTCTGTGCATTTGCTGAAAGACAAAACTTGTTTTAGTTGTTCAGATATTTGAATCACAGAGGACGTTTCTGTGGCACTTTGAAATCCTACTCTTCATACAAGCAAAACTTATCTCTATATCCTTCTTTGCCACATTTGCCTCTACTTTTGTTGCCTTTTTTTTCTTTGAGTCTAATGCAATTGTGGTGTTTGCTTTGCCTCCATCTGGATTTTGAACAAGATCTCCAAACGCTCTCAAACAACTTGGTAAAGTAGCAGTCCTATTCAAATTTAGTAGAAGGTAGTCACTGCAGTATCTAAAGATGTTTTGTAGGTGGCATGCTTTTTTAAGCTCTTTTCAAAAATAGTGTGAGATGGGAGAGCTGTGAGCCATGGTGACTTACTTCCTAGACGAGATTTTTATCATTAGACTGTTGAAATACACTGATGCAACAATAAATTCCAGGTTAAGTTTTCCAACACTTTTAAGTCCTATATCATAGAGCCAAATAAATTGCTAATCTGAAATAGTGCTTAGCCCAAAGAATCTTTTTCTCTGAGATTTTCTCTCGGTTGAGATGTCCTAGCACCCCACTCATATGACAAACCTAGACATCTCTGCCTCTCCTGTTTCACATTTAGAGGGTCTCAGGTGCCTAAATCAACATTTTTATTTCTGTTCCAGAATCAGCACATTGGTTTTGCAACTTGACATTCAAATCACTTCCACTTTGTTCTCATGTGGAATAGCCTCATTTTCTTCTTTAAGTTTTCTGCTCTGAAGTAGCTGTTATCTATTTCATTGTGTCCTCCAAGCTGCTTTTCAAGTAGAAGAGGCATTGTGTTTCCTTGAACCAATTGTTCAACAGAAATTGCTGTTAAGTTTTTCTTGATTATTCTGTGAAGCTTTGTTGACAAAAAGAAACATTGTTGTATGCCTGAAACATTTGGCTTTGAGAACATTTTAGCTGAAAATTATCAAATTCCAAGAGTGAAAGGGGTAGCATCTAGGAAAAGGGAGACATGCAAAGATGAAGGAGACTAATCAAGATTCACGTTAAAGTTGGTTTTGTCCTATTTCCTAATTCCATTCCAAATTTTAAGTGTTTCTTGAAGAATGTCATTAGTTTTCCTCTGTCACAGTATTTACTCCATTTGTCTAAACGAGAAGGTGGAAGGAAATGAAAATAAGCTTATAACTTGTGATAAAGCAAAAAAAAGTCCAAGACCATGGTGCCTGGTCACATGCTAAAGATGCATATTTGATCCTGCAAGTTAGATGGAGTGTTGACAGCTATTAAACAACCTTATTTCAAGAAAATGGGCAAAAATTTGAACAAAATGGTCTTAAGAGTTTTTTATGTTACCCCTAAGCTTCTAAACACCTTCCAAATTCTACCACAGTGAGTTCTTAGGGCTTCAGATTTGAAGCGGCTGCACTTGTTGACTTTAAGATTTTCTTGCATGACCTAGTGAAAGATGAGGCAGCCACCAGCTCAACACATCGTATTTGTTGGAGTAGGGGACATTTTTCCAACAACACTACTTTATTGGGTCTCTGGTCATTCTCCTTGTATAAGAGAAA
The DNA here is from genome assembly GCA_027574665.1 of Rhynochetos jubatus. Taxonomy (NCBI): domain Eukaryota; kingdom Metazoa; phylum Chordata; class Aves; order Eurypygiformes; family Rhynochetidae; genus Rhynochetos; species Rhynochetos jubatus. The sequence goes on along the minus strand of CM050649.1, from coordinate 81,509,777 downwards.
GACAAAATACTCTGCTCACTCACTCAAATGGAAAGAGAACCTTCTCACTGAAGTTCTCTAGGTAACATGAAACGTATACAGTCACTGTAACTTAGTCAGAAAGAGCAAACGGCACCGATGATTAAGGGTATGATGCTTCTTAATCACACAACTTCTCACTCTTGTAGTATTTAGTGTTTAAACCAGTGTCACTTCCTGATCCTCAAGGACAACACGAAAGCTTATCCCTTTAGATATATCTCTTATATTACATTACTTTCATAGAATCATAGAATCATGGAATGATTTGGGTTGGAAGTGACCTTGAAGATCATCCAGTTCCAACCCCCCTGCCATGGGCAGGGACACCCTCCACTAGACCAGGTTGCTCCAAGCCTCATCCAGCCTGGCCTGGAACACCGCCAGGGATGGGGCATCCACAGCTTCTCTGGGCAACCTGTGCCAGTGCCTCACCACCCTCTCCGGGAAGAATTTCTTCCTGATACCCAATCTAAATCTCCCTGCTTTCAGTTTAAACCCGTTACCCCTTGTCTTGTCACTACAGACCCTTGTAAAAAGTCCCCTCCCCCCAGCTTCCTTGTAGGCCCCTTCAGGTACTGGAAGGTGCTATAAGGTCTCCCTGGAGCCTGCTCTTCTCCAGGCTGAACAAGCCCAATTCTTTGTTCAAAGGACATCAATTTTCTATGTAAGAATGATTGTATAAAAATTTTTTTTAGAAATCATGGTTGGTTTTAAGTTGAGCTCCTTTATTACACATACATTTGCTTTTGATATACAGTCATTCACTGTGTCTCTTCTGAGAAAATTTGATTTAAGAAACTTATTTTTATTTTCTGAAGAAAACATCTTATCAAAACAGAGAAAGCAAAGTCCTTGAAAGAGTTGCTTCGTGTTCTGCAGCATGTCATAGATGGAAAATGCCAGGCCATTTGTCACTACTATCAAGTCTCCTGGATCAAACCATTGTGGGCAAGCATTCAATCCTTCGCAGAATCACTTTGGCAGGTACTGAATGGAGCTGTTGTTACTACTTTTGCTGGGAAATTGAGTCTAATCACGTAGGATACAGAGGTAGAAGGTCAGATCTCATGTGGCTATCTCTAGCATTTCAATTTCTTTTATTGTGATTCAATTTAAATCACATACTTAATTTCACACTCTTTGTTATTTCATTTTTTGATGTGTTCTCTGTTGAAACTTGTTTTACTGATAATAAGGAGTATTCCACGTAGATTTAATACAAGAATCAATTCAGTGTTAGTCAATTATGGATGAAACCCAAATTAAGCGAATCTCAGCTTATACAATAACAACTAGCTTATATCTTTTTCCAAAATAAGATTTACTGCGAAGATATTTTATCACACTAGAATTTTTATGGAAAACTTAGTGTTTCAGCAAATTTTCCACATAATAAGGGTTTTCTTTGTTTCCCTACCTTCCCATTTTTTTCTGTTACAGGCTCTTTAATTTTTCATCTATAACAACTTCAGTCATTCTTATAGCTCAGTTCAGGCATGTGTTCAGTATTTCTAGCTATCATTCTTATTGTGTGTCAAATTTAAATGTGTTTTCTATAAATTCCCAAACTCTGTACAGGTTTGGTCAGATTATTTACATTCCTGTCTGGACAGTCTTGCTTTTAACAGGGCTTTTGTTTAAATGGATACTGAAGAAATAAAAATATATGAACAGACTTTCAAAGATGCTGAGCAGCCAAAGTTTCTATTGCCTTCAACAGGATCTTTGTGCAGGATCTTCAAAAATGTGTCAATAGGGTCCTAGTTGAAGAAGTGGTTTAGTACAAGTTATTTGAAATTTCAAGAGTGTACAGATGTAGTATGTGAATGTTAAGGTATTCAGATAAGTGACTGTTGTAGTTTGAAAAGGTGGGTGAAGCAGTAGATGTCTCCTGCAGCTATGGTAACCACTAGAAATGGAATGGTATTTTATTTATGTGAAGTTGGTAGCTGGATGGGTTTTTACTGTGTATGTATAAAATAAGTTAGTGTTATTGATAGACCTATTCTTGACATCTTTTTGTTGTTCATGTTGTTTCTCTCCATTTTGTGGCAGCCCTTGACAACCAAAATTGGTTTTACTTCATCCATCCTTCATATCAGAGAAATAAAATAGCGAGTACTGACATGCCCAAGACAAGTTTATCTGTGTGATATCACGTCTCTTTCATTTTGATCTGTCACTTTGTTTTCATTCCACACTCATCTTACTCCCAATGAAGAGGTACACATAATACAATAGTTCTGCTCACTGAATGCTGTAAACTAAGTTTTGTCATCAGTTATGCCCCATCTAGCTTGAATGATGACACACATTTGAAAACATTATGTGAGTTCCATTTTCAAATGTTTTTCTCTAAATGTGTTTCATTTCCAGTGTGCTTACTTAAAGCCTACCCATTCATGGGATTTTGGCTTTGATGTCTGTCTGTTTATGTCAGGTGAATTGTTAATGTTGTTGCCTATTGTTGAAGCCACTGTTATATATATGAAGGAATTGTTATATATTTCGTTGTACCTATGGCTATTTCTTTTTTATACCTACAGTCTTTAAGGCTGAATTTTCTGAACAGAACAATGGTGTGTTTGTGTGCATGTGTGTGGCAGAGAGCAAGAGGTAGAAACCTGACCTACTATGCACTATACCTGACTGATTATAAGTTAACTATTCCAACTTAATTTCTCATCGGTGAAGATCTTTTTCTCTTATGATACTAACATCATCATGATCATCAGTATTGTTCGGAGAAACCTTTGCAGAGAATTCAGCAAGAACAAGTGAGACTTCGATGCCATTTAGGAACAGGCTTAAACTTGTCCATTTATTCCTACTGCATGCATTCACAGACACAGACGCAAAGTGTTTATTTTACCCTTTTTTATTTATTAATGGGGGCATATGAAATTAAATCAGTCATCACAAAATCATCAGGTATATTCTCAAAATTTAGATTGCATTAATATCAGTCATTAGTAATCAAGCTCTGTATTAATGAAAATCATTATGTTAGATATAAAATGAAAAGTTTGTGGCATAATATTATATTACATTATATTATATTAGTAAATCATAGCATAACATAATGTTATCATATGAGGTAGGTTTAGACCCAGGTAAAAATTAAAATGTTTCAGAAAAAGTGGCTTAAAGAGTTGACCAAGCTACCCCTAGTATTAAGGGTAGAGAATGACGTACAGTAGGAAGGTCCTTTGAAACAGGTTGAGTTTTGTTGGCTTTTTTCTAATAGAATTGAACTTTCTGCTGTAATCTCATGTGGGCATGTATGTTTATATTTCACTTTACATTCAAGTGAAGACAAGTATAATTTTTTGACTCCTGTTCCACAGATCACTTGAATTCTAGAAGAAAAGCAGACAGATGTTTTAGGCAGTTTAAACAGAAAACAGTAACATTTATTTTCTGCTGTATGAGAGCATAATCAGGGAAACACAGTAAATGTTTAAGCAAAACTTTGTTATCCCTGGTCCTGCTCATATTTAAGCCTATTGTTTAAGTATAAACACAGGAGTTCAACAAAATATTGATGATTATTTTATTATCATGAGACCACTTCTCTTGGAATTTTTGCTGTTGCAGCTGAACGAGAGAAGTTGATTCTATGGTTCTGTGAATATTAGTCAAACAAATAAAGTAGCTGCCCGTATGCTTTTGGAATTACTTCATTAAGTCCACTGTGCTAATCTATAATGACCATTCTTTTCCATTATGCTTTGTTTTAAAAGGTCTGGATGGTATAAATAGAAGAATAAAAAGTTTCAGACTGTCTGAACACTAGATTTTATCGCTGTTCATTTGTTGTATCAATTAACTTTAAGTTTTAAACAACATTGAGGGAGCTATATTGGAATAAGTTCTCCCTTTTTGCCTCTTAAATAATCATCTTTTCATTTTCAATATTTTCATGAATTGAAGTGCAAATACTTACTTGAGCTTTATTTTGTGTGTTTAGAAAATATTGTTGACTTTTTTTCCCCAATTCATTCATTGTCATGTTTACTTTAGAAAACGCATAAAAGAAGTTTTTCTATCAAACAAGAACTATATTGATCAAAATGTTACATTTGTGGACATTTCCTATCGCTGCCAGGTTTGGCAAGGATAACTAGGGTTTTTAAACAGTTTTCTTGCAAAAGGAACAAGGATTTCCACGTGCATAGTGTCAGAAAAAGGGGGAAAAGGAGTTTATCTAGATGAGTCCTATTGCAGTAGTCATCCTGTAGTCTGTTTGCTGGAGGAGTTCTTGGCAATGCAGAGCTATGCACTGTGCCCGTATGTGTTAAAAATACTTTGAAAGAAGTGGAAGCACTCTAATCATTAAAGCCTAATTTCTGCAAGCACCAGGTGTGAGAGGCATCATGTGATGAAAAACATATTCCATATTTCCAAATGTCATGAGCTCCCATGATACGAAGTTCAAGTCGTATCATCTGTGGCTTTGGCTGATGATAGAAATCCATACAGGAAATTCTGTAGCTGCTACTATTTGGGCGTTTTGATAGCATGTCACGAATTACATAAATTATATGTATGTATGCAAACCCACACACTTGTGTGTGTGCAGTTTTTTGTGCTGATGAATTTTATGTTTAGAAAGATACATGCTTGCTTTTGGATCATCTCCCTTAAACAGATGGTATCTTTGTGACTGTTGTGACACTTCATTGTTGCTGCCGGCTGATGACTCATAGAAGGAAAATCCCAGCACACTCAGTAGGAGAAAATAAGGCTGTTTGGTGTTCTTTACTACATCTAATTTTCTAACAGAATTTCGACAGATGTGACAATTTTGCTGAAATGTTGTCAAAATAATAGCAACAAGTTGACAAATCAAATCTGGCTCATGTTCACTCCCCTGGTATTATGCTGGTTCATCTGCAATAACAAGGGAATTTACATCAGTGTCATCCTTGACAACTTGATCATTTTAGATGGCACATTATCAATTTTTTGTCCTTCTCCGTGCCTTGCTGGTTTTGCTGTATGCTATTCTCTCTGGTGTTTTTTTACAAATAAATATTACCAGAGGTAAAATTGTGTTCCCTGATCCCAAACTGGCCAGATAAAAATAAGGAAATCATAAGCATAGTAACTTAAAATTTAAGGTCCAGATATGAAGGAAACTAAGCTTTAGTAGAAAAGTTTCCTATTTTGTGCTATTTTCCAAAGTAAAATTGGGAATAGCAAGACCAAAAATACCCAACACCTGCAGCACTGGAGTCCCACACTTAAAAAATGCCAAACAGAGATCTCTGGGAATGCAGTCTGGCTATGGCATCTAATGAAATATGGCAAATATGCTTTGTGAGAGAAGTTATTTTGCTCACTCCACCAAGCATTCCTATGTACAGATACTTTTGTGGCCCCATGATGAGAATTTTTACTGAATCTTTTTCCTCTCTTCCCTGAATAGAAGTGATTTTGACAAATATTTTGTTGAAATGACATAAAGGAAGAAATAGAAACCAACAGGTTGCACGGCTTCTTTGAAGAATAAGTATAAAGATCCCTGCTGTCTGTGAATCTGAACACAGAAACACCAAAATCTTACTGCCCACTGCCCAAACAAGAGATTTACAATGCATTCACTGTTTATATAGTCTCCTTCTCTGCTTTAAAAAAAAATAAACCACCCTTACTTCATAAAATCAGTGATCATGCAGAAGAGGGATTTGAACCGTAGCCTTTCAGGCTCTGTCTCTCTGCCTCTCAAGGAGCTCTTCAGTTTTACAGTCTCTGTTACTCTGTGTTGTGTTGTACAACTGCTGAATTCTCTAGATCATCATCAGTTTGAATTCAAAAGTCATAAATGCACTGTGTGAATGTGCAAGTTCACAACAGATAGCATGTTTAAATGATTAAAAGGATACAAACCAACCCAAACTCTCCACATAAACTACTGCTAATTAATCAATAGGGCGTTTTATAGTAGGAAGCTTGGTCTGAGAGAGAACAGAGCTTTTCTTAATTTATTTTTTTCTATACACAAGTTGTTTTAAGATTACAGTGTGAAATTTGTTATTTGCAGGTAAAATAATCCAAATACCAGCCTGAAGACTGATGTGTTATCTGGATTCTTTGCCCAGTGCAATTTACTTTTTGAAAGAGACCACAGAATTTACAACAGTATTTTGCAATTTAGTAAACTCAGTATTTATATGAATTTGTTCTGGTAGGCTGTAGCAATTCTGCTGTCAGTCCAGGTCCCACTGTGTAAACATCAAGATCAGAAATGACACTAATTGGTACATTTGTTACACTGTGTAGAAAGGTTAAGGGCTAAATAGTCATTCTTATCTCAGAACTATAGCAGTAGCCTGATTTTCAGAGTATTTTGACTGATTCACTATTTTGCAGCAGTGAAAAATGAATGCAAAATTTTGAAGAAAACAGAAAGTGCTGTTGATAAATCTGAATGAGGCAAAAAGTATGTTGTGGAGTATGTCATGTGAATTTTAATGGCCATGTTCTGCACTCAGATGATGTAAGAAAGCAGTGTGAAAAAATCATAGGCAGGTAGAGAAATTGACCATCCACATACTGAGTCAAAAGGAGTGTGAAGTTGTTTAATATGTGGCATACTTTCTGTAAACAAATAAAAAGCTAGTCCTCACAGCTGACAGTTTATTACTTTGTAAAATAAGTGGCTTGTATATAAAATACTAATGAAGATTTAAAACAGATCGGATACTTGCCTTTCTACAGCATTCTGGGTAACCTCAAAAATATCATTTACAGTGGTCTCACACCTCTAAATGTCATGGCAGTGTATCGTTTTCTGTACAACATCTTCTGACCCACTGAAGACAATGTGATCTGTTGTGTGATGACAGTCAGCTAAGGGTAGCATAGTAGCAAAATTGAGGGGGAAAAGAAAGGACTAAATTAGGAAAAACTAGTCTTCTGAAATAATTTCCCTGATCCAAAATAAGGATTTTTAACACTTTGCATATTCAGCCCCCTTTTCTCCTTTTTTACTGTTAATTGAAAATATAATTTGAAACGTCAGATATACAAATTAAAATATTTATAAATGAAATATTATTTTATTTAAAACAAGAATAACATGTTTGGGTTAAAATTAATCCTGAATTCAAGTCAGATTACACTCTTACCACAGACACAAATGCACTGTGCAGCATCATTACTACCCCTGTCTCCAAGCACTTCCAAAAGCTGGAGATAAGAGCAAGCTCGGCGCTGGAGTCTCATGTTGTTTGTGCTGTCTCGCAGCAGCAGCTTTATGGAGAATCCAGAAATAGCCCGGTGTTGGTGAAGATGCTCAAACACAATCTGAGCCTTAAATAAAATTTCCAAAAGTGTTCCAGTGACTTGAAGTTCAGTCTACCAAAATGCAATGTGCTTTAGATTTCTAAATTAGTTTGGGCCAGAACAGTTAAGCTCCAGAATGGTTTTCTAGGTTTTTCCATTGGGCACTTTTGAACATTTTCTCCCTTATTTTTTCTTGCTCATCACCCCCTTCATCCACATAGACAGAGAGGTCACAGACAAGCGATTAATATCCACTTAGCAGCAATTGCAGTAAGGGTGCACCTTTACAGTTATTCAAGAAGTAGAACCTCAGCCTTTGCAAAGAAACGTTTTGTTCATTCCAATCAGCTGAGAATACTGCTGCATTAATTATGCAAAATGCCTGGAAAATGCCAAACTAAAATAGCCTATAGGCTGTTACAAAGTTTATAAAATAACTTGGTCTTGGTAGCAATGGGGTTTATATTTTTTAGAGGAAAATAAAGATATGTAGAATGAAAGGCACTTCCTTGTCCCTTTTTTACATCTGAACCTGCATGGGTTGGAGCTGGATTCCTTCTCCCCTTCCTCTGCTGGTGCAGATTATCACACTTTAGATCCTCAGATTCTTTCTTTACTGCAGAACAGCAGAGGTTTTCCTGTAAATGCAGGTTATCTGATTACAGTTAATTGGAAATAGTGGGGGGTTTCTTCTGTTATGAGGCATCTGGAGAAGTATATTTGTGCAATACAGTACAAGGATTTATTTTCCTGGTGTTTTCAAATGACCTTTTAACAAATAATTTCCAAAATCCAGTAATTTGCAGATGGTCTCTCAGTTACATGGTATAACAGGGGTTTGCACTATATGTAGTTTTATGGTAACTTATGTGAAATAAATCTCAAAAAAAACCAACTAGTCTAGCATTTTATCTGTTAGGTGCATTCTGATGTGGAATAGTTAGTATAAGAATTCTTACATTTGCAAGGTTGAAATCCATAGTTTACATTTCATTGTGCTCCAGTGTAACTGCTGCAGCGATCAAATGCAGTGGATCATGGCATTTTAAAGGCCTAGTCAGTATTAAAAAGAGAGAAAGACTTGTGTGAATCATTTTGAATCAGAAAACTGCTGTTGTCATGAAGCACAGAGAAAAGTCTGTGGTTTTTTCCCCTCTAGGAAAAAAATAAATATCTTATTGTTTTGACAACGTTCTTTAAAGATCTGCAGGAAACCATCAGGCTTCATGTACCAGTTTTCCATTTCCTCTTCATCAGAAAACAACAGTTGCTGTCTATATTTATATTTAGGGATTTGTGAAGATTTTTTTTTTAACTCCATGTTGTATCTTATGCATGATCATGATCTTTTAATGGCAAGGTGATTCAATATGGAAGAAGATAATGTTTAAATAGAGAGCTAAGGCACACATCCTGCATGGTCTCTTGAATTTCATTTATGTCAGAAGGAAAATCTTCATTATAGAGATGATGGTCTGAGACCAGCTGAAGATGCTCTTTCCCTACACAGTAGAGCTGGGAGGAGGGAGGAGGAAAGAGGCTGGATCATGACCTCTCCTCCTCGGGGTGCTGACTGTGTGAAATTAGAAGTCTTCCCTTGTTGGCTAATCCTTGAAGTGACTATGATTGTTCAGAACAAAGTGAAATAGGTCAGACCATTGGTGACATTGAGGGGGGAACTTGACTGTCTCTTGATTGACCTTTGGGCCCCACCACAGACCAGGGCTCAAGTCTGACCTTGAACAGTTCCGTCATTTGCTGTATACCTAAAACACAAGGCTGCTCTGCAAAGATAGCATCTATATTAATAGACATACCAAAGGGACATATTTGCCAAAGTCAGGGGCAGTGAACTTACCTGCCTTTTACTAGTTCTTTACTAATCTGTACTTATGTAGTCAGTGCAGGCAAATCTTTTGAGACATTCGGACTCATTTGCAGGAAAGCCACGCCAGCGGCACGTTGTGATTAGTAACCTTCCATGGCAAATCAGAAAATGTAAAAGAAATAAATACAGACTGAGACATGTTAAAAGCAAATATAGAAGATGCAGTTTTTTCCCTGATTGAGACCTTGAAGTAAAGCAGGATTTCAACACAGATTGCTAGGTACTGCAGTTATTTTTACAGTACACGCAGCTTACTGTCCTCACAATGAATCATAATCACTGATCCTGTAAAAATTTAAAACAATTTTCAGCTATTAGTCAGTGAAAAGATGGAAGGAATGAAGTAGAGATATGTTGGCTGCAGCAGGAACGTGAGGAATATAAAGGAAAGAAGGACGCGTCAGTCAGTATTTTTCCTAAAGCATTAACTTCATATTAGAAATCTTAAAAAGACCAGGACTGGTTTAGGAATAGCTGCCTTTAGTGACTTAACATTTCAGTGCATAAGCCCACTCAGAAAACTGATGATCTAAAAACAAATGTGTCCCAGTTCTATGCTGCTTACATTGTAATTGTGTGTAAATGAGCTTCAGGTATATTCTTGACCACGTTGTAAGTACACTATCTTTCACAAGGCTATTTAGCTTAGATAATAGATTATACTGCTACCAGTTCCGGAGTTTAATTATCTTCCAGCTCGAGTCTCCATGCTGTGCTTTACTATTTACTTCAAGCAGAAATCTAAGCAATCAGTGTGTGTTAACAAAAGTCAAATTGCAAGTTCAGTGGATTGCCAGGTCATAGGAGAAGATGCAGCCCTTTGGAGTACACTATTCACAAAGATCTATCCAGGAAGTCTTAACACTAAATTGCTTTAAAGCCAGCTACTAAATTCTGCTTTCCATGAGAAAACTTAGCTTGGTTATAACCAGTTATGAGTTTTAGATGCAGTAAAGATCAAGTGGACAATTCCCGATATATCTCCCTAGGTTGATTTCACTAAACATTATGAACATGTACAATGGTTTGCATGTTATCCTGAACATGACGTGAATTTCATCATGTATTACATCGACTCTCTCTCCTCTTCCGTGATTTTTTCACCACCAAAACATCTGCTTACTTTTCATCTCTTTGCTAAGCTGGTTTGTGTTTGATCTTAAAATGCAATAAAAATGTTATTACTTTATCTTAAAACCAAAGAAGGAATCAGAAATTTAAAAGTGTGTGAGAAATCAATCTAATTGGGAAATAAGGTAGAGTTGAGCATGCCGTTATGATTTGGTTTATTCTATATGTGCCTAGAAAGAGCAAGAATGATCATTTTCAGTCAATAATGACCTTGTTTGAGTGACCTGTAAGACAAACTGATGGGTTATTCAGGGCACCATCTCTGTCTCCTACTTTTTTTTTTTTTTTTTAATTGACATTTCACAGTAAAAAGTGACTAAAAGCTGCTCGCAAACCTCCCAGCACAACAGATCCATAAAATCTGAACTCCTTCAGGTGACACCAAATCAGAGGAAACAGCTCATGCAGCACTCCGCCGGTAGCACTTACATTCCCACTTGAGGACAAACACCAAGCTGAATGTGATATGTCCCCCAATTCCCAGAAATGGTACGTGACAAGTAAAATGAGACACTGCTGGCAGTTACCTGCCAGTGCCTGGGGTCTGGAGCTGTCACAGACATCCCTCTTCCTGCTCTCACTGCACGAGTGTCACTGCGAGAGATGCTCACTGGCTACTGGGAGCTGCTACAGGCAGCCCAGACCGCTCCCTACAGCCAGGGCTGGACTCTGGGATGCCAGGTTTTGCAAAGAAGCAGTCGTTTCCCTTCCCGTGCTTGAGCTTGGTCCAGGAGGCAGAGCTAAACTCCGCAATTTAAGTGTGCAGTGCTGCAGAATTTGCTTCTCTTACTGGGTGTCACACCATTCAGGTGATTTGCAAAGATCTAGAAATGCTCAGGTTTTCCTCAGAATATTTTGGGGAGGTTATAAACTGAGGAAGCAGACTAGTTAGTGGTGAGAAAATATTATTTCAGTGAGAATGAGTGCGCAAATAGACTCAGACTAAGGGAGCCAGGATCTGGCCATCTGTTGCTGACTGGTGAAACATGCACATGCTATTGGAGAGGTGTAAGCAGCTTGTGGAAGTGGTGTGCCTTGAAAACAACATTTCAAAAGTGGTATGGAGGGAACAAATTGGGTATTCATTAATATAAAGATAAGGAAGAATGGGAAAAAGAATAAATTGCATGCTCCAAGATACAAATTCTGACCTTTCACATCTGGAAGCTCTTTTAAGGAGACACAGTCTGGTGTCATACTTGAGTTAGGTAAGATAATTGGTAAAAATGCTTTGGAAGTTTTTCATCAACATGCCTCATCCATATACAAGTAATATGCTCTGTTAGACAGTGTCACCTGACCTTGTTATGTCTTATTCATTCCTAATTAGAAATGAGGCATCCAGATGTGAAAGGTCATTACACTAGTTTCTATGACACCTATCATGGCATATTTGTGTCACCTAGATTTTTATTAGAAATGCACTGAACAAGCCCAGCTCTCTCTGCCATATGTTTATTGCCATGTTCAAGGACCCGCAGGTAAAAAGAATATTTTGTCTACCCAGATGGTTATTGCCACATTTGGTTTTTAACTTCCACAGCATCTCATAGTGCTAATTGGTTCACACTCTGATGCCAGCTTACAGAGATATTATTTTTGGTAATAACACCGTTGATAGCAATTCCTCTGTAAAGAACTTCTCTGTAAGGAATGAAAGAAAAAAAAATTATGAACTTTGCCAAGCAAAAGCAAATTACTTTTTTTTTTTTTAATACTAATTCATATGAAGCATATTTCGAGTGTACCCTAGATTAAGAGTGTAAGTTGTAGGGGTTTTTTTAACCTTTTTTCCTGTTGTAGCTTTTTGAAAAGTATTTCATGCATGTTTATTGAAGTGCTCAGAAGAAAAAAAGCAATAAAATTACTAAAAGGCTCCTGCTAAAATAAATCAATTTATCACTACACAAGAGCATTTAGGTTTAAAAGAAACCTTAATTTTCTATTTCAGCATATTTGAAATGTCTAGTAGTCATCATATTTTCATTTTCAGTTATGGAAGGTGACTTCTGATACCCCATTTAGTCTGAATAGATTCTTATTTGGCAACTAACACCATTAGAATCAATTGCACAACTTCCTAAAAAAGGCATCATTCCACCTGAATCCAGGATAACAGAATCTGGCTCAGAACTGATACTGTCAAAATTGATTGATTATACTTTTGTCTCAAACTCACTTTAATACTAAAAAATCTGGGGCTTTTCAAAGTCCTGAAAAATATGCGTATAATGGTTGTGTCACTCTCCAGTAATGACATGTGTAAGGGGTATTGTTTGTTAGTTTGGAAGAAAAGAGCTATGGTCCAAAACATAGAGTATTGCATAAGCACCAACACACATCAGCAGGTCAGAAAATTACTTATCCAGTGCTAATATAAGGGCATTTTATTGCCTACATACTAGAATGAAGTTCTTCCTTTTCCTTGAAAACAAAGATAGATCCTGATATCTGTAACGATTAACATGTATCTATCTAGTTTTTCCAAAGTAGCAGAATGTGATTTGTGGCTGAATTTTCATGTAATTTTCAAATACACCTGTTGCATTTTCTTAGGGTTTAAATATGCAACGAAAGGACAGCACATGTTAATATTTATTACGGTAGAGCAAAGAATTTCAGTTAAGGCATCCAGGCTCTTGCTTTAACAAAGTTTGTGTTCTATGTACCCTGTGTATATACAGCAACGGAAGTCTCAATGGACCTGAACACGTCTCATTCAGGCAGCATGTTCACAGTTTCTATCCCCAGTAGTTTAGCAAGCTCTACTGAGGGTAGTACAAATGACAACATGGCCCTGTTCATAGCTCAGTCACATCTGAAGAGGTTTTCCCAAGGATAGCCACAGACATTTTTCTAATCTCCACACAACCTTAGCTTTGTGACTGTTATATGATAGATCAATAATCTCTTACACATATAAAGTGAAGTTTAAAAATATAAACGGTTCAGCCATGCATTGTTAGCAACAGGAATTGCTCACCCAAATTTGTTATCTCTTCTGTCAAATATCTTAGTTGTAGATGAGACCTTGTGGTTGTTCTTCATCTGTTGTCTCTAGGCCCACCATTCGAAAAAACTGGACACAAAGACTTAAATACAATCTAGACCAGCTGAAGCTTGGTCTTGAGTGAGTGATTTAAATGAACAGAAGCTACACTAGCTCTTCAAACAATGAAAATTTTCAGGAACATTGTGCTATGTAGTTAGTCTTTGAGAAACCACATTTTACTACAAATGAGAAAAGTAGATCTTTCTCTGAGCACACACTATTTACATTAGTCTAATTTCTGAGTTTGAGGATTTTTCTCATTTCTTAATGTTTATTTTAAACTACTCATTTTTAACAAAACCTGTTTAAGAAATGTCTCAGATGTCTGAAGAACTTCTGTACAAATTTTAAGTTACAGTAGCTTCAGGGTTTTTTTAGTTCATTTTCAAACATCTGTTGGGTTTTCTAGGACATCAAAATGTTGATCACTGACACAAGTTTTCCTTTGCTTTCACATTCCTCTGGGCTTTGGGGAGGAGACAGGGAAAAAAGGGTATATTACTTATTTTTATATTACATGGTGGGGCCAGAAGTACCATTATTTGTGGACACTGCCATAACACTTGTGGGTAGCTGATGTGTTATAACCACAGGTCAAGTTTTTGCAGGTCAGATGTGGGTCAAAAGTTTGTTACTTAAACATAATGTTAAAATGAGAAAGTGAGCAGAATTATTGTCTCATTCATTTGCTTGGGGACTGAGAGACAACTGATGAAATTTTAAAAAGCAATTACTTTCTTGCTGCCACTAAACATATCAGCTGTACAGCAGGTATTTCCTGTGGTGTGGATCTGTTTGGTTGGAAGCAAATGCTCAGAGTGGAAGATCAGAGGGGCAAGACAGGATGAAGTCAGTGTTGTTCCAAGATGTATGGCGGCCTGGATTCATCTAAAAAAGGAAATTGCAGTTCCCCCTCTCTCCTAGTCCCATTCATCTTCACTTGAAAGAAAGTTGTGTTAGTATTGGAACTGGAACGTAGTCAGAATACTGGAATACAGAAGCAGCAGGAACGCTAGATCTCTGTGTTGGCAAATATGTGACTTGAGCAAGAGGAAATTATTTCTTTTGAAATAAGTTTAACAGCCTCTAAATTATTGTGTTTTATATAAAATGTACATTTGTACATTTCCTCCCAGACTTGGAGGCTGAGACATAAGTACTCGCTGGTTTTCCCAGCATGCACCTTGTCAGTAGCATTATGACAACAATCAGGGGGAGACTGGTCATGTCAAATGGCACAAGCTTTGCCATCTGCTAAGTTTGCATAGAGCAGAGCTTGTTATGTTGCATACAGACACCTGAAGGTTTCCAGAAAACGGCACTGTTATTTGAATTCCTTCCTTTTTCAGGCTCCTTGCTCTTAGAAAATAATTATTTTGCTTGGTTTTTCCATGGGTAGAAGCGTGAGCAGTCCTCACAGTTGCTCAGGTAAAATGGAAGGATGTAGAAAAAAGGATTTTCTTTTTCGGTCCTGGTGAATTAGTCTTTCATTTCCACAGACTTGGCTGTTTGAGTCTTAAACTAACCCTTGGAAAGATCCATCCAGAATTTGTACAAAATCCCATTCACTATTTTTGTGGAGTTTTTTCAGAATTGAGTTCTACAGTGGTAGAAATGCTAACATTGAAGATAATTAAAATCCTTTCAGTTTTCCATAGGTGGGACTAGTACTGAAAAATACTTCATAAGGCTTCAAAAGAAGATACTTAATGTTATGAGATACACCAGACTACATGGGATTTTTATTATTAATTTTTATTATATATGGTCATATTTTAACTCCAGATCTAAAAGCAGACAGCTTTCACAATTTGTTCTGTAATTCCTAGTCAACTGACCTGAAAGTGCTACTTCAGTGCTTCTTAATCTTTTCCTATCAAATCTCTACCAACTGGAAATAAAAAAAATTATTGATTGAAATGCATTGTAGGATACTTAGTATGTTCAGCAAAGTTAGCAAACTAACTGAAAACATTAGCATATGTCATAGTGAACCTTCTCTCATTCAAGATTTAGCAAAGTTCCTGCTTATACACACGGGGTGGCTAACATCATCTGTTACCTCATGTAACTGCTGGTGGAGGACGTTAGAGTCTTCTTGGCAAACAGCTAAGCAAGTAGCAAATAGAAATTATTAACGCAGTGTTGACTGGAAGGAACATATATTGCAAAACCTTGGCAGTCATTTTATCTTACTTTTCTGGTTGCACACTGTTGAGTAGTTACAGCAACTATAGTTTTTTGTCCACGTTTCAATGTGGAAACGTAAGATGGGGTGGGAAGAGGGGGAAGGGTGTTTCTCCCATCACTGCATAAATGCTATTTCAACTCTCTTTGTAAATAAAGTTATAGGAGATATAAGATAGTTTTAAGACAAGTAGGTCACTGTAATTCAGGGGTATTTTAATCCATTGAAATCTTGATTATCAATCATTACTGATGGCAAGTCAGATAATGAAATTGTATTTTGATGGCAGTCACACACACTGGCTCCATGTTTGCTCAGAAAGAGTGAGTTACAGTAAGTTTACCTACTCATTCACAAAGACTTTACCAGTGTATGTTCATTTTTCTCTCTTCTGAAGCATAACCACTCTGTTACCATGCTGGAAGCTAGAAATGCTTGGGCAAACAAGCAATGCACCCATTTTAAACAGTGGACCAAATCTTCCTATTGTCCATCTGTACATAACAGAAATAAGCTGTATGCAACTATGCCCAAGCATTGGAACAGTAAAATATATACATAAAGAATTAAAATACAGTTAATGTTTAGCAGTTTTCCCATCATATAGCCTTCCTCTTTTTACATTTGAAACTGCATAGGTATCCATTCCTTGGTGAAATCACCAGGATTTGAAATTATGAGCATTTCAGCTGATACACTGCAAACTTAAAGATTTACAGTATATATTCAGCACTTCATCTTCTTAAGTTCTTGGAGTTTTGCTTCAAATATTTGGCAGGTATTTCTGTATGATGGTAGATGCTATGGAATTGGGCCCAAGATGTTAAGGAACTACAATAGCTGACATGCTATATGGGTGATTATTCCTACTTACATTCTCATCACATCAGCTTTGATTTAGGACCTCATTAAATATTAATTTGGATGAATTTGCTTTTAAGTTTCTACCTAGTTTAAGTAATAAGTGGACCTCATTTTTCTCTATGTGTTTAAATTAGCTGATATACATTTATCTATGCAAATAAATTTCATTGCAAATGGATGTTTTGCGAAATCCTATGAGGAAGTATTAAAAGCAGCATTAGGATCCTAAATAGGCTGTGGCAATCTTAATTAGTTTTATAGACTGAATCCAATTATTCTTTATTGGAAGCCATGCTGTGCAATTCCAGTGCTTGCTCTTGGTAAAGAGTCTACTTCATTATTGCAAAAGAGAAAATATTTTTAAGAGATTATCAAAATATTCTTTATAGAACTGGAGAACTGTCTGCATAAACGTGATACCTGTCTTTTTGACAAAAGGCCAGGGACCTCCAGGACTAAAACCATAAACTACTACAGTATGAAAAGAGCCAGGGCCATAACACTGAGGACAGTTGTGCCCTGTACCCCATGCAGACCAACCCACATCATCAGCAGTAGCACACACTCACCTTTTTGCCTACTCAAGCATTGTTTCCTTAGCACTTAAGACCTACCACTCACCTAATCCCAGGAGATCTCCCATTCAGGAAACTGCCTGGTGGCCAGCACAAAGGTCTGAAACACAGATCTCCAAAGCTAGCAGCACACAACACTGTTCTTGGCTTTAAAACACACTGAGGGTAGGAAGGGGTGAAGATTAGCATCAGCTCCTGTCACCTGTGGAGCAGCAAAACCAGTGATTTACACAAATGTTTGCAATTATAACAAAGGAGGTATGATTGCATGTAATTTAACAGAGACCTGATCAGCCTTGCTGTCCCTGGGTAGTGAGAATTCAATCTTTTGCTATTCAAATACTAATTAAAAAAAGGTCTTCCACTGATTCTAGTGATAATAATTTCACTATATCTCTTTCCTGTTTCAGGGCTGAATGTCTTAACATTTAATTACTGTTAACAAGACCTTTATGGGCAGAATAGAAAATTTCATGTACTGTAATGGTATTAGCATATTAAATGTAATTGTCAGGTGGCCCTCTTAGGATTACTGCTCCTGATTGAAGCCTATTTAGCTTTTTCTTCATTGTCATTTAAACTTCATTAAGTATAGAAATTCATTCCTTTCACTTCTTTCCATGGCAGACCTGCAGTTGAAGTTGTGTAAGCAGATAATTCATTCTGTTTGATCAATAAAAATTTGGTCTGATTGCATTTTGATTTGGGATTGTCTGAAAGACGAGTTAGATTTTTCGAAGTCAAAATAACCATCAAAATAGTTGTTCTGTGTAGAAGTAAATAGATGAGAAGCTATTATCTCTGGGTGGGTTGTTTGCTTGTTTTTTTCCCTTTCAAGGTGTTCTTATTTATAGAGGTTTACCCTTAATTTGCTGGAGTTTAATATTGCTTCAAATTTCTAATAATCTGCTCTTGTCTTGGAAGGGCAACCCTGATTAGTATAAGGAAGCAAATTTTTTAGAAGTTATTCTTAAGGTCATAAAGAAAGACCAAAGTTGATGTTCTACAGCATCAAGGCTCCTGTTACTAAATGAACAGAATTCAGCCTTCCAGAAGTAGTGTAGTAGTGAATTTCACTGCTTCTCTGGTTAAAATAGCAAAAATAAGATGAGAAATTATTTTCTTAAAAACAGTGTGTAATATTCCCCATGCTGCAGTACTGTCAAGAAGCTTCTGACACTTGGAAGAAGAGAATAAAACATTGATAGCACCGACCTTTATTACAAGAGGTTACTTTTCAGTTGTCCTGCCACTAATTAGGATTAATATCTAAACATTGTTTTGCATTGTCTTAATTGGCAGTTCTGTTAAGATTAGGAGAAAAAACAGGTGATGTTGCCATGCATAGCTGCTTTGCTATTATTTTTCCCCAGTCTCATTTGTTTTGGCAAACAATGATGTGCAGGTTCCCTTGGCCTTGTGATACAAGCATAGCATCCCACATTTTCAGGATGCACAACACGTGCTGGTTTAGAACAATAAAATACACACATCTTTTTTACATCTGATTTGATTTGCACAGTTCATGATGATCTTTAAGGAATCAGCGAATGCTTCGCTTTCAGGGGATGGCAGCTTGGGAGCACAAGGTCATGTTTGTGTCACAGAAGCATTCATACGGGGCAGTGATGATGTCTCAGCCTGCAAAAGCATTGTGCACACAGACAAAGGGTCTTGGCTTTGGTGTCACAAAAAGAAAGCCCAAGCTGGTGCAACGCATACTATAACTTGATAAAAGTAAAGCTTCCCTATCTTCACCTCAGTCTTAAGGATTTGTTACTTTAGCTTATTTTAGTTAGTGCTTTTTGTAAAGAAGCCTTTTCTTTCTGCAATTTGATTTGTTTGTCATTTGTATCTTTGCACTGCAGAGACAAAATATTTTTTAATCCAAATGTATGTATTTGTATATATGCATATATATAGATAACCAGCTGGTTGTTTTTTCCTCACTTTCTTATTTAAAGTTTTCAAGATGTATCAGTTTTCAGTAAAAATGACAAAGACTTTGATGGATAAAAGAAGTTACCTATTCCAATACAGTATGGTTGAATAAGAAGAAGACAAAGATTGACATCAAAACACTCATTTCTTTTATGTGGAGAAGATGATTATTATTATCTAGTTATTTTACATGACATGCCACCAAGGCATCACAGACCTGTTTCCCTCTGTATGTGCTCTGGCTCAGCCGGACACTCGTGAACAACAGTCAGACCTGTCCCAAAAAGCCAGAGATGGCACCTTGGCCTTGGCATGGGCACCATGGTCAATGTGGCGTTTCACAGTTTCATCAGCTTCAGTAGACTTGGTGAAAGTGGACAAAGGAATTAATCACCTGAAACTAACAATTTGGTTTCACTCTGATCTTTTTGCCTTAAGCTAAGGGCAATAATCATAAAAGTGATATGATCCACTGGACCGTAGTCCAACAGCCTTTGTCTTGGAAATATCCAAAGCCTTTTGGGGATTCACTTTGTCTCTTTTTACTGCATAGTGAATAAAACTCAGCAAGGTGCT
This sequence comes from Rhynochetos jubatus, assembly GCA_027574665.1. Taxonomy (NCBI): domain Eukaryota; kingdom Metazoa; phylum Chordata; class Aves; order Eurypygiformes; family Rhynochetidae; genus Rhynochetos; species Rhynochetos jubatus. The sequence continues at coordinate 81,490,251 of CM050649.1, read as the reverse complement.
TGTGTCTACAGGCAAAATGCACGCAACTGCCCTTACAACAACAGCAAAGAAACCATGTGCCAAAATGCGTGAGTCTACTTAGTAAATAGTCAGTTTGCATCACCTTTTTCACTGTAGCAGAAAAGTAGGATAAAATTCCACATCTCTGAGCTCCTAAAATGATGCTACCAAGAAATTTTGTTAGGAGGAAATATAAATAAGTGGTGGTTAAATGTTCAAGGGACCTGAAAAACAGTGTAATGTAATGTTCTGAATGAGCACAGGAAAAGGGAGCAGCAAATCCATGTATTAATGCTTCAGATCAGTATCTTGTATTGTAAAAAGGTAGAGAGAAACACAGAGGACTGGCTCTGTTTTGAATGTGGGCTGTAGTTACCAAACGACACTAAAAACTTTCAAGTCCAATACATTATTGAAGATGAAAATATTTCATTTACTCATTCATAGACATCTTATTTGCGATCAGTTCATAGATCGGAGGTAAAGAAGAGATGGACCAGAACACACTATCGTGATAACAAAGTCAGTTCTATTGCAAAAGTATCTTTTTAAAATTATTTCAATGGCATAGTTAACACTGTGTTAGTGAAATCTGTAGGTGTCATAGCCAGGGAGAAACACGGAGAAATAATTAGAGAACAGAAAGAGATTGCAAACATGAGCAAAAAGTCCTTTTCTAAGGGTTCACACCCAAAGAAAACAAAGAAATCAAATTCCCAGGTAAAAATATTGAAATTTGAGTTATTTAATGAGCCATAGAAAGATATAAAGTAATATTTATTAAAGACAAAAGAACAATCTGAAAGGGTATAAAAACTAGGTAGAAAAATATAATTCAGAAAAGGAAACTTTGTTTCACACATTAACACACTTCATATTGAGCTTTCCAAACATGATGAGGAAATAACTTCTTCCTACAGGAGAGAGACAGAGACGGGATTTGCACTGAGAAATAAAACCTAGATTCTCAAGAACATGCACTAGACAGCCCAAGTATTTTTATCTCTAGCTTCATTATTTTTCACACAAAAATGTATTTTCAATAAAATACCCTAAATATATGTTCAGTAAGTTAAAATTTGGGAGCAGTAGAAAACAACCATCTATCAATAAATTTTGACTTTACAGAGAAGGTTAATCGCTGGTTTCTTTTATTTTATGTTACGATTATTGTAAAAAGCTATCCAAAAACTTCAAAGCAGGAAAGATTCATTTCACCATCCCAGAATTCTTTGTTATTTTTTCCCAACAAATTGAGTTGTAAGTCATTTTCAGGTGGTTTCTCCGATAAGCTTAGGCAAGTGTAATTTCATGCAGTGCAATTCCAACTTACATTCCCACTGTGAAAGAGAGCTCATCAGTCTGTCTTCTGGACAGAAAGGCAAAACCCTTCAGAATTACTTACTTAGCGTCAGTTATATTTTCTTTGCAGTGTAACATAACTCTTTCCTGGGAATGGAATGTACCTTGTGCTTGTTTCCGTTTTTGGTCAAAACAACCAATACAATTTTAACAAAGCTTTTATAAGCATTTAAAGAACTATGTTCTTACAGATAGTGTCATATTAATATCACAGGAAATTAAATGCTCTGTTTATTCAAAGAATGAAAGTGAAAGTTTTTATCCTTTTTTTCCTGGAGATTGGCACAGGTAACACACTGATAAGCCATCCACAATATAGCTTTTCAGTGCAGTTTGCTAGCAAGAACACCACTTAATGCAACACGTGATGGTGATGGTATGATGGATGGAGCTCGCTGACTTGTCTCCTTGTCTCACACTGGCCACCAAACAGCCATCAGACAGTATGAACAGAAGCCAGGATCCTGCAGTGATCTTTGTGTGCAGAGAGTACTTTGCAGGACTGGGGCCATAATATAGCCATTACCAGCCTGCCTTCAGACTGGAGTCTGAAAATAGACTTCACTCTCTTGTCCAAGCCAACATATCAGGGCTGGTTGAGGGAAGATTCTGTTTGTTTCTTGTAAATCATACAAGAATGAGGAAAAGATAAGCTGATGTTATTATAATTGTTTGGGGAGTTTTGTCAACTGATACTCCTATTTCATTACTGACTAAGAAGTACCAATCTTTTGTAACTCTTAAAAATGTAGAGAGTTGATTACACATTATTATCACATTGCTACCTTGCTTTTAAATATTTTAGTAATCCTCATTTCCTTTTACTTCATCTTTTATTCTAAAATCTCCTCTTTCAGTGGTAGGGCCATCATATCGTAGAACTTCAAGGTAGAAGAACAGAATAAGAAATGGTGGCAGAGGCTTTTCATTCTATGTTTCAGTATTATTTTGATTACCACACGACACATAAACATGTATTTGAAGATTAATTGCCTTTCAGTCAATAGCCTTGCAAAGACTCAAAACTGCCAAAATTTTGAGAGGAACAACTTGTTGCCGTAAATCAATCATCCTGGTTTTGTTCTCAAACTATTAATAACATAAGAGTGTGTGTTGAGTGAGTTATCATAGGTCCTTCCAGAATTGAATTATGAAATGAAATTTCAGTTTATGAAAACTACATGAATACAAGAGAATTACCTGTTAAAAAATTGAATTCTTTGAAGTTTGGAAAGTTGATTAAGTGGATTATTTGTATGAGACATTGACAGGAATGAGGAAATCCTACAAAAGGTAGCAAGAAACGCAACGAAAGTGAAGGAACAAGTGAAATACAGGTAAGAGATGCATGGTAGGAGATATTATGGCACCAGAGCATAGATTCAAAATATTAACACTGGTATTTGCAATGATTTTGTCATTTGGGTATAATTTCTTTGTTGTCATAAATACATTTTTATAGAGTTGCTTGAGTTTTTTGAAAATAATTCAAAAAAATATTTTAGTCCAGGATAAGTTCTATATGTTTAGTTGTTCCTTCACCCATTTCTTGGTGCCTAATGGGCCTACTACTATTTTAACAGATAACGCTCATTAACTTTCCCATTCCCCACCCTAAAATGACTTTATGTGCAGGATGATACATGAAAACAGCAAGATAGAGTTGTCAAAAGAACATTCAGAAATTTCAGTTCTGCTACTGGACTCAAAGAGGGCTTTTCAGAGGAGAACCTCTTGGCTTCAGGGACTGAGATGAGAAAGAGGGATGAGGTTCTTCAATTTGGACAGAGATAGATAAGAGTTCTAGACAAAAACAGCTCTGTAAGTCTGCACACACTGCAGCCGAAGTACTCGCCTCTACAACTGTACGACAGTTTGACTTCTCTGCAAGCTATTTTTTTACTTCTTGTTGCATTCCCATACTATTATCATTGTTCCTTTCCCTCCTACATATGCAATCACTTCTTCTACATCTTTGGTTTTAGGCCCCTCACTACAAGAAAGACACTGAGATGCAGGAGCATGTCCAAAGAGGGGGAAGGGTCTGAAGCACAAGTGCTGTGAGGAGCGGCTGAGGGAGCTGGAGTGTTTAGCCGGGAGAAGAGGAGGCTCAGGGGAGACCTTATCGCTCTCTACAACTACCTGAAGGGAGGTTGCAGAGAGGTGGGGGTTGGTCTCTTCTCCCAAGTAACAAGCAACAGGACAAGAAGAAATGGCCTCAAGTTGTGCCAAGGAAGGTTTAGACTGGATATCAGGAAAAACTTCTTCACCAAAAGGTCTACCAAGCATTGGAACTGACTGCCCTGGAAAGTGGTTGAGTCACCATCCCTGGAGGTATTTAAAGACATGTAGATGTGGTGTTTAGGGACATGGTTTAGTGCTGGACTTGGCAGGGCTGGGTTAACGGTTGGACTCCATTATCTTAAAGGTACTTTCCTACCTAGACAATTCTATGATTCTATGATTTATTTCTTCCCCTTTTCAGGGAATTTTTATAACATTTTTGGCATCACAAATGGTTATATCACTCTCAAAAACACTTTGCCTCTGTGTATTATAGTAGCCTCTATTATATTACAGTTCATTGCACTCTAAAAGCATAAAAGCTTTCAAGGCAGTTGAATCTGTTAAGGTTCATTTGCCTATTGCACTGGACATTGTAGACTTACAGGATAAAGCAGCAGATCAGTATTTAGACTGAAGTGGTCTTCCTCTTTCTCTAACTTTATGTGGTACTTCTATTAAATCTTTTCTCACTTGTCTAGAGGAGTTCCTATGCATTGTTCTTTGTTGTCATTTTCTTGCATCTTTAAATAATAGTCCTTTTTTGAAATTCTACAGAGTGTTAGGTTTCTTTTTCAGTAAATATTACTTGCTGAATTTTTTTTCTTTGATTTGTTTGTTTGTTTGCTGGTTTGTTTTATTATAGGAACCTGATGATAAGATCTTAACCCCATATTTAGATTCTTAAGTTTAATCACCTGTTTCAGAAGGGCCGAGCAGACAGCCTGTTCCATGTAAGTTAACAGGATTTCTTAGATGCCTAGTTGTTTTGAAATTACCCAAATATACCCAACTTTGTTGCAGGTTTTCAGTTGGTTTGGTTTTTCTTTTTTAAAGCTTTGCCCAGATACCTGACTGCATTTTTTGCATAGATTAGGAGTTGAAATTTTATGAATAGCTTGTAATTTATCATGTTTCTCTTAACGCCCACCTTGTGCTCATCATTTACAAATTATAATTAAAAAAATCGCACAACTTGGCATCAAGTATAAAGAAAATTAAATTTAAATTAAATAACACTAGAGGGAAACTGTTTCATGGCATAGAATTCAAAGAAATTAAGTCTGTTAAATGAGATTAACTAAGTATACACAGTAACACTCTCCATACAAAGCTCAAAAATTGCAAATCCTTTTTCTCTTGTTTGAAATATGGGTGTAAAGAGATGTGCCTTTTTATCTACCCTATGAGGTGTCATATGCATTGTCTAATGTAAGTGAAAAATTATACCATGTGGCTTCAAAATTCCCTTTCCTTTCCTGCACAGGACATTTCGCTTCTAAAATCTAATGCAATTAAACAATGATATCAATGAAAAACGGCAATCAGCACACAAAAAAAAGGGTTGGAGTGAGTAGGTGGTTAGAATGTGTATGAGAAAAGGCATCTTCATGACTTTAAGCAACAACAAGACTGCTTTGTCCAGTACTGAGGATCTATTCCCCTTACACTCATGAAGGACTTCTGCTTTAATTATTTACCTTCAGAACTCTTTTTTAACAACTTAGGTAAACTTTCTAAATGGAGGTGGCAGTCTGGCCATTGAGGACAGGTGATGCCTTCCTATCAAATTGACATGGGTCAGGATATCATTCCTAGAAGCCATTTGTTGCTTCTGGTGGTTTTCCTCTTCCATGAGGACTTCATGTTGCACCTGTAGCATGCAAATACTGCCAGCAGGGTTCTGGTTATCTTTCAAAGCCTGTGTCCTCTTTCATTACAACTGTTTCTGTTCCACATGGGATGCTTGTGAGGTGTGAGCGTTGTTGTGTATAGTATAGCTGTTAGTTTAATGGCTTGGAAAGTATCGTCACTTGGGAATCTAATACTTCTAGTCCATAAAAAGGCTAGGTGGGTCAGCTATCAGCTGTTTTTCTAATTCTTCTTTTAGGATTTCTCAATTATTTTTGCAACTGTTTCTAGGTTAATTATCTCTGAATCAAAAAATATTACTAGATATTGAAGGTGTGATTTCAGTCAGATCTCTTTTAGCTTCCAGACTCAATGAAGACCTCTGTTGCATCGCCCCTCGGCATAAACTTCTCTCTATGTTCAACCTCAAGTTTTTAGCAATAGTTCATGCCAATCCTAGAGAAAGGTCTTACTCGAAGCAGTAGACCATTGCCACCAAAGCAGACTTTCTCATGAGTCTGCCGCAGGTAGACCTTAATCAGGGCAGATATTGCTCTGAGCACAACTGCTTCAGTCTCAGTGATCTCCCTAAGTGCAAGTATTGACATATTAAGAATTAGCCTAATTTTTCACTTTACATGTGAAAAGTCCAGCCCTACTGCTAATCTTCTTCTTTGAGAGTGGCCATCAAATTCATGTCATAAACCTAGAGCAAATCAGACACTGGCAGCTGTGTGCCAAGTGAGCCAGCTGTTCATTTGGGGCATTTCAGTGTCTGGCAGAGTTTGCCCTAGGTTTCCTGTCATAGGCTTGAAGCTTTTTAAAATCTGCTGTTGTCATGGGTTAGCTTGCCTATGCAGGCACTGCATTGTCTTCAGAGGGAAACCTCTCATTAAATAGCTTCCAGGCATTGTAACTGCACATTAGCTTGCAGGAGAGCTCTAGCTCTCGTAAGGGAATCCAGAGGTATGTAAGCCCTGTGAAGAGCTGTACGCTTAATTCAGTGAACCTGATCTTCAGAGCACACAGAAAAAGGCATTACAGGAAGGAGAGCTTTTCAGTCACTGGAAGTTAAGCCCTTCCTTAATGTTTCCTGAAAAAGGACAGATTTACACTGTGTTGTCTTCAGTGAGCAGTTCAGTTCTGTATCTGCAGAATTAAGATAACGGAGATAACAATGTGAATTTTAATTTAGAGTTTGTGAGGCAGAAGCTGTAGTGCTTAATTCCACATAAATGCTTAGGTGAAAAATAAAAGCATGTAGCAAAACCAGAATTTATATTCCTCTACACGATAATCAGAAAGTTCTTGTAGTCAGGTTTCTTCTGTTCATCTTTTTAAAAATACTTTACTAGCTGAAAGCTTATAGCAAAAAAAAAAATCTTAAATGTTTAGAAAATCTTGTTTGACATAAAATCTCATTTGGGAGAATAAATCTTGTCTCTAAAATTAAAGATGAATGTCGTGTAAGTTTCATAGATTTTTCTATTATGACTATCTTAATTTACTTTTCACCGAGTTAGTGTATACATCACAATGAACAAACAGACTCTGATACCTATCAGTGGTAGAAGAAATTACTTAGAGGAGACAATAACGAAGATTCATAAGGAACTGCAGTAACACATTTTATACAAATGGCCTTTCTGTAAGTTTGTTGCTTCTTGCTGAATAGCAGCCATTAACTGCAAGACATGACTGGCTTCATGAAGAGTTCTAGGAAGGCTTGATTCATTGTTGTGACTTTATTAATAAAAAATCATGAACCTGAATTAACCAACCAATTTAGATAAGACCATCTGTTGTCTAATAAGATGTGACTGTAATTTGAATAGTGATTTTGTAATAAGTGTGTTATGGGATGAAGGACAAGCAGATATTAGCTTTGTCTCATTAGCTTCCAAGAAAAAAAATGTATTTAGTTTGCCAATATGGAACATATTTTCTTGGGGTTTTGTTTAACTGTTACATTATCCCGTGTGCAAGCAGACACACCGTCTCCCCCTCTGCCACCGCCTGACCCCCGCCCCCCCCCCCCCCCCCCCCCCCCGGACTCTATCTTTTCTACCATAGAATAATGTCAAAAACAAAAACAAAATGGGTTACAAAGCACCTTCTGGAACACTCTTGTTAACATTCATTCCTGGCAATAAATATCTTTTGTTCTTGCTTGATTCTCCTTGGTGCTACTGGATACCCTGACTGCTGCGAAGATGAAATGCAGGCACTAGCTTAACAACATTATGTCAAAGTTACTTGGGTTTGCTTTGTTTAGTTGCCCTCTCTGGGCTAATAGAAGAAGCTAATGTCAGCTAAGTACTGAGAGTACTGGAAAACACTCCTTTTATATGTGGATGTTTGGCAATAAGAAAATGGGCAAAGCACATATAACGCTGACTTGTCAGCTCAAACTCTCCCAACAGCTCTCTCTGATTTTTATATGGATGTTAAATAATACTCTAGAGTAGATTAAGCTTTGCTACTTACTATCATGCTTTTATTAAAACTCTAAAACCGAATTTTATAGAAAAATTGTCCAGTTAAGTAACAATCTTTTCTTTGGTCATACAAAACCAGGCATCAATCTATATGCATGAAGTTTAAGACAGAAATAAATGCAGACCTGTATGGCAGTGACTTTTCTAAAAATAGATTTAGAATAAGAATGTTGTGTATTTTGCAGGAGTTTCTTGTTGAGCTGTTGCCACCTCTTGTGTCTGAATGTCCTTGAATACAGGAAAGCAAAACAAATGGTTAACAAGAACTATAGTACTACTAATTAGAAGATTGTATTAAAAGTGTAAATGATGCTGGATGAAACATAGCCTTTCAAAAACATGTTCATATGCCCTTAGGACTCTGTGCCATTTGGAGTATCCAGTAGATCCTGTCCAGCTGAGATCCATTTTCTTAGTTTTGCAAGTTTAAATTTAGAAAATGAAATTAATAATGAGCACTGAGAAACTCCACAAAAATGAAACAGCCTGGAGTTCTACAGTTAGTGTGACACTGGCTCGTGTGTGATACTGTGGGTGTTGGATGTCAACACAGCACTGAACCCTGAGGTGGTTATGGCTACCAACATGCAAAACACCTGAGTATCACCAAGTCCTCCGTTCTCTTAATAAGTGCTGTTCCTTCATTTTTTTGTACTGGTATTTATACTTCCAAACTGGCTGAAACAGTAGCACAATGTAAAACTGATGAAACTTTTATGAAAAAAACTCACGAAGGAAGCCTAAACATACAAGATACTAAACTTCCTGTCACTCCCCATAACTGAGTTCCTCGCTATGGATGGTATAAGAAAAATTACGTCAATACGTTTTGTGCTTCCCTGTTTCACAACACATAAGTACATGAACATAAACCAGCAAACAATACCGAGCGATTGGATTTCCTTTTCTCTCTGCTCTGTTGGTGCTCTTTACAGTCAGCCAAGCTCATGCTGAACTTCAAGGACTGATGCTGACTCTGAAAGGCACCTTTTAGGTAAACAGCTGGCTACTCCGTTTCCTAGTCAAAGGTGGAAAATGTTGCAATATCTTGCTGAAGGCAAGCTGGCTGGGTCTGGAATCAGGATCAAGGTGGGCTGTACTACGTAGGATGGGGCCCTCTGTGGACCTCAGACTGAGAAGGTGAGGGCACACTAAGCTGTGAAGGCCAGGGTGCTTCTAAGGCTTCAGAAGATCAAAGAATCTGAAAAGATTATTTTAATAAAAAGATCCAGTTATTGTATTGACTTCTTCAGAGAGGGAAGATAATGAGTTTTCTGTGCAACTTAATGAAGTATCACCAGAGAAGAAATTACATAATATGAAATCTTTAGACAGGATTGAAAGAGCACGTTTTGTATTTCCAGAACAGTAAAGATTCATTGCAGCTTCTCATTTCTTACCAAACCCTGAAGTGAAAATGCTGTCTCTCTGTAAATCCCAGTCTATTGATCCAGACAGGGAGCTACTTTATGTTTGCATTCAGATGGTTTTAAAGCTGCAGAAGAGTATCCCCAAAATTTTCTGAAGCAATTCATTTTTTAGTAGTAAATCTGTAGAGAGATGTAAGGAGCAGGAAGCCTTTTTTATTTGCAGGAGCACAAAGTCTCAACCAGTATATATAATCCAGGCAAAATGAAAACGTATTGCATGTGCTGGTAACTAACTTGCAGAATATCAAAAGGTTCTTTGCATGTAAAAAGAGAAAGATAGACATCAACAGTAGGCCCAAAAGCTTACAAATAGTATTGCAGAATTTTAGTCATGTTTGGTTTGTTTTCTTTGCATCTTTGTAGGGGTTTTTTTCTAATGCATATTTGGATTTATGACTGAGATCAAAATGCTGTATTTACTTCCAAGGAATATAGAATGATAGAATTGTTTAGATAAGAAAAGACCTTTAAGGCCATCAAGTCCAACTGTTAAACTAGCACTGCCAAGTCAACCACTAAACCATGTCCCTAAGTACCACGGCTACATGTCTCATATATCTCCAGGGATGGTGACAACTTTTTCCCTGGGCAGGCCATTCCAATGCCTGACCACCCTATTGGTGTAGAATTTTTTCCTAATATCCAATCTAAACATCACCTGGTCCAGCTTGAGGCCATTTCCATTTGTTCTGTCACTTGTCACTTGGGAGAAGAGACCAACCCCCACCTCTCTGCAACCTCCTTTCAGGTAGCTCTAGAGAGTGATCAGTTCACCCCTGAGCCTCCTTTTCTTCAGGCTAAACACCCCCAGTTTCCGCAGCCGCTCTTCACAGCACTTGTGCTACAGACCCTTCACCCTTTTAAAGTAAAAAGAAAGGCTCAGATAAGTTAAACATGTAACAGTGTTCATTGTGTTGTGGTTGTTACACCTGTTACACCTTTTAGAATTGAAGATCATGTCTTGAATATGTGAATTCTGCTGAATATGACTAATCCTAGAAAGCAGCCATTGAAGTCTTGGGAGAGGGGAAGAAAAAAAAAAAGGTTTCTATTTTAAAGTCAAGGTTATAGTCAATGTTAATTCAGGGTGTCACAAAAGTGTGACTGTGACAAGATTTAGTGACAACGTAAGGGCAAATTAATGCAAGATCAGTGGCCTGACTATTGATTCTTATCATGGGATCCTGCTGAAATGAAGTCATTATTTAATTAGACTTTTACTTACACTATAAATGGTTCCCAGAATAGACTGCACTCAATTTTGATGTCTGCAGCTCCATCTTCAGTTTTCTTTTGGGTTCATAAGAGAGTAGGGAATGGGAATAAGTACTCAAGAAAATTTTCAGGTATTATAATTCACATTCTGTCATTTTCCCCCAAAAAGCAAGCAAGCAAATATTTTTATTCCTCTGTTCAGAACAGTGTGTGATCTCAAATAATTCTGTGTACAGAAAACATGTCTTGAGATCTCTGAAGATTTTCAGATCATAATTACTCTAAATTTCATTCAAACAAATCAATGTTTGAATAGTTTCCCTGCTCTTCTTGAGTCATTTAAAGATTTTTTTTTTTTTTACTCTATCTAAAGCATATTCTAAAGCTTCTGTTCATACTAAAGCAAGTTGCTTAATTGGGATGTGCAAGATGTTAATAAATACTTAACTGGGACTCAAGATACAACAGCAAGAGTTTTGCTATAGAAATCTATAGAATCTTAAATAAATAAAAATACCACAACTCAGTAGAACTCAAGTTTCGTAAGAAGTTGATGAGTTATTTAGATTCCAGTTAATAAAGTGAGTAAAATTAACGTTTTTGTATTGGATCTGATTAGTAAGTAAACCCAATCTGTAAAGTTTAATTTGAACCTCAGTTTATCCCACCATATTTATGACAGTGTCACCTCTGTGGCCTTTTTTTTTTTTTTTTTGTCTTGTGTACAGTATTTTTACATTATTTTAAATAAAAGAAAAATAAAACTATATAAATTACAGAACATAAAATATAATAAATGTAGTGCATGAAACAAGCACATCCTTCTGCAAGACAATGTAATATACTCTTCGTGAGGTAGTCAAGTTTTATTTAGTCCATGATGCGGACATTTCTCCTGCAAATGTTATTGTCATTGAAATACTTTTCCTAAGAGAGAGAGAGAGATAAAAATTCAGAGTATTAGATGAATAAGTGACGCAATAGCTTCCTTTAATTACCATCTCTAGTTGCCACTCATTAATTAGACATTCAAAAAGTAAACATATAAAATGCAGTCCATAAGGGGTAGCTTGCTATTCCACTATCATGTGAATAGCTGTTAAATTATAATATAGCAAGATCATTTTTTTAAAAAACAGAAGATAAAGAAATTTCTTTATACTCTTGTGCTTTTATGTTCATAAGTAATAGTGTTAAAATTTTCGCATCTATTTTCAACTACTACAGAGGGAATATGCACATCTAAATTGGAGAGATAATATAGAAAGGGTTTTGTTAGTTCTTTTCCTCTGAATTAAGAAATCCAGATATAGTGAAATTATTTTTGGTTCACACTGTCTTTCAGTGCCCTTGACAACTGCAGGGTTTGAGAGAGAAAGAGAGAGAGACTGCTTTCTGTGCATCAAGATTTCAGTCTTGGCTCAATGTGTTTCATTTTGTCAAGTCTTTTTTTTTTTTTTTTTTCTTTAACTTTTCCTTATCATAATAGATGGTGAACAGTTCTTTTCACCAAATCTCTAGCAGCAGCAATGTCAGTGATCTCACTATTTTGTACATGTGCTCATGCAGCCAGTCAGAAGTGTTGTGGGTAGAAGGGGAAAAGGGAACATGGGTTGCAAAGGGCTGGTTATAATAGGAACCCACTTCCAGGAGTCACTTTGTACAAGGAAATATTTTTGCAGCATTATTTCGTGCTTTGTTATTCCAATGTTACTTGCCAAAGCTGTCTTTGGATTTCATACATCCAGTTGTAGCCAATGGACAGAACAGCAGGATCAGTTGTGGTGTTTTGGCACGTAGTGAAGGGCAGGTCTGGGCCACTTGATATATCCTAACCTTGTTATTAAAAACTGACCTTTCTATATTAAGAAAAAATTGGCCACACTCTGAGCTCCATTTTCTATTCTCATTGAAAGTCCAGATGTTCTCCTTCACAAGGAGAAAAGGAACAAATTCTGGGTGAAATGTGTTTCTAATGTTGGAAGATAGTCAACAAATCACTGACCAAGACAGCAAAGAATGATACAGGAAAAGTGAAGGCAAATATATACAGTGTTTGGTGTTGACACTGAAACAACTCCAAGCTCTTTCATTTGTGTGCTTTATAATAATTCCCATATTGTAATACCTAAAATCTGAGATACACCTAGTTAAACCCAAGATTGACTAAACCCTAGGTTTGTTTCTCTCCATTGCCTCTAAAAGGGTTCCAACAATCAGATATAGATGTGAGTTCCAACATCAGGTGTGAATGCCGAAACTCCAGATTTATAAACTTAGGTGAGATTAACCTCACCTCTGTATAGCTCAAAGCTGATGGTAGGAATGGCCCATTCAGAGGTTCACATCCACAGCAAACAAAGTGTTCTGAGCATGGCCCAACATAGCCACAGTTCAGAACATCCCATTTATGAAATGTGCTTCAAATGCCCAATGTTTTCAGGTTATTTTGTGACCTAAGGTCTAGGCCTCATAATGAGCACACGTAAAGTTCTGTGGCAGATAACAGTGTCTTTTGCTTTTGACTTTTTCCTGGGCATTGTATGTTGTGTTCCTCTGTTATGGCTGCTCTGGTTGCACAAAAGCATCTGAGCATGCTCAGGGCAAAAGGCTTCCGGCGCTGGGGCAACAAAGAGGTGGAAGACACTCAGCAGCCATTCCTTACCTATGTTCTTTATTTTGGAGGGTTTGCTAGTGTGGAAAACTTCACCATTAGAAGTATTGTTTTATAAGATGTAAAAACTGCTGAAGTTCACATCTCTTTTCCTTTAGACTTTCTTTACTAATTTCACTTATTTAAGGTCCATTGAAACAGTAGAACAGTGTCCATCCAACAAAACTTTTGACAAATCTTGGCTTATTTTGTCTGATTACTTGTCCATGGATGCTTCGTGGTATAGGTTTGTGGGACTGTGGATTGAGGTGGTGGCAAAATCAGGTGTAAAATAAGTAATGACCATGAAAAAAGACTACTTTGATACCATTATTTTTCTCTGTGAGTTGGAAAAATGTCTTTTGATGAGTGAGGAGCAAATTGGATGTACCCAGTTGAAATTGACCTCAGTAATTAATTCTGAGGCCATCCATTGAATGGCATTTTACTGACATGTGGAATCAGTAGGTGATCCCAGTTTGCTTCTTGGGCCAGAGACGCTCGTGCTGCAGAGTCCAGTTACTGCTGGCTTTAAATGACTGTTATGTTTACAGTATCTTACGTAGGGATTCTGATAATCAAGTCAGCATAAGCAAATTTACACTTTTTCTTGTTTTGGAAGCAATCCTTTATATCCAGGAAGTAGATGGGGTGTCCAGGTGACCTTGCATATCTTTGAACCACACTGCACTTGCCCATGTAAATAAACACTTGAACCTTGGTAGCTGTCGGTGCAGCATCTGACGGCATATTCCACTCACTCCGCTGCTGTTGAAGAAAGAAAACCAGGGATCTTCAACCCTTTAGTTTTCCATTAGAAGTTTTTTTAGCAGCATTTTAGTCATAGACCTTTAAGAACTAGTATTCTTCATAAGACATTTATTTCTAGTGATCCTCTCGCACACAAGGTACTCTGCTGAATGGACAGGCACAGTGAGATTGTACTTTTTAATTGTGGTTTGTGGTACCTGGACCAAAGTTTTCAAGTTCAGGATCTGTTCCAATATCCACCTTTAGATACAAAGGACACTACCAAGTCTGTGAAATTTCTCATATTCACTGGAAAATTTGGCCCCTCTGTCAAAGGTTTACAGTAGTACTAACTTCACCGTAATATCCCTGTTGTCTTCACTGAAGGTGAACGGTATTACTGCACTGCTGAGGAGATCTCTGCCAGTTTGTGAAATACTTTTGTGTTTTGGTGACTGAGACTTTTTTGACTTTTAAAAGGTTTGGAAAGAGGTTGTGGTAATGTAGTTGACACTTCATCCATACCGGAGATGGTAATGATGAGACATCTTTCAGCAGGCTTTATAAATGGATATCTGGCATTGAGAGTGCCTTTATGGTTTGAGCGTGTTTATCCTTGTGGTTCTGGAAACCAGACCATGAGGTGGATTATATTGCTGTATATAAATCGTATTCCAGCATGTTTTATAAATCAGGTGGCTTAATCAGATAAAGACAAATGACAATGAAATAGCTTAAATACAAATTTACTGCCAGGTAGCCATGGTACGCTGCTGTACTTTAATTTTACTGGATTTTCTGACTTAGCTGTCAGGAATTTCAGTCATTTGCCACTTACTTAGAAGCATGGGCCAAATTGTCATTCAGTCCAGTCTGTGCAGTCCTTTCAGTGTCTACATGAATGGGGAATCTACCATCTAGCAAGGACTGACATCTTATTTAACAGTCTGTAGAACATCATTCACTTGGTAAAAGGAGAACTTGGCATGCCGTGGGAGAAACACAAAAATCCTTGCTTTGGGGGGGCTGAAGGCATGTTCAGGGCCAGTTCAGTCCACAGCATAATTAAGTCTGTTCTAACTTATTTTAGAAAGTGTGTGAAAGCCTCTTGGGAAGAGTGACACCAGCAGGGAGAAGGTCAGTCACAGTAACAAGCCTTCCCCATATACTCTGTGTCTCTGACCCGAGGATTCCGGACTCCTCCATGAAGAGCACAGCTGCAGCGGCTGCATGAGCTCCATGGAGTACATAAGCTCAGCAGGGTGGGTGGCATTATATTTGATTGAATCACCAGAAGATCTGTGGAAGCACCATGGATCTGCCTAGGTTCCACCAAATAAAAGATCAAAGCACAGGGGGTGGTTTTACACGCAGATTTCACATCCTGACACACAGTCCTGATGCTGCCACAGTACCTGGAAGCGCTGTAGTTTCAGGGTGAAGCATGGAGTGAATGGAGGAAGCTGTTACTCCTTCCCTTGCCCTTCAAATCCATTTAATATAGAATCTTCAAGCTGAGCATGTAACCGATATTAAAGTGTTAAGAAAAGGTGATGCACTTGATTTAGCCAAGGGCTGGAAGTGTGCATCTGTGACAGGGGCTTCAGGACATACCGCAGAGCACTTCCATCCCAGTCAGTGATATAGGATCAATGTTTTCAAGGGCTGTTGACAGATCTAAACCATCACACATAAATGGGTGATTTCTGATCTTGAGAATGTGAGAACTGTAAATCAAGACAATTACAGCAGTTTCCAGTGATAATTGAAATTGTTGTTTTTTAAAGTACTATGGCAAAATGTCTGAGGAAAAGAAAACAGTCTTAGGCTATTTTCTTTTCCACTTTCATGTCTACTTTTAATTTTCACATTTAGAGGTCTGCTGCCTTTTAGGTCCCAGTCAGTTCAACACTGAATGCCTTTTCTTGCTCCGTTTTGGGAAAAAAAAAAAAAAAATTTAAACAGCTTACCTGATGAGAATTTATGAGGAACAAAATATCGTATGCTTGTGGAATCTACTTCTGTTTTGTACATCAACCTAAAACGCATGGTGGATTATATGAAGATTCAATAGTAAATTTCACATTTAGTCTATCTCTACATAAAAAGAAAAAGCAAATCTCATTGTCAGGTACATTTTTGTAGTGTAGGTTTTAATCTGTTTCCTGCAAGTGTGAACAAATGACCAGTTTAAACTTAACAAATTTTCTTTCGTTGTGTATTTCCTTAATTCAAGCCAATGCTACAAAGTCCTTACTTTCCATTAGAATGTTTTCCAGAAATTATAGTTATTAAATCTATAATTTTATAATACAAGTTATAACAGAGACATTTTGCTAGTGCAGTTCACCCTTCCCTTCCCTATCAGAGAACAAGACAATACATCTAATTTTACTATCTAGGTACACGATTTTATTTTTTGTATGTTTATGTGGACATGAGCATGAAGGAAGAAAAAAGTTGGATCTTTAACACAGATCTAGTTTCTTTCACATTCTCATGGCAGTTCTATGCTAGACTTCATGTTTTATACTCACCCAGTGCTAGTACTTTGGACCATGTTTTTCTTCAGTGCACAGCTCAGAGAAAAAACTGAGAAGAATCCCTGCTCTTATTGTAGGGACATTAATTCCCCTAACTATTCTCCATTTAATCACCTCCTTGTGTTTCTATTAGTCATTTGGGAGTAGGACGTGCCGATGCTTCTGAGGACCCCTCTGTTTTTACAATTTGTGTCTGTGGGGAAGGACTTAGCAGGGAGAGGTTGAAATTTAAACTAAACTAAACTAAACTAAAATAAAACAAAACTTGAATGATGGGATGAGGATGCAAATTTCCTTTCTACTATGCAGTTCCAAAAGCTGCAAGTGCAATACTCAGCAGAAATGTGGGCACACATCCCATAAACAGGTCATTCCAGACCATAGTCATCATCCCAAGATGCACTTGAGCATCTGTTAAATATTTTATATATGGTGTTTATATTTACAAGTAGCTTTGTGAAAATCTAATAAGAGCCTTTGAAAGACCATAAAAGAGGAAATGTTAACATGGAGCTATGAGGTGATCTCACATGATTTGGGCCCACATAACGCAGCGGGCATTTATGGGTCCTATAAATAGAAGGTGAACTATTTATAAAGCATCTCTCTGCTTCCATGCTACCCTGTATATATTACCAAGACATTGCATATCATAATGAGGAGCCTGTGGTTACTTATTAAAGGCCAGCAATGTATCTGAGTAGATCCTTGCTGGAATACCTTAAAGATCTGATAGTTTTAAATGTTCCATTTTAATCTCTGCACTTGTATGTGATGCACACCAAATTTGTTCTACTGTCCTGTCTATTGTGCTCCATCTTGTGCTTTATTCACATCACGGAATGAAACGGGAGCATAAGAAAAGCAATATGTTCTGTTGTGTCCCAGATAATCGTTTTGCTTTCAACTGCGGTGGAGTATTCAGCAAATACTCAGTCTTTAAAACAGGCTTTGCATTCCTTGCTGAAGTGATGACTGTATTTTTATACCCATCTTGCCTTTGACAAGGTGTGACCAGCTTATTTCTAATAATCAGATTTAATGTTTTATTTCAAAGCCCAGCACTCTTTGTTACTTGGCCTTTTGAATTTCATGAAGAAAGACCAAGAATATGGGCAACTAGAAAAATCATGTTCTGTTTCTGTAGATATTCCTTTGCTTTAGGGTTTTCCCAGTCAGTCCATCACACGTCGTCTCTGCCTCTCATTCCTCCTCAGAGGGAGAACTCCTCACACTCTTTCCTCTGCTCCAGCATGGAGTTCCTCCCACAGGAGACAGTCCTCCATAAACCTTCATGAGTCCTTCCCATGAGCTGCAGTTTTTGTCACGGACTTCTTTGGGCACTGCAGCCTGCTCCAGCGTGGGGTCCTCCCCGGGCTGGAGGGGTGTCTCTGCTTCCCCGTGACCCTCCATGGCTGCAGGGGCACAGCCTGCCCTCTCATCACGGGCTGCAGGGCAAACTCTGCTCCAGCCCACCTTCTCCCCGCCTTTCTGTGCTGACTTTGAGTGTCTACCTTGTGTCTCACATTCTGGATCTCTCCACTCTGTTTTCACTTCTCCTACTACTTCTCTTTTTGTGTTTTCTCCTCTTAAATGCGTTAATTGACAGAGGCGCTCACTGGCTCAGACATAGTCAGAGGTGGGTCTGACTTGGATCCAGGGGAGCTTATCTCAAAGCTTCTCACAGGAGCCACCCCAATGGCCCTTCTCCCACTACCAAAAGCCCCACCACACAAAACCAACACATACCATTTGAACCCACTTGAAAAATGTTCAGTGTAGGACTATGAAGTTTATCAAGTAGACAAAGCTACCAACCTTAGAGTTGCCTGTTTCGCTATCCCTACAAATTTATTTCTCTCTCTAGTAGAATACCCTCCTTTATTCCTAGTCCACCCAGTCCCCACTCTTTGGTTGCTGCCGATACACAGCCCATACAACTCATCCCTCATGCGAGGAGGTACCTGTAAGGAATCTGCATATCCTTACTTGCTGCATTTGGGAGATTGCCATTGTCACAAATTCAGAGATCACCTTACTATAAACTTTTCAGCGTCTTCTGCGCCATGACACCATCCATGTTTCTTAGAGCAGGAAGAAGCTGCAACGTGTTGGGTCAATCTGCTGTCACTTGTCACCTCAAATTATTGCATAACTTATCATTGGCCAAGACTGCCAACATTATGTACGCATTTATTTCTTTCTCATCAGGGCTAGTGTGTTCTTGCTGATACTGCACAACTGAGACATCCCACTGCTTCATGCCCTTTTTAAGTCACTACAATTCACAGATCAGTGAACAGCGAACAAGACTGACTTGTGAGTACCTGTGAGTACTTACGAGTGATCAGAAGAGTTTTGTTGCTCGCTCTCTCTCTCTATTTGAGAGAACTGGTTTTCTTCTCAGGTGCTTTTCTATTTTGCACTGTGAACCATAGATAGGCAGGCAGCAAGACTCCTCTCAGGTGTGTAATCTGCCTTTCAAGCTTCTTGGATGTGTAAGTAGGACTCACTTCAACCATTCTTCGCAACATTTTCTTATCCAGATGCTGCTGCACAACATGCTTGATTTGACCATTACCTCCTGCTGTGTCAGGGCTTCTCTTTTTCTATCTCAGCCTTTTTCTCAGACTTCTCCCTCCTGATTATCTGGGGGTTTGATTTCCAGATTATCAAGGACCTCCCTTTCTATTTCTGATTTGTATCTCTGCCATACTTAGCTTACTTCTCTGCAACATTTTTTTTCCTTCTAGTGAGCACAAAGACACTTTTGTTCAATTACGCAGGTACTAATCTGGCCTTTTTTATTCACAATTCTTTCTTAATGCCTCTTTCAACTTGGCTTTTCTTCTGACTGTTCTGCAAGGCAACTGCACATCATTGCTCAGTAACATCCTCCTGCTTTTCTAGTTGGAAAAAAGCAGTGTATTCATCTTCCTTAGCTTTAAACATACACATGAAGATATTTGCATGTGGATTAGTCATTATAGCACCACAAGAGAGACTAATAAGGATCTATTTTAGATGCTTGTTTTTCAGCTGAAATGAATCTGTTTTGTAAGGGAGCTAGGTCAGATTTTGATATATGTGTCTAGTTCAGCAAATCATACTAAGGATCTCTTCTAAGATGATGGAATTTATGGATTTGCTTTTTGCTCCCAAAATTATATGAAGTAGCTAGTTTCAAGGGGTTTCTGACCCTGTAGCTTACAGTCATGTCCTATTCTGTTTTCAGCCCTGGAAAATTTAGCTCATGCTTTCCTCTTAAACCAAGGTCCTCTAATCTGATGGAGTCACAGAGGCCATAGACATTTCTACACAAGGCTGGAAGAGATGAGCACACTCCCTGTTAAGTGAAATGCAGCGGTTTCTCTTTCCTCTGTGAAGAAAGCAGAGGAACTACTTTTTATTAAGAGAGTGTCTTCAAGTTTATGTTCCAGAAGCGATGGTGGGATTTGTAGAGCCTAACAGCTGTGAGATTCCTTCCCTATTTCTGTAACAGAAAACTTCTCATCTCTTGGGAGTGGAAGAAAGAAATTATTATTTCAAAGATTTTTCACCTTAGGTTTGCCCTTGAAATACTGAGAAAATAACAGATGGAATCCAAACCTCAAATTCTATTTAATGTGGGCTTATTCTAACAACAGATGAGGAAAATAAACATTTTTCCAGAAATTTTTCAGGACAGGTTTTTAAGCTCAATAATATCTCATGGGATACAAGCCCCCATATCCTGGAGTATTTTCTCAGCTTGCACTACTTTCCATCTAAGAAATTATTGTTTTAATCATATTTATAATCAAACAGCATTTTTCACCCATTTTTTTTTTAAATCGATTATGCTCTGACACATAAAATGAGTTTTAAGAAGAACATTTTAATATTGACATCTGGGCATTCAAACACTTTATTTTGTAAAAACTTAAATTGTTTTTAAAAAATTTTGCTTTAAAACATCACTCAGAAGTGATTCAAGAGATTAAAAAATAGCTTTACATACAATATATTTGCGACTGCAGCTTTTCAAGTGGTTTTCTAAATTTGGATTTTCTATATTCAGATAATCTGTTAAGTAATTTACTTAATTTCCTAAAAATAGGATAAGATATTCTTTTCTTTTGCAAATAGTCCTTCACCCTAGTAAACAGCTGAAGATTTTGTCCTTGTATTTTTTTGCCCTTGACTTTTGTGGGGAAATTGCAAAATTCCACAATTCATCTCCCCAACCATGATTTATTATTTGATGTACAACTTCCTGATGTAATCACTTAGAGACTTGCAGTCCTTATTTTCCTATAGGCAGTTTCAGAATTTCATGTTATGATAATTTAGGCAAATAACAAATGAGAGCAATGGGCAGTGTTGAAAAATTCTGGTGTATAACTTTTAGGGTTTTATCCATCTCAACACCTTCAAAAATTGCTTTTGATGTTTCAGTTTTCTGTCAGTAAAATGGAGGAGCAATATTTGTCCACCTTCCAGAACTATACAGACACCAGAACACAACTATAGACACTGAACCAAATAAGTATGAAAAATGCCTCAAATTTAAATAGGCGTAGGAAAGAAATAGCGTTGCTATATTTCTCATTATTTCAAAACCAGAGATAATAGAAAAGGATATTTTGGTTTCACAAGAACAATGCCTAAATGTTCGTCTTCTTTTAGGAGAAAAAAAATAATAAGGTGGTTCCTGTGACTTGCAGTAGTCTAAATGCTTAATGCTGCACAGTTTGTGTCAGATAATAAATATGCAATTTCTTTTTTACATTAGAAAATTTTGTGAGGGTTCAACTATATTGCCCTAAAATTGTTTCTAACAGTTTAATGAACATAGTGAACTACAAATTATATATTTTCTAGAAAAATATTTTATTGGATATAGAAATACTAAAATTAAATTTACCAAGTTTTATCTCATCATATTCTCAAGGTATATTCTCCCAGAATGGTGGGAATCTTGCAGCTGTTGAAGTGGCTGTAGTGTTTTACTTTTATTTTGGTATAATTCAAGCACCAAGTCAAAGACACAAGTAGAAAGCTGTAGTACTTAAACCAGGTCTTCTACCTTTCAGTCACTGGGGATGTTATGAATTGTTAAAAAGATGATAGCTATTTTTATCTTTAGAGGATTAGTATTAGGCAAGACTTTTGGTTGATTGTTCTCAAGTTTGCCAGTGTTCTCAAATTGACCTTCTACAACATAAATTCCCAGTTGAGTATGGCTGACGCAGTATTTCCATTTTTATGTCAGATTTTGCTATAGAAGCAGTGAACTGAGATGTTAGTGTCTAAAAGCCAGACTGAAACAATGAGAACTATCTCAGTAAAGCATTCAAATATCTTATGAATATTTCTTTGTAGTTCTGTTTAGATACACATAGACGTATTTTCAGCTGAAAACTGCTGAAAAGAACTTGCTTGATACCTAGATTATTGATTATTAAATGAAATCAGCAGTAACACCGTGCTCATGAAAACAGCCAAAATATGGGCAAGAGGAAAAATTAATCATCACTTGCGTCCAACAGTCAACAAATCTTGTTTGAAGAAAAGGAAGGGCAAAAGGAAGAAAAACATCATTGCCAGCTAAGATTTACCCACTTTCCCCAGTATTAAAAACATACAACAAAAAAAAATCAATGGGGAGTAATTGTAACATGTTGAGAAGATAATGTCAAAGATATATGAAAAGTAGTGAGTGATTGGACTGACGTTTAATCTTTGTACTGAAGTTAATTAAAGATTAAAGGAAAGGAAAAAAAGGACCCGTAACTCTTAGGATGGGTGATCCAGAGATTTGCAGCAATCCTGTGTACCCTATGGAGTGTACTTCATGATACATCTCGAGTCTGATCCCAGTTACATCACTGTTACAATGAGTTTACACCTATTTCATGATATCAGAAACATTTTTTTTGTGCTTAGGATGAGTTTCCTCATGTCTAGTTGGTTGAATGCAATAATCAACAATTGTTAATTTAAGGTTTTTCTTCTTCCTTCTCTTCCTAAATCATAAGCATTAGCTTCCAATCCTTATGTCCCATTTGATTTTGAATGTAATTTTGGGTGGAAATACTAGAATTATATTGTGGAGTTTTTTGGATAGGAAACAAATGAATTGGACTATGGAGTTGTCCACAGATTTATTAACTTTTTGGTGGAAGAATGTGGGGAGACTGCTACTCTTAGAGGAGTTTGCATTTCTATTGGAGTTGGTTGAGACATGTTGATGTATTCAAGATCAAACTATGATCTGGCCAGGTAGGTAAGGTTTTTATTATTATTGCCCTAGTACTGTTGGAAACTCTTGAGATAATTAAGCTATGAAAATTATCATTAGGAAACATAGCTCGTTTTTCCATCATTAAATTGTAGATGGACTACACAGAGATCTAAAAAGTGCCTTAAGGATGTCAGTGTCCCAGTTTCTCAGACTGCCTGCACTGGACACACATCAGCTTGCTGTGTGGGTTGCTGAATGTTTTAACTGACACACAAGTGCTAAAGACAGGGATTAATTATAAAAACTGTTTCCAATTATGGACCATTTACATGGGATTGCAGGAATATACCTCACCCTCTTGTATAAAACAAAGCATTTGTTACCTCATCTTGAATACCAAATAGGAAGGAAGTAGAAGTTTCCACTTTTTTCCAGCAGCCTGGTTGTGAATGCATTCATAAAGCTTGAGAGAAATAAAATACAATCCTCTTCTTCCCAGACTATGGGTTGTTCTGGTGTAGAGGCGTTTTAAATGATTATCTACTTCCTTGGCCAGGTGGCTGGAAATTGACTGGTTCCTGTCGGCAGTTGACCCCCAAGATCTCAATACTAAGGAGTGACTGTGCTTACAAATGGGATCAGTTCCTTTGGGTGCACAGGAAATGTAGGCAGGAGTAGTGTCCCCTGTTGTGGTCTCTGGGCACTCAATTTGCATTAATTTTGCTTATATTTGACAGATTTTATTACATGCCAAGAAATGACAGGATCTGGACCTAAGTATGGCTTAGTGCTGTGAGTTTAGCCACATTCAATATTACTTGGGAAGAGCACCATTATTTTATTACCAGACAACATATACCAGCTACTTCTGTAAGAAATCTCCCATAAATATAAGTAAAGAAACAGCACGTCAGTGCATTTCATCCTTCTAAAGGTGACCAGTGGTTTAATTGGTTTGTTTGAATCTTTGTATAAGAAAAAATATTTATGTTTTTGTACCTGACAAAGCCAAGGCTTTTGATTATAAAAAAAGGTCAAATACGTAACAAAGCAGTGTTTGTAAATGGGGTGTTACGAGAGAGTACAATTTCATGGCTTTTACCCAAAGAAGTTCTCTCCTCAATTATTTATATTTGCAAGTTTGCCATAGCAAAAATCTGTCTTCTACAGGAAATATTATTCCTTCTAGAATTCCTGAAGGCAGAAAAGAAGTGTTCAGTAATGAACCCCTTAAGAATCATGCTGTTTGGGGTTTTTGCATGTATGCAAAACCATACATTTAGATAAAGCTTAAGCTGTCAGAATATGTTACAAAATGCAGTAATGTAACATGTCCTGCAGCTACTAGGCTCAATCAAAGCTCAGAAAGGCACTTTTCTGATGTGCTGCATTCCAAGTATGCTTATGCTAAAATGAAGATGTCCTAGTCAGTCAAGGAGACAGCCTGATATAATTAATGACTCCTCTATAGAAGTTCCCCCAGTTATGTCATCCAGTATGATCTGATTTGATTTATAATGTATGATTTACGTAAGGACTAGTTACTTCTAAACTTTGAAGTCTATGAAAATGTCTCTGCTGCAATTAGCATAGAGCCAATTGCAACATATTTTAAAAAAACAAAAAAGAAAAAAAAAAAACAACCAAGCTGTATCCATCCACAAATATTAGTTACAGAAAAACCATTGAAACTCCTGAGCTGAGGAACAGCTCTCCTCAGCAAATTCAGGTTTTGAAAACTTCTGAATGAAATTAATATCTGTCTTTTGACTGGTCTGCAGAAAAGTATTATTAGTTGTGAGAGACTCTGAATTTCTTTTTTTTTTTTTTTTTTTTTTTTTGAAGATGTGAATGAGCACTGGGCTTTGAAAATACATTTCATAGAATTTTCCAGCAGCAACAAGTAGCAAGCCAATTATGGGTGGTTGAAAATCAACTTTCTGTGATGATCTCCAGATTTCACATGTTCTTAGCATTCTGAAATACTCACTCTCTAAGCTGAATACCTTTTATGTTTGTTTTTTTCAAACAAGATTTCAGAATGTTAAAGCAAAATTTGATTATTTTTTGCATGAAAGATACTTCAGCTGTTGTTGAGAGAGGAAAAAGACCTGACTGTTCTCTGAAAATAAAGCTACAGAAAAAACCAGCTGAACCTGAGAACTGAAACTTGGCTGCTCACTGAAGTCTAGATTCACAAAGGCACTTACACAGCATTTAACTTTTAGCCTTCAGACTTCCAAAGTAGCTGAGTTACTTTAATGTTTCCCTGTTCGCCAAGTGAGAAGGGTTGATAACCTAAAGGTGCATCAGTACTGCTAAGTGACAGGGGAATACTGAGTGAGCTTGGGAGCAGGACTCATCATGTGCTCAGGTCACAGATTCATTGTTAGCCCTCCTCCTGGATCTGTTTTGGACCTCTCCACCTAGCTTTCTTGCCGGAATGCCTGTGGGCTGTTTGGAGGACAGAGACTGCCTTCAGAAAGCTGCATGAAGATACCATGGCCTCCTCCCTTCTGTCCAAAGCTAACCCAAGTGTAATCTAAGCACCACCAAATGTAACCTCCTGTCTCACTTCAAAACACGCAACATTATATTTAGCTTCCTTGTACTCCCATTGCCTGCACTACTGCCTCTGATTATTCCAAACACTTAGAGCCAAAAAATAACTACACAAAATAATTATTATGCATTTTAGTCACACAGGCACCAGGTGGGATCCAGAGGAGATGTAGTGCCAAACAGTGTGTAGCAGAATGGGATGTGGCCAGCCTGGAGCAGAAGGTGCTAGCAGTAAGCAACGTGAATGTAGGCCAGTCCTTGCCACTTGGCCTTGGAGACAGCAATTGATCTGTGCTTGTATTTTATTTCACCAGCATAGCATCTTCGGAAAGACGGGTCTGCAACATCCAGCTTAATCAGAAAAAAAAAAAAAAAAATCAGCAAAAAAGTCAGCCGGTCTTTGTCAGAGGCTGATAGAGGTATGTCAGGAGGCTTCCGTAGAAGCTTTCTGCTTGGAATCACAGCTGGCCTCTTATCTTAAACACTGTAGGACCTCTGTCTAAACAAAAGCAGGGCACCTTCCTTTATTGTAAAATGCTGTTGATGGTGCGACCATTTTGTACGAGGGATATTAAAATATTCAGACAAGATAAGAGACACCTGGGTCCTGCTCATTCTGCTTGAGTGGTAGGAATTTATCCTGACTACTTTGCAATGGACTGTGTCTGGGAATACGCTGGTTAAAGCTGTTCTGTAATGCAACAAGAATTCAAGATTCACTGTGCCACTGTAAACAGATATTCTAACTGGTCTTTAGGGTCCTTTCCTAGCAGATCAGTGATACAATCTGGACCTCTGGCAGGGAAAGACATGATAGCTAGTTACCTCTCACTCTACACTTGTGGTAAAATAAGCCTCACATAAATATTTATGATATTTGATTTATATAAATATAATACAAAGACAGGAACTGTCTTCCCTCCTCTAACTAGGCTTCTCAAGAATGAAATTGCCAGGCAGGCTTTTGTGCAAGGTCAAGATCCTACAGGTGTATGTGCTGTCAGCACAAGTAACAAAGTGGTCTTGGGAAGGCGTGGGTGGGAGAACATGTGAATTCCAGCTGAACTTAGGGGCCAACAAGGAGCTGACAACTTTACATTGCCAAGACTTCTGGGCCTGGGAAGAAGCATAATTTTAATCATAAAAGAAACTTTGCTGATAAAACTATCAATGCCCAGAGATAGAAATATCTCTGGTTTTAAGCAACAATTTCAAAGTAATTTTGAAGGTTCCATTGTTGACTGTATGTATTCTGCTTATACCCCACTTTTGGTGCTAAACTTTGTGTAAAAATGGGCCAGTTCTAGGTTTGGAGATATAAAGATAAAATAGTTGGATAAATGACTCTAAAACATAGTTCTGAGCAGTGGAAATAATGATGCCCAACTTTCTTTGTATTTGGATTTTCTGCTGTTGAATACGGTGAAAGTTCCCCCTGGTGTTTTTTTAACCTATGGGTCATTCATAGCATCATTCCTCCACATGGATTCTTTGATATTTGTGGAGAACTGATCTCATGCTTCAGCCTTTTCCTCAATAAAGTCAGTAATAGAACTTCTCTCCTTTTCTTCTGGATCTTAATCTACTGAGACCTGAAGTTTCAGATTTGATTGAAATTGACTGATGATTCAAAAGCTATTGGAAAAGGATAAAGATACCTTCACACACACCTTTAGAGTGTTGTACTAGTAAAGTGCATTTCCCTAGGAAACCAAGGCAAAAATCACTTGTAAGCATACCCAGAAGTATCTGCTATAACTCTTAACAGATCCATTTTCATGTAAAAATGTCCAGTGTAAAAAGTATGTTCTGCATAGTTCTCTAAAAATCAGTGCTTTAACATCAAAAAGGGAGAAAAAAAATCCAGATAAAAAGAAGTTCCATTTTAGTACAATCCTGGTAATACAAACCACATCAGTCAGTTTAGCATGTACTCTTATAATGCAAAGTCAGATTCATGCTTTCAGCATAAGTTACCACAAATGCAGAAAAACAGTTTAGTCCCTTCAAATTTATATTAGAAGTGTTGCGTTTATTCATAAACCAACAGAATGACTGAAAGGAGTGCCATTGCTTTGCACTCTCCTGTCCAGGAGTTTTGAAATCAATGAGGAACCTGTAGCCCTTTCTCATTGCTCTAGACTGTCATTCCAGCAGGAGAAACTGATGCTCCACTTCACCATGACAAGATGCCATTGCAAGTAGCACCTAACATGCACTTTTAATCCAAGATAAAATTTCTGGCCTGAAAATGCACATTGTTATGGTACGTACAGTTGTAAAAGACTGAGATGAAGCAATTAAATGTGGAAATAAGATGGTGAGGGAAATAACACTTACACCAAGAACTTCATGTGGTTGTCAAATGTGACCAGTTTGTGTGGTTTAAATTTAGATATGGAGGATTCAGTGGATATCCTCCAGAAGGTGATTTATCCTTCCCTTCAAGAGGTAGGATAAAGAAATGAACCCAGAGAGGACCTTTTTCTATCTATTGAACATGGAAGGCACGTTGCTGAATAGGTGCCCAGCATTTTGATGACTAAAAAAAGATGAGGTGAAGGATCATCAGAATAATGGAGAAGCCTTATACAGAAACCTTTCCCTAATCTCCATGCTCCCTTCTCCAGGAAACCCATACCCTTCCAGTGCAAACTGTAACACATATCACTAAAAACTTACATCTACACACTTCCTTCTGTCAGCCATGCCCACTCTTAATGACTTTGACTTGAAATCCTAAACTCATTGGGTGTCTTTCCATTGACTTTGGTGGCTGGTTTAAGTTCATCATGTGCAGCTATGTTATGCAATGCTGATATTCAAATTGAAATGCGTTAGACTGCTGTCTATAATGCTTTTTGTCTCTCTAGATGTTGAAAGCATGCAAAAAAATCCTGTCTGATCTCTTTATGAAAGTATCTGATAAGTCAGAAGGATATTTTTTCTGAAAACAGAATGATATCCCTTTGTCATGGCACAGTTCTGAATAATTCTGTAGAAACCATCAAGATTATCCTGGTTTTACTGTGCTTTAATAAAGAGGAGAATCGAATCCCGTGATGTCATGACTGACAGTTCTAGCTTGAGTAGGAAGAGTGTTGGGTCTCTTCAGGATCCTCTGTGTTAGGATCAGTCAGTAACTGTCCAGTTGGTTCCCTGGATGGTTTTCCTTCGCTTTCCAGTAGACTTTGCATGGGAGGGTTGGGGAGGCAAGCATCAGTAGGGGAGAGTCAATTTTTGCATTCCTGAAAGTCACTTCTGGCTGTGCTAAATGAAGATAATTGGCAGGAATCAATTAGTCTCATAGGAGGGTGTCATTAAGGGATGAGCTCTTTTCACAAATTGCCCCTTCTGCACTTATTGCTTGAGAGACATAATCTCAGCGAACCCAAAATTCACGGAACAGGAGATTGATTTCCTCCTTTTTCTTTTTCTTTCCCCCCTTAAACTCTGCAGGTCAGTCCCACCCCAGGGTGCATCCGGGCGTTAATGAAGATGTTGTACTGCCCTTACTGCAGAGGACTTCCCACTGTGAAACCTTGCAACAACTATTGCCTCAATGTAATGAAGGGCTGCCTAGCAAATCAGGCTGATTTGGATACTGAGTGGAATCTGTTCATAGGTAAGAAGAGTTTAAATATTAGTGGAAGGAAATGCTGGTAATAGCAAACATCTGCAGAGTATTGTGAGGTTAGAAGATGCTGTTGGTCAATATTCACAATAAAGCAACTGCAGATGCACCGCGCTTTCTACTTGCCCTTCCTCGTTTGCAGTAAGAAATTATTCTTGCCCCCCGCCCCCCAAGCCACTCATATTTTGTATTTCACATTTCAAAAGGAACGGTGTGGTGTTACGGCTTCTGAGCTGAATTCTTACATATGTGAAATGTTGAGAAAGCTTTGGTTGAGGATTTGATAACAAGTTTAATGTGGCAGAAATAGTATGTATTACAACTGAAAACTAGGCTCTTGCAAGCTAAGATAATAACATTGTATAACATCTAGTCAACTTAAATCACAACAGCTGCTGTTTTAATTCTGGCAGTATATAGGCAAAAAAGCTAAAAAGGTACATATATGAGAAATTACTAATTCCTTGTTCTTGATTAAAATATGTTAATGTCTCCCTTTTAGTGTACTGGACAGAAGGTACTATACATGCAGTCAAAATGTTACAATGGAACATAGATGATGTATTTAAGGAAAACTGCTATTAAAGTTATATTCACAGAATTCTTCAGTCAGGTAAACTAAGAAAAAGAAGAAAGATATCTCCTTGAAACAGCTATTCAGATATACTGTAGCAAAAAGTAACCCAACTCCCAGAGTAACATTTAACAAGAAGTAAGACCTTGAAGTCGCTTTTGATGCTACATGGGAAAAGACGCAGAATTAGACAAGACTAATGATAATATAGAAAGAACAGAAACAGCTAGTTACACCAGTCACTAATGAGCATCATAGTCTAGACTGGATTTCCGGAAAATAAAAGCAGCTGTGAAACATGAGATGAAGCTCTTCTTATTTCAACCGGAAAAAAAATGTTATTTTCTGCTTTTGGAGAGACACAATATAAGCAATCTCATTTTGCTTAATTTCAAACTCCGCTGACCAATGTGACTTTGAAAATTTGATTCTGACTCATTCATAGATTTTCACTTTACTCAGCACAGGGGCGGTGCAAGATGGATAGGGAGAAGAAAACAGGATGAAAAATGAATCAGAGTATGAAAAGTGTTAAACAGCATTCAGTGTGCTATAAGAATAGCATGAGCCAAAAATGAATAAACAAATGATGCAAATAAACATGCGTTTTCAGTCCCTTAACTGGTTAAGGAGCTGACAACCCAAGCAGTTCTGTATGGAGGGGTACCCGTGGGATTACTAATGTGAAAAGAAGAGTCAGATCATCATCAGAAAGCTGAGTAGGAGCTGATGGGATAACAATGGCAACCTGTAAAAGACATTGTATAAGCTGCTTTCCCTTTGTCATTAAAGACTAAGCAAGAGGCAAGTTGTCACAAATTCTGATCAAATAAAATTATGGAGGCTTTTAGAAAAAAATCATTCTCACTAAAATAAACGACAGGTTATAGTAAGGCAAACACCTGTTCAAATCAAAAGTCAGAAAGCAAAATCCCTCTTCTGGTCCTTTAAATTTAGTGAGAGTGCTGGGCAGGGTGAGGCATGAGTTGGAAAGTGTGGATTGCTTACAGATTCAAACTTTCAGAGCCTTTGATGCAAAGCCCTTGGCTTAATCAATGTCTTTCAGATTTTGACTGTTCCTGCTCTCAGAAAATTTGCATAAAAGCTTGTATATTTTGGTAAAACATATTGCTAATTTATTAAATACTATGTAATACCCTGTGCACTTCCTTAAAGAAAAGCAGGCTGGTATGCCATTATCCCTTCAGATCAGTGATGACAAAGCAATGTAAAGTACAAATACATCAAGACATATTTCCTCTTTCTTCTAGCTATATAACTTCCTCTCCACAGCTTGATGAGGAAGGGAATAGAGAAGGAGAGACAGAGATTTTCCTGTTTGGAAAAGGTATTCTGTTTTATCCCATTTTTGAGGCCTCTGACAGCTTTGCTGAAGATGAGGGTCCTTAGTCCTTCCTTTATGAAAGATTGAAATGCGACAAGTTGTCTCTGTCTCTGACAGCTGTCAGAGGCTTTCTAATAACACATGCAATTCCCTTAGTACTAAACACAACAAAACTTCTACTCACTGAATTAAAACGAACGGCAGCACTTTACAGCACCGCTGAGCTATGAAAGATTGGAAATTATGCATGAGCAGTTTTTATCCCTGTTCTGATACTAGGAAGCATGCACTAGGAAAAAAAAAAAAAGGTAATTTTGTGCACTAACAGTCTCTGCGTAGGCAGGATTCCCAAATGTTAGTGCATATTCATACACAAAAAGATAGTTTTGCTTAGCTCATAATCTGTGTATCGCAAGGTTGTTTCGGCAAAAGTTGGTACCAGGAGAAAACTCTCAGATGTGTTTGTCAGTAGCTAAACAAATGCTGTAGTTTGCACTGCATGTTCTGGTGTTGTTCTGTAGTTACTGTAATTATCCAGCAACACCCAAGATCTACAAGTGAGGAGGAGCGGGGGAAAGTAAATGGGCTCTCTGACAACAGGATGTGTTACATGTTCCACCTAGTTTATAAATATAAAAGTCAGGTCTGAAGTCACATTTATATAGCACTAATAATTCTTACCTCTGCTTTCAAAGCTAGGGAGAGTGGGACAGCTTCCCCTAAACATCTGGTTCTTTCCAAGATTTTATAGACTGTGAAAATTGGTGAGAGGTGAAACAGCTGCAGCAGCATGACACATGGTTTGTTATATTTTTCCTGTTTGTGTCACCTTAAGTTCTGTGTCCTTTTTGTGTGAAGTTTCATTATAGGCTTTTGGTATTTTGTTACCTTCATTAATGCACAGTAAAAGCCAAATGTAGCACATCTCATTCTAGATGAATTCTGAATCTCAGAATTTTGCCTGAGAAAGGAAGACAGTCTTCAATAATTCTATTGTGATTGTAAAACTATAATGAATATATGCTTCTTCCAGGTATTTCTATAAAATATTTAAGAGATATGTTAAAGCAAACCAGCCAGACTGACTTTGAGAATGAGTGTTTTTACAAAGCTTGCTTCTGATGTTCTGCCTGTTAGTTACCCTTCATAATCTCCTCTGCACCAGTCTCAAGCAAAGTTAGCAAATGCAAGATAAAAAGAATGAGTAGAGGAACTGTACTGCTGAGGAAGTACATTGCCTCAGGGGAGGAGCTGACTGATTCTGTGGAATGGGGAAAAGGGGATTTTCTCTGTTTCATGGCCAAACAGGTACAGTCAAAATGATAATTGTCTCCATGGAGCTATACCAATTAGCAATAAGGATCGGGGATCCCACTGTTCTTTCTATCATGGAAACACAGAAGAGATGGAGAAGAGATCTATTCCCACTTACAAAGATTCAAACCCCATTTGTCTTAGGGAATTACACTCAGTTTTAGCAATACTGTTATTCCTCTTTCTCTAGCTACCCTTTATTTCAGTCCTTGTTTCTATCTTGAGATTCTTTGACTCTCCCTAACATTTTAGCTTTCTCTACAATTGGTCATTTGCTTCCCCTTAACTTCTCTTTTCCTCAAGCAGGAAATGTCAGTTGAGGAATGAGCTCCCCTCCAAACATGATGGTCCCTACTTAAATAATTCAGAACAATGAAGAGTAAAAATCCAGGTAGTTGCCCAAATCACAGCAATGACAGTGCCTGGGCTTTTTTTGTGAACATCTGAAGTAAATCATAAATGCTTTGTTGCTCTGTTTAGTTACAAAGTGACAAGCCCTACTTTGTGACTGTGTTTAGTATTTAGTGACTGGTAGTGACCGGCACTACACTAGTTGTGCCTGTGTAGTAGTGTAGTCCATGGATTGCTTTGCTGCAATCCATGGAGTTTTGCCACTGTATGGCTTCTTATAGCAGCAGAAATTACATGGGGTTTTTTTCCTGGGAATTATTCAGTGGTAAAACAGACACACTGGAAGGTGGAAGATTGCAGAAAACACTGCAGAAGTGTTGCAACAGTAACAGAAATGTGCAAATTGCTGTGATACTGATGGCTTGGAATCGCATCCCTGTCTGTGAAAAGGAGTCAGGGGGCTCCTGCATTAGTTCACATCTACAGCCATCCTTCTGCTCAGGCTGGAGACAAGTGGCTTTGCTAGCAGGGTTTTCAATGTCTGACAAGCTCTGTAGTGTAGCGAGGCAGATCAGCATGTGGTGTGTTCACACTGTAGTGTTCAAGGCCATACAAAGCTGGCAAAGCTGGCATCCAGGCTCAAGCTGCAGCTGCAGGAGAAAATCGTATCTGCAAGGTTTCAGGAAAACCTTCTACTTCCAGTCTTGAAATTCTTTCACTTACTGTCATTACAGCAGCTCTGCACTACTAATAAACTTCCTTGTTATTGTGCTTGAAGAATCTGTCTTTTTTTTCCCATCAGTATGACTCAGACGCTTACCTTAGGAGACCTCTTGAGGTAGAGCATACCATGCAGTCTCGCTTATAGTAACTCAGTCATTTTAAGTGAAACACCCTATCAAAACCTTAACTACTTACTACTAATGAAAGCTTTAGAATGATGAAAATATGCAATCAATCAGTTTTATTTACTGCTTACAAAAGCCCTCAGGACTATGTTTCCTCTGTTCCATGTGCAAGCACAAGGA
Source organism: Rhynochetos jubatus (assembly GCA_027574665.1). NCBI lineage: Eukaryota > Metazoa > Chordata > Aves > Eurypygiformes > Rhynochetidae > Rhynochetos > Rhynochetos jubatus. The sequence goes on along the minus strand of CM050649.1, from coordinate 81,456,851 downwards.
TAAACATTTTCCTTTCAAAGCTTCAAGAGACCACCTAGATTTGTATTTTTTAAAGGCTTATAACAAGAATAACTGTGCTTTTTGAGTCTCACTTTGGTTCATGGAAAAATCAGTCTATAATTGAAATAGTAATCCTTTGTAATTTTCTTATTCCTGTGTGTACAGCTACTGTAAATAAACACAGCCATAGCTGTGTAGGCAACTACATATTAGATCCATGAAAACAGAGAACACGTGAATCATATTGAGACAACAGTCAAAATAGATTGGGGGTTTTGCCCCTTTTTTCTCTGAAGTGAACAACATCTGTCATTTCTGTTTACCCTTACACACTAGAGATCAAAGGCTGGCAATCTGTTGCAACTCTCAGTTGACCTGCTTGATCATGGTAAGTAAGAGCTAAAACCAAGGATTTTTGAAACCCTGGTTACCTGGCACTTGAATTTCTTCACTCTGCCACCCTCCTCCTTAATCATAATATGAAAGTAGCCTGTAATATTTATTATATGTTAACCTCTCATAAGGACTCTGGGAGAACAAATAAATTATATTACTCCCTCCGTGGAAAGGCACTGCAGAAGGTTCCTGCAGTCCTGGGACACTGCTACTCCAAATTCAGAGTTTCTGCATAAATTAATGAGCTTTGGTTTGATGAGCATGGAATGGGTACTTGAGTGCAGACACTAAAATTTCATAATGTGCATCTTGTGCTCATAATGAAAACCAATACCATCATTCATAGTTAAGGCAGCCTACAAGTCAAAACCTGTATATAAAGCCTCATTTTCAGTTATTGTTAACTTAGCCAACATTTAATTTTTAAGGCTAAAATCATCCTTTCTTACTTTCTTCCTGAATGAAATGCATCATGACACCCCTAGTAAAACCATCTTTGCCATCCATCAGAATAAGAATAGGGAAAATTATCTTAACCTAATACTTTTCATCTTTTTTATTCATTTCTTAGAGAAACTTTAGTGCCTCCAGAGTTTGGAGAAGTAATATTTTCTTTAAACCTCATGTCTGTACAGACTACAGTAGCTATTATTATACACCAATGTCTATTGCCATAGTTGAAGTGGCAGGGTTTGGTGGATGGCTCTAAGGGTTGTGGACCCCTATCCTGATTATATATGAAAAAATGGATTCTGTAGTTTAGAATTATTTTTTCCTGCTTTAGCTTATGTTTCCCAAAGCCAAGGAAAATAAGTACACTGTTGTGTGATGCAACTGCAAGTTAAGTTACTCAAAAGTAGAGAACACCAGACTTGCAGATGTAAATCTAATATTGTGTGTGAAAAAAATCCTTTAGTGTGCTTCATACCCTCCAGTCTCCACAATGCATAGGTAGGCTATGCGAAGGTATTTGCAGTGCTATTTAAAAAAACCCCAGATTTAACATCATAAAACAATTAGATCTGTTCATGATAAAAATATGTAGTTGCACAAATGAAAAATGAACTCAACTTGATGATACCTAATTAAAAGATTACAGTATTTTCTTTTTAAATTCTCCAATAAGTGGTAGCCTGCGTGATCCCGTATTTTCCCCTTGTTTTCCAGAAATAGTAGAATCACTGCATAGAATATGATACCAAGACCTGATGGCTAATGCTGAGAATATAGGATCACCCCTGAAATAAAGGCAACATCACCGTTCATCAAAATAATGTGTAGCAGAAGGGAACTGTATTTCCTCTTTCCCTACTGTTTCTCTTCCCTCAGAAGTATAAGGGATACACAACCTGGGCATGTAATTCCTCAGATGGTGATGAATTCAGCCTGAGAGACGCTCTCTGAAGTTCTGGGATTGCCAGCAGCAGGCAAATAACACCAGCACTTGCCTGCTGTTTAAACTCTATTTACCCTGCCAAATCTCTGTGCCTCCCCCTGTGGCAATGCAGTTGCTTGCAAGCAGCTCGCAGCATCCATTGCCCTGTGTATTTGCTTTAGGATGTGTCACTGAAGAAAGAGGTTCCCTTCTGTGGGACTATGGGGATCTTCTGCTCCAGTTACTGGCTCAGGGGGACTGGGACTCATCTGGCCTGATCCTGCTGTTCACTGACACCATTTGAAGCTATTCACTAGGAGAATGCATCCTGCAAGGATGCTAATGGCATCACTCAGGGTGACTCTTGAAAACTGCAGTGCCTGAAGAGGGGCTGTGGATTTCTGAAGATGCAGATGCTTAGCTGAATAGAAGCATTCTTGCACTCCTGAGCTTTAACATGACTTGTGAAAATTGGGTACGGTGATTAACTATGCTGGATAGAAAGATATTAGTGCATGTGAAACACATCACCCATCATTAGGTCTTGTGACAGTTACAAATTCAGGATCAAGTTCAGCAATTCTAGAATTCTGCCCTTGCCATTCATACGCAATACTCTTGAACCGTATGATCTCTGCATTTGCAGGAAAAAGCTTCTCAAGACTTGAAGTGGTATGAGAGCACATACTCAGCAATTTCACCAGGCACAACAGAGCCCTAGGATAACTGCAACATTTAGATGCTACAGCACCTTTTGAAAATAACAAGGCAGATCCACGTTGTCAAACACGTTTAAAAGATTTTATAATGAAACCATTGGACATGAATAATGACTTTTTAGGTCCATTTTCATTCCTTATCTCCAACTCCTTCACATCATTTTACATCAAAGTGAAATGACTGCCTAGTACACATGGGCACAGTTGGGAAGTTGCATAGAACAGCAGATTTCTCTGTGTTTACATTCAGGGGAAGTGCTGGGGAAGCTGTTTCTCCACTGCCCCTCAAAATGCTAGCAATGAACACAGGGATGTTACATCAGACATCTCTAGAAACAGGAGAATATGTTAATTATTTATTACTCTAATGCTGCATGAATCAAGCATTATTATTTTGTACTTTTCCGAGTCCATAGCTATGCTCTCTCAAAGGACTTCTTGCTTGCAGGACTGCAGTAAACAGTACTGCTCTTTCTGTCCCAGGTTACCATGTTTATTAACACCTCAGAAGAGTTTTCTCTTCAGTGGACAACTTGATCTCTCAATTATGCTTATGTAGGGCTGCATCTCTTCTAACCTGTAGGGGCATCCCACAGGCATTTCACTGAGCTGATTTCCATTTCATAGGCCACGAACCAGGTGGAAAATATTGTGCTTCTTGGTTTCCCTTCTGGTTTGGGGAGGTTGGGTCACGCAGTCTTTCTGGTGTATGAAATAAGGGTGGGAATGGAGCACACACCCAGATATTTTAAATTATCTGTTCTTCCTGATAGATTGATTTGCCAACTATTTCAGATTCTCTAAACTTCATAATAGAAAGAAATGTCTAATTATGTTCTCTATTATTCAAGTAAATGTAATGGAGATATGTATGTAACAGAGAAAATTTGTCTACAGCAAGTGCCTAGCTTACTGCTATCAACACTTGGTTATGTCTGAAAATACTTTGCTGAGGTGATAATACAATATCAATAAAAGGTGATAGGTACAAATCCCTTATTGCAATGATGGCAGAGCAAAATTAACATTGATCTGCTTTATATCTAATTTTGAGACATTGCTTTACCTGATGAAGGCTAATCTGTTTATGATAATGTCTTAGGTAATATATTATCTTTTCACAATCTTGCCCCATGACCTTAAAGGAAACTGAAACTTAAAAGTTTACAGGAAACTGTATTTTTGAAACACAGAAACAAAGTAATGCTGGCAACCAGCCTTAATTTTTCTTTACAAATAAATCTAAATGCCGTACATGAACAGTATACAAAAACATAAATTTTGAGTTGTAAATAATCTACTCTGAATTTCAGAGCAAGTTTCAATTTCATGTTCTTGAAGAATAAAAACTCAACCCACATGTCAGTAAAAGAATTCAAATGTGTAGACAATCTTAGTCTAAATTACGAAATTTTCTTTACTTTTTAGCTGCTTATGCAGGGTTTTTTTGGGCCATACATAAGGGACTCCATATTGCCAAAGCTCCAAACCTTATTAGCGACATGGCAAAACCTATTCAAATATATCATTTTCTATGGATATTATATTAAGTACATACATTTCTTAATGTAAACAAAATATTCTCTTTTTTCCTCAGGATGTCACATAGATATATGAGGACACAGGCTTACACCCAGTCAACATTCGTGTTTCAGAAAGACTTTTTAAAGATAAGCTGATAGAAAAGAGTGAAGAGCTGTTGACTGAGCTATGAATTTCTCATGACTTGGCAAAGAGACTGTGATAAAGATCCCTACACAGTATCACAGATCAGTGCCACATTTATGGAGAGAAAACTTCAAACCATCAGAGAGATCAGAATTCTAGCAAAACAAAATATTCAGGAAATAATTATTTATTTTTAGTAAGGGTCCTATGGGTTACCTTCTCGCAATATGTCTACACTCTGTTACTTCTTGTAAAGAACTTGGGGGTTTTAGATGTGGGAGTTATTGGGGAAAACAGATTTTTTTTCCCCCTCCTTTCTCTCTGCTGTAGTAACAGGAAGTCTTATAATTTCTATAGACAAGAGAACTAGTTTGGCCCTGAGTGGTGTGAGAGAGCTGGCATGGGCAAAATTCAATGAACATTTTTGCAACAGAGAAATCTGAAAGTGCTCTGATGCATTTGGGAGAAATCTGATGCATTTAGAAGGTAATATGAAAAACTCAGCTCTTATATTTCTTATTTCTCTGTGTTACTCTGTGTCACCTGCCCTGTAATATAACATTCAACATCCCTTAATGTCATTTATATTGCAAGTTAACCTATGGGAGTTTAAACTCCCATGACATGTATTTTTCATTTAGGCACCAGAAGCATATACTGAACTTTCTATGTCAGTAGGAACCCACCTTCATAATATCACACTTCAATTTGCAGCAGCAGTAAAGAGCCTTTCTGTTTGTCTTGTCTTGTTAACTCTTAAGATACATAGGACTTTGAAGGGCAAAGTAGCAGCTTGAAAAACAAAGAATGAAATTTTAGTTCCACTGGATATTTGTGGCTAACCTCAAAAGAGAATACAGTTTTTCAGACAAGCTTTGAATCTCACTGGGATGTTGTGAAATGAGATGAAGGTCAGTCTTCACTTTCGATGTGCTGGTTACAACAGCATCTTGCACTTAGCTCAAATGTAGGATGAGATGAAAACGATCATTAAACAGAATGATATACCATAGTAAATGGACGGTGCCAAAAAGGCAAGAAGTTACCCTAAGTATGATCCAATAAAACATAGAGCACTCTCAAGTAGCTAACTTGAATTTTTCAGATGAAATGATACAGGAAACCTTCCAGTAGACCACTCTTCTAATAATACATGTAAAATCATACCCACTGGCATTTAGTTATACTTCAGCTTCCTTATTTTAATACATTAGTTAAAGAAAGCTGAAAAACAGGATATAGACTGTCTGTACTATAGGAACATAAGAGTGACAGCTCTGGCACACACAGTTACAGTTTGTGATTTGTGTTTCATCTATACACTCAAAAGAAGGGATTTATGCATTTCTTATGACAAACTAAAAATGAATCCATGAATATTTTGTTATTGAAACTTTGCTGATATCTGCAGTGTTGAAAACATACTCCAGTTCAGGTTCTCCTCTTTGTACTGCACTTACTCTCCGGCTAGCTTTTCATACCAATTAGAAAATTAAATTGTTGTGTTTCTTTCCTACTTTATCCTGGGAGATTTTCTGTCAGGAAAACCTTTCTGTGGGAGGCATGAGAGATGACTGCTCCAAGCTACGCTGATGGCTAAAAACATATTTTAGCAATACAGAAATCCTCTATTCCCGATATTAATGACTGACATTCTCATTTTAGCACATTGACTGCACTCAGATAAATCACTTTAAAATTATTAGACAGTTTTGAGTCCTTTCATAATATTTAGTTTTACTGTCTTCTCCATATAACATTAATATATTCTTACAGTATCTTTCAAACTTTCATTGATATAAGTGCATATTATATTTTGTTTGTTCAAATGCAGCTGTCAGAAAAATACATATAAAACCTAGTTGGCTGACTGATGCATGTTTTGGACAGTGTATATGTAAATTAATCTTAAGAACATTACACGGAAGTGAAGCTATCATTATGATATGTTAGCACCTTTTTAAGAAGCCTCTGACATTTCAGTTTTGATCAAGCTTTTCTATAAAAGTTTAATAAAGCTCAATAAACTACTCAGATCGAAATCAGGAAGGACAGCATGGCAGAACGTCAGCTGATGCAAATGATTTAGTAATGGAAATACGGCAGTGAACAATAAATGAAGATCTAATACCACTGACGTTGAATGTAACTCTAAAATAATTTCCAAATTAATTTGTTTTGCAAGTTATTTGTTACTGACAGATGAGGAAAGCAAATACTTATTTTTCTTTCCATGAAAACACCTTCGAGTTGCAGAGCTCCCAGTCAGTTCATGAAGATAAAACTCTCTTGATTCTAAAGTCTGGGGAGATTTCTCTCCCCTTATAAAAAGGTTTTTATAAAAAGGTAGTTTGCAAATCAAATTATACAGGCCCTGAAGACAAAAGCAGAGATGCTGCACAAAGTCTGATGGGTAGGGTAAGAGTAGTTCTGTGTAATTTTTGAAGATGGATTCACCTTTGTTTGAAATCTGGCAATCTGGCAGTATTAAACCCAATTATAAGTCCAGACAGCATCTACATGAAGATACTTCTGTTCCAGTCTGCCTTGTTGCTATTTTTCAAGCTCAACAGGCTTCTAGGTGCAACCTCTAGGCAGCTGCTCTTTACAGGAAAAGAAACCATCAAGTAAATATAGCATGCACTTTTTGAAGAATAAACAATATGTCAAACAACAAGTTAAAAACAGCTTTTTCCAAAATACATGACATGGAATTATAATTTTCATTTTCTCCTCATTTTACACTCATCTCATTTGACCCAAATGGTGATACAGGTCCAAATTTTGCAAAGTCTTGTGTCTTTCTAGTACTCCGTAAGTGCCACTTATGGAGCCATTTCCAGCTGATGCCAGTAGACACAGTTTCATTGCTGTTTGTGGGCTTTTTCCCAGGTGTGCTCACCTCTTAGATTTTCGGTGTTCCATATAAATATGCAAAGCATGTTGCACACAGGAGTCTTGTACTGTAGCTTAATCAGTGCCATAGGAAATGTGTTTCTACTTGCCACAGTTCAGCACTTACTTTTCTAACAGCATTCTATTTTAGTGTACCTTTCACCTCTGTGGACTTCTGAAACAAGTGTTTAAACTGAAAAACATTGTGTTTGCCATGGATTAAAATAATAAACATCTATAAAGAAGGATAAACTCTCTTTCCATTTTTAACTTGGTCACAAAATCTATATGTTATTAGAAGTATTTTTGTTCAAAGTTTTGAACATTTGTCCATAACCTAGGTGGAATTTCAGAGATCTGGGAATACCATACAAAGTAAATAGTTCTGCCTAAAATCAGTCTTCATTTATCTCATGTGATGCTTTAGTATTCCAGCTCAGTTCATTTGCAAATGTTACCATAACATCTTTTTCTTGGGAAATCTGCCTCTCAGTATATCCTACACATACATGCTAAGCTGTTGCAAGAGAGATGAAAGACATTCAGATCTATGATTTACTACGTTTAAGGAGAGGATTTTTTAAGGGGAGGAGGGTAGATTTTCTGATATTTTTCCCTCCAGTTCAGAGTAGGACTCAGGGTATACTGCAAAACCTTCAATCATAAGAGTATTATTCCAAGCACTGAAGTTCCCTAATGTGAACATGAAAAAATGATCTTTTCCTGTAGATCAAATTGCTTTTAAATACTTATAAAAATATAGTCTTTAAAATAAAAAGATAAAATGGAATTGAATTAGTAGTTACTGGATGTGCACTCTCTGCTTTTCATTACTTTTTACTAAAAGTCTATTGAAATTAAGAGAATAAATAGCTATTATATTGCCATAGAACTCCTTACAGAAGAGTTAGAATTCAAGGCAAATAAGTTAGTTATGCAATACCATTATTTTCAATGGAAACTGGGTAGCTATTGAATTTCATTTCTGTCTGAATTCCATAGTTATTCATCTATGAAGAGCTTCGGTTATCAATCAGATTCCAATAATTTAAATAGATAGAGATAAGATAGAAAATTCCTTTTGTTTGACTTCTATTTGATTAGTAGATATTTTGCTGAAGCATATAAAACAAGCTCGCCAAATCCAAACTATTGTACGTGACCTCATTAGAGACAAAATTGGAGAAGATAGGTAATGTATGTGAAAGGTAAGTGAAAGGATGTATAGTTGTGCTATTCCATGTTACATACATAGATGCATTTTAATCATTGTTTTTATTTAGCAAATGAAAGGGTATGGGAGCTGAGTGAGTTCCCAGGAGTATGTTACGAGACATTTTAATAAACAAAATTTAAGAATATTAAAATGTTCTCACATTAAAAAGCTGTATTTAAGAACAGGCACCAAGCTGCTGCTTGAAGAATAGTAGCTGTAGTTTGTTTATTTGGAGGAAATGGAGAAACTGCCTTCATAGGCTTCAGAGAAGTGCCAAGAATAGGAATGGGCACCATCCCAGCCAAAACAACATCTTACAATACTACTATCTGAAAGAAATAGTGGTTCAACACTCTGCAAATGTATGTGTCACCTTTCAGTTAGTTAAAGAAACAGAGAGAGGGGAAAACCAGGCCTTTGGGAATCACATCTTTTAATTTATTTGACCATAAACCAGAAGAACAACAGGTTTCTTCCTGTTTTCCTAATATGTAAACTAGAAAATTTTCACAATATTCATGGAGTCGTGTGGATGACCAGTAACCCAGACAGACCACCTGGATTAGCACAAACTATTTTCTAATTATTGCAGTAAATCGTAGGGTGAATTGCTGTCATTTGGGGCATCTAGGAGCACTATGATGACCTACACATCCTTTCCCACTATTAGCTTAATTACCATCATTAAATGGAACATTGTCTGCCTAGAGAGAGGGGCATCTTTTGTTAATCAATACATGTCTATTCCCACAACGGCTAGCTGAAAGAGGGGAGTTTGTATGGGTTGGAAATTCAGGTCACACCATGAAAGCATTATTACTAAATGAGCAGTAAAATACAGGTGTCGATAAGATGCCATGCCACGTGTTTTTACTGCAGTTAAGCTGAGCTTTATTTAGTTTAGGTACTAATAACTGGTTTACATACTGATTACAATATAAAATGGCAGCACAGAATTGAGCTTAGGTTTGCTGTCTGTATTTCCCCCTTGTGTTGTAACCTGTATTGAGCTTGGTGATAGCCCAGCCATGTCTATTGGTACCTGTAAAGCTAGAGTGGATATTCCCAAGTAGCATACCATCTTCCCTCTTCCTACAGAGACCGAAGGAATGGATTAATTGCCTTTTTTTAAGGAAAGAAATCCATAAGCAAGATGAGATATTGAATAACAATCTGTTTGATTTCCAATATGTACAATTCCTGCAGGTATAAACCTGAAAAGAGATTAATTATCACAGTTTAGGGCTTATGTACTCATAAACTGCTACTAAAGCATCACAGAATTTCCAGAATGATTCAGACTCTGTCTCTACATCACCAACTTTCATTCTGAAAAGTCTTATTCAGTTCCCAGTTTTTGAGACCATAATTTTCAGATTCCAATGTACATTCAGATAAGTTATCGTGACTACCTGAAATTTCACATAAATGTGGAGAATTGTGCCTTTAGGAAACTCTAACCTAAGACAGCTGAAATTATTTGTTCCTCTGCAGAGACTCATTGTGTACATAGTATATATAGCAATAATCCATAAGAGCATAGGAAGCAAACAATACAACTCTCATGGGCTCCGAGCAGCTGCTGACCAATGCAGATTACACACAGGCGTCAGAGTAGATGTGCATTTTGCATGCTTTTTGTGCAGGATTCTGAATGTTGCCTGAGGGTGTGTCTTCATTTTTAGCTGACCTAAGCTGATCTAAGCTGATGCTGCCTCAGAAAAGAGTGATGATGCTAGACGTACATCCTTGCACGTTCTTGTGTTCTGGTTTCAGCACTAGGGGCCAGAGAGATGAAAAAGTCCTTCCTTCCTTCCTTCCTTCCTTCCTTCCTTCCTTCCTTCCTTCCTTCCTTCCTTCCTTCCTTCCTTCCTTCCTTCCTTCCTTCCTTCCTTCCTTCCTTCCTTCCTTCCTTCCTTCCTTCCTTCCTTCCTTCCTTCCTTCCCTCCTTCCTTCCTTCCCTCCTTCCTTCCTTCCTTCCTTCCTTCCTTCCTTCCTTCCTTCCTTCCTTCCTTCCTTCCTTCCTTCCTTCCTTCCTTCCTTCCTTCCTTCCTTCCTTCCTTCCTTCCCTCCTTCCTTCCTTCCCTCCTTCCTTCCTTCCTTCCTTCCTTCCTTCCTTCCTTCCTTCCTTCCTTCCTTCCTTCCTTCCTTCCTTCCTTCCTTCCTTCCTTCCTTCCTTCCTTCCTTCCTTCCTTCCTTCCTTCCTTCCTTCCTTCCTCCCTCCCTCCCTCCCTTCCCTTCCCTTCCCTTCCCTTCCCTTCCCTTCCCTTCCCTTCCCTTCCCTTCCCTTCCCTTCCCCTGCTTAGCTGAGTTTGTTCTCTGATGTGTCTCTGTGACCCAGTGAGTTCTGGCACCATGGCAAAGGAGGGGATGTGTGGTGAGCTAGGAGACCTCAATAAACAATGAAATAGCACCCTAAGATGCTCTGTGTTCTGATTTCTTTCTGTTCCCTAGTTTATAACAAAAGCCAACCAAACAAAAACCCCTAGATTTTTAGTTTAGTACCTTTTAATCCTTTTTCCTCACAGCAGTGAAGGGTTTAGTCAGACCCTCCTCAGGGATCCACTAGGGTAAGGTGTAGTCATAACCCAGTCACCTTTTGACATTCAGGAGTCAATACAATACCCAAAAAATAACAACTGGTCTCCCTTCTCTTCCATAGAGGAGACAGGGAGAGCCTGAAATCCTCCTCCTGTGGGTCCTCGTGTGTGGAGGAGCAAGGATCTGCCACTGATGTTACTACTGTCGTGTATGGGAGGGGCGTTGGTGCCAGTGCCACATTTTCTTCTAAGCATATGGTCTGGCACAGAGTGGGAAGGTGTGACAGAAAACACTTCTCGTCCTATGAAGGCAGCATCTGAGCGAGCTACATTTGGGAATATGTCTGGCCATGATTTCACATTTGGCACCCATCCTGCTTAGCCCAGTTAAGGCAGTCCCCACATGGCAGCCAGATGTGAGCCTGTAGCGCTGTATCACCAGAGGTCCCCTGGTCTTGTGATCCTGCCCACAGACCAACAGCCCTGCCAGCGCAGAGCTGGGACCGGCAGCATGGTGGGAATGAGCCAGTGGGAGAAGAGCGTGGTGGGGAGAGGAAAAAGGACCCCTAGGCCAGCAGTGTCAATAGAAATACCAGCCAGGCTGTGATTTAAGAGATTACTTTGGTGTTACAGGGCGATGAAGCTATGGGCAGCTGCCCTGAACAGGTCAGTCACGTTTCTGTCACCACCGTGTGTTTTGGCCATGTCTTTTCCAGCAGCAGTGGAGCACTCAGCCTGCGGAGAGCTGTCTGGGACCAGAGCCAGCAGGAAGCTAACCCAGTCACAAAGCACAGATAGGCTTTCTGCTGCCTCAGCTACCTGAGCAACTCATATGCCTCAATGTCACCTTATGGCAGAAAGAAATAATTCAGAACAAGAGGTGGAAAACTAATTTCATCTTCATCAGTAGACCTTTAGGTGGATTTAGCAGTAATGTCCCTAAAGTGAAGCAACCTGAGAAAACTGAGGCAGTCTGAGAGCTGGAAGCTACTGAAAGCAGAGAACTTGCTCCCAGCCATATGTTCCTTCTGCTTTCCTTTTCCTGACCTTCTTTTTAAGTTTTCTCCAGCCTACAAAACTGGTAGAAAATGAACCATGAGGGGAAAAACTGTCTGAAATTCTCAGTGCGATTAGCAAGCAGCATCAGCTCAAGGAATGGCCATCTCAGGCAGAAAGGTAAATCGTAACTTTACAGGAGATAGCTGAGGTCACCATTGCTGAAAAGGTGTCTTATTTAGTTCTTATCCATGCCTTATGGCTGCATATTGGCACTGACTGCTTTGCATTCACTTGGATACCCACAGGAGATTTTTGTGAACAAGGCCGTTGCCCAAGCATGAAATAATCCTTCTCCCCAGTCTTTTTTTTTTTTTTAACCAGTTTAGTTTTCTGGTTGATCACTAAGTTGTCTTGACTTACTATCTAATTGGATCGTCATCCGATGCACACTAAAGCCATTGCAAAGTAAGCTGTAGGTGCTCATAATAAGAAGCACTGATAAAATGTGAGGTGAGAGAGTGGCATCTCTCCCTATCGTTTTAATGCTACCAGATTGGTAAAAGCTCTTGCCTGTAGCTCCAATTCAAGGGTCTGCTTTCTGGTTTACACTAGAGTTATATGCAGCACAACGCTGAAAAGCATGAATCTCCTTAAAGAAAATAACCTGTCAATTGTTTTATATGATTGCCATGTGTGTCAGCTTATTATTCTAGTTTTAATAATTGTTAGATAACTCCTGGTTCACAAGCTCCCTTTTAAAAAGAAGGAAATTAATTATGTATGATTTTCCACTTTTGCATTTGTGCTGTTTTTTCTGTGTCTTGCTCTAGTATGAAGAAATTTAATTGGGTATCACCAATTTATTTTAATTTTTAACGGATCTTATAGAAGACATCTTACAGTGTCATAGTTACGGTTGCAATTGTGATGTATGTTGCATCCTCTTATGTGGAATGGACCAAAGTGTTTCAGAAACTTAAATACATTTATGAACTGGAAATAATGAAGAAATAAGTGAGGGAAGGAGCAATTAAAGTAGTGGAAAAGGATAAAAAAGGTGTTTTCTGATGTGATTTTTTATTCCCTGCTGAGCAGGGATATGTAGGAAAACTGATAGAGATGGCAAAAGCTCTATTTAAGAAGGCTCCTGCATGACTAATGGTAACAAAATAAAAAACGACAGAGAAGATGGTATTAGACAGAAGGAGTGGTGAAATATGAAGCACAGACAAAGTCTGAGTGGTACCTTGCAGTAAATGTGTCAGACTATTAAGAGAGGTCAGCTTTAATCTGGATTCTGAAATTAATGTAATTTTTAATATATTTGTGTTTCATTGTATCCACGAGAAAATAGCAAAGTAGTTGTGAATAGAGGCCAACAGTGCAGAAAGCTCTGAGAAAGGCTGCTTCAGCCCACCTCCTAATTGTGATGACAATTCTTCTCTTTCCTTGTGTTTTTGAGGTGTTTTAACAAGGAAATTAGAACTGCAATAGCAGGTTTGGCTAATCAGCACTGACAGTAAAACTGGGGGAAGGCAATTCTAAAGGAGCTGCAGATGAAAACTGTGATTAAATTAACCAAAAAAAAAAGTTATAATTCAGGAAGAAAAAGTCCTCACCATCTTCCGGATTATGAGTATTTCAGGTCATCAAATGTTATTTCTTCATAGCTGTGCTTTAAATAATTGGGTTTCTTTTTGTATAGATATTAGCAGGAACCAGAATACATTGAGAAGAGTTTGTGCTCATGAGGAAAAATCACTTTTGATGAAACTTACTCAAGAAGTGTAAAATACAATTTGTTGTCAAAGTACACAATCTGCAGTCCTGAGCTATTAAAATAACTGTCTCTTCAGAGATGGTTAAGCAGGAAATGGAGATTTCCCATGTTCTGTAGGAATGACCTAGACTATATTGGTGTCTTTTTTTCTTTTACTATTAGCATATTTTCCCTTTGCATAATAAAGCCATTGTTACAGTCTGATTTTTAATAGGAAAATTTTTAACATTTCGAGGTTTCATTAAACTATACATTGTCTTCAAAAGCTTTTTGTACGGCTGGTATGTTGATACAGCTTTTTAAATCACAGTAATATCACATTACGTTAACTACAGAGAGCTTTCCAAATAGATGTTTTAGTTAACAGAGTGTTCTATGTTATCTCCTAAATAAACATGAGGTTTTCTGTTACCAGAATGTTCAACAGTAGCACAGTTCTGAGATAAGAGTAAGCACATGAGGAGGACTGTAATTACAGCAATTATGGAAAAGTAATTTACTGGTTGTATAAACTGAACAGCTTTGAAAGAGAGTGGATCAACCATAAAAAGAAGTTCAATATTGAAAATAAATATTTTGGGATCTCTGAAATGGTTGTTATGTTGATAGAAAAACTGTAAACATTTTGCCTAAAGTGCATGTATTTTCATTTTGGAGGCCCTTATAAATATAAGTTTGTGTTTTTATAAAAAGACTTAGAATTATAGAGAGCGATGCAGATCTGTCATTTCCCATCTGGTATATACTCAGGGCTCACTAAAGAAACAAATAAATACAGCTGAATTTACATGTCTTGGGGGAAAAGAACAAAACCAAAACTTTTACATTTTGCAACAGGTAAAACTTTTATTTAAAAGGAAATTAATTGGTTAATACCAAAACATACAATAAAAAGTAGAGTTATCTAGAGAGAAATTTGATCCAAACACTCCTCCCAAAATGTAGATGCAGCCTTACACTATATTTAGATGGCTCTGAATTCAAAGCTATATTTAAAGAGTTATGTTCTAGCCCAGGAATATTCAACTCTCAATGCTTGGTCAAGAGAACATTTGGGGTTTGGCAGCTATTTCTGAAGACTCCACAAAATGGGACTATGGAAAGCAAAGCCGTGTATCCCATATGAAATTTCTAAAGAGGTTTGCACCTTCACTACATGGAGTACACAACTTTTAAAGAGTATATAAATAGAAGGATGAAAACGATGTTCTAGCTAAGATTTTTATCAAATCAGGCCCATTTTGGCAGTGGCTATCTTCAGAGCTAGGGCCATGCTGTTGATAGCTGTGTTCTACAGCACAGCCCAGCATCCTGCCCTCCTGACCAGAGCACACTGCACATCTCTGTGCCTCCAACCATTCCATGAAAATCAAAAATTAGGAAGGAGACCTTTACACCTCCACTTCATCCCAGATGAAGGGAAATGGCCTGGATGCACCCCTGGGGCCTGACAGACACTTCAGTATCTTATGTTTAAACAAAGCTCAAATGGTTTATTTGTGGTGAGAATAGCAGCATTTAGATCTTGCTTACCCATCAAGCCACAGCAGCTCAAAACCTAACGTAATTGATTGGATAATGACAATAATCTTTCTTTGATCTGATGCCTGAAATGATCTGGATGGTCTGATTATCGGTTGCCTATTACCTGCACATTGCAGTTTTATGTTCACATTTGTCTCTGACTAATAGCATCCATTACTAGCGCTGGCCATATTCTGCAGTCAGACTAAACCACATGGCAATTGTATGTTCCAATTCTTTGTAGTAAGTCACAGCATTTAATTGCATTATCACAATACGAAGCTATTACAAGCAAGTCAGAGCAAATAACAAGGCCTGAATAACTATTTACAGTCATTCAAGCTTTGAGGACTGTTACATAAGAAACTTTCACTTATGCTTTGCAGGGAGAAAATTAGGATTGCGGTCTATGACTTAAATGCTGTTGAAAACTAAAGGGCTGGGCCAAAACCATTATAGCAAATAAACTGCTTTAAAAACAACCCTGCTGCTGTAAATGCTTCTTTTCATATGAAGCATTTGACTTAAACGTATTGCAGTTACTCTTGACTGTATGAAGAAAGGTAACCTGAAACGTTTTAAAAAGCTCTCGTATTCCACCTTTAAAGCTTTGGTGTAATAACTGGCAGAAAATGGCTTATAAGAAAACCTTCCTTACATGAGTGATGAAGCTGAAGAGGTCTGTATGCTAGGGGAAGAATACATCACTTAGTCAGTGGGAAAGAACAGAGGTACCAGTAAGGGCGCATAAAACGAAGAAGGAGTTTGTGAAGGGGTGAAATACCATAACCCTTCGTCTTCTGTTTTGTAGCATGTCCAGAATTTTTCACTCCTGTTTATAACCCGTGTTTTTAAAATCAGTGAAGCTGAGCAAAAGGGAAAAAAGTAAAAAGGATACCTATTTGTACCTGGCTAATACTTCTCACTTAATACACCTGTTTTCTTAATTGCATCTTTCTGAAGTATTCCTGAAGAATTGAGTAGGTATGGAAGTATCAGGGCCCTGCAGAGATCTAGCAGATACTTGTATACAATACTGTAAGATCCTGCTTAATGAAATCTGCAGTATAGTATTGCTGGGTTTAACTATCTAGCTTTAACTAGAATTACATTCTATACTATGGAAGGTATAAATGAGGTTTTAAAATGTATAGGAGGGCTCAAAGCATTTATGATTATTCCAGAATGGAAATTCTTGTGTTGTCTTTACTATATATTTGTCTTCTTTAGATTATTTGCTTTAAATTACCTTCATTCAAACAAAACTACTCTCCTACAAAAAGTGTTCTATTTAAACAAAATATAACGCAAATAAAAATCTACACCAGGAAGATAAGCCCAACTCTATAGTAGAAATGATCTTATACTTTCAGAAAAACACAAAAGCATAAACAAATCTCCTTTCATATCCCAAAATTTTCTTATACTTTTCAGAATACCCTCCCCAAGTATTATGAAAAATACCCTGAACTTTTTCCAGGTGTCTAGGTATCAACAGACCGAAGGTATCCATAATAAAACTGAGCTTGAATTCCATTTGAGGGATCTTAAAAACAATCTCATTATTGGCAGCCTTTTCTAATGTTTACTGTGGTTTTTGTTAAATTATTCCTGTGATAGAAGCAAATGAAAAAGATTGCTACATGTTGGTTTTGAAAACTAAGTTCTTGCATAAAATCCTGATGTATTTTAAGTCAACCTCAAAATAAGACACAAATTCTTGCAGAGGAGAGTTAGAAAATATGTTATTTCAACTTTCTATTTCTTCTCTGAGTAGGAAACTCATTCTGTAAAACCTTATTAAAAGAACCTATAAAATAAATACAATTTTCGTGTGTAATTTGTTGTAAAAAATGCAAAGAGCAAGTGATATGTCTTTGTATCATTTTAAATTCAACTTTATCCCCCCAAAAATTTATTTATTAACAACACAGAAAAGTATGTACCAAAAATTGCAGGAAGCTGTTGCAGAGCTAGTTTAGGATGACTAAACAAACATCCATTTGTAGGACAAATTGTAAGGAATAAATCAGGATATTACGATGCATATATGAAGAGGGAAAAATTCTGATGAGGGTTAGAAAGGTATGGAGTTGATGAGACGGAGAAATGCAGAATGCTGTGGTAAATGCTAGCAGGTATAGATGAGAACATGATCTGAGTGCTGGTGTTAAGTGAGAGAAATACAGTCTGATCTGGGTAATGGGAGAAAAATAACAGAAGTTGAAAGCAAGCATTTTAGCTTGGTGTTGACTAACTTATCACGATGCTGAACAAATCTTTTAAAGAGTAGCTGTGATTCTGGAAGTCACAGTTCACCAAGGATAAAGGAACTCACTGCTTTGTTTGGAATTAACTCTATTTCCACCTATTTTAGGCAGGACAGGTTACTTCTAGTCTTTCTCCCAAACAGAACTTTTTAAGAGCAAGAAGTCCGCTACTTTCTTTTCACATTGGAAAGACGACCCAATGAGCTTCCTTTGTCTCTCCATGACAGAGACGAGCAGTAATGCATCAACCAAGAAGCCTAGTGGCGTCTCTTTTTACCTTTGTGTATCTCAAATATCTTGGGCTGCAATATGGCCCTGAGAGGGTCAACTAGGCAAAGTAGAGCAAGTTCATAAAGAGCAACCTTGCCTTGAGCATGAAACACATTCAAAGATTGAATCCCTGTTTGGTGACAGTGATAATCTTTGCTTTCTTTGTGCATCCTAAGATGAGCAAGGAGGTGAGCTAAATGATCAAATCTGTGTCTATACTGTGGGGAGGGCAAATACACCCGTGACCATCCCACAGCCAAGGGTCCCCAAGCAGTCTGGGAGGCAGGCCAGAGCACAAGGCTCTGAGACTGAGGAGGGGACAGTGCTGCAAGCCCTGGTTGCATCCCATCAGACCTGGAGATGGAAAGCATTTCCAGTCAAACAATATAGACATAGCCAAAATAAAAACATATGGTAAGAGGTGAAAAATTCAAAATGTGGGTGAGATCTAGGTTTATACAGAATGTGTGGATGGACCTAAGAAATACAAAGTCCATCTGTGTACTGAAAACAGGAGCACAATAAGCATGAGGAGGACAACACCCAGGAGATGCAGTAAAGAGGCAAGTAGGGGATAGGAGAAGGGGCAATGATAGGACAAGGGGCAGTGGCTTTAAACAGAAAGCACGTAAATTTAGATTAGATATCAGGAAGAAATTCTTCATGGAAAGGGTGGTGAGGCACTGGCACAGGTTGCCCAGAGAAGTTGTGGGTGCCCCATCCCTGGAATTGTTCAAGGCCAGGCTGGAGGAGACTTTGAGCAACCTGGTCTAGTGGAGGGTGTCCCTGCCCATGGCAGGGGGGTTGGAACTAGATAGTCTTTAAGGTCCCTTCCAACCCAAACCATTCTGTGATTCTATGATTCAAATTACGCGGAGAAAAGTATTTCTAAATTATTTAGACTGTAAACACATTGGGTAAAATATTGTGTCCTGTAACGGATTTATGAATTATCTTCTCTATCGTGGAATTATCTGTTTGTGGAATAAAATTGTTACAAAAAATGAATAATAAGGACATCAGCATTTACAAGATGATTAAAACACTCAATTGGCATATAAGCAACCAACAAAAAGCCTTTCTTTCTAAAGTGTCAAGGTAGCAAATTTGAATATAGGAACCTGATGGTGGGGGAAAAGGGATTTCTTATACATTTCAGAAATGGTCAAGCTCATAAGAGTCATGAGCACTTTTCTCAAGGGCTTATATCACTCTAATGGAATTTTGCTGAAGATTGATTGCCCTACCTTAATAATTAGAAGGTCTTAATGAGCGGTTTACCTTTGATAAATAGTATTGTTAGAAACCACCGTACTCTTGTTGTAAGATAATAAGGTTGAAGTGTCAAGTTTTAGAATGCATTTTAATCTTGGTGTTACAGGGTAATAAAAGGTAATTAATAATCCAGAAATAATCACCAACAAAAACCTCCAATTCCTTCTCCTTGTTTAAGAAATTCCATACAGAGTATAGATGAGGTATTCACATAAAAGAGAAGTTGATAAAAGGGAAAAGGCAGTTTCCCTCATTTTGAATAAGGGGAGTGGGGGAGGGGGAAATGATTAAGACTGGAAGCTGTAACCAAGGGGTCAACACAGAAAGCTTTCTGGAGGAGCAGGGTATGCAGTGAGATCCAGAGGTAGCAGGTCCATGGGCTGATTTGGCACACTCATAGAATCATAGAATCATATAGAAACATAGAATCATAGAATGGTTTGGGTTGAAAGGGTCTGTTCCAGTGCCTCACCACCCATACCATGAAGAATTTCTTCTTCATATCTAATCTAAATCTACCCTCTTTCAGTTAAAAACCATTACCTCTTGTCCTATCACTACAGGCTTTAATAAAAAGTCTTTCTCCATCTTTCTTATAAGCCCCCTTTTTATATTGAAAGGCTGCAATCAGGTCGTTCTAGAGCCTTCTCTTCTCCAGGCTGAACAATCCCAACTCTCTCAGCCTGTCCCCACAGGAGAGGTGCTTATCTCAGCACGTGTGCTTCTCAGGGCTGTAGTTTCATGAACTACCTCCACATCTACGAGGTAGCTGAGCTGCTGACTCTTGGGCTGGATGAAAGCACATTCCTGGTGTGCAGACCGTGTTACAAATTCTCAGCTTCTTCCTAAGGTGATATATCTGCCTTTCTAGGAAGGACTGTGGACCAGCTTTTATGCCTATCATTGATCATGTAAGATCACTGCAAAAGCGAATAGGGAGATGCTGCTCAGTGCGCTGGGGTCACCCGTATACTTACTGAGTGTAGTTTTTAAGGGTTCTTTGAACGCTTTTGCAAGAACTATCCCAGTTATCCGAAAGGCAGCCCTGAAGACACTCCAGCAGCACATAGTGTGGAGAGGAGGTGAATTTGGCCTTGGTCCTTGAGTTTGTACACCTCCATAGGTGCATACAGAGAGGCATTACTGCAACAGTTGCAGCTTTGCCAAAAATCCAAATGGGAATTGGATTTGGGGAGAAAGGATAACACTGGAAGCCCAGAACTGGGCTCTTAAGAGCATGCTTAATCAACCTTGCACCTCATTGCTTACTAGTGATAATGTATTTTTGGACATGCTTGAAGTGTATAATCTAGGTATCAAATTGTTTTGAACAGGGAATAGAAAATATTCATCATCCTATAGCAGTGCAAAATAAAAGTAGTCCCCCTCCTCACGGGAACATCAGGATGCTTGTGCAGTTCATAAAGCAGGTAGTCACCTTTTGCAGTAATACTATATGTCTTAAATATTAAGCAAGTGAAAAAAGAATCTGTCGCAGGGCAATTAAGTATGTTAATTCCCCTCACCGTCCCGAAGAGATTGATCATGACTCTTAAGTGGAAAATTTCGTTTACTTTTTTTAAAAGCAGATGCAGTATAATCGATGTTAAAGTTCCTGATTAACCATAAAATCCCTGTTTGAATAAGTGATCGCTGGCATTTTAATAGGTTTTGATATAAGTACGCTGTGCAAGCAGGGTTTATTAATACCATAGGACTGGCAGCAGAGTGTGGTACGGGTAGAATTGGTTCCTGTTTTGTATAAATTTTAATATCCTGTGTAGATGACCTTGCATCTCCTTTCACATATATTTTAGCTCAAGGCAGCAAGTGAAACTTAAAGCCTAACTACAAATAACAGAATGGCAGAATAAGTAATTTTTATTTGTGAGGAATAAAAGTAGAATTTTATCTCATTAAGAATATGGATAAATAATTACATATCTTAAAAGCTAAACTGTGTAACAAAGATAAGGTAGTGAACATAAAAAGAAGTAGAGAGTTTCACTAAATATGTGCATAGTGTAACCCAAGCAAAGAGTTCCCTAAATCTTTGGGATTTATGAGCAATCAAGGCAACTCACTTTGCAGGTGGAGGGTCACATAAAAGCAGTTTCAATAACAACATTTTATTTTAAAAGCTTCCTAAATTTTTTTCTTTAATGCCGTTGCGGTGATATACTCTGTGTGACATGACTGAAATATAATAGTGCATGTTGCTGTAAAAGTTGTTTTGCCACTTGTTTGGGATGACCTGCATAACTCAGAAGCAGCATACTGGCAATAAAACCTGTACAGCACTCTACACGATTACTGATTCTAAGCGTATGTTGATACATACACTTATGTATATCATAAAGCACAGGCTGTGCTTTGGCGTACCACTTAATAAGACAAATGTCAATGTAACAACGATAGCGACAAACTTTACCAACACAAAATCTGTAAATTTTAGTTTAACGGTACAAAGCCAGCTGGAAACCTGACTGAGAACAAATAGCTAAGATCAGTCTGGGCCTTGCATGGATTTAACTAGACTATTTTACCTGTACTTGTTTCTCTTACAAAGCCTTTTGCAGCTGAAGATAGTTTACTTATTTTGAAATAAAATGTTTCAAAAGTTAGCAGTAGTCCTGTTTCTATTGTCATGGCAAAACTGATCCCAGGAAGATCAGGCATTAGAAGTGCTGACCTAAAGCTAGGCTTGTGGAAATACTGAAGAGCAGGGATTTTAGATTCTCCATCCCTGCTGTAGAAGGGACAGCAGGAAGAAGACTTGCCTTCCCCAGAAAGTGAATCTGTGATGGGGTTGAACACACATAACCTCATCTTGTCCATCACAGCACTCCACAGCGTCCTTTCTCACAACACACAGTTGTGAATTGGGTGGAAAATTCATGCAGCTTGAAAATCATTTTTTTGGGGGGGCGGGGGGGTTGGGTCATAATCAAGGTATGTTAGTTTATCACAACTGAATCTTTTGTGGGAAGATGCAAGCTTCCATGAAACTGTACCAGTATCTATTCTGATAAGGGCACTCAACATCAAATGAGGTAGACTGAACCAAAGTCTATAATTTGTAAGAGGCACTTGATAACATGGTGGTTTTGTTCTTTTTCTTCATTGGTGAAAAGTGACATGAAGTTTCAGGATGATCCCAATATGAAGTGATGAAATTTTTGAAAGAATTAAAATTTACACTTGATGAGTAATTAATTTTCTAGCAATTTCTAGCAATTTCTCCTCAGATTTTCCCAAGCAGAACCAATTATTAGGGGTACACTGCTCACAGTGAGGGATTTCCTTGCCAGTGGCATGATGGTCATGATGATGAATGTCCCTATAAGTGGATGTATCTTGAATTAAAAGTAAATGCGTAAAGGAAATAATGGTTTCTGGAGCACTTAAAATGGCTTGTTTCAATGCTCATGTGTTTACACCATAAAGCATATCTTAGGCAGCACAGTGCTGCTGTCACTTGTTATTCAGTACATACTTAATGAGACAGACAGTCAGAGGAACAATATGTTTCATCAAGGTTATCAAGAAAAGTTAGGCAAAGGAAACACGACTAGATTAATTGTGCATCTGTTAACACACCGCAGTTCCAAAGACACCATGCCTTTTATCTTGTATAAATATTGGTAGAAGAGCATATATATCATTACTAAAGGGTAAACAGAGAAAGCTAATTTGGAAACCTGGAGAACAAGAGTGATCTAGACTACAGCTAGGGTCTTGTTTAGGTATTCCAGCCTTCCTGATTGAAGTCTGTGGTTACATTAGTGATCTTTGCTGTCCTGCTGGTTCTGTCTTTGTTACTTAGACTGTAAAATTTCAAAGCCAGCATGTGGCCTAAACAGAATGTGCCCAACCATGCCACAAACTCATTTTTGGCTTCTTCTGCTAATAAGCTGTATCTAATGTTTATGTAGTAGTAGTCAGAATCATGCTTTTGAAGAAAATTCAAACACTAAGGAACTGAAAAAGTCAATCTTCTAGCTTTATGGTTTCATGCAAATCAGTATTGCAGCTTTGGTCTACGGCATATCTGATGTTCAGTGAGATGTCACAAGAAGGGAAAATATGGAAGTCTTATGAGAAGTAAAGGATTGCTGTATTTCCTAACTGTAGTTGAGTTGGAAACAATAGTAAGATGATGCAGCCCTAGGCACAGAGTTTTGCTTTTCAGACCAACAGTGCAAGTACTTTTCATAAATGAGGCTCTGGCATGCCTTCTCTTCCCCATTCCCAACTTGATATCATTCCTTTTAATATTAGGTACTGTGGTGGGTTAACCTTGGCCAGCAACCAGACCCTCATCCAGCCACTAGCTCACTTCTTGTCAGCAGGATGGGGGAGAAAATAGGGTCAGAAAGCTCATGGGTTAAGATAAAGACAGGGAGATTGCTTGTCAGTTACCTTCACAGGCAGAACAGACTCAGCTCGGGCAAAATTAATGTAATTTATTGACAACTGAAGTAGATTTGAGTAACAAGAAACAAAGACAAACATTAAAACAACGCATTTTTTTCTCACATTCAGCTTCACTCCAAACTCCAAACTCCTCTATTCCCCACTGAGCAACACAGAGGGAGTGGGGCAGGGGCATGGGCTGTGCAAAACGATTTCTCTCTTTCTCTACTTCCCTCACATGTGTTACCCCGTCTCTGGTGTGGGCTCCCCATGGGCTGCAGGGGACTCTCTGCTCCAGTGTCTGGAGCAACTCCTCCCCATCCTCCTTCTCTGGCTTTGGCATCTGCAGGGCTGTTTCTCACTCTGTTTTTCCCTCCTCCTCTGCCTGTTTGGAATTTATACCCTTCTTTTTCACCAAGGCGCCACCACCGTGGATGAGGGGTTCAGCTCTGTGGGTTTATTGGAGGCTCTATCTGGCATGGGGCAGCCCCTGGCAACCTCCCACAGAGTCCACGTCTGCCACCCCCACCAACACCAACACCTTGACATCTACGCACAATATAGGTACAAAGCTGATGAGATTTTAGCTTGTAGTCTTCCTAAAAGTTCTGTATAATCAATGGAGACAGATGGGCATCTCTAAGGGGTAATTCAAGACTTGGGGAATCACCCACTGGAGGTTTCCAAGTCTCACAATTTTTCTATAATATTACAATCATTTCTGTTCGATTGAACAACATAGATCTCCAGAGTAGAGCACATAGCACCTTCTGAGATCTATTTATCACTTGTACATACTTTGCTGAAACTGAAAAAAAAGAATTTATACACACTGAACTGGATGACACAAATATACCACTGAGCTACTGTAATCAAACATAATTATATTGTTTTATTTGCTTTAAATTTGCCTACAGGTACAATAAAATAAAAGCATGTATGCAATGGAGGACATTTGTAATACTAGCAGGGATGGCAAGTGGGCTGTAAAAAACATATAACAGAGTTTTCAAAGCACTGAACCAGATTAGCAAGTTAGTTATCAAGCACTGCAACAGGCTGCCCAGGGAACTGGTTGAGTCACCATCCCTGGAGTTATTTAAGAGATGTGTAGAAGTGACACTTAGGGACATAGTTTAGTGGTGGACTTGACAATGTTAGACTATTGGTTGGAGTCAATGACTATTGACTCCAACCGTAAACCTAAAAAGATTCTATGCATTCATGTGATAGCAGTAATTTGCATTCAGTAAAGTTATGTCCCAGCATAATAATCCTCAGCCAAAAGCATGACTTGATGCTGAATGAATGTTGCTGTCTAACATCCAGACCCAAACTGATCTCATGGTCCCAGATAAAGAGGCACTAAGTGACAGAAAGCAGTCTTAAGTATGGGTTCTAGATTAGTCCCTTTTTAGGTGTTTGTTTCTATCCCAATAACTTTAGCTGTATGTTCCCTGTGCAAGGTGCCAGAACACTGGATCAAGTTATCATTTTAAAAAGATTCAGTTTATGTGGTTTTGTGGTTAATACAGATTTTGATCTCAGGTTCATAAAGGTTCCCAGTTAGCTCTGGACACTCACTGACAATTTTCATTTATCAGCAGGTGACAATTTTACCATCATCCTGCCCAGAAATCATGCAAAGCAGCATTTTTACACTTTGCTACATTGTGTCCTAAGCTCCCAGGTAATTATTTTGATATCTCTAATGTTTTACAACAGAGATAAAGAACATGCACAAATTCAGCTCACCTTACTAGAGCCTAATATACTCCACATTATCAAAAAACACCAGCATCAAGCATCAACTTATAGGAGAAAATTGATGGCCCCACTTAAGAGTTCAGGAAGTCCCAGAGTCACATGTCACTTGAGGCTGTAAGATTATCTGGAAAACATTGCAATAGTTACAAATACAATGTATTTATACATTGTACAGGCTTCTTCTATTCTCAGACTTTCCTGTTGGCTCTCCAAGGTCAGAGAGAGGCTTATAGTCTGACCTGGTTGAACATCCTTATGTTCATCACATTTGAAAGAAATGTATCATGTCTGAACACATGCCTGGCAGTCAGGTGATCCTGAATTATAACCCTTCATTTACTGCTGAGCCCATATGTTGCCCTCGAAAGACTGTCTTTTTTTTTTTTCCTCCAGCTGTGAAATACATAATGTAATATTGGAGATGAAATGATTGGTCACCGGTTTCCAGGTTCTTGAGTGATGGACTGAAAAGTTTGTAAAAGACTGAACTATAATTTCACAAAAGTATTAAACCACTTCCTGAGGGAATGTCTTAAGCATTATCCATTGCGCACATTAGATGAAACAGGCCACCTTTGGGAAAAATAATATACGGGCATGGCATTAAAAGTGGTTATACCACATGTGCACAGGGGGCAGCAGTAGATTTAAGGTTTTATGTGTAACCTAAATTATCACATTTCCTGATTTTCAAGTTCTTGCCTTTGCAGCTTTAATACTTTATAATGTAGTTCTACATAAACATAAATTAAATACATGAACCATGCCTTTGGAGAGCAGCAGAGAGGTTTTAGAATCAATGCACATAAAGGTGAATACTCTGCAGGGAGGAGAACCCTTTTTTTCAGGCAAGGTAGTTCAGGTCAGTACATCACAACTGGAGTTGATGGTATGCTTTCAATTATTATTTTCAACCAGTTGCTCTAAAGCTACAAATGTATCTTACATCCCGCCAATGCTTGACACTACTTCTAGAATAATAAAGGAAAAGCAAAATTAAATTATGGTCTAAGCCAGGGTATTTTCTCTGGTGCTACCAATAAATGATGGACAGTAAAGTGGAAGGAGTCAGGGGAAGCACTGAGAACTGATAGACACAAATGTGGGTGGAAGGGCTCAGAGAGGCAAAAGGATTTTGTTACTTGGGCCTGTGCTGCTCTGTGATGCAGCTTTAGAGGGGCTGGATCCTTCAGATGCTACCACTTTCCTAGGTCCAACATAAACCTGAGCAGTAAATGTAATTATCCTTCTAGAAAGGGCACAAAGATGGCCCTTTTGTTTTAAACTAAGCAAATGATTTGTTAGATCAGGCTGCTCTTTTTTTGGAACAGAGCTTCTCCAGCTCCTCATTCCTTTGGAAAGTTGTAAACCTCAACTTCCAGTACTTCTGCTGTTGCATACCTCCTCTGTATGTCTACTAGTTCTCTATTTACTAACCTTTCCTGAATGGTCCCTTCTTCTATTTTTCTTTTTTTTTTGTTTTGACTTTTCTTGAAAATGTTTCATAACTGTCTCCATTTGCCCCTTTCATAAGTGTAAAACAATTAAAATTAATTTTTAATACATCTCTGGAATGGACCACTGAGTTACAAAATGCTTTCCTACAATCAGTGGAAAACCTAGCTCATATTTCCTTTCATAGTCACAGAAATTAGGAGCATTGTCCAAGCTAAGTTCTTGGACTGTCTCAATATGGAAGAACTGGAAAAAAAAAAAAAAAAGCTTTTTCGTGGAAAATTCCTCCTATCCTGTCTCTGGCTGTAAAACACTCATGGACTCTAGGTACCAGACTTGGAACACGTTTCTAATATTTAAATGCTTAAAGACAAGGATTGGGATAAGCTCTATATCTTAATTAAGGTGGGTCCAAAGAATACTTCCTTCACTTGCAAACATCTGTATAATGGCTTCACAGATTAAAATGTGTGTTTGTTAACATGCACTAATTGACTTCAAACTGTAAAGCAAAGTTTTACCCCTGGGAGAGGAAAATCTAATGCTTCTATGTCTTCTAAAAGCAAACAGTGTTTCTTAACTTAGATAAGTGGCCAGTCTGCCAGTCAGTACTTTCCTCAAACCAATTGTGGCAGTGACTACACACATTGTTTTGAAGTGTCAGCAGTCATAAACGTTTTCAAATTGCTGGAAAAAGCAAGAGTACTGACATCAAAAGTCTGTATTGACAAACTTTTGAAATCAAAATCAAAGCTCTGGTAACATCTGGTGCTTCATGACTGTCAACTAATACTTGCTAGGCGCCTCCAACCATCATGGAGAGGTTTATTTGAAAGTACAGTTCAAAATGAAATAAAGTGCTGTAATGTTTATAAAGTTCTGAGTAACATGACACCTTACAACACTAGAAACTGTAATACTTATTTTTCCAGTAGGAATAAACTAACTCTAGCACAGAGAGCTGAACTAAAAGGAAGAGAGTTTTTAGGTTACTGTAATTGCAACACAGTATAGTCTCTCTTTTCATCCCAGACTCCCTTTCCTTAGTTCTAAAACATATTGATCTTTCACCTGTAAATTAGCGCTTTTCAAAGGTATACGTTCAGCACTCCATGAACTCTTCCCAACAGAGCTTTCATTTAGTGTTGAAATGCCCATTTTAATTAAAAAAAATTGGGTTGGTGGATACAATATTGCAAATGCTGAATGGTTTGTCAAACTGAACCTGAACTTTTAATTTCCTTTACTGTTCTCAAGATGCAGAAGTTTTAACTTTATTTATTTTACTTTTAGAGTCCTAAAAATTATAGGTCAAGCATGTTTGAAACAAGAGCTATCCCTTAAGAATTTTTTTTATTCCATTAAAAAATGTGATTTTCATTTATTGGATCCATAGTTTAACACTAATTGGTGTTGTGGGTTGACCCTGGCCAGCAGTTAAGCACCCACACAGCAGCTCATTCACTCCCTCCTCAGTGGGATGGGGAAGCAAATTGGAAGAGCAAAAGCAAGAAAAAAATTGGGTCACATTAAAAGACAGTGAAGGAAAGAGGGAAAAATAACCCACAAGTGATGCAAAGGCAGTCACCATCTCCCACAGGCAGTCACTCTCCAAGCAATTGAAAATTGAAAGACAAACTCCTCCCCACCCCAGTTCTGTTGCTGAGCACAATGTCACACGGTATGGAATATCCCTTTGGTCAGTTGGGGTCAGCTGTCCCAGCTGTGTCCCCTCCCAACGTCTTGCCCACCCCCAGCCTATGCCATGGGAGGCAGACTGAGAAACGGAGAAAGCCTTGACACATTGCAGGCACTGTTCAGCAATAGCCAGACCACTGGTGTGTTATCAACACTGTTTTAGTCTCAAATCCAAAATACAGTGTCATACAGACTGCTAGGAAGAAATTTAACCCCTTCCCAGCCAGACCCAGTACAATAAGCTATTAAAAAAAAAAAAAAAAGAAGAAGAAAGAAATATTATTTATTAGTATCTGCTGATGGCCCTTGGGTACTTTCACTCCTGCACTTCTTTTTTTCCTTCTAAAAGCTGTCCCATTCTAAGACAAATTGGTACTAATTTAGTAATTTGCTTAAGCAGTCAGGACAGTGTACCTGCAGCCCAATCTGCACTCTCAGCAAAGGTGAGGAAATATATAGACCAGAACATAAATGTATATGTATAAATATACACACGCATATATGTATACCCTCATATGTGCACTGGTTGTGTATCGTTTTATGTCCGTGCATTAATTACAGCTGTAAAAGACTTTAACAAATTTGGAAAAATCATACACTGTTTTAAAGGAATGAAACAATAAAATGTTTGGAGGTTTTTTTCTGTCACATGCACTGTTTACACTTTAATATGATTTGCATTAATTGAGGGGAGAAAAGTATACTGGGACTCGCATTTTCAAATGCAAGTTTTTTATGCTTTTGATGATGTATTGATGTGGTTGGTGGAAGTAAACCAGAAGTACAATAAGGAAAGAGAATGCTCAGACTAGCAACATGAAAGTACAAGAGGTTTTTTTAAACAACCAAGTATTTCCACCCTGATTTAGTATAAAATTTTGCAGATTAATTACTGGAGGTAAAATTCCATCACAAAGGCTGTTTCTATTATTAGTTGTGACCATTTGCCTCTTTCTCTTTTTCTTCTTCTAAATTGTGGCAATATTCTTAGGAATAGTAAAGAATTCAAGAGGACAAATACCACTGAACAGTAGAAAAGTTGAACCAGTTCATATAAAGTAAACTACCCTAATTGTTTTCCAGATAAAGAATTTGCATGGATATTTCTTCACTTGAGAGGGACCCAAAGAGCTGAGAAAACAATCTAAGGCACTTACTCTCTGGGAACTCTTTTAGAGATCAGGATATCTAGCCTAATTTTCTTGCTTCAGGGTTAGTGAAATAATCTAAATCCATCCTTCACCGTGGTTTCAACAGTACTGTGGTGATTGCCACTTTGCAATTAAAGCAAACCTCCATGACATCCATTTGCAATGGATCCTAAAAGATCTCTCGATGAGAATGGGGATATTGCCACTCAGTCCATGAAATGTGTTTCCTTGGCTACAAAAGTGATGGACAGCTGTGTTAACTGTGACCTAGTTACACAACCCTCCCAGGTTTTACTTGTGTCAGATTGGCAGATTGTCTTTTCCCTCGACATTCTGAATTATCTACCCATTTTAGCATGACTCTTATCCCTTTGGAAGTTAAGCAGAATGAATAGAACAAATGCCAGGCAAACCTCAGAGAGAATTACTAAAGTGTCTTGTCTTAAGTATATCGATAAACTACTGGACACATGTTCACATTTTTCTTCTTTGTGGCAAACTTCTTTGTAGGTAAAAAAAAAAAAAAAACATGGAAGGAAAGGATGAGGATGGATAATTTTCAGTGCACACCAAAATATCTCTGAATGACAGGCAATAAGAAAATAAGACCTTTCCATGCAGAACTCCACAAATATTGTCTGGACTAATGGTGTCTAGAATTACTTTCAATACATTGTAACTTTTAATTCATTTTTAAATCACAGTCACTATAAAAACTTCTTGGACCATGCAAACCATCCTAAAATGAACACTTTTTCTCTGGTATTTTCCCAGAGAGATTTTTGTCATCAAACAACCTGGAGGTATTACAAATTCTCACATTCCCCCTATTCTCAATGGCATTTTAAGATTTATATAGCACAACTGCCTGACTCAAAAGGTGGCTATAAAGAGGTATTTAGTTCAGTCATGGTCTTGTTAAAATATATGATTAAGTGGCCAGGTTTTCAACAGTGTTCTGCATACCATTCTTAATAGTCTCTTTAGGATTTCCTGAGTGCTGGACATGTGAATTGAAATCATACAATCATAGAATCACAGAATGGTTTGGGTTGGAAGGGACCTTAGAGAACATCCAGTTCCAACCCCCCTGCCATGGGCAGGGACACCCTCCACTAGACCAGGTTGCTCAAAGCCTCATCCAGCCTGGCCTTGAACACTGCCAGGGATGGGGCATCCACAGCTTCTCTGGGCAACCTGTGCCAGTGCCTCAACACCCTCCCCATGAAGAATTTATTCCTGATATCTAATCTCAATCTCCCTGCTTTCAATTTAAACCCATTATCCCTTGTCCTGTCACTACAGCCCCTTGTAAAATGTCCCATCCCGCCCCCCCACCCCCCCCCCCCACCCCCCCACCCCAAAAAGAAAGCTTTCTTGTAGGCCCCTTCAGGTACTGGAAATGATAGCAATTCTAAAGGCAATGTGTTCATGTGGATGGGCAAATTTTGGTGCCTGCTTAACTACCAGGACAGGCATTCAGCATCTGCATCAACAACCTGATTTTCAGGAAAGACCAACATTCACGGCCTCTGTCAGAGCCATCTGACAGCTTTAGACAGCTTGCCACTTCTGTGCAGCACTGCTGTGGCAGTGGGTCAGAGGGGTCCTTAGCTTTTTAACATCCCTAAGTGGCATACGTTTATCCACTCAGACTTTTACTTTTTCCTTCTGCCTCCAAACCAGGACCAATAGGGCTGTATTTGGGATACAGTGCTTAATCAAATGATGGATTCTGTTTCTCTCATGGGACAACATAGGAGATATCCACCTGTTCTTAATCCAAACTCCAGATTGATAAATGAGTAATAGTGCATTTTATTCTTATTAAAAATAATCAGTGCAGTGCAATCATTGTGTAAGAATATGTCATGTTTTAGGCCCAGCCAGCGGCTCACTCTTACCCCCAGTGGGATGGAGATGAGAAAATGTCAGAAAGGCTCATGGGACAAGACAAGGACAGGGAGGGATCATTCACCAGTTATGGTCATGGGCAAAAAAAACTCCACTTGGGGGAAAAAAAATCAATTTAATTTGTTACCAATCAAATCAGAGTAGGATAAAGAGAAATGAAACCAAATCTTAAAAGCACCTTCCCCCCTACCCCTCCCTTCTTCCAGGGGTCAACTTTGCTCCTGATTTCTCTACCTCCTCCCCATGAGCAGCACAGGGGGATGGGGGATGGGGGTTGGAGTCAGTTCATCACACAGTGTCTCTGCTGCTCCTTCCTCCTCAGTGGGAGGACTCCTCACACTCTGGCCCTGCTCCAGCGTGGGATCCCTCCCATGGAAGACGGTCCTCCACCAACTTCTGCATAGTGAGTCCTTCCCACAGGCTGCAGTTTTCTTCTCTACTGCTCCGACGTGAGTCCCTTCCATGGGGTGTGGTCCTTCAGAACCAACTGCTCCAGTGTGGGCTTCCCACAGGGTCACAACCACCTTTGGGCACAACCACTTGCTCCAACATGGGGCCCTGCCTGGGCAGCAGGGGGGTCTCTGCTCCCCTGTAACCCTCCATCGCTGCAGGGGCACAGCCTGCCCTGTCACCACGGGCTGCAGGGGAACCTCTGCTCTGGGGACCTCCTCCCTGCCTTTCCTCATTGTCTTTTGGTGTCTGCCTTGTTGTCTCTCACATCCTGCTCCTCTCTTCCCTGGTTCCCTTTCCCTTTTTAAATATGTTATCACAGAGGCACTACCACAGTCCCTGACTGGCTCAGCCCTGGGCAGGAATGGGTCTGACATGGAGCTGAGGAAGCTTCTAGCAGCTTCTCACAGGAGCCATCCATGTAGCTCCTCTTCCACTACCAAAACCTTGCCACACAAACTCAACACACAGAAAAACCAGAGGAACAAAACACTAAACAGACTGGAAATAACGTATTGCAGAACAGAGATTTTTAAAGTGTGGCATGCTTTTACTGTAAAAATACGGGATAAAATTTCTTCTTGTTGTATAACCACAGATGAATCAGAATCTGTTCTTAAAAATCACAGAAAAAATAAATACATTGGTTTGATGCTAGCAGCTGCTTCTATAAAGAGAGATGCATGGCCTTGGTACATACACACTATTGCTATACTGTCTTGAAAGCTCAAGATGAGGACTCTGCTTTCAAGCCTAATTACACCAAAAGCAGTGTCAATGACACCAGAGTAATCTTGAACAGAACACTCACAAAAAAGATGGAGGTGTTCTTCTGGGACCTTCGATGGTATTAATAAAGGTTTCATCAAATCAAGAGATCTTATTAAAGAGATGTGCTGTATGTATCTTAATGACAGACTATTTAAGAGCTTATCAGGATCCCAAATGAGAATGGTAATTACCTTAATGGGATGCTGATTCTTTCCAGACATAGGGCACTAGCTGTTGCAAGTTATGTCTTTGCCTCCTAATTTTTTGACTTACTGTAATAACATGAGAAATGCAATTTCTGTTATAAAAACAAAAATAATCCCTTCTTTAAAGTTTAATTACTGTAGAACTCCATTAAAATACCTGCACTAAACTACTCTTTACCTTTTTTATTAAGTCTGGGTTGAGTTTAAATAGAATTTATTGCATGGGATATACTGCTAAATTGGTAGGAACCAAGTCTATTGCCTTTATGCCTGCAGTTTAAATCTTCTTGATTCTCTTGGAAGGACCTTTAGTTGCAATCAAGAAAATATCAGTTTTAACCCAGGAGTCTATGTTTTCTCCAATCACATATAATGTATTAGTAAAATTTAGGTTATTTGAAGAAATGGCAACTAAGTCTGTGCTAGAAAAATACTATAAGGGTATTTACAGAAAAGGGTCTGAAAAGAAAAACAGGGAATATCACTGTCTTTCTGTGC
Source organism: Rhynochetos jubatus (assembly GCA_027574665.1). Lineage (NCBI taxonomy): Eukaryota > Metazoa > Chordata > Aves > Eurypygiformes > Rhynochetidae > Rhynochetos > Rhynochetos jubatus. Next base: position 81,423,598 of record CM050649.1, on the reverse strand, counting down.
AGATATTTGTGTTTAAACATCCTTTACTAGCTATCATGCTCTCGATTCATATAACTGTTGTCTTGATCAAATTTTTTGTTTCACTGATAAAATCCAATCATGAGACTTATGGAAAAAACAAGAATAACATCAAGCCCCTTGCTTTCCTTTTCCCTGACTTGAGTAAAGCTGTACCTGACCTCAACATCAAGAAACCCCCAGAAGAGTAAAGTTGCATGAGTAAACCACTGACACTAGACCTTTCCTGGCTCTAGGTGATTGGTCTGCTGCTTCAAAGAAAAGTACTTGCAAAGTTTTCCTAAGAAAGTACCTTTAAAAATGAAAACAGTAGAGGTTGAGTTGATCAGCTTTTCCTTGTGATTCTGACTGGGGCTGCGTCACTGCTCATTAAGCAACCTCTATCTTTTAGCACTGGGTCAGAGTGATCTCAGGCCCTAGCATTGCTGCCAAATAAAAGAAGGCCAAGTGGCATGGATTGACTCGGATTTCCCCTGCTGAAGAGTATCTCTGTTCACAGAAGACAAGCCTTGTCTACATGGCATACTATTAGGCCCTGGACTCCATTTGAAACTCCTCTGACCTTGGATACACATTGCGTGTGTGTGTTCAGTTCATAGTGTCTGATATGATTTGAAGACTCTATAAAAACATTGTGATATTTCTACAGCATGAAAACTGATTGCTTTGCATGCCCAGCGGCATACCAACTGGCATATGGGGATGTTTGAGGGCATAAAGCTCGCTGCAGTTGTGCTCTGTGGAGGAAACCAAACCTGGTGCAGTTTTGTCTCAAAAGGTTTAGACTTTCAGAAGGGTTATCAGAATGAAATGTCCTCCAAGTAGTGCTCCACCAGCATCTTAGGGACAGCTTGTTGGAGTAATCCAGATCACAGACATGAAAGAGAACTATCAGGTGAGCAGTACAGGTGATCACATGGTTCGGATTTTCATTGCTGTATATGTTGTTCTTAACAAAATACTTATTAAGCTGTTTATACTTATTAAGCTGTTTAAAATTAAGAGCTGTACAGAGATACACCAGAAATACCATGGCAGCTGCCATTCAGGAGGAGAGAAAAGATGTCTTTTGAAATCCAATTCACCAGTACAATCCCTTCCTCTGATTTATCATTTGTTGAAGTCATTACAGTCTACCAACATTCAGCAGTTTAAAAAAAAAAAAAAAACATTTGCAAACCTGTAAGTGTGCCTGGGACAAATGATGAAAATATTAAAAATTCTGTTGTGGCAGTAAACACATGGTAACTTTGTTAAGACTGTGTTTAACCAAAATATCTTCCCATTTAACCTTTAATTCAGAAAAAGTACTGATTTTTTGCATTCTTGCTCTTTATCATTTCTGAAGACCTGAAAATTAGGCAAATGGGCACTAGTGGATGGGAACTTGCAATGTAAAGCTGTGTTTTACGCTAAATTATCTTCAGCAGCTGGTGACAGATGAGAAGACCAAAAAGAGTCGGAAATATATCTTCTGTGGAAGACTAGTTTCCTTTACATGACACTGCGTAACAGTGAAGTACCTGATCCTGCCAAAAAAAAGCTGCTCTTAAAATACTTGTGATAAGGCTATGTAGCTAGTAATTCAAGAATGTGTAATGTGAAGATGCAGCAGTATTTTAACTGACCTCAAAAATACCCTCATTTAGTTCAAACCAAACGTTCATAGTCAAGCAAGTCATGATTTTTTTTTCCTGTGTCCATCAAGCTATTGACCTGTGACATGGTTTTTATTAGAATACCATTTACATTTCATCCTCATAATTTCATGTAGTCATTACTCATTAAAATATGAAAGCAAAGATGATGATCAGAAGGAAGAGCTGCCTGTATGCACGTGTTTCTGATCTAGGTGAAGTGGACTGAGACCCTTTCCTCCTAATCCCAGTTCTGACTGCTTCTGCAAGGAGTTGCTAAATCTGTAAGAGGAGAAGCCAAATGCAATTCCTTTAAAAAGTGTCTTTAGCAGAAGAATGTTCAAGGTTGGAGAGTGCCACTTGCTCAGGGTGGTATTGTCCCTGCACTGTTGTCATTCTGAGACGTACTCAGCCTTACTTCTCACTGCAAGTTGTCATTCAGCCTCAGGAAGTAAAAACTGAGATGACAAAAGTACGTGTGGTCCCCAGCTTCTTCAGTTTCCTCCTTCACAGTGCTAGAGCTCTGCTTCTCTCTTCCCTCAACATTTTTCTCAGGATGTTTTATGGATGATGTACTTTTATTTCAGCTTCTCATTTGACTTGACCAGCTTCTACTGTTTTGTGGTGTGGTGCCATGGGTTTTTTTATGGAGTCACTGTGCATTTATTCTGACATAATGCAGAAAACAAGTTGATGTGACCGATTTTCCTTCACTTTCTTCTCAATGAAGTATATTGAAAAAGATGAAAAAAAATACTGTTGTGTAAGGTCGGGGGTTAGTTGGTTGGTTGGTCCATGTATTTGTTTCTCTCGTACAACAGACATCTGTGTATTGATGTATTCACAGCCCTGTTTGTAGTGCAGGCAAGATTACAGACTGGATTTTTGCATTCAGATACCCTATTGAGCTAAGCACCTATTACTTATCTGCAGGCTAACAATATTTTGGAAGTGACCATTTGTTTATACTAACGGTTATATTGGAAGTTTTGCACTCCCTTATTTACGGCACATTCACTGACTGACAGAATGACTGTTTTCTACGATTTACACGTATTTTACTGGTACTCCTAACCTCATCCTATAAACATTGTGCACCCTTTCATGGTCTTTAAACTTCATGCCTACCTATAATCTCTTGTTACAGGCAGAAAATTTAAACATACACAAGTTTAAATCAGTCTCTCTCATGACCATCAGACAGGAATTATATTCTTCTAGAAGCCACTACTTTTTTTCAGTTTTGTAACATTTTCTAAATGGGCAGAAGTAATCAGATGTATCAATAGTTAGCAGTAAAATACTCGCAGCTTGTTCAGACCCTAGGAGCTGGTAACTAAACCAGTGTTATAATAAAAACAAGAAGTGACTTCCAGGTCACCCTGATCTGATAACAAGCGTAAAAGAGACAATGATTCTGATGCTGAGCTATGATTAATCAAGTCAAAATAAGAGTTAACCACAAACAAAACACGACAAAAATCTAGCTGGAATAAGTTACTCTTGTTCTGGAAGTATTAGGACAGGTCTATGGTCAGATTTTGATCAGGTGGATTTGCACAATTTCTGGCCAGAATGAGTGTTTCTCAATCTTCCCTGTTAGAGGATTTTTGCATGAGTTTTAAACATAGCTGTATGTGTATGATAATTTGTTTCTTGAAGGCCACTTCAGTTTCACATGGATCGTATGATATCAACAATCATGTCATTTTTCTTAACAAAATAGATAAAGACAAAAAAAAAAATGAAGACAAAAAGAAGATGGGTCATATTAATCCATAGGGTGTTTGATTGCTCATCTTTATTTTTATCAATCTTAGGAACTGCTAGAGCTTTCCTGGAGTACGTTTTTTGCTTATTTGCAGTGGCAGATACAATTACAGAGCAATTCTGTTCTTAGGCAGCAGAAAGATGTTGTGTAAGCAGAAGGCAACGACAGCTGAAGTTTTTTTTATGTCATTCTGTAATTCACTAATTAAAAAAGATCATTCTAGCAAACAGAACTGCCTCTTGAGATAATGCTTAATGAACATTTCAGTGACTGGATACCTTTAAACTCTGGTCAAGATTGCTACAGTTCAGAAGATTGCGTTCAACAAGACTGCATATTATAGCACACAAATTAGTTTTAGCTTTCATCAAAGAATTTTAAACTGTTTAGCATATTTATATCTCTTGTATTTACATTTGCTGAAATAATTGAATTTGTAACAATTATAAGCCTGTGCAGATCCTTTTAACTGTGTGTATTGATTGTTACACAACATCAGTTTCATCCCATTTTTAATAGAGTCTTTTGACATAATGCCTCCATACAGACACTGTTATCATTCTTTTGGGAATCATCAGGTTTGGGAGATACATACCCAGGACTCCTTACAGTGTGACATGTACAACGCTGACTGACTGAATCTTAATAAAACAAGCTTTCTGTGGGCACAACCTGCAGCTTTGGGAAACTCCTTGCAGAAAACTCCTGGTAGGGTTTGATGAGGTGAAAAAGAACTCCTCAGGAGTCCTCAGGAAGATGACTAAACTTCCTTGATCTTCATAGAATCCACTGTCTCTTTGAGGGGAATTAAGAACAATAGGCTACCCAAATTAAAAACATAATGTTAGAAAGCAAGTGGCCATTAATAAGCCAAAGCATCTGTTTTTCTCATCGTCTGGGATGCAGTCCGGGGCTCAGCAGCTAATTGCTGATACTCCACCACTACTAGAAAGGGCAGGGGATTTCTGTTTGCTCAGCTTGTAGAATTCCTATTTAGGACACAATGATCTTTAACATTGAGGAGTTGAGGATTTTAACATATCATGGGCTGTTGCCACAGTGGAGCCTCACCACATGCTCTGTCTTAGCAACAGGCTCTGTACGACCGTGCATATAAGAAGCCTCCAGTGAAACAATTGTGTCGTGATTTACTCTTCATCAAGATGGGTGGAAAAAAACCAAAACAAGCTTATTGGGTGCAATGTATGTAGGAATTTGTCAGATCAGAAGGAACTGAAGATAATGGTTATGGAAATAGTAAGTATCTGTTTTTTCTTTTATTGTCAGGATACCTGAAATACTTTAAAGAAAAAGCAATCCCATGGGTATGGAAGCAATGCTCCAATTTTAACACTCTGTTATGCTTCATCTTTTTTTCTTTCCTTTTCTTTTCTTTCTTTTCTTTTCTTTCTTTTCTTTTCTTTTCTTTCTTTTCTTTTCTTTTCTTTTCTTTTCTTTTCTTTTCTTTTCTTTTCTTTTCTTTTCTTTTCTTTTCTTTTCTTTTCTTTTCTTTTCTTTTCTTTTCTTTTCTTTTCTTTTCTTTTCTTTTCTTTTCTTTTCTTTTCTTTTCTTTTTTCTTTTCTTTTCTTTTCTTTTCTTTTCTTTTCTTTTCTTTTCTTTTCTTTTCTTTTCTTTTCTTTTCTTTTCTTTTCTTTTCTTTTCTTTTCTTTTCTTTTCTTTCTTTTTCTCTTTTTCCAGAGCTTCTAATGCCTGTGCCTAGAAGGGTTGATACAAACTGGGTATTCAATCAGGAAAGTAGCACATTTGAGATAATTCCTTTTCTAATTATTTTTTTATTGATTTTCATCATTAAGATTGCCATGTTCCTGCAGTTCTTTGGTAATGGTTCTTCTCATTCACACAAGTTTTGTAATAGAGGACCATATTCACAATGTTTTGAGAACCTAACAGTGAGTCCTGCCAAAGAACACAGGTACCAATAAGTTAGTATTCTCAGTGTTTTTCATTGAACATATGGAGTTTAAGATGCACAAACAGCTTAAATATAGTGAGCATCATTATGTCTGAATTTCAGGTGTCTGACTCCCAGGGTACCACAAAAAAGACACATGGAAATGTGTTACTCATAAGCCAGCAGGCCATTAGCTAGGTGTCTCAATTGCTTGAGAGAGGTTTCTCTCTTTATGGGTAGTGCTTCAAGATCCAAGATTTGAGATTCCTCCTCCCTTTGATTTAAATGGACCATTAATTTCAGTTGGATATGGGAATCTCAGTATCATTTTTGGATGTAGGCCTAAGTGCAAGACTGTAGTTTCATATTGCATGTGTTGCTAGACGTAAAGTGATGGCAGTATGAAAACTACTTGCCTCTGCTGTTTGGCTTTGATGGTACTGTGGAACTAACATTTAGTTTTGGAGCCTCCATTTGTGCTGGTGGTTTGGTTTTGTTTTGTTTTTCTGTCATATCACATCAAATCACACACTTTTAGCTTGTTCTACTTTTCTTTTTTCTTTATCCACATACTCTCTACCTTAATGCTGAGGGCTTAATATTTATAAAAGAATTGCTCATGCTAAGTTTGAAAGAAAAAAAGAAAACCAGGGTAAAGCCTCACTTTTTTTTTTTTCAGTATCATATTTTCTTTTAATTAATTATTGTTTAACATTAATGATTTAACCAGAGATGGAGATTAAATAGAAAAAGTATTAGTTAAAATGCTATCAAGTATAAATGTATAATGTTCCCTTATAAAATAAAAAGGCTAAAATAATAAGGAAATATAGTAATTGAAAATTATTCTAGTGTCTGCCATATGAAATTATGTCCATTTAATAAAACCTGCATGAAAACAGCAGGAAACTGTGTGAAGCACTAAGCAGTTTTAACTAAGGAGTTCTTCCAATACATTTGCACTGTTAAAGTCAGGTACTGGCTTTTGTTTCTGGCCTTGCAGATTGCAGGTTATCTGGCGCAGCCGTTTGTTATTTGGATGGAATATTCTGCTTTTCACTCAAGGATGAAGCTGACTTACTTGAATCAGAGGCTGAACTGAAAAGGAACAGGAACTGCCCTTGTGACTGGGCTTTAGGAGCATGCAGTGTCCGATTTTCTACCTTCTTTCTCGGGCTGACACTTGGCACATGGGCAAACCAAGTTGAAATACAATGTGCATCTCTTCACAGTCTTTCATGCTTGCTTTAAGTAGGTGTCCATGCATAGAGGAGTGGACATTCAGCCCTGTTCTTCACATGACAGGGTGCATGACACAAGAGCCTGGATGAAGTCAGAAACCTTGCTTGATTTGCAGGCTAGGCTCAGGTCTGTCTCCCCTGTGCTGCCTTAGAGCATCTCTCCCAGAGCCTCCCCAGGCCAGAATCTTTTCCTGGCTCTGGCTGGTAGTCAGTGAGCCACATGTGCTCCTCTTTTGCCAGAAGCCTTCTTATGGCACTTTTTATTCATTCACTGAATCATTTTTAGTTCCCTGCTTCTTCACTTTATCTTTTTGCCTTGAATTGAAAGTTTGCATTTTTACCTTTTGCTCCCTTTTACAGAGAAGGAGGAGGGAAAAAATAGCTTTTCTACCTTTTACTGGCCTCCTGAGCACACCTCCTGTGTAGACAGGGTGGTCATTAAGGTTAATGATTCTGCATTGTGCCTAATCTGATGAGCAGTACAGAGCTTTTCAGAAAATGACAAAATTCCCCATCTGTAGATCGAAATAAAAAACCACAGACTTTTCACAATAATGTTATATAGTTGACTAGAGCTCATAAATTGTATACTGGTAGAATCCCAAATCATCATAGCAAAGAAATCTGAATTTACTTCTCTGAGATAAAAAGATGCAGGTGCTTTTTCTGCACTTGAGATCTCTGACAGATTTAGGGTCACTTGCCATTTCCAGTGTTTTCTGCCGTTTCTAAACTTCACATCTGTAAAATTCCACAAAACTTATTTTGGGTGCTGAGCACAGAAAAGTGGAGCTAACAGAGTATGGCTAGGTTGATTCCCTTTTGTGACAGAGCACTGAATATAATTATGTACAGTGAACTTGAACTCAGCAGAGATGAAGCAGGAGACTGAAAATTATCTTTGAGATTCAGTTTAAACTTAGAGGGTCTTGAGGGAACATACTAAGAAACACTTGTCAGTCTCACAACATCTGCAGCAAGGATGCCTGAGCAGAAGGGAAAATTATCATATCTTCTGAGAGTGTGAATGTATCTCAGAGTAGCCAAAGACATAGTGTTAAGAAATGCCTAGGAAAATTCAATCTAAATTTATGTAATCTGTTAATTGTCACGATTTGAGTTACTTAGGTCAGGATGAGCCTTCAGTGCACTGAAGAAGGGTTTAGTGTCTTTGGCTTGAAATCAAGATTATGTGCCAGTGATCCAAGTCAAACAAACAAAAAAGTCCTTAGAGAGCAGTGTCTGAAGAGAAGTACTTTGGATTCATAGAATTCGGCCAGAAACAGGCACAAACTGCAATACAGGAAGGTTGTTTAAGAACAAGAAAGAACTAATTTACGGTGGTCAAACACTGGTACAGGCTTGCAGAGAGGCTATGGAGGCTCCAACCTTGGAGATATATTAAAAAACGAATGGGGCAAGGTGCTGGGCACTTGCCACTTCAAATGTGGATCCTCTGCAGGAGGGCAGCCAGCCTCCCCCCTCTGCCGTGTTGCGGACAGGCTTCAATTAGAGGGCAGAGCAAGCATGTAGCAGCAAGGAAAGAAAGGTGGTGGGTACACAGGCACATACCCCAGGTGCTGCAACTGGAGCAGTTTGAACTAAAGAGCAAAACCTGCAGATGGGGTCCTAGAAAGCACCGATCTGCTGTTTCCCAGAGAAAAGCTGTTGCTCTTCACAGAACCAATCTGTAAATATTTAATGCTAGGAAGAAATCAGTGACATGGGATACGCTATTTCCCCCTTTCTGTTCCAAATCTCTGCCTCAGAAGGAAAACACTAGATGCGTAGACATTCTGCCCATACATTTATTTTCAAGTTGTAAAAAGCGAACACATTTTTGTTACAGCAAGAAGATAATGGTGAAATCTTTAAGAAATTGCTTCTTAGAGAGATAAATGGCACAGCAGGATCCAGCAAAATCCTAAAAGGATAATTCAGCTCTAAACATTCTAGGGCGTGAGAGTTCTTTAAATTTTAAATTGCTATCACAAACTTTTCTAACAAAAAAAATGCTTTCAGATTTTTAAGCCTGTTAAATAAATCTTTCCTGTGTCTCAGCTCTATGTGTTGGAAGTGCTTGAGAGTTTTTTCAATATTCCTTATAGACTTACCTGTTCCCTGATAGAAATCTCAGCGATGGGATGCTGAAACCTTTGCTCATGCAAGCTGTCATACCAGTAACGACAGAGCTACCTGTGTGTCAAAGGCATTACACCGAGTTAAGGGTTTGCAGAACAGGGCCTCCTGAGACCCATGAAAAGCAGTCCTTTCAGAATGAGGTACAGAAAACTTCTCGATAATCTTTATTTTATTGAAATATTCCTGGTTTATCATCACCATGGTAATCTCATCTTCTGAAACAAAATCACTAACAAGACTTCATATGTCACAGGGAAATTACTTTAGCAATAAGTAGTTCAGTGCTGTTCCAGGTATGTACGAGGGTAGGTGCATGACCCTCTTTTCCAGTTCATGCCACTGTTTACAAATATATATTTAGTAAGGTAGTGGATCCCATATTATTTCTGAGAACTGATTATTATTTGCAAAGTAAATGGCTTGTGGCAGATTGTTTATACAATGAACAGACTGAGAAAGGAGAAGCATTTATTCCACCCACCTTGCAACCTCATCCTGACTTTCCAGACCACTTTCATCTTTACTGTTGGGTCCTTTCATTCACTGGCCAACAATATGAACCACCTTCTTATGCCTCTCCCACAGCTACCTTCTTCATGGTTTATCCTTTGTTTCTTGTTGCAAAGGAAATGCTGCCCCTGCTGCTCTTTGTACCCCAGGGCAGCACATATAACAGCACATATAACAGCACATTAAAAAGGCAGCGTTCATGGGTATTTAGTAGTGTCACTAAATAATCTGAACAAGTCATTATTCCTAACACTAATGAATCAAAGAATATTTTCCTATTGACTTCAGCTGAGCCAAAACTGTAGTCCAGGTATGCCCATACCCATCGGTTAGGTACATAATTCACAGAGAGCCACAGCTATTTAAATTCATAAAAAATGAGTCATTGACTATTTTGCCAAAGATGAATATGAAATAAATAGCAGTGACTGATAAAATACTAGCCTTGAAGTTCACACATGTTTTTAGACCGTTTTCTTATTTTGTTTGGGCGTTTGTTTGTTACATTTGGATGGGAGGTGTTAAATTGTCTTCTGGTACTCTGATGTCTTTATGCATTTCATTATGCAGGTCTAAATACAGAATGCTTTTTGACAACAAGTCTCAAGGTGCCATAAAGCAAAAGCAGTCCCTCTTCTACACAGGATACTTTTGTATAAAAGGATACTTTTGTATAAAAGAATGCATCTTTGTAAAAGGAAAATAAAAGGATACCTTCTTTTTATATAGAATGTCAAATCAGTTTAATTGTGTTATAATTAATCATATTTCATTTTGGTCGGTGGTTTCTGAATATCACCACTGAATACAGAAGAAATGTTTTTTTCTGATTAATATTGACTAATCAAAGCAAAACTAGTTCTGTTCAGAAATAACCCAAAGTCAACAAGCAGTGGTTTCTCCCCAGTATTCCTCAGCAGCAGGGGAAGTCTGCTTTTAAGAGAGTACGTTAATCTAGTTTTAGTATAAATAGTAGTGAAATTACTCAGGAAATAAAACACTGTTCTCCATCTTTCTTTAAAGAGCTGCCCTCTCCCTGCTCCAATATACTGTGCTCAATTGCCTTTTGGTTTTGAAGAGGTTTTTTCCTAACAGCTTGTGTATCCACTTGGAAAAGCTTAACCATCTCTTTACTCAGACAGGAAATTTCATATATTACATTTTTACTCCCATAAGTAGACTGTTGCACTGATCTGGCATTTGAATTGGGACGAATTATGCTGAATAACAAATATAGCAATTAATCAGAGGTTTCCTTAGGAAGCAAAAAATGAGGATAATCAATCTTCAAACATTCTACCTTACCTTGCAGTTTTGCACTTTTGATTAACAAATGCATTGCAAACTCCTGTTATGCCTAGCAAATCTGTATTTCCAAAGCTATCCAGCAGAAATGGGACAAAATTTCAAAGATCCAGTTTTTTTAATGCAGAATTCAATATCTGTTGAGCCTCCTGAATTGGGAGCTAGAAGTCTTTTTAAAATGTCAGTCACCTCTAGAGATAGCTATCTTTCTAAGCTGACTATGAAAGGCAGCAGTGGTCCTAAATTCAGTAGTTTCCTACAGACAGGCTACAAATCACTCCAAAAATTTGGTTCCAATGAATTTGGGACCTATGATCCTAAATTAAATTTGCAAATCCTTGCTAGTCTCTGAGTTTCAGAAAGTCACTTCAAAATTCAAAAACCTGGAGACTGACCCCTGTTGTGATCTGTCATCCATTGCTTCTCCTCCAAGTGTTGAGAGATTCATTTATTAAAATTTGGGGTAGCTTTCTTAAATCAGACTCATACATCCAAAATTGCCACGGACAGCAATTCTGTTCTGCATTGTAGTTTTTCACTTGGAAATTCTTTAAACCGCAGCAACACATTTAGGGAAAATTTCATCACAGTGTGAAAATTCAGACAAAAAGGGGCTTGTGAGACAGAAACTTACAAAAGTGTGACATTTCTGTACTAACTTAATCCCAGCCTTTTCTGAATGTTAAAAATATACTTTGTTTTATCCTGCATTCAATTTGTGAATACAATTTACAGTCTTTTTTCATTAATCTCTGCCTGTAAAATGTTTATGAAATAAGAGTTTCTGTGTATCCAGTTACTCAAATATGATTCATGCTTTACGTTTTCTAATTTATGTATTACCCTTTTTCAAACCAGATTTTCATTCTAACGGTTGATTCAGATTCCAAAAGAAAATTCAGATTACTGACTTTAAGATTTAGCAACCTTATCATTCTTTTCTTTAATTAAAATACCAAGATAATAATGATTCTCTTGTCAGGCAGCTGTGACCCCAGGTTTCGTTAGCACTGTGTGATTTTGCTGAAATTGGATTGAATCTTTGACAGTAAATAATGACCTTCACTCAAGAACGTTCCAAGATATTTGTTAATGAGGATCTGCAACTTACTCCTCATGTTAATTGGGCAATTTTATGCCTTATTTTCCATGCCCCACAGTTTTCTTTCTCGATATGTGAGCTATTGCACTTGCTTTGTATAAAAAATTTCACGTTGGTTTCTACCACAAGCCTTCATTCTGATATCTGTGATATATAATTTATGACAAGACATTTCAAAATAAAAGAAAGACACAAAGCAATGGCACTTCTATTTTATTTGCTTGGAAATAAAGCATCCAAAAGCTGTACTGACTTTTCATTGCTTTACGCCGTGGCGCTAAGCACTGCAGTATAAAATTATGTTTCATAGTTACTTGTCTAATCTAGAATGGAAACCTGTCGAATCTATACTCATACTTTTTTTTAATGCCAGATATGTCAGTACAACTAAAGAAATCAGTATTTGGTGATACACAGTCATGATCATTCAGACTTTTTACAATTCATTCCTCTGTTTTTGAATTAGGTGGACAGTGTTCCTCATATGCAACTAAATGTCTAAAATGTTTTAAAACATGTTCTAAAATCTCCTATAATGCTTCCCATTTTACACTGAAATAGATCCGTGTTTTTACACCATGTCTGATGTAATAGGGAACATAAGGAGCTGTGACAGAGAGAAGAGGGCAAAGGAGTGAAAGCGGAAATAACCAGGTAAGTTAGGGAGCTAAACCTGTGCCTGCCAGAGCTTGTCAGAGTTCTGTAATGACCAGGACATGACCTGTCTTTTCCTCTGGCAAAAAGGGTTGCCCTTGACCTAAAAAATCACTTGGATTAATTTTGCCAAACTGATTCTTCCTAAGAATCTTTTTTTGGTGGACCCACATTTTCTGATGAAGTACAATAAAAAACAACATAGTATGATTAGTGATGTAATTTTAAATGACTGATGTTTTGCTGTAGACTAACTAGTCAACAAACAATATTCAGTTCAGTCTAACAGGGATCAAAAGTCACTACTATTTCATAGATACACAGTATTTTTGCTAAGCATGGCCATGTCTGTTTAGTTCACTCATTGCAGCGATCAACATCATGAAAGCTGGCAAAACAATTGGGAGGCTTCCCAACAGTAGCAGAAGAGGGTTGAAGAGCATGATGGTGTGAGTAGAGTGGGTGACTGATGATATATAGAAAAAATATGGTGTTCTTATCCCCTACTACATCAAATTTGCGGTCTCCAGTTCACTCTCATCAGTTGGTCCTGGCTGAATAATAATGGAAACATAGAACCTTAGAATGTTTTGAGTTGGAAGGGAACTTTAAAGATCTTCTAATCCAACGCCTCTGCCATGGGCAGGGACATCTTTCACTAGACCAGGTTGCTCAAAGCCTCATCCAACCTGAACTTGAACACTTCCTGGGAGAGGGCAGCCACAACTTCTGTGGGCAACCTGTTTCTCTGTCTCACCACCCTGACTATGAAAAATTTCCTCCTTATATCTAATCTAAACCTACTCTCATTTTAAAACCATTGTTCCTTGTCCTGTCACTATAGGCCTTTGTAAAAACTCTTTCTTCATCTTCCTCATAAGCCTTGTTTATATATTGAAAGGCCACAGTCAGGTCTCCCTGGAGCCTTCTCTTCTGCAGGCCGAACAAGCCCAACTCTCTCAGTCTTTCTTCACAGGAGAGGTGCACCAGCCCCCTGACCATTTTTGTGGCCCTTATCTGGACCCGTTCCAACAGGTCCATGCCTTTCTTTTACTGGGGGCCCCAGAACTGGATGTAGTACTCCAGGGAGGTCTCAGGAGAGCAGAGTAGAGGGAGAGAATCACTTTCCTCAATCTGCTGGACACACTTTTTATGCAGCCCAGGATACAACTGTCTTTCTGGACTGCAAGCACACGCCAGCTCATGTTCAATTTTTCTTCCACCAGCCACTGCAGGGCCTCAGTCAATCCACTCATCCCCCAGTTTGTATCAATGTTGGGGATTGCCCCAACCCAGGTGCAGGATCTCACACTTGGCCTTGTTGAACTTTATGAAGTTCACCTGAGCCCAGTCCTCAAGCCTGTCAGGGTTTCATGGATGGCATCCTTTCCCTCAAGTACATCAACTTCTCCATTCAGCTTGGTATCATCTGCAAATTTGTTGAGGGTTCACTCAGTCCCCCTGCCTATGCCATCGATGAAGATATTAAATAATATTGGTCCCAGTACAGATCCTTGAGGGACACCACTTACCACTGGTTTCCACGTGGAGACCGGACTTGGCTCTTCCCTTGTCTGCCGATGCAGTCAATCCATTGTAGAAGTCCACAAAGTCAGGCACAATTTGCCCTTGGTGAAGCCATGTTGGCTATCTCTCTTCACCTCCCTGTCTTCCATATGTTTTGACGTATCTTCCAGGAGGATCTGTTCCATGATCTTACCAGGTACGGAGGTGAGACTGACTGACTGGTAGTTCCCAGGGTCCTCTTTTTTATCTTTTTTTTTTTAAATAGGCGTGATGTTTCCCTTCTTCCAATCACTGAGGAATTTGCTTGATTGATTGCCATGACTTTTCACATATGATGCACAGTGACTTGGCAACTACATCACCCAGTTCCCTCAGGACTCTGGGATGTATCTCATCAGGTCCCTCACATGGCCTCGAACCTCATTATTTCCCCTGGCCCTGTTTTGGGATTCAGGGACTTGCAAGATGGAAGAAATTACCACTGAAAACTAAGGCCAGAAAAATTGCTGAGTATCTCAGCCTTCTCCATTGTAGCTTGTAACTAGTTCTTATTTATTGCAGAGGATACATTTTCTTTAATCTTCCTTTACTGCCCAGTGTAACTGTATAAGCCCTTATTATTCTTCACATCCTTTGCCAAATTCAGCTCCACAACTGTGCCTTATCTCTTCTGACCCCATCCCTACACACCCTATATTCCTCCCAGGATACACGTCCTTCGTTCCACCACCTATGCTTTTTCTTCTTACACTTTTGTTTTACCACGGAGTCATTACTCAGCCATGCTGGTCTCTTGCCTTCCTTTCCTGATTTCCTATGTGTGGGAATTGAGAGTTCTTGTGCTTTAAGAAATATGACCTCAGAAAGCTACCAGCTGTGTTCAGCTCCTTTATCCCTGAGGACAGATTCCCAGGGAGTCCCATCCACTAATTCCTCAAGCAATTGAAAGTTTCTTCTAAAACTTTAGAGTCATGACTCTGCTATTCACCTGGTCCATATCCCTCAAGACTGAATTCCACCGTGACATAGAATCATAGAATCACAGAATGGTTTGGGTTGGAAGGGACCTTAAAGGTCATCCCATTCCAACCCCCCTGCCATGGGCAGGGACATCCTCCACTAGACCAGGTTGCTCCAAGTCTCATCCAGCCTGGCCTTGAACACTGCCAGGGATGGGGCACCCACAGCTTCTCTGGGCAACCTGTGCCAGTGCCTCACCACCTTCTCCGGGAAGAACTTCTTCTTAATACCCAGTCTAAATCTCCCTGCTTTCAATTTAAACCCATAACCCGTTACATGACCACCTCAGCCCTGGATGCCACAAATCTTGACATCTCTAATTAGTTCATCCATGTTAGGAAGGAACAGGTTGACTCTCCAGTGAAGACTTAATAGGGCAATGATGAGACTATCAAGAGATTGAGCACTGAATCCAGGGAAGCATATTAAGGCATCTGGGCATACTTTCTTGTTTTTATCTTGTACATCTGCCCTGGCTACTTTGCAAATCCACACCAGAAAGCCTGGTCTCAGAGCTGTGTTGCTGCACCCACCACCAGTGACAGAAAATGAGACCTATTTCACTACACTATGTATTTACCCCAATTTCTCTTCAACTCTCTCTCAGACTCATCTCATTGGACTCTTACTTCTTGTTTTATCACTTCACATTCTCTCTTCATCTGAAGTCCACTTGTGTATACACTCCTGACACAAGATGTTTTCAAAAGAAATTAATAACATCATTTTTCCTTTCAAACTACTATATTCTGCTCCTGGGCTGTAAGATTTACCCCTTCCTGCCTTCACCAACATTTTCTTTATCAAGTCTCTTTAGAGAGTAGTAGCCAAGAAGACTAGATTGCCTTCTTTTTCCTATATTTCCTTCCATGGTGTAGTGTGGAATCCCACTGGGGTTCAAATGACTGCCATGATAATATTATTATGAATAATAAAAAATATTTTAAGTTTTTCATTGGAATGTAACTCTCTGTCCTTTCTTCTTATTACACATAGTCCATAAATTTTTCCTTCTTAAACATAAATAGAAGAGGCCTGCTGACTTCCAAAAAAAAAAGGGATCAATTAAGGCATAATTTTGGATATCTTGAAAATAATAAGATGGCCTAAGAAAATCGAATCCTCAAAATTAAAGACATTAAAATGAGAAACTAATATGTCAGCCTAAACAATAACATCTATGGGAGACAAGAGGTAACAGGCATGGAAAAAATAAACATTTTTATCACATAAGGAATTAAAGGGCTCTTGTATTTCAGTGACCATGCGCAATTTACACAGATCTCAAAGAAACAACTGATAATCAGGATATAGCATCTATAGCTCACTCACTCATTTGGATAAATGCTTGTCAGAAAGCTGACTCATGAGGATCCTTTCCTTCAAGTTAACAAATTAAAAACTATGCAATAAATTAATAATAATTTAAAATATTTTTAAAAAACCCTAAACCAAAATCTTCACCTCAAACCTGAATCATGTTTGAAAAGTTATAACTAACACTGTGCCCATTTTAACGGTTTGCTTTGATTGTTTCATTGTTAAGATACTATCACTTTCATGTGTTTGGGAATTTTCCCAGTTCTCAATGGTATCGCCATCTCATCAAGTTTCTGAATAAGTGAAAAATCCTAATATTATGTTTGTGAACATTATTTGGAGTAATGTTTACAAATAATTCCTAAAAGCGCTGATTCTGCCAATAACGCCTATTAAAAGAAAGTGCTAACTGAGTTTGGGGATTTTCATTGTCTTGAAGTCTTTGATGATCAAAGGGCTGGAGGACCTGCCCTGTGAGGAAAGACTGAAGGAGTTAAGTCTTTTCCCCATAGAGAAGATTAGACTCAGGAGGACCGCAGCACAGTATTCCAGTGCTCAAAGGGCAGCTACAAAGAGAACAGAAGCTCTCTCTTCACAAGCAGCCCCACGGAGAAGACAAGGAGCAATGCGTACAAGTTGCACTGGGAGTGGTTTCACCTTGATAAATAAATTTTTTACACTGAGAACAAACAATCACTGGAACAACCGCCCCAGAGATGTGTTTTCCACATCACTGGAGGTTTTCAAGATGCTTTTGGAGATGGTGCTAGATAACCACATCTGGGCTCCCTTTCCCATGAAAGGTTGGACCGGATGATCTTTCAAGGTCCCTTTCAGCCTGTTCTATCATTCTGTCATTCTATGGTTTGATTCTGACTTTCTACATTTTTTTCCCTTATATAATTAAAGCTTTAAAAAAGCACAAACATTTGCTTCACTTAGTGATGCCTTATTCCCTTGAGGGTATTACCAGATCAGGGTCAGCCCTCGGCAGTACTTGGATAAAAAAAATGCATTGACCAATTTCAATTAGATTCAGCAGACAGGTAGAGGTGGGAAAAGAAGGCAGGCAGAGACTAAGGAGGTGGAATAGAGCAGCAAGACACACTGGTGCATAGAGAAATGCCAGAAAGTAACTGATAGATAGACTGGACCTCATTAGTTCTGCTACTCATGAAACAACTGTTGATAGCTAATATTTTACAGTAATGTGTTGCTGTTGAGTTAAATGGCTACACAAGAAATTACTTGTTTATTTGGAATTATATCCTGAATTAATGAGTTGCAAATTGTATACTGATCCAGCTTTAATAAATATCATTATGAGCAGCACTAGGTTTACCTACACAAATGTTGAAAGCAAAATTATTCTGTGACTACAGTAAGATTTAGAGCACAGTTATGGTTGCTAAAATACAAGTACTTAAGCAGAAGCTTACCATATGTTTAAAATTATCTGTAGTTGCATTTATGATCTGTGATAACAGTGCATATATTTTCTGGATTGCAGCACTTTAGAGGTTTTCCATTTTATTTTTATGGTGTTAGTGTACAATTCACCTCTAGCAATTTATAGTAAGGCTTTAAAAATTCAAATAATAAAGTAAAGAGTTTCTTTCTATGGCTGTGAGTAGTAATTTAACTTTCCATTAAAATGTTCGCTACAGAGAAGCCAAAAATAGCTGTTGCTGACAAGTTTAATAAACTGTATTTGCGCTTCAGTGCAATGCCAAAATCCAAGTTGTGTGTCCTGTTCTAGGATTATCATTGATGTTATTTAAAAAAAAGGGAATTTATGGTAACAGTGTTTCCTCATGTACAGTATGGGACTTCATTTTCTTGTCTGAAATCAACAGGGAACTATAAGGCACTGGTAATCTACAGCTTCTAAAAGTGGGTCTTTGCATAGTTTGGTATGATTCTCATTCTCTTTTCCCTGGTAATTCTGCACAGAAATAGAAGTTCAAGGGACATTACCACTTGAATGACATTACTTCCCAGGGTTCGTACTCCACAGAAAGACAGATATTGTCAGAGAGAAAAATAATCTATCTCTGTACATATAGCAAGGCTGTGCTGTATGGAGAATTTCTGTCAACACGGGGTGAGACTTCCCAGCCCAGTCTGCAATCCATCTCATAGCATTTATGGACAGATAGGCAGATGCATGCCAAAGCTTTGACCAGGCTCAATCAGAGTTTGCCATGCTCACTCAGCTGTTCATTGCAACACACTATCTGAGCCATGAAGTTACAGAAGCCTCACTGTGAGAGAATGCAAATCAGAAAAGTCAACTATTCTGTACAAAATTAAAAAAAAATAATCCTAGGTGTCAGGGCAATGCTCTTTCTCTGGGGATCCAGTACAAAATCATTGAGATTTGGTGTTGTCATATGTCTGTACTGCAAAGTAGCTACTTCATATCAGCTTGTATTTGTTGTTCTGGGGACCAGTCCCAAAAAATGGAAGAAAGTCCTGCAGGCACTGCTAGAGATCTTTAGTACCAACTGATTGTTATAATAGAAAGGAATCATCCTTTAAAACCCATTGGTCTCAAAGGTAAATCATTATCTTCAAAGTAGTCATGTGTCTTTGCTGCCAATGGAGATAAACAAGAAGCTTCAGAGGGTGGTTAAATTCTTCGTGAGATGGAGGTCTGGGATAGGTCAGTTGAAACCCTTTCAGGAAGCATTTATCTCTTTCTGTCATCGATCATTAAAGAAAGCAGAGTTAAGTAACTCATACCTGATACCCAACGCTTATAGATCTAGAAGGAAGGAGAGCTGAATCCCACCTGAGATCTCTGCTAAAGGCAGTGGGAGTTTAATCACAGTGACTTATTCACATGAACACATCTATGTTATAGGCATGTGCATATATATAAATTCCACCTAAGGCATCCACGGGTGTGCCTCAGTAGTGCCTCCTTACAGACTACCATGTAAGGAAAGATATTTCCAATGCTAAAGTTGTTTCAGTGAAATCAAGTATTTTAAGATATCTGTCATGGTTACCAGACTGGGTTCCATATTGCCTCATACATATCTGCTCCATTTGTAACCATTAAAGAAAGATTCTGATTATTGAAAAATAGGAATATGCAAGAGTGGGGAATTATAAAACCATTACATTCTAGATTTGCTATATTTCCACTTACAGAAAAATGCCACCTTTTTTTGTATTGATAAGATCTGGATTTCTAAATAATGTAGTCATTTCTGTCTTTGATTCATGTGCTGCTAGAGTGAAAATGGCACTCTAGTTTCTGACTGAAAAGAGTGAAAAGATACTTCTGATAAAACATGAAGACTTTCTAAAATATTCTTTTTTTTCTCTGTAAAGTATCTGTCTGACAAGGAATATGTGATGAACTGATGTGGCAAGAAACTTTTATACTTACTTGAGTTAAGGTGCTCCTGAATTCCCCCTTAGGAACTGTGCACCTGTTGAGATGGTGCTAATTGAACAGATTATGCCTACATTATATGCTGTATCATGTAAGTATGGACGCTGAACACAGATACATGCAGATTAGATATGTATTTATGGGCACACCTTAATGTTCAGAGGAAAATACTTCAGTTCTTGAGCAGACAGACAGGGGTTCTTTCTTCTGTAAATTAAATAACAGTGTATAAACTAAGAGTGAATTATTTTGTCATTACTAATGAATAAGGTAAAAAGTCATCACTGACCACCCGTGGAGCAATCTGTCTTCTCTGCTTTTTACCGTCATTGAAATTCACTTCAACATCCAGCTAGAAATTTTCCCCCAGAGTCTGTGATTAGGAAAGACAGTATTCTGCCAAAGTGTTGTTTAAATTCCCTGTTTCAACTTTATTATGTGATATCTGACAACTTCGGAAATCTTTAACACCCAATTTAGCACTTCATAATTGTTGTCTGTGAGTTTCAGCATTTTTGTGGTTCTCTGCACAGGAATATCTCTGACATCCCAAGGGCCAGATTAACACGTGTATTGATGGAAGTCTTCACCTGCCATAGTGTTTAATAGTGCCCCATCAAAATCAGAATGTCTAGTGAGATATTTAGGAGAATATAAATCTTTATGCCCTTGGGATACAATACTCGCTTAATGTATCTTTACTCTGTTAATGTATATTTGGCTATAAATGTTATGTCCTTTCTTTGCTCCAACTTTTTAATTCCTTCCTGTGAACAATGTGTTTTTGGCTGGTTTTGTTGGAATTACACTAACTACAGAATCTTGAAGCTCTATATTTGCAAAACTTTTCTATTGTACTTCAACTTGAAGATTTTCATTGCTGTTTTGGTTTTTTTTTTTACTTTCCCCCTTCCTTTACTCTTCATTTCAGAGACTGTCACTCATAAGAAATTCTGCTGTCACCTAAAAGGCTGGATAACTTTAATGAAATTAATTTCATGAGAGTGCTTGTGCCTTCCGGACCCTATGATAAATCCAAAATAATGAGAAGTATGTTAGTTTTCTGATTAAAATATACTATTTTATATAAATAAAATTTGAGCATGATGAAAAAAAAAAAAATATAATCTTCATTCTCAATCCTTTGTGACTCAGAGTAGGTATAACTGTTGTGAAAACAGGGTTCTGATCTTAAGTCATGTTAAATTCCTGCCGCTTCGGTAGATTGAAGTCTCTGTTAAGGCAGGTACTCGCACAGGCATAGTTCTATGGATGTGTATAACTACTGTGTGTCCTCAGCTGGCTGACTAAATAAAGCTAATTCTTTCAAAATCGGGTCCAAAGTGACCTGTTCCCCAGAATAAGTTGTGAAACAGGAAGAAGCTCCAAGGAGCCCTACCTTAATATGCTCTGTGAAGTTGCTGCTATTGTTTTCCAGGATCTAAATAGTAGACTTTATTTGTTGGTCACCTTTTCTACCCCTCTGCATTCTTCTTCCCTGGAGAGTGTGAAAGCTCAGATATACCTCCACATTCCCCCTCCACTGAAATTAAGAGGTTTGCTGTTAGCTTCAGCGGGACTTGGCCTTTGCTTTGCGGCATCCAGATTTAGGTATGTTGTCAGTCTTTGAAACATGACTCTCTTTTTCTGCATTGATGACCTCTTTTTTCCCCAGTGCTGATTGCAGGCTGTTTTAGCGGCATTTCATTAGAGACCCAGAAGGACATCTCCTCCGAGAGGCTATTTTTTCTTGTGTGTGTATATGTTCCATAGTAAAGATAAAGCACAAAAAGCAGGTGAGGTCTAGCTTGAACAAGATAGTCCTGAAAGTCACATCCCTCCCCAGCTGAGCCAACGCAAGCATCTTTTTTTCAAATAAAAGAAAGTTCTTAAAACTTTAAGCTGGCTCTTCGGCACCGATAATGTAAAAAAAAATATAAAAAAATAAAAAAAAAAAACTCCTGAAGGAAAATGTGACTGCATTAGCCTACAAGTGTACAAAAGTAATGCTGCAGACTGAAGCTGTCTGTCCTCTTTCAAAAGCATGCTAAAGCATTTGGACAGTCGCACCAGGTAAAGAGCCTGCTGCAGCAGCTGCTTTTATGGCTCCTAGTGCTGCTTCTTTGAGAAGTCATTATGTAAAGCTTGCTTCATATTCCCTTTCTACTCCTTTTTCAGCTGAAAGGTAGTGCTGACATCTTTTTTATTTATCCCTTTTTTCATTTCTACTAAGACAATCAGCTCTTCAGGTTTTCTTGAATTTGTTGTCCCAGGCACATGGGTACCTAGACAGAGTGCAAGGGACAAATTTTAATTGGATCACAATATTACTATTTAATTAATTCACAGTCCATCAAGCAATAAATTTTCCAGTGTAGTTCCTTTCTGACTAGCTCCCAGCTGGTGGAGCTCAACTGTCTGCATACAGCCCACTGCCCTGTGTCCTTTCACAGCTCGCCTGTTCTGAAAACACCTTACCTTATTTCCAATTTTAAGGTTAACAGACTGAGGAAAGAAGACTATATCAGACAATAAGAGCTCATCTCCTTCTTGCCTTCTCTAGGAGATGCATTCTCCCAGATCCACTTCCGTCAGCTAACAAAATCTCTCATACTGAAGGCCTCTCAGACTTGGGTGGCGACCTTGAGTTCCCCTATGGCTCATTATAGCTGGTGGCTTCTGATCTCTCCTACTGTATAGATTTATAGATTTATAATAGGGTGTTTGAAAGGGTTGTGACGTTGTGGTTTGGAAGGTAAATGGAGTTGATTTTATATTACATTAAGCATTGTCTTAATCAGGGCTGTGGAGACCTAGGATGACAGGAAAGGATTCAGTGGCCCAAGAAATGCCTTTCCAGCTGAACACACCTCTGTAAGATAACTGCCTATCATGGGTAATAAAGCAGCCAGGACAATGGGGATCTCGATTTAAGTTACCATAGTTTAGCTGCTCTTCCGTGCTTGTTACAGAGTGATATAATGGAAAAATCTATTCTTTATTATCAGGAAAATCTGTTGTGACCAAGGAAACATTACTGTTACCAGTAAGCCCTTAGGACAGTAAATACTTCAGTGTACAGATTTTCTCTTCTGCCTTAATATCTTGATGCTTATTTAAGTGTATTTTATCAAACACTTTCAAAGAGCTTTTCATATGGAAGGTCCTATCACTCAAGGTAGAAAGATGTCTTAAATCAGTCAGATGTCTCTGTATCAGCTCAGAACTTCTGATCTTCTCCTGCAGATAGAATCACAAGAACACAGTCATAAAATAATATCCGTACATGAATTGATACAAATAGAATGTCCAATAGCAGGACTGTTTTCTACCAGCTTTGGTAGTTATCTCAGATATTCCAATAATGGACATTTAAACGAATTGTTGGTGAACACTAATTATCATTCCTGGCTTTTGCCTTTGGAAAGCAGAAATTATTCACTTAGTCAGAAACAAAACTATGATCTCTCAGAAATCCCCTGGCTGATACGTTCCTAGCAAAAGCTGCTTTATTCCAGATGTTATAGAACATATGTGTATATGCACAGCACAGCAGAGAAGATTTGTACAATATGTCACAAATTACCAGGGAAGACTTAAAATGTCATTACAGGATATTCTTTGACCTTTCGGATTTAGTCATTAAATTGTTTTAGGTGTCTTCTTTAGAAGACCTTTGATACAAAGTCAAACCTGATATTTTATTTTGGTTTAATGCATGTCCCCTAATATTTTCTAAAAAGCCTATTTTTTTAGATTTATAAATTCTACTAGAAATCTTTAAGACTCATTAGTCTCATGGCACACTAGGAAATTCATCACACACACTCCAAAAAGGACAGCTGTCTGTACTTCTTAGGCACGCTTGACTTCATTTACATCTCAACATATCATAGAATCATAGAATCATGGAAAGGTTTGGGTTGGAAGGGATCTTAAAGGTCACCTACTTCCAACCCCCCTGCCATGGGCAGGGACACCCTCCACTAGACCAGGTTGCTCCAAGCCTCCTCCAGCCTGGCCTTGGACACTTCCAGGGATGGGGCACCCACAGCTTCTCTGGGCAACCTGTCCCAGTGCCTCACCAACCTCTCTGGGAAGAATTTCTTCCTGATACCTAATCTAAATCTCTCTGCTTTCAGTTTAAACCCATTGCCCCTTGTCCTGTCGCTACAGGCCCTTGTAAAAAGCAACACACACACACATACACACACACACACACACACACACACACACCAGCTTCCTTGTGCAGCCCTTCAGGTACTGGAAGGCTGCAATAAGGTCTCCCTGAAGCCTTCTCTTCACCAGGCTGAACAAGCCCAACTCTCTCAGCCTGTCCCATAGGAGAGGTGCTCCAGCCCTCTGAGCATCTCTGTGGCCTCCTCTGGACTCGCTCCAACTGGTCGATATCCTTCTTATGTTGGGGGCCCCAGAGCTGGATGCAGCACTGCAGCTGGGGTCTCACGAGAGCAGAGTAGAGGGGGAGAATCACCTCCCTCGACCTGCTGACCACACTTCTCTGCATACGGCCCAGGATACGGTTGGCTTTCTGGGCTGCCAGCACACACTGCCGGCTCATGTCCAGCTTCTCATCCCCCAGTACCCCCAAGTCCTTCTCCTCAGGGCTGCTCTCAATCCATTCTCCACCCAGCCTGTCCCTGTGCTTGGGATTGCCCTGACCCAGGTGCAGGACCTTGCCCTTGGCCTTGTTGAACTTCATGAGGTTGGCAGTGGCCCACCTCTCCAGGCTGTCCAGGTCCCTCTGGATGGCATCGCTTCCCTCCAGCGTGTCGACTGCACCACACAGCTTGGTGTTGTCAACAAACTTGCTGAGGGTGCACTCGATGCCATTATCCATGTCACTGATGAAGATGTTAAACAGGACCGGTCCCAACACTGACCCCTGAGGAACGCCGCTCGTCACTGGTCTCCACTCAGACATTGACCCATTGACCACAACTCTCTGAGTGTGACCAGCCAGCCAGTTCTTTATCCATTGAGCAGTCCATCCCTCAAATCCATGCCTCTCCAGTTTAGAGACAAGAATGTCTCGTGGGATGGTAAAATACCAAAATTTAGGATCTTAAATCCTAATATACCAAAAGCAGAAGTATCATAATTATAACCCTGAACAAGCAAGTAAATCTAACTCTGTTTTGGTTGTTCCCCGGTTAAAAATGCCTAGGACACCAGCAGTGCTTTGCAACATGATGGAAGGTCGGCTTATCAATATTTTATACGGGACTAAGCAACAGGTGCTGGAGTTTGTACATACAATACAACATCTTGGTCTGTAAAATGTAAGAAAGATTTAGCTGAGCTAGCTTTCACTTACTAACTGACCTATTTTCTGAGGTATCTGTAATTGCCAGAAATTGTCTTAAGAAACACCAGCTCAAAATGGGAACTGCATCCATTTCATTAAGTAAAAGCCTCTATCATCATCTTCCGTGTGTGCGCATGATCTTACAAGAAAATGTAACATGAGCTGTACATCCTGATCTAAAGATGAGGTTACAGAGCATACTGAGGTACACTTGCAGACAGCAAATTTAGTATGTGTTATTTAAAAACGCTGATGTAATTTAAGTTGTAAGCAATTACAACAGAAGTTTAGAAATAGTCACAAGTCAAGGTTTTTTTCTGATTTTGTGGGTTTGGGTGGGTTTTGGTTTTGGGTTTGTTTTTTTTTTTTCTTAATCAAAAGGTAATTACATGAACTGGTTTGTACTGTTAGAGACTTCACTTGTGTTAGGGCTCGGTTTGCAGGTCTGTGTTCATGGCAGCACCCAGGTAGAGTTAATGATTTGGGATCTGGTATTCTGGCTCCAAAATTACAAGGATGTTTGATTACCTACAAGCTTACACATGTAATTCTGCAGTCCTAACACTTTCTGGCTAGATTTCCAATCCCATTCACCATCTGTATTAAGTAGCCCAACTATGCAGACACCTATAAGCCCTTTCCCATAGGGATCAACAGGAAATTCAAATAGTGGCTGAAAATTGCATCTTCAAAGAAAACAGAATGTGATTTTGAAAGGGAATTTTCATACACAAAACAGTGACACACACACCCCTGTCCCCCAACCATAATAGATGTATTTCTAATGTGAAGAAGCCCAGCTTCCTCCATCATTATGTCTGTCCTTGCCCATTAACCCCCAGTGACAGCAACTGCCTTGTTCCCGAGTCATTGTAGGAAGTTTAGGTTTAGCATCTCCTAATTGCTCCTAAGAGTGAACCATTTTTAATCAGATGCAAGTAATTACAGAGTTTTCCTGATTAACAACAAAAGCTTTATGTTGTTTCTTCAAAACATAATTCCATTATTGTTTTTTTCTTACTTGTTCTTTCAGCAAACACTACGATCTAAGTGTAGGCATTCATGCTAGAAGGTGTAGCATAGATAAACTGGAATATTTATGTAATGTATTAAGAAATATACACCTCTATTCTGTACGTTTATAGAGAATAGAAAAAAAGGAAATCCAGACATCTAAGACTGGATATTTTATACTTTTCTTATTATGTAAATGAGTTTAATAGTTTGTGAGCATATTTCTTCAACATTAGCAAATTAAATATATACTGTATTTCAGGGTCTGATTTTGATCCCATTTTTTATGGTCAAGAAGTGAGTCTACTGAAGTCAGTGAAGTGTCACAAAAGGAAAGAGTGCAGATGAAATCAGTTTAGTTTTGCTTGCCAGTTCTCCACGTTCGCTTTAGCATCAGTTTCTGCTAAATTGCATCAGTAATCTCCACGAGATAAAACTTGAAATTTAAGAAAAGGAAACTTCACATGAATAACATCTGGAAATGTTTAATGACTCCTTGAATCTGAATGAAAAAGTAAAGCTTCATATAAAGCAGGTTAGCTCAGCTGAGTTGACTTGCTACTTAACCTCCCTGAGTGGAACACATATTCTACAAACATGAACTTGAAAGTGTTTCCCCTAACCATGACATATATTGACAGCTACGGTGCACTATATTGGCCACTGCCCAAACATCTTAATATTTACATTTAATGCTTAGTCCCTTGTAATGGTATAGAAATTACTCTAAATTAAATTTTATGGACCAGGTTCTAAATTGTAAACATACAGAATCTGACTTTCTTGGAGCAGCAACCTTTACTGACATATGGAAGAAATTGGCATCATTTTGGCAATTAAACCAGTCATATTTCAAATATGGTTACTGGCCATTAGCACGAATTACCTTGGACTGGGTACATTTACATAATACTGTTTTTGCCAGGAAAATCCATTACAAGAAACATGTTTACTTGGTTATTTAGAGTATGAAAAGCTGCATCAAAATCTTACTTTATATAAGAGAAATGAAATTTAGTTAATAGAACTGTGATGACCAGTAAAGCAACAGACTAGTAATGTGCAGATGAGTCCCAATTCCTGTCTGAACCCAGTTGTTGCAGCAAGTTGAGTGATTACTCTGTAAACATAAAATGATTTGAAAATTGGTCCACTGAAGATGAAGAGGTCAATAAGAAAAAGCGTGCTCTGAAATTTGATTTGTTACCAGATTGTTCTAGATTTATATCTGCAGTATAAATATCTTTTAAAGAATATTGTATTAGGCTTCAAGTAATGCTAATTTTCTACAAATCTTTAATAAAGCTTTCTAATAATGGCAGAAATTTGGAAAGCAAACCTAACGCAGATAAAAAGGTGTGACTCTTACCAAGGACTTCTCAGATCATGCCAAACAAAATGCCCTAATAAATGATACAAACAGTGGAACCGCTCCAGTACCAGTCAGAGCCACCGGGAACATTTCCATTCAATTTAGTGTGTGTTGGATCAAGCTCATTTGCAATCTGGGAGCAATGTTAGACAGTAGCAACATTAAATCAGTCAAGGCAGCTAACAAATTTTAAATAACCCAGTCAGGCTCCTAGGATAATAGGAAAAAATTCAACCAAAAAAAAAAAACCACCAAAACAAAACAAAACAAAAACAGGCAAAGAAGCCATTGAAACATAGATCTGATTGCTGATCTCAGTGTATCTCACTGTGCTTCCATTTTCACGTGAAAATTTTACTGCATTTACATCCCAAAATACTTATAAATTCACACTTTATTCAGGAAACTAAGTAGACATAGCTAATGCTTCCTACAGAGGCATTTTAGTGTTTCATTCACTTTTTATTTCTGATGCAACATGCAGTATGAAATGCTGGACCTGACCCTTTTGCTTGTTTCCTGTCTAGAATATTATATGTTATATGGCATCAAGTTATCTTTGTTCCTGCATGATTAAGTAACATAATTTGAGATGCTTAGAGGTCATGACACATTACTGGAAAGATTAGGATACAGCATTATAAATGAGTAACATAACTATAAAAATAGCCTAGTGTTACTTGATTTTTGACCAAAACTATAAATTGTAATATTTTTTCAGAGCTAGCATAGCCATACTAATTTAATTAGTAATCCCTGTATTTCAATTATCCTTGTGAAGACAGATATGTAACAAAATTGGAAGTGTTTCCCTTCCATAGAAGGCAGAACAGTATTAGAGCATAACAACTTCTTTCCTGTAACTAATCAATTCTATGAAAATTTATAGACCTACTGTAATAAAAGGCCAAAGGTAAGAAAAAAGATCATAAACTAATGAAACTAATAATATTAACAAAGTATTAAAGCAATCAATTATTAAAGAGACATAGAGGTTAACTGCCCATGAAATGAACATACTAATTCAGTGTTATTTTATGATGTACTCACGATTTGTTTCTAAATTTACTTGGGTGGCTCAAGAGAAAATCTACTTACTCTTACATGTGTTACGTTAAGAAATACCCACCTTCAGGTCAGATTTATGGTAAGCATATACACTGGTGACTCTGACAGCGCTCTCCGTCTGTCAGAATAGAAGTATATCCATCTTCCCACCTCAAGATCTGAGCTGCTTCCCTTTCCCTTTGATATCCAGGCAGCCTAAGTGAATTTTGTCCTTAATTAGGTACCTATCTTTGTGTGAGGTGGATCCAGACCCAAGCTCTAAAAGGTACAATGCACAGACTGAGATACTTGTAAATATAACAAAAGGGTCATTAAGTAAACTTACTCTGTTGAGTGAAAACTTCCTTACTTAGAAAACTACTCACCCAGGTTAATATTCTCTGGGACGAGTGCCGACATACTTGATTGGCTGATTGTGGTTTGGTTCATTTTCACTTCAGATGCTGTTATCTCAGCTTTGTGAAGATTGATTCAAAGAGAGGTAACGACAGTACATACTAAATTTGAAATGCAGAAATTATAAAATATCCTTGCCAAATTAATGAGGTATTAAAACGTATGAACAACTTTACTGTCTTCTGGTTGGCTTCACAGGATCACCCAGACTGGGAAGGACCTCAGGAGGTCTACTCCGGCCTCCTGCTCAAAGCACGGTCAGCTGTAAGATTACACCAGATTTATTAGAGCTTTATAGGGCTCCCTTATATGTGTGTAATACATCAAACATATTTCTGTCTCTCAAATACACATCAGCTATGAATTCCCTTTTTTAAAATGGAATATGTGTTATGGATTAATGAAGAAAAACAAGGTGTACATTTTTATATCATTTTTATATAATTAGTAGACATGTAATGGATAGATATATGCATATATTCTAAATCAATGCAGCAGCACTTTGTGGTTTTCATTTTGATCAGTCGTCAGCTGCCCTCATCCTGGAGCCTGGCCTTGTACATCAAGATTTTTCCACTGAGGATGAAGTATGGCTGAGAGTGCTGCCTGCAGGAAAAGGGGAGGGAGTGGTGTACACATTTAATGAACCATGGCAGGTGAAAGGATGCAAAAAGGCAGGAACAGTTGCTAAGTTCAGTGTAAAAGGTAAGACTGTCATCACTGACCAAGGAAAATGTTTATCTGCCGCACCGTCTCTGTTATCTGTGGTTGTTTAGCTGGGCACTTAAGAAAACGAAGGCTTCCTACATCTGTTTTCCCCAAAGTTCTATGGTGCTACATTTTTTGATAGCTTGCATCCAATCTTTTCTTCCTCAAAAATGAGATAAATACTGCCAAGGTTGGTGCTTAGAGAGGGCCCAAGTGACTAGTGTACCTTTGCCATATAATAAACTAAATGATTACTTTGGCTTGCCCGTGTTTTTTTAGGTACTTGAGAAATAGAAAAGCAATGAGCGCTTCTGTCTTGGGGCTGAGTGGAGCAAAAATACTACAGATTAGTGACAACTCTGGAGGCCCATAATTGCAGGTGGACTTAGTTTTTGAGTAGCGCCCATTAACAGCAACACAATAGACCCAGCTGGTTTCATTTGCTATTTCATTACAGGCAGTGGTGAAGTGGTGTACCCTCCCCATGGCCATGGGTCTGGAAGCATAACTGGATAACTGGTTTGATTGGTTTTGTCTCACTCTGGGTCTCACAAAATGGTACAAATTACCAGCTTGTACCAGCTTTCCTGTTTCTACCCTTCCTCTGACTCCCCTCCCTCCACGGTGGAGGGACCTGCTGCCATCTCCCTCAGGAGATGTCCAAGCAGCATTTCTTTTTCTTTCCATTTCTCTCCGTTCTTATTAAGGGGAATTGGACCTGGAAAGTACCTCATGTCTCAGCTCATTCACCTCTGTGCTCCCTGATTTGTGAGCATTTTTTCACTCAGGTCTGGCAGCAAGAGACATTTGTTCAGCTGTGGGGAGAGGCACCGTGTATCACTGCACCGCTCCTGGAGTGTAACGGTAGGGCATTTGCCCCAGAGTGAAGGAGCCCCTCACCAGCTCTCTGCTGTGAAAAATCACTCAATTTATACTTGATCACAGGACAACTCCACTACTATAAGCTATTTACCACCCTTTCAGTGTCATTTTGTTTACTTCTGCCTCCACCTCTCTCCCTGGCCAGCGCTCATTATGCATTTGGTCTAAATCATTTGGTCCCTTATTTGCCCTTCTTGACAAGGGAATGAAAAACAGGGACAAAAAAATGAGTTACTTATGTGAAATAAGGAAAATCTAGCAGGAACTAGCACCTTTTCAACCTGACTCACCTGTGCTGCTGTCTGAGCTCCAAACAGCTTTAGTTAATGCCTGCATAATTCCCTTCCTCCTGAGTAAGTGTAGAAACCACTAGGTCTTTCAAAGCTGATACAGCACAATTTGAAAGATTTCATATTCAGACAGTTGTCTCCTCATTGTTCATTATTTGCAAATAGATTTACAAATCTGATGGTGCCCTTTCCCTGTTTACAATAATGGGATACCAGAACTGGGTCTTTGTTCTCTAAACCTTTTAGGTTCTCACCTGAAACGGAACTTGCAGTTCATCCCTGCAAGTATGCAGAGAACAAATGAGTGCTTCACTTCCTTGTGCGCTCTTGCAACCTTACTTTCTCATGACTGAACTATGTAAGGTTTTTTGGTGTATCGGTAGACCTGCTGGAGTCAGCCAAACAGTCAACTCAATTCATACTTTTCATCAGATGTTGCATCTCCAATGCAAAATCTTTTAGGTCTGGTAGCTTTTCCCATTACCCTTGTTTCTGCAGCAGAGACAGGTGGATAGCACAGGCACAGATGTCTGGCATCTGGCTTTAAATGTGCTCATCTATTCACATCTGAGTGAGCAATGCATCCCAATGAACTGGATTCTGAAAGAGCAACTCTAAAGGGAAAGGTTGAAATTTCCTCCTTGCGCTGGGTTCAGTCAGGAGTTAAACCACGACACTCCCATTGCATACTGCCACTGCCTACAGGGGGATTGCTGATTTATCCCTAACACCGAGGAGATGGCACAGGCATGTTGTGGATGGTGGAGTTTGGAGCTACAGCCTCCTAAGCAAGACCCTGTGAGAGAAAAGCAGCGAGTGTTTTCCAGTTCCCCAGTTCAGCAAAAACAGAATAGTAAGTTAATGGCAAGAGAACAGATCCTTCAAA
Organism: Rhynochetos jubatus; assembly: GCA_027574665.1. Classification (NCBI taxonomy): domain Eukaryota; kingdom Metazoa; phylum Chordata; class Aves; order Eurypygiformes; family Rhynochetidae; genus Rhynochetos; species Rhynochetos jubatus. The sequence continues at coordinate 81,392,091 of CM050649.1, read as the reverse complement.
AGGCTGCATCTCTGAGCCTCCCTCTAACAAATCTCTAATATAATCTGGCATATGACCTCTGGAAGATTGTCAGCCATCAGTCTTCTTGGGCTAGCTGTGGAAATCACATACTTTTCCCAATAGTTTAGAGGGTTGGTTGGTTTAGGATTATTTTATGTACTAAGGAAAGCCTTTCATTTGAAGTTGGGGGATTCTATAAAAAGCCTGAAATGCATTTTTTCTCAACAGGTTTTTGACCTGTTCAATCAAAAAGCCCTTGAGTGGCAAGTAAAAGCTTGATCAAAATGAAGGCATTTCTACTGTCACTGAAGTGCCTCAGAGGGAGAAAAATAAAACTTACCCGAATCTCTTCTGCGTGTTTACTCCACGCAGAATATTAATCATTCCCATAGGGTTTTTCTGTAAGAAAGTATGGCATGGGCTTTTGTAGACATTTCAGGAATAAATGCACAACATTACTACTTAACTTCCAGCTGATAAAAACGTATATTTGCTAATACAGTGGAGAATGACTGCAAAACCTGAAGTGAAAGCTGTTTCTTGATGGTCAGCGTTAGTTTACGTTTCATAGCAGGGCTTTTTTAATCAAACAAACAATTGAAGAAAATGTCTAATGTAGTTCCCTCTGCAGAACACATTTAATACAAGATGGTAGTTTTCAGGTATCACAAACGAAGTTAATTAACTTCACAGGTCCGTCACAGTATATTTCCCAGGTAGCTCATAAGAAGACACTCAGGCTATGTCTGTGAAAAAGCACACCGGCACAGGCACTGCAGCTGCATAGTGTTTATGAAAGAGAACTTTAGCTTTGAGATAGTGCATAGCATCTTTTGACAGCAGCTGCATAACCACCCAGTTGTCTGGCTTTGTCTTCAGACCAGGAACTGGGGCAATAAATATCCCAAGCGGAGGAGCACTGCCCTTTATCTCACCCACTTTTTGAACAGCAGATTTTAGTTCTCCATCCTTCACCTTGGGCCTGAGCAAAGGCTAGCACCACCTAGAGAAGTATTCATCTCCTTATACTTCTTCATCCATCTAAAACCTGGATATCTAGTCTACGGTGGCCACCTGGGATACCTTCAAGGTAAATGGAGATAGATAAGTGCATAATACTGGTGAGATGAATCATCCACTGGAAATGCCTGCTCCTCTGCTTCTTCATTGCAGAGAGACAGCTTAAACATTGTTTTTAGCTCCAAATAGGCAGTTGTTAAAACCAGGATTCTTTTTTAGTGTTGCAATATAAGATTGTCCTAAAAGATCTTCAAGGCTGTCTTCAAGGCCAGGCTGGATGAGGCTTTGAGCAACCTGGTCTAGTGAAGGGTGTCCCTGCCCATGGCAGGGGGGTTGGAACTGGATGGGCTTTAAGGTCCCTTCCAACCCGAACCATTCTATGATTCTATGATTCTATGATCTTCCTCAATATCCTTTGCAGTTGGAGCAGGGGAGGTTTATGCGACAGTATGTTCTGTATTTTCCTGTAATAAAAAGTTTATATCTGCCAATATTCTAATGAAGAAAATAGTAGGAATCCAAAATGTCCATAAAACCATCTGTACATGTGCTGCCAGTCTGGTCTATACTGTACATGCACAGATCAGCTCTTGCCTGTAAGTGCCAAATGAGGCTTGTCTTCATGTGAGTTGGTGCCGCATCTGCCCTGAATTCAATGTATCCAGGTTGTGTTTGATTTGCCACACACAGAACATGGAGTTACTTTGGGTGCAGATAGCAACTACTTGGTTTACATTCCTGGATGACCAGAAACCCAATGCATTGCAGAGTAAGAAGTCTGGTAGGTTGTTGCTGAAAGTCATCAGATGGTACATTATTGCTAAATGTAATAAAATAGACCATATATGTGAAGATAAATTTCAGAGTGAACAGTTTGAGTAAAATAAACTGTGAAGAGCAACTACTTCGCAGTAGTAGAGTACAGGAAAAAAATGTTCAGCTGTGTACTGAAAGCATATACAGCCTGGGGAGGGCTGCAAGGAGTGACACCCACCTGGGATGCATGAAGAATAGGGACATTGAACCTTGATGGGTTTTTATGGATCCAAGTGGAATAAATACACAGCATGAGCCAGGAGGTATAAAAAGATTTTAGCAAAATCTGAGTGGAGTTTAGATGCCAACTAGGCACAGGAGATAAAATCTACATATATTCTGTCATTTTGCAAAAGAATTACTTCCCATTAAGCCAGTGCAAGTCCAGCATATCAAAACTGGAGGTCATTTTGTAACAGTGCATGAAATGCACCGTGCCTAAGCTAGTACACGGTCTCCTCTCTCAAATACACCAATTTCCATAGTTAACACCAATTCAATACATAGCAAATCCCAGGAGCGATGACTTGTCCTAAAACTATTACTCTAAATTGCTTGGTGGTCACTGCTGGGATTCACCAGCTGACTGCAGCCATCTGAGGCAATTCATATTGCTGAGATGGGAAAGCATATTGAATGAGGAGGCATAGAAATACTCATGCAGTGCAGTTCAATGTGCTAGCCTGCTATCCGCCCGCCCAACATGTGATATGAAGCAGGTTAGGAGTGCAAAGCAGATGGCATGGGCAGCTACAATGCAGTGGACCTCTGCACTCAACAGATGGCATAAACAGGATGCAAGAAAATCGTCAGTGCTCTTGTGGATTCAGGAGCACAACAGGAAGGTTTCCAGAGACAGCTACTGCGGGTCGTGCCACCATATTAATAGCCAGCACATGTCATGGCAATTCAGCACCAGCTGAACAACTTTCAGAAATGAGTTCTGTATACATCCCTCCTTTATTCAATCTAAACCTTTAAGGACAAATGTCCCTGTTCATTCAGCAAGTTGGATCCAGGTTCAAATTTATATCAAATCATTTACATTTCAAATCATCAGCTTAAGATGATTTCCACAAGCTGTCCCCTTGTTTTTTTGCAGCTTACTACAAATGTTATGTCACTGTTCCTAGATGTAATATAAAATTTTTCCATACAATTCATATTCAGTTCTTTTCAAGATCTTAATTTGTTCCTGCTTATCTAGTTATCCTTTATTCTAACGGCAGTAGTTGCTTTTTCTTTTGTGAAAGCTGATTTTTGTGATATCCTCACAAAAAGAAAAGCAATGGGGCATCATACCATTGAAGAGTGAGTTTGGTTTTTTCACTACTGTTATATTCACATAAAGGCATGCCCAAGGTGCTCTGGATGGTTTGTAGGCCAATGGTTCTTGACTGGTTTCAAGTGAAGGACCAGTTAAACTTTTTGTAAAACAAATTCTGAGACCTTCTCACTGTGATTCATGGGAGGGAGTGAGAGATAATAAATAAAATAATGAGAAATTAACTAAATGCAAATTATTTTATATAAACATGGTGTTCTAATTACAAAGATTTTAATTGCAAGTATTGATAATAAGAAAAATAATTAGCAATGGAATTATGCCTGAGGATAGACACCATCAGCAGGCAGAAGTTATCTCATGACACTATTGATTCACAGTATAAGTCTTAGGATAAATGCTGGATGTTCAGCAGTTATTACATTTTCTCCCTTTTTACTTTCCCGCTTTTTAAGGTGTTAAAGAAACCGTATTTGCAGTCAGACCATATAACATCTATGATGTAATTTGTTATGCAGATTGAGAGGATAAAGATACAATCCCTGCCTCAATAACTATGAGATCTATATTCCAGTCATGTAGCAAGTAGAAGGGTATGAGACTTTATCTGCTGGGCAAATACCTTGAAATTACCTTTTGGACACATCATTATCTGCATAACAGATTTCTGAAATTATTTTTCCTAGATACATACTCGCAGCTCCTCCCATCTACAACTAGTTCAGTAGGCCATGCAGGGGTTCTCAGTGTATGAAGTTTGGATGCTTGCATTGTAAACACTCCACAGACAAATTTTATCTAGATTTTTAGGTTCTTATGACAGGGCTCTTATCACAACATTCCGATAAGTCACATAGCAAAGCGGCACTCCAGTCGCATGTTGAACGAATACCTACAACTATAATATCAAGAATATTTATGCAGATAGTCAAATATGTACTGTTCACTGAAAATTTTCAGAGGTTGATCCACACTTCTAGCTTTGACATTTGCTTCTCACAATTGGCTGTATTCATGTTCCTCACCATATGCTGGGTTGGACCAGACGTTTGACCAGTATCTCTGGAGACACTTGCCTCTCCTTATGGTTAGGGTATTAGGCAATCTGTAACTGGAACATTCTTGTAAGATTATATTTTACTAAATTTATGCTAATCCATAGCTGGATTTGGAACACTAAGGTTAAAATTATGACATTTTCAGAAACACAGTATCTTAGAAATTACAGAGATTTCATCAGTCTCTAAAATTACCATATAAACTATTTTCACAAAATTAAATGGCTGAAGCGTTAGGGCCTCAGTGTGTATTTTTGCCAGATGCAATGAAGGCCAGATGTGTTTCACCTAATTAGAGACTCCTGAATCAAGACCATAATTGCCTTTGGTTCTCACTAAAGCAAACCCAGTGAGAATAGCTGTATGAATGAGTCTTTTGGGAAGTCTAGGAGTCATGACTCTGCTCTTGGAAGTATCTGTCTTTCACTCAGTGACCAGTTTCAGGTGTATAATGTCAGTCTGGGGTGAACCTAAGCTTTTTTATGTTTCTTGTATCTGTTAACAACTAACCGTCATGCTACCACACTTTTTGCTTAACAAGTTGGTGGGATTTTTTATAAATTATAAGATTAATAAGTAGGCAGTAAAAGTAGCAGTGAAAACTAAGTTGTCTTTAACAGAGCCTAGAAAAATGTGGAAGTATCCTAATCAAATCCTCAAAAGCGGAACAATATAAGGTTTCACGGTTGATGCAAACATCTGTGAATATGGAGTGTCCTCAGTCATGCCATGTCATTAGGAGGTACCACTCCAGTCACTACAAGAACGCTTTTAACACTATGACACTTGAGACCTTCAAGTCAGGTTGTTAGCAATCGACCAAAATTCAAAAGCAAAAGCAGAGTGGTCACCTGCTGTTTTTAGTAACCCATGCATGGGTCTTATTTTACTCTGGAGTTCATTCTAAAATGCAAGATCCATCATCAGGTTTATGATTTTTACAACATCTGCCTTGACAAAAATATGACTGAATAGAGAATAATATGGTCATGGTGCCAGAACAGTGAGAACAGTAATAATGATAGCTTCTCTGTTTATTATGATCATCATTTTATTCTCACTATTACACCAAACAGTATAATTTATTGCAGTAATATGACCTGGCTGTGAGTGATTATACAAATACATATTTTATATTGTTCAGGGGTTTTACATATTCATGCTTTCCTGATGAAAATACATTATGTACCAACAGGAAGAAGGTTTTAGATGAAAAAGAAAGCAAATTTCTTCTACTTGGCAGCCATCCATTTGGGGTCCAAGCAGAGCATGAGAAATGCATGCAAATGTGACACCTGCATGTTGATGCTGGGATTTCTCTGGATCGAAGCGGCACTTGGTTATTGTCTTCTGCATCCTGATCCTGAACTGTGTGAATTTACACTTAATATCAGGTGAATCTAACTTTAAAATACATCCATCTGTTAAAGATAGTACATAATCTCTCAGGTAATGTATCTCAAAACAATTTCTGGTTTCTGAGTAAAAAGAACCTGTGTTCATTGAGCATCTAAACAGGCTTTAAAACACTGATCCTTAGTGAGATTTCTTAGAGATTTGGGACTTCCTTTCTATAAAGAAAAAAAAAAATTTAAAAAAAAAAAATTGTATCTGAACTGTGTCTTCGTAGATCAATCTGTGCTTGGTCTCCATTTTACAAAATCCTGAGAATAATTGAGCATACAAGTAATCCTATTCACATTAAAACTAGCTGAGGTACTCAGTGGTTCTATTCATATGTCAGAGTAAGCTTTTGTACTTGATCAAGCACTTAAAAGATTAAAGCATCTATACTACAAAATACCTTAATATAGTGTAGATTTTAATTTTGTCTTTTGGAAGAAGTCAATTCTGATATTCTTTTGTAGACCAGATTTTTAGAAATTCATTTTCCACAAGAAAACAAATATAAAGCGAGCTAATAAGCTTTGCAGAGCCTTTACAGCAATTTATTGTGTGATCATTTTTTATAAGGAAGACTAAGGTACATGGTGACCACAGTCATAATTCGTGGTAATGCAGTACATATTCTAAGCTCCTTAAAAACATGAAACATTAAATTTCTTAGACTAAAAGGGTCTGGCATTCAAAGGGCAGATTTTTAAATATATTTGGAAAGCTGTTTATAATCTAGTTATATCTGACATAAATGTATCAATATATTGTAGGTAACATTTGGAAGGCTGTTGTAAGAGTTATAAATTAAAAGTAAACTATCAAAGTTAAAGATGTCAAGCAGCCTTCTAAATAAATATTAAGCTTAAACCAGAGCTAATGTAAAGTTTTATATATGTGTAAGTGCTGAATTTTGCTTGATGAATCTCACACTTTATCTGTCACTCTAGAAAAACGTTTTCCCTAAAAGTTTTCGTTGATTTTTTTTGTTGTTGTTGCTTACCTTTTTTTATTTTCCCCCACTTCTGAGAATAAAATTATGAACTTCATGCAAGTAATAATGCTTTTCTGCAGGCATAATTTTCAGATGTACTCAGCCAGTGTTAACCTGACCATGCTCTCTTTACTGGCAACTGTAAAGCTTTCACTGCAGCAGTGCTGTGCTAGTCCTGAGAACATGCGAAATATCACCTGAGAGCTGTATTTTGCTGAAAAAGAAAAAAGAACAGTCTCTTAAGTGATAAAAAAAAAAAGAAACCAGCTGGTTTGATGGTTGACCTGAAATCTTTCATGAGGCTCTGGTAATAAGAGAAGAAAGAGATGCGCCCATACATGAATTAGTTAATACCTTTCTCTCAATTACACTGATTTCACACATGCTCTGGACTGACACATGTGCCAATTACATCAGTTTGCTAGTAGCATGGGTTTTGTGGTCTGTTTTTCACTGAATCTGAAGATGCGCCTTTTCCATAAGGCAGATGTGCGTCGCACATTAGCTGGCAGTGTGTGCTCCCTAACCCAGCTCTGAGAGGACAGGCGTCTCAGCAGCAGTGAAAGGTCCAAAAATTGCAACGGTGTGAGAGCAGGCAGAGTTGCTCCCAGGACATCTTATCCCTGCGGAGCATCCTGCCGCAGAGGCACACAGCAGGACTGGGTCAGGTTGTTTGGTTTTCCAGAGGTCAAAATCTTACTTGGCCCCTCTAGACAACAAAGGATAGCTTAACATACTTTTTCTTATATTGTAAAGTTGAACCAGAGTGGTTACAAGCCATGTTTCTAATAGTGATTTTCTGCCGTGTTTTCAATCTCAACTGTCTTCTTTTCAACATCCCTGACAGAATGTTTTTTATTGGTAAGCATCTTCCCTGTCAAGCTCCTAAACACTGAAAAGGAAATGACAGCAGCAATTTAGAAAGAAAAGAATGACATCATTATTTGATAATTCTTTGGCTTTGAACATTCAAAGATACTTTGAACTGCAGTTTCCATCAGGCCTCCTTTTGGTCTTTAACTTCCCATAATTTATTGACATAGCTTAAAATAATAGCAAAAGTATTATGAGATATAGAACATTATTGGTTGTTTTGAGATTAAAGGAAAATTGGCAAATAGAAGAATCTGAAGATACAAAAGGCATTGCACAACACTTTCTCACTAAAGATGTTTGGTAAGGGGTTTAAGAAGCTATGCATACAGCTGAGAAAACAAACTACCACATGCTCAACACCAGTCTTAAGTGCTAATATTCACACAAATTGAGCTTTGCTGATTTAAAGCCATAGTCCTTATTTCTGTGTTAATCTCACAATTGCAAATATCAGATAATCAAGCCACACAGAGGTATTGTTCTGCCATAAACCCTTATACATGTCCATTACACTATTAAGAAAATGTCTACATTCAAAACTGAACAGGATGCTCCAATGGAGAAAAGCTACATATCCTTTCCCTTCTTTTTTAGACCAGCACTGCACTAACAAGGTGGCCATTCTAATTCCTCTTCCTTAGGGGACGGAAGGAAAAAATTCCAGCCTCGAAAGAGATGTAGAGGAGTATACCAGTACCTTTCCAGGAATCATAGAATCATGGAATGGTTTGGGTTGGAAGGGACCTTAAAGGTCACCTATTTCCAACCCCCTGCCATGGGCAGGGACACCCTCCACTAGACCAGGTTGCTCCAAGCCTCATCCAGCCTGGCCTTGAACACTTCCAGGGATGGGACACCCACAGCTTCTCTGGGCAACCTGTTCCAGTGCCTCACCACCCTCTCCAGGAAGAATTTCTTCCTTATAGCTAACCTAAATCTACTCTCTTTCCGTTTAAGCCCATTACTCCTTGTCCTGTCACTACCTACCATTGTAAAAAGAGGAATCTCACATCTCAGAGCCTGTTTCTATACTGCAAAATGATGATAACATTTCTGTCACAAGCAAAATTCACGGACCACATGGATAGTTTAAGATACTTAGAGCTTCTTGTTTCTAACAAACAAGGAAGACAAGCAGGTGGTTCGAGATGCGTTATGGTCTGACAAGATTATCGTAAGACTGGGACCCTGCAGGATGTACCACAGATGGGTAGAGAGCTAGTTGTGATTCAGAACCCAAATAAAAGCTCAAAGTACTATCTTTGAACTAAACCAAATTGCTCTTCAACACACAGAGCTTATTTTTTTCATTCTCATTCAAATTTTCTCGTGGCTTTCTGGGATATTTTCATTTTAGCCTTCTTACTAAATTGCAGATAAAAAAGAATTGACAAAATGTGGCAGTACCATACATGCCAATAACAAATGTGGAGGCAAATTACTTCTATACACTTCAGTATTCTTTTCATGAATCTGTCCCATGGGGTGGAGAGTGGATCTGTCTTGCAGGTGCCAACTTTTTTGGGTTTGGGTCCAGTGATACTGATACCTCCAGCACTGATCAAGTATAGGATTTTCAAAGTGAGAGTTGTGAAACACAAAGAGCCGGAGCACATCCTGCCCTGCGGCTCTTACTTGCTTGTGTGACAAGTCCCAGATTGCTGCATCTGGAAGTTAGACTCTTCCCTTTTTACTGCTCACCCTCATGTCTTCCTCACACAATACTGGTAATAATTTTACCGCTTCTTACAGATCTTGGATAAATACGTGATGTATCCAAGTGCCAAGCACTAGTCCCTGAGGGAGTTCACTGGAAGGATTTGATGATGAACAAGAATGATTTTAATTTACAATGACATTTTGAGACCTACCAGTTAGCCATCTTTAATAGCTTTAAAATATCCCTTGCAGAGCTTTAAAATAATTTTGATTTGTTAATTAAAGTGTCATGTAACATCAAGTCAAATGCCTTCCATAAGTTTAATTCAACACTTTTACCATCCCCACTGATTTTGTGACTCATAAAGAAACGATTTAAATTTGATCTCCATAAACTTGCACTGACTAACAAATTAGAGTTCCATCTTTTGGCTTTTTACTTAGTGGATCTCTAGCTCCTACATCATTATTTTGCTTGAAGTATTTCTCAAACAAGCTTTCTTCATATATTTTGTCTTACTTTAAAACTGCTTAAATTTAAATAGAAGTGTCAAATACTGAACTGCTTCTCTACTTCTTTCCCTTTTCCTTTATTATCCTCTTTTATCGTCTTATTTATTTTACGTTCCTATATTAAATGTTTGTGATTTCTTAATGAAGTTTTCATTTAAAGTATCTATAAAATTAGGCAAAAGAAATAGAATTATGATAATTAAATGTCAGTTGTGAAGACTACAAATGTTTTCTAGTTAGAAGTTGGAAAAGCAAAATTTTACAACTTTTCAGATTATTTGTGATCCTTAAATAAATGTACACAAGGAATTGCTCTTTTTAATAAAGCAACTGCTCTGAAAAATCTCAAAACAAGTCTTTATAGCAGAGAAATGAAATTATGTCTGCCCTGGATACATTTTTTGCACAGGAGGAAGTTGAATTACATGGACCGTTAACAGTGCAACAAAACCTATTCATTACCAACAAAGCAGTTTTGAAAGATCTGGAGTTAACCTTTGGCATCAAATCTTTTATTCTTACAAAGTTGTAGCTCTTCAAATAAATTATCTCCAACTTCGTAATCTAATTTATGTCTTTGCCCTTCTTGGACAGAGATCATAACTGTACTTTTGTCTTGGAGCACCTGCATTTTAAATCCGGAGATTAGTGTGGTGTGTAAATAGAAAATAACAAATTATCCTAGCATAGTAGATAATGAATATCATTAAAAAGCGTACAGGGGAAAACAACTTTCTCTCATACATCCCAGTTAATTTTACACTTAAACCAGTATAATGATTGGTCTACTGTTTTGTTTTTTTATTTTACTGTTACAAAATCTAGACTTAAAACATCTGGTGTACAGCAACATAAACCTTTCAACTTTAGAGCTGCCTGTGGGTATACTGAAATAATAAAAGATACTGCACCATCCAGCCACCAAAACACTGTCAGGTGAATGAAAGTTTCATAACAGGAGTAAGTTTCAGCATTTCATAAAATGACTTCTCTATCACTGTCATCCCCAGATGACTTACATGCACCAACTTTGACATTACATGTTTTGAAAAAATGTCAGGTCAGGATTTGTCATAGAACTTCTGAGGAAGAAAAAAATGGTGTTTGAGAAGTGGCAATATGACATTTCAGGGGATGTGACACTGAAATGCTAAAAATAAAATCAACTTATAATAGAAAAGTATGTCTATTATTATTTGTAAAATGATTGCTTGCTATTCTGTAGCTGAAGGGTGTAAAAAATGATTTTTAGAAGGTATCTTAGGAGTACAGACAGGGTGCAGAAATGCTCTTTCAAATCAGCTATTTAAAGTGTAGGTACAAGATCATTTGTTGATGTCAGCTCAACAGAAGTCTTCACATATGCTTAGATATTCTAGTAATAATAAGAAATTTTTGTAGACTGTGTTCTCTTCTACTAAAGCATAAGCAAATTACCTTTTAGGACCTGAAACACAGAGAGTATTAAGAGAGACAGGAGGGAGACAGAATTAATCATTGCTAGACTTACCAATATGTGTCTTAACACACAAGGCTGGACAAATCATTTTCTCTCCCTTTCACATAAGGGATTATTGTAATTCACTTTACCTAAGTCTTTAAAGGCATATTAATCCAAAGACAACAGCTTTAATGCCTATGTTCAGAAACTGGTTTGTGCCACCAAAATTTAGACCCCTAAGTAGAGACCCTAATGACTCAGGGCATACTGCAGGCGCTTCCAGCGGGCAGTCCAGACCTTGGCTTGGCTAAATGGTCTTCTGGAGTGCCTTTTTCTCTGGACTGATAACTTCCGTTGCCTCCACTGACTACTTCTCTAAATGAATCCATGTCTAAACCTCAGCCTACCGAAATCGATGGAAAGACAGATAGATGAAAGTTTGAATCTTTGAAAATTCTTCTCTGCAGGTGATTTCCCGATAACACATCCTGGTCAGGATGAAGAGCAGGTGACGGCAGCCTGCTGAGGGGCTCCTAGTTGTGCCCAGACACCCTGGGGCAGCAGAGACATACTGCTCCCTAGGACAGTCTGACGCTCCACTGTTGGAAAAGGAATTAAAAGAGACTGTTGGAAGGTGAGAAGAGAGGATGCAAGCTGAGGAAAAGATGGAAATGACAATACTGACAATTTCACTGCATCATCCTGGTCTCAGTTGCATAACTATGAATGCCTCATGTGAGCTGATCACGTTAGCTGAATTTGTGTAGCTTTGCTTGTATACAGCTACTGCAGTTGCATATTGCACAGGCATAACTTTGACGACATCTGAAGACTTTTGTAGAGCAGGGAGCTTTAGAGGCACAGACCTAATAGCATTGAGCAAATGAGAGTTCTTTGGCTAATCAGCAGATATCCTCTTGTGGACACCTTGCTACCATTGGGTTAATTAGAAAACAGCTGGCACTGGCTGGGGGGAAGAGGGAGGTGTAGGGAGATGGAGTTTGCCAAATCCCTATAATGTTTTATTATCTTTCTCTAACCTTTTAGCCTTAATTGCCATTTTAGGAAGTCTAACACGACTTAATGAGATGCATGTTTTCAGAGTTATGCCCCTCAAATGGTAGGAAGTGGGTTTGCTTGGGTAAGTGTGTTTAATCCTCTGGGTTTTCCTGTGAACTGTTCAATTTAATTGGATTACACCAGGGGTCTTACTGGGTGTGACGAGGGCCCTCTTCACAGGCCCTTGATTGCTTCATATTGAGTTCATCCTCTTTTACTTGAACCTGGTGGGTTGTAAAATGTGACGGACTGTGTAACTTAAGAGTTAGTAAAACATAAAGTTTGCAACTAGGGCAGGTTATGCTGATTTCTGATGGAAGACAGTTAAGGAGAAATGTGGATACATACAGTATCTACAACATTAACTAGAGTATCTGACAGCAGTATATATTTTTTTGAGCTTATGAACTGAGTTACCACATTGCTTGTGTTTAGAACAAGTATTTCATAGCAAGGGTATCTGGAAAAGATGTGCACAAGACAAAGATCAAGAGCACCTAGGTTTAGAGCTAGTAAGAAGGGACAGAGTAAGAGAAAAAGAGGGACGGCACTGAGGAAAGAGCTTAATAGATGCCAAGCCACACACACAGAAACTTTCAACCACCTGTCAGTTTGGTGGTGGAAGAGGAGGAGCTCCTTGGGGAGGGAAACCTGAAGAGGTAAAGAATTAAAGCCTTCTAGAAACAACCACAAGCAAATGTCAGAAAAACATGATGTGGATTATGAAGTCATGCAAAAAGTGTATGCGGGGTGGGTGTTTTTCAGTCTAACCCAAATGCAATCATTATTTAAGTGGTTTAGAACATGGTGCAGAAACAGCTGCACTGAGGCACTAGGAACAAGAACAGGGGGAGCTGCCACATGCTATGGTTTGAGCAGATGATCCTGATCCCAGTTCTGGGAGCAGGATTTCAAGAAGGAAGTCACATATTCATCATAATGCTTTCTTCCCTCTTCACCTCCCAGTGTTACCCCGCCTTCCTGTAGGAGGTTACTGCACAAGTAGCCATAGTCACACACACACAGACCCCAGTGCTATTGCAGCAGTTACTGAAGGGGAATAAAGCCAACAAGGCTGTCACAGAAGAGAAAAAATAGCAATATTTTACACTGCAGGACTGTATTGGATTTTGAAATGAAGGGACAAGATTTCAAACCATTTCCAGTATTTTCTGAACTTCAATACAATGTTGATTTGCAGTGAAGTTTCAGGTGAACAATTTTGAAGTTACTACATGATTAACTGTAAGGTTAAAGCTGTTGTCCATGGGATGAAGGCAATCTGACCATTTATCTCAGGATCTGTGTGTCTTGGTGGATAGAAAGCAATTAGGAGAAAAAATGTAATTGGATAATTTTCTGAGAAACAGAATAATTTTCTGAACATACAGTCATAAATATGATGTAGGTATTAAATCATGAAATCTTGAGTCTCTTTAAATGCTTTCTGGTCTCCAAAAATGTTATAGGTGAAAGAACTGACAACTCAGTAGGTTAAATGCATTAGCCAGAAATAACAGAAGAAAGGAGGTGAACAGCAAGAAGGAAAGCATGCTTGTGCAAATCATCTACTATAAACAAGGGGAAGTTCCTTAAATGGGGAGGCAGAAACAAATACAAAGACAAGACAATTTGGTTTGTTGGTTTGGTTTGTTGGTTTGGTTTTGGTTTTTTTTTTTTTCTGTAGCCATGCATACGTTATCACAGAAGCATCAAGCATTTGAATCTACCTACTCCTAGTACACAAGTGACCGCAGCTTTAATGTTCATTACCCTAAAGCTGTACAATAACCTAGTACGTTCCTGAACAATTTTGATTTTGTCGTGTACATGGCAATAACAGTAACATTGTCACCATGGCAAAGACTTTCGGGCACATACAAATAAAAAAGGTGTGTGATACAATTAACTCAAGACTGATGCATTGAATGCAGCAAAAGTCTGCGAAGGGTTGATACAAAAACCTGAAATAAACTACAAAGTCAAATAGGAGGAGAGAAGAAAAAATTAATGCAGTTGTCATTTGGAACAAAGAGCAAATTTTTAATAATAATTTAAGATAATTTTTTAATTAAAAATACAAATTTTAAATGGAAGATAGTGTTATAATTTTTCTCTTAATAAAAGTGTAAATGCATTTTATATTTTAAAATATTACATAGAGGTCATTTATCGTGTTTTGAAATGAGACTACAGCAAAAGATAAGAAGGAAAAATGCACAAATTGATAGCCTCCATTTGAAAAAACCATATATGTTGTAAACAAAATTGTGTGAGAATAGATGAGCAATCTAAAGCAAATTGTTAAAGTCCTGAATTAGTAAATTTAGTCACATTACATAAGATAAATAAATCAAGAGTTTTATTAGTTCTGTGATTGAGGCACACCATTATACTATATATCCAGTAGGGAAAAAGGAAGAATTTAAAGGGGAAAAAAAAAATCTTTGGCTAGGTCTATGTGTGGTAAATATAACGGGATTGCAGAAGTGAGTAGGGCTCTTTGCAATTGTGTTCATAACCTAATTAGGGTTGTAATTAGGACACAGGTAAAACCACAAAAGGAAAAAAAAAAAAAAAAAAAGGATGTTAGATTTCAAAGACTGAGATTTAGAATGTAAAAGCACAGGATGAAATCAAGTAGGATAAATCAATAGAGATAAAGGACACAGAGGGAAATGGAAAACATTCAAAGATAAATTAATGTATGCCCAAGGGTTATGCATGTAATCTAGCTAAAAATACACCAGAAATAAAGAAGGCTAATGTTGATGAACAAAGAAGCACAAACCTGAAGATATACACTCTAGCTATATCTAAGGGACCATGTAAAATGAATAAAGCTGGGGGAAAAAAAGGTCAGAGATGAAGATAATAGTACATTTAACAAATAGCAAGAATACATTTTCCATTAAAAAAAAAGTGTATATTTCTCAAGGCAAAAAAAAAAATCTCTTAGATTTGGAAGTAATCAGAAGATAAAGATCAAAATAGCTACAGGGAATGGGATATTAAGATGCTGAAATAAGTAAAAAAACCTGTAAAATATATTTTGGAGTCAGAGCAGAAACTGTTGTGACTGAAATTCTGATATTTACTTTTTACATTATTTTGTTAGCATACTGCAAGGGACTGTATGAAAATTAATTCTAAATGGCTATTTAAACAGCCAATTTGTGGGTGCTTTTATAAGTAGTGGATACATTATTAGGAGATGGACCTCTTGTTATCATTGATTTCTGTCCTGGTTTTGGATATAACACCTCCTTAAAAAAATAACATCATAGAAAATTACATTCAAATAACCCAAATCCTCAGAGATACACCATATGCCTGCTTTGTACATAACCGATTAAGAAGTCGTGAAAGCCCCAAGTCTTCCAAAGTTTCAAGCTAGCAGATAGAGAAAAAACAGAAGAAAAAAAGAAATTGAAGCAAGTATATTAAAGAATGCTAGATTTGCCAGAACCATACTGAAGCTCAAAAGAGTGGATCAGTTACCTCTCTGCGTGGTAATGAGCATGGCCAAAACATCCTGCCTGATATAAGTTTTTCACTGAGGCCACTAACGATCTAAATTTCCCTGACAGCCCCATTTCTTCTTCTGTCAAATGTAAAGGGAACATCTGTACCAGGAAGACCGAAAAGGATCACATCTTACGCACTTAACTGAGATGCCTGAAGTTGTGGGAGGGTAAATCAGGTCTAAATATAGTTTATTACCATAATTACAGAAACAATTGCTGTCTATACATAATAATGAAATGAGAAAATCGAATGACTTACTGCCTGAATTAAGTTGATAAATGCACTACAATGTAGTAGGTAGAATGGATCCAGTGAGATAGCTGGTTGAAAATGAGCAATTGATAATCATTTTACACCAGTAGTTCTTACTTGATAGAGCCCATAAATTGTTTTTCTGTGATTTTACCAAGTATATGATCCTCTTTTTTTTAAACCAAGTAAGAAAATATCTTGGCTTGACAGAAATTCTGTTGATTCTTGATAAAAAGTAATTAAAAAGTTAAAATATAGGGGAAAAATGCTTCATGTGCCAGGAAGTGAGTATTCAGAAACTTCTTTAGCTGGAGGAAAAAGGAGTGGGAATTAAGTCTATGTTTCCATTTTGAATCTGATGCAATTGGTACTTTTTTTTCCTTGTTTCATGTTAATGTGGCAAAAAAATCAGATTTCTGTTCAGACCTGAAAAGAAACTGAATAAAGCTTGTAAAATTAATTAAACTTAGAAAAAAAGTAAGGTGCAAATGGATGATATTTAGGAAACCCTTCCCGAAAGGCAAAATAGTACAAAAGAATTATTCATATCACCTAACATTAGGAGCAGTATTCAGCTCCAGATTGAGACAACTTAGATGTCTATGGTGTAAATGTCTACACATATATGTCTGAATTTTGAGTTCAATCACAGCTGTATCTTGAATCTAAAGTAACCATCCCTGTATTCTAAAAAGACAAAAAAAGTTGGCAGCTTTAATCTGCCCAGAAATAGGTTTACCTTACCATCTAATATGTTTACATCAGGGTGAGATGAACTCTGCCTTAGCATTGCCTGTCTCTATGGACTAAGGGGGAAAAGGATGACAAAACAATCTGTATTTTGTCAGAGGTATCTCAACTGTAAATTTTTGTGAGACAACATGCCCAAGCCAATTTCTTCCACACAAGGCAAATGTTCAGACACACAGAATGGGCAACCGTGTTTCATCCTGTTATCCATAACAGCCACATGGCGCTTTTCCCTTCCTTGTAAGATTTGTATTGTCCATGCTAACCTTAACATATTTCACAAAATTCAAAAATCAGAAGCACAGAGTTTAAGACTTCATACTTTACTCTCCCTGAAGTACCACTGATGCTTTGGAGATTTGAATGCTGACCTCACTGTACGGTTCTTTAAAACAAAAGTGAGCGGGTGCAAATGTTTTCCTTGAATATATATGTATGCCATTATAATACACAATAATAGTAAACTATTATTTGACTTCTTTAGTAGTGCTAGCATGCCTCTGACGATGTAAAACAACATTTTCCTTTTCCTTGAGCTGTGCTGGTCAGAGAAGAAATGGTTAGTAGTATTCATAGCCATAGGAAGTAGCAATCAGAAACTTTGTGTACCTAAGTACATTAGTACCATTAGAGCAATGAATAAGAAAACTGCATCCTGGGATACATAAGCAGAAATATTTTTATTAGGGAAAACCAAAAATAACCCATCCAATATAAAGCAGCTCATAGTCAGGAAAAAGGGTCCAAAACGGAAATGGTAAGGAATGGTTGAGTATGTTTCACCTCTAAGAAGAGCTAGAAAAATGAAGACTGGAAGAGAGTAAGAAAACACAGCTATTGTCTGCATCGGTGGTGGACTGACCCTGGCAGCAGCTAAGCACCCACCCAGTCACTCGCTCACTCTCTCCCAGCAGGATGGGAAGGACAATTGGAAAAAAAGCTGAAAACCTGTGGATTGAGACAAAAACAGTTTATTAGGTGAAGCAAAGCTGCATGCAGAGCAAAGAAAACTAAAGTATTCATTCACTAATTCCCATCAGTAGGAAGATGGTTAGTCATTCCCAGGAAAGCAGAGCCTCAGCACACGTAATGGTTACTTGTGAAGACAAATGCCGTAACCGTGTATGTCACTCTCTTCCTCCTCCTTTTCTTATTGCTGAGCATTACATTGTATGGCCTGGAATATGCTGTCAGTTGGGATCAGCTGTTCTGGCTCTGTCCCCTCCCAGCCTCTTTCCTACCGCCATCGTACCTGCTGCGGGGACAGCATGAGAAACAAAGCCTCCATGTTGTGCAGGCACTGTTCAGCAATAGCCAAAATACTGGTGTGTTATCAACACTGGTTTAGTCTCAAATTCAAAACACAGCACCAAATGGGCCATGGTGAAGAAACTAAACTCCATCCCAGTCAGACCCATTATCTGAGAAAAAAGCATAAGGAAAGAAGATAAAAATTAAGTTGAAGGATGATGTCATAGTATTTTTTTTCTGGGAGTTAAAGAAAGGCTTTGCAAAATTAGAGCACTGAAATTCTGGAATTGCTTTTCATTCAAGTAGTAAGGACAAAATTAATTGTTTTTAAGGTGCAGCCTGATAATTTTACGAAAATCATTACATCATAAGAGTCTTGAAATACCAAATCTCAGTGACCCACATCTCTTCCAGTCCTTTTTTGGCTTGTTGTTTGGAGAGGTTTTGTAAGAACAAATATATTAACATCAAAAAATTGCTTTTACTTTTTTTTCTCTTCAAGAATGATAAGAAGTAAATCTGAAGAACAATGTCTGCTGGTAATTTGGAATTAACTAAGCTACTTTATATCTGTTACCTCAAACACTGGTAGCTGCATAGCTGAGGTGGCACCGATCAGAATGGTGTGGAAAAAGCCACCAATCAAGAAAAGTAAAATATTCTGTCAGTTAGCGTGCACAGAGCTCCCTGTTGCTGCAGTCTGAGAAAAATTTAAGTGTTTAGGTATATCTGTAGTGACTGCAGGTCAGATATCATCTAAAGGCAAAAGAGCAAAGGAACTTCCTTCCCTGCCAGCGTGTGAGCAAAGTCCACTTCTAGGCAGCTGAGGGATAAATAGCATGGAGCAAGATGCTCCTTCAGATAGCCCGCCCAGTCACATCTCATCATTGATTTCCAGCTCAAAGCAAGGGTGGAAACCAGCTTCTTTTATCTTCTGAAGTGTGCAATTCATCTCCAGTAGTTCTGGACAACTCCATTCTGTGCACTCAGTCTATTTACAGTAGTTGCAGTAGGCTGAAGCAATTTAGGGTCTCTTCTGTGGAAATACCCACTCCTCAGTGCAGAGAGAGACACTTCTAAACTACTCCTTAAGCTCTCTGATGGTGTCCTCAGGCCTCAGTGGCTTCTCTCCATCTTTTCAAAGGAAGGTAGTAAAGCATATCATTTATAAGCTGTTCTAATGGTGTACCACACTCTTTTTAAGGGACATTTGGAGGAAGAGAAATCATTAGGGCTGTTTTATGGGGCAAAACCTGACAGCCAAACTGAAGTAACTTCACAGATGGGAGGTTTTTTCCCATATTTTTCATGTTTTTATATTTTTAGAAAGCAAAATCTAAAAAAAAAAAAAAAAAAAAAAAACCACCAAAAAAACTTTGCAGAGTCAAAAAAAGGCTGTATAGCTCTTCTTCCCCTTGTTTTTGAGAGCCGGATTAAAGTGTGGTGGGAATTTCCTATGAAGTCTGGCTTCTGTCGAAGGACTTCATTAACATGCCTCAGATAAAGCTTACTGCTGATTCCTTAAAAAGGGCATTGTAATACCAAGAGAAAATGTATTCCTACCCTATTCAAAAACAGGACTATAAGATCGTTACTCTGATTGAAACTGAATACAACAGTCTTTGCCCTGGGAATCTCTTCTGCCTGATAAGCACTCATAAGCAATAATTTTTTAAAAAAGTTACATAAAATCTCTCTGAATTAAATTCTTCTAGTAGCTTTCCCCAGATTAATACTTCTCTGTGTTTTAAGGCGTCAAATTATCTTTACAGTTTTGGAAAATCTGAGCTGGAAGGACTGAGAGATTCTGGAATTTGCACCCTGGCACTCTTCCAGAGTTGTTTTTGCAGGGCACAAAGACTATCTGAAGCTTGAGACAAAATAATCAATCCGTCCTTCTCTATATGCAGAGTACCTTGAGCAGATGTTCGCTTTGATTTTGGTACTTCTTCACAATCACCATGGAGATGACATGTTAAGAGGGAATCACTCTTTCCTTCGTTGAAAGCTGGAAGAACAAGGATAAAAAGTCAGTCACAAAGACATTTCTTATTTTTTGGTTTTCTCTGAATCTCCTTTTCTGTAAAACAGGTAATTCCAGAAACCTGAAATCATCGGGAGTGGATAATGCTTCTAAAAGTCTTTTCTTTGCACTGGGATGCATCTGTTTGAAGGAGTATAAGTTTTATTCCAAAGAAAAGTTAAGATATACCCACTACAAAGGAAAAAGCCTTCTATACATATCATGAATTAATGCAATAGAAACTTTTTTCAAAAAAATGAAAAATAAGATATCGTCTTAAAGAGAGATATTTCCTAAGGTCACATATATGTGGTACAAAGAGAAATAATGTCATGCAGCACATTTTACAT
Source organism: Rhynochetos jubatus (assembly GCA_027574665.1). Classification (NCBI taxonomy): domain Eukaryota; kingdom Metazoa; phylum Chordata; class Aves; order Eurypygiformes; family Rhynochetidae; genus Rhynochetos; species Rhynochetos jubatus. Next base: position 81,371,821 of record CM050649.1, on the reverse strand, counting down.
CTCAGATCTCTCAAGAAATCTGTAGGGAGATCAGTGTGGCATACAGAAATATCTAAAATTCATCATTATAGGATCAGATTCCCAAAGCTTCACATACCCCTGGATACGCATGTGATAGACACTCTGGCTTCTAATACAGTAAAAACCATTTAAATTCAGGGTAGGCTTCGTTTCATGTAAACTTTTCGATTCAAGTGTGTCATTTAGCTTTCTCAACAACTTATGTAGGGTCCATCATTCCCTGATTGCACCTTTGCAAACCTAGTTTTGAATAAACTGGTGTTTGTTAATGATCTCTCAACATTTCAGTGCCCAGAAGAATCTATCAGAAAGCAGACAACAGGAGAAAAAGGAGGCATGAGAACAAGTTTCCCAACACAAAAGCCAAAGAATTCCGCTCAGGAGCTAATTCAGATCCCTGGCCCAATTAAATACTCTGTCAATTTCAGAGTTAACATACTCATGGCTGTTGATGGGGAGTATGATAAAAGGGTTTCACGCAATAAGATGTAAACTTTAAGATTCTTTTCAAGTATGTGCAGTAAATAATTTATTTTGTCTTTGGTTCCTGTACTCCTAAATGGGCAGTAATGCTCATTGGTAGTCAGAGAGCACCAGGCTATATTCTACCTTCTCTGGGTCTGCTCTGCTATGACCCTTTCATCTCTAGAAACAGTATGAAGGACCTACTGTCATAGGCTCCTCTTCAAAACCATTTTAAGCTCACTGTTGAAAAAGAATTGTATAACTTCTAATGGCTCTTGAGCAGCCTTGCTGTACAGCATATTTGCAATGGAGGAATGCAAGCTGCCCGCTATGGAGCTGAGGATCAGGAAGCTTCCTTTGTAGAGACTCCAGACCAGTAATGACTAGACCATCTGGAAGCCAGATATTTTGTGTAACCCTCCTCAGGTTACCCCTATGCTAGGCAAATATTCCCAGGAAAGAAACGTCAGTGCCTAATAAAGCAAGTTTGGATCCCTTTGGTCTGTGTTAACAAGCACTCTCCATGTAATTCCCTGGCATGATTTGGTTGACAAGGTCCAGAAACTTTTTCCAATTCGCTTGCAACCACAAAGGAAAGCCCGGATGCAGCCCATACAGTGCTGGCTGGGCCCACTGGCCAGTTACATATAAATGTTGTTTCAACATCCTGACAGCTGGACAGTTAGCAACGATCTGGCATTCTGAGTACCTCCTGTCTCCCGCATATGAAGTCAGGAGTCTAGGGGTTTGAGGAAAATCAGACCCATAGGTGCTTCCAGGCAGGCACCTGATACACAGTCAGAAATGATAACTGAAGGTACCAGCCTCCTTAATCCTTTAGGCAAGCATCTGCTGTGGGGATGACTGCTGCGGGGATGACTGCTGCACTGCCCATCTCTAGAGGGACTGGCAAAGGTCTGAGCAGTGCCTGCAAGAAAGCACTCATTCTAATTAATTTAGGAGCAAAATCCTGTCTCTCCACAACAATTTCCTTTTCAAACTGTTGTTTCTTTAGGAAGTTTCCACAGTTGAAATCAGAAGAAAGGCTAAAACATCCTTGCATAACATGTCTGTCAGTGTTTAAGAGGTATTTGGACAATGTCCTTAACAACATGCTTTAGCTTTTGATCAGTCCTGAATTGGTCAGGCAGTTGGACTAGATGGTCATTTGTAGATCTCTTCCTACTGAACTGTTCTGGTCTAGTCTAGTCTATATTAGATGGAATGGAAACTTATGTGTACATATTTTAACCAGAAATTGAGTTTTGCACTGAGAAAGACATCTATTTCTCAAACATTACTCTGTAAGTATCCCCAAAGCCCAACCTTGTTTCAGAAAGGAACTTAGCATCAGCTGGGCACAGGTAAGGAAAGGGACACCTGAGATGTCCAAAAGATTTGAATGGGCATCAGACAAAGACAGTTGATGACCAGCATGGTTGGCAGAATCAGCAAGGCAGGTAGACCCCAGACGACTTTAGAAGAGTCATTCAGTTCTGTCTCTCCCGGACTCCCACTCTAGCAGTGTGTCTTAGCTCATGCACGGCATTAGACCCTTGCTGGCTCTGTACATTAGTTCCATTCTGCCTATTAGCAGTAACCCCTTGGACCAGAAGCACTTGTGGAAACAGCACAGACACAAGGAAAGCTCTGTGAGCTGTCACACAGTGCCCATCAAACTCCTTACCTCCTCTCCAAGCCAGCTGTCCCAGACTTGGACTAGCTCAATGCAGAGCCATTTGGTTGGGTCTACATGGTGCAGGAAGACCAAAGTGGTATTAGTTTAGGCTCTGTAAGGTTTCTGAACTGCTTCTGGACCAACTTGATCCTGGAAACTATAGAGTCACCTTCCCACAGCACTGCATATTAGCATTCAAGCCTTGCCAGACCAGACCAGGCTCTGAAATGAGCCAGCTCAGTGTCCCTGCATCTGCAGTTCAACTAACCCACAACTTGTAAACCAGCTACAAATAATTGAGAATTGATGGGGTAGAATTCATTTCATCCATGTAAACTCTCATTAATCTGCAATTTCTAAGCAGGAAACTGGGGGGAGGGAGGGTAAAGGATATTTTACTGAAGGCAATCCAAGTGAAACATTAAGAAAGTCATTACATTAAATTGCAGGAATAATACATGAAGCAGGATGGTTTTGGAAATTAAACAAGCCTCTCTTCTCATAGGGTGTGGTATCAATTATATCCGGTCATTTTCTGTGTGGCTTCTTTGGTTGGGATAAGTGGAAGAAACTTACTACAAGGACTGGAACAAAGTGGATTCCTTATCGCAACTGTCAAACCAAAAATAGTATGGCCAAATGCTGCCACTCATTTAACAACAGAAGTTCTGAAAATAATTCTTGAATCTACTTTTGAACAGCCTTCTTTGCTCAACAGAGCTGTTTTACACAATCACTCAGTTATGTCATTTTTGTATGTATATGAAAACAACCATTCAGTCTTCAGTGGTTTTATTATTCATTCTCAACAGTGTATACAAGTGTTTTGCAATGTCTTTCATCTTCAAACAGGGAACATACATACTTTTCGTAGTACCCACTGGCAAGCCCTACTTGGTGTGACATAACTAGCCAACTGATTTTTAAGAGGTGGTGGTTGAGCAACTGTTCTCACAAACACTCAATAAATGGCAGTGTAATTCCTGTTTCCATGGGGATACGGCACCGAAATAAAAACATTATCTTATAAGTGTCAGGCAACAGACCTCAAAGGGAACAGAAGAGAACTTCTGGGATGTTAAGATGTAGAAAAGGATTGACTGGAATGGCAAAGTTGCTAATTAGAAATAAGAAAAAATGCTTACGTTTCCTGATCCTTTTTGAGAAATAGCTCAGTTGCTAAGAATATATCTGACATTTCAGAGGGGCTTGGTCTGTTTATTCAGCATAAAAGGGAGCAAATATGTTATTTATACTTTAAAGCATCCAAATGGCAGCACCTTTGTGCCCTAAAGAAAATCTGGGCAAAGCTAACGAAAAAAAATATATTTCTTTTCTCATTTTGCCATGCTAGTTAAAAACATCTGTCCTGAACAGAAGCGATAAATTTGCAACAAGCATTCAATTGCATTAAATTCCTGGACAGTATTCATTCTTATAACAAGCTGCTATTATCAACAGGGAGAGGAGTTGGGTGTATTCTTATGCCAGCAAGGTGTTGTCCAATGAAGGTACCAATAAAAAAGGAAAAAAATAAAAATCTAAGTAGAGCTTAGCGAGGCCATATAATATAACTGAAAAGCAGCCTCCAAAGTTTATTTTAGATGTATCTGCAGGACACAGATTCCTTATGTTAAAGTAAATCCAAACCATAAGAGGTCACCTAAAAAATAAATTACCGATACTCGCTCCAGTATTTTTATTCCCAGTAAAGTCAATGGTCAGACATGTTCATTAGCAGCAGATAATATAAGCATATTTATGGAGAAAAAGTAGATGTTTTAGAAATGTCTGTGGAAATAGCTACAGAACTAAAGATACCTGTCTTCATATCTTTGAAGGGATGAAACCTCCTGCTGTGGATTATTTGTGGGGCACTCATTTTCCTCCCTTTCCCGAAGGAAGTCTGCTGACATAGGGCTTGAGTGCTAATGAGTTCCTGCAATTCCCATAACTGGTATAACAGATGCAAAACCCCATCTGAATCAAACATTTGCCTACAGGAGGAGCAGGAAGAAGCATCTGTTTTTTGGCAAAGGACGCACTGCTCAGCATTTCAGTGCAAGAGGGGAAAAAACCACAGTGAAACTCTAGCTTTCCAATTCAGTATAAATGTACAAAAGATGTAGTTATTTTAAAGCAATAATGAACAAGTAAAGCCATATCTCTTAAGAAATACAACTCAAAGCAACTGTGAAAATCCTCTTTCTCATGCATGCTGACACTCAAAGGTTTTGCTTTTAGTGTACAAGATCCTGTGTACAAGACAGCAGCATGATGCAGCTTTGTGTTTAGACAGTGCTGATACTGGCTGGAAACATTTCTGTGAAAACATACAGAATTAGATGAAAAGATAATTGGAAAAATCTATTTTGACTTATTGGCCAATTATTTTTCAGTTTGAATAAGACAAACTGGAAAGGACCAATTTTAACCTAGCATTTTTGCTAGCAAAGATCTCATGACTATCATATGAGCTCTGGGAAATGTATCATTTATGAATAGCTCTTAGCACTTTTTCACTCACTGGCAATACTGTTATTGATATCCTGGTGGTCTGGAAGAACAGAACACCATGCAACCCTGAATTACTCTAAATTCAGTTCTGACAAGTTGCTTTACTAACTTATGACACTTCACAATATGATCTTTGCCAGTATGGAGTTTTCCTTGATCAGAAAACAATATGCTTGAAAGGAGGCATATGAAGCAAGGCAAGTATCTTAACGAGTTCTTTGATTTGCATTAGGAGAAAGGATTTGAAAAAGAAAGCTGTAGTTGCAGCCTTAATATTTGATTTGTAGGACCTTCTACCTACTTCTTGAATAGTTTTCCTAAACCCTGATTGAATTCACTTGCTGTTATTTTTTCGAAATTCCTCTGGGCTCTTGAATTCCTACTGCTTCAAACAGAAACCTGAATTATTCTCGGTTCAGACTGGATATTAATTTTACCATTTACTATTCATTTCTAAAGACATTGCTTTTAATAGGTCATCCTTTGTAATTTATTTTCTGAAGGAAGTGATTTAATTTAATCTTCTGTGAATTCTTGATAGTGGCTTAAATTGAACAGAAAGTATAATAGATGGCAGTAGAAACAGTGTGGGAGGAATGGGGAACGGGACACACACAGGGGATGTATTTTCTTCCTTGGTTCTAAACCATCCTCTTGTTCGCTGTAAATTAGCTTCCATTTCATGTTAATTTTAATTTCTTATTTTTTGTATTTGCATTTTCTTGTACGTCAGGACCATTATTCAGTAATATACTCTCAGCCCTTCTACAGGGTTGTCATCCCAAGATCGGTTGATTACTCCACCTCACAGCATGACAGAAGCCTGTTCTCATATCCTATCCTTACAGGACAGAAAAATATATATATTCTTAAATATGGTGTAAAATAATGTGGAGGTGAGAGGAAAGTTTAGAGGACCCCCCCCTGTTTACACACAGCATAATTAGTTGCCTTCCCACCATCTTGACAGTTTGCCCAAAGCCCATCTTCAACCTGACAGCTCCACGACCTTGTCACAGAATCACGGAATGGTTTGGGTTGGAAAGGACCTTAAAGATCATCTAGTTCCAACCCCCCTGCCATGGGCAGGGACACCCTCCACTAGACCAGGTTGCTCAAAGCCTCATCCAGCCTGGCCTTGGAGACAGCCAGGGATGGGGCATCCACAGCTTCTCTGGGCAACCTGTGCCAGTGCCTCACCACCCTCTCTGGGAAGAACTTCCTGATATCTAATCTGAATCTCCCCACTTTCAATTTAAACCCATTACCCCTTGTCCTGTCACTCCCTGCCCTTGTAGAAGTGAGCCCCCCTTCAACGCAGAACCCCACATCCACACATTTCCTTCATTTTTCCTCATGTTCTTCAGACAAGGAAGCCAGCATTGTTTCTGTTTTCCTTTGCTTCCACCTGTTTCCTCTCTGTACTCCAAATCCAATTCCCACGCCCCCCAGCACTGCGCCATGCACTTTTGCCAGCAAGGGAGGCAGAGGTTGCTCCCCAATCCCAAAACTGCCAACTCATTGAAAGCCACTGAGAACTGCAGCCTGCAGGTTGCTTTCATGACACCATCGCTGGAAATACACAATTTCCAGACCCAGAAACACTGATTCTCAAGCAGGTCCCTTCACTGCCCGCCGAGATTTGCTCCACCTCCTGTTACTCTAGGTGTCTCCTGTGCAGACAGCAGTGCTATTTCCCCGTGCTGCTTTATGTTCACGGAAGAGAAACATACATTTCAGGGATGTGATGCATCATACCCTAACACTGGTTTCTAAAATAGTTGTGCAACCAGAACACCTTTAGTGTGTCTTCACAGCGTGCACACTCCCTGTAATGGGGGTCACTGGCTGTAGCGTAGGGCTGTTCTGCTCTGCCTACAGCATCTCATCACCTTAAAGCTGTAACTGTTCACGCTGCTTCTTATGAGCAAAAGGGAGAGGGGAAATGATGCACATGGACATCTGTCGCTATTTGGTGTCTTTATTTTACTCTTCTGAAAGGAGAATTTACAAGGTTCAGTTGTCTTAACGAAGGCCAAATCCTTTTGGTTTGATTTGTGTGCTGGCTATATTACCTGTCCTACTAAACCCCTGCCTAACTGCCCTAATTTTCACCTCAGAGTATGCAGAGGAAAGCAAGAGCTGCAATGAACCATGCTACCATTCAGAATAAAGATATAACTGTATCTACATACACTAGCTTGGCTATATTTTTGATGATAGTGCAAAAATGTTTCCTGCTCTTGAATTATATATATCAATGTTGCTTTTGCAGCATTTTTGCAACCTTATTCTGACTATTTGGCATAATTTGGAATTGTGCACAACATATATAATAGAAAGTGCATGTTTGTATGTCTCTTTCATTTTTTTCCAACAATAAAGTGGGCTTGTGAGTGAGTACAGACAGCAGTTCAAGGGCACGCTGTATTACAATGCAGAAGGAGGCAACTGAGAAATGACATTTCATTAGTTAATTAATTCAGTCAGTGATTTTTTGCTTACAACATCTGTAATTTCTTTGAGGCTGTTCCAGATATGCAACTGAGCCACAATTCCTCATTCTTTCCTGTTCTTTTACTTGCAGTGCAGTCTTCTATGAAATAAAGTTCAAATATAGCTATAGTAGTCCGGGTGGTTTAAAACTGAGCTGGGGACATCAGCAACAGAGAGCATACCTGTCTGTGACCTGAAGTGTTACCTATCTCTAGCTACTGGCTGCCAATTAGACATAGTTGAGCACCCATAACACCCATTGCTCAACAGATTATTTTAGAAAAATGATCTTGAAAAGACTGCAGCCTCGCTTGTCTTCAGTTTTCTTTAAAGAAAAAATCTCTTCTTTCTGTCTCTTTCTTCTTTAAGGAGTAGAACTGTAAAAACTAAATATATTGTCAGGTTGAATCAAACTAAGTTGTTTACTAAACTATGCCAACAAAAGAACAGGTTGTTAGGTTTCTCTCTACGTAGTGTACATACATGTTTTCTCTCCTTTGTTGTGTTGAGTTCTACCTATTAAATGAAGTACTGCAGAATATTGTTGCTAACAACAATGTAATTGCTTTTTCATACACAGCTGGTGTAGTGCTGTGTTTTGGATTTAGCATGAGAATAATCTGATAGCACACTGATGTTTTGGTTGTTGCTAAATGGTGCTTAGACTAAGTCAAGGACTTTTCAGCTTCCCATGCTCTGCCAGCCAGGAGGTGCACAAGAAGGTGGGAGGGGACACAGCCGGGACAGCTGACCCAAACTGGCCAAAGGGATATTCCACACTGTATGACACCATGCTCAGTATTATAAACTAGGGGGAGTTGGCCAGGGAGCTACAGCTCGGGAACTGTCTGGGCATTGATCAGTGGGTGGTGAGCAATTGTATAGTCCATCACTTGTTTTCTATATTTTTTATCACTATTATTACTTTCTCTTCCTTTGCTGTCCTAATAAACTCTCTTTAGGGGGGATCTTATCAATGCTTATCAATATCTACAGGGTGGGTGTCAGGAGGATGGGGCCAGGCTCTTCTCAGTGGTGTCCAGTGACAGGACTAGGGGCAGTGGCCGTAAACTGGAAAACAGAAGGTTCAACCTGAACATGAGGAAACACTTTTTCCCTGGGAGGGTGACAGAGCACTGGGACAGGCTGTCTAGAGAGGTGGGGGAGTCTCCTTCCCTGGAGACTTTCCAAAGCTGCCTGGACTTGTTCCTGTGTGATCTGCTCTGGGTGATCCTGCTCTGGCAGGGGGGTTGGACTAGATGATCTCTAGAGGTCCCTTCCAGCCCCTAACACTGTGAATCTGAACCCATGAGTTTTACCTCCTTTTTGATTCCCCTTCCCACTGTGAGGATGGGGGGAGGAGTGAGTGAGCAGTTGCATGGTGCTTTGTTGCCAGATAGGGTTAAACCATGACACACTGGAACAGGTGGCCCAGAGAAGCTGTAGATTCCCCATTCTTGGAGATATTCAGAACTCAATTGGGCTTAGCCCTAAGTAACCTGCCCTACCTTTGAAATTAAATCTAACCTCAAAGTTAGCCCTAATGACTTCCAGATGTCCCTTCAAATCTAATGCTCATTAGGAATAACAGGTGATAGTCTTAATCCAGTATACGTAGTTTCTGCTTCAAGCAATTTCTTCTGGAGTGTTGGTTCACTAAAACTTTCAAATTTGAGAGAAAGTCAGGCTATTCAGGATAATTTAGATACACTGTGCTTGGGGTTTTTTGTAATATTTAAATATGACCTGTGGAGTATAGCTTTTAGTGCAATTAACAGTGAGATGCTGCTAAAGGAGACTTGAAAAGCTCTTGATCTTACATATTCCTTTTTGCAGTTCCTTCAAGTATGTAACTTGTGGTCTTTTTTATTGAAACTTTGTTTTAAGGAAGGGAATTAACAAGACTAAATATGGATTACTACACATCTAAGCTGGACGTTTTAGGCTTATTTTTAGTGTTTATATTACAATTTTTAATATTTCTAGTACACTTATTCTGGTAGAGATGGCTAAAAGAAGTCAAATGAGGTGTGCTTTTGAAGTGTCTGTTTCTGTCACGTGACAAGAGAAGTTGCCTAGATTAATTGGTTAGCTCAGCTCTAAACATCGACACCACAGATGCCTGAAGTTGCATGAGATGGATTCCATCTAAGACTTTAGGTAATGTTTAGAATTAAGTGGCTTGAAAAAAATACGTATTCTGTGGTATTTCTAAGCCTCTGTTGCTTAGTTTTCTGCAAATGCCAGGGTGATTCATTCTCAGTTCACAAAGTCTTTGCTCAGAGGCCATAGCAAATCATGTCCAGGAGCGATTTTGCTGAAAAATTCTATTTCCAATTCTCTCCCCTGGAGCATAAGGGCTGTTGCATGTATTAGGAAAACGTCTTGATTTAGAAGACTGGACACACTACTGAAGAACTGAGTTAGACATTTTTATTATTATTATTATTATTTAAAGGAAAAATATTCTGCACTCTGCATTCCAAGCTTCTGATGAAGCTTTTCAGCAGGAATTTTGGAAAGGACTTTGCTTTTGACCCACTTTATTGTTTGTGCCTGATATCTGTTGGAACAGTAAGATGTCGAGATGGATTGCCTGGTCATCATGCAAGTAGTTGCAAGAGTCCTTAGAGAATTTTAATGGGGCAAAGAAAGACTTAGAAACTGGATGTCTTCCAAAATGAGAACATGGCTTCCAAAACTCTCCATGGCTTGTCTTTGATTACACCATCCACTGTTTTTTCCACTATTTGCCTTAGATAGTTGTTATTTCTGTAAATGTGAATACAGTGAAACCCCTGAATACAGGAAAGCTGGGAGTATAGCTCAAGGTCTTGCTGTCTTTTGTGGAGGTGGAAAGGTACTTAGTTCATCTGCAGAGAGTTGTTCCTTCACTTTAGCTTCCCTTTTAGAAGATATCATTATGTCCCTCTTCTATTTCTTTGCATTTTCCATGCTGCCAGGACTGAAGCTGTGCAAATTCTTCATTGTAAAATGAAGAAATAAATTAATTTTCCTTGCTTCACATTTCATTACATAACAGAAAATTGAACCCAGATAAATCAGAAGGAATGAGTATCCCTTCTCAGTGAAGAAGTATGTTGAAAATCATGTGGAGAGCAATGGTACAGGTGTGAAAAGAAGCCAGATTTGTTGCTTTTACTCAGCTCAATGTTAAATGGGGAATTTGTGTGATGCTTCTATACAGGAAGGCAGAAAGAAGCAAAACAACTGTCTTTCTTACTGGAAACTGTATCCACTGAGTGTTAGGAAGCTCTAATAGTCATCCCTCTTCCTTTCAACTGCTCACCAATTTTATGTTTTTACCAAGAAACATATAAGCAACAGAGAAGGAGCAATTAATTTTAAATTTTGAATGCTAAATAAATTTGCATTTACTTTCCTTCTTAACTTTTTGTCTCGCTTCAATTGTCTCTGTGTTGTGACAGTAACAGCAGTAACATTAATACGTAATTAGATGGGTAGGAATGTGCTCAGAGTCAATAGCTTGTAATAGCTCCTTTGGAGCCATAGTAAAGTATCTCCTATAGTAAATACATGGTTATGGACTTGTTAAAACAGACATTAGTTACCCAGTAGTCCATTATGGCTCCTTATAGTCTACCATTTGAGTAGATCTATATTTAGAGTCATATTGATCAGTAATTAAGAGATAACATGGTGGCAAAATGGAAATATATCATAAACAATCTTAAAGAAGTAATTTATAGAAATGGTAAAAACATCAGGAACTGGAAAATGTCTTTTGCACTATTTTTGCTTTCATGTAGAAACCAATAAAATTATAACTGATATTATGAGATTCCCTTGTGTAGGCTAAGAAGCTTACTTCATCCAGAATTAATTTTTAAAACAAAGCTATTAAAGCTAGGAAGGAGTCAGGCAAGTCACCACCATGTATGCACTCTTCATCTACTCCTTGTAAAAAGTAACTTTATCAGTAGTGAAAGTAAGCACCGGTAAAGGGAATTCAGCTACTTTTAATTTGAGCCGTCTGGAGCTTTCCCATCTTTCACTAGTCTATAATACCACACAGGTAAGTTTATCCACTTTTCTATTTTATAACTATACCCACTATAATACAATTATAATGATAAATTAATTACAAATAGTTAAAAGTCTATATTAGGATATTCCTAGAAAAGATGTTCAGGCACGTTAATCTTTTAGACTATTCGAAGTGCCACAGTAGTACTAATCCCTTACGATTTTCACATGGTACTCAAGATGTTGGAACATGATTAAATGTAAACCCAGAAAGAACAGCTATTCCTCACTTGGTTTACATTTCCCTCCACAAGGGGAATGTGATATTATTATTACGTGTGTTGTGTGTAATGGAATTGTTTAATTCATAATAGCTCTTGCAAATGTAAAGATATGGTTACCATGTTTGTACTCACTGAGTAAAATAGGGATGTTCTGCTGTGAGCCTAGTCTTCTAATTCTTCCAATCTCTGCATTATCATTAATTAGCAAATTCGTCTTTTCAGTCTGTCCCACATGGGGCATGTACAGTCAGGACTGGGTCAGTTGGGAATTTAATTAATTTATCAGCAAATTGGATTTTTCATTAGGTGTCCTTGCTTTGTTTTTTGGGGTTGGTTTTGGGGTTTTTTTCCTCCAGAAATTTTTGATGGTTTATATAACTATAGGGGTTTGTTTTTTTCTTCTACAGTTTTCCAATGCAGAGGTTGTTAATAGATAGAATGACATTGAACAAAAATACCTCATTTATGAAGAGTATCAAAAGAGTGGTTCTGTCTGTCTCACTGGTCATTTGTAAGGAGGTGCTTCTGTTAGCGGGAACTTTTTCCTGTGTAGGTTTGTGGTCTAGTGGGAATATTACTTTACAGTAAACCTGCCAATAGCTGGATGTATAAATGCCTGATATTTATGGCTTAAGTACAAGGGGTATCAGTGTGAGAGAATTCAATTCAATGAGGCTAATCTCAAATGCAATTAATGTTCACATTCTTTATGTGCCCCTATGGTAGTCTGTTTGCCCAAGGAATTTATTGGAAGTGATACATTTAATTAAACTTCTTGAAACACTTGGGCAATGATATCATTTAGGCAATAAGGTATTACTTCTGGAAAGTGGAAATAGGAACGGCACAACTGTTGTATTCATTCCGCACTGCTTTACATTTAACAAAATGTACATGTGGGTCCATGGAAGGTGCTGCTCAGAAAAGGTGGTTTCTTCATGTTCCACCAAGCTGCTAAATAGAAGTCAGAAGTGTTTTCATCTTGTATCAATTTTGATTTAGCTTCAGTAAAGCAGTTGCTATATGTACTGTGTGAAGAAAGGCGAATAAGCAAGGAAATTTGCTAAACTGCTCATAGGAAATAAAATATGGCTTTTTATATTTCATTGGGGATTATTACTTTGCTAATAGAAATATTATTTTTCTACCTATTTAGTGTCCATTCCTTATAACTTGTTAACCATAACAAACTATTAACAAGTTATAAACATAACATAACCTGTGCCAGGGAAGGTTATGGAGCAGATCATCTTGAGTGTCGTCAAATAGCATGTACAGGTCAACCAGGTTATCAGACCCAGGGTACTGGTTTTCACTGGGACAGAGTTAATTTTCTTCACAGTAGCTAGTATAAGACTGTGTTTTGGATTTGTGCTGAGAAGAATATTGACAACATACTGATGTTTTCAGTTGTTCCCAATCAATGTTTACATTAAGTCAAGGATTTTTTCAATTTCTTATACTGCACCTGTGTTCAAAGACACAGTCAGGACAGCTGACCCAAACTGACCAAAGGGATATTTCATGCCATAAAATGTCATGCTTAGTATATACATTGGAGGGAGTTGGCTGGGGGCTCTGTCGCTCGCTGCTTGGGGTCTGGCTGGGCATCAGCTGTCACTGTAGTGTAGTTGTATCACTTGTGGGGATTTTTCTATTGTTTTTTCCTTTTCATTACATATTATTATCATTGGCCATAGTATTCCCATTACATATTATTAGTATCTTGGGGTGTTTTTTTGTGGGGTTTTTTGTTTGTTTGTTTTATTTTTTTTTTAATTATTAAACTCATCTTATCCCATGAGTTTTCTTGCTATTTCCTCCAATTCTTTCTTTATCCCACAGGGGAAGAGAGGAGGTGAGCAAGTGGCTGTGTGATGATTAGTTGCTAATGAGTTTAAACCATGATGCCCAGTCAGCATGGGTTTATGGAAGGCAGGTCCTGCTTCATGAATGTGGTCTCCTTCTATGACAAGGTGACACGCTTACTGGATGAGGAAAAGGCTGTGGATGTTGTCTACCTAGTCTTTAGTAAAGCCTTTGACACTGTTTCCCACAGCATTCTCCTGGAGAAACTGGCTGCTCATGGCTTGGATGGGTGAGTTCTTTGCTGAGTAAAAAACTGGCTGGATGGCCCGGCCCAAAGAGTTGAGATGAATGGAGTCAAATCCAGTTGGCAACCGGTCACAAGTGGTGTTCCCCAGGGCTCACTACTGGGGACAGATATCTTTAATATCTTTATCAATGGTCTGGACAAGGGAATGGAATGCAGTTTCAGTAACTTTGCAGACAACACCAAGTTGGGTGGGAGTGTTGATCTGCCTGAGGGTAGGAAGGGTCTGCAGAGGGATCTGGATGGGCTGGATTGATGGATGGAGGCCAACTGTATGAGGTTGAACAAGGCTACATGCCAGGTCCACTTGAGTCACAACAACTCCCTGCAATGCCGCAGGGCTGGGGATAAGAGGCTGGAAAGCTGTCAGGCAGAAAAGGACCTGGGGGTGTTGGTCAACAGCCAGCTGAATATGAGCCAGCAGTGTGCCCAGGTAGCCAAGAAGGTCATCCTGGCTTCTATCAGAAACAGTGTGGCCAGCAGGACTAGGTAAGTGATTGTCCCCCTGTACTCGGCACTGGTGAGGCTGCACCTTGAATTCTGTGTTCAGTTTTGGGCCCCTCTTGACAAGAAAGACATTGAGGTGCTGGAGCGTGTCCAGAGAAGGGCAACGGAACTGGGGAAGGGTCTGAAGCACAAGTCCTGGGAGGAGCAGCTGAGGTAGCTGGGGCTGTTTAGCCTGGAGAAGAGGAGGCACAGGGGAGACCTTATTGCTCTCTGCAACTACCTGAAAGGAGGTTGCAGAGAGGTGGGGCTTGGTTTCTTCTCCCAAGTGACAAGCAATAGGACAAGAGGAAATGGCCTCAAGTTGCGCCAGGGTAGGTTTAGACTGGATTTTAGGAAAAATTTCTTCACTGAATGAGTTGTGAAGCTTTGGAACAGGCTGCCCAGAGAAATGGTTAAGTTACCATTCCTGAAGGAATTTGAAAGACATGTAGATGTGGTGCTTAGGGACATGGTTTAGTGGTGATATTAGCATTATCAGGTTAACAGTTGGACTTGATGATCTTAAATGGCTTTCCCAACCTAAATGGTTATATAGAACTTTAGTTAAAGAGAGATCCCATTCATTGTTACCATGGCATCTTCCATTTGGTGTTTAAATGTGTGTTGGTACAGAAATGACGGTAGGAATTGTCATAGAAATTTTATGTTTAGGTTTTCCTTGTGCTTTTTTTGGTAAAGCCAGGTTGTGCTACACTCGCTCTGTGCTGATTCTGCTCATTACTGGTATTCTAAAATAAATTAGCATGGCCAGCAGATCAAGGGAGGGGATTGTCCCCCTCTACTCTGCTCTTGTGAAAACCCACCTGCAGGACTGTGTCCAGCTGTGAATCCCCCAACATAAGGATACAGACCAGTTGGAGTGAGTCCAGAGGAGGCCACGAAGATGCTCAGAGGGCTGGAGCACCTCTGCTATGGGGACAGGCTGAGAGAGTTGGGCTTGTTCAGCCTGGAGAAGAAAAGGCTCCAGGGAGACCTTATTGCAGCCTTCCAGTACCTGAAGGGGCCTACAAGGAAGCTGGGTGGGGGAAATTTTTACAAGGGCCTGTAGTGACAGGACAAGGGGTAACAGGTTTAAATTGAACGTGGGGAGATTTAGGTTGGATGCGAGGAAGAAATTATTCATGGAGAGGGTGGTGAAGTACTGGCACAGGCTGCCCAGAGAAGCTGTGGGTGCCCCATCCCTGGAAGTGTTCAAGGCCAGGCTGGATGAGGCTTTGAGCAACCTGGTCTAGTGGAGGGTGTCCCTGCCCATGGCAGGGGGGTTGGAACTAGATGATCTTTAAGATCCCTTCCAACCCAAACTATTATGTGATTCTATGAAATTATACAATACATGAAATTGTTGTCAATGTTTGTGTTTAACAGCCTGTTTTCACAGTGTTCCTCAAATAAATCAGCACAAGCGCAATCAGTGAAGGCTGGCTGGCTGGCTGGGTAAAAATTTCCTTTGTGTACTGTATGTCTAAATGGGCATTCAGGAGAGTTTAAATCCCACTGTTTGAAAATGACTCTTTGCAGGAGAAAGTGAATTAAAAAACGTATGTGTAGGTGGGTCTCAGTAGGACAAGAAAGGCAAGAGGAATTTTGGTTAATTGCTTGCATGGATCTTATACATTCTGAATTATTTCTGAAATTTTCTACGCCAACCCAAATATATGAGAAATATCTGGTGAGATGACTAAGGAAGTTTGCTCTAAGCCTGTAATCCCTCATTGAAATTCAATTCATATTTCAAGATTATTTTTACAATGAAAATTCCTCCTAAATTCTCTTAAAAATAGACCATAAAATAAAAAAATAAAAAAACAGGATATTAATGAGGAGATCACAGTTCCAATACAGGCAGTAAATACTGCAGTGACACCAGTGTCCCATACATGTTCTTTCAGAGAATGGAAGCATAGGAATTGTGATATGTTTGTTCTATTTTTGTTATGGAAGCATTTAGATTAGACTTTTCAAATACAGAAAAAGACACAGTCTCAAAATATTCACCATTAGATGTGCTTCAGTAAGAATCATGAAAAACCTTAATCTCCTGAGTAAATGTAATCATTCTCCACCATTTTGTGTTTATGTGTTTGTGTCTCATTCAAAGAAATATTAAAAAAATATTCAATATATTGCAAAAAAATCTGCTGGTTTTATGAAGATATATATGCGTATACATCAGGCTAAATCAGAGTAAGCAAAGTTTTTGCTAGGGTGCTTTAGAGTGAACTTTTATAATAAGCATGGGAATCCCTTCAAATGGCAGAAGGGATAAACAAACAATACCTATGTAGTGCTGAACATGTGGTGCTTTCATGTCTCTTCAAATCTGCCCAGGCTCAGTTGGAGGAGAAGGTAGATGCTTCTTGAATAATATGAATGCTCTCTGTTCTTTTGCTTATGTACTGACACTGTTTCCATGATACAGAATACCATGGAGAGCTTATTTGTGGTTTAGAAATGCCATATTTCTCCTGAATTTAAACACAGGTTACTGTTGGGGGCTTATTTTCATCTGTAGGGAAATAAACACAGAGAAAATGTTCGTCTTTGATAAAGTCTCCTAATACTTGATCAAAAAAAGAATAAGGAAAGGGGATTAGAGACAATAACGAATGAGAATGTATGTGCTAATTGCATCCCAGCATGAGCCCATGCATTTTACCAGGTGTGAGTGTACCAGTCTTCAATCAATCTGCAGAGTTTCACTGACAGTAAGGTTATAAGGTATCCTTTAGTCTCATTAGTTAGACTGTCTGTTGAATGCTGAATTCAAATGAAGAATTTCAGACATCCCAGTAGGGATCTACGGAAATTAGCCTGACAGCATTTTGGTCTTAAATATTATTTTCATCTATGCAAAATCCTGAAAACCTGCAGTCAGTCAGATTTACCTTTCCTTCTTTTTCAAGGAGCCAGAGCACAGGTTGGACCTCTGCTCAGACCACCCTTGGACCTTCTGAGTTGCAATTCTAGCCCAAGTGCAATTCAGAGCTATTTAAGACTCCTAAACATTGCACAAATTCTGTGTGATTTCTGCAGGCATCAGACAGAAAAAAACTCTTGATGGGGACTTTTCATTTAATGTAGGGTCTTTGAGGGACAGGGATAATAATATCATCTTCTACTACAGTAGTCTGGGAGAGCTGTTTAAAGCCACTTGTTCAAACTGCATAGTCACTGAGATAGTAAAAAAAGGGTTATATTACACAAAGAGCCAAGTCTGAAAACTTTTACTGTTCTTTCTTTTTTCTTAAATAAATACAGATACATCTCACTGCCTCTTAGAAATTCATGAAAAAACAATATCACTTACTTATTGCAGACTGGTAATGAAGCTTAGCATTTGCTTCTATGGTGAAATATAGAAGCATAATTATACTACCATTGTAGCAAGAGCATAACTCATCAAGCGGGAGAAATTCAGATATTACTCAGAAATAAGAGCATCCATGCAAAGACATGTATTGGTAAAATTATCCTAGTAAATATCTTCAGAATGACAAGTCATCCTGTCAGGGAGGCAGAAATCTCAGTTTCAGGAGAGTAACCTGATAATTTGGAGATAAGCTTGAATCTAGTCCTAGGATTCAAGTACTCATAAACACAGTCCAACTGAGACTGGCGTCTGAATATTGCACTTCATGATAGCCTCTACTTGGGGGGTGGAACATCATATATTAGAGTAATTACTTGTTCCTAAAAAGAGAGGAAGAAAAAGCTATTATGAGAGTTAAATCATACTGGTAGATAAACTAGAGGAACATGAGTTCATAGTCTGACTTCTGTAGCTGTATGTTACGATCAAGTAGATAAATGCTCAATTTAAGTAAATAAATATGGTAATGTGAAACATTTGAATCTGAGGATCTTGGGCGGTAAATCAGTCTCAGTTAATCATAATTGTGCCTGATACCACTGAGCATCATTTAATGGTATTTTAAGTATCGTTTTATATGAATAATAAATAGGATAGTAAGATGCATGTGCATATTACAACAATTTTACTTTAAAAAGTCAGTGACGCTTTTTTGTTATATGACAATTTTGGAGTAGAACCTCTAATCCAGATCTCCATTTTTTTTTGTTTATTGGGTTTTTTTAAACAGGTATGAGTATCAAACCTATTCATCATTGCTATTATTAGTCTAATACCAGCTATATAAATGTTAATAAAAATAGTTGCTACCTGCTTCTTCGATCAGTCAGTTGATAGCCTGGGACATCAGTCACCTCACCTGTGGCACACATCCTCCTAGTTCCTTCTCTCCACACTAGCAATCTGACCCTCTTCTGTTCTGTAATCATTCCTGCACTCTCCAGAACTCTCAGATCAGCTGAAAGACTAGGGATATGTCCGGAGCATTGATACCACCCCCTGCTGCTTAACTTGAGGGTCTTTCAGTCTAGATGGTCTGGCTGTTCTCACAGCTATACTAGTCCCAAGGAGACAGAAGGCATCCAAGGTGTTGACAGGCAAACATGGTGTTGAAACATGTATAAATCAACATCAGTTTGAACAGAAAGCTCCTGTATCTGTCAAGGAAGTGGTGTAATTCATACCTGGTGAATCACTCCTGTAGAATGGAAGATCATTTAAATTTACGTAGAGGAGGTGAACCTGCTATGCTATTTTTACTAGACCCAGATAATTTTGTGGTTTGTTCTTCTCCAGTGAGGTCTCAAGTTGAGATGTTGCAGGGGAGATGAGACAAGATCTCTGGACAAAAGAAAGCTCAAGGTGAAGCATAAAGTAGCATATCACTTGCAAAACAATCTCTCAGCATCCCATTGGGGAAAATAAGGGCTGCCATACCCCACAAGAAGTTATTTATTCAAATTGTCTCCATTCTTGCTGTCTCTGTAGTGGTACAATTATTGAGATCCTTTAGAGCATTCAGTGTAACTGTTGCTAGATTTAAACATCAGAAAGAATCAAATATAGTTGTGGTTTTATCACACTTATTACTCTTTCACGTTCAAGGATGACCCCAAAAAATGAGATTTGTGTTTTCCAATGTCACATGAGAGATATTCTGAAAACATCCAAGTCATGGCCATATGTTTGCTGAACAAGTCTGTCATCTCCCTCTTAAGAGCCCAGATAACAGAACACCTTTTCAGAGTATAAACAGCCAGTGTTAAGAGTTCTTCCACACAGGAGAAGGTCTTTGGGATAATACATAGTTAAATAAAGCATCAACAGTGTAAAATATGGAACCACACTTCAGGTGTGATGTGTTTTATGAAACCTATAATTCACCACACAGGCAGCAAAAAGCTTTAGATGCAAACTGCAGCTACTCACATAAATTGGCCCTAAGGTCTATAATGCTACCAAAATACAAAAAATAGTTACACTATGTCTCCACACACTTTATGCTAAAGCAGATACTTGTTCAGAAACCTGTATATTGTCGTTCAGCTCTACATCTAAACTGCGATATCAGCTGATGTTAAATACTCTGTAAAGCTTTGGCTTCTTCATCTTGAAAAAGCTTGAGTAAAACTAGATGTGATACAGAACAGAGCAAAGAGCATGAAAAAAGAAATAGAAATTCTTCCATGCTAGGAATGACTCTGTGGACTAGTAGTCTTCAGTTTAGAATAGAGACACCTCCAGGGCAACATTGCAGTGACCTATAAAACCCCAAGAAGCAAAGGAAATTTACACAGAGAGTTTATTTCCTGTCTCTCATAGAGAGACAAGAGGTGAGAAATATCTGGTTAAATCAACAGATAGCAGATTGTAAATCAGCAGAAGGAAGTGCTTTTCACACATGGCACAGTTAAGCTTCAGAACTTAGTGCCAGATGGTGGTGTGGTTGCCAGAGAAGTTTACATGTGTTTATAAGAAGGGTTAAGCAAAAACATTAAAGAAAAAGTCAGGTAAGGGCTTTCAAATACAAAGATGCCCCTCTGGCAATACGGCACTTCAGGATGTGCCTGACATGCTCTTCCATGCTTTCCTAGTCATCTGCTACTAGCCACTTTCAGAGATTAGTGAATTATGTAAACCTTGGTCTGACCTGATAAAACCATTTACAGCTCCTAAAACTACCTTAAGGATCCACAAAAGTTAAACCACCTACTTACTTATTTAATGCTACATAAATCAGTGTAGCAATTTTATGTGTCGTATATAGCGATAAACAATATTTCTGCATCAGCTTTCCCTTGCATGAAAGTTAGTAACTCTCTTCCATTATGTCTCATCCTGTTTTCTATTTCTATATTATTTGAATAGATGTGGCTGTTTCCATTAATAATAATGAGAAACAATGATATAAATCCTTATATGCATCTGCAGAAGAAAAGGATCCCACAGCCTATTATTGTGAAGAACAATATGGCATTACCAAGCTGTGAAGTAAACCTATAAAATATTAATTACGGATTGATTTAGTCTGGCTGGAATTCAGCATTAATGGTTTCACTTAGTGTTATCTAGTTTTTCAAACTTATGGCAGGAGAGGGTAGGGGAAGTCACAAATGGAGCTGTGGAATGGGCTTTAACTCTTCACCTCCAGAAACCTGGGATCAAATTCCAATTGTCCCATGCAGACATGACTTAGTGTCAACTTGCACACTAGTGACTGTTAGTGTGGATCATAAAACTACTACACAACAAGTGTAGAAGTGAAGAGTGTTAAGGCAAGAGTGAAGTCCGCTGCAGGTCAAGACTGCAGTGCACCAAGGAGAGCTTTTAAACTGTTTTCACAGTGGTTCTGAAATGAGTTTGAAAATGGAGAGCATCTCAAAGTGACAAAAAAGAGGTGAAACAGCCATCCTCATCAGCATCCCATGTTGGTATACTAGAGAATTACCAAAGGAAGTAAGTAATACAGAGCTTCATATACATCTGTTTCTTATTTCTTGCTGGACTTTGTGCCATGAAATGGACAGCCACATTAATATTCCAACATAGTAGTTCTGGTAGCAGCCATGGAAATAAATTAGATCCACAAGTCCTGTTTGCTAGGTATGGCTGAAATACCTTTTGTAAAACAGCTGTTTTACCTTGTCCTCTCTAAGGACATGGTTGGTAGTTTCAGTGGCATGTAGACACCCTGGGCAACTGCACAGAAGCTTCATGTTGTGGATCAGCACTTAAAGAAATCCATACCAGTGCCGGCAAATGCCTCAGACCTTTTGTCATCCAGACTGGGGACCTGTGGGAGTGCACCCTGGCTCTCATTTGAACACATCTTTGATTTCCTTTCCATGTAAACCAGGGAATAGAGGAGGGCCAAATGCAAGTGTGAGCTTTGTCCTGGAGTACAGCCATGGGATGCAGTCCTGAAATTACAGCAGATACAGCACCTGAGAAACCTTTTGGTTTCAGGCCACTCTTACTTTTCCATGATAAGAATTAGAGGTATTTTTTTGAAATGGTGGCTATATCTCTGTAAAGGAGCCAAGGGGCACAAGCATACATCTCAGTGAGGGAGCAGTACACAACACATTGAGAAATGCTTTGGCTGAGCAGAACCAATGTAACATGAGGCCACCTATAGTCCGCCCACCCTGGTGGGTGCAGGCGGACCAGATTGCTCACATATGTAGGGACAGGACAAGGGGTAATGGGCTTAAATTGAAAGCGGGAAGATTTAGATTACATTTAAGGAAGAAATTCTTGACAGAGAGGGTGGTGAGGTACTGGAATAAGTTGCTCAGAGAAGCTGTGGATGCCCCATCCCTGGCTGTGTTCAAGGCCAGGCTGGATGAGGCTTTGAGCAACCTGGTCTAGTGGAGGGTGTCCCTGCCCATGGCAGGGGGGTTGGAATTAGGTGGTCTTTAAGGTCCCTTCCAACGCAAACCATTCTGTGATTCTATGATTCTATGTCTTTAAACACATCTAAAAACCACAGTTTGACTGTCAGTATAAATTTAAACACATTAGACAGGATCTGGGCTGAGAAGTGAGGAAAGACACTAAACAAAGAGTTATAAATCTTACATTACAAAATTCATATGTTCCTTTTGCAGCTCTTGTTCTTTGTTATTTTAGTTCATCATTTTTAATACATACCTGAAGTGGTTCATTTTCTTTCTGATACTGACAACATTATTTCTTTTTTTTTTTTTTTTTTTTAGTACAGAATTATAATGCTCTGAGAAAACACATCTGATTTACAGCTAATGGAAGAAAGATTAGTGCTTGTGTTCTTTCCTCAACTGAAGTCAATGTATTGTTTTCAAGGCCTTACCAACGTCAAAAAGACAGGCTCTACAATAAAGTTAAAGCATTTACATAGAAGAAAAACTTGATGAGGAGTTTGTGGGTCCAAATAATCTCAAGTGTTCCTGTATGAAAGCAAGCTGTGTAATAAGAAAGAATCTGAGAACAATTTTTAAGATGCTCATATTTCTTCTGCCATTTAACGTGACATCTGCAAGGGAAAATGCAAAGAGGAGGTATCTGAGGTAGCCAAGAACACTTTGAGGAAATAATTTACATTACTAGAATGTGAATTATTTCCTCAAAGAAAATATACCTTACCTTACCTAAAGGTTTACTTTAGCCAGTCTATGACATTTATTGGACATTTATCTTTCATTTACCTAGATACTACTAAAATCAAATATGTTGTCTTGTCTTCTCCTATAATTAGAATCTGTCTTCTCTGAATCTAACAATTATCTTCCAGTCAGATATGAAGTAGCTAAACATTTAGGAAAGTAGCTTCAACATGAATTGTGTGTGTAGACTGAGACTTTAAAAAGTGGATTTTATGTCCACGTCTGGAAAACAATGCATGAAAGTATTATTATTTTAATATATATGATTCTGCAGCATGTTCAACCTTTCTCCTAAAATGTTTCATGCAGTTTTTTTACATCATAGAAAAAACACTGTCATAGAAAATTATAGTAGCAATACATTTTAGATGCATTAGATGCAATACACTTTTTAATCTCATTTTTTGATTTGTTTTTATTATGAACTTTCTATTAAAAGAAACAAAGGATAGCTTAAAAGACATTTGGTAATTAAAAAGCTGTAGTCAGTGTCATTATTTATGTTTGGGGTTTGCTTATCTTGCTCTTATAGAACGCATACTGTTATGTTACTTAACATTTGTACTGAAAGGATTTTTAAATGGCTTGTGATAATTAAACTGCAAGATAAACAAAATATATTATTTCATTATTTTAACTAGTAGTTTTTAATCTAATAAAATAAGCAGGGGCTAGAGGATAAAGAACATTTTGGTTTACTCTTTTATGTACATATATATATTTTACAAGTTATCTTAGATTGTCTGGCATACAACCCAGGGTCACAAAATACGAAAAATAGTCCTGTGCAGTTAATTGTGATACACAGATAATAGTCCCTCAGTCTTGATACACAAGTAAGTTAACCAGAAATGAAACACTGGCTTTCTTGAAATCAACAGGTGTTTAGCTATTTGTTTCAGCAGAGGCAGATTTCATTCTGGGAGCATATCTGCAGTTGCAGCTGCTGGTGTGTGATGTAAATGTACAGCAGGTTATTGCACTCACCCCTAAAAACTGTTTTTCTTTTCCTGGTTTACTACTTCTCACCGTCAAAAGTAACTCCCACCAAATCTCTCCTCAGAATTGTTTTCCTTGTTTTCACACCTTAGCAAATCCCATCCAAGCTATCTTAACTGCTCATATGCTCCATACCCAATAGTAATAATCTCTTTTCATATAATTTGCCCAGAACCATTACAAAAACTTTCTCCTTTTCCTCTCCAGCCATGCAGAACAGCACTTTGCTTCACCTCCTTTATAGCTTGTTTCTGATATTAGTTCAAAACTTGCCTCTTCTCCTCTGTGTTCTGGGTGCTCATTATGCTCATTATGCTACTTGTCATTTGGGCACTTCATAAGAAATCCTCCACGCCAAACAAAGTGACTCTATTTGTTATTATTAACTCATCTTAACTTTTTCAAGTAAAGTTCGCCTGGCCTTTTCATAAAGTGCTGGTTCTATTAAGAGGTCCTTGCTAGCTCCTTTTCACTAAAAAGTACTTTTTAAAGTGTGTTTCAAAGTGAAAGAGTCAAAACCATTTGCATGCAAATAGTTCAGTAGAAAAACATGATTGCGTGCTTATAAAAATTACTGCTTTTGCTTATGAGTGAGTACACAGAGAGGAAGTAGAGCCAAGCAGTTCAAATAAGCATGTGCAGAAGAGCTTCAAACAGCATCATTTTAAAGACAGAAAAATATCTCTAGTGTAGGCAGATTCCTTTGGTTGGATGGACCAGCTCTTTTTAAATTAGCCTCCATTTTATAGAGGACTGACTACTCCATTCATCCTTCAAAAACCTCTTTCATAGAACAATGTTTAGCTGAGACCTCAGTTTAAACTATAGCAGGAAGCAGCAGAATTTCTCCCTATTTATTTTCTTGCTTTCCAACTCAAATAAGGTAAGTTTCTAACCCCAGTGTTGTACATGCACACACACACGTCACCAATTCCCATCACATCATCCAATATATATAGGTATTTACAATCTCCCTCCCAGAAGTCAACGTTGTGAGTCTCTAAATACGTTGGCATTGACACTGAGATTAACAACAGGATTTTTTTCCAGCAGTGGTGACCTGAGAGAGCTTGTAAACCATTTTTTAATGACACAAAAATCCATATTTTGCAGAGAAATTGCCCTGTCTTTAAAAGTTTTATGCGCTCCCAGCTTGCAAAAGTCTGAGGAACACTAGTGCAATGCATTCAAATAATCAGCATGAAATGAATCATAGATTCAAAACATCGCAAGCTCTACCATTTTTTGCATTTAAAAAGCAAATATAGTGCTTGTGGGTTACTTTTTTATCAGAGAGGCTTTGTGTTAATTATGAAATAACATATAAACATAATAACGTATAACCACCTATTTTAAAGGTTAGAATCTTAAGTTAGAAAAATGCTTCTGCCTAAGACTCTAAAAGATGACTTGAGCCAGATTAAACATGGTCTCAGCTGTTTGATATGTGTATGGTAAGTAGTGTTGTAAATTGGCAACAGCATGTCTGAATCAAAATCTGAACTAGCTACCATATATACTTTCAAAATCTGAACTGGGTCTTGATAAATATCGAACAAACAATTAAAGAATATTGGCAATGTATGCTCTGCCAGCTCAACAGATGGCTCAGAAAACGTATATATAACATTAGTTGCCCAGTTTTAGGAGGAGTTACAATAAATAGTAGCATCTCATACATTTTTCTCCATTAAAAGAGAAAACAACTTCAGTATAAAAAGCTCACAAGGGTTAAAAAAAAATTGTTTCACCCAAAAGTTTAAAAGGATTAAAAAGGAGTTTGTTCAGCTTCAAGTGTTATACTAAAATACTCAAAATACTTTATTTGAAAAGGCTGTTTCTATTTGTCTCTGTGCTGAAATAAGCATATAGTAAGAAGTTTTTTGTTTAAAAGAACAATGTTCATCCTTCCCCTGAATCAGCTTATGTTTTTGATGGACTTCTGCAGAGTCAATTGATGGGAAATTTAAATTTAAGTAACTTTTGAGTTGACCATGGAATGAATAATGACTTAATTTATTACAATGATGATTTCTTATTATGTGCCCTACTTTCAGAGGCACCTCTCTGACAGTGAATTGTCAAACTTCTGTAGGTATTTAGTGGAACCAGTTGGTACTGCACAGGGAAAAGAGAGCCTGAATTACCTCAGGGTAGCTCCTCAGATTAGAACCAATGAAGAGATACACTTAGAGTTTATAAAGAAAAGAAACAGGTGTTTGATCATTTATTACCTTAGACCTTTTTTTATTGAAATGCCAGGAGCTTAGAAGTTGGCTTGCAAGCCCCCATCATTGTCTGATAGAAGTAGGGGCAACACAGATCTGTACTTCTAAGATTCACCAACTTTAAAGACCTTTTAATATGCAGAATGAAAGGTCACCATCTCTTGATGAACAGGCTAAGGAAGAGAAAGATAATGTTCCTTTCAACTGATATTTATTCTCTTAAATCATATATAAAAACCATTTGGCTGCAAACTGTTTTCTTCTTGCAAGGTTTCCCTGGTTAGGTAAAGTTATCCTCCTTGAACAATAATCATGTTTTGGGCTGCGTGTAGGTAATTCACATCAATACGTAGAAGTACGTCCTTCAGCTTTGAATGCCCAATTTGACATTAATAGAATTATTTTATGAGCATAAATTAGGGAATAATATAGTCCATTCTGTTTCATCTTCTGCCTTTTTAGTGGATAACAACTTTACCAGACCATCTGTTTTCTATAAAATATTTATATGTACACATAAAAAAGAGAGAGACCTAGAGAGAGAGAGAAGTAGGACACTACGGAAATAGAAAGAGAGTATCTGAGGACAACTTTAAAAATGCAACATATTTAAAACTTTTCTGGATAAAACTCAAGCATAAATCAAAAGTCAGATCTGAAACCCTTTGAAAAGGGTTTTGTGAGCATCGATCCATGCTAAAGGAAGTTCTAGTTCATGACTTTTTCCTTTAGAAAGGAGAAAAAACTTGGTAGTAACATTGATCTGTTGTGCACGTAAAAGAAAAGTTAGGGGGCAAATCAACATATTTATATTTTTAAGAAAATTATCAATTTACATGTCTGCTCAAAATAATTAATTGATTAAAGAGAGTTCAAAAGCAGGGCTTCCAGTACTCGCTCCGTAAGGGAGCTGAACTCTATTTCATTACAACTTGCACCCAAACTTTAGGTATTGATTTAGCTCCTGGCCTAAACAATTATATTTGTTATCTAGACAGTGAAGAAGGTGGCTCTGGAAACCTTCCAGGAGAAATCTTGCCAGCCTGGTTATGCTGCTTCAGCTTAGGCAGACAGGCATCTCCTGCTGGAGGTCTCTGTTGCAATCTCTCCTCATAGACTAAAGAAGGAATTATGTGTACATTAGCCAGAAGTGTGAAACCATAAGGGAAGATTTGCAAAGCAAACCAGTTGGTGCTGGGGACCTGACACCCACAGCATCTGCGTTTCAGAGCTCTCCCCTGGTCCCGAGTGCTGATGCCCAGTGATGCTGGGAAGGCAATGGATGTTATCCTGAAGTACATCTTCCCATGCAGCTTCCACTCAAAGGGATCCAGCCTGTATGCACCCAGCCCACACTGCAAAGTGAACCAACCAATCTTTTTTTTTATCCTAGAATATAATCCTCTGTCTTTTTGTATCATTTTTCAGATGCTTTTATTTATTGACTAGGGAAAGGAGTATCAAAATTGCCTGTAGTGTCTGATCAAACAAA
The DNA here is from genome assembly GCA_027574665.1 of Rhynochetos jubatus. Classification (NCBI taxonomy): domain Eukaryota; kingdom Metazoa; phylum Chordata; class Aves; order Eurypygiformes; family Rhynochetidae; genus Rhynochetos; species Rhynochetos jubatus. The sequence continues at coordinate 81,344,499 of CM050649.1, read as the reverse complement.
ATCACCTTCAGTCAACAATGGAACAATTTCCATGTCCGTTTTACAGCAACTAAAATGAATGACAAAGCTTGCTGTGGTACAGATGCACATTCTACAGCTTTGTTCTTGCGTACCTTGGATAAAGCTCTTAGAGCCCCAACTAGGACTCTCCTCTATATTTCAGTGTGGAGTAAATTTTAAAAAAGACTCTTCAAAGGGATACTGAGTGGTTTTATGTATTTTTTAAGAAATTATATCCTACATTTTGCAGTACAACCATTTTGACAGGAAACATCTTTGTATTATATTGTCCTTACATTGCCTCCATTTCTTCTAGTTAAATCCTCTGGTCCTTATATCCTCCTTCAGAAGCAATCATTCTAATAACATGTCCAAGAAAGGCCAATTTTACTCTTTTAAAGATAATCATATGTGCTGCTTATCCGCTTGCTGGGTACTACACCAAAAAATCCAAAAGCTTTATCTCTTTCAAGGAACATCAGGAGGCAGCTGAATCTACAGCAGAAAGGTGAGGTTGTATGTGACAAGTTAGTTTGCAACGCTTTGCCTTTATTCATTCTCTACCTTGCCTCTGTTCAATTAACAGATCATAGAAGGAGAGAAAAAGGAAAGAAAGAGAGTTAAATCTGAAGTGATCAGAAACCCAGAGGCTGCAGCTCTACAACAGAAGCAGCTGTTTCTTGTGAGGGAAAAAAAAAAAAATCTATTCATTTTCCTTAAGGAGGGGAACTAACCTGATGAAAGAAGGAGGGCACATACTATTTTCAAACTGGAGTCTCACTTGACAATTTGCAGAACAGATTAGGCTATGAGTAAAGATGTGATTTTACAGGAAAAATCAAGAAGGCAGCTGACTTTCTGCTTGCCACTGCCTTGCTGAGCAGCCCATTCTCACAGCACTCTCTACTTCTCTTTCTAGCTAGCTTAGGTCAAACAGGCATAGCGCTTGGTTTATTTGTACAGTCAGCCATGAGTGGTAAACGATGACCACTAAAATAAAAGGCAAATAGCTCCATGCAGCCCTTGGTGTCAGTGATTTTCCAATGCACGTGCATGAAGTGCAGCTTCAAACCTGGGTACTTCTGTTCAGTGCCTAGCTTTAAGCAGGATAAATCAGAGCAGAACAGAAAGCTGGAGATGAGATGGGGAGGAGGAGGAAGAGGTATAAGAGGTTTGGACCCAGCAGGGACTTGCAGGGAGGCACCGCATGTTAGCCCTGACCTCACCATTGGTTATTGCACCGGGGCTGCTATGAAGATGCAGCGCTGCCAAGCTCCAAGACACTGCCTTGCACAGGGAAAGGCTGCTCTGGTGACATGCAAAGGTGTCCTGAGCTGCTTGGGCTCAGGAGGGTCACAAGCTGAGCGTGGGAATCACCAAGCGGTTCCTGCGCACCCACCTGGATGGGATGGGTTCTGGCTGTGCCCAGCCTTTCAGGAGAGTTGTGGCGGCTAGGCACCGTTCACAGCCCCGACGCATGTGGTAAGGCCAGCGAGGAAGAGGAGGATATGAAGAAATTCCCAACGTTGTGCACAGATTTCCCCTGTGGTAGATGGAAACCACTTGTTCAGTTCAGCGGATGGCATTAGTCTGAGGTAGCTAATGTCCAGGACTCCCGGCTTTTGGATGCCCCTCTGGAGCTGGGCTCCTAGTGTGTGTGATGCATCAAAGAGAAACATCCAGCAGCTTATACTGGCCCAAGATACTAATTCTCATTTCATTACCAAAGAAACTTATTTATTCTGTGCCTACATCACCATAGCATTGGAAGAAAATATTTTTTTTAATAGTGACTTTAAAGTGCAAATAGAAGAAATCCCATATGACCGATAAGTCAGTTTGACATTTGTGTTGGTGACTGATCTCCTTTTGACTGCATAGAATCAGAATCACAGAATCATTTAGGCTGGAAAAGATCCTTAAGATCCTTGCATCCAAGTCTTTCTTCCCGTTGTACATGAGTTGCAATTTCAGCTCCTGCTCACATTGTCCTCTGCCTGCAGTTGGAGTGGTCATTTAATTCATTTTGATCAAAGTCTGCACCTTGTATCTTCAATCAGAGTGAAAGTACTTATCCAGAGGTAGTGTTCAGTAATCAGTAGGGATAATGCACAAGCAATCCATCAGTGCTTGAAGCTATTCTGTATGAGCCCTTTGAGGGCCCTAAATTGCTTATCATAGGCAGAACTGATGCATTACGTTTTGTCCCCAACTTTTCTAAAAAAATTATGGAGTCATTTCTGGAATTATTCCAATATACCAGACATGTAACTCGTTTTGAATCAAGGTCGTATTGTATGGTTAGGGTTCTGATATTTTGCCATCACATAAAACAACCGCTACATTCCCTCTGCAGCCTTGGTTGGAGACAAATGCACACTCATCCGTCCAAGGTTCTACATGCACTGGTACGCACCAGAGCTCAGCCGCAAAGGCTATCATTGCTCAACTCACCACTTACATTACAGTATTTTTTCATTGAAAACCCACTGAAGGGAAAAAAATGCAGAACTCTGCGTCCTGAAAACCTCTGTGAGCAGGAGAAGTTAGATGAGGACCTCTACTCACTTTCTTGACTGTGTCTACTGATTAACATCCATAAGGACTATGAGTGGCTTAATTTTTATGCACATTTGGACATGGTCTTTTCAGAGCTATGCATTGGGCAGCAGACTGTTGATCAGCTCCCAACTAGACTGAGTCACAAAAGTGCTGACGAAAAGGGCTTCTATGGAAAACACTAGATTGCCAAAAATACCCAACCACATTTAATCAGATATCGTTTCATGTCCATTTTAAAGTTTTACCCATTTTTTATGGAGATGCACATGTATTTCATTAAATGGGGGTCTGCTTTATGTGTGCAGGACTTGTGTTCATACACACATATACACATACATAGAGTCATAGAATCACAGAATGGTTTGGGTTGGAAGGGACCTTAAAGATCATCCAGCTCCCACCCCCCTGCCATGGGCAGGGACACCCTCCACTAGACCAGGTTGCTCAGAGCCTCATCCAGCCTGGCCTTGAACACTGCCAGGGATGGGGCACCCACAGCTTCTTTGGGCAACCTATTCTAGTACCTCACCACTCCGTGAAGAATTCTTTCCTGATATCCAATATAAATCTCCCCGCTTTCAATTTATACCCATTACCCCTTGTCCTGTCCCTACAGGGCCTTGTAAAAAGTCCCCCAGCTTTCTTGTAGGCCCCTTTCAGGCACTGGAACATACACATATATGCACACAAATACCAATGCACATTTTCCAGCCCGTCCATAAACCTCACGTGGCTTATTTGACACAGCCCTGCAATGCAGGCTACCCACATGGACATCTCCGCACTCCTACAGCGCCTCTTCTGTACTCAGGACCAGACACCTGAGAATCTCCCAGGTCTAAGCTGATGGTTGAAAAGATATTACAACTTCTCCATCATAAGGCAGCGGATATCCTGCCACCCAGCTGGAGAGATTTCCCACTGCCCCATCCTGTAACGTGTGGAGTCCCCAGGAACTGGAGCAGATAATTGCTCCATTTTACAAATTATGAAGCTGAAACCATTAAATAATTTATGTCATTATTTTCTGTAGTGTTTTCTCCATTCTGTGGGTAGTAGTTGTAAATCACAATAATGTACAAGCCAAAGATGCTTTGCAAAATGCTTGAATTTTCCAGGGATAGAAACATGGTCCTTTGCCCAGCTTCTTTACTGGACTCGTGCTGGTCATTTTTAACCAGCATAAATAATCAGGCCCTGCAAATGCACAGAATATCCCAATAACATTTCATGTGGATGAAACTATCTCATCCTGTCCTTCATCCCTGAAGTCGTCCAGCCTCTATTATAAGTATAGCAAAAGAATAGAATAATAAATTTCATTTGATTTGCTTTGTTAAATAGATCCAAGACAAACCATAAACAGCAACAAAAAATAACCAAGTGTCTTTCTGGGCCTGTATCTTTAGAGGGCTGGAAGTTTCTGATAAAATTCATAAATGTACTGTAGCTTTTATTTGCCATAACTTGGTCCTAGCAACTAACAAACGGACTGTGTTTGCAGCCAGATATGCATCTGTGTGTCTAAAGGGTTTATTTGCTTGCACTTTCAATGATGAAATTTGTATGTATGCTGGCAGAAGTACATGTGTGTGTGCACACATGGATGTATACAGTCATGATGCACGCATAAAGCACAGCCATAGAAAATACAAGTGCATCTATATCCAAATAGGTAGAACTCCAATCTTCTCTGTAGAAATAGTGTAAACAGCCAAATCCTCAACAACCTAAACGATAAAAATAGGTCTCACCAAAGTCAGTATATAAAAGGAATTATCTCCATCGCTGAGCATTTTAACATTAAGTAATAGCTGAATCAGAGCAGACTTTGCAATTAAAATTCTTTGATCTTTTTATTTAAAACAAATAATGACAGCTCGACAAAGGATCTCATGACATTGTCGTTAATAGTGCATTAGGGACAGCATGAAACATGAAATAAGAAAAGCATTCAAACAAAGGCATTAAGATTTTAAAACAGTTACAAGAAGACAGCTGGATCATTACTTGGGCAAAGGCCTCTGCTCTGCAGCTCTGTGCTGCAGGATTCATCAGCTCTGGCTAGAGAGATGCCTCACTTCACAGCTGCAAGACATTTATCCCATAACATAGCCTGCCGTAGTTTAACCCCAGCCGGCAACTAAGCCCCACACAGCTGCTCACTCACCCTCCCACCCTGTCTCCCCACTCCCTGGTGGGATGGGGGAGAGAATTAGAAGAGTGAAAGTGAGAACCCTCATGGGTTGAGACAAGGACAGTTTAATGGGTGAAGCAAAAGCTGCACACACAAGAAAAGCAAAACAAGGAATTAATTCACCACTTCCCATGGGCAGGCAGGTGTTCAGCCATCTCCAGGAAAGCAGGGCTACATCACAGTAACAGTTACTTGGGAAGACAAATGCCATCACTCCTAACGTCCCCCCCTTCTTCTTCCCCTACCTGTATATGCTGAGCATGAGGTGATATGGTATGGAATATCCCTTTGGTCAGTTGGGGTCAGCTGACCTGGCTGTGTCCCCTCCCAACTCCTTGTGGTGGGGTGAGGGGCAGAAGAGGCCTTGACTGTGTGTCAGCACTGCTCAGCAACAGCTAACACATCCCTGTGTTATCAGCACTGTTTCCAGCACAAACCCAAAACACAGCCCCATACCAGCTACTATGAAGAAAACTAACTCTGTTCCAGCCTAAACCAGCACATACCCCTACTCCATGTTCTCATTCCTAGTCTGATGTGTGAAGTCTGCTCCATTTTGCAGCAGAGTCCTGGCTCCTCTGCTGACAATACTAAAAACAGTGGAATGAATCTATTCCGGGAGATCAAGCTCATGCGTGGCACTCTGGGTAGCTCGCCCTCTCTTGGATGTACTTTGCTCCTCGTCTACCTGTGATAAAGATTTGTCATGCACATGCTTTGGAGTTTACTGTAGCAAGGCCTTGTATTGAAAGCTTAAGGGGTGAAAGACACCAGTTTCTTGTGACGATTTGGTGTGAAAGCAAACACATTAACCGAGAAATTCAGTAGTCTTGGTTATGTGGTGTCTTATACTTCTTCACTATCTGGAATAAAAGAAGTGCCTATTTACTGTCTTGTTTCAAACTCATTTAAACTCATGATAAATAAGATGTCTTTCTGGTGACTGCATCCAATTTGTGCATCATATTTGGATGAAAATGGGATGTGAAGGAAATTAAATGCATTATAAACCTTCCAGTGACATCTGGGCATCTTTTCAATGTGTGACCTGAGAGGAAAAAATGCAATTGCCATTAGAGACTTTTTTCTTTCCCCTCAACTATAGTTGCACAATCTGCTGCTTACTGCAGGAAACCAGTAGGAACAGACAACGTGCCGTACATTTCAGACTGGGCTGTCATTATCTTATTTCCCATGATATCAAGCAGTATTTTGGGCAAGATCAGATTGGAGATATTCATACACAAGACTGTCCATTTGTGAGAGAAAGAAAAGAAATGCAAAGCATGCAAATAGCCATGTATTTTTTATTAATGACTCATCTAAGAGTTGAGGGAGAATGTGAGCAAGTGATGGATATAAACTGGCTGGCTAAGTGTGGAACAACTAAGGTGAATGTGAACAATGGTATTTTGTCTGATTGTCAAGAATGTGCACAACACTGTAATCTCTTTTGTAAACAAATCTGTGAAACTACTAAACAAAGAGAATGCCCTAATGGTAAAGGGATAAATAACTGCATAATGACAGTATTTATCCGGGAAATCAGATTCTTTCAAACAACATAAAGCTCTACAAAGCAACCACACTTCAGAAACCCTTAAATGTATCATAAATGACAATAAAAATAAACATCTATCTTTAAATGAACAAATAAAAGGTTCAGAATAAGTATGTCTTTAGTGGCCTCTGTCCCCCTGGATAATTGTTTTGTTCTTCAGTGTGGAAAGGATTGAGATTTTTTTTTCCTAATCAGCCAGAAGAGCCCATCAATCTGCTACCACAACCTGTTCACCATTTTCTCAAGCACACAAAGTCAGGGAGCTGGAATGAACACAAGCTGGTACATAAGTCATTATGCCCTTTCTGATCAGCATTTATTGTTACACCTTCCCACTTCTCCACAAAATACAAAGGACTAAAAACCATCTACTGTTTAAAATGAGATTAATTTATGGGCACCTTTTTGTTTTAGGAACAATTCATTTTTATATCAGGAATTTACTGAAAGGCATATATGTCTTGGCATATCAAGATGTCATTTTACAGTTGATGTTTTCTTTCTCTAATTCTGTGGAGGCATTCAAAACTTTATAAGCGTTTTCCAAGCACACGGTGGTTACAGTATAATAACAAAGGTCTAAGAACAACAGCAGATGCAGGAAAGGAGCCCAACTGAGAAGCAGAAATTGGACAAAACTTCGTTCCTGGCATTCTTTTCACAGTGCCGTGGTGCCATTCTGCCAAACTTTTGCTGTGGCCCACTTTTGCCGCTGATTCACATTAACAGTTTTGGCTGTGGATACAGTTTCCAACCATTTCAACTTCAGTGAAGCAGCCTCAATCTGATATGCTATTCCCACTCCATCCTTCTGGAAATACTTTTCCCTGCAGTGTGCACATCCCATTCTGCAGCTGCTTTTGCTGCTACAGAGGAGGCCTGGTACCTCCTCGCCAAGGTCGCAACCTTCCAACGCACACAGCGTGCCTCTGGGTGCACCCGCTGTCTAGCCCTGCAGTCACCTCTTCCTGCGGACTCTTGGGATGGTGACAACACTTGAGATCCTGAAGCAGATGGTGGGATCAGTTTGAGCACTTGAAAAAGCCACCCTATTGCAAGCTGCCTTTTGGAAGGCAACCTCCTCCTTCCCAGTAGCTTTTTGGCTGCTCTGCAGTAGGTCACACCCTGCTGAAAATGAACCCAACTGAAAAAGGGATTCTGCTTCCCACCAGCTCCATGCCTCCCTGCAGCTGTCTCTGCACTCCCTGAGCACCAGTGCTGGCATGGAGCAGGATGAAATTTTGACCTCAGCAGCATGCGGGGGAAGAAGTCGCTTTTCCAGTTGGCTGAAATAGGTTGTGTGCCTGCACCCAGAGCTGGGCAGGCACAGTTGGCCAGTCTTCTGCTACTGCTTTCTCATGTCTGGACTGTCCCTTCGATCTCCTCCATGCATAACATCCAAGTCCACTTTTTCACTACTCCATGTAGATTTCCAGGCTGTATCACACATCCAGGATAACAGAAGGACAGGAGAAAGGAAAGTGCCTGAGGAGACAGGTGAACACCATTGTGACCCTCCTTGTTCCTTCAGGCAGCTCTCCAGAAGCATACAGTCATGCCATGGCTGCAGTCATTATCCGCTACTTTTCACAGAAGAGGTTTTATAAACATAAGTAGATTTTCAGTGTTTCTAAATCATTTATACTAAAGGAAACCACAAGTATGAATTATAGCCAGTCTGGCATGCCATTTTTGTAACTGGCCACTGAGTTCAGAGTAAATGGACTAGATATTCTAGCTTTCCCATAGGAAAAAAGGAAGGAAAAGCTTTGTAAAAAGAGGACTAATAGAGATATGGAAATATTTCATATTCTTTCCTTGCCAGAGCCTCTTTCATTTTAGTGAGTTTCCTTCCTATCAAAGAAATGACAAAAATAGGAACTGTCTTTTCACGTATTGTCTTTTTACATCTAAGTGACTGATGTTTTCGTGAAACTTTTCTGTGTCATAGTTCTGTCAAGCAATTGTGGGCTGGGATGTGTGACAAGGCTGAACAAACTTGTCTGAAACACAGACACAATAATTGGTTCAGAAATAAAAACCCCTCCATGGATATTTGTGTAAACTAATACCAAGCATACAAATATTTGCAGAAAAACAAACAAATAAATAATGTAAAGCAATACAGTCACTGCAAGGGGTGAGTTGAATTTAACGGCTGTTACGTTTCCACATATATAGAGAGAAAAATGTTTGAAATATCAGAATAAGTATTTCTATTCCATGATTTGCGTGAACATCACCAAAAGGACAGGCTTGCTCCCGTTTCATATGTGCAACTCATCTTTGAAAAAGCAGGTTGCCTAACTTGCTTTTCTAAAATAAAATACAGATGGTATCTTACTTTAGGAGAAAATATGTCGCTAAACTGATATAAGTATTATCAAAGCCTTTATGTACTTTTTTCTGGTTGGGAGAGGAACATACTATTACCAAGTTAATCATCATTCTTTATATTATTCACTGTTATCTTTCTGTATAGACCTTGTGGGAAACAGTGAGGACAAAAAACATATCTTAAATTTTCCTTTTACTGAAGTGCAACCAAGCTGACACATCTTTGGAGACCTTTTTTAGCTACTGAATGTTGGCAATGCTAAATGCCTGTGAAAAAGTTTCCCCTCCATACTGATAAGATCCAGTATCCAGTGCAGCACATCAATATCAGATGATTTTATTTTTCCTATTTTTTTCCTTGAAAAAAATATGACATCTGTAAGCAGCATTTTAAGGAAGGTATTCCACATTGCTGTATCAGTTTTTAGAATCATGTTCTCAGTTCTTTTTCTGCCTCCTCACTTTCCCTCCCTTTTGAAAACATGAAAAACAATTTCCCCGATACATGCTGTCCTATTCCATTTAACAAATACTGATTTTTCTCCCCCATGTTTTGAGTGGGGCCAGAACTGGCCTTGCTTATTATTTTCAATAGGAACAAAAATATCAACTAACTACCACCCAGTCCTGTCATGCCAAAACATGTTTATTTCTGTATAACAACATCCACAGATATCAGTACAGCACCGGGAACAGTAGTTGTTCATTTGCTGCCATGCACTTAGCCAAGGGGAAACAAAATTGGATCTATTCTGCAAAACCTGAGAATAGGAAAGAACAGCCTCCTCCAAACCAAATTATTGAAAAGATATTTTGTGACTTTATTAGGCGTTGGATCACAGCCCATTTGCTTAGCAAATATATTTATTACAGTCTCAGTGTCTTCATTAGAACGTATAACATTTAAAGATTTTATCTTTGGTTTTATACTTTCATACTCAGAAAATCTGAAATATCAGTGTTATTTTTGATAGCAGTAAACTGTGGGTACAAGAGCATAGGATAGAGCCCAACATTTCTTCTTCCCTGTTCTTACTTATGGCTGTATGGATCGGGAAGAGCTGCAATGAAATATCAGTGTTGGTACCCTGGTGCTACAGCCAGGTTAGCGATAGCAGAATTTCACCAACATTTGTTATTCTGGTAAGCAGAGGAACTGGGCTAAATGAATATGCACGAAGTTTAGGAATTGAAAACTGGCCTCAAGCACATGTCAGGGGCAGAGGAGCTCAGGTGGGTAAGGAGGGTGGGACAGAACTGCGCAGGGACTTGAATGCAGAGGCACAAACCTGATGGTCTTGGGGTAGCCGCTGAAGAGGGAATCCAAAGTGAAGAAATTCGCAACAAACTTAATCCCTAAATAAACTGGATGGATGGTATCTCCCTCCAGACGTCTCCAGAACCGACTACATCTCCTCATTTGCTGTACAGGGAATCAGGGAGGACTGTTCCACCAAGTGCTTAGAACTGAAAAGTTACAGAGAATTGATCCTAAACCATCCCCATACCTGCCTAGATTCCCTAGTCTGTTTTTCCAACATTGAGTTGTCTTATGGGCAAATATAGTTAATTCATACTCATAAATCTCTCTTGGATGAAACTGGAGCTGTTAGGATTATTTTTTTCTGTTGGAAAATGCTCATTTTAGAAAATCAAAAATTTTGGGTGGAGAATTAATATGATGGTTCCCTGGCCACTGGCCTGGAAGCCTCACCAATGTGCAGCCAGCCAGCAATCTTTCTGTGAAAAATGTTCCATTTTAAAATTTTGCACCCTCAGTTAAAACATTTTTTTTCCCACTGTGAAAGTTGTAGTGGGAACAGATCTTTTACTTTCCAGCCAACACTGTCTGTGTGTTGTTATTAATATTTATGATGATTACAACATATCAGGCAAGTGGCCTTGTGTGATGAACATTAGCTTTTTACATTACTTTGACCTTATCTAGACTGGATGAACATTTTTACTCTTGATCTCCCAATCATTTAAAAGATCAGGACACAGATAATTTAGAAGAATTAAGGAGCTCAAGTGTAGGAATTTACAATGTTGCCCCTATCCTATTGATTAGTTCTGTTTCATCCCCATAATATAGTTAGTGCACCTAGACAAACGTGCAGAAATTGCTCTTTCAAGAGGAATGTCAAAACAATAAACAGATTAGTCATACCAGCTGTATTGATTTGTGACAACCTTGATGTACGCAATCGTTTGGGATTCAAACATTTATCTGGAGAAAAAAAAAATATTTGCTGCATTGGGGCTCATTGGGAGAAAATGCTGTTAGGCATCTAAAAATTCCCTGCATAGTGGCAGGCTTTTAAATGCAATGAGATATCCGCAGTACATTTCCATATTAATCAATAAGATGAAAGGCAAAAATCAATTTTGTCTGTGCAACTGTGTGTGACACCTCCCTAAGAGCCATACTATTGGGATGGATTCATGCCAGCAAAGCTGGCCATAGGTTGATTGTTTATTTATGGTAAGGAAAGGCATAACGTCAGCTTAGTGACAAACTAGCAGGAAAGATGTTACTCACAGAATGTCTGTTCAAAAATGTGGCATTGGTACCTGGGAAATATGTATTTCAGATCTCTAATAGCAATTGTGGTTTCCCACATAAAACACGGCCAAAAATTTTTGATTCAGGAGATAAAAAGGCTGAATTTACCAAAAGAACTGAGAGGCATCCAGATGTTCTCTGATAGTTGTGGCAACACTAAAAAATTTGCCACATAGTCTTGGGATTAGCAAAGTATCATTATTGTAACATTAAGAAATGAATCAAATGTGATCTTCTAGTTTCATATTCTACATCCCCTTTCCTGCACTGAAATAGACAATGAACCTTAACAAGTCCTCATGTCACCCACAGTTTGGCTAGCCTCTGTTACATCCTCCAGTAATTCTTCTAATTCAAGATTGTAGAGTGCTGGATTACAGTATGTGTCATATTTGAAAGCTTACATTTATTACTTCTTCTGCAATATGGTATCCAAGATCTTATTTTCCTGTAAATTTATTAGTAAATATACATATGTTTCCTTTGGTGCTCTTTTCCTTCCCTAGTTATTCCTAATATTCAGTGTGGGGGTTTTTTTGACAACTGCTAAACTGATATTATGGTAGTATGAACTGCAAGGTTTGGTTTTGAGTGACAATAGTCATTTCAGAGCCCTTCATTGCCTAAAAAATGTTAGAATTTCTTTCTTTTCTCTTATGCTTGTCACTTGATTACATTTTACTGATCAGTCATTCAGTATTATGAAGTCCTTCTCAGATTTTCTGGGAGTCCCTTCATCTTTACTCTCCTGAACACAACTGTGTGCTTTTTCACCTCACTCTTTACCCCCATTCCCAGATCATTTAAAACAACATTACAACAACAGTCTACAGCATAGAGTTCTGCAGAGTCTGTGAGAAGTGTATTAATTGAAGCAAAAGTTATCCCAGCCTCAGCTTTCTACAAGTAATTCAGACTGTACGCCTAACTTCTAAACAGGTGAAATTTATTGAAGCCCAGCCTCAGAAGCTCAGGAAAAGCCTGGGTTAGGAAGGGATCTGTGGGGATCATCTAGTGTCCAACCTTCTGTTGAAGGCAGGGACTTAGATTAGGTTTTTTAGGATTTTGCCAAGCCAAGTCTGAATATTTTCAGTGAGAGATTCCACCACAGCCCTGGCCAACTTATTTCAGGGGTTAATTGTTCACATGGTGATTTTTTTTAAATTTTTTTTTCTTATAGCCAAACAGAAACCTGTGGCCATTTTGTCTTGTCCTGTCACTCCACATCCATGTGAAGACAGTTTCCCTATCTTCTCTGTGCCTGACCTTTAGGCACTGAAGACTGAGGAGATCTCCCCTAAGCCTGTTTTTTGTAGGCTGAACAAACTCAGGTCATTCATCCTTCCTTTATTTGTCAAGTTCCCCAACCCTTTCATCATCTGGGTGGCCCTCCACTGGACCCTTCTGACGCAAAGAATGGCTAAAAATTCATTGATAATCTTAGCACTGAAGATGCACTGCACCCAGCAGTAGAGAGTATGGAATAGAAAAAATATTCAAGGAAAAATAAAAATAGAATGATGATCTATTTCCTTCTGTTAAATCATCCTCAGTAAACTGCCGATAAGAATGGCAAGTGTGTTAGGTTTAAACTGGGTTTTCACAGAAAAGTTTAAAGTCATAGATGACACCACACTTTTTAGTAGAAAGATTATGTGTAGATTAGAAGCTGCTAAAGGGTGAAATTATTCTTGAAATAACCAAAGAGTTTCTTGAAACAAACTGCTTATAAAAGTAAAATATGTATCACTTCTCAAGGAGAGATAATTAACAACTCATTAATTATGTTTTAAAGTGTGCCATAAATTCTGTCAAGGTTGGAAAAAGTTCTACTCCACAAATTCTAGAAATATAAGGAAAGAAATAAAAAACAGTGCAGAAAATATAATCACTGTAAACTTTGAATATGAGGAGACACTGGAAAAAATATGTCAGGACTGACATGGGAAATGTGAATTATAAATCACTTGTGATAAAGAGGATGAAGAAACCAGATGCATCAAGGGAATTGAGACAGCATTCTGAGTCAGACATATGGGCCAAAAGGGGCTCAGCAAAACAACACTAATGAGATCCAACTTGTAAAGTTTTATTAGTTCTAGACACCACAATACCAGAGAGCTCTTTTAAAGGAAATAAAGAAAACTGCAAAAGACCTGAGGAAATCACTTATGAAAACAGAGTAAAAAAAAATTATCATGGGAAGTGGGACCAAGCACAAATTAAAGGAGGGCATAATAGATGTCTGCAAATATCTGAGAGATGTAAAAGTCAAGAAAACAATAGGACTGTTTAAGATGATATGAGGTAGCTTATAGAGACAGTCAAGTGAAATTAAGCAGCAGAAAAAATGCACCACGTAACTGGACAAATATTCTAATAGTGATGTACAGTAAACAATGAAATAGCTTTCTTAAAAAAAGTGGGGAGAATGTAAGTCAGCTATTTTAAAATTAGGCTGAATATATAGCTAGGGAATGTATACCATGGGCGTTAACTCTGCATGGGCAGTGGAATGGCTGAAAAGATCTTTGAGGTTCTAACGCCTGTGACTGTACCAAGATAATGCAAGCTATATACTCCAGAAATTTTTACTGAGGAAAGGATATATTAAATGCAAAATTTCAGACTATAATTTGCTGTCTTCAACCATTTGAGCATCACTTCTTAAGAAGAGGCAGAAAGATGGACCTTTTTCGATGTTCCAAACCCCACATATCTTTGCCCATTAGTTTATGATAATGCAAATCTGAAGAACGGACTATAGCAGGCATACAGGCATACAGGCCTACATCACAGTGTTATTTTATTTACTATCAACATTTTCTGTGACTGATGATAAGACTATTAAACATCTCTTGGAATATGGAAAAAGCAACAAGACAAAGATTTTATAAATGTGTTGCATTTTATTAATTGCTTCATGTGAAACATTCAGACAGAATCCTCAACAACAGTTGGCACTAACCTTTGCTAAAAGCCCAGTTCAGAAAAATATCTTGCACTCAGCTCCCATAAGGTAGTGGAAAAATAATAATAGTAGACATGGATTACCATTTTGCCTAGTCTTTGTTACTTTTTTTTTTTTTGCATATGTGAACAAAAATAAGATATAATCTAATAGCAGTGCACTAAATTATTTAGAATTGCTCAAAGTTATAGAAAGACAAAGAAGCAAAATCATTTTAATATAGTCTTTCTTTTTCAATAAGTGGAATAAAAATGTATGCCATGTGAAATGCTCAAAAAACCCCAGTGAACCTGCAGTTCACGCTACAAAATTCATTTTGTTCTTTTCAGCTGCAATAAGATGACAACTGCATGTCAGTAATTTTTTCATACATATATTGTACATGATATTAAACTGATTTCTTGAGCCGCTCTACATAAAAGAGACAGAGACAAACCCTGCAGGTGTGACAAAAAAATATCCATTATCACAGAATTGGGTATGGAAACCTTTAGCTTATTCAAACTGTTGACAATCATTTTTTGCCTTTTTAGAGAGAAGAGTAAGTGATATTGTCATAAATCAATATCACTACATTGCTGATCAGAAATATCAAAAAACCGCATGATTCTTAAATCTGCAGATTCTTATAACAAAAATTAAACATAGATAATAAATAACTAGATCTGATTATCTACACACATTTTTAAAATCTGCCTTTTTAATTACTTTGTAATTAACCTGGCAGGCATAATTCTGGGTTCACCTGCAAGAACTTAGGATGCACTTTTCACTACACCAGACTTTGGACATCAGCTCTACAAGTTTAAGCCAGAAAACTGGATTTATCCTTTCATGACTGTGTGCTCTAAATGCTAAGATAGAAGCCAATTTTTCTGTCCAGCTGAATAGCTAAGTATTCCAGAGAAGCAGCTTTGAAAGGAGAGCTATCAGGCACGTAAGAATATCAGAGGTGGTTAGAGTGTTTTTCCAGCAGGTAAAATTTTGAGCCTCCTCACAGCAGCCAAAAAAAGGAATTGAAATGGAGTGTCCCACATCTTGATTGTACTGCGTAACAGTAGGCACTTTCAGGACTGCAATCTTCTTCACTACTCCTTTGAAGAACCCCATGCTCTAGGAAGAGCTACAGAAACAGTCAGGTCAGAAGGGCTGAGAGGGTGAATGGATCCCTACCAGACTGCCATGAAGGGTCTTCAGAAAGCATTTAAAAGTGACCTGAAGTTGTACAGGGTCCAACTTTTGCCTTGCCCATTGCCAACGTTTTCTCAGAAAACAGGTCTGTCACACAGATCGGGATGGGACTGCCGCTGTGACAGTTCTCTAGGGGAATGCATGCAGTCCCCTTTATTCACTCACTGACACAAATCTTGAACCAGCTTCTTTGGACCACAGCCTGGACCTCAGGACCATCCAGACTCTGCACCCAGACCTGGACCCTTCACCAAGTGTCTGGCTTAGACCTTGGGTCTTTCCAGCTGCTACTCACCAGGTAGTCCAGCTTGAAGTTTGCTAGCACGACATTATACACACACACACACAGAGAATATGCTGCACACCCACACCATCAGAGAATGGTTAGGAATGGAGATTAATAAGAATATACAGCAGACTGCAGTGATCAGGCAGCCAACGAGTTTGCTGACCAACAGTGTTCCTACATGGATAGCCTCTTTCATATGCCCTCTTCTCCCCATTTTCCCACGCTTGTTCCCCAGCTCACCTTAATCCATCTCTTTCTTTGCCCTTATTTTCTCCCATGAACCCACCCTGGGAACTTTTTCCCTATTGCTCCCTGTTTTGCCAACTGTCTGTGAAATCCTGCCACCCTTCATGTTGCTGTGACTATTGCTCAGCTGCCTACTCTGCTACTTGTTATTTCCAGGAAAATCTTATGCCACATCCAGCAGTTTCTCACATTTTGCTCGCTTACCTAAACCTCAAGCAAGGACTAGTCATTTGCCCACATACCTTAACAGATAAGCCTAACTGGATATTGATACATGAATATCCAAATAAGGAATATTGAGATCCCCTTCATAGAAGTGCAAACATGAGTTTTAAGAAAAGTACCTTACCACCACCACCAAGAAAAAAAAAAAAAAAAGGATGTGGAGAATTATAATGTTATTATGCCAATACATATGTGGAGTTTAATGACAGTCAGAGAGGAAATCTGTCAATTAAGCCTCATCAGAACAGAATTGTACAGTGTTCTCATATGAATAATAATGTGAAAAGGGGACGGTGAACCCTAAGAAAAAACAGCAGTTCTGGCATCACTGCCATGCCTTACACTGATTTCCTGAGAAAAACGTTCTCAGCACCTCATTAAATGTGAGGTAGAGTTTTACTTTCCTCTTCTTGAATTTTTTTAGTAAATCATAATCTAGCAGTAAAAACTTTGGCAGAGTATTACAGGGATGTATTTCCACTGTTATTATATTTCTAAGAAGTCAATATGTACCTATATTTCACTTTTCAATTTTTATTTTTTGTTTTGTTTCATTAATTTACCATCTAACGCTCTAAGGATTTTATGACCCCTATTTATATCTAGTGTCATGATGGAAAACTCACCGAGCTTTTTCTACATGATGTAGTAAATACAACCCAAACTCCTGCCTTCCCTTGCCCTTGGTCAGAAGGTTGAAAGGTACCAAATGAACAGAGCTTTGCAACCCAGCATGTTAACAGTTACATCCTTTCCAATACAGTAATTACCATTCTCAAGGTCATAGTCATTTACAATAAATTGCTCAGTCTGCTTACAAGTGATTCATCTCTCTTCTACTGCAATCCATGGACTTGTGGATAGACTAATCTTTTGAAGCTCCCCAAATAAGAATTTATTCTTACATTCTTTCACAAGCAACTACGTGAGCAAGCACTTCACAGTTCCTCATAAATGTGTGTTCGGCCACATGTATGGGACTAGAAAAAAATAGGAACCTCCTGATGGGAAATTTCAGATAAGATCTTCCTCTCTTTTTTCCCAAAACAGAATAGACCTTAAGATTTTGTGAAGTACATGCAATTTAGTATTTTACCATTCTTTGTCTCCTTGAAGAAACAATGTTTTTAGAGAATTCATCCATAAATGCTTTTCTGGATTTCCCTGGGGAAAGATTGGCCATGGCTGGAATCTCACTGAGAATTTAAAAGTAGAACAACAACAAAATGTGCATGAAAGACAAAACTGATGTCAAAGCCAAACTAACACAGACCAAAATATACCTTCCCTTATCAGGTCCCTGAGTCTTCCATATCAGCTCCCTGGGTCTTCCCTATCAGACATTCTTTTGGTAATATAAAGATGAAAACAAAAAGGAAGCACTGGTTGTTTTTTACAGGAACTTTGTATTTCAGTCTAGTGGGGGGGGGGGGGGGGGGTGGTGCGGTTCACTTGTCAGATGTCTCATAAATCAGTGTCCTGTCCCTGATCCTTTTGTTGCAATCTGGGATTTACTAGGAAGTCTTCTGGAAACCTGCCCTGAAGGATGTGTAACATGAACAGGAAGACATCACTTTTGGTATCAATATAAGTCAAAAAGACAGTGGCTTGATACAGTACCTAGGAAACAGAGGCAGATTCTTGTCTATTTATATTATTAGACTATCCATTATTTTGCTTGGAGATGCTCAGGGTTCACAAAACATCATTGTGTCTTAAAATCCACACATGGCCTTCTGAATTTTTAAGCTATACAATAAATCACCTGGCGTGTTGATCAGTGTTATCCTGTGCTTCTCATTAAAATGGCACCTATAAAACTTTTTTTTTTTTTAAATCTGTGAAGCAAAACAAAAACTTCTGCAGGATCTCTTTCTTATGTACTGCTTGAAAAGAAACAATGTCCTTCTAAGAGACACTGTCAAATATCTATGATATTTCTTGGTGTGGACAGGAGAATACAAAGCAGTTAAACCGAGCTTCTGTGGCAGCCAGCAGAGACATGTTGGAGCCCCTCTGACTACAACATGGGTCTTTAGTAGACATTTTATTTACTGCATCAAGAAGGTCCACACTCCTGTTTTGAGCAAAACCCATCTAGCAGGAGAGATCGAGAGCAGTGTCACTGACAGTGATTCTAGTGTGCCAAATGCTCTGCACTTTCTCAGGCCTGTTTTGCAAGCCCATGTCCTCAAGTGAGCAATTAGCCATGTTTATTGTTTCCGAGTTGCTAACAAACCCAGAACACAAGAATGACTTACCTAAACTGATTTCTTGATCCACTTACCCAGTAGCTAGATGCCAGCTTTTGCCAAGTGCGGGAGTATATGGAAAGGGAAGACATGTACTAAGCAAGGCAGATTTTGAAAAATGCAATGGAGGTAAAAACAAAGAACATATGTACTTAAACAATACATTCCAAGTGTATTGACAACATAAAAAACATGTAGTCACTTAATCAATCAGTTTTCAGATTTTTATAGCACAAACAATAATTAAGCTCCCAATATCTACCGTTGGAGTCGATTGAGAAATTATTAAACCCAGAGTCTCACTGAACTGAGTTAGGCTTTCTTTGAGTTCAAGGGTCTGTTCTTGAGAATTAAGATTTCAAGACTGAAGCATATAGTTGTTCTTAACTTCATTTTGAAATCTTTCCAGCTTCTCCTGTAATAATATTCATAATATTTTTAGGAGAAAAAAGAGACCTCAGACACCAATGTTGTGTTTGTTATTATATGTTTATAGATTTGAAGAGCTACAATCTGAGAAGGACCATTATAATTTTGACTGTCCTGACATAAATCTCATATCATTACATTTAATCTGATTTTCACTATATTCAACCTAACAGCTTGTATTTCATTCAATTGCATAGGGCGTCTGATGCATATATTTGCTATGTGTTCATATAGAATTGTGCAAGAGGTGAGGATTAGGGTTGGCAAACAAGAGGAGATAAGCTAATGAGCTGAGGAAATATTTTCCAAGTGAGGAATTCACCTTAAGACAATACACTGTTGTTTGTTTTGTTTGGGGTTTTTTTTCCTAAAGATCAGTGCTAAGGATGGGAAATTCAGTCTGAATTTTCATCTGAGAGCTAACTCAAAAAACCCCAGTAGATAGAAGCTAGTGAACTTCAGTAGTGATTATGTTCCTAAGGGACCTGCACACTCGCAGTAATAGGACTACCCTGCTCTTCAACGCTTCTCTCAGTCTAGAGCTGTCAGATACCATCTGGATAGGTTTGACTTAATATTAGGAACAACATGATGGTTAGAGAAAGGGTAGAAGGAAAGCTCAGTCAGACAGTGGCTAAGCAAATCATTTTGGAGTTCACAACAGTGGCACTTGCTCATGCTCTTTCACTTGACTGAGCTTGTAGTACTCCTACCAGAAGGAGGCAGGAGTAACCCAACAGTCCAGTCATTGCTAAATCAGCCATGGAACCACACACCTGCTGAAAATGAAGAAGATAAAATGAGTCCTTAAACAACATGAGTTTTCCGTTTGTGCAAGAGCTTAACTGAATTGTGCAATTGCCCAAGACTTCTAGTCAGAGCTGAGCCCTAAAATAAGCTTTAACAGTGTCAGCCTCAGCTATAATGTTACAGGAGGAGCCTGTTTTACCTTAGACCTTCAAGCATCTCTCATCCCAGCATTTAAGCCATTTCTCAGACTTTGCCTCTTCAAAAATGTCCCTGTATAGGCCTCTGGTGTAACACTAGGCCCGTACCACATTTTAGCTGCGAAACAATAATACAGAATGCTGATATAAAGATGTACCTGTCATCAATAAAGGTGTGGGTATTTCTAGTTAAACTTTTCCCTTAACCAATTTGTCCCTAGCCATATCCCTGCAGAGCTAACTAAATAAAAGATTGCAGGACTCCAGTGCAAATTGATACCGTTGTCTCACAGCCTCACTGATTCAGGCTAGCTTCTCCGCAGATTTGTGTTGTGAATAGCTGCCTGGAGTGGTCCAGAGTCATTGAAAGCCAGAGAAGGAGATAGCAAGTAAAGATTATGGACAAATCTTGAGTTTGGTCTCTATTCTTTTCTTTCCCTTTTGTTTTTTGGTAGCACAAAGCCCATGTGACTGAAACATAAATTTGGTTCTAACTTGAACCCACCGTCAGCCCTGTACCACACTATATCAAACAAGGAAGCCCAGCATAGCAAAAGGCTCACAGAGACCTTTGGCAGTCAGGAATTACACACGTTTCTCAGCCTCTGCCCATTTCTAGTACGAAGACTAAGGAAGGACTAAGTCTATAGATAGGAAAATAGAAGCTGATGAACTAAAGGTTGTTTATGTAAAGATACAAACTGTCTAAGCCAGAAAGAGATCTTTAATTTGTATCTCCTAGAACAATTAATTTTGAAGTCGAAGGCACTTTGCTTGAGAAAAGGCTGTTCTTAAAATTAAAGATGTGGTTGTTGTTCAGTTAAGGATGATGCTCTTTTCTCTTCTGCCATGTAGCTGAGATTCCACTTCAAGATTTAATTTAGAACTAGTGCCCCATACCATCAGAAGAAACAGCAAGTAGACTCAAGCCACCACCCATTCTCATGAAGGGTCTCCAGCCATTACCTATTTACTGAACCCTACTTCAATACAGTCCCTTATCCGTGTACCTGAGCTTAGAACAAGACTTGTCCAACCTGCTAGTTCCCAAATTAAAGTGTGCTCGTACAAGGAGGCACCTGTCTTTAATTTAAGCAGTGACTATTCCTACCAAAAACAAACAAACAAAAACACCAACCCACATTGTGACTGTTTTATGCATTAACCCTAAATTTAACCCTAATCCTGAACTAAACCACCAAAATCCAGCCACCAAGACCCATGTCCTAACAATGCCTAGTACGGGTTGTGGCAGCTAGGATTTAGGATGATGACATTGCTCACAAAGTGCTGAAGCATAAATGTTTTATAGAAGTCATTCTGAACAGGTGAGGAAGAAAATCCTTTACACTAGTCCACACTTACAAGTCCTCTTTGCCTGTGGAAAAATTGCTGATTTGTTGCAGGAATCTTTAAGTGTATGCTTGTGCATGTGTGTATGTGTGCATGTATCTGTGTGTATGAAAACTGTTTCATTTTCACTGAGTTTCTCACTGGAAAGGGTTTAAACTAAAAAATCTTAAAATAATGTACATCCAAAATAACACCTCTGTTTGAAACCAAATTCGTATAATCTAACCATTTGTCACTGTTAGCAACAAGTGCTATATGCCCCACTCCAGATAACTAGCATTACACCCTTTCCAGCCTAAAAGCACGGTGAAATATTAGACCCAAAATTTACAAAAGTGCTTAGGCACTACATGCCAAGTAATTTCAGTTTCAGTGGGATTTTTAGGCATGCATTAACTGCATATAAACAACGTCATGTAACGCTGAGGTCGGGCTGTGCATGGGAGTCTGTGTCTCAACTGCTAGGGTGAGACGTCAGCCTCTTCTTCCATGCACATGTGCTTCTGTGGGGAGGGAGAAGATGGCCATGCAAGCTGGAAAGAAGCCTCCGGACTCCGTAGCCAAGTGCAGAGCTAACAAACCCTGCTGTCGGGGCTGTGGGGTGCTCTGTGCCTTCTCCACAGGGCAGCTGTGGGACTGGTGCTTACAACAGCAAAGCACGCATGGTATGTGTTTTGGAAGGAAGTCTGATTAGTACCTTTTGGACCCTAAGTCTGAGGGATAAAGAAGAAAGCATGGGAAGATTTTCATCATGTTAAAATTGCCAGTGGCATCTGTTTAACATTAATTAGATGCTGCAAATTTCAAATGCTAACATGAGACAAGGATCAAATATGATACTCAAAGGTGTAGTATAAATCCAGTTTACTGCATGGTGATTGCCACAGCAATTGTGATGAATCTGTGTCAGTGCCTAGACAAACACATGTTATGTATGGCAAAACCCTTTTTACTGTTGTTAATTTCTGTTCAGTTGCTTGGCTTTTACTTGCTAATAAACACACAAAAATAAAATTATTTTGGAGAGAGGGGCTCTAATGTAAAGTAAACAATTGTTTTCAAAATCCAAAACAGACAAAGAATATATGTTTGTGCGTACAACTTTCAACCGTGTTTTGAAAATGTAGCAAGGCAAACATGGTTTATACCTATACGTGTGGCAGAAATCCAATATTCGTCTGCTGTTCATATTGCAAGAAAATGAGATCATTAAGGTCAGAGAGAACAGCTGCTTTAATTATAATGCCCTGATATATCATATCAAAGTTTTCATCATCTCACACAAACTCTAAGAACATTCCCCAGGGATTCATTTCTATCATCCTGCTTTTTCTCGGGAAGGAGACTACATAAGTACACTCCAGAGCAGTGGCTGCTTCGAATGGTGCGATGCTGTGTAAAATAATTTTTACCACAAGCTCGATAATGCTATGGCAACTATTATTAATCTAACTTTTACAGTCTTTATTCCTCTTTCTGTGGTGGCAGCAGTAGGGGAAGATACTTTTGACAGCAGAGAAGCTGCCCTGCAGGCTTCACAGTCCTGCTGCCACACGTCCCCACAGGCTCCTTCTGAAGAGCAGTCGGTACCCACACCTCCGTCTGGCAACAGTGGTCTGCCTGAGGCACCTGAAGGTATCCCTTCTTTAAGGGAATGGCTGCTTTGTGTTTTAACAGATGCTATGCTTCTGGTAGCGGAGAGATTAGAGGGACCATTCAACATTGAATCAGTCATGGATCCTATTGATGTCAAGATTTCTGAAGCCATCATGAACATGCAAGAAAACAGCATGCAGGTGTCAGCAAAGGTACTGTGTGAGTCGCGCCTTCTCTGTTACTGAATGTCACACGCAGGGGGAAAAACATTTCCAACTTTTCTGTCCAGACTTTAAGAATGATTGTCCAGACCACTAGAAATTGCTTTTACACGTTCAGCAGTTCACCAGACTGCCTTTGAATACTTCATCTAGTTAAACAAGCTCAAAGTTTTCAGAAGGGAGTGGCAGGTAGAAAGGTAATGTTTAATAAGCTCAAAAAAATTATCAGTAACGCTGTAAGCGATATCCTGCAGAGTATACTTGGTACCTTCTGCTTGTGTCTCATCTGTGATTCACCATATTAACTTCCAAAGATATTTTGATCTGTCTAGGTCAGACTGAAGTACAGTATGTTTGAGGTGAATACACAAAATATTTCGTTTAACCTCCTTTAATAGCCACTCAAGGGAAATACCATTACGTTGGACAGCATCTGATTACCAGACCTCAGTTTGATAGAGTTTTGTCTGGATTCTGACATGAAGATCAACAGAGTTAATGATACCAGCTTCCTCCTTTCCATTTTTAGTGTGTGTGTGTGTGTGTGTGTGTTTTTACACAGATCACTACTACCTCTGAACCCCATGTTAATACGATCCTTTGAATTAAGCAGCAGGTGCTCTTGAGCCAATAGTCAACAACTAATTACTTTTCCTTAATATTCATCAGCATGCTGTGGCTCAAAATCTAAAGTCAACATTTTTCCAGGTTCTCTGCACTAGGAGTTTCTACCTGCCATTGAACTCCCAGTAGTCAGTTAGGTGCTGGCTAGACTGCCATCCGAGCCAGTGAATTTCCATTGCTTGGAAGGAAGCTGCCACACCTGGGAAAAATGTGGGGACAAAAGGCAGGAGGCTGAGGTTAATATTCTTACTGCCAACCCCAAATTAGATCCTTTTTATGGCCCTAGTGCTCCAAGTTGCTAAGGATTTCCTTCAAGATGCATTTTACTTTCAACCTAGATGAAGTTACTCGGTCTGTAAAAGGAGTCTACATCCTGTGCAATGAGACTTTGTTCTGGCAGCAGTGATCAAGGCTTTTAACAGCCAAATTCTCTCAAATATTTGGGGAATTAAAAGCTAGCTTCAGCAAACTCAGCCCTTACCTCAGAAAAAGAAACAAAAAAATGTTTTCATTGAAAACTCACCCAAAGCTCATGTATTTAATTTTCCTTTTTACTTGCTCGGTTCTCAGAGTTTTTCCATTAGTTGGGAAGCTGCATCCCCTGCCATAGTCCAATGACATCACCTTGGCACAAGCTCATCTAGCTACTCGTTTGTAGCAGAGCAGATCGTTTCTCCTGTCCCTCAGAAATATTTTATTTTCTGTTAAGGTAAATAAATCACAGCAATTCCATTTGCAATGTAAAATTTTTCTTCCAAGAGAAACCTTAGCCAGTATTTTGTAAAATCTTGAGAAACAGAAACCAAATCATATCAGTGAAATTTATATTATATTTTCATAGGTAACAGAGCTGTCTATCCTTCGTATATTTCTGTGTAGACCATTATTCTCCTGAAATGTTTTCCTAGGTTATATCCATCTTTTTTTCAGGTCCTAACACATGGAAATGCTTTATTAAAGAAAAATATAAAAAGGCAAAGACACCGGGTGTAGTGTTGTGTTTTCCCATGTCACGTCAGATCTGTAGAGATGATATATGAGCGGACTTCGAATCAGTCATCTGTCATCTGATTTTTCCCCTTTATACATACTGACCACTTAGAATTTCAGTGAAAATGACAGATACCTTGCCGGATGTAATGGGGTGCATGGAATGCAATTGCAGACCTAATGTAGGAGAAAAGCCACACTTGTCAATTATTCTGAGACGCCGCTCAGAAAGCTTCAGGCAGGGTGCCGAAATCATGCTGTTTTCTCTTTCTTCAAACAATTTTATATCTTGCATTTGACTGTACCCACTGAAAATATGGTGACTAGGAATCACAGCTATTTTTCCACAAGTCAGTCAGTGCATTTTACAATGGGAAAATGATGATGCACTAATAATGTTATGCCTGCAACATCCGTATACACATAGATTACTCTTCACCATTGGCATGCAGCTTTTTTCTACCTAAAAATCTGGCTGATGTCTGGGAAGAAGCTCTGTGCTGTATTCAGTAGGATTTTGGGCCATTTTGTGCAATGTTGTTTCTCTTTTAAAAGGAACGGAACAAATGGAAACAATCAGTTTCTTTCTCAAAGACCTCTCACTAATCTCATCCTCTTCACAGGCAGAAGACTCACCCAAAATCCATTCCTCTCCTGTTTCAAATATTTATAAAAAATTTCCCTGTTCCACAAGTCACTTGCATTAAATTGCACTATCAGTTTGACTTTGTATCACAAAATGTAATGTTTTGTATTATACCAGCTGTAATCATATATTGAAATATATTTGAGAAAAATAGAATATGTTTGATATTACACATTGACAGTACATTACTGTGCATATGGAGGCAAAATTAAGTGAGCAACAATTTACATTTTCCAACATAATAAGTGTATAAAAATAGGTAAGAATGTGAATGATGAAGTCTTCCATTTTAGACATCAGCAGAAAAATGCATCACAAACTTCCTTGGTCTCCATTTTTATGGTTTGTCCCTCCATTCTTCACTTGATGTAGTACTGAAGGTTTTGTCCAATATCTTTTTCCTATAAATATGCACCTCCTATTCAGCACTATTCTTCTGAGAAATAGTCGTCATGGTTACAGTTACACTAATAAATAAAAGGGGGACAAGGACCAGTGCCTGATCTTGAGGCCAAAGTGTCACAGCCTGATTCATTTCTATACTGCTGAGAGCTACCTTCTCTGTAGCTGTTTCATTTTGCAAAGAGCAAGTTGGAGCAGTCCAAGAAAAAGCCAATGAGTTAACAATTAATCAGTGCAGTCAGGGCTTATTGCTGGAGTTCACGCCTTGTCTTTCATTTCCTCAGGAGACACAAACCTTCTGTCTTCCACTCTTGATGGGTGCACATCAATATCGAGACAGAGAATTATAGAAGTGCCACACGTACCTCCTCTATCTTCGTACTTCTGATCAAGGACATATGGACTCAGCCATGTCCCAGTACCTCTCACTACATAAAAGAGCATCTCTCTTCCTAGCCCATTAACTTTTCTTGTTTGTGTGCTGATTGTGGTTGATTCTTTTAGCACATTTGATGTTAAACAGGCACTAGTGTTAAGATCCTCCTGTTCATCCTGACACTGGAATCTTTCTCCATTTTCTCGATATCCCTCTGCAGTCTATATTTGTCACTGGCTGTCTAGAAAGTATGACCATGAATCTCTAGGGTCCATATGCTGCTCACCTTGTGTGGCTGTCATGTCCCTGAACGGCAGCCATATGAGGTTCTTATTTTGCCTCAGGGAAAGTCACATTCCTGACAGCTGCAGTATCTGGAGATGCTTTTCAAACAGGAGCAATGGTCTAGAAAGTCAGACCCCAAGGCCTTTCTGCTAGAGGAATCTCCGTGCTCTGAATCAGACGAGAGTTTCCCTTCTCCAAAAAAGGCAGGGACTGAAGATCATCAAAACCTGCTTCCATAGTTTCATCATCTAACACCTGCAGCCATTCTGACAGAGTACCTTCTGCAAACCAAACCACACAGAGTGCAAAACCAATCAGTCTGGGCTGCCTGAGATGCCTCCCAAGACACTTTTTCAGAGTAGGCTTTGCAAACTGGGTCTGCCCAGACTTCTGTGGTGTTCCATGAAAGTTGCTTCTCATGGAAGTCAGGTGGCAATAGATTTACCTTAGGTTTCTCCTGATAATGCCTGAGACACATTATCTTCATTACTGAAATCTCTTCGTTGTTACTCACCAGTGACGCCTCCTTGGTGTTTGAGCATTATAGTGCCAAAATCAGTGCACAGCAACAGCTTGATTATTTCTCAGGTAAAAGTTTCATATTCTGCATATTGTTCCCCACGGCTCAGTTCATATCCAAGACTTAGTCATAGCATGTATTTCCTTTATTCTTATTCTCATTCTCCCTGAGGTTATTCAGGGAGTCATATTTAAAGAGTCGTAACATATAAATGCTCATTTCGGTCTTAGCCAAAATAAACATGTTCTGGGGGCCTTCACAATCTTCCCATAAGGCTGTCAGTACCATTATCTTTGATTCCTGCTCCAAGTCAAAGAGTAAATCCTACATCTGTTCCATTTTAACAACATGAATGTTTACTTGAATGTTTACTTGTTGACATCTGCAGAGATTGCTCATTAACTAGAAGTGGAGAAAAACTAAAAAATAAAAGAAACAAAAAAACAACAACAACACAGCAGAAAAGATGTTATAACATGCATTTTTCTTCACAATGAAAAAAAATCCTAATCTGGATGCATCAGCATAATTTCGTCTTCATTGCTACTCAAAACACAACATACTGGACTAGTTTCTGCATTTTAAAGAGTAGTTCCATACAGATATGTTTGGCTGCTCTAAGTGTCCTTTGGCTGCCATGCCAAGATTTTTTCACTTTCATGAAGGCTTTCCCATAACTGAGTCTCCCCCTAGTAAGTCTTAAATCCACTTTTATCTGAGCTGATGGATGTGCCATTTTAACCTACAGATATATGTTCCTTTTCAGCAATTACTTC
The DNA here is from genome assembly GCA_027574665.1 of Rhynochetos jubatus. NCBI lineage: Eukaryota > Metazoa > Chordata > Aves > Eurypygiformes > Rhynochetidae > Rhynochetos > Rhynochetos jubatus. The sequence continues at coordinate 81,316,937 of CM050649.1, read as the reverse complement.
AGCTAAAAGGATGAATGAGCTCCATGGCCTAGCAGACTACCTATGCATTATTTATAAGGAGGAAATCTTCATAAAACTATATCCAAGGTTCTTCTTAAAATAACCCCTGAGTTCCGTATTAAAAAAACTTCTTCATTTATCTGTGCTCTTTCCAGAGCCCTGTGCAGGGAAAATATAATGTCATTTCAGGAAAAAAATCAATGCTGTTCTGTCTGGAGACGAGAGAGTCAATGGAGCAAAGTCCTACAGAGACACCCGATGGGAAACACTCGGCACTAGCATATGTCTAAACAACAGTATGACTCCAGGCTTCATGGAGAACAAATTCTATCTGCTGAGGTTCAAAACCTCGAGTCCTCCTGGGAAAAGGAGTCTTTTCTGACAGTACTTACTTTCTAGTCCTGAAGCAGATACCTCCATTTAGTCAGCTTGATAGATGTAATTCTCCACTGACTGTGTTGACGTGATCTCATGGCTTGGTTCATGTCGTTGACCTGGTGCTCTCTGTGACACCCTAGAATATTCCATTTGACCTTCAGCTGCAGTTCAATGGGGAATGGCCTTGTGTTAAAACAGTCTTAACATATGTATGGGATATATCTCAGGACATCACAAACTATTATAGATGCCTTTTCTAAATTCAGAATAGATGGACTGCACTAGTTACATATAAAATGCAATTTTTTAAAGAGTAGATTTATACTGCCGTTTCACAGAATGAGTAATGAGACACCTCAATATTTTTCCAGAAACTGCCCAATATCTCTGAGTAGTGTTATGAAGAAAGTATTTCATGTGCTGCTGCTTAGGAAGCATTTGTTAATTTCAGGTATCAGCTTTGCATTTTCTGTTCTGTCAGTTAATACCTGGACACAAATAAGAAAATGTCTCTTTTGCACTCAAAATTTAGTTACTGAATATTGTATCCTTACTGCATTTCTGCCAAGTCATTTAAAAAGTAAATTATTTCTTCCTCTGTGATGTAAAAATTGCTATTATTTTCTGGTTGTGTTTAGATTTGTTTATACAAAACTACTTTCTACAACTATTTCTACGAAGCTAAATGCCACAAAGTTTATGTTGGTTTTTTTAATATGTCAGAAGAAAAATTAAATATAAATTACATAGACTTGCAGTCAATCCATGTGGTTATAAAAGTAACTTAACAGTCACACACTGTGAAATTTAAGGAGAAGATCCAGTGTTCTCATTTTCCTTTCTCCTGAGAGTCAAGTTGCATGTTTTGGATAATTGTCACTTGCCTTTGTAAGCAAATACCTGCTTCATTGACTAAATGGGATTTCATAGATATCCACATAAACAGTTGGTTTTTTTGCATAACATATCTTTAGTCAGAACAAACAAGAGTAAACTTTTCTAAGATAACTGATTCCCCCAAGATATATATTTGCCCTTTTAAAATGTACAGTATCATACACAATCATGTATAAATCCTGAACTTTAATCTTAGTCACATTTTTTTCACAGAGGAAACATAAGACTCTTTTCTCATTGAAAAATTTAGAACTTTACAAGTTAAATCATTTTTCCTGGTTGATTAAATGAATTTATTGTCCAATAGACCTCATGACTAAGGAGGTTAGAAACTATTAAAACAATCTTACAGGTATTCTCAAGCCAGACTAAGCAGTATCCCACTCATAAATTAAAACTCCCAATGGCCATACAACAGCTGATTGGACTTCGAGCCAAAACAGTTCTGATGATTGGACATAAATTTAGTATAAATCAGTTTCTTTCAGCAAATTTGGAATCATTTGGGGCCTCTAAATTAACATCAGGAAACCTAACTAAGAGACAATTGTAATGTACCCTGAAAACAACAGAAGTCATGCCATCCATGGCTACTTCAGGAGAAAGCCACTCAAGGTGGAAAATTTAAAATCTAAAAATTAATCACTGCCTCACAAAGTAGCTTTTGAGCTTGTTATCTTATTTGTCATACAAAAAAGGAGTAATCTGATCCTACCAGCAAAACACAGCATTTGCACAAGAGTTGTCACCTCCACGATGTGCATTCAGACAGATAGTTTGTGTCTGGCATTAGCGTTTTGCAAAATATATCTTGAAAAAAATCAGATTTTTTTTTTTTCTGAACGGAGACAAAATGTTGAAATGGCCAAAATACAATGGTCATAACAAAGAAAGATGATTCCAGAAATGAAAAACCCTGTATGAAGGCAAACATAAGGATCCTACTTCACCAGTGTGCTTGAAAAATTCAACTCTGAATATTCTGTCTTCGTTGAGTCAAGCAACCTCTGTAAGAGTTTCTCTGGGATATATACCTGCTATCCAAAAGTGTCCTCTGTGGCCTTTAGTATCCGCAAAATATATGCTACTGAAACTTTTTTCCAAATGGAAGTATATGAAAAAATTTCATAACCCTGAACATTACTTATTATACCTAGAAAACAAACACTAGCAGAAAACAATTCTCACTATTGCCCACTCAATATGCCTCACCCCTCTTCTAGGGAATGGCTTGCTAAGGAATAAGAAAGTAATCCAGTTATAAGACTGTTTCATCATTGACCTTTTCTCTGAGACTAACAAAATTACCAGGTAGAAAGAGCAGTGGGTAGGGATTGTGAATGAGCAGTGATTCTGGGTAAATACCACATTTTAACAAAAACTAAAACAATTATCAACTAAGTCCTGCCACAAAGGACTTCCTTTAGCTCATTTGTCTTCCTGGAAAGATAGTAATTAAAATGCTTTCAGATGTTAACTTCTTAGAATAATCACCTACCTAAAATAACGGGGGTTCAAGGTCTTTTTGTGTTTTTATACTTTCACCACATAATTAATGATGCTTAATTCTTAATCTGAGCTTTAATGCAGGGCAAGTGCTGAATTCACTGTTATCAAAATGTCAGTCAAAGCTGGTTTCAAATATATGAAAGAGAGAATGAAGAGGCTGTAAAATATGAGCTTCTCTTTTCCTATGATTATCATAGAACATACAATGTCTTTTTCAGGTTTTCCAAGGATGTGGCCAACCTAAACCAGCACCTGCCCTGAGATCTTCTCGTTCTGTCCCTGAAAACTTCAATACCCGGTTTAGACCATATAACCCAGAGGAGCGACCTACGACTGCTGCTGGCACAAGTTTGGATAGGCTGGTAAGACAAAATACATTCCATTTTTGAATGGTTTTGTAATATAATAGAAGAGTAGTAATGTCCTGACAAGTTTTTTTTACTAATTTTGTAATCACTCTGTATAGTTTCTATGCCAGCTGTTCCAGCATTCAGTAAATCTTTTTTTCTGCATTGGAAAGGGTACAGAGCCACATTGTAGGAGAACAATACGCCTCCATTTTTATGTATTAGAAATGTTAGAAGAGAATAGTTCTTTTCTGCAGGCCAAAAAACAGATGAGCTACAACATGTAGTTTGCAGTATAAATTCTCTTTGAAAAGTGATCTACACCAATATTTTATATTTTTTTATCTTATTTTTTTAACATACACACTTGTAAGGGCATATGGATTTGTTCCACTTCTTTACTTAATTGTAAAATTACCTCTGCTTTATTCCCATCCATCTCAAAAATTGACTTTTATCAACTAAAACTTCAGTGACTATTAATCTTGCTTTATTTATTCAACCATTTTGAAAACAAGATGTTAATATAAGATTGTTTTCTTTACTACCAGTCCTTGGATTCACATTTCAGACTTCAATGTTCCTGCTATTTACACTCTATAGATTTACAGCAGGCTAATTATTATAGCTGCTAATACTGTCTCAGCAATCATCTTGAGGTAAAGCCAATGAGCAAAATTTAAGAGTTGGTAAGCGTCTGAATCAAAACAGACTGTACCACATGCCCTCCACTTGCCGAGCTTATTGCTGAACACTTGCACAGCACTGGACTGTCTTGCCAAAGAGAGTCACGCTCTGGGCTGTAGCAAGAGTGAGGGGAGAGGAGACCCCAGCAAGGACTATTAGTTGGGATATGAGGCTTTGGTGAGCTGCATTCCTGCTGGGTGCCAGGTAGGTGCTGACTGCACCAAAATGTCATGGTTCTGATCATGAGCCTAAACTGTCTAGAGGTTTTTCTGATATGCAGCTTAAGTCGCTGAGCAGGAACCCAGTTATACTAATTCAGATAAAGACCTGGGTATTTTCTCGACACCATCATTCAGCAGATTCTTTTGATGATCATGGTAGTCTTCCACAATGCCAGGTTTTTCAAATTGCCTCTATCTATTCTGTATTCTATCTGTCTACTGTTATTCTGTCAATCTTCATGGCAGTTCAACTGGAAAATAACATGGCGTTTCTACTCAAGACATGGGATTACCCTGAAGCAAAAAGCAATGTTTGTTAGTTCTCTGCTCGTCTGGAAATAGCGTAGCCTGGTTATCCAAAAGAAGAAGTAGAAAACATGATGTTTACTTTCATTGTAGTCTTAGGTCTTTCCAACCCAGCAGATTGAGAATGCAAAGTAGCATCTCAGGGTAAAAATACGTCTGGTAATGCTCAATCCATATTTTACTTCTACCCTTTCACTTTAGATTCAAAGAATCAGCCCTTGTGTATCACTGTGCAAGGGCCTGGATCTTGATCTAGAACTGGCCCAGGTGAAGTCAAAGGTCACCAAAGCCTGTAGGTTTCAGTCATGCTCCAACCAAGTTGAAGGTTGCACACACAGGTAGCAGGAGGAAGAGCATAAAAAGGAAGGCTGGTAGCATAGTTCAGATCAGATTACTCTTAAGTTGCAAGAACAGTTCAAGCATTTTTTGCAACACAAAGATAGGTTTAAGGTACATTCCATATTCACGTAAGGAGAATAGTGAATATTAATTCTATTAATTACACATTAATATCTTTCTCAAACTACAAACCTCCAAAATACTGAGCAGCATCCTGAATAAACCAGAGAGGTGTCATATACTTCCAGCCTTTAAAGGCTGTAACTAATGAAAATTGCCAGTGCAGATAATCCTTTATAACTTGCAGACTTTCAAAAGGGAACTTGTCTCTATATGATTTAGCTAGGTCTGTTCGTTTATTATTTCAGGAAAGTGTAAACAAAGAGCTTAGCATTGTTGCTGTTACTTTAAAACATGTTAAAACCAAATACTTATTTGTTTTTCTTGCTGGTCATATTTAAAATGATAACTATTCATGACCTATTAGTGATGAGTGTTTGTATCAAATCCATCTCCAAATGGCAGTGATGCACATGTTATCTCCACTGGGTCTGAGACGGACAATCCCTCAAGTTAGAGGTAGCCACTGACCTCAGCTGGAGCAAGGAAAGACTGTTTATGTGGATTAGAGCAGAAGGCCTTGTTTCAGAGCTGTAATCCCTTAGCAGCACTTGGGAAAGGTCACTGCCTGCATCTCACACCAACCTGGGTAATTTTATCCAGAAGGGTATAAATGCTGCAGTCCTGCCTCGCAGGAACACCCTTCAACCTGCCTACATTAGATCCTTAGTGTTTAATGTGCTGAATCATTCCCTGAATCACGTATCTTTCTTCATTAACTATGAGCCTGGAGGACCAGCTTCAGTTAGATCCTCCTAACCCTTGGAAATGCTAACGAGATGCAAGGAGAATCCCACTTACAACAGTTTTCTAGTCTGCACTCTGATCATTTTCTATTGCTTGCTTAATAAAAACACACAGCAATATTAGTATTTAGATAGTAGTGTCAAAAAGTTAAAGCCCCTTTTGATTGTTACAGATATAAGAAACAGATCTTTGCTTGTAAGTCAGCTGACTGTTCAGTCTTACATTAGTGCTTTTGGAAGTCTGTTCTGGAGTTTGTATTCATAAAACACTGTCAGACCACTTAACTTTAAACTGTCATCGCAAAGTCCAAACATGCAGCTATGTAAACCTCAACAGAAGTGACAAACAATTCTGCTTTCATCTGTCTTTGACAGCGTGTCCTCAGAAGAGACCAAGTTTAGAAAATATTTCCTCCACATCTCAATCTTATATAAACATATAGCATATTTAAACCAATGTTTTTTTTACTCCTGCTCATATCCTCATTTATAAATTTAATTCAGTTAGGCATAGTTTATCAGGTATGTTGCACAAAGCAGCCCTCATAAAAAGCCTACACTGAAATCACCGGGTACCGAACCCATCTGAGAAAGTGCTCCTTCATACTTACCTGAACTCGTGTGATTAATCCAGCGATTCCATTCCAAGAGCACCAAAAGTTGTTTCCCTATGTTGTTGTCAAAGCTATAACCAGTAAGGCTTAATAAATAAGAAATATATCAAAATAAATCGTGAGAAATGTATAAAAAAATTAATTGCCCCCAAAAGCAGTGGTGTAACTTGTTTAAAATGCATTAGATAAATGGAGGAAGTTACATAGAGATGAGAGAGTTGTCTAAGCATGGATGTAAAGAACCATCTGAGACATCCCAGAGTATCCAAAACATGGGACCAGCAGATATAGCACAGGACTGGAGAAGTCCAATATACTTCTGGAGCAGCAGTGTGGAGCCGGGTAGAATACACTGCCGCCTCTCAAGAAATTCAAGATACCTATGCTCAGGCAATTCAATCACATCTCCACAGCACAGGGCCTAAAAGTCAGGCTCTTCCTGAAGTCAGTGGAGAGAGACACACATCTTTGGTGTGGGATTCACCCCATCTGTCACACACACCTCTCACAGATTGTGAAATGACAGGCTCACCGAGGTACGCACATGTAGATATGCAACACTGAGATGCCTCAGAGTATCTAAGACATCTAATTGAGCTGGCAGATAGAACAGTAATTTGGGATGCTCATGCCCCTCTGGACTGGCAGTTGGAGGCCAGGTAGAACACCCTAGAGGATGCCTATTGTGTGTCATCCAAACAGGAGAACAGAACTGAGCCCCAGCTGTTCTCTGCAGGTCCCTCTGGGTGGAATTTGGCTACAGAAACGTAGCCACCTAACACTATTTGAGATGTCTATGGTCTTCGAGTTTTCCAAATGCAAAAGCAAAGTTACAGCAGACCTGACTGGAAGTAAGATGGAATACATCAGAGCTAAAATTCACTCCCTAGGCCTAATATTTAGGTAACTTGATTCCACCCTATTTCTCTACTGACTAACAGAAGCAAAGATGAGTATTTTTCTGATTTGATAGAGAGATCCACAGTGTAGGTACCTATAATCAGCTATCTAGATTTGAAGTCTAGATTGCTGTAGTTTCTACTGTTAACAGAGAGAAATAAAGGTGTCTGTTCATTTGTCTAAACCGAACATAGGTTTAGGCAACTGAACTAAAATATTTCTAAAGCACGATTCATCTCCTCTTAAAGTATACGTTTAAACAGCTCAGAGAAATCATTCCATGCCCGTCTACTACAGAGTGCCAAAAGTGACAGCCTTAGCCTAGGTATCTAGCAATTACACCTGAAGCTCAGTAAGATGAATACTGTCAGACATTAAAGACTTTTAACCACTGAGCTCAGCTGCTTCTTAGAGCTTGATCTAAGACTTCTCATTTAAAATCAACTGCTTATAAAGACTCGTTTTCTTCTCTGTGGTTGCCTGTTTGGTATAACCTGTGGTTTATTTTGTTTTGTTTTGTTCTGTTTTTCTGTTCCCTGAATCTGTTTCCCTCTTGCTTCCCAGAGGACTATCTGGAGGACAATGCAACATGGTGTAAGCTTTGGTATTCTTATTCTTCACCTTCATTGCCATTTGTCTTTGTACAATGCTGGACAAAACATTTATTTAAGTTTCATCTTCACCATCTTTATTTTGTGTGTGTCTTATAGGCTAAAATGCTAGCAGTTCTTTCCGTAATTTTGCATTCTGCCTGATTTAATTCTGCCCAGTGTCCAGAGCTGCTGGATCCTTCCAGTATTTTTCTCCCACTTCAAGGATGATGCCTCACTCTCGTGAAGGAGTGTATGCATTCCCTCAGTGATCTAAAAGCTGGTGTAAGCATCCCCATGGTCTCAGACCCCACATATGCATGTGCAGCAATGCAGACACTGCTTTGGCATTCGGCTCTGGTTCCTGTGCCTTGAGATAGCCTTGGCACAGTGGAAGCAAACTCCCAGGGTTCCTGGGCTCTCTCCCTAGGATTGACCCTGTCTTCCTCTCCAGTCTTGGAAAAACCACTGAGCTGGAGTTTGACAAAGTAGGTTCCCTCAAGCTTTCCAGCTTGGTAAGCTTTGTGAATGTTGGAGGGCCCTGGGTTTCAGACAGAAGGCCTCCGCTGCAGGGTTCAGCGCAGCCCCGGGGGAAGGCAGGAACACAGCACCACAGATGTGCATCAACCTGCTTGCAAAGTACCTCAAAGCATTTAGCTTGGACTATTATATTCTGCTTCTTAGCGGGACTAATTAGTCTACAGAGAGCACCGTGCTGATATAGCCATACCACCGCCTGCCTTTGAGCTGCCTCAAGTCCCTCTGTATCCACCGCATCACCGTACAGCACAGTGCTGCCTTAATTCAGCTGGAATTTCTCCTGAGAACATGCTGCAGCCTGACCTGGCTGGACGTGCATAAAATAATTCTACGTGTTCTTTCAGGAGGACAGGGAAGCTTTCTTGATTTTCCACAAGGGAGCTGATGCACTGTTAACCATATAATACATAATGCACATGCATACTATGGAGATAGGCAACTGAGAAATTGGCCATGGCATTTTGCGAGTGATTTACATTCAAGTACAGTATAGTGGTTGCATAGATAAGTGGATGAGCATGCACCCAGTCTGAAAAAAAAAAACCAAACTTTCATGCTGTTGGCCCCGGGGAGGGGAATATATTGTGTCACACTTTGTAGGAAAATGTTCTTTTATCTTCCTGCTTTCCTTAAAATTTAAATAAATAAATTCTCAATTGCCATGAGCAAAAACCCTGAAATATTTTTTTCAGGAATAAAGTGGGATGTATTTTAAATGTCCATTCAGTCACGTTTTTTAATTCTTTTTTATTCCATTGTGTAATGAACTTTTGTTACAATAAAAATTGCAATAGTAACCTAACAAATCTGTTGTGAACAATTCCTTCCCAATGCTCCAAAACTACATGAAGTAGAGAATATGATTCACAAAAAAAATTAAGCTGCTTTGCATTTTAGCTATAAAAGACTAAAATTAACAAGACAGTATACTATGAAGACATTGATCTGAATTGCACAGGGAATCCTCTGGAGCACTCCAGAAAGAGGAGTTTATGTTTCAGTTTTGTTAGAACCATTTAGTCCAGAGTCTAGAAATGTTAAATATATGCAGTGATAGCACAATTTTCCTGGGATAGGATGTTTATACTCGACATTTTATTTCTCAAGAGACCCTAGAATAAAATCCAGTAGGTATAAATCCTAGAGGGTTTAAAATACTGAGATGAATTTTTCAAATACTTTATGCATACAGAGGCCATAGGGAAAGACAAAAACAATAAGGCTGTAAAAGACTTCACAGCTCAGGAGGTATTGATCACACTCTTAAGAGTGAAGATGACAGGCTCATGCAGGTGGTTTAGAAGCCCTCTGACTTCCCACAGGCAACTCACCCCACAAGCCTTAGATGCTGTGCTGCTGGACATGCCATTTCACCCTGTGTGATGTTAATCAGCAGATAACTCCTTAAAACCTAAAGTGTAAAGCTCCTCCAGTTTTAGGGTTTGTGTGTTTAAACAGAGTCCTGTTTCTTATTAGTGGTCTGGATAAAATATGCACTTTTGATAAATATATTTTACAATGTTTGTCGTAGTAATTTTGTGTCAGATTTAGGATTTGCTTGCTTCTCCAAAAACAGATGTTTGCTTAGTGTCAGGTTTTGTGTAGTCTCAGTTTCTGTGTCACAGCAACACCTAAGTGTAAGTCTGTGCAATCACTTTTTCCCTCACGGTTAATACCAGTTTCAGGTGGCAAAGGTGGATGAATGATGGTGGCTGTCAGAACTCTCCTGGGAGACCTGCCAGCGTCCTGTTTTTAAAAACGGTGATCTTATTCCATCCCCCAGTTGAGCGGTTCTGCGCGCTGCGGTATCTGATGCATTGCGTTCTTAACGCGCGTGAGACGGTTACTAAGAAAGGGCTTTATTACGGTGGTTGATTCTGTCTTCAGGTGGAATGGGTCTGCCTGCTGTTCAGACCCTGCTTAGCATGAGCAAGGAAAGACTGTTATCCAACAGTAGCAGGAAAGACAGCGCTCTTCTTTAGTCAGGCGTCCAAAGAAATGCAGTCTTGATTACCAAGCAGTGTCTGCCTTGCCTGAATAGCGATGTGTTGCCTGTCTCATTGAACACAGTGCCTGCTTGAACATCTTCTAAAAATGTACTTGTATGTATTGGTTGAACTTTCTTTAACTGATGGGTGTGAAGTCTCACTGAGAGTCATCATCTCATTGCCAGAAATGTCTTAGGGGTATGAATGGCATTATCTATCCCTGTTACAGAGACAGGGAATACAAAACGTGTAGGCAGAATTCACTCCTGATTACTAGACTTATCTGCACACAGTAAAACGAAGAAATGGCATAGTCATGGGTCTTCAGCTGTTGTACATTGAGAAATTATGTGATTCCTGAGCTTGGCTATTAGGGTAAAAAAAACAGGACGAGTAGGCTAAAGTTTGTGCATCTGTGCCATATTAAACCAGACTAAGATGAAGTGGCATTTATTTGCCTTAGCTTTTCATGTTTCTAATGTTGCTATCAAAGCCTGACCTATCACCTCATTCCTTTATTAATCAATCGAGAGAATTAGACACATCCAGACCTTGCTTAAGATACTCATTTGGAGATGACAAGAATCTGAATTACCCCCCAAATTACCCATTTCTCTCCACTGAGTATGAAGACAATCTGGATGATTAGCTCAGACATCCAATTTATAGATGTCTAAATGGAACCATAATGCTGGGCTTTGGTGTAAGGCTCTATGAATCAAATGCACACAAAGGAGATTTTGGTGAATAAAATGTATTGAAAGATAGTTCTAATCATACTTCTAATCGTACTCCTTGACGTGGTATCATCAGCTGCCTAGAAGGATTGCTAGTCTCCAACAAAAATAGTTCATTCTGGAGACTGCACCACTTTTATTCAATGGCATGTCCCCCTTGTAAATCTGGATTAAAATCCACTTTCTTCCATTTGATGTTTTGGCCTGTGCTCAATAAAGACCAGGGGGTTTCTTCCAATATACAGAAAATTTGTATTATCAGCCTCTGGAAAATGAATCTAAGCAGGAAATATATCAACGTTGCTCTTTCAGCTGAAAGATAGATCACATTTCATTTCACGTGTCTGTGCATGAACCAGTGCAGAAGAAAAAGTGAATTCTTAATGTTCTTTTTAATGCTAAGGAAAGATAGTGACTGTATAAACATCTGTACGCCTATATAACTGCAACAACTATAAACACCCTGGTGCACACCAGGTGCCCATCAAAGCCACCCTATCGCTCCCCCCACTCCTGGACAGGTGAAAGAAAGGCTCATGGACCAAGACAACAACAGGGAGGGATCATTCAGCATTTACCACCATGGGCAAAACAGACCCAAACAGACAACAAAACAGACCCCAAAACTTGGGGGGAAAAAATATAATTATTAGCAATCACATTAGAGTCAGATAATGAGAGATAAACCAAATCTTAAAAACACCTTCCCCCTACCCCTCCCTTCTTCCTGGGCTCAGCTTTGCTCCCCATTTCTCTATGTCCTCCCCGAGCAGCACAGGAGGATGTGAAATGGGGGTTGTGGTCGGTCCATCACACGTTGTCTCTGCTGCTCCTTCCTCCTCAGGGGAGGACTCCTCACACTCTGCCCCTGCTCCAGCATGAGTCCCTCCCACAGGGTGCCATCCTTCTGGAGCAGCCTGCTCCAGCCTGGGTCCCCTGTGGGGTCACAGGTCCTGCCAGCAAACCTGCTCCAGCCTGGGCTCCTCTCTCCTCAGGACCACAGGTCCTGCCAGGAGCCTGATCCAGTACGGGCTACCCACAGGGTCATAGCCTTCTTCAGGCATCTCCCTACTACAGCATGGGGCCCTTCCCAGGCTGCAGCCAAGTCTCTGCTCCCCCATGACCCTCCATGGCTGCAGGGCACAGCCGGCCTCACCATGGTCTGTACCACGGGCTGCCGGGGAATCTCTGCTCTGGCACCTGGAGCACCTCCTCCCCCTCCTTCTCCACTGACCTGGGTGTCTGCAGGGCTGTTCCTCTCACATATTCTCACTCCTCTGTCTCCAGCTGCAGTTGCACAATTTTCTTTTCGCCTTTCTTAAACACATTATCCCAGAAGCTCTACCACCATCGCTGATGTTCTCAGCCTTGACCAGTGGCCAGCCTGTCTCGGAGCTGGCTGGCATGGGCTCTATCAGACATAGGCGAAGCTCCTAGCAGCTTCTCAGAGAAGCCACCCCTGCAGCTCCCCCACTACCAAAACCTTGCCACATCAACCCAATACAGCATCCTCTGCACTTTAGCATTTTGACATGATATTAAAAGAAAAAATATGGTTTAAATATTGGTAGCAGGGCTAGTGTCCCCACTTGCAGTGTGTAAACCATGCTCATTTAGATGCTTCCAAGTAACATGACAGTAACAATGATGACTGACTACCTGACTGGAATGTGTTCCACTGTGATGAATTCTTGCATTCTTAATATGAGTACAACCAACAAGTTCTAAGTTTCCGTAAAAAATTAATTTTGTGATACATTGCCAGTTCACTTACCACTAGAAAATTAGAGGGTCCTTTTGTGCAAGTGACTACAGACCATAAAATGTCTTTTCAGCAACAAAGTTGGTTATGCACAAGTGTGGAATCGAACACAGAAATTAAAGTTTTGGTAATTTCTGAATTAATTGCAAATAGTGATTCTCACTCTTCAAAGAAAAATCTGTGTCACACTTCACTGGCAAGTAGTTTTCTCCAGCCTTTAGCAGCTGTTTTTATTTTGCTAGCCTGCACCACACATCTATCCGGAACTCATAACAGGCATGTGCAATGCCAGACTCCACTTACAACAAATAATAGGTTACAGCAGGCTGAAAACTGATTTCCCAAGCCAAGTATCTCTTTTTTTTGTTGTTGTTGTTGTAATAGACAGAAATTGACACTTTATGCGCTTTTATGTGTATTACTAGTAGTTAGAGGGGAGGCAAAATTCAAGGACTAAAGAAGTTTACCTTCATACAAATAGTGACCCTTTATTGAACCTTCTCTAGTAAAAAAAAATATCCATTATAAAATATTTCTTATATTTTCCTCATGCTTTTCTTTCCCATCCCCCCATCATATCAGTGTACCAGTCTAACTTGTTGGAACCAATACAGGATGCTTCTATAATGCAGCTGCCTGTAAACAGCGAAGCTTGAGTGACTAGTTACAGATAGTCCTTGATGGGAAAGCCAAGATCTTTAATAATACCTGGGAAGGAGGAAGGAAAGGATTCATTGCATCCAATTTTATCCGTCATCAAGGAAGGACTAGTCTAAGGTTGTGCATCTGTTAGCAGATCGAGCAGCACTTTTGGGATCCTAGGTGTAGGTGTATGTCTTAGCAGCATCACAGCTTCACACTAGGGCAAAATTCATAGCCTCATATTACCACTCCAGGTACTTAGTCACCATGGAAAGCAGGAGAATACCTGCAAGATGCTCTGGCAAATCCCACTCTGGACATACTTTGGTACATGGTAACAGAGAAATCCAGCTAGAGGAGTAGGAGTTAATGGTATGGACTCCCTCCCTGCACAGCTGGTTAAGAAAACAGGTATTTTCAGAGCGTAACTCCCACTGTCTAATGTAGATATCTGCCAGAGATCGCATGAATAGCTCCCTGGAAGTGCCAATGTTTCTCTGTCTGCTATGAAAAACTTTGGGCTTGACAAGATATTTAGCTTACAGAGGGTAAGAGCTGAGTGAGATGAAGCTATTAGGATTTAGGACTTAGGTGCACAATTCACTGGGGACTGAGTAGATGCTCACAAGTTCACTGTGTTCTGGTGGCTTTGCAGTCTGGTGGCAGCAGTCGTACATGTCCATTGTCTACACATCTTTGTTGGTTTTCTTGGGTTTTGCTTCTTCTGCACTGAATGTATGTTATGTACATGTCATTTCTGGTACGTAAGAAGTGGAATTCACTGTGTCATATTCGATGTCTATAATACAGGTGCTGTGTGGAGCCGGGTTGGTTAATCTCATATGGCAGCAATGGAGATCTAGTCAAGGTGGTCAGTAACACACAGAATTCACTTGCTGAAAGGCAAGTGCCTGGTACTAAGTGAGATGCCCTGAAGTATCTCGGCATCTGCAAGGAGCTAACAGAAGTGATAAGGGCTTTACAGGAGTTCTTTAGTCTTCTGCGTGCTCCAGAGGACTCATAAAAGTCATTAGACTCATTTATTTCTGTTTTGAATAAGGTACCTAAGAGCTACTCACAAGATACTATAAACTTGACCAACAAAAGGCAGTTGGCCACCTGAATAACTCCCTAGACTCCATTGGCTAAGCAAACCATCAATAGATTGTCCAGAGAGGCACCTAGGGGGGATCTCAGATAAGGCACAGGACCTACTGAAGGCCTGTACTGGCACACAGAAGAGGGGAAAGGCCTCCAAAGGCAGTGGATACCTGTGTGCAGGCATCTGAATCCCACTCCAGGACTCCACTGTCTGTGGTAGGGCTTTGACACCCCGCTCGCGTATCAACACTCACACTGAGAGCTTTCAAATTCAGGCAAGACCAACTCACTGCCAAAGCCTGATGGACAGCTGACACTGCTATTCATTTGTATTGGGAGCAAACCACATTACCTGTGCTTTAAAGTGCTGGGAATTTTGCTTTCCTGTTATATAATTGCACAGCATAAATACTATATAGAAACCCAAGTGAACACAGCCTGGAATGAAAACTTTTTTTTTTCTTTACACATTCAAGCCCATAAAAATTTCCAGGACATAATAAGAACTGTGTTACCTAAGTAACTGCTACAGCGACCACAGTAAAAAGCTAGTTGCTTGAAGTGCGTTGCCTTTTTTAATATAAAGTACCTACAGTGCTCAGATATTAGAAGAATGATTTATGTGCAGAAATAACAGGAATTTGAGAAACGCATTTGTTCTGCTGAAAAAAAGAAGCAATCACAGAAAAAACTTTACTGCATAATAAATGAACCTGAAAGAAACCTCCTTTTTGCATGATCTCACAATGAATGTTAATGGGCTTAAAAATCATAGAAAATTTATAATCTTAGAAATAATAAGTACATAAAAATCCTTTCAACTGTTATTCATTCAGGTGAAATCCAGTTGACCAAATGGAGGTATCTAACCCTAGAGCTAGGCAAATAATGTATCCTTTACTGTCAATGGAAAGAAGTAGGCACTTTCAGGGCACAGTTGATCAGAGCTACTTTTAAAATATCTGTCGGATTAAGACCCACTGGCACCTTTCAGTTCCTGTTTCTCACCACTGACTACGGAAGAAGGGTTCATAGCTCAGATGTGGACACTGACATCCTGTGAGATGAATTTCATTCTCAGACTGTTTTATGAAGCTCACGGTCTACAAACTTGGATAGACTGTGAAATTACTATCATACACCTTGACGGTATTTCTACTTCATTTGTTTTGGTAACAAGAGGTCACCCTGTGCTCGGCATTGAATACGTATCAAAAATATATTCCTGCCTTGAACACCTTAATGAGATCTTCCTTTCAGGTGTTCTTTTCTTCTGAAGCAGAAGATGCAGGTTTCCCAGTCATCGTTTCTTGTCTCTGTACAATTTTCTAATCATCCGTTTGTACTATGGGAATGGAATGATCCAGAAAAATTAAACAGCTGTTTCTGTGAAGCTGGCTGTCACAAAGGCCACTCATGTACTAGCACAGCTCCTTATTCCTTGGCCAGCCTGAGTTCACCCAGGTAAATACCTTTGTTGTTAGATGGAAAATGCATCTGCCTGCAGAGAAGCCCAGCTACATCACACCTTTCATCAAGCCACCCCTTGCTTGATAACAGTCAGCGTGTCAAAACTGAGTCCTTTAAAAATCTCTTTTATTATGAAATCGGCTGGATGTAGAGAGACAGGAGAGGGACTGATTGGAGAAAAATTACTGCCTGTGAAACGTGCAGCAGCTCACTCAGGAATGTGACCATCTACAAATTGGCTTGTTAATGTCCTGGGACAAAACCCCTGGAATTCTCAAGCTAGTTGTGGAAGCACTTTTTATAAAAACCTATTTCCCACAGGTTGTAATACTGATTTATTTCTGTGCTAAAATGTGAAATAACACGGCTGGCAAACACTCTTTTAGAAATCTAGAAAATAGTTAATGACATGTAGGGACATATTCTTCGATGTCACTTGTTCCTTAATGTCTCCCCATGGCAAAGGCACCATGATCACTTCAAGGCCACTAATCCCCATGCTAAAACACCCTCTTGCCTCTCTCAGCCATTCACTTTATCAGAGAGAAAAAATCATTGTAAGAAAAAAAATTTGACCAAGATATTTCCATGTTTTACAAGCACCTAAAGATTTAACTCTGGTCTCCTGGGCCAAATGACCAAGGCTGCCCTCTCACTCCAGGAAATGAGCCATACTCTGTTGGTACTCTGGAAGCTCTCCAGCAACTGCAAGTGAACTTACTGGGCTTTCAGGAAGGGCTCAGCTGCCACATGTTGACCACACAGCTGAGTTTGGACCCACACCTACATGTGTTTTCTCCATTTGAAGCACTAGAGTGTCTGACACTTAGAAAATCCATATTTGCTTTGCACTCGTTCAGATAGCCATGCCCTAAACCAGCCAGGAATGTTTTGTCATTTTCCACTATTAATAGTGACAAAAAGCAGGATTAACAACACTGCGATTCTCTTTAGGATTTATTGCACTTCTGAATGCAATGTTATCTTGTTTTGAGACCTTACTCTGCTAGTAAGCTTACTCTGTTGGCTTACTGAAGTGTTTTCAAACAAAGGAAGCAATACTCACACTATAATCCAAGCTAATGACAAACTTCTAGCGAGGAATCCAAGGCTCAGCCTTCATTTGCACAATTCACCATTTAATTTTAATGGATTAAATAGCATAGTCAGGGAAATGTGAACTGATAAGAACAAACCTGTGAATGCTTCATTCTCACTGCACCGGTGGAAGTTGTCATAGTAACTTATCATGATAAGTTAATCGAGCTTTGCCTGGTGTCAGAAACCAGACAGAGCGAAGAATCCCAACTATGGATCTTTAGACAGCTGTTAAAAGTCAGCTAGAAGTAAAGCTAGAGGTAAACGGAAAGGGTCTGTCAGACAGAAATCATAGGTGTAATATGTTGGTATAAAGGAATTACATACAAAAAGGGGGAGATGAGGCAGAGCGAGGAAAGTATTTTCATTTTTATTGCTAATATTTAAATGTTTGTCTGGTTTAGAAAGTTACTTTATTTAAATAAGGTTATGATACTCCATAAGGTTTGCTCCGCTCTTTATGGGACTACCTTATCCTATTTGCTTAGTCAAAAAAATTTTTCTTCTCTACTCAGGGTCAGCCCAATGGAGGAGAATCAAATTGTTCTAATTCTCTTTCATATGCCATCATTTATAACCTCCAGGAACCCACACTCCCTTTCTTTTACAGTATCTGTGTATGGGTGGGTGGTGATTTGTGAAGGAGAAAGGCAATGTGATTTTCACAGGCCAGTTCAGGCTAGACTGGCAAAAACACTTGTTTCATGGAACACAGCAGCCACCAAGAAAGTGATGCAGAGAAAGGTTCTGGATTTTCCACCAAGGGTGCTCTGGAGCACAGGGAGGAGCGCAGCAGTACGGAAAGGCCAGCTCCCCATGTTGTGCATCTGCAGTCAGGGAGGTTCAAGGGGGACAGGAATTTCGGTTCTCAGAATTGGCTGTATGCTTAAGTGCAGACTCAGGGACAGTCAAAGCCCCTGAGGTCTTTGCTTGGAAGACCTCCTCCTATTCCCAGGAGCCAAAGAGGGCGAGCAGTAAAGTTTTTACCTTTTCCTGTATGTACAGTTTTTAATTTACCTGTAGGTGTTGGGTGTCAAAGGCCATGACGATACGGCCAGTGCAAGAAGGTGCCTACTGGCCTATATGATAAGGGACAGCAGCGCAGAGCTGCAGCCTGGCGAAGATATCGTACAGCTTGAGGCGCGGAGCACGCCACGCTGGCTGCCACCACAGGAGGAACCTGCTACTCTGCACTGCAAATTCAGGGGAGGGAGGCCTTGGGTAGCCCACTTATGAATACAGAAGGAAAGCCAAGAGGTGTTTTTCAGCAATACAATCACCAGCTTTTAGCCTTTCAGGTGCACATCATACAAGACAGCTTGAGCTAACTCTGCTCTTCATCAGAAGAGGTACTAATCCTGGAAGGATCCACAGGCATCAAATTAATTTGAATTTCAACAAGCTAATCAGAAAGCCCAAGGTTAGCCTCGCTCAGAAAGGTACTAAGCATCCATCTAGTTTCCATGAAGACCACTCATCTGCACATTTTTCTGTTGATATTTTGCCAGGTTTTCCTAAGTAGGAAAATAAACTGAGATGAAATTGTTAAAACCACCTTGAAAGGAAGTGTAAACATCACAAAGATTTGGCTTGCATAGTACATTTCTTAAAGGGCTGGAAGCCATCTGTGGGATAATGTGAGGCAAGTTATATCTTCTTAAAATAAGTGAACCCAAGAAGTATATCAGTGTAAAAGGATGATGGGTAAGCCAGTTCAGATAAAATAAAAAGTGTCTCTACCTTTTTTCCCCACACCTGATTCTATTCAAACATTTTGTGCATTGAAACAAATCATGGAACATTTTTCTTTTTCTTTTTTTTTTTTTTTATGGACACAATCCTTTTTATGACTCCTGAAAAGATGAAGGCCCTACTAATCAAGACCTGCGCGAATACATACCTTTTGCATCGAGAACTTGAGTCAGAAATTAATTCAAATCCTGAACACCCTAGCTCTTGGCCATCAAATTGTATTTCCTTTGAAAAGCAGACAGGAAATAAGAATGAGGTAGATAATTCCTGTATGTTTCTTCTTTATCTGGTTGTGGTCAGGTCTAGAAACAGAAATAAGAAAATAAATGAAGTACAGTAAGCTTCCGACCTAGTGTGTTATCTCAGGTTGAAGCAGAATTGCAGCTGTATTTTACAGATTTCAAAGGTTCAGAGAAGTGAAGTACTTTAGTTTTAGGGTGGCTCTGAAGTGCATTCTGAAGTGGAGCTTTAAAAAATCATAGCTAGCTATGTCCTTGCTTTGATGCATAACGCTGCAGAAGCTGAAACACATCTGTAGGTCTGCATAATCCAGGCAAGAGTGGTAGAGAATGTCACTCCCAGTTAGAGACAGACTTGCAGAAGGATTGCCCTGAGAGCAGTCTACTGATTGCTGTGGTGCTTTGCACCTTTGCGGTTCCTCTCTATTTCTGCTGTTTGAATAACAGCTTCCGGCTTGTCTGCTTGCATGTTGTAAACCGAATATTAAAGAAGTTATAGTCACAATGGTGAAGTTCTCCTGGATTTTAATGATGTAACCTGTGGTCTCCGTTGTTGGCTTTTTTTTTTTCTTTTTGTATCTCTTGACATAGCTTTGCCTTCCTCTTGAACCTGCAGTGGAGTTCTAACCCTTTGCTTTTTCCATCAGAGACTGTGGCTATGCATACGGTAGCTGAGTTGTAAATTCAGCTTCATGATCAGTTGTACTGTAGAATAAAATAAGACAGGCCAAGCATCTGCAAGAAACAAAACTCGTTTAGATGTAAGTGCCTTTGATCAGCAAATGTGACAAGGGCATGGGGAAAATAAATAGGCTTATCTCAAAATAGGACATAGTTTAAAGTCATTCCCGGTGTGAAAGTATTCTCTTTGCACAGCTGAAACATAAATGATGTAGGATTGATGTTAGATGTTGGCTAGGTTATTCTAAAAAGGAGCCTGTAGAAACTGCGCTAACTTATCACCACCAATGAGTTTACTTGCTGTATGCCTCGAGACAGAGAAATTGAAAGGGCATGTAAAACTAGGAGCAAGTTGATAAAGAAATTGAACTACAAAATGACAGGAAGAAGACAGGAAATGTAATGACAAGTATAGGCTGATTCAACTGGTTGGTTGAATGAAAATCATGATATATGCAGCCTCAGGAAAAAAAAAAAAAATCTCCCATTCCCTTCAAAACAGTTTATAAAGTTTTGCTCTAGTAATGAAAAATGGAAATGAGCCTCTCTAATGACTTATAGCAATTATCTCTCTGCTGGGGCAAGGCAACTCTGAATCCTGACATATTCCCCCAAGAAAAGAAGCACTGTATGCTGTTACTCACCACACACCTCGAGAAATTCAACATTTTCTTACTGTTTCTGTGGAGCACAAGGGTGCTCAACTGCCAGCCCATGGCACTTCTGGATTTCATGCTGTGAGTAGCCTTCCACTTCACTGGGTGTGTTTGCACAGGGAGCTCTAGGTGCATGAGCAGCTGGTTGACACAGCATTAGATTGATTTCTTACACTGTTACAAGGCAGTAATTTATTCAAGGATTATGAATCTGGTTAAAATAAAATCCAAGTTATTTCTCACTTATGGACCTTAGCTGATATGTGCAAAAGGATACCGGTGCAAATGATATTTTAAATGAAAGCCTTTCTTTTCTATTTCTTTTCCATCTGTCACTGAATGTGAAAAAAATAATGCTGGTGTTTCCTTGTTAGTAGGACTTTATCCAGATTTCCTGATTATCGTTATACAGACGGCATAAAAGACGTGTCAAGGTGAAAGGACTAAGATGAAATTAATCTGTACTCATTCCTCTACAGATAGGAAAGCTGCAAGTACTCCATTTTTTCACACACACAACATTTACATTCAAACTGGTGCAAATGTATTTTCGTTCAAAATCATTATCTAAAAGTCAAGGAATTTTCCCATTAAATTATGTTTGAACTGAGCAAAAAATGAACTAGTGTGGGTAAAGAGCATCCATTGCAGGTCAAAAAGTCTGTTATCACCCCCTGCCAAACTAAGGTGATGTCTACGTGTATTAATACAAATTGAAATATGTTGTCTGGGAGAACACTGTTGAGAGATTAATACAAGCTCTTCGTTTGCGATGCACCATAGGTGTGCTGAAGCATTATTTTTATGCAAGATGTTATGTTAAACCAAAGGCATTTGGAGCATTTGGGATATCTTTATCTGTACGTTTTCATGTGATAAACGTATACTTTTATTTGTGTATTTGTATCATACAGGTATATCATATATACATAGAGCTGAGTTTTTCAGATTTGCAGACTGAAAACTTTGCAGTCTAAACAGAGATGTTTTGAGCACCCAGAAAAGAAAATTGCAAACATCTTGTGTCAGTACCCCTGTTCAACAGAGAACAACCTCTATAATTAATTGTTTAAAATGGACAGAGCCTGTTTTCTCTCTTTCTTTTGACAGTGATAAACTCTTTGCATCATGAACAGCAATAGCCATAAATCTCACTTAAGGCCAAAGTTGTGTATCATCTCATTGTCAGTATTCAGCCACACCACCCTGCACTCGTGGGCTCTGAGCTCAAATCCCAGAATCCATAGTCACTTCTAAAAATTGCATCCGGAGCTTTTGTCTCAACACACCAGGATGACCCTGATTTCTGAAGGCAAGGCAGGCATCATCCTTCGGGGTGCATGTTCCCACATGGTGGCTGGAGAACTGCCCCCTGGGAACCACAGTGTGCCTGTGGCCACCAGCTAGTCAAGAGGCTTATAACCGCCAGAGAGCAAAAAAAAACAAGCAGAAGAGTTGTCTGCCTCCAGAGTTTGCACAGTTCATTGTACTGTAAAACGGGGAGAGCTGAGAAAAAAGAATGAGACTGGCTCATTTCCAGTTCATTTCCATGATACTTCATTGAAACAAAAATATGCCTAAATGCTGCGCAGTGCAAAAGAGGGGCAGACCCCTGAGGCTTTCATCTGAGGAAAGCAGAGCCTTTCTAGAACAAGTCTTCATCCTGCGGTTGCTGCTTTATCCCTGTGGGTGACTTGTTATTACTGCCCATGAGTAACCTAGTGGCAACTCGCCATCTCTTTCAGATCTCCTCTCCGCCCCCCCCCCCCCTCCCTGTGCAAAGCCTTTAATAGTTTCTGAACGCTCAAGGAGACATCGCTGCTCTTTTCCCTCTGGTTTTGAACTTCACAATTAAAAATGTGTCGCGGGCCAGCTCTGTGCTCTGCAGTAACACAGACTAAAAAGTCAGGATCTAGCTCTGAGTGAGCTGATGTGCCTCTGCCACCCAGCACTGTGCCACATCGTGGGAAGCTGCCAGATTGGGTCCTAGAGGCAATAAAGATGTTTTAGCACTGTTGTGCACCTCTTGACCTGCCTCTCCACAGGACTAACTGGTTCAATTGACATGGCACTACCATCCAGCCCCCTGTTCTGTAACAAACTTGGCTGGGGTTAGCTCAAGGGTCTCTCACTGCCATGATGTAACTGCCCCTCTTGTGTATGTTCTTCCCCACCCATTCCTCTCCAAATAGTACAGGGCTTTCTGTGTCAATTCTTTCTCGTTTATAGCTTTTGTCTCTCCTAGAGGGGCATATTTCATGCTGTTGAAGTTGTCTGTCAGTGGGCAGTTCTGCACCCAAATCTGTATTGTTCAGGCCTGGTTGTGATGTGTCCAGTTTGATGCGTAAGTTACAAATGAACTTGTGTAACTTCAGCAGCTGAAAAAAAGATGAACCCAAGCTGGGCATCTAGGCTCCCTATAAAGTCAGCAAAGGCAATCCCAGGGCCATCTGGTCGATGCACTTTCTCAGGATAGGTCGAATTGGCCTCTAGAAATGACTACAGTGGAAATCCAGACAACTAGGCTAGCCTAAATTTTTACTTTTCAGGTGACTAGCCTTAGGTGAGATGAATGCTGCTTGTAGCAAATAGCAATAGCATACAACAAGTAGTGGTTCTTCCAATGCCTTAGTCCTCTAAAGGGTGCCTTTAGAGGTAGTGTGGCTGTGGCTTTGTCATTGTCTTAATCACAGCTGGGACTCTGCTAGTGCTGCAGCCAGATGTCTCCACTTGCCATGGTGTGGGCATCACTAACAGGCTGGCCCTTTCCGTAGTCTGAGGTAGGATCACAGAGTTGCTGACTCAGGAAAAGCCCTGCAGAAATGTAATGATCTGAGACCTTGGAACAATCACGGTGCTAAATCTCTTATCTTCCCAAGCTTGGTGGCCTTGTGGAAATTGGTCTGGGGCATGGTGCCTGGCCTATAATAATAACTTCTGAACCATGCCAGAAAATTGGTCTTGGGAGCTGGCCCATGCCAAAACTGTTCCCAGGACTGATTTCACAATTTAGCTGTATGGATAATCAAGCTCCAGTGGGCCCAGGAGTGTTCATGATACTCTTAACTTACTGAAGAAAAAGCTAATAGGCTAGGCCATAGATTATGGTGAAGCGTGCTGTTGGATCCCTCATACTCCAGTGATGCTTTTTCTCTCCTGTGTTTCTTATTCTTAAAAAAAAAAGACCAAACAAGAAAAAAAAAATTAAAAAAAACCCCACAACCACCTGTAGATAAAGGAAAGTATCCAGGGATCTTAGTCCACAGATGCATTGAAATGGAGACAGAGAGGCAATGATCTCTCTAGTGTGAATATTGTGGTATTCACTAGAAAAATAAAACTGCAGAGGGACAGATATGTGGTGATTTTGAAAAAACAGATTTAGCCCAGTTATATCAAAGCACTGGAGAGCACATAATAGGTCATCAGATAAAGAGTGAGAAATGTACATATACTGGGAGCTTGTCAAAATACTACGGAATTTTCTCCCAAACTAAGGTAGACAACTAAGAGTTTTGACTGCTAAAATAAAAAATGAAATTAAATTATTCCTCAATATATGGCTCAATTATGTAAATCAAACAAGCATTCACATGGACAAGAAACTAAAATTATAATATTAAGCATATGAAATTAAGCAACCCAAAATAGTTCTTGACAGAGGCTGATTTGACATTAAAACATATACTAGAAATTACTGCACCACTAGAAGTCACTTCAAAAAATGAAGTACAGCAACAGCATGATGCCATTTAAGCAGTAGAGTTACTTAAATAGTCAGAATCCCTATAGAGAACTTATGGTTCAAGGACAACTTTGTAGAAAATGCAAAAATCTTGTTCAGGTTGCTATAAAAAAAAGAAAAAAAAACTCACAAGAATGATGCCATGAAGGCAAATATTTGCAGATGACAACACAGAACATCTCTGTCTGCTACTGTTTTTCACAGAGATAACCAATCATCTTTGTAATATAACTTAGTAACACATCCCTATTATTTGAAGTGACAATACTCAGCATCCTGCTTTAAAATCTTCCTCTATAAAACATGGACAAAACCTATATTTAAAACATTAAGAAGGGAACCTATTCTTAAAGATATATAGGCACTGCCTGTCCTTTAATTCCAAAGAGAAGTGTCTAGTGTTACTAGCTGGGTGGCTGATACCAGCAAATAGAGGGATTCACCATCAAAACAGTATGTTTCCACACACTGCGGTCTTCTATATAACCACATCTTCCCGTGGGACTCTGCATATCAGTGATAGGTCTTGCAGCATTCAGTGTTTTTACTGTTAGAATTCAGTATGAGTTTTTCAGGTAGCACAGATTGGTCACATAATAAATATTTCATATAATAAGACAGTCCTAGAGAGTGATCTAAGTTACCTATGGTTTTAGTCGATTTAGATAAAACTTGTTTTGACAGACCAAATAATACAAGATTATTTATCTGAGAACAGTGATAACCTGCCAGACCTAAAAATGTGACACAATCCTGCAAAGGAAAGACTTAGGAGAACAGAGGAGATATAGCAGGAAAAGACAAGGTAGAAACTTCCAGCTGCTGTGGCAAAAAATGTTAGCCATCACACATGCAACGGTGAGGAGTAACTAAGGGTTTATGTCTGTCTGAATATGGAACTGATGAGTCTACTTGTATCACTGCATAAGAAAGGGCTGGCATGTGATGAAGGGCTGGACTATTGATTGCTCACAATGCTGATGTGTTAATTCATTCCCCATCACAGTTTTGGCCCACACCAATAAATACCCTTCAAGATATGGACACGGTTTTATCAGGAACCATTCCCAAGAGCCAGCAGATGGGACACAAAGTCAACTCACTTTTGACCTCCTCGATCCAGTGCGTTCCTCCAACACTATCTTAGCATCCGCTATCCCAATATCACCCTCAGGGTACTTTGCCCCAGTGTCTGGCACACCTCAGGGCATGAAGCACATGGGCCATGGGAAACCCTGGGTCAAGTGCTGTGCAGAACAGATGCAGGGAATTTCTGTCACTTGGCATCAGGGCCAAAATCTTGAGATCATTTCTAGAAAGAGGCATGTATTTTTTAAATGCAGACTTTAACAAGGATGGTGAAAAGTCGGAACAATATGGACCATACATGAAGGACAGAAAAATATCTTACAACAAATACTTAAAACTTCTCCTCTTAGATTATCAGAAAAGATCAGGAAGTGACTTGGTAGTTGTGCGTATGTGACTCCAAATGGAAAAAGTCCAAGTACTAAAAATCTTAATATAAACAAGAAATAATAAGTGTCTATGGTTGGATGATGAAGTTAGAAAAATATTTACCTTTGAAATAAGGCTTTTTGTTTAACAGTGAGTACGACTAACCACATGAGCAGACTCCAGCAGGAATTAGTGGGTTCTCCTCTGACATTTTTTTGTCATTTTTCCATCTTCAATCAAATTTGGGAAAAATGAGTGAAGGTCCATTTCGGAGAGGTTAAGACTAGGTTGTGTCTGTCTGCAACATCAGCAAATCCAGGGTTGATTATTCAGAAGATAAAGAGTTAACTGGGAATATTGCTTCCAACAGAATGGATAAAACCTGAAATAGATCTTGATAAAATGTTTACTGCTTATATATATTAGTACAGCAGATCCCAAAGCAACATGTAATGCATTCTTGGCATAGCATACAGCTTAGTAAGCAGTGAAGCAGTGGCTATATTCCGTGCTTACTCCATTTTCCAAGTGAATTCAATAGGTCACTCCAGATAGAGTACATTACAGTAATGCAGTCTTGAGCTGACAAAGGTTTGTGGCGAGGTTTTATTGGCATGAAGAGGTTGTGTTTGCCTTTTCAGGCATAGTTGGAAATATTATTTGAGGCTCTAATTGCAAGCTAAGCATGCAGGAGATTCTTAAGAACTCACAACGTACCTGAATGGCCACCTGTCACCTCCCAGAGAGCAGTCCTTCAATTTTGATGCTGATATAATATTTGATAGCATTCACACCTGCTCTTCCCAGTTCACCCAAGTTGTCTCAGGTGATCCGTAACACATCTGCGGACAGCTAATCATCTTCCGACTGTCTCGCTCAGGGGGTACTCAGTTGGTTCATTGCACCAGCTGGAACCAATGGGATACATATGTGAAGTTTCATCAGTGTGCTGTGTGCTGGCCTCCCCGTACCATCTACTGACTCCCCAGGCCCATTTTGAGCTAGCTCAGTTGTTTCTTTATTGTGCCTGTAATGTAACTTATTCAGAGCTAGAAATAATCCCCAAGCTAGAAATAAAGTACTTGACTTTCATATTTCAAGGGAGGGCTGCTAATTAGGTAAAAATCTCACACCATTTTATTTATATAGAAAGCAAATTTGATTTTGAAACCGCTGAGAAGCAATAACCACAGAATTTTATGATGTCACTGTTAAAGAGATGTTTTTCAGGCTTTATTTATAGCCTAATTTTATACAAACCACCTGCAGGGTTGTGGGCATACAGGAATACCAACTAAGTGCAGGGAAATCAGATGCCATTTGACAAAGTCATCTACTCTGTGGTCACCAAGGGCTGGTTCCAGTAGAGTTCTCGGGTACTTGCAAACTGTCTCACAAGACTAAACTTTCAAGCAGCCAGATCCCAAGGCAGACTCCCAAAAATAGAAGCAAATGGATTGGCACAGGAAGCCAAAGAAGCTCAGAAGTACGATTTAAACAATGTGTGCTGAGTAGGTGGTGAAAGTGCATTGAAAAGTAATAGAAACTTTAAGCACTGGAGTATGTCCAATCCTACCTTACTTTTGGAGCCAAGTTGCCTTCTGAGGGCAGAAATATACATCAGGGCTCACTGTTTCTGCTCCAAATACAAGTGCCACCTGGCCATAATGACCACACACCTCAGTATATACAAATAGACTAACCACTACCTTCTAGAGAGGGGACATACCCATTGTATCCACGTTTCTAGTTGGCTAAGCTTCGGTGGCTTCACCTTCCACAGTCAGGATTTTAGGGTAGCCCTGGAGATGCACCTGACTTTGCTGATTTGTGTGCTGCAATCACAGCACCTCGGTCCAGCTCTCTCACTCACTTTCTGGGCCCAGGCAACTATCAGGGTTTGTAATGTTACTCTGGAAACAGCAATGCAGCCATGCCAATTCTCATCCAGATGCCTGTAAAAGTTCCTCCTAGGCTGACTGTCTCTTTCTAACCAGTCCTTGAATGTCAGTACTAAACAACAATAGATAAATATCTTGCTGAATGTTATTTTCCCTCACACCCCAACTCCAGGCCCACTTTCTATTCACCCACAAGCAGCAGAAGAGTCATAAGTGCAGGACATACAGCTCTGCAGGGCAGTTGCACAATATGTCATGGTTTGTTTTGGCCATCAGTAGCCTGCTGTCACACATACCCCAAGCAAAGTCAGCTTTCCTCTGTTTAAGGTCTCAAACAGGCTGGGCAATGAGGTAAATTTCTCATAGTTAGAGCATGCTGCAACACCTTGCAACCATCCAAACCCTTCTTTTCATTTTTAAGGGATTTACTTTTGAAGCTATTTAGGTTATTTGGAGCCTGAAAGGTAGACACTGTCTCCAGACACTTCTCTTCCTTGTCCCAGGAGGGGGAACCAGCCATCCCTCGTATCCCCACTTGGGGCAATGTTCAAAAGTTTTATTTCTATATACATCAGCTTAAATCTCAGTTTCAAGTGGTATGACCTAGTTGCAAAACCTGCCAACTCCCAGATGTTCTTTGTCTCCTGCTATATACTTATCTCTCGGACGAGTACCCTGGGTCAGGGGATGCCAGTGATTACCCATATTTCTTTCCTATGTTCAAAGCAATCATTTTAAAGCTGCACAGTCTTTCTCACAAGCCCTTGTCTGGGTCTTGTCTAGGTCATATATTACTACTCAGTATGAAAACTGCAGAGTCTTGCTAGATTGACCATAAAATATCTGCAGGTTACTGCAGGTTTTTGATTTGTTGTACAGTGCTAGATGAAAATCCCTTCGGCTAAGTATGAATGAAGAGTCAGGGTTTATATAGCAGCCATCCAAGAAGAGAAGGTCGTCATAACTCTACCCTCTGAAAAGAAAATGAGGGCTAAAGGAGTGTAATTAAGAATTTCTTCTGTAAGTAGTAGGACAGCATTCAGTAAGCACTGTATTTGAAGAGTTTAGGGTAGTGATGGCAACCACTGACACACCACATTTGCTGCTGACAGGTATTTGGGCTGGTCCCAAAAGTAATCAGCCCCACTGCTTTTTAAAAATAAATTTGTCACCAGATGACAAAAAAAAAAAAAAGGTGCAATATTAGTGCTTTAAGAGAAAGGGAATGGCTTACATATCTTTATTTTTGTAAACCTGAGAGGGACTCTCTTCTTTTGCTCTTCTTTTTGAGGATTTCTCATCAGAACCAAACACAAAACTTAATGACTCTATTGTGGAAAATACCAAGCAATATACGAAGATCCACCATACTGGTAACACGCACAGGTAACTAGGGCAAAGCTACTCCTTCAGGGTCCAATTGGTAGCATGTTTCAGAGGAGGCAGGAGGACTCTGGTCCGGCTGTGGTCTGACTGCCCCCATACAGAGAGAGTGGAGGGTTTCTGGAGGCTCCTGCCTGAGCTACTCCGCAGGACCCATGGCACCAAGGCTTCTGCGTGGACACACAGACTTATACCAGAGAGAGTTTTTTCCAGTTCTTTACCCCCCACCTTGTCCCAAAACTCTTCTTACACATCCAGACAATCTTGGATACATCACAAAAGAATAAATATTGCAGATTTGGTCTGGATTTATTTTTTATAGCTGCTGCCACCAGCTGTGTTTGCTGTACAATCCACTGGCCACAACAACCACCCTGCTGAGCTATCTTTACCCAGCAACTCCCCCACCGGGTTTCAGTTCTCTTAGAATGGGATCATTAGCAACAAGATTTTGAGCAAGCTTCGCAACAAAAGAGAAATTTCCTTTGCCCTTCTAAACAAAAATAAAAAATAACTACAAACTCTGAACCCTTCTAACAATGACTGTCTCATCCTACCAGTTACTGCGGGGTATGTCAGTATATTGAGGTGCAGTATATGGTTTGGCTGCGTATGTGTTTCTAAGCGCACGGGCTGCAGCTGTTTCTGCCCCTAAACATCTCCGTTGCCACTAAGGCATTAACACACTTTGTCTAGTCTAGTCAGAAGCCTATGGACCCACTAACACTTCTCAGGGAGCTCTCTTACATCCCTGCAATTGCTGCCAACCAGCCTCTTCTCTCTCCCAACACTTTCAAAAAATAGCTTACACAAAGAATAGAAAATTATCAACTTTTCATATGTATAAAGCGCCGGGCTGGTATATGCCAGAAGGCATTACCTACACACATGAAATTCATTTCATTCATGGATCGAATTGAAAAACAGAGAGGAAGTTAGAGTAATATTTTTCTTTTCACATTTATTTTCTTGGGAGGCAAAAGGTAAAAGAGGATGATTATTGTAGCATTATTATTCCCACATCAAAGAAAACTAAAACATGGTATAACTCCATGCAAGAACATAAAGCCTCTACACACTCCTTCCATGCCATATGTTTTTATCATTACAGTGGCTACATACAGATATAGGAAGCATAATTACCACTCAAATATAATAACCTTCTAGAAAGAAACTGAGTAAGTGGACTGCTTTGGAACCAAATATGACTTGTTGGTGCATTTTCAAGTTTCTATTTCAAATTTGGCTCGTGGACACATGTAAATTCATTAAGGATGACAAATGAACAGAGTTCAGTGATAACAGCCTTAGGAGATCAGTGGACAAAATCATCGCAATCACACAGAAAGCTGTTGGTGAGATCTTCTTGCCAAAGAGCTTTGAATGTCGTCAACACTAATTTGTCACCTACACAGACTACGTAACAGTGACAGTATCTTCCTGGCTACTGTATTCAGACATGCTCAGAAGTGTCAGTGACAGCAAAGATATGCTCTTGACAACAGCAAATGTTTTCAGAGGGAAGTCAGACGGTTCTTACTACATGACAAAAATGACACTTCATTTTTAAGAGGATTCTATGTCTATGAGAAAAATTAAGTCAGGTAGCATATGATCATGCTGGTGACAGAAAACTCTTCACTCTATGATTACCCTTTGACTCTCATCCATTAACATGAAAATATCAGGAAAGGCAAGAGATAGATGGTCTTTAATGGTTATCCACCTCTCCTGGCATTGCCAACTCATGTGCTAGACCTCCTTTTTGTCAGAATTTCTCCAGAATTTTGTCAGAAAAAATTGGCAAAAATACTCTGAGATACGGCTTTCATGCCTTGCTTTTCACGTACATAAGTATGCTTGCATCAAATTTTTAGTAAGCAATATCAAGTAATATCAATTCCTTTAATTTTCCGATGCCCTTTTTAGGTTTCTCACATGGAGAATGTGGTCTTTTCTCTATAGGGATATGACTGAACTATAACCTTCTCATCTGTCCCCATTACTCATC
The DNA here is from genome assembly GCA_027574665.1 of Rhynochetos jubatus. Classification (NCBI taxonomy): domain Eukaryota; kingdom Metazoa; phylum Chordata; class Aves; order Eurypygiformes; family Rhynochetidae; genus Rhynochetos; species Rhynochetos jubatus. The sequence goes on along the minus strand of CM050649.1, from coordinate 81,286,119 downwards.
CTGTCCAATTTCCTTCTCCTCAGGAAGAAAGAGTGGAGGCCATTTCAGACACTAAGTACTTTGCTTCGCTGTTTGAGATTCAGATTGGACACTAAGTAATGCTTCTGCTAGGTCAGGGAGTTTGGTTTGGAGCTCTTGACCTCAAAGGTGCACATTTTCAAACAGACATAAATGTTTCTGGTATTATTTTGTGTAGACATCTGCACTTGTGTCTGCTGGTGCTGGTGGCCCATCTGTATGACACAAGACTTGGAATTTTTTAGCATTTAAAAGGGCCCATATCAGGAACATTAACAATCGATAAACAGATTCTTTCAAACTTTCCCCCATGGTAAATGAAAAGTGTGTAAAACTCTAAAAGGCACTGGAGCAAAGCTTAATCCTTGGACACTATGCATACATTAACCTCTACAAAGACTTTGATCAAACCCTTAAATGTCACCAGCCTTTTTTCTGTTTCTTCTGGGTCATATAACATCACACACAACATGAGAATTGACCTTTATTGTTTGCAGGCATGCCTGAGGATATTTACATCATCCACATGCAGCCCAGAGATGCCAGTCTCTGTTCCTTGAAAGACCTAAATAACTCACAGTGGATGCATAGCAGAATTGCATACTCACAGAATAATTTAGATGAGAAGGAACATCTGAAGGTCATCTGGTCTACCTCCAACCTCCCCTTCCTGTGCCCTTTTGGTTCAAAGCAGGGACAGCTTCAAAGACAGATCTATCTTCAAGTTAGATCAGGTTGCTCAGGGCCTTGCCTCAGTCAAGTTTTGAATATGTCCAAAGGTGGAGATACCACAAACTGTCTAACCTTCATTATGCAAAAAGTGTTGCTAACATCTAATTGTTTTTTCCCGTATTGCTGCTTGTGTTTACTGTCTCTCATTCTTGGGCTGTGGACCTTCAGGAGTCTGGCTCCATCTTCTTTGTAGCCTCCCATTACACAGTTGAAGGCAGCAATAAGATCCTCTCTTCTTTTTCTCTTCTTTAGTCTGAACAACACAGTTCTTTCCCCATACATCATGTGCTCCAAACCCCTGACTATCCTGCAGTCAGTAGTTAGAGGTTGGTATAGGAACTCCCTTCCCATGCCAGTGAAAACAGCAGCCAATGAATGGATTGCTACTAGGATAGAGAACCCATTTGGTTGGACATGTGAAAGATCACGAATTCTCCAGTCATTGTCCTACTGCAGCATTTCAGTACCCAGCATGAGCAGCTTTCCCTCCTCAGCCAACAAAATCAGCCCTTATCTTTCAGTATGGAAATAGTATATTCATAGAAAAACAAGCTTCAGTTTTACACCAAAGCCAATGCTTTAATGACAGCATATGCACTGTGAGAGCACTCTATCTGTGCTGCACATGCTGCCTGTGGAGAATACCAGCTGGAAATCTCCATGAGAATTTTCTTCACCGATCATGAACGGGAGCTCAGAAGTTTGATTATGCTCTTCATTTTTGAGAAATAGGGGTGTCTAGCCATGAACCCCTCAGTTGGCAGCACAAGCGAGATGTGTCAAATTTTGCTCAAGGGACATCAGAGCCACAATGCCTTTCTAATACACTGTCAGGTCAATTAATGTCTGCATCTCCAGTGGTTTCCACACTGCTGAGAGCTCTGAGCAAAACCAAATGGGACAGAACTAGTTCCTCCAGTGTGGAACGCAAAACTGTCTTACCCACAAAAAGCCTGATTCTGCAGTGGGTCCTGTGGGGTGCAAAATATGTCTTCTCTGCTTCTGAATGGGTGTGCAGGGGAACCAATTCCCATTCAAATTAATTGTTTCTTGCTTAAAACAAGAGGAATGTGAAGCCCACTTCACTTACTGCTATTTGTACATCGCTACTGCTGTTGCTCCTCCCTGCCAAGCAGGAACTGCGGAGAAAGAGTCTCCAGTGAGTAAGTGCATGCACACACCCCCCTCCCATGCAGAGCAAAATGCATACGGAGATAATGCACGTCAAAGACCTCCAATTACTGAACAGGTAAGTAACTTTCCTCTTAGCACACCGCATGATTGAGTCCTAATTGAGCGTCACATTCCTCCTGGATGCAAAAGCAAACCATTATGGACAAATGAGTCAAAAAGCCAAAATAAAAATCAGTCAGATAGCTCAAGTACGCCTGACAGAGCTTTTTAAAGGATTCTGACCATTAGCTCTCACCTCAGTGATATCACTTTTCATACTGACATGAAAGGTGGCAGATAAGCTATTTTCTCTGTCTCTTGCTTCTTCAGAAAAGGAGACAAACATCAGGCACAAAATATTCAGAAAACGGTTAGATGTCTTTGTCACCATCACATCTTCATCTGTCTCTAACTTTACTGTTGGGTTTGCAGGTGGGAATGTTACAACAGCCAAATACTATTTTTAAGAATTTCAAAGAATAATCTGTATATGAAAAAGTTGTGTCTACACATGGATGATTACACTGATTTTTAATGTGTGGGCCCCATATAGTTTTTGCTGATGCAAAATTTATAAGTCTTTAAAATTTATGTCTTTTTCAAGACTTAGACCCAGGTATTTGAATGTATGTATTGCACCTTTTCAGTGTTTGGGTTATGATACAGTTGCAGAGACACTGTGATTGGCACAGGTTTTCTTGCTATGCTGTTTCTCAAACCAATGGTATCCAGTGGAGTTTAAAGCCTAGTTTTACAAAAAGTTAGAGAACACAGTTTGAGGCTGGTTTTGTTTAAGATTAAGCCTATATTGTTATCTGAGTCTTCCTTTGCACACACACAAAAAAAAAAAAACACCAAAGAACAAGTCTTACAAACAAATCACTTCTCTTACTTGACTCATGTCTGAAAACTTCTCATTTACTGAGGTTATGTCCTCTCTCTCCCAATTTATATTTTTTCTTTTCCCCTCAAACAATAAGGCATTGAAGTCTTCTGCTATGAAAAGTAAATGTTTATCCTTTCTGTAATTTGGTTCATCAGTACAGTTCAACGGAAACACCAGTGGTACAAATGCGAATGACAGGTTTGAGCTATGTGTATCTCTCTCTTCATTAGGACAGGGCCCAGTGTCAATAGCAATCTTCCCACTGCTGTCAGTGAATTTTGGATCAGGTCTTATAGGGCTAGATGGAAAAAGAATGGATGCAGTGAGTGAGGCCAGAGCTGAATCCAAATCTTTGCGTCAGGCACTCAGCACTACTTGTATCATATCTGGGGACAGGTTTTTGCCTCACTGTGAAATGCAAAACAGATTCCAGAACTTAAACCGTCTGCAAGCTTGGGCTTGGAAACATAATAAAACAGTGCTATTTATAGTGGTTTCAGTAAAGTGTTTCTAAGGGAGCAAAGTTGCCCGTGGAAAGTTTAAAAGCAGTGAACTGTTGGCCAAAAAGGTTTGGGAGCCACTAGCCTAGAGATAGCTAGCCACTGCTTAGGGCAGGCTAACATTTTAGATCTTGACTGTCTTGACATGTCCAGTAATTTACTCACCAGTACCAGTAAGCACCTCCATATAAAGCCTGGATCATATATCTATGTATGTTAGGCACAGCTATCACCTTGCACCACTGAGCAGAGCTCGTCTTCCAAAATGGACTTCAAGCGTGATGGAGCTCATTATCACAGCATTTACCACCACAGGAAAAGTCTGGGTTTAATTCCTTTCCCTGACTGAAGGGACTGCAACCTCCCACTCTCCTAGAAAGGGCCTTATCCATCACCTGTTTTCCATCCTGGCACAAGAACGTCTTCCCGGCTGAGTTCGACAGCGTGCAGGAAAGATGTCAAAATGTCTTAGGGCAAAGTCTGGGAGCGTGACTGAGCCTGGCTGTGAAGTGCAGTGGTTAGAAACCTCACAGCCCTCCCAGTATCAGTTATTGTGTCACTGAGGTGACTTTCCCCTCATATCAATTTACCACTGTACATTGGTTGTTGGTCTCTGTGTCAGCAGCTTTGTTTGCACTCGATGTAAGAACTGATGGCTCGAGCACATAGGCAATCCTTAGGTGCAAATTACACGTTTTACTACCACCCCTTTTAGATGCAGTAGGGAAAAATACAGTACTGCAAGAGACACAAATCTGAATGATGAGTTTCACTGAAGAGTTTCAGAGGCAACATGAACCCTGAAAGAGAGCTTGTTTCTGTCTTTAAACTGGTGCTTCTTTCCTAGTGAGCCTCACCTTGGGGTATTCAGGCAGCTGTTGTTCTTCTTCTCCACTGAAGGTTTACTTCTAGTATTTTCTTCCACATCCCTGGGTAAAGAACCTTTCAATCTCACATGGCAAGTCCTCCTTTGACTGTCAACACAGCAGTCTCTTACTTTTTATCAGTGCAATACTGATCATTTCAGTGTTGCAATTAAAGGGTATTAAATCCTCTCCATACAGCTTATTTGTTTGAGATTGGAGGGAAGATTAAATATGTTACTAAATTGTGTATGCATCATCAGTGCTGTCTATTCTATTAGAACTAATGATAGGTAGAAAAGATACAGAAGTGCAACATAAAAATTATATCATCCATTTTTTACAAATCGTAATTTTATAGTACCTATCATTTTGGAATGCCTTCAGTTTTGAGGAATACTGAGATGAGGTCATTTAGACTATTATTGATTCTGCCATTATGGCATCACTCGTAAGTATTTAAAGCATTTAACCCTCCATGAGGAGCTTTGAAATATAAATGGCTTTCTGTAATAAGGACAGCCTGCTGTTTTATAGCGGTGACACCAGATGTGTGGTCTCTTTCATGGCTGCCTCTAACGACGCAGTAACTTCTCTGATCCTCCTGTTGCTTGGAACAGTAGTTCCATTGAAGACAATATAACTGCACTTATGTTAGAGATATAACAAGCATCATTTTTGTCTATCGACTTGAAATCTTTTCAGCTAGATTGGACTGTCATTCTGGAGTGATGTTAGCTGAGTTTGGAATCACAGTGAGCAAACGAACAAACTCTTGCCCCAGGTAAACATGAGGTACAGAATAAGTATTAATACAAGACACCGTGTTCCTTTGCTAGAGCACACAATTGGGCTAATAACACCATACTGACCTTTTTCAGCAAGTGGCCTTGTTTTTCAGCAGGTCTGAGCCCCCAGACTGTTCCAGTGATTTTGCAGGAAGCATCTGCCCATTCCTCAAAAGAGCGTGAAGCGTGGACATAACAGACTAACCCAGATACCCTCTTAAAACAAACCTGGGCATAATGTTCACAAATCAAACTCTATGTAGATAAAGAAAATCTAGAGGCTAATATTAAGAAGTCAATGGGAAATTTTCTGTTCATTTTGTTATGTCTGGGGTGATAGTCACAAGGCAGATTCTGTAGGTGGTCAGAGGATAAAGTCACAGCTTAGAACTAGTTTGAGTCTAAATGTGAACTCCCAAAGCACAAACAAGAATAATAAATGCATTCAGTTCACAGATAATTCTTTTTTCCTACCACTAGCTCTTTCAATTTAAAATATATCAGCAATTAAATTTTCATCCAGTTTTGCCTTAAGTAAGAAAGATTCTTGTACCATTAACGATTTCCAACTCTCTGTGAACTCCACGACTGCCTGGGGACACAGCTCTCCTAAGTGTGCCCATCTGTAGTCTTTATCCAGCCTGTAGACCACATCTTCCGCGTTTCTGGAAGAGAAGCACCTCCCAGATGCTGCTCATCAATGTTAGATAAGCATGAGATGCGCAGGTTCAGTTCTTTGAACTCCAAAGGGATGTTCTAACATTTAGTATGCACCTAATTTTTTGGCTGTCATAGCTCAGTGCATTTGCCTAGATACAGTACCTACTGCCATTTGAAATGATGTAGATTATGCGAGGCATCTGCACATGTGACACAAGATACATGTCACAGTGGTGCTTCAGCATGAGAGCAGGCACACACCCTTTGGAAATGACAGCTGAAAGCCAGGTAGGGTTCTCCAGGGCATCTCCAACATCAATGGCAGCCTACTCTTGGGCAATTGGACCATGTCTGTCAAGTTAGACAAAGCAGTTCCCACAGGTAGTGGAAATGGCAACCTTGTCTGTAAAGATTCATTGATACCATGAAATAGGAAGAGAGCGAGGATATGATCCTGGCATCTTGACGCTGTAAAAGGTAAACTGTGTCTTGTTCACATTGCTGAGGACTAGTTTCCACGGAAGCAAACTGCCTGCATCCCCAGACCACATCGCTTGGTCTTGGATCTCCTGTGGGTCTCACACTGTTTTTCTGTAGTCTTAGAAAATACTGTTTGTGTGCATTTCCAGTTCAAACAATCTGAAATAATGTGAGAGCTGTGCTGCAGTCCGTCAGCATGGTAGCATGAAACTGAGCATGTGTCATATGCCCTTGAAGATGACACGCAGGTATACAGTTGCGCAGGAGAAGGCAAGGCCTGCCAGGATGGCGTTAGAGAGATGCACAGGGCAGAGGGTATCACAAATACGCAGTCTCATATGCATTGCCTGCTGGGAACAGGCCCTGGAATGAATTCTTCCCAAGCCACGCCATGGAGAAAGCACTTGGAGTGGTCCAACGTCGTGCCAGGGAACAAGTAAATAATTTAGCATCATGAACTGTTTGAGGTCTCATGCCTGTGCCTTCTGCAGCTTTTATTTAGCAATACAGATGTACCTTCAGTGTCTAGTGGTTAGTATTATTGATGGTAGGTTTAAAAACACATCTTTAAAATCATACTAACATTTATAACTTTTTAAATATAGGAGAAATCTAAAGTAGAGTGTGCTTGAAAATTTGATATTATTTTGTGCCAGAATGACTATGTCCACCTTGGACAAATGGACTTGGATGAGCCATTCTGCTCAGTCTTCCCGAAACTTCACATGCCAGATTCCTTAGCACACCATACAAAGCACCATGTTCTATAGCATTCCTGCCTAAGACATATAAGTATACTCATTGATGTAACCTGTATCCCACAGAGCGTAGATGGTCTGTGGATAATGTGCATGCCCCCAAAAACAAGAGTCGGTGAGAATTAAGCACTTAATACTGTCTAAGATCTGCTCCTGGATACAATAAAGCTAATCCAAATCAGTACTGCACTGCACTGCACTACTACTTAAAGTTTCAGTGGCTTTCCTGGTGTGGGGAGTGAGAGGGCTCTGGGGAAACAAATGATCAGGACATTGATTTAGTATCAGTTCCAATTTAAGTTTCTCGCAACGAAGTGGGTTATGCTGACTCCCAGCCTGTGTGTGTTGTTATTTGGATGCCAAATAAACAAAACAATGGTTAGTTAGAAAGACATTCGCACTTTTGTTTTGACTTCTCGGGGCACGAGGAGGGGGGAATATGCCTTACATTTGCTGATATTTTTTAAATTTTAAACATTGAAAATCACAGGTAATTTATAGATGGTGTATTTCCATATTGGCACAAAATGCATGTCATGAATGTTGCTGCTGGTAGAGGAGCCATGCTTTCATATGGCTTTGCTGTTCATAAACAAGTTTTCTTTTTACAAGTGGATGCACGGATCATTTTGTGACTACTGTACTGCAAGCTCCTGCCAGCAAACCTGAGTATTTGTGGCTTTCACAGTAGCATTGCTTTTGCATGTGAAGCATCTCAACCACAAATGTCTGCAGGACTTCAGTCTGCATTGTATTTCACACATGTTATGAGGAAACATCTCCTAGATTTTCTAGGACGCTTAAGTCCCCAAGTATGGATTATTATTTTTTTCAGTAGTACTTTTTCTTTGCTGAGGTAAACACCTAGAAATCATCCGACTGCTGAGAGAAAGTAGGTTAGCTTGCTGTCCCTACGGATGACAACCAGAGCTATCTGCTCCCGGTACTGTATTGGCAAGTTTCTGTTTGTGATGAAAATAAGGTTGGCCAGCATGTCTGAACAAGACCAGTGCTTGGTATTTGGAGTCAAATTAATACGAGAAGGAGTCGTTTCAGCATGCTGTGAACTTGGTCTGCACAAAATAATTTTGTTATTCATTGTATAAGACTACATGTGTCCATTGCACCATCCTCAAAAGGAAATTCTAGTTCTATTCATAGATTTATCATGGAATGTCTGTCTTTCTGTAAATGCATTTAGTTTCAGTTTGCCTATTGGGCTCGCTTAACTCGTCCCTGTGCATTGTTTGCCCCTTCCCCATTATTATAGCTGCTTGTTTCTCTTTCTGGTAAGAATACTCTGTAGATTTTTCATAAACCTATGCTATCCTTAAGGGAGTTTGCTCAGGCTATTTTTCTGGGGTTTTTTTGATGCTTTCTACCAACTGAATTCATTTTGAATTTCAGAGAAAAATAAAATCCTAGCACTTATACCTGCCTGTTGTCCGATTTTCAAGGAAAAATTAAATCATCTACAATCTGTCCCTAGAATCAGAATCCAGTCTAGGCAGCAACACTGAAACTAGCTTGTCAGGTCTTTAACAACAAAAAAAAATTCTAAAAGTTTCATTTGGGTTTGTTTTGCAATGAAGATATTTTTCAGAAAGTTATTCGAAAGCAGCAACTCTGACAACCATGGTGTTTTGAAAACCAGTTGTCGTGGTTTAACTCCAGCAGAAGTATCAGAAATACAACCAAGATTAAACTGCTTTGAAATTCTTGTTCCACTGTTGGTTTTTTGTTTTGGTTCGGTTTGTTGGTTTTTTTTATGAATACAGCATCATCCAATGGACTGATATGAAAAGAGACACTTTAAAAATCTATTTTGTTCACAAAGGTTTGTGTTGCTCTTGGAACAATTTAAAAGGATTTTCAGTGCCTGTATCTTCAAGCCATATTCAAGGGCACCTTGATTTAAACTGTAACCAGTGCCCCAGTGTATAGTCACAGGGTTATTTCTGTTCTTTGGGGAGAAAATCAGGCTGCTAGTGCACATGTCCTTCATGGCAGAATATCTGTCTAGAGAGAGGAAAGCAGATGTATGTATAAGGCTAAAAATCCCAAATATAGCCTGTAATAGGTGCGATAATTATTTTCAGGAAAAAGTGGTAGGATGCAGTTTAAATCCGTGGGGCACATTGTTCCAATGAACGTGTAGTGTATTTATGAGGGTACTCATAGGATTTATAGCTGCTCCAAGGAAGTACATCTGCTCTATGACTACAGGCAACATCAGTTTCTAGGGAAAGTTTCTTGAAACTTTTTTTAATACGCTTTAACCTCTTGCATGCTGACTTGTTATATACCTAATTAGAGTTGCTCCACTTAGTCTTCACTGGCACGGGCTAGATGACAGCTTCCAGCTGCTCTGGATGCTCTGGCTAAGATAACTCCTCTGGCTTGAGTCCCAGCTCCAGACTGTCAAGACTCACGTACACACCACCCAAAACCTGTGTAATTCCCAGTTTCTGGGAAAGGAAATCTGGGTATAAAGACTGGATGGGAATCACAGATGCCCACTAGTGCCTGGTTTAAACAACCAAAGGTTGCAGGACACACCATGGCATGTAGCAGCACTTAAGTATAAGGGGGTGTATGTCCCTATACATAGAATGACCTCCGTAGTCATTCCTGAGAAATGGATATGCTAAAAGAATAGCCCAACAAGCCCGTGTCTACGCTGCACACTTGGCTTAGCCCTGTGTGCACTCGGTGCTTTGATCCAACAGATCTCCTGCTCCATAGCTGTGCTCATGGCTTGAAGGTGCCAAGGAAGAGTCTCTTAAATCACTTCCCATCTCTGCATGCCTGTCAGTCAGGTATTGAGCCAACCTCTTTAACATCTCGCAGGGAGAGGGGGAGCACAGGCAGGTGGTTGGGTACCAATAGGAGGCAGCACCCACTGGCTGAAGAGTAGTGATAGAAGCTGTTTCTGTCCCCTATCTCTCGTGCCTGGACACGGTGCAGGGGACCAGACTCAGAGCATGGGAGGCTGTCCTGCCTCACCGAGCAGGGCGAGCTCCCCTAAATGTGTTTACAGACCAAAGCTGGAGCTACCATAACCCTGGGACATGGTTAGCAAGCTAGATGACCACCTCGGCATTCCCCAACCGTGCAGGACAGACGAAGCCAACTCTGAGACAGAGAAGAGGGAGATTCTGTTCTGCACAAAGGAAGAAAGGAAGGAGAAAGGGATAAAATAGAAAAAGGGAAAAAAATAGCATTGAAATGAGGAGTAATGATTTCTTCATTGTATTTCATGGCAAGTTACCACAGCTCTGACAAAAATTTTGAACCTCAGCACCCCTCCCCATAGCTGCTGAATCCGTACACTGATGCTGCATGACTGTTCCTCCCCATATGTGCCCATTTGTGGCTGAAGATGTGAACTAGAGAGAATGTCACTACTTGCTTGATATGTAGGGCAGAGTAATCAACAACTGTTAGTTCTGCTGGCAAAGGACCGGTGGGGTCAGGCTGTTACTCAGAAATACCACAGGATGGTGTTGCCATTCAGAGTGCTGACTAAGGGCGAGGAGGAACGCCAAATGAACGAGCAATCTTCACGGTGTCTTGCTTAGGATGGAAATCTCAATTAGGATTCTCCTGCTTCTTGTTCTTCCTTGTGGCAATCTTTTTACACAACAGCAAAATGTTAACAATGAAGAATAAAAAGCATGCTAGTGAGTATAATTTTCCTTTTTTTTTTTTTTCTTGAACATTGTATTTGCTTCATGTTCTTTCTTCCATCGTACATAGGAATTCAATAAAGAAAAAATGATGCTGGGCTGTTTCTTTCCACAGGGCTTTTAATTTTTTTCAAGCCACCCCTCTCTGAGCATTTGTACATCTGAGATCAACTGTCCAATTGCTCCCGTTCCTCCACAAACAAAGATGTAAGACCAGTGGATAGCAGCAGAGCAGTCTGTCTGAAAACCATTCTAATCTTTGTTTTTTTATCTCAAGCGTTATCTCACTCATTATAGAAGACTTCTGTTCCTCTTTTTTTTGTTCCAAAACTCCCTGTGTCTACTGCTATCAGCTTTGATGGACAGATGAAGTATGATAGCCTGAGACATATTTGACAGAATATAACTTTGCCCTGCATAAATTACTGTCAGGGCATTTTCAGGGAAGTACCGAAGTAAATTTGCAGTGACTAAAAAATGAGTTATAAATTATAGCATAATCACTGCTGCTGAACAATTTGATGGGTAAAACAATTAACTGAGTTTATACTTTAGGTGAGGCCTCATAATTTTTCCTTATAGTTTAACTCCTCAAACTGCTCTGAGCCCTTCTGAGGAAAAGATTTTAGAAGTGGCATTTCCCACTCCCTTACGAAAAATCACATTTCTTTTCTATCAACATTGTGTTTTTCCTCTCGTGGGTAGTTCAGAAATGGCAGGTTGTGGTCTTTCCTCACATATCCCTATCAACTCGAGGGGGATGTAGCTAGGACCCTTCCACCCCGTGCCAGTACCTTCCTGGTCCTTTTCTACTCCATGTCACCAAAGCCCAGGCTTTTCAAATGACATTCTTGAAATTCTCCAATTAAGAGGATAAGAAATGAAAGAGTTTGTGAAGCTTGGGATCCTTATGGGATGCTCTTGAAAATATACTTCAGGCAGTGGCCTATATTTTATGCATTCAGTATCAGTGGTAGCTTTGACTCAGTGAGGGTAATCTCTTCTGTCTGGTGAAGAGCTCCTGACTGGAAAATATCACTGGGGTTTTTTTATCTATAACAGACAGAAAAAAGCCTGAATGTTTCTATTATTATCTTTATCTCATTTGTGACACTACCCTTTGTGAGGCTGTATTTTTTCCATTTTGAGTTTTTTTCTACTCTGTAAAGAATTCTGGGTTTAGTTTTTATAGACAAAATTGCAAATTTTCTAGATTTTTCACCCCATGTCTTGTGAAATTGCTTTTCTTAAAATGTGCAGTCTTCGCTATTATCATAAAACAAATCCAATTTTCCAGCTTTTGTGACTATTACGAAATCCCCCAAAACATGAATTCTAAAGTTTCTAGATTTTTGAGGCAAATAAACTGCAGCGCTTGTTACTTTTATAATGTCATTATTTTTATGATAGACTCATGACCATGGGAACACAGCTTGTGATCAGTGAATACCTGGCATGAATCCTGGCTGAAATGCAGCAGCAGGCTAAGGCAGGGAAGGCACACTGAAAAGGAGACAAATAAATAACCAGCGTGCAGCTGCCTCAATCCTGAGGGTGCTGGCACAGAGGCTAGGCTGCTTTTAAGCTGGCTATGCGCAAGGAGCAAGCATCGATCTTCTGTCCAGCTACTTGCTTCCATCAAGAGGTGTAGCCGGCAGGATGCTGCCTGTAGGCAGCTCTGCAGCAGGTAACGCTCAGTTATACCTGTTTGTGCTCACAGACAGCTGCGAGGAGCAGGCAGGGGATTGCCTGGGCTTTGAGGGAAGGATGAGACAAGAATATTTTACTGCTGCTTGTGAAGTGACTCCCATGCTATCCATTGTGGCTTGATTGCTTCCGGTCCCCTAGCTTTGTTTTCACCGCCCACCCTGCCCTCACAGCCCGCAGCAGAAGATGCAGAGCACCTTCCCACATGTTGTTGGGGCCCTACATGTGCCAGCGACAGCATCCTTTGTCACTGCAGAGCCACACAGCCTCCCCTGTGACACAGGGGCCTCTTGCATTAGCACCGGAGGGAAGGGGAAAGGGCAAGTGCGGCAAGATGGTCAGTGCATGTCATCGCTTGTGCCTGTCACAGAAGGCACGTTGCTGCTGTCGCCACCCAGCACTTGCGGGGCAGTAGTCAGAGCTGCCTCCCCTTTTCCAGACTATCGATTGGCTTCACCTCCTCCAGCTCTGCCTCGCTTGTCCTCCCGTCTGGCCCTGGGTTGGTGCTTGCCCTTCATTCCTGGAATAGAAAATAAACTTTACATACACAGCTGCCCGACTCAGGCCTCTTTGCTTGGCAGCATGCAGAATGTGGTGTGTGTCCCCCAGCAATGTGGCAACAAAAGAGTGTCCAGATGCCAGCAGCATGCTTGTGCTGTCAGGGAGACGGCAACCCACAAAGCCTGCCCAAGAGCCACAATAAATACTCGAGCAGTAACACCAAGCCTAGTTGCATGCTGCGTTTACCTGCGTGATTTAAACACAGCTTGAACTGTGCTATATTGTCATGACTGTTAGGTAGACATATCCTTAGAGGAGTGGGGAGGCTTGTTACCTAAAGCAATACCCACAAGAGAAATGGTAAAAAGGAGAGAAAATAGACTTTCTGTGATAAAGAAAGTGCTAGAGATGTAGGAGTAATGCTTTGCTTATCCAGTGGCTCCCTGTTTGATTTCAAGTAATTTTCTTTGCATATTTTTCAAATAGAGAGAGAGAAAATAGGGATATTCCTTTCTGCTCACCATTTTTCTGTCTGGAATAAAACCTCTTTGGGACAGACGCCTTCTCATTCAGATTCACACCGTATGCCTCAAAAGTGCCTGCTACTGTGCCCATTCTTATCCATACCAAATTTCTCCATCAGTGTTTGCTCTTTAAATTGTCCAGATTAGATTCCACATATAGCCTTGCAGCGTGCATTGAGCTGATGGCAGAGGTGAGCAGTGCACCTTGAATTCATACTGCTCACCAAGTCACGAGGCTCAGAGTCCAAGCAGAAGCATGTCTTAGCACTTAGCTTCAAAGTGAACCAAAAACTAAAAGGGTTCCATTTCCTTATTTAGGATTAGATTGAACACCAGTCTTGCAAGAATATCTAAATCCATGACTTTCCACTGGCAGAAAACAGGAAAGCAATTAGTCTCATTAGATTTTTGCTGCTTTAGGATAAAATCTTAGGTTAACACTTCATTACTTTGCTGTACTTCAAACTGGACTCAAATTTTCTCCCTCTTTGGTAGCAATCCTGGTAGCAATCCTTTAGCACTGGTGGAAGCTGGACCCATACCCAACCTCTATGTCTCCTGCCTACATCTGCCTGAGTCCCTGGCAGCCCTGAGGAAGCTGTGTACTGTTCTCTTAGGATCCAGTAATTGGAGTACTTAACCCTATCATGAAAGGACATGAGAGTCCAGCTCCACATCAACAGAGGATAACCCACCCTCTCCTCCGTAGGAAGGCAATGAAAGTCATCAGTATATTGACACAGTAGATTTACAGTGCAAGGCTCTCTCTGACTCAGACTGTTTTCTTGATAAGCACTTTTCCTGCTGAGCCTACTTGCCTTGCCAGAAACATTCTCTGACAAACCTTTCTGCCTCTGAAAATATTGTTTTCATTCTACAACTTTTGTGATTTTTTATCTTGGACTTAGATGTTTTAAAAATGTATATTTTTGTGATATAACCTCTGATTATACCTGATTTTGTGATTAATCCTCTCTCATCACTGGAACATCTTTGAAAATGAATTTGTGCACCTTCCTCAGAGTCTGGAAAGAAAGTTTGACAAAAAAATAAATGCAGAACTCCGTATCTCCACAATCAGCACATGCAATGCCACAAAGCCTGTATGCTGACTTGAATTCTTCCCTGATTGTATATATTCATCACTCGTAATAATTCAGATTTGTATATTTGGATTAAAATAATCGCAAATGCAAATACCCCGGCCATTGAAATCGAGCTGTCCTTTTGGCTAAGCTGCATGAGTGGCAACCAGAACCTCTAAAGGAGGGAAACCTACCAAACGTGGATTCCGGATGGAATTAAACCATAGTATTGGAGAAGGCAGGAGTTCGCATGCTGTGGCTGCAAGTTTGGGGCGTTACGGTGAAACATTACTCCAGGTTACGATGCGCAGAAACGCATTTTGTCCGCTTTCATTTCTTACTCCTCGACACCTCCCTCCTCCCTTGGGCTGCGCCTGCGGAGCCTGATCTTCCCCACCGCCGGGACGAGGGGGTTTGAACGCCGGGCCGGGCCGGGCCGGGCCGTTAACCCCTGTCCTCCGCCTGCCCGCAGCGGCCTGCCCCCGGGCCTACCTCCCAGCGCTACCCAGCCATGGCCCGCGCCTCCCCATGCAGCCCCTTCTCACCTCCACCCTTGGCTCAGCGTCCCCGCTTCGTTCTCCCCCGCACCCGCCTTCCCTTTTTCCAAGGCGCAGAAGAGGCCGACACCTACTGACCAGACCCCAAAACTGCACCCGGAGAGGGAGAGAAAAGCTCGGTACCTGGCTGGGGCCTGTCCTTCCTCCGCCCAGCCCTGCGGGCACAGACCAGACATGCTCGGAGGGAAGGAGATTTGTACACCCTTCTCTCGTAGAAGAGAGAGAAGCATCGTAACTCATGGAAAAAGAGGAAGCAGGTTTCCAAGAACCTTAGAATTAAGGTTTAATGGGCCGAGAAAGGTGCTGTAGCCTGATTAACTAATTACTTAATCACTTTGCAGCATAAGATCCCCAGTCATGGAAGAGCGGGTGCTTTTACACCTAAACTCCCTCAAAACAGGAGGTAGGTAGGCTCTGAAAAATGGACAATGCCAAAAGATCCCTGAAGTCCATAGGGGAACCTGTACTGGTTTTAGAAAACATCTCAAATATTTTATGACCGTGAACAGTAATTGCAAAATCTTAAGGTGGATCCTTCATCAAAACTCTCAATTACATACTCTGGCTTGACATATTTCCCTGCTTTCTGTATTTTTGGCCACCTCAGCACAGCCTTTTCTCCACGGCTCTATCTACTCTGGGTAAACAGCTGGATGTGTTGCTCATGGTTGAGGCAGAGGAAGGTCAGAAGCTCAGATGTTGCTGCCAGGGTACCCGTCATCTTATTGCTGAATTTTGAGCTATTTCAAGGCACTGAGTGTCCACGGAGAGCTTCTTCAGTTTGGAAAGCAGTGGAGCTATGTCATGAAGTAACCACTAGAAGAAATGAAGTTAAATACAAGGCTACTTCAAGTATGAAGTACAATTATCCTTCTTGTTCTGTTATGAAAAGACACATCCCAGCTCTTGCTGCCCTTAGAAGTCATACGCTCCTCACAGTTCTTGGCAGGCTTGAACTACTTGTCTGTTATAACAGGTGTAGTTCCCTGTAAACTCTTGAGTTTTAAGAAAAGAAACAGCCACTTCACTACTGGTACCAGATGAACATTTCCAGGACAAATGAAAGTCTGTATAAGCTTGAAATACTCTAACAGTAATTGTTTACATTAGCTATTAACATTTTTGCTAGGAGAGATGAAGGACTGTTCGCAAAGAATCAGTGCTTAACAGCTAAGCCTTGCCACAGAAAAGCCTTTGGCATTTTATCTTTAAGATTCCAGCATATTTCTGATGCTACTTTTATACTTATCTGCCATAAAAAGCTGATTCCTCTGAGTGCTTTGGATTTGCTTGACTCAGATTTATAGACCAGCTTTTTAGCACTTCTCCCAGGTATTACAGGCAAGGGGAAAGCTGCTTCAAGTTCCTTCAGATCCCCATTTAAGGGCACTGACATTTCCACTAGCTCCCACTTTCCAAAAGCAATGTTTTATTTACTGGGGAGCCAGGTGCAGTGAACTTGGCCTGGCGTACCTACCTAAGGAGGTGGACTGGTTGTGCAAATCCAGCCAAGAGCAAGGGTGAGGGTAAATGGGCACATTTATGCAACAGAGTAGACGTTTAGCCCAGGTTGTTTTACCATTTCACAGACTCCTCCCCTTCCTCTCTCACCAGCCAAAATGAGTGTTAAATGTGGGATGAGTTTGGTGTCAGGCACTACCTGCCTGTAAGCAATAATGTCAGTGTTTTTATTTAAAAAAGGGTCTCTGTTTGATGATGTGTGACAGTGTTACACTCTCTGCAGAGCTGTGGAAACTGCTGGAGGGAGGGTCTCCAGGTGAGGGTTAAGACACAAAAAGGTAGCAGTACCATAAGGCACATGTTTGCTTTACATTTGCTTGGGTTTTGAGCACGCTACTGGCTTTGAGCGTGGCAGTCTAGCCCCTTACAGGGACAATGGCACCTGCCCCTGGAGCCAGCCAACACACGGTGTGGCGCAAGTATTGCCAGGCCACGGATTTGCCCCTGGAGCCAGCCAACACACGGTGTGGCGCAAGTATTGCCAGGCCACGGATTGCAAGGAGACTTGCAAGTGCGTGTCAGCAGTCATGTAGACCTATAAATAATTTTCCTTAAAAAACATGCAATAGGCAACCTGGATTGCTTTAAAACGTGTGGTTTAGATCACAACTAAATGAAACAAAATGCACCTAGGTTATCCAAGATGGTACACATATAACTCACAACGTATAGGAGATTTCCCAGGTCACTGCAGACATCTCAAACGGCACTAGAAACTTAGCTAAGTCAATGCTGGGTCGCTGTGGACTGTGAATGTAGGTGCATAAATGTCGGAGTATTATGGGTTCTGAATCCACCCTAACTCTTTAAAGTTATGTATCTGTTAGCCTGAGAATTCGGTAGGGCTAATAGTCATTCTTCACTGTTATTAAAGGCCTTAACTTTTTGCTTGTCAAAGATGTGGATAGCCCTTAGAGACAACGAGAGCAAAAAACCCCTTTCATTTCACTTTAAAATACTCTGGTGAGAAAAGTCTTGCTTTGGAAAGTTGCCTAGCTCATTTGTTTTATTTCACGAATTACCCAAGCGCCCATTTGTGCTTTATAACTGAGATTCGGCGTTCGTTCCTGATTAGAAGAGCTGTCATCTGCTTTTCTATGCAGGAACATGAATCATAAGCAGGCAGTTATCGGTAAAGCTCTGGACCATTTAAAGTCGCAAAGTCAAATTTAAAAAAGAAAAAAAAGAAATAAAGGAAGAGAGGCGGAAAAACAAAAAGCATTTGTGGCGCACGAAGGGCCGGGTGAAATTCTCAGAACTTTGCACTGAGCAAGTATCAATAACCGTAAAATTTCACAGCATCCCTTTTTAGAACCGCAGCCTTAACGTTTTGTAGGGGAAATAAAGCTTTGGTTAACCTTGGCACTGGCAGACCTCATTAAAATAACAGCCTGTCACTTTCGAGTTTAAAATAACAGGGTTGTCAGTTTTATATTCAGCGGCACAATCTACGGGCTTATTCTCTGGGAAACACTGCGGGTGTGTGGATGCCGGGGGGACGGGGGGGGGGGGGCTGGCAGCAGCGCAAAGGCTGAGCAACACTGCCATCTCGAGGGCCCCCCCCCGCCGCCCCTCAAATCCAGGGTGCTCCCCGCCCTACGCGCTTCGTGTTTTAAAAGGCTGGAAAATATCCCGTGATAAAGCGCGTGGAGGTTCGGCAACCACTGGGCATTTAAATTTATTTTGTGAGAAAGCGTGGAAAGGTATAATGCATGGAAAAACAATCTCCATATGGAGCAAACAAAGTGCTGCGCCGTTTGTTCCGAACCGGAGCAGGTCATCCTCGCTGAGGTACCTAACGCGCATTGGAATTTTGGGCACCTAATGAGCTGTTGTAAACAACAATATGCACCCAAGCTCCCTATATCTCATCGGTGGAGAAAGAAAGGAAGGTGCCTTAAAAAAACCTCTGAGAGAGAAATCGTCCTTAGCTAAATTCAGACACTTGGGTGAGATGGAGGAAGCCCAGTTCAGTCGCTTATACGTGAGTGCCCGGTGCCCCTGAGACGTCTGAAGCTGGCAGATGTAGCTAAGCACATACAGGAGATAGGTCTGTCTCGAGGGACAGCCCCTAAAACCTAGGAATCCAAGTTAACTGTTTTTCATTAAGCCCAGCTTACCAGGAAAACTGTGTGTCAATTAAAATACCCAGCTGTCCTATACTAACCTGCTTGGGACAGGTGAGTCTTGCCCTGACTGTGACACCCACACGTAGCAGAGACACAAAGGTAAGAACCAGTTAGAAAGGCTATATAATATGTACCTGCTGACCGAGTCCTTTTAAACAAATTGTTGGCCATTAGTCTTAGAAAGCTTTCAGATTAAATCCCTAGGGGACAAGAATACTGATCGATGTATGGAAGTCCATGCATTCTGCTGGTACGGCATAACACAAATCAGGTCATGATGAGCTGTTTGCTCTTCCTGCCTCACCGTGCCCATGATGAAGGGCATGCTCTTCACCATCCCACACCCAGCTCACGTGGTGAACCGCTGTATCCATACATCTGTTACCAAGCTGACCGTCACTGTAAACGCTCTACCTCATTTTCAGTAAAGACTGCAAGGGTGCTGGGTGCGTGGCTGGGTACGTTAGACGCGTCTAGGGGAAAGCAAGCAGCAGGCAGTAGAAAACTGTCTTGTTTTTTCACCTGAATGAAGTGGCATTAGTTAAATGTTGCTTGTGAATTAAAGGGCAAAGTTGTATGTGACTAAAGAAACTACAGACACGAACGTGTCTTGCGGTGGCTACTTTTTGGGTCTTTCTCTAAGAAAAAACCCCAAGCCTCTTTCTGCTCACTGTCTGTAGCTGTCCTGTTCGTGGGAAACACCGGGAGGATACACTTTACACACCCAGCCTGAACTCCCTGAAATTACAGTGCTTTGTCACAAGCACCCACTCAAAACATATTCCAAGTGGCTACACCACCACACACCAACCCACAGTACGTCACCAAACGTGGCACCCCAGCCCACCAGAGAAGCAACCTCCAGTGAGCAGCCAGGAACAACTGTACATTTTTCCAGTGCATGAAGGCTGAACTCTGTTGGGACTTCACATTTGTTTCTGAGCAACCTCGGGGAGCAGGTATCGACAGAGAGGCAAGCTGAATATTCTGCTTGCATTTCAAAAGGAATATCTTCCCAAATTGCAGAATAAACAAGAAAAAAATGCAATGCAAAAATATCGGGAAGAAGAAAAGAAGGTTAATTAGAACCATTTCTTCTTAAAACAAGCAGGAGTCCATATTATTTCATTTTGTTTATTGCAGTTGAACCTGGATCAGTTTTGGATGCATTTTCATCATCTTTGAACACTATTTTAGCATTTTCTGATATTCCTTTATCTGAGAGAGTAGGGATTATATTGGCGGGGATGGTAAATGTGGGAAGACTATGAGATGGACTTATCAGGGGAGAACTTGGCAGGGGAGGAGGAGGAAGAGAGGGAATTTACTTTTAAAAAATTATTTTAGGGCCATCACCTTTAAAATCTGGGCTTTGGTTCCCATTGCTTCTAAGTGCACATTATCCCCCTGCCAAAGAAGCGCGTTTCCATTGGAAATTAAACCAAGGTGGATTCCATGGGCAATTAGCTGCCCACTTCACAAGAGTCTTTCTAAGGATCTTTCATGCCTTATAAAACATAGTCGTTTCACTTTTCGTTTTGCATGGTATTTTCAATGCTTTTTTGGATTACCCTGGTGAGTCTTTCAATTTAGCCAGACGTCCTGAATTAAAACAAGGAATGCTAAGGTCTGATTCCTGCTAAAATGGCGGGCTTTCTTTTTATCTCGCTTCATTACTTTGGAGTGCAAGGTAAGTAAAGGAGACCAAAACGTTGGCCAGCTTTATTTACCTGCTTATAACTGAGCCCATGCTGGTGGGATTGGAACTGAGCTCATGGGTGCAGTTCCAAGTTCTGCTGAGAAATTGCATGACGTACGTGACTGCCTTGGTCACATAAGAAATCAGTGGCAGAAATAAGAAATTAATTGTATTTCTCAATGTAGGACATGTAACTATGCCATTTCCGTAACTCTGGATATAAATTTCTCTTTGGAAATGACGCACATATTTAACTTTTCTCACGTACATAGTAATGCCCCTCTTCTGTTAGCAATTATAGATGAAGGCCAGGATATTTGAATATCCAATTCTATATATCCCCCAATAAATTAAAAATGTAACCTTCTGTGTGGTTTTTGCTATATACTTTTTCTCATGAGAGAGAAAATATTGCAATTCAAAACAAATTCAGTACCTTCGAAACAGCTGTAAAAAAGTAGTTCAGTTTAATGTCAGGGCTACGTCAGGAAGATAGCTAGGGAAAGTCAGGCTCACTACAGCCAAAGAGATACAGCTGTCTTAATCCGAAGAAATCTCTGCTGGAGAAAGGGGAAAGGAAATATGAAAAATATCAAAACCGCATACGTCTCATGTTTACATGTTTCCACAGAATTCTAATCGAGCTTGAAGGTTAATCTCTAATTCAAAGAATAGGAAATACCAAGGAATCATTTACAAGGCCACAGATCACTAGGGGAATACAGTAGTCTGGCTTCGTAAATCACAAGCAAGCAAAGTTAACTGAATCCTTAGTGCCTTTTATCTCATTTTCAAGGGACTGTACATCTGTTACATATTTTTAAAATGCTGGTTGTGATCAAAACAATGTAGGGAGGAACATGCGCAACCATGGGGACTAATAGGAGACTTTCTGTGGTCATGCTAGCAGAGATCCCAAGAACTGAAGCCACTGAAACCCACAGGCAAAAGTTTTACATGGCGTGGCAGCCATTACGTCACCCAATTCTGTTCTGCATTTAAAGTTACATTAAAAGTACTCCAAAGTCATTGCCTCCCCGAGCATTCACCATGCAGAAGTGAACCTGGACATCAGGCTAAACCCTGAAAGAGGAGGTGAATCCATCAGTGCTTGTAATTCCCCTTTCAAGGCCGTCGGAAGTCACACTGCACTTCCAGAAAACCAGTTCCAGGGTGAGGTTCAAAGAACCATTTAGGTAGATGTGTCAACTCCCCTGCCGAAAGCTGAGAGGGTTAACAGAGCTCCAGTCATACAGCAGGCAAGAGCAAGTCTTCACAGGCTGAGTCCTCGAGTTGTTTAAAGCTCTACGGTGAAGTAATGCAATGGGGAGGGAAGGATAGCTATGAAGGGAAATAGCCAAGAGGGA
Source organism: Rhynochetos jubatus (assembly GCA_027574665.1). NCBI lineage: Eukaryota > Metazoa > Chordata > Aves > Eurypygiformes > Rhynochetidae > Rhynochetos > Rhynochetos jubatus. The sequence continues at coordinate 81,264,482 of CM050649.1, read as the reverse complement.
TGAAAAGTGTTAAAATGCTCCTGAGCATCTAGAGAGGGCTGCAAATGGTAACCTGTCCCTAAGCTGCATTCATTTTTGCTGTTGCTGCTTTTTGTGAGTCATGTAAATGTCTCCATCCCCCCACCCCAGGTTCTAAAATAGGAATGACACCTCAGGGGGATGTCTGTGAGATTTAATTAGCTGTCGTTTACCAACAATCACCTTACTTTTCCAGGTGCACTTCTGAAATCAAAAAAACAATCTTTACTGTTAGGAAATTTAATGGTTTGTTGTCTATATGCAGTGCACATACAGCGTATGTAAACATCATTTAATATCTTCAGAAGTGACTGGGGAATGGGAGTCCTCATTTTGATTTTCAGGGAGTATCTGGAAAGCCTGTGCGTTGTGTGAGCTGTGAGAACCTCTCTCCATTCTTTTGCTGACTCCCAGGAAAATAAAAGGTTTGTACTCCAAATTACAGCCCTTCCAAGGGGTTCTGACTCACTCGTGGTTCAAAACAGAAGTCTGCAGTCCTCGAACACCAGCTGTAATTTGATTACAGTAGAAGTCTGGATATAATTCTTAGTATCTGAGTTTTGAATAGCTTAAAATAGCTTCCAGGTAGCAATGATGTTACTGCTCTGAAAACTAATTACTCATCACTAGTATCGATCAGATTGCTTGTGTAAATAGCTATCCAGGCACACGCAACAAATGAGAAAATCTGTGCCTTTGGCTCTTGTATTCCCCAAATTTATATCAGTGGACCCTCCTCTCTATCAACCCTCTCCCCTACGTCTTCTATAGGATTTCTCCCTGATTTACTGCATGGTGGCCTAACAGGAGGTTACACGCCTCTCTGCAAACACTGGGCAGTTTAGCTGAGTTGCTTGTGCTGGTCAGCTGTGCCAGTACAGACCCTGGGCCTGTTACCCTCCCAGTGGTCGGGAAGGGAAGAGGAGAGGCTGCTGTCTGCCCAAAGACCATGGTCCCACGTCATGGTCCCATGGTCCAAAGCCATCAGAAAGGGCAGGCATCCTTAGGCCATCCCCGCTTCTGCTGAAGGCTTGCCCACGGTCTGTATACTGGGATTTGATTTTTGGCTTGACAGGGCTCCCCTATTGAGACTTTAAAGGCTTGCACATGCTGCTAGTATCTCATATGAAAACAAATCAACTAGAGTTTGGCAAGGGGTGTGGAGGAGATCTATAAGGTGTCTGTCATGGCAAGAAACACTGTCAACAACTCATGCAGCCAAACACTGTCCTAGTAGTTACTTCTTATGGATGAAAATGCAGACGTCCTTCTGAAATAACATCCTTGGCTCTTTCTATCTCCTGGCTTATAAAATGACATTCCACAGAGTTTAAGCATGGCAAAGCAGCGTGGGCCATTTGCTCGGAGAGCTATCATGTCTTCAGAACAAAAGATAAAAGAGATAAATAGCCGAGTACAACATTGTACCTCAACAACCTAAAAGCCAATCTCAGAACTGAATGGAAGAATGGAGAGCTTTTATTTCTTGGGTTTTTAAAGACTAAAGCTCAGCAATTTCCTTTGAAAGCTATTCAACAAGCTTCCCTAAATCCTGTTACAACTTAATGTGAAATGCATCTGTTCCCATAAGAACAACAGTGGCACCATTCATCCTTTGTAGTCTGTCCTTTGCTGTGTTTTCTATCTATTCTTGTAGATTTTTCCAGTCTAGTAAGCCAAACACAAAACAAGAACTGATAACATTTTAGCCATTTATTTATTAAGTTGATGCTGGAAATTCAGTTTGTTCCTGCTTGCTGCCTCAATCATGCCAAATTAAATTATTGTTCAGGGAGTTTATAATGTAAATAAAAGGTTTTGATACTGCCCCAATGTTTCTTGAATGTGAAGTCTGTATGTGAAGTCTGTATGCAGTTACAGATACTTATCTGCACCTACTGCAAAGATGGATATACTCTCTGCATGCAAGTATACATACAGACTTCTCGCTGTTACTGGTATCCAAATGTACTGCAATGTATTCAGCCTGCGTTACTTAAATCAGTTCAACATCAGCTCAGCACTGCATAATTTTTTTTAAAAACTGTGCATGTAGCTCAAATATAATATTTATCTAAAGCATGACCAAGTTGGTGGATGAGACATTTTATCCGATGTACACTGTTTAACTGAATTCACATTCAGCAGACCGTGAGGCATATTAATTCTTAGAAAAATATATATTTAGAAAACCTTAGACAAATGGAGACTAGAAAGAGCAAGATGTAACACTTGTTTTATTAATGACTTGCCTGTGGAAAAAGGTGACTTTGAATATTTGTACTCTCTGAACCCAAATGCTGAATGCCTTGCTCGTAAATACAGGACTTTAAGTTTTAGAACCTTCAGCCCTTTTAACCTTCACCATCATCACCATTACAGAATTAAACAACCTATTATTCAACACAATAGTTAGCGTGGGTGATGTTTTTAACCTGTTTTCCCTCTCGTTGTCTCTTAATCAGGTAACAGACATTAAAGAAAAGCTAAAGCTCTCTAAAAAGTTCTGGTCAACGTTGCCCTACACAATCTGCAAGGATGAGCGAGTGACAGCCGGTCCGTCAATCGAGGAGGACTGCTGGAACGGCCACACCAAGGCGAGGTGAGGTGGACCCCTTTCCACCGCACTCGGTCCAAATTCCCATCCGGCTCGAAGCCATCGCAAAACGGATGGCATTTCACAGCACTGATTATAAGAGTGAAACGGAAATGGTGAGAACAAGACATCGTCCACACACAGCTTGTAGCTGAGATTACTTATTGTCCAGGTGCCATTAAAGCCAGAGCGTGAGTCAGGGTAAATGTGCACAGCGTGTCAGCATGTGAACACAGAAAATGTTCTTTGGTTCAGCTCCAGAAGGATGATTTATACTGGGATTTCAAAGAGCTCTTTAGGTCCATTTAGCATCCCTGTGTTGGGACTGACAGCTTGTGAAGCAATTGCACTCTCGGGATATCATACTGGGATGAAACAAACATCGGAATTTCGTCTCTGTTTGCTATTGGCTGGCAAAGCTTAGGGCTGTTTGCTGAGGGGAAAAAAAACCTGAAAAATAGCCAATGGAGAATAAATGCAACACTCCTACTTATCTTGTGTAGAAGGCTTGACCTTCCTTATGTTACTTCATCAGAGAAACTGGGGTCATCTGCCCTTATTTGTGATAAGTTTTCTGTGAGTTTTAATTTTGAAGTTTGCTTGGCTCTGGCTGCGGCAGGGCTGGAGCTGACAGATGAGCTGGTGTCTCCAAAGATCCCAGTGTGGATTCACCAGTTGACAGAGGAGAGAACCTGATTATATCCCTGCTGAGAAAGAGAGAGGAATTGGCTCACAGATTTCACCAGGGGCAGCCAGGTTTCAGGTCTGCAGCGGTAGTCTGTGCTTTTGGGGAGACAGGAGGAGTGGAGAGGTTTGTGTCTGGTGAGTGCTGAACATGGAGTGCAGTGATACTTTCTGTCACTCAGGGTATGGAATCTATCTTCCTTTTACCTGATGATACAAATGAAGCCACAATTAAAACAAAAAGAGCCAATAACAAAAAAAAAAAAAAAAAAAAACAAAAACCCACACACATACCCACCAAACATACAAAAAAACCCAGCAACAACAAAAGTGAGACAAGTGCATAAAATATAAAAACTCAGTGAAAATAAGACAACATGGGAAAAAACCAAACCTGTAAAATGTCATTTTTCATGGATGGATGGACAGATACATAGATGGATTACACCCACCCCGTCATCTAACCATTTTTGTAAGGCACACGCTTTACAGGGGTAGGTTTTTCACTGAACAAACACCCTTTCTCCTTGCCTTACTACATAATGCTCAGAAGAATTCCTTTTACACCCGAGAGCAGAGAGCTGTTTGGGATGCCGCTGGCCCGCTTTGAGATGCACATGAACAAATCTGTCCAAAAGCACGGGTCACTGCTCAGTTCCTAAGCCCCAGATCCAGAGAAAGCCCTTGGGGACCCTGAGGAAGACAGCTAGGAGGAGCGTCTGGCCATTGCAGGGTTCATCACAAAGGAACGGTGTGAAGAGAGAAATAAAAACATGGTTTTATCTTCCTTTATAACATCTTTTCTTGTCAGTGGGCTTTGTAAGATACGACCCCAGGCTGATGTGCTGGAGCAGTTAAACAGAGTTTCCAGGCCTCCCAGCTGGATGCCGTGCGTCATATCAGGGTGCATGCATTAACAAGAGATATATGCTACTCTTTCTACAAAGGAGCAGTCAAACAAACCTGCTAATATCCCTCCTGATTTCCATGACCAATGTTAGTGTTTGTAGCGTGTCTGGCTGATGCTTTCCAGCTGTCTTCTGCTCCTGCACTGAAGGGTCTGGCACAACTTCCACATTCGTTGGGAGTTATGGAGGTACATTTTATACCTGTAGTTTTTCACCCTCCTTTTGCAGTATTTATCTTATGAGAAGCCTGGATATTTTCATGGTGCCTTCCGAGATGCAGTGTTCTGGAGCCACTGAGAAAAGCTATCCTCTGCTGATAATCTCCTCAATTAATTAAAGACAGACATTTCACTGGGTGTGGGATCACAGCTTCAAAAGCATCACCTGAAAACACCGTCTCAGCAAGCCCAACCACTGCTTCATTGTTCTGTCTGCGTTTCATATCCATTCACAAAGGAAATGTGTAGTCCTAGTCTTAATAACAGAATTCAGTAAATGCCTCAGGTGGAGAGAATAGTAAAATTCAGGGCAATACCATAGAATGCCATGGCCTGTATATGACATAATATTGAAAATATTATTGAAAATTACCAGCTGTAGATGTAAAATCACCCCTTGGCTGGTGAACAAGGACACTTACTGCAGCGTAAAGAAAAACCATAAATGCTTCCTTGATCATACTGATCAGTGTCTGATACAAACGCCGGTTCACAAGAACAAGGGTCGCAAAATCTGGCCAGTACGCATATAGTACAGTGTCACCTCTGTGCTATATGAAGCTATATTTTAAATTCCAGAGAATTTTACAACAGCTCATGATTGATAGAAAAAAAAGAAATTTAGCCACTGCTGTTTTCCTAGACATTAATACTACCAATAAGAAGACATCATGATGTTGGCTGCTGTTGGGATAGGAGATGGTTGCTGGGTTTTGATCAGACGCTGTGGTGGTATAAAGAAACTTTGAACTGCCAGATAGACATTACGGCTCATGTTTCATTTTACGCATCACCTTTCGCTGCTGCTTTTACAGGAGAAAAGAGTTACAAATCTGAGATTCCAGAAAATGAAAGCTCTGCTTTCTCCTGAGAGAGGCATTACACCAAGGTCACTTGTGGTTATTAGACTCCCCAGATATCACTTTGCCACCATGATTAATTTACAGTGACACCAGGTCACCAAATGAAGGTCAGCAATTCACGGATAATCATGGGGTAACAGAGTCATCCATTTGGCATTCTGGAAGGGTGCACTTGGCTCGTTGCTGATCCTGTACGAAAAATGGTTTTAATCAGGTCACATCAGATAGAAACCAAGTGCTGTAGAAATGGGAAAACATTTATTAAGTGGATTAATCTCTTTTTTAAAAACAAAATCCATAATAAAAATAATAATGATACTTCAGACAAAGTGCCTTTTGAGAGAGATGCCTAACCAGTCTCCCTGATCATATCTGTATTCACGGAAGAACATAATTTTATGTTTAAAAAATTAATGTCTTCTGCCAGATGCAGAGCGACAGAACTTCTAAAGATATTTAGGATCTAAAAAATATCATTAAGACCCAACTTCAGAAGTTTTGTTCCTTCCCTATACACAAATAAATTCTTAACAACAGCTGATAACCTCTTCACTGTTCTTCAGAAATTAAGGAATTGTCACAGGAATGGTGAAATTCAGGCTTCAGGAGTTAAACTAGATCCAAGGTATTAGCCCCTGAATAAGTGAGTTCTACAGAAGTGAGAACAGTAACCAATCTGCAACCAGTCCAGTGGTCAGAAGAACCTTGAATTGCTCCAGCCAACTCAGCCAAGTTGTTTCAACCAAACCATGTGAGACGTTGTGCTCATGCACTATCATCCTGGTGCTCATGCTCACCAGACCAATAGACCCACTAATACGTCTTCACTCTGGAAGACTGTAGTCTATGGAAAAGGTGAGACCTGCATTCCTTTCCTTGAGGAACCTATCACTCCTTGAGTACAATGAAGAAGAAATAGAATTATATACGAGACAGATAGTAATTATAAACAGGGGAAAAAAAATAGAGAAAGGTAAGGAAAAATGAACACTAATTTTCAACGTCTAGGTCAGAACTACAAGGTATTTCACCAAAATGAACACAGGACAGTGTCTCAACTGGTCTGAAATTTTCTTCTTCTCCTGCCATAGATAGGTGAGTTCCTATTTCCCTAGCAGAGAGCCTTTGATTCCTGGTGAAATTCAGGTGGGACAAAAGACTCACCAGATCAGTGCCTGCCCTGGGAAAGTTGCTCATTGCTGACCAGCAAGGCTTGCATTGAGAGTGAATTGAATGTCCTTTACGTGGAGGTAGGCAAAGATAACCATGTAACACCACCAGTGAAAGTGTTTGAATTAGCCACTTCTTGGTAAGTGTGAAAACTGGCTATTATTAATTGATGGCTCTAGTTTATTTTTTCAGCTTCTTCCTTCCAACAAACTGGCAGCTCAGCCATTTTTCTCCTTCTCCTTCTGTCTCCTCAAGTTTTTCTCCAAGATAGAGGGAACACCCCCATACACACACACACACCCCTTGCTGAAAATACCCTATGGTGATTACCTCCTGAGCAAACAGAATCAGAGGAGGTGATCTAGTTAGCCAAATAAACCAATTTTCCACTGTACTTATCTTTCTGGACCAGATGTGACTGCCTACCCCCAGCCCAGCCTGAGTAAGTCTGTGTTGTATTTTGTACTCTGTTGCCTGCAATTCTGTGTACCTGCAAAAACTCCAGTACTGTCTAGGTGTGATGCTCCAGTTGTACAGTAAGAAGCTGCTGCGGTAGCAAAATATGGAAAACCCTGCCCCTTAATGCAGATGTCTTTTAAAAACCAGATGATTCCTCCTTTTTTGTTGGGGTTGGTTTTTTTTTCCTAGCTACAATCTTTATATAAATGATATGAAAGATTCATCACTCATTTTTAGACTTGAAAAGGAAGCAGGCACCCTGGAACATTAACAGGATATTACAAAAAAAAAAAAAAAAAAGTGGTTTTAAATATGCTTTGTGGTGCTAGGCTATGATGTGCCAAAAGACATCTTTGTTGTGTCTGCTGAGACAAGCAAGAACTGTGGAAAGGCTAAGAGGAACAGAAAGCATTAATATTTTAGAAAACAATGTAAATTACACTAAAATCCTGACATAGCTGAGCAAGGAGCAAACAGCAGAAAACAAACAGTATTATTCAGCTTCTCTATACTCAAAGGGATAAGAAAGCTGATTTTTTTTCTTGCTAGGCGGATGCAAAGAACAGACACTGATTTGGGTTGGCACTTCTCTTCTTTTCATTTATAATGGGCATACAGTTCTTGTAATGGCCAGGCGTACAAAGAGATCATTAACGAGAGTAGAAGCAGCAGCAAAGCTTAAAATTCACAGGGGTGTCTCCACTTACAGAACTGAAGCAAAAGCAGCTGTGTTCAACAACTTTGCCCAGCCAGCAACAAATCTTCTGTCAAAAAGTGGTCCCAAGGCATGGCTTCCAATTCGGTGTGACTTAACCCTACTCCACGCACATCAAAATGCTGTTGTCAAAACATGTGCCGGGCTGCCTCTCAGAGGCTGTCACTCATGAAACACCTTGGGCTGCGTGTTCCCATATCTCTACCAAGTCCTGTAAAGAAAGGAACACAATTCAAAGATATTTATATTCAATATAGGCTTTTCTGCCACTTTTTTTCTCCTGAGGAAGAAGGTGAAGTAGTTCAGTAACGTGGGCAAAATCCAGCTTCGCATTCAGACATGTAAATTCATGCATTTAAATAGAGATGCCTGTGGGTGAGACAATAAGGAGTCATTTGTGTTGCCCAAGCAAGAGTTGTGTCATTTGACACTCTCCAGCATGTCTGAGATGAGTATGACAGAGAACACTAGCTCCCATCTGGACCAGAGCCTGGGCAAGAACTACTAGAGCATTTTAAAAATCACCAATGTTAAGTTGCCTGAACAAGAGTCCCAATACCCTGTCAGTGTGGTCAGTGAGGCAGTTTTCAACTGCTTAAACACACTTACCTACTGCTATGTGAGATGGTCTAAATAGTCAAGATACCTTCATGGCACTGGGGAATAAGACACTGGACCCAGAGTTTATTCAAACCCTACTGGAGGGGCAGTAGGACATGAAACAGCCTATCCCTCAGTGACTAAAGGTGTACTCAAGACTCAATTCATCTGCCTAAAGAATATTCCTAAAGGAATACCTTCCCCTCAAGCCTGTATATATGATGCAGGACCTATGGGAAAACCACACCTTTCAGGGCTGGTAATGAGAAGATGAGGAAAAACCAACAGCATTCAAATGGCACCAGATGTCTCTGTTTGTGCAGCTAAATCCCAGCAGATTAAATCTAATGAACTAGTCATCTGGCCAGAGGCACATGGGACGCCAACAGCTGTCCCCACTCCACTGACAAATAAACTCCTGACTAGTTTTGACTAGATCTTTTGTTGACTAGATCTGGCAAGAGCGGGACTCTGTTCATATGCAGACACTTGCTTTTAGACATAACGAATTTTGTTATCTGCATAAGCCTAAATTTGGATCTTCAGCCTAATTGTTTTGTTCTTATGCCCTAAATGCCAACAGGTTCATTTGCCTGGGAATTTAAGTATTCACCTAACCTTTAGGCAATCATAAGGAAATGGATTTCTTGTGACCCACATCTGATATAGCTCCCTTACACATCTTCCAGGTGCACTGGACCATTCTCCTGAGTTGCTAAGCCCTTCCATGCCAGGAATGCTTTGGGGATCACCAGATCCTGAGGCAGATGCTATGGGGTCGGTGACAGTTTGATGGAGTTACTACCTATGGCTGAATAGGCTGGCCCGTTTAAAGCTAGATGGGCTTCAGGAAGACATCAGATCCACACCGATCACCGTGCAGAATGCAAACCTCGATAAAAAGCACACACCAGAGCACTCTCCAACTGCTTTATATTTCCAAACTAACTCATAATTAATCCATGTAGAAAGCTCACAAAGAAGTCAGTGCATTCTTCTTTCATTATTGACAATAGGACATGATGAAATCAAACATAAATCATCCCAAGAAAGCCTGTGAACTGCCGTTCAGAGCTAGCCGTAGCTTCTCATGGATGGCTTGCAATAAAGAGCAGCTAACCCTTCATAAACAGGGAAAGCAATCCACATGAACGCTCAGCGATTTCAAATCATTTCTAGCTCCTAACAGCTATGGCCACTGTCACGGACAAGATGCTGGCAAGATGGACATCCTCTCTGAGCCAGTAGGGCAATTCTTACATTCTTACTTTTTTTAATCAACTGCACCTTGAAATCGCTGATTTACTTCTAGGCTGAGTAATTTATCTACAGCAGCCATTTCATTTGTAGAGACGTGTGACAGATGGAGGTGCTGTTCCTTTGCAGCCCAGAGCTTCCCTGTGTGCCAAGGTCTCTGTCCTGCTGCCTCCAGGCAGCTCTGCAGAATTATTTCCAATTTCTATCTTTGGTGATTCATAACACTGCGGTCTGCAGTGCTCCGGACTAGGGGAGTCAGCACTGTATTCTCACCGTAGTTAAGCCTGTACCACAGGAGTCTGGATGGGATCCCTACAGCATTGTTATTTCTCGTTATGGTACTAGCGAAACGACAGGACACGCAGTTTGAGGCTGGGTATTTTTGGCAGTCATGTTTGGTTCTTATATGTTCACATTCCCCCAGGATTATTCTCATGTAAGCTTTCAGAGGCCACTGATGACAAATGAGTCTCATCTTGCAAAGCGAGTACCTGTTACGATGAGACTAAACCCTTCTCTGGTGCAGCAAAGCAATGATTGTTTGTGAACCTCCAGCAGCAATACAAAACTTATTTTCCCTTAACCATGGCTTCAGCAGAGAAAGTCCCTTCTTCTCCCTTACTTTCACATTTATTTTTATGGAATATATTTCTTTTCCAAACCAATGTGAACAAAGCACTGGCACCAGCACCAAGTCTGAATATTGATAGGGAACTGGGCTGACACAAGCGAGAGTGAAGTAAAATACTCTTGAAACTATATCTGGTACCAGGCATCACGGACGTTGGCCGTTAGTAGGCTAGACAGTGCTATCGTTACTGGCTGAGCACATGCCCACACGAGGAGTCCCATAGACATCAGTGGGATAGCCTGGTATGCAAGCTCGTTACAAAACAGATCATATCCTGATAATGAACATGGACAAAGGGTAGATCTGCCGCAAAACCCCTGCAATCTAAATATGAGACAAAGGCAGTAAGTAAATACAGACAGACGAGAGAGGGAAACAGTGATAGACTATTTTCTCAGGATACCATGCCAGCACAGAGAAATAATGTCAGCCTGTTATCAGCCTAGCAGCTGTAAAATGCTCAGATCATTTTTAACAGAGATTCAAAGTAGGAAAAAACCATCGCTTTGCAGATGCCTGTAAGGAGAGTTTCCTGAGTACAAAGAGCAGCAGGGGACAAAGTGTGCGCATTTACCAAAAGATGATGAGGACTTGTACCATAGGATAGTTAGAGGCATAGGCTCATTTTTGTAGGAGAGAGATACCTGCAAAAGCATTCTTGCTACCTGTGAGCAGCGTAAGACTGCATTTGCCAAGGTCAGAGAAGAGAATGCAGCAGCAATCAAGAAATGATGAGCTAAGAGCCTGAATAAAAAATTCAGGTGTGTGGATGGATAAGAAATACCCTACCATAAATATGTTATGCGCAAAGCACGTGGGAGAGGCAAGTATAGCCTGTTTGTAAGGAACAAGGACCAAATCAAAGAGAATACTGGGCTTTGGTCAACTCACAATACTGTTTATGGGCTGGGATGTCGGTTAGGCTGGAGACGTTCATGGTGGTCAAAAAAGCGATGCAAGGATGAACTGGAGAAGAAAATGAATTAAGTGCTTCCTTTAAACAGGGAGGATGATATTGCCTCAAGATAGCCTTCAAAACTATCTCAGAACACCAAATTTGCTATATATAACAAAGGACTTCATCTTTTTTAAGCAGAAAGAAATAAAACCAGAAAAACATACTGTTAGATGCTTAATTTAGTGTGCAACCATTCATATGAATAGAGGATCTGAACATGGAGTGGCTTAGTGCTGGCTGGTGAACCTCTTCCATAGTTCACAGAGCCAGTGCACTTTCTGGGGAATAGTGGAGAGTTAGGAGGTTGGATAGCTTAAATCCTTTCTGCTCTCCATGCAGCTGAGCTACTTAAAAGAGCCTTTAGAATCTGTAAAATTAAAACCCATATTTTTAAAATGGCTTCAGTGGAGCCATTTAAGAACTGTGTAACCATTAGCAGTGTCAAATTGCTTAGCACAGCATTTACTGTACCAGCTTTTATTTCGGAAACTTACAGCATTTTAAACTGATCCTTCATCCTGCTATGTAGATACTTGCCTGAGATTATGAACGATGGCTTGACCAACCAGATCAACAATCCAGAAGTAGATGTGGACATCACAAGGCCAGACACCTTCATTCGACAACAGATCATGGCCTTACGTGTCATGACCAACAAACTGAAGAATGCCTATAATGGAAATGATGTCAACTTCCAGGATACAAGTAAGAAACCATTTACTGTCGTTTAATAAGTGTATTTTGGAACACATTTCTAAATCAGTTCCATTTGAATGGATTTCTTTGGTCTTTGTGACCTGTGCTGCTGACAATATAAAAACCAGCCTTTTTTTGTCCCATGAAATTCCAGTTATATATTTGTTTCTTTTGCTTCTCTTGCTTATCTTCATGTCAAATGCATCAAGACACTGAGGGCTTTCCATAATGCCAGCAGTCCACTCCTTTTTCAGAAGGGCATTTAAGCACCTAATTAAATCACAGTGGCTTTCATTTGGATGCTTTACTGAATGACAGCACCATTAACACTTTCCTGTTCCCGAGGTGTTCATCCCCATTGGGGTGCCAGTTGGAATGCGAATGCAGCAAAGGGATGAACCCTGTAACTCATGGCCCTCATGCTCTTTCCCTCTCCCCCTTGTGCCAGGTGATGAAACCAGCGGCTCAGGCAGTGGAAGCGGCTGTACAGATGACATCTGTCCCACCGAGTTCGATTTCGTCACCACCGAAGCACCTCTGGTCGACTCCGACAGGAGGGAGGTGGAGGCTTCAGCCACGCAGCCTGACCGGTCACTGCAGACGTTGCTCGTCGCCTTCATCAGCCTCGTACTGCAGAGACAGTGGAGATAATCCTGGATCTGGCCAGAGAAACTGTGTTTTAGCTGCAGAAACAGCCAACTTTCTTCTTTTCTTATACTCTTGGACAATGGACCATGCCACAAACACTTGCAGTTTTCTACGAGAAGAGAGCAGTACTGCAACCTGCCTCCCTTTTTTGTTTTCCCAAAGAGTACCAGGTGCCAGGCTGAACTGCTTCCTGCTTTTTTCAGATATCTCTGAAGACAATATCCACTCTTGAGAGAATTCTTTCTCAAACCTTTATTACATGAGACTTTCTGAGCTTCATTTCCTTTTATGCTGCAAAAGTAAAAGGATCTTAGAGTGTGTGGTTTTTTCTCTAACAAGTAAAAAGAGGGGGGAAGAAACCAAGAAAACAGTTTTCTTTCTGAATCAGGCCTGACTCAAGGCTGCTGCATTTCAACAGAATATCATTGAAATAAAAAAAGACAAGAAAGGAACAAAAAAAAATGCAACCATTCTTCACTGACAGCCAGGTTTCCTTTAGGAACTTCTGTAGGATGATTCAGGTCATCAGAATGATCGTTGCTATAGGGAGGAAGTCTGGATTTTTTTTCCATCACAAAAGTTTGTCTCAACGGTGAATGTCTTGCACTCCATCTGCCAACCACATCAGATTGGTATGAAGGTAGAGAAGCTGAAAAATAAGTTTATCTTTTAGTATGATAGTAACTCCACTAGCTTCAGAATATCATGTTACAGTTGTTTAGGATTTAAATCTTAATACCCAGTAAAAAATTGAGTAGTAGCACGATTTCACGTAGCTTCTTTTAGTATTTATCCATGTTATACAATTGGCACAAATTTCCACTTTGCTCACCATCAGCCGTGGTGGTAATGCTAAACAACGCTCCTGACAAATCTCTCCTCAAGGGTTCGGACAGAAAATAATCTCTTGTGATATAATCTCTTTCCTTTTCTCACTGTTCTGACATCAATTAGGACTTTCTGCTACTATGTTCATTATCCTACCAAGACGGCAATTCTCTAATGGACTAACAGCGGCCGGATCAATAGTGTGTTATACATCTAGCCACATCTTTCATATCAGTTAATTTCAGTATCACAAGGATTTCTTCTGCAAAATTTCAGATCAAAAAAAAAAAATATATAGTACTGACATGGAGATTTCTTTCACTTTTTTAGTCTTAGTATGATCATCTATTTTTATATATATAAATATATATAAATCACAGATTTTAACTTCTTAATTACAAGCTCAGGGTTGACACTTCTTTGTAAGAAAAAAAAATGTTTGGTCAACCAGCTCTTCTTTTTTGTGCTGCTCTGAAAAGTAACCCTTTAATGACTGGTGAGCACGAAAATCAAAGAAGAGAATTTTTTACATATCCAGTTGTCCATTTCTTAACAGGTTTGCAGGGTGGGGGAGAAAACCTCTCTCATATGTACGTGTTTGTGGGGAGCATGTGAGTTTGTGTGATAGGCCTAGAGAAGGACACGGGTGTTATTTGTGATGGCAATTGTACTCTCAGATTCTTCAAGGATGCATTGCTTTAATAATCATTGCCTAAATGACCATGGTCCTGGAGAGAGTTTCCCTAGTTTGCATCCAGTTGTAAGACTGGTGGAAGCGGTTTAAATCCTGGACAAATGTGCGCCAACAATAGAACATCAAAACCTTCCCCCTTCCATCAGCCACAGACGAGGGGCTTTTGTGACAATTCTGCGTGGTGTTGAAATGATTCGCCGGAAATTTATTTCCTGATTCTTACAGTGACTCAGGAAATGGTACACACAAATTATGGAAACACTGTAAAGCCAGCCAACCACACTACAGTTCAACAGCAGAGCAGGTAGATCACATCCATTGCAATCTCTTTTTCTTGTCAAATTATAATTAGCTATTGATTTGGGCATGAAATTAAAGTAGAAAACACACAGCACATTAGGATAAAGTATGCTTAAGCACTTTTACCAAAAAGTATTTACAAACTTTTTAATAACAAAAAGCGTAGGTTTTGAGCCACTTGTATTCCATTCTTTTTTTCCCCATTTGTTTGTTTAATTCAAAGTATAACGATCTATTCTTCTTGGCCCAGCGTAGTGTGCAGGAGTCGCTGGCTGGGTGTTCAGATCACACCTGTCTTGCACCAGCCGTAGCCATGCTTCCTGCTTCTCTGACGGTTCCCACCGGTGCGGATCTAGTGGTTCAGCATGCAATGTCTTCAGTAAGTTAAACAGCAGAGCTTAAGCCAGTTCTCACAGGCTTTTTCGTCGGCTCTGGTACAGCAGGTACCGAGCAGAGGATCTTTTCCTTTAATTTTTTTTCCTGAACTTGCACACACAGTTTTCTACAAGGAGGACCTTCTAAAAGTCTCCCTTGGTCCATCTCTTTCTACCCACATACACACCCTTTCTATGCTTCTCCTCCTCAGCAACTTTGTTTCAGGACAAGTTGAATGTCACTTTGATTTGTCCTGTTGTGTGTTTGTTCAGTGGTGACCGATACTATTTCCATCTGATTATTCTGGGTCTGGAAGCTTATTGACAGGTATTGAAGTTCAAGCCGTCCGAGGCAAGCCCTCTGTTGTACCAGCTCCCCATTGCTGCTGAGGACCTGATGGACTCCTAGGGTCTCTGTGTTAGCCTCAGCCCATGCTGAGGTCATCTGATGACTGTTTTCAGCTGGTGCAGCCAAACCAGGTGTCCAGGGTGCTCTCTGCTATTTGTAGACCTCCATGGACTTGTGAGCAAGGAGTAAAAGGGATCTCTCAGAACCAGGGGGTTTGCTGAAGACTATTCTCACTCAGTGAGCTTGCAGGAGGGGCCCTGCTCTGCTGGGGCTGGATCTTACAAACTGCCAGTGAACCAACCAACCAGACTAATCTTTGCTGAAATACGATTGTTTCATGGGAGTTCCACCAGAAATTTATGTCTTCCTTATTATTTCTCCTCTTATTTTCCTACTATGCATGGTGATATCTTATCAGGAGTTGGAGATGCCTTTGCATGAGGTATTAGACATACATTTCTTTAATAGTCCCTAAAGGTTGAATACTCTCTTCATACATTGCATTTTTCCAAGATTAAGAGAGCTATTAAATTTACAGAGCAAATGAAATTGGGAATGAAGGGAAGAAAAGAAAGAGCATTCATGTTCATAAATGTGAGAATCTACACAATTTCCAATGCTTCAATTTGCACATTCTTTACATCCAATAACTCTTCTTAGAAGGTAATTTTTTTGGTGTGCCGCAATTTAAATATTTCTCTTCTGTTAGCAGCCAGTAAAGTAAGAAATTATAAAGAAGACAATTACTTTTTCAAGAAAGAGAACCTAAGTCCCAAGGAAAAATCCTTTGATTGTGTAAACCCTTTATGATGTGCAATACAAAAGTTCTTAACATTTTATATTCTTTTAAAGTGGAGGATACTAAAAAAATAGATGCAGTTAATAACATAACCAGTGCTGTAGACCCCTGTGAGGTTTTCTATTTTAATATTAATTAAATTGCTTTTGCATGGTCCTCAGATTTTTAGCGTTCAGTCTACTGCAGATTTTTGTACTGGTGACTCCATACACACCACTGTAACCGCAGTGCAGGCTGCCTGAACTCTGGCTAAATTTAGGCATTTCAAAAAAGACAATCGGAAAGAATTGCAAAAAGAGCGTAGAGAGTTCCTGCTAAAGAGGAAGAGCAGTGGAACCTGTGCCTCAGGGTTCTGATAAGGGCTGATCTATCCCAGTTCCTTAAGAGGCATTGCAGAGCTCTGTCCATGGAAAGCTCCCAAAATCTGAGTCTCAGCTATACACATCATCCCAGTTCTGCAGGGTTTTTAGGAAGGATGATTCCCACAGATGTGTGAACCAGTTTGAGCTGCTTCTATGCAAAATGGCTGTGAGCTAGAGCTGTTCTTGGGAGGTGGACTGTGCATACAGGGTCTCAGCAGGCAGCAGTTTCCTTCAGTTTGTTGACCAACTCTGAACCATTATCAAATGTAACTATACTTATTCACTGAGACTTTTATTACTTCAACATGAAAAATAAATTACAGCACTGATGCAAGTTGTGTTTTTTCGTTTTAATTTACTTCTAAACATAATCCATTAAAAACTAATACAGAAAATTTTAGAATGATTCTGGTGGGAAAATCAGGTTTCACAGATTTCATTATGGAAAAAAAATGTCTGGACAGACCTCAGATATTAAGAGGAGACATCCACATTTCAAAGACCAAAAAGCTATATTTACTAAATTCACTATATTAACCCATAAGTGTTCAAACCTGCTAGATGAGAATGAGTAGAGTTAACCACAGTGAAATAGTACATAGAATTGCAAAAAATTTAATTTAAAAGGGAAATTCAACAGTCAAAGGCTAAGTCTGAGCTGTGGGGCTGAGAATAGGTTGCCAAAATGTAACAGACACAGCAATGCCTACCTCCAAGAAAGTTAGGGCAAGTGATGTACTGAACAGGGCAATGTTTCCAGTACAGCTACTCACCTGAACTGTGAGGATCACATTAACATGTGCCATTATGATCCTTTTTTGATAAAACAATGACAAAGACCAGAGTATCATGGTAATAGGGTGCACGAAAGATAAACAATATGACAGTAACCATCTTCTCATCCAATAAACAGCATAGGAGACCCAATGGAGAATCAAGAACATTGAAACTGATTTTTAAAATAAAATTCTAGCACCAGGCAAGAGAGATGGCCTCAAATCAATTCGCTCAGAACCTTTTCCAACAGTCTATCCTATTCAAATCCGTCGACCAATATAACCAATCGCTTGAGGGTGATTTGCCAACGTAAGTTGAAGTGTTCACTTACAGTACTTACTACTTTTTCTGCTAAACCGACTACCTACTTTACAAGTCTGATTGTGCATCATATGTGATCATAAAACAAACGTTGTGCGTTGCACCTGTGTGAAATCCTGCCCCTATGGCAAAGCAAATGAGAGCTTTGTCATTAACAGGGATTTTGACTATAATCAGGGACAAAAAAATAAGTCCTCCTTTCTGAAAGCTGTTCATATTTCATTCCTTTCTGACTGTCTATAAAACATCAGCATTGTCCTTAGAAGAGGTGACTTTAGCATCCTCACCTGTGAGTTTCCAAACTTTACTCCAAAGCAGTCGCAGTCTTTATGAAAACAGGTCAGTATTTCAACTAACTCTCATTTCATCTTTATTTTTAATTATGTAGTGTTGATACTTAACTGTAGCATGCATGAAAGGCTTTTGTTTCATGGTGCACTGGAAAAAAACCCTTCTTCCTTTTCCTCCTTTATTCTGGCACCACGAAATCTGTGAGGCTTAATACTTTAAGCACTAGGCAGCATTCAGTAGTGTAGTTTGTTTATTAAGCTCAGAACAGCTGCATTACCAAAAGAAGTTGTCTTTTTTCTGGAGTGAGAATAAGGGAAGGGAGTACCCATTCATCGTTAGCCAAAAAGAGGTACAGAATGGCAACTATTTATATTAGATACAGTGAGGTACCTCTGTCAGTATCCCTGAAGACCTTTTAAAGCCAGATTTCCAGGGAAGACAAGTCTAATTCCTCTAACACAGAAAACAGTAGGATTTTTTTTCCTTGAAAAAAATGCAAAGTGTATGTCTTTCAGTTCCAAGTGTTGGGAAGTTGGAAAGAAATTTGCCTTCTTCAGAGTGAGAGTTTAGACGATCCTGCTGCTTTCAACTCCTTGGAGCTGTTTCCGTACCACTACAGGGCTCTGCTGAGCTCCCACACAGATCACCTGGAGCAAGGAGCTTCCTGGCCCTGCAAGTTGTTCCTGCCAGTGGTGGAATTTGCTCTTCCAAGATGGTTAGAGAAACAACAGAGGAATGAGGGAAGGGAGCAGTGACTTCACAGTGAGACCTATCAGGTATATGCCCATGGGGGATTAACAATAAAATCAAGCGAGGGACAGCTGGTGCTCCTCACACCTGTCCAGCTCTTCCTCTCCACCTACAGTCTGTGATTCTTCTGTGTAATCTAATTATAACCATCGTCTCGTGGACGTAGCAAAAGCTTCACAAGTCAGTGGTGTTTCTGTAGTCTGCTGCAAGGTTTCCAGGTTTTCTCTGTTTTGTTTCCAGGTGCGCTGGCTAATTCTGCATCTTTCAGTGTATGAGGAGAAGTCTACTACCTAAACAGATTTCTGTGTGTCAGTAGTCATTCTTTCCTAAAAATATACATTGTTTAGACATGAAAGTCCTTCACATAAATGACTCAGTTCCACTATGCATCTAGTGAGTCTTCTTCTCAAGTCTGAAGACGTCACTCACAGGGACTTTGGAGAAAGCCCACACTCCAGTCATTCAGCCAAGGTTTCGTAGAGGTCTCCCACACTCCACTAAATACCCCAAACACCAGGTTACAGGCAGGCTGTGCTCTTTCTCCTCTCTCCTCTCATCATTCCTCACCTCAAAGTATTATCCTGGGCCTGAAAAATCTTTCAAAAGGAATATTTCATCAAAGCTAGTGCATTCCAGAAAAAAAAAAAAAAAAAATCCTTTTTTGGCAAATCTGTGTTTCCTGAGGATAAATATTTCTAACTAAAGCTTCCTGTCTGGCTCTCATCCTCCTGTGTGCCAAACGTCCTGTCTGTCTTTGAGTCACCTGTGTCCCCATCACCATTTTCTTCTCCAGGCTGAACTGTCTTTTCAGTCATTTTTAGCTCGCTGAATTTGCTGTCTCTCTTCCCCAGATCTCTGTGCCTTTGGTAGCACTTAATGCTTCTCTTCTCAGAGGGAAGATGTAGCAACAGAGGTTTGGTTCACTTATATTTGGGTTTTTTCCAGGCTTTATCAGACCCCACCTTTAATTTTTATTCTCTATTCTAAGCATGCTCTGCCGAGTGTATGTTATTGATCATCTGACATAAATCCGGATGATTCTTTTTTCGTTCTAGTTCATCATTAGGTCTTACAGACTACATTTTGGCTCATTCATTCAGTTGTGGCAAAATTCTGTTTCTTCTTTGTAATCATAGCATACGGTTTCTGGTTTGTTACTGTGTGCTGTGCTGATGGGCCAGCAAGACCAATGGCAAAGAACTTGTGGGTTTTCTATAGCGAGATTAACTGAACAGGTAACAGCATCAGGAAACAAGTCATACCGGTTCTGTAACTGATTATCTTGAGGCTTGGTGTTGGATTTTTTTATTATTATTATTTTATTTTAACATTCTGGGCTTCATTTGATTTGCTTTCGCATTGGCTGTGTGTATATTACATTATATGCGTGTAACGTAACTACAGATTAACTCTTTCAATCTTTAGATAACACAGACTAATTTTAAGTAGTCGGTCAATCTTAGTCTGCCTGTCAGAGCTACAGAGTGACGATCACCCTTAAAAATCTGCCCCAAGAAAGTCGGAGGAGTTCAGATTTCGGCTCTGTGCTATTAGCGGAGTTTGAGGCTGCAAGAATATTTTGCAAATAATTTGTGAATATGTGCGTATGCTTGAGGGGGAAGAAAGGAACACATGCATCTCCGAAATATTCTGAAGCTTCTTTTCTAATCTGAACGCAGATTTACAAATGAAGGATTTGCATTCAGACGTTCTGGGAGTCAAACCACATAAACTGATGGACATATTGAAATACCAACTCCTCCCAGGTTGCTTTGTTTTGTTGGTGAGCAATAGCATTTAATTTCCACTAGCAATTTTGTTACATTTATCAAATGCAAAGAAAGGGTGTTGTTTAAGTAGGTCAGATGTCTTGATTTGGGTACCAACTGACATTTATACTTGCTTGTTAAACTTTTATGACTCCAGGCGTATGAACATTGCTTGAAAGCATGCAAATTGTTAGCTCCGGTTTTGATGCTGTATTTCTAGATTAGTATTTAACATAGTTACACATGAATTGATAGGGATGATATTTGAATGCAAGTCAAGTTTAGAATAAAATTGGTTTTAGTGTGAAATAGGGTTGGGTTGAAAAATTCTCACTAAACATTAAACCTGCTTTTCTACTGATCCAATTTTAATATTTCAGCCTAATATGAGACCACAGATCCTGTTTATAGATCATACCTAAAACTAAAAGATACAGTTTCAGATTTGGGAGAGTTCCAGTCAGAATGAAAGCTAAAGAAAAATCCCAAGTTCTCCCATCTCCAAGCACTACTTACAAAGATACAGCATTTAGCAGCATATGACAGTGTGTGTATATATATATGTATATATATATATATCTATCTCAGTGTAGCAAGGCAGAGTTTGAACTTCGCAGGAAAAGATTATGGCTTTGTAACTTCAGAGAAGTTATGTACCATGGATAGACATAGAAAAATATATACAAAGGTTTTGATACATTTGTGTAATAGGTTTCACAAAGCCCAATATTTTTTTTGTGCAAAATGCCTTAAATCACTTTCTGTAGGGCTAATGCAATTGAATTTGTTTCTGTATATAGCCTTTTATAATAATTCCTTCGGATGCAAAGCTAGACTTTTCTTTCGACTACAATCATATAAAGCCTTATGATTACCAGCTACAATAGACAGACTATGAAAACTCTGCTTTATTAGCTGTAAACGCTCTTTCAGTCTGCTTGTAGTCTTAGAACTTGGAAACAGAAGAGGTGACAGTGCCAAGAGCACCAAGACCTTTCTGACGGGCAATCTGTGTGTTCTCTCAGGCTTGAATTCCTTTCCCACTGACTCTTTTTCCTCTCACCCCGTCTATCTTCAGTAAAACTGACTGTGTCTTAGGGCTTCGGGTCATCCCACCTAGCACCGGGTGCTTCAGGGAGCACCTTGCTCAGCAGGGCTGTCTTTCCAGACCTCTACACTTAGTCAAAAGAGATGGGTACCTCCATAACTGGGAAGGGGCTTACCTCTCTTCCCTGCACAGGCTGCCCGGGATGACAAGGCCTGTCATGTAGGCACCTCACTAAAGTGCCTGGGGGTAGATGCCACTCATGAGACAAGGGATGCAGGCTTCACCCAGACCCTCTCCTGTCCTTCTGCTTGTCACCACAATGGTGCCTCTTCTTCATGCTGAAGTGAGGAGCCTGGAAAGGGGTCCCAGCTGGGGAATTCATAGTATAATGTATTCGTTTCTGGGCCAAGCCAGCGCTGATGTAACTAGACATACAACCAACATGCATGCGATGTTCTGAATGCTGCATGATGTTGTTATGTTTATATTCTTCCATATAAGGCATTTGAACCTGTCAAATACCCTAACTGAGAATACTCAAGGCAACTGCCTTCGATGCACATATGCCCAACAGATGGAGCTCAAACACATCTCTCCTGACATCCCAGATGCCTTTCCAAGGCTGGTGAAAGCAGTGCGCGAGGCTCAAGCCAGCTCAGAGAGTTAGCGGGCAGTAAGGTGTACATCTCAGAAGGGCAGAAAGCAGATTAATACAGTGCCTCGAAAGTGAGAACTGTGATAAAGATATCCTTCGGGTTTAATCATTAATGCACTCAGTCGTTTGCCAGTCTCAACCCTTACTGCATCAATGAAAAGAACACATCTTCGAAGAGGTCAGTAGAGAAAGCAAGGTTAATACACACAGGTTAATGCTGACAAACCGCAAACACATCTCTTGCAAAATAGCTGATTGTTATGACAGAAAATAACTTTTTAAGAGCTGAAAATAATTAAGTGCAGCTTCCTCTGTATTCCCCACCATCCCTTGGGCCTCTGTAATGAGGAAATCATTTCTCTTTCCCCAGACTACTTTTTGGGGGCTGGTACTTGAAATGTGGCAGAAACCAAAAGCCCTAGCTGTAAAGCACCCATTCAGTGTCTGGTCTTCTAGGTCTCCTGCTCTTCCGCTTCGTTTTCCTTTTTGCTGTTCTGAAAATGGCACACACACTGTATATGTGGGCATGCATCTCTCTCCCTGTATAGACATTTATTTACACATATACATACACATATATCTCTACAAGTACAACCACAAGCCAGGAAATTTCTAGTTCATGTGCTATAAAGGACTATTGGAAGGACTCCACAATACTTGACGTAGACCTAACGAGGAGAGTCCCAGGCAGGGACTTGTGCTTTAGAGATGATTATAGCTTGTATCTCTGTAAGTGTTGTTGCAATTTTCTGAAATAACTGTGGAAAAGGGTGAGTCTGCAGAAATTATTTGGGAACATCTGCTGGTACTAGTAAGGAAAATGTAAAAAAAAAATACAACTACCCAGATAAAAACAGCAACCTAGGTGGTATCTCGTTCACAGTATTTTGGGGCTCTACTGATATGAATTTCATTATTGGTTTCATTTCATTGTTGGTTTTTATTTGAACACGAAAAAGCTTGTGAAAAGTCACTGAGCTTTTCAGAACCCCTACCTCCTTCCTTTCAGGCTACAATAATTGTTAAATGATGTCATTTCTGTATTTTTGAAAACATGTTCTTAAAAAATGAATTGGGAAAAATGCTGATGATCAAAACTGTCATCCTTTTTTTTTAATGAAATTTATAAACCACTGAAAGTGGCTCATACTTCTAATGGTATCGTCTGACCCCCCCTTAAGTGAATTACAGATTTATAATCATACTGCCACTGTCCATCACCCAAGAATGACATGACACAATACCCGACGGATTACCCCTGCAGCCACTAGGTCTTTTTGATCACATCTTTCCTTTCTACACACTTTCCTCCAGAAAGTTTTGATTAGTAGAAATGCACTCAGATTTCCCTGTGGATAAAAAGAAGGGAAGCGTTTGACATTTTCAAGACAATCATCTCAGATGGTACTGTTCAGCCCATTGCTTTTCCATTTCCCCTTGAGTCTTTACTTAAGTCCAGTGCACAACAGTTAATGTGGTTTCCGCAAAGCAGTGATCAGTAATGTAAATACCATTTCTTCCCTCAAGACTTAAAATTAATTCTGTGTTTCTTAAGCTTGTTTCTTTCACAATTTGTCATGTCAAGAATGTTAAAGATGATATTTGGAAATCACAGAATAGTTAAACCATAAACTGCTGTGTTTCTGTCCATTAGTAGGAAAAGTTTGACTGCAGGGATATTTTGTTGGAAGGGTTGTATTAACAATCATTTACATATATATATATATATATATATATATATATATATGTAGTGCTGCGCCTGCTTGTTTCATGTACCTTAAAATTACTACCAGATAATGAATGACCTATTAAACTCATTCTTTGTAACGCATCTTCCTGAAATACAGACATTAAAAGACCTTGCTGCTCAGCCAAGGCAATTTTGCCTGGTGCAATATTACATTACTAGACAAAGGCATTTGGAAAAGGCCATACATTGTATTTTCTAAATCAATACTTTCTTTTGCTGCCTACTGAAAAATCCTTTTTTAGTGCTTACAACACATTTGAGAGTTAGGGTAGGATTGTAATATTCAGTAACAGACTGAGACAATAACTAGCATTCTTAAAGATTAATTTTATTTGCTCTGGCTTTTGCCTGCAAACGTTATCCACATAATGCTTTTCAGACAGATCGTACCTTGTTAGTTTCCCTGCTTCATAGTATACATCTATTAATGAACATGTATTTTCACTGATGACAGTGTAAGGCAAGTTATTTCTCTCATAGTGTTATTCTACTGTTTATTCATGTGCATATTTTAAATTTGCAATGGCTTGTTGGAAAGTCTAATTGTTTGTCACTGATTACTAGCCAAAGTTTTGCTTTTGTTAAGACACCGTTACATAAAATTCTGATCATTACATGAAAGTTTAATTCTGATCGTTAGATCTTAGGGATACTGTTTTCAAGATCACAATAAACTCCTTATCAGTGAATCTCCCCAAAAACACTGTGTTAAAAATGTTAGAAAACACCATTTTTCCAGTTGTCTTTATAATGAGAAATAAAGACACTTTTCTCAGCTAAACAAGAAGATATACTGACCTTTATATCTTTATATCTTGCCATAATTGGATTGGTAAAGCATTAGAATATAGAATTCACAATTAGCTCACTCTGGTTGCAGCGAGCACAATCTCTCAGATGAAAAATATCAGATTGCTTGTCGGGAAAGTCTTACTGATGCAACACACATAGTCATATGCAGACCATCTACTATAGGTATCCAGCTGCAGAAACTACTGTGGCATGCAACATCAGGAAAGCACTGAGGGAGTCAAACTGTGTGCCACCCAGTGCCATAGATCTCAAGTGTCTGTACTATCAACAGACAGAAATAGGGAAACATATTCTTTCCACCCGCTGTAGGTGCCTATACTACATGTTGCTCCTACGTCTCTCAGTTGACAGTACAGACGACCCTTGGTCTGGCATCATGGTATAATAAGCCACGTGAATGGTTCCTGACCGTCTTCAGCTTAGAAACCATTGCAGACGTGCACAATGCTATAGTAGGTGGTTTGCGCACAGCCCATTAATCCAAGTATTAAAGATAGGTGAGCAGAAGCAGTCATTTTTGCTGAGGTGAATATTCCCAAGGTGTATGGATAAGGACTCCCCAGTGTAACCTCTTTCAATCCGAAGTTGAAAAGTGTTACGGCAATCTGGACAATATGATTTATGCTGTGAGAGGACTATGCAACGGAGGATCAGAAACGCCTTCCCCAGCCTCTCTGGTCCTCCTTCACTGAAGCTAGTGAGAGTTTGCCGTTGGCTCCGGTATGAGGAGAAGTATATCTAACAAGTTCCATACTAACCATTTAAATCTGCACTTATATCCTCGGTGTCTATCGTCTCTCAAACAACACTGATGACACTTACTTCATTAGTTCATAACTACAGCAGTAATAAAGTGTGGGGCGATCTTTTACACTGTTGCTTAATATTCAGTACTGTATGTATATATATACTTGACACCTCAGTGAAGACTTCGACATGCCTTATTCATTCTAGTTATTTTTATGGTATTGGTTTTGTTAGATTGCTTTACCATATAAAGAATAAAACTATAACTGCTCTGACTTAAAATTGTTCAATTCCTTTTTATCCGAGATGTGTTAAGCAAATCTAAATCATGTTCATCAGTTCTTCTCATTCTCGTCACCCTTCACTCACACCATGAAGGCAATGTATATTGGTGGTTTGAAAACAGGGATTTGATATTCTCTGATGGACTACAATAAATATCTGAAGTAAGTACCTGCTTTGTGTCTTGTGGTTTCTTGGCTGAAAAAGGAAAAGTGCTCTCTGCAGGCCAGCAATGTTAATCCCATGATTGTCAGCTACTGGAGAATCATGAGGTAAAATGGATCTTTAAAATAATTTATGAGGAGTTCATTCTACAGCATGCTTTTTCCGGCTCTATTTATGTGCCAGCGATGTTCTCCTAAAATCTGTCAGAGAACTGAAGAACACTGTGGAAGTGTCAAAAGTCATGACGTCTAAGGATGAAATTTCAGGCAGTAGTTATTTATTTATTCTCTTGCAAAAGGTGAGAGCTTTCTGTGACTGTATGTAAGACAGTTTAAAACATGACACCCAATTGTTATTTTGACTTACTTCTTAGTTCTGAGTTAATTAGATTGAGAGCTATTTTAATGGTAATATTTTATTGCAATGGTTGAACACTGTTTTTTACATAAAACTGCCCAAAATATAGGAGTCTTAAAATGTAAATCAATGTTGTTCTTTCTTTAAGAAATATGGGACCTGACGAATGAGAGGAGTCTGTTTCTTCATTTTAATTTGACTTATTCTAAACCCAGCAGTGGAGTCTAAGATTTCATACTAGGTCTTTAAACTGTCAGTACAGCCTCCTTAAAGTTCTTGTGTTGATTCAGCTCAAAGCTTAATGGTTCTGTTCAGCTGCCTAGATGTTGCTCTCTGGTGTCACTTGGAACAGCTTAAGCCAGCCAAGACCTGCCCAGAGCCCACAGACATGGCACAGTACATGCAGAGGCCCTGCACACTTTCAGACTGACAGCTGGACGTCCGGTGCTCTTGAGAATCTCAAATGAAACTAAAGGCCTAAGTTGAGGCAATAGAATGAATTTTCTAAATTTGGGTGAGCTGAATCTCACCTTAACCTAGTACAAACCCAGATTTGAGCGAACTGAATCTCACGGTGAGGTTGATGGTGTTTTGTTGTCTAAAGAGAGGCATCATTGCCATTCTGGCTATGCAGGGTTTGGTTCAGCTTCAGTTGTATATCCTGTGTCTACACCTTCTAAGTTCTACCTGTTATGCCTTGTATTTTCTAGGATATTTCAAATTACACTGGACATTTTTGTGGACCTCACTGAGTTGCAGCTTGTATTGCATCCAAGATATCAGTGTGTAGCTGGCAGATAGGCAGAGCAGCAAGAAACCCATTCTTTACTGGGGTAGGGGCTGGAGCCAATGCATGTCTCTGTAGGGCATCTCCAATGGCACTGTATTACCTACCTCTGGGTGCCCACGCTAGGTTTCTAAGATAGATGAAGCCTGCTACCTTCATGGGGTGTCTGTTGCTGAACAGAGACACCAGCTCATTTTATAACAGTATTTGTAAATAATTTTTTTAGCAGGATTGGGAATGCACCATCTTGTTCAGAGTGGACTGCTCTGTTCCCCATTCTAGACCAAAACTCCTGAGTTTCAAAAAAAAAAAGAAAATTTACATTTTTCAACCTCTGAAGAATGAATGACAGGTTCTAATAATTTTGCAGTATTCCTTACTTCCATAACACAAGGAAAACCTTGCTGTGCATGTTTCATGCTCTACAATGAGGCAAAAAGAATTGCCTACTGTAGAAGAGCTTAGTGGAAGCATCAATTTAAAATTCTTCTACTTGCCTGAAGAGACATTGCCTGCAATGGTGCATAGAGTCTTCTGTGAATCCTGGAAAATCTGGCAATTAATAACTTCTTTTAATTATTATTCTTTTCTCAGGCACCTACCACAAGGTTCTATTAATTAATGGTGCCTTGCTTTAAATCCCGCTGGAACAGAATGAAAATGTGAGTTGCTAAAGATCAGATTCAGATAAGTGTCCAAAATCTAGCTGCCTGTTCAAACACCAATGAAACCCTTCAGTCTAGAAATACTATGACGAGCATTTTCTCTGCCAGATTTCTGATGTTTCATGACTGTATGAAACATTGCAAGACTATTATGATTTTTTTTTTTTGTCTTATCAGAATGCAAATAGAATTCTAGGAGAATGAAATGTGAGAAAGTATTAAAAAAAAAAGTGAAAATCTAAGTAGCTAACTGTTTGAAAACAACAGATGCTTTTACTTGAATGGCAAGTAAAGGTTCTGGTCTGTTCTTTTACTTGTTAGAGACAGTATTTGAAAACCATCCTTCCCTGCTGAAATTATATTGATATACTAAGTTCTGGGGCTTTACTAAATTTACTAGCACGTTCTTGTTTTAATACACCGTTGAACATAATATCACATTTACATCTGTGAAATGCATATCCACTCACTTGAATGCTTGGGTAGTATAGATGGCAAACATTAATAAATCCAAACAACGGTTGTCACTAATCCAGGCAAAAGTGTGGCCTAAGAAAATGTTTTCTGGTGCAGTACTAAGCTCAGACATAGCAGAGGGACATCAGATACAGATGCCGAGCTAATACAAAAAATGTGCAGGTGTCAAGTATTTACAATGTGAGGTAAATGCAAGAAAAATAACCCCTGGAACTGAGATCTGCATGGGGAATGATATTGTCCTATAAGCAGAGAGACGATAGCCCATTTTTGTGCAGCTGCACGTGATGGATGGTGCTCACTTTTGAGATCAGCTTCACCCGACCAAGCCCAACCTAAAGGAGGAAGTGCAAGGCTGGGCAGCCCACGCCACGGAGGGGTTCGGGGGTCAGGGCAATGAGAGGGCATTGGAAAGATGAAGGGTTTGGAGAAGGGACTGGCCTACTGCAACAAGCCTGCCTTGATGCTTGTAATCAATAAGAATAATTTATTTGATGAGATGGTGATTATGGGAGAAAGGGGACAGGAAAATAGGTGAAGTCTAGGAGCCACAGAATAATACTGAGGAAAATTTTGAGCTGACCATCAGTAAAAAGGTCCTTAAAGTGAAACAGATAAAGATGCCTAGTATTGGCCTCTGATTTTGTTTTAGGAGGAAAAGTTTCTCTTTCTTGCTTTCTTCTCTCTTTTTTTCTGGTTAATGATTTTCTTCAGTTATGTATTTATTCCATTTTGATATAGATATTAATTAATACAAATCAATCAATGAAACTATGTAAATACAGTACTCCTCACAAACTTTTCATTAGGTGTTAAAAGCTTCCATCTTTTAACTGTAACCCTGATTATACTTAACTGAGAGTACAAACAACACAAATGGTTAATAGATGGGAGAACTGTGTGCTACACATTTTATAATGCTTTTTAAAAATATAGCTAGGTGTAAGCCTCATTCTTGAGACAGATATATTTGCAAAGCAAGACAGAAAGAACCAAAAGCACAAGACCAGCACTGTGGAAGAGAGGAGGGAGACTGGAGAAGTCTCCAGAGGAACAAGAAGAGGTGAAACCTCTGGGCACCTCCCAGCAGAAAACAGAATGTTGGGACAATCCTGGAGAAGAGAGGGCTCCAGGGAGACCTGATAGCAGCCTTCCAGTTCCTGAAGGGTCCTAGAAGGAAGCTGGGGGAGGGTGGGGGGGGTGTTGCTTTTTACAAGGGCCTGTAGCGACAGGACAAGGGGTAATGGGTTTAAACTGAAACCAGAGAGATTTAGTTTGGATATCAGGAAGAAGTTCTTCCCGGAGAGGGTGGTGAGGCACTGGCACAGGTTGCCCAGAGAAGCTGTGGGTGCCCCATCCCTGGCAGTGTCCAAGGCCAGGCTGGATGAGGCTTGGAGCAACCTGGTCTAGTGGAGGGTGTCCCTGCCCATGGCAGGGGGGTTGGAACTAGATGGTCTTTAAGGTCCCTTCCAACCCAAACCCTTCCATGATTCATTCTATGATAATCCTGCACTGCAGTGACAACACATGAGAAATTCAAATAAACTTTTTTTATTTCTTTTCCCAGCAGTTGTGAAGCTTAGAAAACTATGCTTCCCAATTCAGTAATTCCTGCTGTATGTGCAGTTACAGTCCCCTGAAAAGTTGGAAAGTTTGGGGGCGCCCTCCCTAAAACAATTTCAAGATTCCTTAACCATGATACAGCCATAACTGAAACCTAAGGGATTTCGGTTCTAAAGAAAGCTGCTCCACTACAGATTCCACAAAACATGGAAGGGGAAAGGTCTGACATTCCCTAGATGCAAAATGAATTTACTGGAACTTGTCAGGCAAAAGCAATATTCCTAGTAGTCATTCTGTTGTTTAATAAATTTCCATTCCCATTCACCTTGCTGTGTAAAACTTGCCCTTACTTTGCTTCCAAATGAAATAAATTGTGGAATATTAGAGAAAAGCAGAGGGAGCAATTTTGTACAGTGCTACTAGAGATGCATTTTCCAGATAGTAGCTATGGTGATATTGAATGACTGACAGCAACTGAGGCAAAAATGAGCATGAAACCAGTCGTTGTGATGAGCTGACACAAATTCATCTGTCTGAATAATGCAATTAAGTGTACATCAGAAAAACATGACTAGGCAATCCCCAGACCAAGCTAAAAAGTTTAGATACAGGCAAGACTGAAATGAAAAATACCATGTTTTTTCCTCCCTTTTCAGTTTTAAGTAGAAACATACCTTTTATCTTCCTGTTTGTCAGTCCTAGCAAAGCCACGAGGGTATACTTCTTTCTTACCAGCAGAAAGACATAGTGTAAATGAGCACTGAGCTCTGTCATCTCTCTCTCCATATGTCATGTCCCTGATCGAATTTTTTTAGCTGGGAGGTTGAATTTAAAAACAACAAATTCTACATTAAAACTATGCCTTCATTGCTTTTGCAAAATCATGTCTTATCCTAAGATTACACATGGAAAGAGTTGGAGGGAAAAGAAAAGAAGATAGGAAAGAGTGTACTTGGCCTGAATAAAAGGATGATTTTTCCTTCTGTGAAAAATCCAGCTTTTTCTTTTCTCAGGAAGGATTGTGCTTTGCCTTCACAAGTGCTATTTTTCAAAGCTCCAAGCTGAATTCTAAATCCATAGGTTTTGGCACACCGAGTGGCTCTGCACATCTGCAGAAGAAGCAGGCTTTCTATAGCTCATGGAAGGTCCCGTCTCCAGGCATGGGGAGGAGATGCAGCCGCCTTGGGATGTGACATGAATCTGAACAGTCTATGAGCTGCTCTAAATGAAGCCATTTGTTCACATTTCTGCCGGACAGCTATGCCAAGGGGACCAGAGAGAGCGTAGCATGCCAAGCAAGGGTGCACCTGCTAAGCATGAAGCCAGTTGCTGATGCCTAAGGGCTGTAAGTAAATTTGATGTGCATCTGCAAGGGCTGAGCACACCGGGCTCTCCTCACGATGCTCTCACTATGCATGCCCAGCTGGAGCAACACAGAAAGAAGCCGCTCTTTGGCAAGGTCTTCCCACCCTAAGCAGCTGTAGACCATGGGATGGTCCACATGGGATTTGCTGATGACACCAAACTGCATGCTGGGGTCGAAACTCTGGAGGGAAGAGATGCCATCCAGAGGGACCTGGACAGGTTGGAGAGCTGGGCCACTGCCAACCTCATGGAGTTCAACAAGGCCAAGGGCAAGGTCCTGCACCTGGGTCAGGGCAATCCCAAACACAAGGACAGGCTGGGTGGGGAATGGATCAAGAGCAGCCCAGAGGAGACAGGCTTGGGGGTATTGGTGAGTGAAAAGCTGGACATGAGCCGACAGTGTGCGCTGGCAGCCCAGAAAGCCAACCGTATCCTGGGCCGTATGCAGAGAAGTGTGGTCAGCAGGGCGAGGGAGGTGATTCTCCCCCTCTACTCTGCTCTCGTGAGACCCCAGCTGCAGTGCTGCATCCGGCTTTGGGGCCCCCAACATAAGAAGGATATCGACTGGTTGGAGCGAGTCCAGAGGAGGCCACAGAGATGCTCCGAGGGCTGGAGCCCCTCTGCTCTGGGGACAGGCTGAGAGAGTTGGGCTTGTTCAGCCTGGAAAAGAGAAGGCTCTGGGAAGACCTTATAGCACTTTCCAGTGGCTGAAGTGGCCTACAAGCTGGAGGGGGACTTTCTACAAGGGCCTGTAGTGATAGGACAAGGGGTAACAGATTTAAATTGGAAGTGAGGAGATTTACATTGGACATCAGGAAGAAGTTCTTCCCGGAGAGGGTGGTGAGGCACTGGAACAGGTTGCCCAGAGAAGCTGTGGATGCCCCATCCCTGGAAGTGTTCAAGGCCAGGCTGGATGAGGCTTGGAGCAACCTGGTCTAGTGGAGGGTGTCCCTGCCCATGGCAGGGGCGTTGGAACTAAATGGTCTTTAAGGTCCCTTCCAACCCAAACCATTCTGTGATTTTATGGTAGGACATAGCAGCATGGAAGAAAGTGTAAGAATTGGTTGACAAAAGCTGAGCTGGAGTTTGAAGGTCTCCAGTTAAACTGAAAGAGAAACACAATGAAGAAAGCTTAATAAGCACTTCAGGCCCTATCTGAAATTGGTGGCAGCCAGCCCAAAAGAAGCCAGTCATCAGCCATATTCTTGATAATAACAGCTTCTGAGCATATAATGTGTTTAGTAGCTTAACTCAAGCAGAGGAGGCAACTGTGAAACGGTTACAGATATTTGAGCAATAACATAAAAATGAAGCTGCTGAAAGATGTTTTCAAGAAAAAGCAGCAAAAAAAAGAAAAAAAAAAAGCCCATGAAACCTCAGGAGACCTTCTCCTAAGGCAGGATTGAAAAAAATTTGCTGACATGTGATGGATCAAACCCTAGAGATGGATGACAGGGAAACGGGCCTGGAAGCAGCAAATCTCCAAGTGAAGGAACCCGCAATAGAGGACTTTGTGGCCACACCACTGAATGTTTAAGCACCTGTCTCCCAGGCATCAGTCCACTTAATTCAATTTGCCATATCCAAACCAGACATCTGAGTTCTCTACCACATGACCAAAGAAAACCAGGAACCGCAGAAGGAGACCCACCACAGGCAGAACCACAGTGTTGAAGAAGGAGCTCTGTAATGTAGTCTGTGAGAAAGCCTGAGGGCAGAGATAAGGGCTGAAAAGGCTTCATCTGAGCTGGAGATTAAGGGACTGCATCCTTTATTCAGGCACTTGGAAAGGCTGCCAAGGGCAGTGCTTGGAGTCAGCCCATGCTTTCCTTCCATCCTGCCTGCTGAAGTTGCTCCAGGTTTCATGGTTTTGTCAACAGGCCAGAGACGGGAAGGCAGTGAAGGGAGGAAAAACAAACAGGGAGGGATCATCTGCTGTGGGAAAGACCTGACCACTTGTTCCTTCCCTAACGAATAGCATGTTATTTTCACGTTTCTCACTCTCATCATCACATCTACTAGCTCAGTCACTATCTGTGAATCCCATCTGTCCTGGCACAAGTGTGGCCTCAGGACCCTTTGAAGGGGAAATACTTGGAGACAGTAACATCACCATGGGTGCAGACAGGATCAGTGAAGATCAGGACAGGCAAAGTGAACCAGACCTGCAGACACTGCCCTTAGCTGCATACCTGGAGCCCTATTAAGTGATAGGTGGGTGGTCACATTTTCTTCTCATGTTTCTTCCTTGGAGGGTCCCTTGCTATTACCAGACCATGATTTTGGATCTATAAAATGCAATGGTTTATACATTTGCTTGATCTGAAACCCACTGCAGAGGTAACACTTGATGTCAGGGGTTTTTCAGCCTTTAGGAGAGGAGGTAGATGCCCCCTCACAAGAAGAGAGAGCTGGTATGTAAGAAGATGGACAGCACTGGTACCATTTCTTCTGCCCACCCAGATCTTGGAAAGCCTAAATTTAGCAAAGAGCTCTAGGACAATGAATATTTGCTGTGTCTCAGCTGCAGGAGCACTGAAGTTGAGCAGGATCATAGATGCAGCCTTGTTCGTAACCTGACTTTCTCCAGGCAGCTGTGTGCAGGGCACTGAACTGGCTGCATGCACTGCGTAAAGGGACAAAGGGGGTACTTTAGGAAACTAAGGTTTCTTCCTGGTTGCCATCAGCCTACACACCTGGTTCTGTAACTGTGCAACTTCAGTACTAAATTTAACTGATATTATTTGAAACTGCTTCTCTTCTTTCCCCTTTCTTCCCATCAGAAGCACAGGCAAACAACCTCTGCCCCCAAAACAGTGTAAAGAAAGCAGTTAAGATAAGCAGAAGGTCAGTAATGGCATTGCAACTTCCAATTTTACAATAATAATCATGAGATGTGGTTGGTTTACATTGCTGCTTTCCAAAATCAGGGGCAGAATCAGAACAGATTCCTTTTCACGCATCCAGCTAAACAGCCAGCAGTGAGATTTAATTTAATTCAGAAAACAGGTTCTCACTCATTCCTTCAGAGAATTTTCATGACAATCATTTGCACAAAGGCACAGACCATGACTGACAGGGACAATGTGGCTGCCACTAGCTTACTATAAGCACCTGACCCACTGGATGACTCAGAAAGAGGAATTAGCTGCCCACAGATCCAGTACAGCTAATTGAGAGAGCAATTAACTAGTGACTAGAGAGAATTAGACTCCTCAGAAAGATAATCCACACAAAAGCCCTACACACAGAGCTGCAAGCTGCATGGGTCTAGCTAATAAAAAGACTGAGAAAGGCATGTATTTGAGCACTTTTCCCTCTCTGGAGCTTAAACATCTCATTTGCAGCTGCACATTACATGCTCCTGTGTGATTCAGAGCCTTTTGTCAGAAGAAAGCACCAATTCAGCAGGAATTATTTTAAAGGGGGTGTTGTGTGGGGAGATGATGTATGGTGATGAATACAATACACCCATCTCAGCTTGAAACCACTGGGAGTGCACCTCCCATCTGCCAACAAATTGTCTTGGGTAAGAAGTGACCAGAGAGATGGATGTGCTGGTCCCTCATCCTTCCTCCCTGGGCTGGGCTGGGTGACTTCTCAGTTATGAATGTGAGAGGAAAATGTGGTGGGCAGATGTGGTCTATGGGCACCGGTGGCCCCAGTCCCGGGTGATCACAGCCCTCTCCCCTCCATGTCGGTGCAGCACTGAGCCCAACACTGCCAGCAGCGTGAAGGCAGGGCACCCCAGTTCCATGCCCCCACCCCACACTGACTCCAGTAACTGATGTCACGCTTTGCATTGATTTGTAGGACCAAAATCCCAGAGTGTCCTGGCTCTGTGGAGCCTGGGAATGGTGCACTTTATGTGTCCCTCAGTTTAGCAGTCTGTGGGAGTCTTTGCCTCCAGTTACGGCACAGAAGAGTCCATTTTATCTTACCCTGGCAGTAATAGCTTCAGCACAATTTATGCAACACATAGATTGCAGGTATTTACTAACACCTGCATAAACCAGCATCAAAAAATGCCTTTTCTGTGGTTTGGAATGGGTGGAACAATAAAACCAACCTTTACAACCAGATGATACAGGATTTCCTCCAGCAGTTTTGCAATGTACCTATGCTCAACTTTCTTCCTTTTTAAGCATTTCAGGTAAAGTTTACCTGTACTTCTTCCTTTCTCCAAGGACACAACTTTCCTTGGCTGCTAGACCAAGACTGTACTTTTTAAAAAGGGAGAACAGCTTTCTGGTGTTACCCTGTAATTTTCCAGGAGGCCATGAGAGGGCAGACTGTGTTCTCTGTACAGCTTGCTTCAGCCACGTCTGTACAAGCAACTGCTAAGACCAGCCCTAGTTTCAAAGCCCTAATTATTTAACTAAGGCCCAGCAAGTGGAAAGAGTAACTCACGGATCTTTGGCTCTAGCAATTTTTTAATGTGCATAGCATCAATCTAAAGCCCTCATTGCTTTTCTCCTGGAAAAGAAAACACATTTCTACTCAATTTACAAGTGAGAACTGAGCGAATCCCCCTTGTTTTACCCACCTGCTTTTAGGCAAAATCGGTTCTAACAAGTTAGCTGCTGCGCTACATTTGCTACGTTTCTCCTCTGTCTCTCTCCTTCCTCTACCCCTCTCCCACTGTTACCTGTCCATAACCAGGGCAGCGTACAAAGCAAACACTTGGCACAGCAGTATCCAAACGCCCAAGGTGGAGAAGCTAGTTAGGCATACACTATACCCTGTGAGCCCAAGGAAGAAACTGATTCACCCTCGGAAGTAGCAGTCTTCTCCTAAACTGTGGCATTCACATCGCACAAAGGACAAAAAGGTGTCAACCTCCATCAAACAGCAGGAACTGGTGCGTGTGAAGACTTGCAGTGCTGGAAAGCGACTGGCATCTCCCCCTTGAGAAGGGCATGTGGAGACCTCGGACCTAGCTACAAACTGATGCCGATCAGGGTCCAACTGATGTGACACATGCCCAAGCCAGGTCTCAGGAGACCTCAGCTGATGTCCTCAGCACCAAGTAATGCTGGTCCCTCCACGGTAAAAACCCCTGAAAGGCAACCTGAATTGGGAGCAAGAGTACTGGGCTGAGCGGCTGTACAAAAAGTGCTCCAAACCATTGACATCTTGAGCATGAACCAGGAGCAAGTGTGCTGGGACCCCCCAAAGTCACCACAGAACAGCAGGAACAGCGGGAGATCATTGTCCACCTGATGCAGCAAGGACTACCTGAGCACACAGTGAGCAAATCATAACTTTTCTCTGCCCTACAAAGCCCACATTTTATAGAATCATAGAATCACAGAATGGCTTGGATTGGAAGGGACCTTAAAGATCATTCAGTCCCAACCCCCCTGCCATGGGCAGGGACACCCTCCACTAGACCAGGTTGCTCAAAGCCTCATCCAGCCTGGCCTTGAACACTGCCAGGGATGCGGCACCCACAGCTTCTCTGGGCAACCTGTGCCAGTGCTTCACCATTTTAGAGGTAAATTTCGAGTTACACATATTCAAAGCTAAGTATATGTGAAGAGCTACTGCGATCTTTCTAGTCCACATGGCTAGTATTGAGCAGGCCTAGAAGAAATATCAGAAAGTGTTACTAACTGGACTTTTTTATTCAAGGCTACAAACACAGAGTTTTTCTAAGACTCAAAACACTACAAAATGCAAAATCTGAGCACTCCATTGATGTGACATAGGCACCAAAGCTGACATGATCCATTCAGAACTACATTTGCTGTGTAAAAGCAATCAAATATGGTCCAAATCTATGTCTAAATAAAGAAGTATATACAGAACGTATAAAGGAATGTTTAAGATGGGATGTAGGGAGTGTCACATGCAAACCTAATCCCCTACCTGCAGACCTGGGTAATGAAAGCTATCTCAGTCCTGAGCCCTAGGTCCCAGACTTCAGAAATTTAGGTCTAAATTCATGAAATGGTACAACAGAGTCAAAATAGAGGACAAGAAACGTTTTCAACTTCTGTCACAGGTCTCTAGCACAGAAGTAAAACATAAACGTATATCTACCTGTCAGGAATCTCCTGCTCTTAAATTTCAGGAGAACTTTAGTTTGGAGGTTTACCTACTGCTAATATCAGCTTGGTTGGAAATAACATATGGAAATGATCATGGTTCTGATATAAACTGTAACCAGGGGGTTCCTATAGTACTATGTCAAACAGCATGAAACGTTTTGAACCTTAAAAAATGACTACGTTATTCAGAATATTTATTGATAACTGTAAAATAATATACTAGTCAAATATAAATGCAGAGTTCATAACTTTCAGCACATGTCTGAGCTGCTAAATGAAAACAAAAACACATTGAGGTGAAAAATTATCTTGGTTATCCAAGTTGGTTTTCTTCTACTGAGATTCTTAGCTGCCTTGATCTAAAACTATAGAGGATGACAAGTGTCACACACTCCAGATAAGGTTGGGTAATGGGAAAAGTCTGGCCTGTCTTAGGCCTGGCACATAGGTACCCAGAGACCTCATATATCACAATTCACAAAATAGCAGGAAAACCTGAATGAGGACAATGTAGTCAGCTGCCGAAGGAGTGTGTGATAAATTCTCAGCTAAGATCATAATAAGGCAATCAGGGTCACTTCCTACAAGAATAAGCAAAGGAACAAAGCAAGGGCACTAGGCCTCTTCCATGTACTTTTTGGGGCTGAAGCTCACGTTCATTAGTGGTTCAAAACCTCTTCTCTGCCTTCGGTGCTGGAAAATTACAAGCAGCAGAACGAGTGTGGCCAGAGCTATAAGTGCTCCTCCAATTGTGGATCCAACCATGACAGCCCACGCTTGGGTTTCTTCAAGGGAACCTGGAAATATGAAATGTCTGGAGTGAGGGCAGCCCATAATTTCATTTCTCAAATCACATGGAAGAAAGAAAATATCCCACAGCCTGGAAATTATGATTACTTGTGCGGCTTAGAGACCCATTGGCCACAGGGTAAGCTGGTAATGCGCCATGTAACCGACACACATACCAGAGCCAGAGATGTTTCCTGCCAGGGAATTCTACAGCTGAATTTAAACTTCAGCCTTTCCTACAAACTAAAGTGTTGGGAATGGGAAAGATTAACAGTAACAAGACAAAAAGACCATTCTTTTAACTAATTTGGCCAAAATTATGAATGATTTAGGCAATTCTTTCTATAATGACATTTCAGCATAGCTGTTTCCAAGTTATTTTGGTCAATAGAAAACCATCAGATTTTTCTATAAAACACAAAGCAGCCTATTGTCAAACTTTTAACTGAAAATACTACTTAGTGCGGTCCTCCTGACCGGCTCCAGATCGCATCCTCTGATTTTGAACCATTTCTGGGGAACCACTGCCTTCTAAGATAATGTTGCCCATTCTTATAATAACCCTGCACCACTTGGCTAAATAAGTTTCTTCTGTGTGTTCATTTATGCTTTCAGAAGCAACAACTGCCTGATGTCCTCTTCTGAAAAATGTTACTTATACCAAGATGGCAATAATTACGTTTGACTAAATAGTCACCAAAAACTCTCAAAATGGTTTAAGGTATTTAAAAGTTGCTTGGACATATGGGCTTAAATTCAGAGGGCTCAAGGAGCTGTCACACTGACTATGAAAGTGACTGAAAGTTGTGTGTCCCAATCTGCAGTCTCTGTCAACAGAAGAGTTGAGGGCAATCATGCCCAAATTCAGCAAGATCCCAAAATTAGTCATTTACCACTTTACCTTGTCTCAAGTAAGAGCCAGCAACGTATTACCTATGTTGATTTCTAATGTGGTTACATGAATTAGAATTAGCCAGTTATGTATTTAGATAAAAGAGGAGGAGTTTAACGTAAAAGCTTTATTTTCTGAACACTGACCATGCAGACAGGGATAGATTAGCTGCTTCACAGTGAGATAACTATTTTTTTAAGTGGGAGTTGAGAAGCAGCAGAATCGCAAGCTGCCTTTGTTCCTCTCTGGCTACCTCATGCCCAGGGGGTCACAGCATTTCCAAAGCAGAAACAGAGGTCCAGAGGGAGGAAATTCTGGGGACACCCCTGAGAAAACCACTGCAGGAGCAGCTAGCATGTCTCCACATGTCAGGGCTCCCCCGCAGGTTGCAGCCTGGGGACAAGGGTTTCAATCTGTTGCAGTCTATAGACCTTTAAACAGTCTCCACGGATTAAAACCACAGATACTTGGTAAGCATTTAAAAGAAATTTCTAGCCACATAGGTTAGACAAGCACCTACTGCCTCCCAAAGGAATACCGAGGTGGAGAAAGAAACCGCTCAGGTTTAATCTTTGTCAAAGCAGCTGAAGCATGATTTTCATGCATTTGTTACACTTGTGCCTTTTACAGATATTTGGAATTCGTGTTGCAAATTTTGGATGTTGTGCATAAATATTTTGTTTTCTTGGTGCTTTTCTTTATCTGATTTGCGTCAAAGGTAATTTCAAACGAACATACAAACCCTAAGGCACATCACACATATGGGCATGGAAAATCTGTAAAACTGAGGGTTTATAACACAAAACACCCAGGTACATCTTCTCAGGGCATCCAAAGATTAATGGAGTTCATCTCTAACAAAATTCATGGTACAGTATCATTCAGGTCCCCGAATGCAAAACAAGTGTTTTTGAATGACTGGCGTTAGCCAGACGAGCTCCCTGGCAGAGTGTCTGACCTCTGACAGGTTAAAGGATCCTGTAACAGGTATAAACAGTGCAGGGAGCAGGAGCCAAAATCAAAGACGCCTCAGCTTCAAAGGAGCATCGTCATCAATGCTGGAGCAGTTCCATTTGATGCATTTTGCAGCAGAGCAAACTAACCATGTGCACACCCGTAGTTACCACAGCTTACATGGTGAGTTGTAACTGCCTGCGCTACAATATGGGATTGCTAATGAGCAGGTGAATAGACCTATACGTTTTGTGGAAGGTGCCTTATTTTCCATAGCCCATGTCATTGAGGACATGACCTGTCTCATCTCTTGGCCTGGAACAGCCTCCACAACCCTGAGACATACCTGGCAGGTCAATGGCGTAGGTGTAGCCAAGCTGCTCTGCGGTTCGGAAGAGCTCATCGTTGGTCACAGGAGGGAAAAAAGGCACCATGTTATACCGTCTGTTGTGGCCGATGGGGGCCAACTCCTCAGGCCAGGCGTTGCCAGGGGGGTTAAAGCGCTTCATCCATTCGTCAAAGATGGCATCAGTAAAGGAATGAAGAACCTGCAAATCCAGGCACAGGCACACATATTTACTAAGCCCTTTCAGAACTCAACAGCATTTGAAACACTCTCACCTAAGGTGGCAGCAGCTTTTGAAAAAGAGAGAAGAGGGTAATCTAATTTAGGTGGGATTTACAGAATGGGAAACCAGGAAAGCTGATGAGAATGGATTAAATTGATCTCCTGTGTGGGACATTTTGCTGTACACATCCTTGTTGCTGCCTGTTCATAAGCTCTTTCTCCAATTAGATAATATCAGCTGGCATTGAAAGGGCAGGTACGTCCTCTCAGGTTAGGGCCCACCGAGCCCATTCAGGTGAATGTACCTCTCAAATGTATTGTAATCTCTCTCAGCAATGAATAGGTATGGAAAATTGTGGGGAAATTTGATTCCTTCATGCTCCTTTTAGAGCGTGCCACCAGCTCCACAGCTCCAGGTGCCCATGAATTTGATCAGGTCTTGCCCAGTGAGTTTATAGGTCTATAAAGCACTAATATGGGCAAGCTGTTGCAGACAACTGTTACAAATGTCTGGGGCAATTCAAATTAATTGTTGATGTACACATGTTTTTTAATTATAACACTGGATAAAACTTAGAAAATATCCTATAGAAAATAATCTTCAATATAAAATTACAGCATAGTGAAATGAAGATTTCATTGTGTAAGAAAAATATTAATGTAGGAATTCAAGAAGTATTAAGCAAATAAGCTGGAGAATCCCTAAATAAGTATTTGGATAGATTTCTCAAAAAAAAAAAAAAAAGGCAAATTTAAAATAAAGGTAAGAAATAAATTATTTGTATTAGATTTTCTCTATATAAACACTGTGGCTTAATCTAACAAAGAGGAAAAGAAATTGGCATGGATTTATTAGGAGAGAAAGATGGATAATCGGAGTCAACTGTTGGCTTTTTATTTGCACATAGCTGTTTGTGCTGCTCATTGCACCGTACCAATGCACCAGTGAGATCACGTTATTTCTATTTCCCCAAGAGATCCTGATATTAGGTGCGCTTCCTGTTAGCCTCTGAATTTTGAAACAAAGAAGCAAACTACTCCAGTCTACTAGCCCCACCTTCAGTTTACCTTGGTGCTGTAATATTGGCTGGTATAAGCCATTATATACCACCTATTGAAAGAATTCAGCACAACACGACTTGGAATAGCAGCTCTTCTCCCTAGAAACTTATTTTATATTTTACAAATCACCCTGAGATTTATTCCCTCTTTATTTGACCATTATGCAGGCGTGGTGGTGTTCAAGAAAATAAAAAAGATTTCTCATTTTCTACTTAAAAGACTTATTTTTAGGGAATTCACTTTACTTCTGTTCTGCACATGCCTGGTGAGGAAGCTGCCTTTGAGCCACCGCCACTGCCATTCACGCTGGGGGAAAATGACATACCACAAAGATGGGATCATTGGCAGCTGCGTGAGGGAGAACGCTGGTCCCATTCAGGAAAGAGTGAGCCAGATTATGAAGGCTCAGCATCGGCGAGTTAAGGGCTCCACCTGGTTTATCGAAGCCCTCCAGCGCATTCCTGTGGATGGGTAAAAGCAGCATCAAGTAACCATATTTTGCTGATAAATGCGCACATAA
Source organism: Rhynochetos jubatus (assembly GCA_027574665.1). Classification (NCBI taxonomy): domain Eukaryota; kingdom Metazoa; phylum Chordata; class Aves; order Eurypygiformes; family Rhynochetidae; genus Rhynochetos; species Rhynochetos jubatus. The sequence continues at coordinate 81,222,935 of CM050649.1, read as the reverse complement.
AGAAAACCCATGACTCAGCCAGCACTGGAGGGAGGCTAAGGACAAACCTGAAACTGAAACTGGAATTGCGGAAAAAGGGGGGTCTGTCAAATTCTTGCAGGGAAAGACACCTCCGGACATCCTCTGCGGTGGGTAGCTGCTCGCTGGAGCCCTCGGGCAGCCTCCGCCGCAGTGGACCTTCATCACTCCCATTGCACAGTGTGACCAGGCGGTTGTAGTCATCCAAGCTGAGCATGAAACAGAAAGAGACACAAGTTAGAAGTTGATGACTTGTTGGCTTTTTCTCCCACAGTATAGAAGAGGCCTCTGCTATATGTGTGAGAGGGCGGACACATCCTGGGGCATCTCATTTCACCTCCTGTGGCTGGGGAGCTGAATTTATTGCAGGACCACAACCGTGCCATGGCTTTCTGTGTCTCTACGTCCTCTGTGAACCCTGAGTCCTTTGGATCAAGAGTTACCAGGTTCATTGTCCGCAGAGAGAGGATGCTTTAGAAACAGCAAACACAAGTCCCTTCAAGCCTTCTCCCTCCCAAGAACTTTGGAAGAACAGGTTTTGCCAGACAATCTAAATCTGAAACAGTCTTTCGAATTGGCAAACTCAATCTTGAGTAAGGATTAGTTTTAGAACTCTTAAGAAAAAAAAAAGGAAAGTCCCACTGTGGGGTGTGCTGAGAAAATGCAAGGAATGACAGAAAAGAGGACTTCACTTTCCATCCCTTGAAGAAAATCAACTGCAATTCATTGCACCCTCTTTTTCAGGGCCTGGAGGACATCCTGCTGTTGCAGAGGTTGCCCACTAGCTAATGGGGACTAAGTCTTTTATATCAGGGAGAGAAAGAGGGAAGGAGCAGAAGAAAAACAGTGTAACACTTGTGAAAAAATTCTGTGCTATTCAGTATGAAATAAAATGGCATTTTCAGAAACTCCCGAGGTAAACAAAAGCCCTTCTCTGTCTAACCTTGGCTAGGCAAAAGTTTAGTCACTTCAGTTTTCAAGAAAAAACAAAGTCCTATTTATCTTAGAGAAAAAGATTTAAAGCCAACTGGTGCCTAAAGCTAGAATTTCAAGTACTTCTTTAGGTACCCAGACAAAGAGACTTTTCTGAAAAGCCCTGAGCTTGCAGTACCCTCCATCTGACCGACTGCACGCTGCCCCAGAGTTGACAGAAGAATGTTACATGGGTATTGTAACCAGCAGCATCTCATCGTAGCACCCCAGGCCTGCATGTGGATCCCCTGTCAAAGCCCTGCTCTCACCCAAATCAGTATATGTCTACAGAGAGCTGGCAGCAAGCTCCTGGCTGCCTCTGTGTGTGATTCCATGTGAAATCTCAGCCACTTCAAAGCCAGCCCCCAAACTGCACTAAATATATCAGGGCTAAGGTCCCACCCAATACAAGGGAACAGATTTTTCAGCCTATCTCTAGCTTTCTATATGCCAAAAAAGTGTTTCTGTTTCTGCTGCCAGAATCAGTTGGGTGTTTGTTACAGAGAACTGACACACAGGCATTTCTTCTTTAGAAAGAAACTTGCCAATGTGCAAACTCTTCTGACTTTTGGCAGCCTCAAATTGGCTGAATCGACTAAAATCCTGTACCAAAAGAATCCTCTTTAAAAAATACACTTCCATAATACCAGGAGGGTAAGTTTTCACAGCACCACCTACACACAAACAGACAGTGATTTCCCATTTTAAAAGAGACATCTTGGCCCTTCTCCTGCTCCCTGCTCACACTGAGAGAGCAGCCCACGCTGTCAATACTGAACGAAAGCTAGGTTTGGGCAGGATGCAAGCTTGCCCTGGATATTCTCGTACCTGTTGCAAACTATTTGCCACCGGGAGAACCTGGAGCTCAGGCTGATCAGCCCTGGGTCATCTGGCCGCGATGCTCCAAAGAGCTGGTCCGTGCAGACATCACATTCATTTCTACCTGTGGCGAAGTTCCAGTAGGGCAGCGCAAAGGAGTCATTGCCTATCAGTCGCTGCAACGGACAGAAACAGGTTAGCAGGGAATCATCTTCAAAGGAAAGGGAAAGAAAGGGACTCCTGCAAGTTGTTTCATTGGGTATTCACTGGCTATTTCACTGGCTATTCTGCGTTTCGTTCTGTATTTCAACTACGCACACTTCACAGTGCTGTTCCAACTCCTTTCAAAACATGGAGGCTTTAAGCCAGTCCTAGCATAGCCTTAGTCACTAGTTACTCTGCTGTTGGCCTGCACTTCTTTTGACCATCTTAGGCTTTCTGCCAACTCAGAAACCAGGCTGGAGAGCAGGAGCAGAGATAAATTGAGCCTTAAAGAACTAAGAGGCTTCCTGAGTGATGTAAATGGGTAATGGGTAAAATTGTGCATGTGGTTTGCTTTCACTCCAGAAGGGCTAGCCCTGGGGAAGAATCTGAACTTGTTTTAATAGAGGAATACAGTGCATTTGCTTGTGCTTGCTTGTTAGATACAATTTCACTCAAGCAAGATCCTGCAGCTATTTAGATACCAACCACTTTCATTAGAGATCTGCAAGGCTGAAATACAGTAGCATTGCCAATGTAGAAGTAATGGAAATGAGTCAATGCTTCAGCAACTGACTGTCGGGCACGTTAACATATATTTCTTTGAAAGATGTATTGCTAAATATACACACATATTAAATGTATAGCATGGCACATTTAAGGGGGTGATACTTAAGGGTTGCTTTCATTAGGAGGGTATCTTCAATATCAGCAGACTGTATCTGTTACCAAGTTTTACATGTAGGTGTTGCTTTGATTTTATTAACAAGTACTGTTAATTCAATTCTGTCCTCTGGTGTGGAGATGAAGAAAAAGATCTCCATGAGAACCTTCACATGATTGTTCAGAGTGAGAAACAGTTCAATCCTCTGTATCTTGAAAGCACTAATTTCACTTTAAACAAGAAAGGATCAATGAGCAAACACTCCTGGGAGATGGGGTACCAATCTATCCTAGGAAATATCTTACCCTTGGCTGGCTCAACAAAGTTATGCAGCAAAAGAGGGGAGCCGCGTGAGGAAAGGGAAAGGCTGTTCAGCTAACCTGCAGGTCTCTCTCCAGCAACAGCAAATGGTACCTATGCCAAGTAACGAAGGCAGGTCCTTGATGGGAGAAATCGATACCTGTGAAGGGGCGGCCAGGTCCTGCAAAGGGAAGATAAAATAAGCACTAAGGCAACAAATGAGGCTTGAGAGAAAGAGAGCACCTTCTTCTACTGCAAGGAGTGGAGTTAAACAAAACCCTGCAGTTCTGTACCTTTGGAAAGAATGCACACATCAGAAGCTACAACGCTTACATGGGACAAGTGAAACGAATTCCTCTGGATGTTCACTTCAGTGCTTCCAAAACTACACGTTCCCCCAGAAGTTGGACACTGTCAAGATTTCTTAAGACTTCAGCGAATTTTGGTTTTAAGGAGCAGTTTTCCTGTCTAAAATCTTAGCTCCTTGTTAATATGTACCATACTATCTCACTCTCTTTCTCAGTGGCAGGACTGACTTACACCACGTATCTATCAGGAGAACCTCAGCGTTTTCCATAACCTGCCAACGGTAATTCAACATGTCTTTTGCCAATTTTCTTCATATTGTGCTTGTTATTTCTTGCATTTTGCTCTTGTTATTGCACTTGAGATCTAAGATGCTCAAAGGCTAGGGGCTTCAAGTCACGTATGGGTTTATTTATCGGAGCAGCAAGCTTCAACCCACATACAAATTTATTTATCACTGCAGCAGCACTGGGAGTTGCCTCTTTCCCTTTCCACATGACTGTTCTGCCCCTTGACAGACCTTTGCCCTTGCTAGGCCACAGAGTGCTTCCTTCAGCCCTGCAAATGGAATCGTGTCAGAAGGGGAGAGTGAAGAAAACCCCACTGCAGGATAGCAGATACCCTCTAGCAATAAGGTAGATATGGGCTGTTCAGCTTGCACATGGGAATGCCAGGCAGAAAATCCATACTGTTGCCTCCTCTTGTGAGAGCTGATCTTTGCAAAGTGGGGCTGACATAAGTATTTCTGTCTAGAAGAGTAATGAGAACTAGGAATCCTGATTTGGGAAAAAGCATGAGTTTAGATAACCCAAACCTCTAACCTGGTTTGGTTTTAAAAGCTGGCTGTTGTTAGTCAGGCAAATCCCATCCTTTGTGACTTGCTAAAGGCCTTCACAGTTGCAGAGTCCCTTTCTCACTGTTCCTGCTTGACCTTGTCCTGTGGACTAGGAACATCTTTTTGAAGTGAACCTCTGCCTAACCACACTTGTGTTCACCCAACAGTGGAGCCTGTGAACTGCCGCCCTCTCCGATGGAAGATGCACCAGGAGCGCGGCCGGTGTGCTGCAGCCACCCCTGGGCATTCAGTCATGGGAACCAGACTGCAACAGGTCTGAAGCAGACCTCCCACAGCTGGAGGTGGCCACCAGCTCCTCAGCACCAACTGTTTCACTCCACAGACCTGCTCCTATTGAGGCTCGCTGCTCGCTGAAGTAATGCAGCTGTGTTATCCACGCTTACCTCTGCTCAGCAATGATACTTTTCACCCTTTCCTTTCCCTGCTGAGCCCCTTGGATGAGAAAAGCACTAACCTAATAGTGTGTCTCTGACTGAGTAGTAATGAAGCCAAACAAAGTAGTTATAAATACTACAGTTGGCAATTTGCGGTTCCTCTCCGGAGGGGCCAAGCAGACTCGTCCAGTGCTGAGTTGAAATTACGTAGTCTGGGTGAACGGTTGTCTTTGCACGGTCCAGAGCCTCGAAGAACTGCTCTCTCTCCTCTGATGTCAGGGAGTGGACATCCTTCCTGACAACTGGTGGCTTCCTCACATTGCAGTCGGGGCCGGTCCAGCCAAACTTGCAGTCACCACAGTTGTAGCCAGCAAAGTTTCCTGAATCAAGAGGGAAAGAGCTGTCATGACATGATGAATCAGAGAACACTAACAGTGAAATGCAGAAGAATTAAGAATCAGCTCTCTTTTTTTTCCACAGGGATGCCAGTTCCTGGAAGGGGCAGCAGCTGAGCAGACTGGCAGCTTTGCCAGTTGCCTAAGCAGGAGGATGGCTCACTTCCCAGAGCCACAGCAGGGCCAAGAATCCCACTGGGCTTGGGAGGTGAAGTGCTGGGTAAGGGACCTTGACACCTCAAGGTGCTCAGCAAAGCCCTCGGACACGTGAGGAGTCTCATCGAACTGAGGGCTGAGCACTTGAGATTAAGCATGTGATGAATTGCTTTGCTTGATTGGCTCTCAAGTACTCCTGGACTTCCAGGATCAAGCCCAAAAAAGAGTTGGCTCACGTGGATCCTTAAGCACAGAAAAAAATCCCTAAACAAGAGTTCTCTTAAGGACAAAACTTAGGAAAAACTGATGTCTGTTAACAGTGTATCTGGGACCCAACACAATCCAGGACAAGCACCAGGGGTGCTGCAGGTCATGCTTTGAGCATTATTAAACAGTGCTGCAGAGCCTGAGAAAGACTGCTGTACCATCATTCCCTGCTGTCCTCGATAGGATACTAGCTCAGCCCCTCTGATTAGGTGGAAGAGTCCACCTTCTAGTGGAGGGTGTCCCTGCCCATGGCAGGGGGGTGGGAACTGGATGATCTTTAAGGTCCCTTCCAACCCAAACCATTCCACAAATCTATGATTCTATGAAAGCAGAGCCTGCTTTAAGCACAGCTGTTCGCCCACCGCAGCAGACTGCCAGTAGCAGCAGAAAGGCCCCACTGGAGCTTGCATGGCTATTGCTGGGGGAGATGGGGAAGGACTGATCCTGCAGCTAGTACCTGCCTCCTGCCCCCACACAGGCCGGCTGCTGGCCTAGCAGCTGTGTAGGACAGTGGGCATTGCTGCCAGGGGAAGGAGGGAGCAGAGGGGCAACCATGGCTCCTCTGCAATCTCTCCTCCATTCTCAAAAATCTGCACTGAGACTCCCTTTACAGCCCACTCCTCCTTCAAACCCCACGTACTTGTTCACTCTGCAACAACCATGCCAATCATCTTCCAAAATGCCACAAAATCTCACTGTTCCCTGTACATATCGGCACTGCTAGACCCAGGACAGACTTTGGGCTAACATGAAGATAGGGAAGAGACTTATGAAGTGTTCCTGGATGGGCAGACAGCCCTAGTCAGTAGGGTTGAGTCTATGAGCAGAACAACCATTAACATTAAAGTAAGATTTCAGATTATCAGGGTCTACAGGGCTTATTAGCAATTTCAAAGACCCCCCATGGTTACAAGGGCAGTTACCAAGAAGGCTCTGTAGCTTATAGCTAGTTCTAGGGTAAGAATTTCTGGGCTCTAAGCATTTGTGACAGACTCCTGTGAGACATACCAAGAGGACATAAGGTTAACTGTAGGTTTGGAGAGCTTATAACCACAGAGGAGCTCTGAGATTTATAGGTTTACATCCTATCATGAAGCCTGGGACCAGTGTCAAGGTTAGGGTTCACAAGGTGAAGACTTCAACTAGGTTTTGTAATGTCACAGCCCGATGGCATACCATGAGGACAGTTTCCAGGTGTATGTCTTGCATTTAATCCCATTTCAAGCAGGAGCAGCGGGGCTCAGCTGCCAGAAGTTAGCACAGAAAGAACCTGCAGCCAAGGGTTTGCATTGGTTTAGGGGGGTGAAGGCTTTGCCAGAAAAAGCAAGTAGTTTATAGCTTTATGAAAGAAAGAAGAATTCATGGATATGTTATTATGATGAAGGCAGAGATTAAGGGCGGGGGGGAAGCCACATGGAAGGTTCAGTTTATCACGATATCCTGAGAGTTCCATCAGAAGAGCACAAATGCTGTTGTGAATTTGGTGTACTCCACTGGCTGTATACTTGCTCACTCTTGACAACTCAGGGTAGCTGTTAGGGTCCACCACATTCTCCCACCTGTACTGACCGTATGACAAATATCAGGAATACCTTGCAACGTTGTCTAATTAGGCCATGTATATTGCACAGATTTCAGTACATGAACCTCTGGAAAGCAACTGTTGTTCCCTCACACCCAAAGGTACAATTCAACCCTTTTTAAGAGAAGGGGGGCAAAGCAGGAGTTAGCCATGAAAAGATCTGTCAACGATCTTTCTTTGAGATTGGTGGTTCATGTTCCAGTAATTCAAGTGACCCATCTACTCACAGCGTTGGGTAAGCATCACATTGAAATAAATATAGCACTAACAAACAGAACCAAAGTTAGTGGAGGACCAGGTTGGTCCTACCAGGTCTTGGTACCAGAACAAGACTCCACCAGTCACTTGTTGAGGCTTTTATGGTGCCTATTCCTCTCTCAGCAAGGGCCCTTTGAATCTATGCAGCTCTTGATGCCCAAGATCATTTTATCAGACAATAATCCATATTTCAGGTATGCGCTATGTGCCTCTTCAGGCTATGAAAAGATACTTGCATAATGAAATTATGAATCATCTTCATGGGGAAAAAAAGCTTTTCTCCACCTGTATGGCATCATGGAGCCAGGTGGACCAATGTGTCTTCACCTGTTTCCCTTGGGCAGCTGCTAATTATATGCAATTGATTCTCTGCAGGATTTTCTCCCTTAACTGCCTAATCTATGAAGTAATCCAAGGGGTCCATTCTTCTTCCACCACTTCACCAGACATTTTTCAACAGGACATGAGGTTTTACTGAGCAAGAAGGAGGACTGCAGGGAAGAAGAGACTGGGAAACAGGAGGAGCCCGTTTCCAGGCGAAGTGGTATTTCACACTGCAGTATTTCTGCTGATTGTGTTGAACGTTTTTGTAATGTCCTCAGGTCTATTTGGCAACGTTCTCTTTTCAGAAATGCACACAACAACAACAACACCACTTCATGAAATCACAAGTTGCTTTTTTGTCATTTTCTTTCAACAGTCTCCATACATCACAGGGCTGTCGCGACGCAGCAGCTGAAATGGCGAGAAGCTGATGGAGGTCTGTGGGATTTCCCACATTACAATGACTGCAGTACTCAGACCCAGGTGTTTAATGTCCCACCCAAACCCCTTTTTCAGCATTTGTTTCTAAAGCACTCTACTAGCCCACTGGTCTGGAAATGATGCATTGCTGTTTTCAGAAAGTTCACTTACTGCCTTGCGGACTTCCCACAGGACAGCACTGCAAAATGTATGTCTCTTACAACTCAACTTCAATGTCTGCTAAACTGGTGATGGTGGAATCCAATGGTGCAACTCTAGGAGAGCAGGAAAAGTGATCTCATATCACCAGGATATAGACATTTTTCAGTAGGACAGTGAGAACATTTCAAGACCTTTTTGAACACAGGGACCATAGGAACACGCAAGGATTCATGCCCTAACACGAATGTTAGTGTTAGTCACTAACACCTAGCAACTCTGTACTACCTCTCTAAGGCTATGCCAGGGACAACGGAGATTATTCTCACCTCCTGTGGTTCCTAGACAGTATAGTATGGGAGGTCATTCTGGCACACAGACTGGAGATCATGTCATGGATGGGGTCCAAATGATCCCTGCTTGTCCCACTGCTTTCAAGAATGAGCATTGTACTGCTGCTGGGCAAAAAAATAGTCATCTGGAGTGTCTTCCCAACTAACCCTTTTGTCTGGAGATGGGTTCACATGCCTCAGGAGCTGTCATCTTCTGCGTCTAATCTCACCGTCATCGTTAATGTTTCTCTTTCCCAGTCAAGTTGGGTGAATCTGGCTGTTTCTGTAGGCACAATGGCCATTCTGCTTCTCCCAGTGGGTCAGTCCACTGGCACAACACCGAGAAAAAGACACTTGTTATGACACGACATTTGGTATGTGTTAATGCACCTCACTGGTGTATGCTGACACCAGTTGTCACATACCACTCTAGCTGCTTCTCGACCCCAGTGATTGCCTGAGCTCACAGACAGGGATTTTTCTACCCCTGAGAGGTCACAGCATGTGGCTGACCTTCAGACACTGAGCGTAACACAAACTAATAACTCCATCAACTTGGTGTCTTTTCTTCAGTAAAAAGGAACCCATCCAACACTCACCATCTTCTGCCCTGTGTTATTGTACCAAGATGAAATCTGAGCGGCTGCCATGCCTCTTCCTTCCACAGTGGCCAGCTTAACACACATCGTTTATCAGATGGGGAGAAAGAACTCCTTTTCGGAACTTCTTTAGCCATTGCAATAAAGCAGGATCTACGTTAGCTTTGAAACACCAGCACGCTGCAGTATTCCAGGGGCAGGATCAGGATTGCTGCAGTGTCAGACAAATGGTTAGCTCTTCTGTCTCTTCTACCTCTTCATTTGGACATACTGTTGGGCTGTAGGATGTGGAAGATCTGTACCTAGCACAGGCTTTAACAGGGTCATCTAGCTGTGGTTATAATTTAGTATTATCCCACAGCCACATTGCTGTACAATAAGTAAATTAAGTGTATTTTATAACTACTTCCAAAACTCATTTTTACATAATGGGAGGGCCATCGTATAAGCTACATGGCTTAACTGCAATTTGCTTTCAGCTAAACATTACAATTGAAACCTGGCCCCAGTGTGATTATATATTGCACGGGAATGTGAGAAGATTTAAATACTTTTTTTCCTCAGATATTACCATGATAAAAATAGAGTACAGTTCAGCACATGTCAACCTTAGAAAGTGGCAGGAAAAAAAAAAGGAATGATAATTATGTTTAACTCCTCAGTGAACACAAACTACGTCATTGTTTAATCACTGTCACAATCTGTACTAGCAACCACATGACTGACTGTAGTGTTCCTTTCACAGTAATCTTCTGTATTGAGTTTTTAAGATGCTGTACCAGATCTGTATCCCTTTAGTACAATCTTATCCTTTAGAACTCAAAATAACATTTAGTTCATAAATCTTCTAAAACAGTGTTCTCTTAAACTAAATTTAACTATCCCACTGAAATACTGCTTTGTCATCTAATCAGCTACAAGTGTCAATTCTCAGTTAGACTACTGCATCCAACATTTTGCCTAATTCAACCTTATTGAAAAACAAATTACCATATTCCCTTTCACGTAGTACAGCACACTGCTATCATTTCAGTTTAAGAATTTGTATAAATTGAATTAATAACAGAGGCACCCAAACCAATTGCAGAACACATACAATGAATTCAAAACAGAAATTAGACAGGAACTAAAAACTCTTTGCTACCTCCCAGTTACCTTCGTGCCATAATCACATCTTTTTTCTAGAGATACTATTTTTGCTGCCACCAACACACTGAGCGACAGGCAGCATCCTGACAACAGACAATAATAATTCCCTCTTTGACCAGGACTCTTCGCACAAAAAGTGGGAAGTAAAGCAGGATCTTTCTGTTGTACCAATCTTATTCTCTCATATTTGTCCCCAGCTAAAGAAAGACTAGTGTATAATATCTGGTAAAGTCTTGAAATGGGAAAGAAATGGGGGGGGGGGGGAGGGGGGGAAGGGGTAATTTTACTTAGAAAATTTGCATTTATTTGAGAAAAAAAAAATCTGACCCTACAATAACCACTTGTCAATATATGTTTGTGTTTGTTCTTTTCTTCTTTTTTTTTTTTCCCTAGAAATATTCAGCACCCAGCCCCGTATGGTTATGATTTTAAGACATTTTTCCTCAGTGAACAGGTACAACAAATGGTCAGATTTTCAGAGTTCCTTTTATCCTTAGCTATTAAGTTTTCAGCATAAAGCTCAAATGGATTAATTTATTGTGGGAACGCCAGAATCCCCGCTTTGGAAAATCCTAGCCCCTGTACCTCACAGCTCCTCCTGATTTCCTACTGTACAGCCATCAGCTATGTGACATGTTAAAGCAGCTCTGTCTAACCAATATCATCAGCTACATGGCAGTTGGAGTTTCCATAGCTATCGTTTACACCAAGCCTAAACTATAAATTAAATAGTGCCAAGATGGCACTGGAACATAACTGGAACATAACATAATACTGTTAAAACACTAGAAAGAGCCTTGGCATGGGTTGGAGTTTGAGCAAGCCAGGAACCATTTCAAATAGGCAATTTGCACATAGCTTTCGTTTGGAAAATAAGATGCCTTAATAGCAGGGGTGTGCACTGTTCCATGTCCCTTTGAATGAGCAGATGTAATTTATGTTACCTGCCATAGGTACCACAGCCCTAGATGCCTAATGAAGACCACACATCACACTACTTAAAACTCTGGTGTGCAGACAGCCAACCAGTGTATAACACAGAATAAAAGAACACAACAAAATACTAATAGACACAGACACACAGTCATTTGTAAAAGCATCAGGTCTAATTCAAATCCCACAGTTGTGAACAGCTTAACATTCTCCTAGGAATGCCATTGCAACCAGCATCAAGTTGACCACAGCAGAGTAGAGCCCATGAAACCTTGCTGAAAATCATCCTTAAGGATGCCTGCCACCTTACTGTTTTATCGCTGGTATATTTAGATAACAAATACTGCAAGAAGAATACAAGTGAAATAAAAACACAGCAAGATAAACCATATTGAAAGAATCAAGGAGCGCAGACAACTCAGCAGAATTAAGGTGGAATGAAAAAACACTACATTCTGGTCACTGAACTTAGGACCCAGCCCTGCAAATACCAAATACTGGTGCTTACCTCTACTTGGACAAGCAAATGAATGTCTGCCTGTGCAGACCACGTGTGTCTGCACTGCTCTTCAATTCACTCACAGGTTTTGATGCACTAATTACTTAGACTGCATGAATATCAGTGTATTCCCATGTGTTTCAGAGCTCTTCTGACTCAGGGTCTGTGCCTATATGTGATACCTGACTTCAGTTTCAGAGGTATATAAGAACTTTTAAAATGAAAAAAAAAAAAAATCCAATTTTTTTAAGTGTCTGGAAAAGTACTTCCACTCAAGCATTTGAAATCCAGTCCAAGGAAGAGATAAAAACCGATTTATACTCTAAAGTCTGTTGTTGTTATTTTGTGGAGCTTGAGTAAGGCCATGTATCCATTTAAATCATCTGCCACTACCTCTCTGCTTTCAGTTGATAACAGCATGGCAAAACTTAACCTCGTGGGCTGAAATTCTCTGCAGTGCTTCCTTCTCAGATTGATCTGGGCTTTTTGGATAGTGAGAGACAAGCTATATTCTAGACAAAACAGTTCAGCTAGTTCTAAGAATCAGCTTGAAGGAAAACAGACTATTCTTCTCATGCTAGAAAATTCAACTTTGTTTCCAAGAAGAAATCTCATAAATTTGAAACCTGCCTAGCAGGTGCCTTCAGTGCTCAAGACATGCCTTTTGCCTGACTCCGGGTGCCATCTCCTGCCAGCCCTGCAAAGCAGTCTGGGCTGAGGCTGTGGTTTCTGCTAATTTTAACCCTCCTTCAACCTGGGCTGCTGCTGAAAAAGAGTCTTCCTGCCCTGACCTAACCTTCCTGTTCCCTCCCTGCTGCTGGTACTAGTGAGCTGGTATTGTTAAAACCTAATCTGTTTGGCCGCATTAGCCCTGAAGCACATCTCCTCCTTGATCCCTTTCCCCTCCAGCATGTGAATGCAGAGGCCCATGTAAAGTCACAGTGGGATGGAGTGGCTGGAGATGGTGAGGACAAGGACAGGATGGCCTCTTCAGAGGTTGTAAAGATCCATTTCAGACCAAAGTGAGTTGCAGACTTAGTTAACAACCTGGAAACAACCTGGGAAACACCCTGGCCAGACATCCACACGTTTTTGGCACACCAGGGTATATCATGCAGCAAAGTACTACTCCAAGAGGAATAAATCTCTGATCAATGCACACGGATACAGTTTCACTGCACCATGAGTAGCAGTGGCAGAGGTTTGAACACACCACTGAAATGTCCAAAATCCTGTGGAGAGAGGTGATGGGTGGCTACAGGGACAACTCCAGGGCCACAGAGGAAAACAGAAAAGCTTGCATGAGAAAAAACACTTTTTCAACTCCATTGCTCTGGAAAAGTGCTGATAGTACCATGAACATGACAGTATTTTTAGGAAACTGATAATATTTGAAGCCTTCTTGACATTTTACACCACCAGGGATGTTTCTGGCCTTCAGAGCAAGGTTAGCAGACCCATCCATCCCCATCCCATCACCCCAGCATCCCTCTCACCTGTGCACCAACAGCTCTGGTTGAAGAACTTGAGGGGCCACCTTTCCCGGTCATCTACGTTTCGAAGGGTGTAGGGGCCACTCCAGGGCTGAGTGTCCACCTGCACACCCTGACACTGTCCCCTGCCCTCCAGGGACCCACAGATGTTGCCTGGATCCATCCCCAAGGCCGGGCAGCAACGCTTCAAGCGAAGAGCATCCACCGTCATGCAGGCCCGGGGGAACTGTGCCTGCACCCGGGGGGGACAGCAGCAGCTCAGGTAGCTCAGCCCAGCCCAGAAGAGCCACCTCAGGGTGCCCATTACAGCTGGCTGCAGTCTCTGCCTCTCCGCTGGACCTGAGCGAGCGAAGCAGGGAGATCTCCACCGTGGGACAACCTGGCCTCGCCACAGCTCCATGCCCCAGCCAACCAGGATAATCCCTCTCGCTGCTGAGGATGCTGGTGTTGGGTATTTGTTTAATCCTTGTCTCTAATTGCCTTGAATGCGGTTCAAAAGGCGGGTGCTTTGGCTCTGAGGCGCCTGCCCAGCAACCACGGCTTTGAGCAGGGTTTATATAGAGGTTGGGAGAAGCTCTCATTAGAGGGATTAACACAGCACAAATCCTCGTGTTTTGCACATGACATCAAGGGCAGAAAAGACGCCAGTGTGAGAGCAAGTTTTGTGGGCTTTGGCAGCTTGTCAAGAGAGTGAATGCCTCGGATTTATTTCTCCAAGTCTTTCGTGAGCTTTGAGAAATCGATGGTCTTGTTTTAGTTGAGGTGGCTGGAGAAACAGGTTTATTCTTTTAATCAAAACCCTGTAAACAGATGATACATAGAAGAGGAGACCCCTTCTTTTTTCAGTTCATTCACTGCAAAATAATGCTTTTCACCAAAACAGTAGCAGTAGAAAATGAACTGGAAGCACAGAGGATATGGGTGCATCATTAACGAAAATGAATAAACCTGGTAGTAACAGTTTGGGATGGAGACTCCACCTGCTGACCGCAGAACTCCAGTGCCTGTACAGTAAACATCTGAGTGGCAAGTGGAGAGGGTTTCCCTTCTTAATAGCCTTTTCGCATGCAAAATTAATTATTTAATGTTTTTTAAAGGGTGAGTGGTTCTTGTCTGCTCTCTAATCCTTTCCCCATCATTATACCAGAAGTTGTTTTGGGGCTGGTCTGGTGGCTAAACTAGAACTGTCACAGCCGAGCATTTATTACCCACTTGGCAGGAGACAGTCTGTAAGATCAATACACACATCAGACATGCAGACAAATGGTGTCGTTCAGGACATCAACAAAAATTACTTTAAAAAGCTCCTAGTATGCAGCAGCTCTTGCCCACAATGCAGCTCCTGTGCGCTAGAGGAATAAAATGAATAAATCAAAATAAAGTAGTGATAAGTCATGAGAGGAGTCTGAAGCTGTATCTATTAGTTCAGCTCCACCATACTGAATAAAAACTGGCAACTCCCTCTGCTTCACTGAAAGCTTTCTCTTGCTCTCCCTTCCACACCTCTGTTGTTTAGCCATTTTTGTAAGTATATATAATGAAAACAGCTGTGGTTGTGTCTGTTCCGTTCAATATTTCCATGGATGTTCAGCCACACCATTTTGGCACAAGAAGTCTATTATCTGTGCAGCAAACTTATTGCCATCACGCAGCTAAAGAATTCATCCACACTGCAGACACTATCATCAGCACATTCGGGTTCTCAAATCTTTATAATGAAGATTTATTATTTGCCGGGCCAACGAAAATATGATTCTACTTCATTTATGGAAGCACAAAGCCAGTTAGCAATACCACGTAGTCTGAAATGGGTTTCAACCTATCTCCCTTAGGATTCAATTTACCAGGAACTGGCTTTTGGCTCCTGCTCTCTACACAACATGTGAAAAAGACAGAAAGTATGACTAGTTGATGGAAAAATATGGGGAAGAAGCTCAGGAGTTATAGATGGAGTCACTGACTCAAAAATACTCCGAACCACACACCTCCCCATACTACTCAACACCTGAATACACCTCTCTGGTGTGGGAAACATCAGTCTTTGAATCTAGGTTAGACAATGTCTTGAACCAAAGTTACCAGCATAACATCTGAAAGCAATTAAAGAGACACATTTATCAGCATCACCCAAAAAAACCCCAACAGAAAATACAGATGGGATTCAGCCAGCTGATTAAACTGAAGGGTCTGTAAGGAAAATGTGTCCAAACAGCCATTATAATCAGATCTGGCTCAATTCAGTACCCATAGGAAGGTGCCTACTGTCATATGAGACAGAAGGAGTAAGCACGGAGAAAGGCGAGGTACTGAGGTGGGCAAGGCGAGATAAAGGCAAGGAAAAGTTCTTCTAATGTAGTACCTGAGGAAGGAGAAATCTGTCATTTTCAGAGAAAGTAGAGTGTGGAGAAAAGCATTGATGATAACATGGAAAATACTTGGTGAGCAGAGAAAAGAAAACCATGAGTAGGAGTGGCACGTACGCAGCTTTTATTACGATTACTTCCCTCCATCTCACAATTTTACAAAACGAGGAGCATGCTACAGCATGCAGTACTAGTACAGATGTAACGCTAGCCCCTGGTCCTCAGTAACACACCAGCATTTTAAGAGTGCCCTCCCCGGCCGCGGGGAGAGCACCTGGACGGACAGAAAAAGGATGGACAGATCCCACATCCTGGCGTCACCGTGTCGCTGCCCGTTGCGAGGCCTGCCCGCATCGGCAGCCGCACCCCGCTGCATGACACGCCATGAGGCAGATAGATAACATGCAAAATTACAAAAAGAGAGTTGTCTTTCAATTAGCCATTGGGAAAACGGCAATGTCCGTTCCCTGGTGCCTCGCTGTTGAGAAATTCCTGCAGCTTCCCCCCAGCTGCTGCACTTAAATAAAGGAGCCATTGTTAGAGCCGCACGATATCAGCGCTACACCAGTATACAGAACAGCATGCTGAATGACTTTTTATTTACTACGGGGTTTTACTATGTCGTGGAAAAATGAGTAGCACTGTGTGTTGGCACTACTGCCCAGAACTGCTTGCCTGTGACTATCAAAGGACTTTTCAGGTGGCGAATCACAGCATGTGAGCAGTGGCTGAAGCCCCGGTGTTCCAGACTTTGGCCACACTGCCTTGACTACACTTCTGAGCTACCTGGTCAGGCTACCGCACCTGAAGCTGTGTTAAATCCATTAGTTAAAATATTTAGGCTTTACCCTGAAAGTACAAGAAAACAGTATTTCAGCTAGCTTGTAGTCTGGATTCGTACCTGGGTTCACACCCAGTAGCAAAGTTCTCAGCCTATTGTCAGAGGGTGCCAAAGAAATATATCCATACGGGTGGCAACACCTTTTGGGGATTAATATGTTCTTTTTGTTTTTTTACAGGAAAGGGAATAAAGAAAAAGAATACCCAAAGGTACAGGCAGAAAAATCCCTAAACACAACTCACCCAAGTAATACAGAATTCCTGAGCAGTAAGTAGGCAGTCGGTTCACATTTTCTTTTCTCAATGACAGTATTGTTTCTCTGGCTCCTTCTACTGTACTCCAGCACAGATTAGCATCAAGCCAGAAAAGTATTTAGCCTTTGGGAATTTTGAAAGAATTTTGGCAAAATACAACATTCTACATATAAATTTATGCAGAAATCAATGTATCAATAGAAAGAAGAAACCACATGATAATTCATAATGACAGGGGATAACTCTGGAGATAAGAAAGATAATTCTATAAGGAAAACTACCGTCAAATAAAAGACGAAGGTCAAAGTGGAAAGAAAAGAGACACAAGAAGCAACACTCAAGAAAGTGCTTCACAGGAAAAAGAATTTCCAAATGTGAAAAAAAATAGTGAAGAAGAAAGACACCATAATAAGAAGCAAACTCACCAAGTCAAGTGAATCCGTGGTATCTCAAGCTGAGCACCCAGAAGTGATGAGCACTTCTGGAAATTTTGACCATTGTGAATGTTCTTCTTCTTTTTTTCTGTGAAGAATATATTATGCCTCTGATTCTTTGTTCTGCCAAACCGCCTTTATACTAGTTTAGGGATATTTATATCATCATAAACCTCACCTGAGAAAGAACAGATTCTACTACTGTGGAGCAAAATTTGAAGTTTGGACAAAAAGGATTTTGCAAGAAGCTCAAATTATGTACTTCAGCATATTGTCCAAAGCTCATGTAACATACCTATGTCTTATGCATGACATGAAACTGGCTGTAACCAGGATGTTTTGAATGGAAATGAAACCATGCTGATCTTCACCCAAAGCTTGCATTAAATCCACCTTTTTGTTTGTAATTTAAGTGACAGATAAGTATTTTAGCTGCTGATGTTAACTGTTGTGAATTTATGTGCTCCAGAGTTTATAGAGAAAGACGCATGAGCTAAGGCATGTTTTTCCAACAGTGCCACCAGGAATGGATTACTTGAATACTTATGAACATTTCTCACTGGAAAATGTGTGAGGCAAAGCTGTCATACAACACGAAAGTCAATTAAAGACTAAGATACCTTAATTATACATCTACCATGTATGCATTGATCTAGGAGCTATATGTCTTCAAGTTCACATTATAGCTAATAGATATCTTAATCATTATAGTTGATGGACCCTGAAGAATAATTCATCCAGAAGAGAGAGATCTCAAAGACACAAATTTTCTAGGAGATTCAGTAAACATAGAACACACTAGATGGCAAGTACAAGAGAGAGCGGTTTACTGCCCCAGCAGAGGTAGATTTCAGTGTGAGCTTATGCATCACCAGAGACCAGAGACTCCGTAAGTACATGGGCCATTTCTAGTGACCTGACAAAACAAAAAGCTTGTATCTGAAAAAAAAAACCTACTCCTAAATACTAAAAACAGCCACCAAACAGAAACCTGTGGGAAGAAAGGCTTCCCTACATCTCTTGTTCTTGGTTTTATTTGACTCTCTGAGATACTCAAGTGCAACTGGTTTTTACACGAAATCTTATAAGCCATTAGACTTGGAAAAAAACAACTCAACACTTGCAGAAACGACCTTTGTTCTCTTAGGCTTACGTCTCAAAGCAGTACGTAGTACACAGAAAAATAGCTTCTCTGATCTTTCAAAATTTTCAGATCCTTCAAATCTGCAATAAGGGATGAGCTAAGAAGAAGAGAGTAACTGCCACTCCTTCCTGTGTTCATCCACTACCCATGTAGGTTTCTTTATGCTTGCAAGATTATCTTTCGTTTCTAGTAAGTCTGATGGTAATTCTTCAACTTTTTATATCCTTGTGCTTAGGCCATTTGAAAACAATCTCTCTACTGGAAAAGTTTTCCTTTTTTTTTTTTTTTGGTTAACTGCTCATCTCTGATCTCTCCCACTCTCCTGGACAGTAGATGTCCTTGAATCTTTTCTCCCTGATTTTCTTCCTCTTCCCACCCCATTCTGGTTTTTTCCTTCTTGTACAGGCTCTTATTCATTCATGTCTTCTCTCTTCCTCCCTCCAGCACAGACCACGGCCCTTTTACCACCTTACCCTTTGTCTCCCTGTCCTGTAGCCAGGAGAATGAACCCAAAGTTTGGGCATGCAGAGCAGCTCTGGAGATCTCATGATCCTGCCCTCGCACAAAATCCCTCTTCCTATGAACAATCTTATCAGTTCCTCTGTTCTCATATTTTACCTATTTTTCCAGTCCCTTTCTAACCTGTGGGCTTCTTTTCCTGAAAAACAATTTGTATGCTACAACATATTCACATCTTGTTAGAGCTAAAGAGCAACTCAGAGTAATCTGGTCAGGTCTCACAGCAAATACACAGAAGGACCACAGCCAGGAATTCAGCCTGAGTTAAAGACAGTTTCAAGGTCTTTCTTACACAAGTTTTCTTTCCTCAACAGCCATGAGGCTGCTGTGCTCATACCCGATCAGTCTGGATGCTGGATTACTCAAGCTTTCCATGTGTTGCCAGTTCTACTCATCAACCTTTCCATGGCTTTACCTGCAGGCTTCCTCGTGACAGAGGATGAAATCTATCTCGTCTGATGTTAGACAGCTGTTGATGACAGATATCTACACTTAACGGGTCACTCAGGGTTTCCTTTATGGGATCCTCTCTCGATGGAGAGAGAGAGATGGCTTTAGGGTGCAATTCACTTGGCCTGTTTTCTGTACCCACATTAGGAGGGGATGAACTGCATCGCACAAAGGCCTAGCATTCTCCACGTATTTATAGCAAGGGGAGCCTAGGGTTCAGCGGCAGGTACTCAGTACTCATGAGAGGGCTACATTTAGACAGATGAATCCCACCTGCATTCTTCACTGGCCTTTGTGGTCTGGCTGAACTTACCTCCCACAAATCTGGATCTGGCCACAATGGAAAATACTCATTACGTAAAGACATCCACTTCCAAAGCCCCAGATTTCATGGCACTTGGCTTCTCCCCTCTACAAGGACATGTGCTAGCTGAGGCATGTACTTTATACAACTTTCTTAGGAAGGTCCTAAAATCATACACTGCTTTCATACAGTGGATGCCTGTAACAACTGTGCTAGATCTTTCCATAGCCTTAAATAAACGGTAGTTAGAAAACATTGATGTATTTTTATACTTTAAAGTCAGGTATTGCCTTAGTGCAGTGGTTTTATTCATTCATTTCTCTCAGAGATAATGAAGGAGCACTGCCTTAGTAAGATCTTCCATCCTATTCCCTCTTCATTAAGCAGTTCTGGCTAATGAGACTCAGTGCCATGTCACTTTCTAACTAAACAAGCATACTTTTCCCGTGTCCATAATGTGTAGGAACATGGGTGAAATCTTAAGCTACTTATAGTTCAGACAAATACAATGCTGACTGGCAGATGAAACCATCCTGAGTAAACAACACCACTTACCCCAGCATCTTCAGCTGGCAAAGGATGTGTAAATAATGTCAGAGATCTACCACTCAACACCCCCTCTGTATCTGCCTCTGCACCACCGCCGTGGTGACCACCTGCCCGAAGGCTATCCAAGATTACTTCATTTCCAGAGTTATTTCATCAGCTTTAAGCCTGGGCTAACTACAAAGGCAGTCACAGAACATAAAGTATGCTTCACTTAAGGAACCCAGGCATCTGGAAAGTAGGAGAGCTGTATCTCAGTTACCCTGTGGTTCCCCGATAATCTAGGAAGGGAAAGAAGCACCTTCACTGGACAACTCATCCCTCATCCCATTCTCAGACAGGCATCTTGGCAAGGTCAGATGACCCGTCTCTGTCCTAATTCCTCTGCCTTGACCTTGAAAAGAGGTAAGACTAGTTCGAACGTAGACACCAAACTTCTAAATGTTTAGAGTGAAGTGAGATGAATGTCACTCTAAACAGCTACAGTAGGAGAGGACCTGACTTAGAGCAGATTCATGCTGTCTGACTAAAAGGTGAAATGTAAGCTGGTTTAAACCTAGTTTTGGCACACGTGAAGCTTTACAGATGCTGTGCAAAATGTGTAAGGCTAACACGCAGACTGCCTTTGTGGCTCCTCATTCAGGACATGGTGAGGAAGGCATGAGCCTAAAACCTCAAGTGCAGCATGGAAGGGTAGGACAAAGGCTCTCGTCTCAACAATACAGCAGTGCTACAAGTTGTCCCAATCACAGAGAAAGTAATACGAAGAAGAAATCCAGATCTGGCTCCTCACCGCATTAAAAAAGAATAATCTAAAAGATAGTTCAAACACAATATTTGAAATAATATCAGAAAAAACTAAAGCCTTGACCGCACATTAATTTTTCTAGAGCCAGTTCCAGAAAATATTCTTCTCTTACAATTTTTATTCAAAATACCAATGCTACTACTTATCCCAATGGAAAATATAAAATGGAACGGAAGATATTCATCCCTCATGTCATGTGGGCTAAATCCCAAGAACGTTGTTGGGCAAAGTCATGAATGTTCCCTTGCTTTAAACAAGTAGATGTATGTACATCCAAACAAAAATATCGTGTTTCCCCTGAGTTTGACTGAGGAATAAAGATAGCATTGATAACCATAGCAGGACTGAAGGTTTAGATTTCACTTAACTGCTCTAAATCTGTCTTGTTAACTATACCATAAATTCTGTATTTCTACTTCACTGTGGAATATGAGTTCTATACTCCTACAAAAGCATAAAAAAGCAGGAACCCTGGAACATACTGCTGGTGGGGAAAAAAAAAAAAGCACAACAAAAACCCAAAAACTCCCAAGGAACTGGATCAGGAAAAGCCTCCCTACATGGGGTTCCTGAGCTGAACACAAACAGGGCAAAGCTCTCCTAACTTACTCACCCACAGGGAAAAAATAAATAAAAGACTTGAATGTAGAGTGCTAAATCCTAGAAATGCATCGTCAGCTGAAAATTTTGGTTTTCTTTTTAAATGCATTTCTTTCCCAGAAAGTTGGAAAACACAATCCTAGTTCTTCTACAGGACCAGAAACCAGATAGACAGTAAGTTTTGTTACTGAAAATGACATGTCCTGACTCATATTTTCTGAATCCCTTGCATCAATCATACTGCATGACTAAATGAGATTCACCAGTTGTCTGTAAACAGTGCAGGAGACAAAATCAGAAATCTTTTAGTTAAGAGAGAGAAACAAATCTTTTCTATCAAACAAACCCAATTTTCAATCCACAAAGAAGGTAATTTTACTACAAGAGTGAGTAACATCTATTCACTGCTGAGAGGCAGACAAGATAGTAATGAATACCAGGTGCAGAACTTGCCTGCGGGGACAAGGAGGGGACTTTTTAAATCAGGTAGATGTGCAGGTCTGGGGACATGAAGGAGGAGGAGCATCCCATCGGAGGAACACCGGGATTTGTTAAAACCCACAGAAAGCCTACAGAAAATTCCAGGCACAGCAAGTTAGTCCCACCGCTGTCAGAAATACAAGATAGAGGCATTTCAAAACAAAGCTTTAAGCTTCCTCATTATCTGTCATGTTTTGTGGTTGCAAGTTGTTGCAGCTTGCAGCAGAGCTAGGACGTGGGGTGCACCTCTCCCTGAGCTGCTCCTTCTGCTCCAGTTTTATTTCATGTAAAACAGTACCAAGGATGGTCATGGAAAAACCACATGAACCACATCCACCAGATTTTGAATATCTGGGTAAGGCTGAAACAACTTTGTGAAGTGTGATTTTCCCTCTGAATCCCTGTGAGGTACCAACTTCAGTATTTGACGGTCATTTAAAAAGAAAAAAAAAAACATACATAACCATATCTGTAGCAGCAGAGAAGTTTCCCAGTTGCAGAGAAAGAACCTTGTAACTAAAACATAAAGGCTTAGTTAGACAGACATGAAAGTGGCCTGGATTTGCTTCCTAGCAGGGGGTTTATCTTGAGGGAACAAGCAAATAGAAAAATAAATGGAAATAGAGATGTTTGCTGGCAAGAAGGAACCTAGAGAGCAGCAATACTAACAAAAAGATGGTGCAAAGAAAATACAGCTGAATGAAAAATGCCTGAATACTGTGTGACATAAAAGCAATAAAGCAATAACACTCGGGGTTATTTCCTCAGAATCTGCCAAATCACATTAGAAACCTGTGTCAAGCCTGAAAAATCAAACAGACAGAAGTTAAAGGATACCAGAATTAAGGTTATCTCTTAATTTTATCCTTTTCTTCCACATAAGACCCAAGGCCTTATTCAGTGCGTGCTATCCAAATCCCATAGCAAACAAAAATGAGATTTTCTTCTCAGTGTCCCTATGGCTATCACCCTTCGTATTTCAGTGCTCCACAAAATTTCTGTTTCATGTCACAAAACCTCTGAGAAGGGTATTGCTATTACAGGTAATATTATCCTTAGCTTAAAAATAGAAATTTCAGGTGCTACCACAGCACATAACTGGCATACATCCACGTGCCTGGGTACTCCTACTGAAAACCAGACACTTGGAAAGGGTGAGAGTGACCCACACCTTTGCTGGCCCTCGGGGAGCTCGGTGGCAGAGGGAATCCAACTTCAAGGGCAGCACTGAGTGGGTATGGCCAGAGTGCTGTGTAATAGCAGCCTCGGGGCCACGTCCTGGCTACCCAGCTGAGAGTCACAGGCTGGCTGGCGTTTGCCCTGCATGGGGCTGATCCCTCCATAGCTTGGAAAGGGTCCCTCCGTACCTTTGAAAGGGTTGGCTATCAGGATGCTGGCGTACAAGCCAAGCAGGCAGTCAGAGGTCCAACGTCCAAGCTTGCTCCTCGACTCTCTTTTATTCAGTAGTATGGAAAAGGCCAAAAAGGAGCATCTCGTTCTCTTTTTTGCCTCTTTGATTACACATCTGCAGGAAATTCATTACTTCCTAATTCATTCCCAAAGCAACGTTAAAGTCTTTGATGAATAATTCCAGCATTTTTAGGGGGAAAAAAAATATATTTATTTCTGATGTCACATGCACAAAAGTCCAGGTGAGAAGTCACAAGTAAACATTTTAACATTTCCTTCTACACCTGAGTACCCAAGTGTGTAGTCTTAATATTCTTTTGAAAGCTTAAAAAATCTTTAAGAAAAATAACGATATAAGCACTTACACTATCCCTTACCTGTCTTATTAACAGGGGTCTAAGCAACACCTCTGCTGTCTGTACCAACAGGCTAAACATCAGCAGTGAGTGCTCCTTGTGTCGGACAAGCAATTCAGCAATTTTTGATGTGACACTGTGATTAAAAAAGGGCCGCTGATACCTTGCCGTGAGTAGAGGAGATTGCTGAAAAGAGGTAAGCAGCTGATTTACTGCTATGTTTTGCACTTGTGACACCGATACTGAAAGACCTTTTTTCTGTGTATTGTTCTGGTGTCAATACATTAAAAAAAATTACCTGGAAGTAGGATAAAGTGTCTTCAAATGAGATACTCAAAGAGTTTGATTTCTTTGGTTTACCAAAACAAAGCTGGGTGCTGACTTGACTGGTTCATGATGTCCAAACACCAGGTGCTGAGAAGATCTTTGATCTAACAGAGAAAAGGCTTAAGAGAAGTAATAGCCAGAACTTAACGGAGGATAGTTCTAGAATCATGGAATGGTTGGGGTTGGAAGGGACCTTAAAGATCATCCAGTTCCAACCCCCCTGCCATGGGCAGGGACACCCTCCACTAGACCAGGTTGCTCAAAGCCTCATCCAGCCTGGCCTTGAACACTGCCAGGGATGGGGCACCCACAGCTTCTCTGGGCAACCTGTGCCAGTGCCTCACCACCCTCTCTGGGAAGAACTTCTTCCTGATATCCAAACTAAATCTCCCCACTTTCAATTTAAACCCATAAACTACAGGCCCTTGTAAGCAGTTCACCTCCAGCATCCTTGTAGCCCCTTCAGGTAGTGGAAGGTGCTAAAGTAAAGTAAGGAATATATCTGGAACCGTTGCAACAAATTACCAGGAGAATGAATGAATTTTCCGCCTCATCACATCTTCAGACCAAAACCAGATGCCCTCCTTAAAAATAGGCTTCATCAAATCCGAGTGATTTTTCCCAGCTTAAAAGGACAGAAAGGATCGGGGGAAACACATGAACGGTAAAGACTAGGTGACATCAAGGATCAGAGTTTCTGTCTTTGAAGCTGAACCAGAAGCAGTTTCAGCTGTCTGCTGACAGCAGAGCAATAGCGAGGGCCAGGAATTTTGACCTTCGCTCCTGATTTTGGTGAGAAGCATTCTCCAACCCTTCCGGCCCTGCCGCCATCTCTGCCCTCCCGCTCCATCCCGCTCCTCTCTGCGCAGTTCCCCTTTCTCTTCTAGCATCCCTCCCTGCCTCCAGAGCAGGGTGGAGGGCGGAGCAGGGACCGGGAATGAAGCCTTTTGCATTCACTTCTTCCATCGTAAATAAAAAGCCTAAACTTAGAAGAGCTAAAAAAGGGAAACGGGAAGGCAAGCCCTGCCAGGCGCCGCCTTTCCAGTGGGCAGGGAGGACGGCAGGCAGACGCAGCGCTGGGCAGGCGTGAGCCGCACGGCCTTTCTGCCATGTGCACGCGTGTCCCACAGCACGAAGGACTGCAAGAGGCGGCGGGAAGGCTCCACGGCTCGTTCCCACACACACACACCCTTCGCACATCGCCTCTGCGGGGTTTTATCGTGTATTTGGGGTAAAACGGCATCATTTCCCTGAAACTCACCGTTGGAAACACGGCGTTTTCTTAAAAAGGAAATACCGCGGGAGAAAAGGGAATTTCAGGCCCAGCAGTGGAAACCCCTGGCAAAGCGATGCTGGGAGGAGCAGGTATCAGAGCACCCCGTTGGCAGCTCCACACGAACAGTCATCAGCGACATGCACGACACGACGTGACCGGTCACACATGATGTGTCACGAGCCACACGACACGGTCGCCACCAGCTCGACCAAGCCGCTGTCGGGCCGCGCTTGGAATGCGCCCCGTGTCCGCGTGGCGGCGGTGGCGGGGCGCAAAAAAAAAAAAAAAAAAAACCAACAAAAGGGAGGAAAAGGTTTCTGCCGAAACCCGGGATCGAACCAGGGACCTTTAGATCTTCAGTCTAACGCTCTCCCAACTGAGCTATTTCGGCTCCTCTTCTGCGCCTGCCCAAGCGACTCTACTCATCTGTGTGCACCGCCCTATACCTGGCTGGTATTTGCGCTTGACGATACAAATAAGGTGCACGTTGTTACCTACCCTGCGTTGCCGGGCACCGTGAATACCACAAACGAATTGATGACGGGTCCTTGCAAATAAAATTATGCCTTAATGCAAAGACAAATGCAGAAATAACACAAAATTGCACGCATATGCACATGCATACACTTGATTCCACTGACTGGAAAAGGGGGGAAACATAACCCCATCTTTAAAAAGGGAAAAACAGAGAATCCAGGGAACTACAGGCCAGTCAGTCTCACCTCTGGGCCTGGCAAGATCATAGAGCAGATCCTCCTGGAAACCATGCAAAGGCACGTGGAGAATGAGGTGGTGATTGGTGACAGCCAACATGGCTTCACCAAGGGCAGATCGTGCCTGACTAATATGGTGGCCTCCTACGATGGGGTCACAACCTTAGGGGATAGAGGACAGCCAACTGACATCATCTACCGGGACTTGTGCAAAGCCTTTGACACCGTCCCGCACGACATCCTTTTGTCTAAATTGAAGAGGCATGGATTTGAGGGATGGACTGCTCAATGGATAAGGAACTGGCTGGCTGGTCACACTCAGAGAGTTGTGGTCAATGGCTCAATGTCTGAGTGGAGACCAGTGACGAGTGGCATTCCACAGGGGTTGGTGTTGGGACCGGTCCTGTTTAACATCTTCATCAGTGACATGGACGATGGCATCGAGTGCACCCTCAGCAAGTTTGCTGACGACAGCAAGCTGTGTGGTGCGGTCGACATGCTGGAGGGAAGGGATGCCATCCAGAGGGACCTGGACAGGCTGTGCCAATGGCATGGACCTCAACAAGGCCAAGTACAAGGTCCTGCACCTGGGTTGGAGCAATCCTGGATTGGTTAGATTGGAAGGGACCTTAAAGACCATCCAGTTCCAACCCCCCTGCCATGGGCAGGGACACCCTCCACTAGACCAGGTTGCTCCAAGCCTCATCCAGCCTGGCCTTGAACACTGCCAGGGATGGGGCACCCACAGCTTCTCTGGGCAACCTGTGCCAGTGCCTCACCACCCTCTCCGGGAAGAACTTCTTCCTGATGTCCAATCTAAATCTCCCCACTTTCAGTTTAAACCCATTACCCCTTGTCCTATCACTACAAGCCCTTGTAGAAAGTCCCTCCCCCAGCTTCCTCATAGGCCCCTTCAGGCACCAGAAGGCTGCAATAAGGTCTCCCTGGAGCCTTCTCTTCTCCAGGCTGAACAAGCCCAACTCTCTCAGCCTGTCCCCATAGGAGGGGGGCTCCAGCACTCTGAGCATCCTCGTGGCTGCCTCTGTACTCGCTCCAACCAGTCGATATCCTTCTTATGTTGTGTTTGAAGCCTGAAAAATTACATACAGAGCTGATGTATCACTAATAGAGACAAATAGAAAGGGCACTTCCATCCTCGTTTTCCCATGGTCTTGCTCGGAGACACAGATTCCACAGGGTAAAGTTACATATCTGCATAAATCACAAAGCCTTACTAAGCACAGTTATACGAAAAAATAGTTCATTCTCACATTGTTGGTTAGGCATTTATTCCAGCAGGCAACTGTTATCACACTCCTGTAGCTCGAGGAGGCACCCAAGTGCACATATTGGCACATGTGGCATCGGTGCTGGATGCTCACGTCTCAAGTTTGTGTTTATTTGCACATCCCATGGCTCTAGAAAAAGGTACCTCTGACGGCATCCCCTCTTCACGCTCCCTGCCAGCTGTGTGGGGAGAAATAGTGCTTTCCAAGACTGACTAACAGCAGGGAGAAGCAGTGGACAAAAAAAAGCCAAACCAACCTGTCTCTTCCACAGTCTTTTTGCAGCAGTCTTTTTGCAAACTAGCCCGATGAATATTTGGCGAAAGTAAAAGGAAATATGGGGCTGTATTTTTCCTCAAGTTGCCCCAGTTTTGAAAAGTCTGCTGTGAGCAACCCCTGTTCTTCAGGAGCTGACGTTTTCAGGAATCAAAACTGCGAACTAGGGCCAGCAGTTACCTTGTGACTGAAAACAGAAACTCTGTACCAAGACATTTCAGTCAGGGAGAGGTTTAAAAAAAAAGAAAAAAGCACATACCATTGTACTAAAGAGGTATGCTAAGAACATACTGATACAAAATCTCATGTTCTCATGACTTTTCCATTGCCGCTGGCATCGATTGTTTCACTGAGAAACGAGGAATGTAATTACTTAATGAGCATGTCTCCGACTGATGCAGCTAACATAACCCTTATCTTTGGTGCCGATAAACTCCAGAGGTGTGATCACACGCGTAGAAGTCAAAACACCATTGACTTTAGAGTTTTTCTGCGTTACCACAAAAATCAGAGCTACTATGGACCATTACATCGTTCTAATCTTTATTATTTTTAGAAACCTTTGTCCTGGAAATGGCAATGGAAATAAAAACTAAAGGTAATACAAACCAAAAACAAAAGGACCGTTCAGTCTCTGATACAGTATGTTTAAGAAAACAACCACTTTTCCACCCCCCAGTAGAATTTATTTTTTAAGGAAAGTTCCTCTTACTGAAAAGCAGAAAGCATTTCATGGCTATGTAAAGCG
Source organism: Rhynochetos jubatus (assembly GCA_027574665.1). NCBI lineage: Eukaryota > Metazoa > Chordata > Aves > Eurypygiformes > Rhynochetidae > Rhynochetos > Rhynochetos jubatus. The sequence goes on along the minus strand of CM050649.1, from coordinate 81,194,724 downwards.
CATTAAGAACAGTTTTAACAAAATGAAGCATTCTGAATCCAGCCGAAGCTATTCACAGCTTTCTCCTCATGGGAAACCAACTTTGTACTACTTTGTACCACCCCCCCCAAATAGGGATTGGGGGTAAAAAAAAAACAAAACCACACACACACACAACCCAAAAGAGACCCAAAACACGCCAACATATTTTTCACCCACAACATTCTCCCTATACCTAGTAAAAGACAAGGTGGACAAAGCAGAGCTATTTTCTCAGCTGTCCTAACAACGCAGACCAGCCGCAGCGCTGCCGGGACGCATCAGTGCCAAGCAGCACGCAAACGTGCGCCAGCAGGTGCCAGGGTCAGACCCGAGAAAGCCTTGGAGAACACAAGGATTGTCTCCACCACACAGACCGGGATGGACACACACACACACACACACACACACACACACACACACACACACACACACACACAGGCCCCGCCGGTCCCGACCCGCAAGGCAGGGGGACGGCCAACAGCCCTGCCCTTCCAGATTCTCCCACTTGCTGCTTGCGAGGATGTGCCGTATGGCAGGGCTGGTACCCCAAGGAAACGGGGTAGCAATGTCAGTTTTCCCCGGTGCACAAAGGGTTCAAGAGCTGCTTCCCGAACATCTCAGCCACCCCACAACAGTAACCCCAAAGAGATGCAGAACTGACACCTATCCCCAAATACATTCCCAAGTGTGAGCCTCTCATCCCTGACGGAACCAGACAGAAACCCTTGGCTGAAGGCCAGCCCTTCTCCTTTAGAAAGCTTTAGCAATTCAAGTGACATACACACTTACTCCATTTATTTTCTTATCGGTGTAACCTCAATTTGTTCTGTGACACAAACCTTGAGGTAAGTGGGCTGAAAGATTGCTGTGCCCAGAGTATTTTACATCACTCCTCCGCCTCCTGCGGAAAGGCTTCTTTGTATCTTCCAAGGAGAAACAGCGAGAAATAAATCCAAAAGCATCACGCTCCTCCACATTACCAGTTCACTAGTTGATCCTTTGTCCTCTGCTCCCTGCAGAAGCCAGAAGGTTAATGGCAAAATAAGCTGTTTTCTTAAACAGTAAAAGGACTTTTCCCTGTGAAAGGAATGCTCCTAGAAAAGCACGCACCTGCTAAGGCAACCTGACCTGCAGTAAAGTAGCTCAAAGCAAAAGCCTCCTAGATTAATTTTTAAATATGGTTTTTAACGTATACACATTTTTATGTACATACATAATTTTAAGTATCTATGTATTTTATTTATATATATTTCTATTTTCTTATTATTTATATATATTACTTTATTTTATATATTATTTTATATGTATATATAGAGAGAGAGAGAGAGAAGTAGGAACACCGAGCCAAAACTCTCATACACTTGAAAGGAATAAATCTTCAAAAAACACTTAAACTAGAACAGCTTCCACTAAAAAAATGAATAGATCCTTTTGAAAAATCCCCTCCCAGTAATCTCACTCATTTGGACAGTCACATAAATGTCAAAGTTTGCCTCTTCAGCATCTAAACATTCCAAACAACCTTCGAAAGGGCTGTTCAACAAACCAGTCACAACACTACCGCTTTCTTCTCTGGATTTCTGACCTGGTAATACTGTCACACGCTAATCGATTTAGTGTTCCAAAGACACTGCACCTAGGTGTAAGGTCAAAAGTAGTAATTTAATAACGTATCATCTCTATTCCTAAAATTAAAGGCACATCACATACCCAGCATAAGCAGATGTGACAGATACATCACGCGACTCACCCGGAGCAGCTGCCGCAGGAGGCATAAATACAGCTAAACCAGATCTTTGCAGTACTTTGGCTATTTCAGGTACAGGCTTTCCTAAGATACAAAGCAGTAAGATGGGTAGAGTAACTCTCTGCGTGTTGTAATGAAGCTGTATCTCAAGAAAATCTAAACATTAAGAAAATACTTGAACATTACCAGCCATGCATGTTTGACAAATGAAATTTAGGTGATTCATCAGTAGAAGCTTAAGTATCCGGTAAGCCAAGTACTCTGACTCGTACATATTAGGTCCTGCAACTTCTGTCCTTCCCAAGAGTAGATTTGGACTACCAAACCAAGTATCAGAACCCCTAATAATACAAGTGCAATCAATTCTAGTATAATTATCCCACCTAGTCACAGAAAACTTTCCTTCCCTAAAACATTCCTACACATCGGAACGCTTACATGGTGCTAAGGTAAGCCTAAAACGCTTACAGCTTAGCCTTGAGGTGTCCCTTTCCAACCACGAGTAGCATTTTATGGACAACAGCAGGACACAGCAGACAAGCAGTGTGATGAAGTTGGGAGCGCTGTGGGTCTGACCACAGCACTACCCAAAGTACTGACCCAGACAGCCTACAGCGTTTTAACATTCAGTTCCTACCGAAACTCTAGCAGGGGCAAAGCTAAGGCGAACATCCCAAGCTCCATCCCTCCTGCACTCAGGGCGATGAGGACACGACCGTGTTTTGAGAGTGTCACGGTTTAACCTTACCTGGCAATTAAGTACCACACCATCACTCGCTCACCTCCCCCACCGTCCCCTCAGTGCAGGAGGAGAGTCAGAGGAAAAGATAAAGGAAGCTCATAAAAGTTGAGAAAATAACTATTTAATAATTGAATATAAATTATAGTGATACTAATATTAACAACACTACTGCTACTAAGTAATTAATAGAAAACAGAACACGTGATACAATAGCTCACCACCGCTGACCGACACACAGCCAGGTCTCAGGGTAGCGAGAGTCCGAGCCCAAGAGCCCCCAGAGCCCAACCGGGACCAAAGCCAGCTGGCCCCCCCACCCACTAACAAACCGTGCCTGTGCCCTAAGCCTGACATACCATGGAATGAAACACTCCCTCGGCCACTCTGGGCCAGCCAACAGCACTGTGAAGAGAAGGAGCTCGTTCCTGCCTGTAACCAGCACAGAGAGTTAACTCCCAGTTCCTGAGGGACTTCAGAAGTTGCAGCGATCTCCGAGTACACCACAGCACCCTGGTCCTGTGTTTCTGCAGTGCTACCCAGCGGCAACAGAAGGGTCTGGGACTGTGCCAACTACAGAAGCTGAAGGGATAAAACCAAGAAGAGTTTTCCCTTCTATGTCTGCCACCTCGGAGCAAAAACAGTGGACAGTTCTTTCAGTATCCTGAAAAAAAACTAAGAAATAGTTAGAACACCAACCCCATGATCTACTTTTTCAGTGATTTTTCTCTTAAGTAAAAAGTTACACCATAACTTTTATTACTAAATTAATTTTAAAAAAAGATTCATTGACATACATTCAAATATCAATTCAAATATCATTTCATCTTCAAAATGTTTGGTCACCAAAAAAGGAAAGTGAAACACTGCCTTGAATAAGGTCTGCCAACCCATAATTCACAGGAAAAGAAGCATTTTACAATTTTTCTCCATAAATAGCCTTCATATCACAGGAAATAACATCACTGGAATGGTAACAGTGTTACAGTATTTCAAGTTTGTTACAATTACAGTTAAGAAAAAGGAAATTAACACCTAAAAGGCAGTAACACAGTAAAAAGATGACACCCTTTAAATGCAAAGCTTAAGGAAATGCTTCTGAAAATCTCAGCGAGAAGACGTGCTATCTTCTTGACGCCTTCCCCCTCCCCACTCCCTCAAAAAGGGCATTACTGAGTAGAGAACAGCTTCATCAGTCATCTGCAGAAGGTAATGCTGCACCAACAGAGAAAAGGACTGAAGTATACGGGTGCCATATCTAGCTTTTATCAACTGATTTATACTCTCCAGAAAATAGAACATTTACCCCCTTGATTAAAAACAAATCGCAACCCTTTAAAGTGACAAAAATAATATATCACATGGTAAGAAACAAATTAATACAGATGAACAATTCCAGAATTAAAACAAGGTTCACTGAAAGTCCAAAAAGCTGTAATCGCAATTAATTATTCTTAATTAGTAAGGCAGATTTGACTTCAGTTACACTGATTTATAACATTATAAATACTCTTCACCCTGTACAGTTCTTTAAAATCAGTACCTAGTGAGAATATAGTATTGCACCAAAAGCTGAAATGAATAGGTTCAGCTTGCAAAGTGCTGAAACCTTTCCAAAGTTGTGCCCGCTGTAGCTCTGTATCTCACGGTTCGCCTATCTCGAATGCATTAAGAGTTCAGCATGGCCACTTGATCGCAGGCTTCGAAGAATGAGGTAGAATAAGCTCCTTCGGGTTCTCCACCATCCTACGGGCCACTGAGCCGTGCAAATGGCTCCGTCACAGGAAAGGGCTCCAAAGCTTTCTCCGTGTTTTTCCAGTTGTGAAAGTTTTCTTTGTACCATTCAACTAGTACGAAGAGAATGTTGATGAGTCAAGAGATAACAGGGAAATTCAAGTATTCCAGAGATAAGGCTAAAAATGCCAATAGTTCATTATGCAAAATTTCAAACCTATAATACTAAAACCAAAAAATACATAGTTTAGATTTTATAAGTTCTTTATACAAGACTTATTCTAGCACTGAAGAGTAATTAATTCCAGTACCTGATGGTACTTTATTGTGATTAACCTTTTTTTTTCCAATCTCAGGTAAATTCAGTACTTAAAGCAGCCAATTTTATGTAAGACTGAAGAGTTAATGAGAAGCTGAAGAGAATGAATTTAACTAACGTATACGCCCACTTCCCTCCCCGCCCCCTTTCCCTCCTCCCATCACTTCTAAATCAATTAGTGCAAAACGCATCAGCCTCACTTGTTTTCTTTATCCCTTCTTTCCAAGTCACTTTAGGTCTCCAGCCCAAGTTGTGCATTTTTTCCGAATTCATGGGGTATCTCAGGTCATTGGTAGGTCTGATGAAGCATAAAAACACACACAGAAAACAATTTCATTAGAGATGAAGTGCCGCACATCGTTTTCAAACCAACATTAGGTATGCTTCAATTTTGAAAATTCCCATCAACATGAACAGATTATATTGCCTTCAAAAAAAAACACAACCACAGGGCAGCTGAGTACAGCTACAACACCACAATTCAGTTTGTCCCATCAACTCCTTGGAACTATCTAGAATAAACACGAGTGTCTTCTTATTGACACAAAAATGAATGCCAAACTAAAATCACTGGTAACCGTGGAAATCAGTGCACTTATGTGCTGGGTTCAGTCAGGAAAGGGCTAACTGCCTTTACTCTGGTTGCCAGGGAACTCTGTTGCTGGACAGTAAGTGAAAACATTGATAAGGCCTCAGCTGGTGCTGGGGATGGCTTGCACTGAACTCAAGGTCTTTTGTCCGTTTCGGATACTGTAGCAGACCCAGACTAACCAAGGAAGTATTTCATCCCATAGTACGTCATGTTCCGGTCTCTTTGGGTGGGGAAGAGGGTCCGGTAGCCATTACTCTTCCCTTCTCTCTCTCTCTCTTACTCCCTTGCTCGTCTCTCCGGGCACTTGCTAACCCTCCTGCGTTAGCTGCTTTGCTAACTCCTGTGCTGGCTCCTTCGTGTGGGAGCTGGTGGATTGTTTTGACTTTTCTGGACGTGTTATCAGTGATAAGGTTTGCTCGGAATCTGCTGCGTAGACTCCCGGGTTCCGGCCTTCAGGCCGCGGCTCTCGGGCTGCGATAGCTCTCGGGCTGTGGGTCTCGGGCTCTCTGGGTCCTTTTTGGCGCCCAACGTGGGGCTCGAAGGGTTGAGATAAGAACAGATCTGATTACTGTGTGTTAAAGCAGATTGTGTGATAAGTATTGGTTATAGAGATGTTGTGGTGGTTGGTCAGCACGTTAAGTTCTTGGATCTTTAAGTGGATGATAGAAAGGTGGGATTTACTGCCTTGGGTGCTCCTTATGATACTGATGATGTATGGTCTGACCAGATTGAAGAGTCTGATTTGGCTGGTCTGTATATTACTGGTTTGGGGAATAATCATGTATCTGTATGCAGTACTGGCAGCGTTTGCATGTTTCTCATGTAATGTCATAGGGACTTTCACTAATTATACCTTTTCCCTTTTCACTTCTGGGACACAGCCTGTAGAGGAGAAATCATTTAGTGGGTTGCATGTGAAGGAATTATTCAGTTGGGTGGATGTGTGGAAATTATTCCAATTTTCTACCTCTTCTCTATGGTCAATGGCGCAAGTGTATGAGTATTTGGGAAATTTTTCATGGTCTCGGGGTGACCTGTGGTTAGTGATCAGCACATTTCTGAATGTTCTTGTGCTCTTGTGTAAAGTTAAAGAAATGTTTTGGAATACTGCCCCATCTGCTACTGGTGTTTGGGGAAGAGGCAGGCCCTGTGTGCCGGCTTCATCCCCCATGGCTACATCACCGCTCACAAGTAGCCCATCCTCTGCACCGACTCCACCCCCACGGCGACGTAAACGCCCCTTGACAGACACTACAGCCACTGCACCACCTGCGCCACCTCCACCCCTGCAGCAACATCAACTCTTCTCGATGGACACTGCAGCCACTGCACCGCCTGCGCCACCTATACCTCCGCGGCAATGGCAACTCCCCTCGACAGATGCGGCAGCCACTGCACCCTCTGCGCCAGCTCCACTTCCCACTGTGGTTCCACCTCCCACAACAGTTCCACTTTCTGCTGCAGTTCCAGCTCCCAGTGTGACTCCACCTTCCACAACGGTTCCACCTCCTGCAACAGCTCCGCCTTCCACTGCAGTTCCAGTTCCCAGTGTGTCTCCACCACCCACAACGGTTCCACCTGCCACTGCGGTTCCACCTCCTGCTGCAGCTCTGCCTCCCAGTGTGGTTCTGCCTCCCGCTGCGGCTCCACCTCCCACAGCAGCTCCGCCTCCTGCTGCAGCTCCACCTCCCACAACAGCCCTACACACTGCAGGGTGCAATGCAGCCGTGCAGACCCCTGTGTGGTACTGCCAGCATCAACCAGCACCAGTGTTAGTTGACCCAGTACAGAAAAAGAAATGGAAGCGTAAATCAGGGCGTCTGGTACAGGTCGATGGGGAGACAGCAGGGCCATCCCAAGGGGCAGTGACAGGGACAGAGGATGAGAGTGATGCAGATATAACCATGCGATCTTTAGCCTTGAAGGAGCTCCGGGATATCCGGAGAGACTTTGGCCGTCAGCAAGGTGAACATGTTATTACCTGGCTGCTCCGCTGCTGGGATAACGGGGCCAGTAGCATTGACTTAGAGGGCAGAGAAGCCAAGCAGCTGGGGTCACTTGCTAGAGAGAGTGGCATTGACAGAGGAGTTGGGAGGGAGACACAGAATGTAAGCCTCTGGAGGAGGCTTCTGGATGGTGTGAGGGAAAGGTATCCCTTTAAGGAAGACATGCCATATCACGTACACAGATGGACCACCATGGAGAAAGCTATCCAGTATGTGAGGGAACTAGCTGTGCTAGAGTTAGTTTATCGTCATGATGGGAGGATAGATCCAGACAGAATCAGGTGCACACGACCCATGTGGCGGAAGTTAATGCAGAATGGACCACCCTCGATAACCGCCGCATTTGCAGTATTCACTTGGGAAAGGGATGAAGACCCAATAGTGGAGGAGATAGTTCAAAAGTTCCGGGGATATGAGGACATTGTTTCTTCCCCCATGCGGGCCTGTGTCTCAGCTATAGAGAAACTGTCCAAAGAGTTTAAACAATTCAGAAAGGAGATGTTCCAGTCCCCACCTGCACAAGCCAGTGTCTCAGCCATTAGGAGGAAGCGTTCCTTTCCCCAAAGACAGGAATATAAAAGGTATCCATCACGCCGTACCCTGTGGTTTTACCTACGTGACCACGGAGAGGACATGAGGAAGTGGGATGGAAAACCTACCTCGCACTTAGAGAAACGAGTATGTGAACTGAAAGGGAAAAAGCACACCAGTAAGGACTCCTCCAAGAAAACCGTTGCTCCCGTAGCCAAACAGCAGCGGAGCAATAATCCATTCCTCCAAGACATGAGTGACTGTGAATCAGGTAACTTTTAGAGGGGCCCTGCCTCCAGCCAGGTGGAGGAAAGGGACAACCGTGTTTATTGGACTGTGTGGATTCGATGGCCTGGCACATCAGAGCCACAGCAGTATAAGGCTCTAGTGGACACGGGTGCACAGTGTACCCTCATGCCATCAAGCTATAAGGGGGTACGACCCATCAGCATTTCTGGTGTGACTGGGGGTTCCCAACAATTGACTGTGTTGGAGGCTGAAATAAGCCTGACTGGGAAGGAGTGGCAAAAGCACCCTATTGTGACTGGTTCAGACGCTCCGTGCATCCTTGGCATTGACTATCTTAAGAGAGGGTACTTTAAGGACCCAAAAGGGTACCGATGGGCTTTTGGGATAGCTGCTACAGAGACTGATGAAACTGAGCAGCTGTCTGCCTTGCCTGGTCTTTCAGAGGACCCTTCTGCTGTGGGACTGCTAAAGGTTGCAGATCAACAGGTGCCAATTGCCACCACAACAGTGCACCGGCGGCAGTACCGTACTAACAGAGACTCTTTGCTTCCCATCCAGAAGCTGATTCGTCAGCTGGAGAGCCAAGGGGTGATCAGCAAAACCCGCTCACCCTTCAACAGCCCCATCTGGCCAGTGCGTAAGTCTGATGGGGAATGGAGACTGACAGTGGACTATCGTGGCCTGAATGAAGTGACACCACCACTGAGTGCTGCTGTGCCGGACATGCTGGAACTCCAATATGAGCTGGAGTCAAAGGCAGCCAAGTGGTACGCGACGATTGACATTGCTAATGCCTTTTTCTCCATTCCTTTGGCAGCAGAGTGCAGGCCACAGTTTGCTTTCACTTGGAGGGGCATCCAATACACCTGGAATCGGCTGCCCCAGGGGTGGAAGCACAGCCCTACCATCTGCCATGGACTGATCCAGACTGCACTGGAACAGGGTGCAGCGCCAGAGCATCTGCAATACATTGATGACATCATTGTATGGGGCGACACAGCAGACGAAGTTTTTGAGAAAGGGAAGAAGATCATCCAAATCCTCCTGAAAGCTGGTTTTGCCATAAAGCAAAGTAAGGTCAAGGGACCTGCACGAGAGATCCAGTTCTTAGGAATAAAGTGGCAAGATGGGCGTCGCCAGATCCCGATGGACGTGATCAACAAAATCACAGCTATGTCCCCACCAACAAGCAAAAAGGAAACTCAGGCTTTCCTAGGTGTTGTGGGTTTCTGGCGCATGCATATTCCAAATTACAGCCAAATTGTCAGCCCTCTCTATGCAGTGACCCGGAAGAAAAACGATTTCAAATGGGGCCCTGAGCAGCGCCAAGCCTTTGAACAGATCAAGCAGGAGATCGTGCATGCAGTAGCCCTTGGACCAGTCCAGACAGGGCCAGAGGTAAAGAATGTACTCTACACCGCAGCCGGGGAGAATGGGCCTACCTGGAGTCTCTGGCAAAAAGAACCAGGGGAGACCCGAGGTCGACCCCTTGGATTTTGGAGCCGGGGATACAGAGGATCCGAGGCCCGCTACACTCCAACCGAAAAAGAGATACTGTCAGCTTATGAGGGAATCCGATCTGCCTCAGAAGTGGTTGGAACTGAAACACAGCTGCTCCTGGCACCTCGACTGCCAGTGCTGGGCTGGATGTTCAAAGGCAGAGTCTCTTCTACTCATCATGCCACCGATGCTACGTGGAGTAAGTGGGCTGCCCTGATCACACAACGAGCTCGCATAGGAAATTCCAGTCGCCCGGGAATCCTAGAAGTGATCATGGACCGGCCGGAAGGCAAAGACTTTGGAATGTCACCAGAGGAGGAGGTGGCACGAGCTGAAGAAGCCCCTTTGTACAACCAATTGCCAGAAAATGAGAAGCAATATGCCCTGTTCACTGATGGGTCCTGCCGCATAGTAGGGAAACATCGTAGGTGGAAGGCTGCTGTGTGGAGTCCTACACGACAAGTTGCAGAGACTGCAGAAGGCCAAGGTGAATCCAGTCAATTTGCAGAGGTAAAAGCCATCCAGCTGGCTTTGGACGTTGCTAAACGAGAGAAATGGCCAGTGCTTTATCTCTACACTGACTCATGGATGGTGGCAAATGCTCTGTGGGGGTGGCTACAGCAATGGAAACAGAGCAACTGGCAGTGCCGAGGCAAACCCATCTGGGCTGCAGCATTATGGCAAGACATTGCTTCCCGCCTAGACAACCTCGTTGTTAAAGTGCGTCACGTCGATGCCCACGTACCCAGAAGTCGAGCTACTGAGGAACATCGATACAACCAGCAGGTGGATCAAGCTGCTAAGATTGCAGTGGCTCAGGTGGATCTGGACTGGCAACATAAAGGTGAGCTGTTCACGGCTAGGTGGGCCCATGATACCTTGGGCCACCAAGGGAGAGATGCCACGTACAGGTGGGCTCGTGACCGAGGGGTGGACTTGACCATGGACGCTATTGCGCAGGTCATTCATGAATGTGAGACATGTGCTGCCATCAAACAGGCCAAGAGGGTGAAGCCTGTTTGGTATGGGGGGCGATGGCTGAAATATAAATATGGGGAGGCCTGGCAGGTTGACTACATCACACTGCCTAAGACCCGCCAAGGCAAGTGCCATGTGCTCACAATGGTGGAAGCAACCACTGGGTGGCTGGAAACATATCCTGTGCCTCATGCCACTGCCCGGAATACTATCCTGGGCCTTGAAAAGCAAGTCCTGTGGCGACATGACACCCCAGAGAGGATTGAATCAGACAATGGGACTCATTTCCGAAATAGTCTCGTAGACACTTGGGCCAAAGAGCACGGCATTGAGTGGGTGTATCACATCCCCTACCATGCACCTGCCTCTGGGAAGGTTGAACGGTGCAATGGGCTGTTAAAGACCACCCTGAAGGCAATGGGGGGTGGGACTTTCAAAAATTGGGATACACATTTGGCAAAGGCCACCTGGTTAGTCAACACCAGAGGATCTGCCAACCGTGATGGCCCAGCCCAATCAAAACTTCTGCGCACTGTGGAAGGAGATAAGGTCCCTGTAGTGCATGTTAAGAACATGCTGGGAAAAACAGTCTGGGTTATTCCTGCCTCGGGCAAAGGCAAACCCATCCGTGGGGTTGCTTTCGCTCAAGGACCTGGAGGTACTTGGTGGGTAATGAGAGAAGATGGACAAGTTCGATGTGTGCCTCAAGGAGATTTGATTCTGGGTGAAACTAGCCCATGAACTAAATTGTATGATGGACATTAACTGCTGCAAATAACCCTTGTTCCGAGCTCTGTATTGTAGTAATCACTCTGGCAGAGATCACCTGAACCTACAGAGGTCCAGCCTTGCCAGAAGGGCAGTAGTGACCTGACATGAGCTGGCATCGGCGCCCAACGATCCCACGCAACACTTCACCTTTTCTGTCCTGAGTGACCACCTGATAGAACCCAAAGTCATGGACTAATGGACATTTTGCCAATATGGTTCATAGACCAAGGGAATGATATCTGTGTGGGATGGGATGGGAAAGGGGAAGCTGGTTCATGTGAATTTATGGATGATATGAAAATAAGCATGACGTAAATGGTATGAAATAAGGGGTGGAGAATGTGCTGGGTTCAGTCAGGAAAGGGCTAACTGCCTTTACTCTGGTTGCCAGGGAACTCTGTTGCTGGACAGTAAGTGAAAACATTGATAAGGCCTCAGCTGGTGCTGGGGATGGCTTGCACTGAACTCAAGGTCTTTTGTCCGTTTCGGATACTGTAGCAGACCCAGACTAACCAAGGAAGTATTTCATCCCATAGTACGTCATGTTCCGGTCTCTTTGGGTGGGGAAGAGGGTCCGGTAGCCATTACTCTTCCCTTCTCTCTCTCTCTCTTACTCCCTTGCTCGTCTCTCCGGGCACTTGCTAACCCTCCTGCGTTAGCTGCTTTGCTAACTCCTGTGCTGGCTCCTTCGTGTGGGAGCTGGTGGATTGTTTTGACTTTTCTGGACGTGTTATCAGTGATAAGGTTTGCTCGGAATCTGCTGCGTAGACTCCCGGGTTCCGGCCTTCAGGCCGCGGCTCTCGGGCTGCGATAGCTCTCGGGCTGTGGGTCTCGGGCTCTCTGGGTCTGATTTTCATCCCTCAACACCTGGGTGTGCATTGGTCAGTGGATGGTGGGAAATTGTATCATATTGTATCATATTGTATATATTGTACTATATGTTTCATTTTCTACTATTTTAAGTATTTATTAGTAGTGGTACCTGTATGTATTGATTTAGATTTAATTAGTAAATAGTTCTTATCTCAATTTTACGAGCTTCCTTATTTCTTTTTCCTCCGATTCTTCCCCTCCACTGGAGGAGGGGAGGGGGATTTGTGAGAGCGGCTTCGTGGTATTTTGCTAGCCGGAGTTAAACCACGACCAGTGTTCTAATACCGGCATTCCCATTTTTCATCCTGAAAGCCCACAAATTCCCAGATACTTGGATGTGAAACACACAGATTTCCAAAGCACTGCCATTACAGTGTCTCATTAGCTACACAAACATAGTAATTCTGAGTATGTAGAAGCCCAGGCTGCAAGATTCAGCACAGAAAGAGATTCTCTACATTCAAGCACAGCACAAATCTTCCCTTCCACAGTCTGGCCGTCCGATAGTCCAGTCTAGCATTCCCACGTTACTGGTGGTAGAATACTGAATAGTTAAGCTACGCATGCAGACAGAACCCAGCTACTTATTACCGTTATTCAAGCATGCTAATCTCAAGCAGAAGCAGAGCTAATTTTTCCATGGCAAGTAACCCCCATGACCTTTAAGTCACTCATTACAGAACTGAATAATCAGTTAGGTACCTTAAGAACCTCTTAGAAGACCTCAACATTCTTTGAAACATGTATTCCTACGTGGTTAGTTTTTCCAAGCCCAGTTATGTTTAAACATTAGCAGACAGGGTGCAATACATATGAAGGAACATCTCCATCTGAATTACACTGAGACCTACTGAACACTCACATCATGTGAGCCAAAGGCAATTTGTCCTGCGACACAGTCAGATAGGATTCTGAAGAACGCTTCCTTTTAAAAACAAAAATTAGTGCATTTCAAGACACTTCAGTTGCCATGATAACAATCCAAATGTGATCAGAAAGTGAGAATTCTGAAGGCCATAATACTACTTTACTGCTATCAGCAGATACGTCATTTCTAATCACTCTGGAGACAGAGTGATACCTAAAATAAGGAGAGACTCATTGATGCTGCAGAAAAGAAATGGAGATAAAAGAACAGACCCAAACCAAGCCTGAAATTAAGGACAGAAACACAGAGAAAAAGCGTATTTATACAAGCTATCCATTTTTGTCCCCACCCTAACTTTAGCAGCCCAGAGCTTTACATCTACTTTTGCGACAGCAGTTTCAGCCTACGATAGGAATCGAAAATTAACTACGCTCCGTAGGTGCCTATTTCTGCCCGAGGAGAGTGGGTCTTACCTATAAAGCATGCCTAAGTCTGAACTAGTCACCTTAACATCAAAATACTACAGCTAAACGAGAGACAATGGGATTCACCTCACTCAAGTGATGCTGAATCTCAAGTACTGAAAAAACTCTCAAAACTACCCTTAAGAAAAGATTTAGTTGCTGTGTGAAACCTGTCCTTTTCCCAGAGCAGACCTCAGTAGTGAGAATTCTGAAGAAAGTCTGAAGATGGACGGATTGGCATTACACATTCCCCCTCAAGACATACACTCTGACCTAAAGATTCAAATGAATGGAAATCCTGTTTTTCTAAAGCATTCTGTACGGATCAGAGATGTCAAATCCACTAACAAAAAAAAGCGCCAAACAGCTCTTACTCCCTCAAAACTTATCCCTCTTGCTGAGGACAAACAGTTTCACAAAAAAATATTCGGCAAGAGACCCAGAAACCTTCAGGATAAGGCTATCCTGCATGTGCTTTGCTATTTTCTTACCTATCTTTCACATAGTCCATCCAGTGCTCCATTTCAGATTCCGAACTGGTCTTCTTTATCTGTCAAGAAGAGAAAGGAAGGCGGGGGGAGGAAATCAAGACCACACACAATACCCTGTCTTAACATACTTTTAAAAATAGATGAGGTTCTTTAAACAAGATTTAAGTCCATTTTAAAAAAACCCACACCCAAACAGAAATGGTCTTTTCTCTAAACTGAGCTTTCAAACTACTGAAATGATTAAAACTATCTAAAGCAATTCCAACACTTGCCCTTCATCCGAGCCCTGCCTAACGATTCACAATCAAACTGTTAGATTTTAACAGTGCCACATTCTCAGATCAAAACGGAAGCAGTCAGCAAGACAAAAAAAACCACCCCACCTACCAAATGGCATTTAATCATTACGGCAGTTATGTCCCAGCCGGTATAACTGATGCAGCGCTGCAACACACAAATAGCCTGCGCTGCAAACTTGCGTAGTGCAGCTGCCACAGAAAGGGTAGCACATCCTTCTGCTACCGGTACCTCCTGAGACCCAGTGCAAGCCTACGCCCTCTCAGAGGTACAGAGGGTTTATAGTAGAATTGTACATGTGTGCAATGACCGGTAAAGAAAAGCAGCAGAAACGTTTACTCACTAAATGGATTAACTCCTTAGCAAGCTGGGCAATGGACATCTCAAAGTTAGTTCCAATATTATAAATTTCACCTGGCTTCCCCTCCTTCAGGACAGTGAGGAATGCTTCTACTACATCAGTGGCATAAAGGAAATTCCTTCTTTGAAGTCCAGAACCATGAATACAGCTTAAAAACCAGGAAAAAGAAATACAGTTTTGTTAATTCTTAAACAGATGTATTCAGTTTATTAGACTGTCTTTTAAGGAATTTTGCTGTTAGCAGTTACCTGAAGGTACCTTAAGGAGCTGACATGCAAACAATGCTTTAGTTTTTTAAGGAAATCCTATTATTAAAATAAGCAATTCATAACTTAGCTATGAAATTATCATTTTACAAACTAGACCACAGATTTATAACTTTATTACAGTTTTATATCACAAATAACATACATCAAAAGAAAAAAAGAACAAATTACATACCATTTCCTGTTCTGTTGCAACAAAGATATAAACTTTGGAATAACCTAAGGAATTCAACAAAACAAACATTACTCCGCTATTCCGCAAAGAACATGGGGCTTCACCCGTAAGTATCATTAAGAATTGTAATAAGACCCTTTAAATACTTTTAAGTTATCTTAAGTTTAGTCAAAGAATGCATCTGGCCTAGAATCTGCAAGGATGTTTTTATGCTGGTGTAAGCAGTTTATTTTTTGCACATTGTCTTTTCCGAAGTTTACAGGAAATCAAGGTGTCTGTGTGGGGTCAGGTTGTTGTTTGGGTTTCGTTTTGGGGTGGTTTGGGTTGTTGGGTTTTGCTTTTGTTTGTTTGTTTTAAAGAACAGATGCCTCTATTGTGTTGTAAAGCTTATCCTTCTGGTCAAGCTTTACAAATCAGGAGTTATAAATGTGACAGTTTTACGAAAGAAAACGGTTCCGTTACTCTTCCCACAGACAGGCCCACTAGAGTCTAGCTAGGGATGACTCTCGCAAACACTTTAGAACACGGTTTAAACATCCAGCAAGTTGCAGTAAAACTACAGTCAAAAAGTAAGAGTCATTAAAATAGCTAAATCCAAAAGAGAACCAACAGAGAATTTCAAGATAAGTAAACATGGATCAGGTGATCGCCACTAGCTTGCGGCATAAAGATTTACAGCATTTTGTTCAGCTACAAGCTTAGATCCATTCGCTCTGTCCCCGAAACTCCAGAACAGTCGGCCCTGCTATTAAAGTTTGAAACTGAAGCCATTAGAAAGCTATTCCAATTCTTTTGATTTTGTTAACTTGCTACTCTAAACAGAGGAGCAGGCATACTAGGTAAAACTAAAGAGCCATCTAACCTAGCACTGTGTTCTTAGCAGTAACTAGGAGTGGATACTTGAGGAAGAATTTACTTGCTTTCAGCTTATGTATAGAGTGATACATCCCCTGAATATACTTCTAACATCATGCAACCTGTAGCCAGACATTTCCCAAACCACAGATCAGCAAAAAACATATTTTAAAAGACACACCTGCAATAATATAGGGGAAAAATATAATTTGGAAAAAAAAAAAAAACAAACCACACACACAGAAAGCAATTCAAATTAAAAGATACCTCACTAGAGCCACAAAACATAGCTACCTTTCACACAAGCTCCGAACTCCAAAGGTTATGTATGAGTACCACTTCCATTCCATCAGTGTATTTCCATTCATTAGCGTAGCACATCTTGGTGTTGCCTACAAAGGCAACTCCCTCTCCCAGTTAACCATTTTAAACAGTTACCCCACAAGGTATGCATGGACACACGCAAAGAACAAGTCTCTTTACGCTACTTCTCACCATCTATCGGATTGCTGTAGCTTCTTATCTGTTTTCTGTACAGGTTGGAACACCTCTGTCTATACCAGACATACTGTTCTCTCACAATTTAATTTTTGAAATATTTATCTTCGTTATTAAACATTCCTAATTACAGCACGACACGTGAGTTAGTGTCATTTGTAGGGAAACCCTGCCAGACTTAGGGCAGTTAAATATCCTTTGAAAAATTGAAAAATTACAAAACAAAGTCATCATAGTAAAGTTCATGTAAACATGTAGAAATCTCTAACTGATGCCTTACTGACAACCAAAACACACGTGTTCGTTGTGTCGACCGTAAGACAAATTAGCGCGAGAGCAAAATGCACAATCAAAGGTAAGCATGGACAAACACACTTGCAAGACAATGCTTTTGAAAAAAGTCAGGCCATTCTCATGAGAAAAAAATAACATCACCACGACCTTGAATTATGGCATACTGAAGCTCAGGGTAAAGCACAAGTTTAACTTACTTTTTCTGGATACTGGTGTGGCCCGTAAACATTGCTGCTCCGTGTGATAACAACCGGGAACTTAAGAGCATTAAACATACATGTGATTACATAAGAAAATACACAGCAGTAAAAATCTGTAGGCTCTTGCTGATCAATAACAAACTGACACACCTACAGCGCTTATGCAAAAATCTGCAAGCCCTTACAAACATTAATGACATAAGCTTTCCATACTTTGGTCAAACAGGAAGGGCCTCCAGCCTCCTCAGTCTCTTAGAAACACCATGAGTGATGAATGTTTTTAATCTCTCAGGCTTGCTATGGAACCACTACAGGACATTACACACATGCGTCTGGTTGACTGAGGACTAGCTTACTACTGCTTGTTGCAAGAATATGTTTCCATCATTAACATCGTATTCAAGTCAACTTAATGTCAAAAACAACATTGCAGAAGGACACGTCAAGAACAAAAGACCAAAGTATTCATAATTTTAAATATTTTTGCTTAAGCAAATATGAGTTGTGGGGGGTTTCTTTCTTTCTTTCTAAGCCCAGTCTTAATACAATTTGAATTTTGCATGTTCTACTTCTGTATAAATCGATTTCCTTCAAGCTCAGCGCTGCCTTTTTAAATTGCTAATGTTCTCTTTGTCCATTTTATCAAAGAAAACTTGTAGACATTACAGTTGAGATTTAAAAAACAATCAAACAAAACACTTAAAATATCTGACCTCTCCCCACTGCCTTGCAGTGTGTCTCCATGACTGAGTGGTAGACATCCTCCAACACACCCAAACTACAAGACTAGCAATCAGGAGAGAGGTGGCACTGTGTGGACAATACTGATTTTTCTTTTACACTCTTACACATGTAATACAAACACTTAAGTATGGGCTTCAGAGTTTTTGTAGCTTGCATCGACTTACTTGGTACCTTTCCCAGTAAGACTGAACAAAACACTCTGCAGCTGCTTTGGAGGAGGCATAGGGATTTGTTGGACGTTTTGGTGAGGATTCATCAAATTCCTGAAACAAAAAGAAAAACTTTCATTACTCAATTTCTTTTGCCCTGGTAAGTCTTAAGAGTTACGAATGACGCAGTTGCAACCAAAATAAAAATCCCTAAATATCCAAGCGCTCCAATCTTGAGAACATCACCCTTCCACTTACAGGAGATGGCCAATAGCAAAGGACAGTCTATTTATCAAACACAGGAGCAGCCAGAATACCAGCAGTAATATTTTTATGCTTCTAGCAGGTCCTTAGATTTTTATCTTGTAAAATAATCACTGTTGCCACTGGGAGGTTCAGTCCTTTTCAGGCTTATGTTGCCTCAGAGAGCCGTTGAACCGCAGCTAGCAAATTGACCTTTCAGTCCTAAATACAAAGGGTCCATTATCCTTTTTTCTATAAACTTTATTTCTATAAGAAATGTAGAATTTCAACCCAAAGCCTGCCAAAACAAGGCTTCAACAAGTCTGACCTGTTCTACAACAGGTAGCTTCACGGCTATCCTGCCATTTCTATCTACTTCTTGCTCAGGAGGGTAGGCCCAACAAAAAAATACAATAGTGAACCACAGAAAGAAGGGATTCTATACTGCCTGAAGTGCAATACATAACAATCTCCTTAACATGTGATTAAAGACTCACTGTTCCTGTCTGATCTCTTCCTCTGAAATTAACTGACCTTGATTTACTTTTGGAGCTTCCTCCCTCTCGAATAAAACTCTATTCAGTAACTTCTACTATGATTCACGAAGAGAACAAAAAGACAGATTAACTGGAAGTGCTCTTTTCAAAGCCCAGAGGCAGAAAAAGTTCACTTGAAGTTGTCTCAGCCAAACCACCAGTCTATATGCAGGAAGACAACATCCTTGGGTATCATAAAAGTCTACAGATGGAAGCTGTGTTAAGGAACGGACAGTGACATTGCAACAGTACGAAAGTGCACGACTTCTCTGAAATATACTAATATTGTCATGGATTATGGCACAAGACTCCTTGGCCATTATTCACGCCTTTAGAAAGACAAGCATGCATAACCTGTCTTTTTACTGAGCTAAATTATATTTCCTAAATTCAAGTCTGACATAAATGGGCAAGAATCAAGAAGCTTCCCATAGAACGACAAGAAACATCTGCATATTTGCTCCAGTAATACAGGAACTGTTTCCTGTTTGAAGTGTCAGTACCTCCAGTTCTGTTAGTATTTTAGCTAGAGTATAAAAACCTGTCAAGTTCATAGTTGTCCTGGCATTGGCTGGGATAGTTTTCCTCCTAGCAGCTGGTGTAGTGCTGTGTTTCAGATTCAGCATGAGAATAATGTGATAACACATGGATGTTTTGGTTGTTGCTAAATGGTGCTTATACTAAGTCAAGGACTTTTCAGCTTCCCATGCTCTGCCAGCCAGGAGGTGCACAAGAAGGTGGGAGGGGACACAGACAGGACAGCTGACCCAAACTGGCCAAAGGGATATTCCACACTGTATGACACCATGCTCAGTATTATAAACTAGGGGGAGTTGGCCAGGGGGCAGCAACCGCTGCTGAGGAACTGGCTGGGCATTGGTCAGTGGGTGATGAGAAATTGTATTGTGCATCTCTTGTTTCCTATATTCTTTTGTCCCTTCCCCCCACAACCCCCCTTCCCTTGCTGTCCTACTAAACTGTCTTTATCTCAAACCACCAGTTTTACTTTTTTTCCTCCCCATCCCAGCAGGGTGGGATACAGAGGGAGTGAGCAGCTCTGTGGCGCTTAGCTGTTGGCTGGGGTTAAGCCACGACAACAATCAAGACAGAGCAGGAAAAAAAAATTGAAAGGAAGAAAAAAGAAAAAAAGAGAACATACTGTGCCTATCACTGAAGTCTCATGAATGCTCCAAGGCAAAATTTGTATAATACCTTCCTTTGATACTATCTCTGAGGAGTATTCACATGTCATTAATGACCCCAATCTCATTGCTTTTAGGTAATACACATGCAATGTGAAACATGCCACCAAAAAAGATAATTCAGGCAACTGTGATGCTTAGATTTCTAGAAACAACCAGTGCTTTTTTACAAGTTCCAGTATTATCAAAAGTCACACATTTAAAGAGGCTAAGGAAAGTTAGACTCATTTGGTTTTCATGACTAAAAGCAACTAAAGCTAGAAAAACCCTCACGCACTTTCAAACTCACCTCATCAGTGCTACCTCCATATACTTCATCCGTACTGGCATAGACAAACTTCTCCACATTGGCTTGATGCGCAGCAGCAACCAGCACATTAGTGCCATAAACGTTCACGTAGGTGAATTCCAGGGCGTGCCAAAATGAAAGATCTACAGTAAAAAGCCCAGACAATTCCAATTAAATTTAGGCAAGATGTAGGTTCCTACTGAATCGTAATATTAGAGGCTGCAATATAGACTGGGACGTTTCCACTAGTTCTTTGACGAGAGGAAAGTCATTATTAAACAAAGATATTTTCTCCACTTACTTGGAGACAAAATCCTTGTTCTCAACAAGAGGCTGGAACCAGGAGTGAAAGACTGTTGGCTATGGACAGTTCCATTTGAAATAGCATGATCTAACTCATTAAGTGGCAGTATGACTACTTCCCTTCTCCACTAGGAAGGGCCAAGCTCAGTAAGAAAAGTATCATTCAAAGCCAGTTGTAAGATGCAGTATTACATACACACCTATTACTGTTAATTAACTAGCACCTGTTTTAATTCTTAGAATTGTCCCACTGACCTAAGGACTTTGGGCATATCAAATTTGACAATTTTGAGAAGCCTTCCTGGAGAGCTCTTCAAGGAATTCTTCTCCTGATGAAAGAAGCATGGTAGGGATAGCTCTCATTAACTGTGTTACTCAAGGGTGGTAGTCTGAAATAGGCACATTTAAGTGTAATTCTTTCTTCCTAAACATCCAGACAGGATTCTGAAGGGAGTTATGCCTAATCCTTCAGCTTCCACACTGTGTTTTTTCCTGCAAAGTTGAAACCAATTAAGCAAAAACTTCAGACTATGTACAAACTCTTTTTCCATTGCCTTCATGACTTCATGAGCACACTCAATCACATGTCTGTCTAGATGGAATTTAAAAATTTAATTAAAAAAAAAGGGCATTACCTATGCACAATAAAATACACAGTCAGATGAAGCACTTTTTAAATTAAGCCTGTGAACCCCTTCAAGTTAAAAAGGTCACCAGACCTTGAAACCTGTAGGTTGTAGAGACAAACTGTATCCTTGTTTTATATGAGGGGAAGAAACAAAAAGTATCAGTAAATACACTCATGGAAAATAACACCAAAACATGCAACAATGCTCACCTACATGCGTTTGGGCTGCAAAATGAAGGACAATATCTATTTTCTCAGTTTCAAAGAGCTGTTTTATAAAATCAGGTTCACAAATATCTCCCTAAACCAGAAAAAAAAAAAAAAACAAATTATATTTAATAGAAAACATTAAGTTTTCATTTACATTACATAACAAACCATGACAAAGGAAGCACAGGACACAAGTAGCACTACCACCTGAGTTTTGGTCAATTTATCAATGCTTTGTCTAAAATAAGACCAGATATAAATTTCATAGATTTTGAGCAACAGCATCAACAAAACTAATTTAGGATTTACATTATTATTTAACACTAGAAACAGCGTCACCCTCAAAACATATGAAATAGAGGTGAGTGTACAGCTTGAATGCTGGAATTGAAATTACACATTCCTACAGCAAGTAAGAGAGTTACTGGAGTCTGGCTAACGGAGAGTGACACCCAGTGGCACTACAAAAGGTGGATTTCCACTTCTGTCAAAACAGATGGTTGGATGTTTTGCAAGGATATCAGGTTTTGTTGTTTGTTCTGCTTTTCAGGGGTTTTTTTAATCGATATATTTAGAAAATAGTCATGCATCAACGCACAAGCCATTCTTTAGTACAGCACAGAAGCAACAGCAGCTTTTAAAGGTAAACAGAAGTCAAGAAAAAGCTTCAGATATTTATCTGTTGGCCTAACTTAAGATAGTACCCATGAAGAAGGGGTGCCTTGGGGAGGAAGACTCTTGTATTTTCAATAACAAGACAATTAACTAAAAATAGTTCAAATTCACATATGTTTTAAGAAGCTCTCAGGGAACAGTTCTGAACCACAGCTTCAGAGAAGTACTGTATGTCAGAAATGGGAGCAAGATTTTCCTATTTCTCATCCCTGAACAGAACTAAAACACTCCACTCAATGTTTCGGGCTCATACATTATCTTGAACTAGATGGTTACAATTATTGTGGGGTTTTTTTTAACTGAAATTCAAACTTGATACATCTGTGCTAAGCAACAACAGAAGTTGTGATAAAACTATCTTTCATACAGCCCCTTATGCAAATTTTGTGAACTTTACTTCTCTACTTTTCCAAAACAGGCTTCTTTTCTACAGCACCGCTACAGCATTTATCCTTCCCTGCTCCCTCCTAAGGCCAGCAGCAGTGTTACAATTCTAATCATAGGGCTTGTTCATCAGAAAGTATTTTTTCCTGTCAGGGTAAACCGCTTGACTGCAGTCCAGCTGCATATAAGCTCTGATCAACCTTTCTTAAACACAAAAAAAAAAACCAAAAACAAAGCAAAACAAGAAAACTAACCAACAACAACTGAAAAGTTGGAATGAATTATACTGGTGTAAATTTTGTGATAACGTATTCTTACCCTGTATAGCTACATCATTCCTTGTTACTATCCCACTGCTTCACATAGGGATCTGGATGTTTACATGACACATTCTAGAACTCCATGATGTTCCCAGCAATTAAATGTTAATATATTTTCAGGTAATGAAACCTTTCTACAGCATTCATACATTTCATATCACATACTGGAAACTGTCAAAAACATTAGGAAAAACAAGCAAACAACCAGTTTGGGCATGCTGAAACTGCGTACATTTGCTTAGTAGACCATACCCTTTCTCCTCATGCAACTTTTACCCCAACAGCCTGGAGATAATCGCTTACAGAAATAAAGACATAGGTTCACAAAAAAGTAAACAGCCACGGGAGTCACCAAACAGGTGAGGACACGTTCAGTTCCCAACCTTGCCTGAATTTAAGGGATATTTTTAACTTATATGTACTACCTCTGACAAAGTTGCCCCAAAGTTGCTATTTCAGAAAATTAAACTATATACATTTCTCTGATGTGTTGCAAGCTCGAGCAGCCCAGCTAGTCAGAGACCAGCATCAGTACTAACTTTCATCAGTACCAACTTTCATAGAAGGGAAGAACCCCCGCGTACAGACACAGCAGTCAGAATGTTTATCTCAACAACACAGCTAAATCCATCTCCTGTCTGAAGATAAAACTGTGGAAACAGTAAACTAATTTAATTGGCTAAAATTTAAAAAGGAAAAGGCATACCTTGAATGTTCCCATGAGACCCTGTTCCAAAACAACTATGAACCACACAGCATCAACAGCAAAAAAAAGCAAGAATGTAGCCTGATGTCTAGTGCCAACAGAACAAGAAAGAGCATGTTGTGCACCAGTGAATACAAGTGGCAGTGCTTGAAGGTGCAAAATCTAAGACAGCATCAAAGCAGCATGGAGGAGCCAAATCTGAGTCCATCTCCTCCATAATACCTACCAAAAGTGAAACAATCATCCCTAAAATTACTCATAGAATCATAGGATAGTTCGGGTTGGAAGGGACCTTAAAGATGATCCGGTTCCAACACCCTGCCGTGGGCAGGGACACCCTCCACTAGACCAGGTTGCTCAAAGCCTCATCCAGCCTGGCCTTGAACACTGCCAGGGATGGGGCATCCACAGCTCCTCTGGTCATCTCTATAACTGGGCTTTTAGCCATTCTATACCTTTATTACACAATAAAATATATCAACTTTCAAAAGACTACTTCATGTAAGTGACAGAACATACTGCATATTGCCAGAGAATTCTGCGGGTGAAATATGGAGTCTATTAATAAGGTAAACAGGTGAAGTAAGTGCTGTTATGTCCACGTGACTGTCACATACACTGACTCATTCTTGACAATGAATTCATAGAAGTAATTTTGACTTTACCATAAACGAAAGCAGTAACTTCTAGTTTGTGGACCTCTGGAGACCACATTACCTTGATATGAAGGCATAAAAATCAGTAAACAGTCAAGTTTCCTAGAAGAGAAGGCTTTATCACCTGGATAAACTTGTAGTTTTCCTTCTCAGAGACAGTTTCAAGATTCTTCAAGCTTGCACAGTAGTCAAGCTAAGGAGAAATACGCACACGATATCATTAAGTATGTTTCGTGAAAGTAAATAAGCTAACTCAGATCCAACCTAATCACTAACAAGTTAGAGAACAACGTAAAACCTTCTTTCAGAAGAGAAGCTATTTGTCAGGAAGACATGATGACGTTTTAAAAACAGACAACTCTGACAGACATCCTAATTGCAAGACTTCTTAAACATAAGTTTAGAACTTTAAAAGTTTCTTTTGGTTTGTGTGTGTGTGTGTGTGTGTGTGTGTTCTTTTTTGGTTTGGTTTTTTTTTGGCAAATAATTATTTGTGGAAGGCACAGGACTGTAAATGTGAACGGCAGTTGATTTTTTTTTTTCCTAGAAACAAATGGATTGTCAAAGAAAATTAATAAATAACAATAATACATATAAATTCTAACATGCTATAGAGCCCATTACAAATCATTTAAAAGTTCTCCATGTCAAGAAAACAAGTTACGTACCTTATCTAGATTAATAATCAGATAGTTTGGGTAGTTTTTCACAAGAGAGACAACTACATGTGAAGCACTGTAGGACAGAACAAAAATACATTTTAAAATTACATAGTTAGCTTTAAGATAACAAAGAGATAACGAATCACAAATAAGTTTAGTAATATCAAAATACCTTAGGGGGAAGACTGGGCTGTACTCAAGACAAAGGAAAGAAGAATTCCCAAATATATTTTGAGACACGTCAACATTATTCTATTGATAATACCCATAACTTTATACTGTTCAGAAACTAAAAACCAGATTAAAAGCTCACGCTATGACAAAAGAAGGCAGCACTGCTCACAGCCACCTGAAAAAAAAAGGCAACTCAAGCTGTTATAGGTTACATTCAATTGCCATTCTGGAGTATTTTTATCCTGTTAAGTATTCAAGTATTAGGAAGACCTAAACAGCCAACTCTTCTGGCTCACAGTATTGACTCTCAACACTGACACAGCTGCTAGGTGTAAGAAGTGAAGAAATGACAGCCTGACCGCCAGGTGACATTTCTCTTCGGTACACTCTTGTTACAAAAGTTCACCCTGAGAGTTCAGGTTTAGCAGGGCTTATTCTCCCCTCCAGCCCCCCAAGCTGGGGGTGCCTACAGAAATCTAGTCCTATAACACCTTCAGGCTCAAGCTTAAGACAGACCTGAACTTTCTCTGCCTCCAGCAAAGCTCACAGCCACCCCCCTCCGACCCGACGGCGGTTGAGGCTGAGCACCGACTCCCGCCGTCGGCGCTGGGAGGTCCCTTCACCGAGCACCTCGCTGGCCGCGGGCGGAGGACAGCGGGCAGCAGCCCAGCTCGCTCCCCAGCCCTTGCCACCTCAAACGCCACACCGGGCAGCTTCCACGACGAACCCGGTCCCGAGCGAACGCGACCCGAGCCTGCGGCGCCACTGAACCGGGCCAGAGAGAGGCAGAGAAGGGAGGCGGCCCCCCGCGGGATCTCTCCCGCCCCGGCCTACCAACCCCCCCGCCCGCCGCATCCTACCCGCGCCTCCAGCAAGAAGGCCAGCCGCCCCCGCCCGGCCCAGCAGAGCGGGGAGGCCGCGCTCGGGACCCCGCGGCCGCCACTCACATGAACCCCGCGCCGCCCGTCACCAGCAGCCGCTTCTCGAAGACCGGCAACTCCGACATCGTCCGCGCTTTACGGCAGCGGCCCTCCCCGCCGCTGATCTGGGGCTTGACGACTGCGCATGCGCAACACCGGAGCGAACCCGTCGTGTCCCGCAGGTTTCACGCGCGGCGACGGCAAAAGCCCGCGTGGAAAAAACGCCTTCACCTGTCCCCGCGTGCCCGAACAACGAGGCTTGTCCCCTCTGAAGCGAGTGACGGCGGCTCCTACGCGGCAGCGTCGTATGAAGAAGCGAAGGCTTTCCCTCCTCTAAGACCACCGTCCAATTTGCGACACTGGGTCTCGACTTACGGCCAGACCCGACAACAGACACGTAGCCGGGCACGGTGACGGGGAAAGGGACCGGTCGCCTTGGCCCCGCCCCTCAGGGCGGGCGCGCTCCCTCGCGCGTGGCTCCCATTGGTCCTCTTACCGCTCCTGCCCTCGCGTTCGCCTGTCCCGCGGCCGCTTGTAACCCGGAGGGAGGTGGGTCACGTGACTCCGCGACGAGTGCCGTAGGGGCGGCGCAGGGAGGGTAACGGCAGCCGCCGCCGCTGCCGGCGGGTCCCGAGGATGAGGTGGCGGCTGCTGTGGCTCCTCTGCGCCGCCGGCTGGTGGGGCGCCGGGGGCAAGACTTTGCGGGGCGGCTTCGCCAGCGCCGCCGCCCGGCTGGAGCCGTGGCGGCCGGTGGCGCGGTTCCAGTTCCACGGTGGGTGCCCGGGGGTGGATGGGTGGGAGGGAGCGGCTGCACGGACCGGCCGCCTCGGCCTGGCCCCGCGTCCTGAAACGGCGGCCTGAGGGGTCGGTGGGCGGCAGCGGGGTTAGCCCGGTAGCCCTCCCTCCGCCGGCACGTGGGGGCGGAGGGGTGATGGGGAGCTCGGCCAGAAGCGGGCCCCGCTGGCCCGAGGCGGGGCTGCGGCCGGGTCAGCGGGGTCAGGAGTTGGTAGCGGCCCGTCGTACTGCATCAACAGCGTGGCTGCCCGTCAGGCTGGACTGACGTGGCGGGAGGAGCTGGGAGGGCAGGGACATTGTAACTTTCCCATGTATCTCTTCCCTCCTGGAACTCCACCGAGTGACGCTGGTGCTTCACATCGCCCGTCTGTGCCACATCACTGCAGTGTTTCAGTGTCACTGCGCGTCAGATTGGGAATAATCGGGCGAGAACTTACAATGGCTTTTCTTTCCTGTGTTCCTAACTCCTTGTTAGTAATCACTCCCGTTAGTTAAGAGGCCTAGCAGTGGGCTAGAATCCTGTTAGAACGGCCACTGCAGAAATATAGGCTGGAAATTACTCTCCTTGATACAGTTTTACGTTGTCGAGAGAGAGACGCGGGAGCATGGTGAGTGCCACATACAACGAGGCTGTGCCTAGTCAGCACGCTTTTCCCATATGTAGATGTGCTCCACGTTTCTGTAGGTTAGACTATTTTCTTTCTCAGCTTCATGGCATAAGAGTTCTGCAGAATGCCTCAAAAGTCAGCCGTGAAGATAACACTTCACACGTTTACACAGGCTTCCTTCCAGGCTGTAGGAGTAGTGAGAGGAAAACAAAAATGTTTGCAAGTTAAAAAAATCTAGTAGGATGAAGGAAAATGTGATAGAAGTCAAGAAGAGTTGGAATGTGACCTTCCAGTCCTGAACGAGAGATGATAGATAGGGTGGGGGTAGCCTATGGAGTGACTTGAAAGCAGTTAATTATCACTGTCCTAGAAGATAATTGTAGAAGCGCTGTAAATAGACCTAAAGAAAAAAAAGTGCACTACCCAAACCTGAGAACGTTAAGATTTAAGATGTGTGGTTTAAGTCTACAGATATAATTTATTCTACATACTGATGTTGCATGTTTCCTTACAAATATTCCACTTTCCACCTGGATACCCTCAACTATACGTGTTTTGGGCCTTAGTAAAGCCATATGAGCTTTTTTTAGACCCTTGTGTTAGTTTTTCAAAATCTTTTATTAGCAACTTAGTTAAACTAGTCCATAGAACATTTTATGGAGCCCAGGAGATCACCTGGTTTTGAAGTTACATTGCAGGACTGCTCTCTTACAGCTGGCTCTGAACAGACAAACCTTCCTGGTAAAGTCTTATTTGAAACTGGTAATAGTCTGTTCACTCATCTAGCTGGTGCCTAGGTGAGATGGGAAGGAAGATTGTTCTGACAGCTTAAAAAACACACAAAGTTTAAATTTGGGTGAGTTTGTGTTCTTACAGTACCGATTGATTTTTCTTCTCTATTAAATCATATCCTTTAATTTAGGATACTGTTGCATTAAAGAAGTCTATGGCAATATATAATGAAAGAATTTACTCAGATCGGTTTGCGGATTGTAGAATTACCCAGACAAGCTAAATTTTGCCAAATGAGCTGGTTCTAAAAGGGCTAAAACACTTCTCTGTGTCAAGATGCAGCCTGTAGGTAGACTGACACCTTACAGAACACTTTTGAAGTTTGATTTTCTCTATATCAATTTGACATCTGTCATTTGTAATTCTTTTAGCTCTACTCAGTCCATAAGAGGAAGGTCCATTTACATAATTTCTTCTGGTATTAGACTCAAGAGCCTACCCTACGATGGTCATTATCATGCTACAAAGGTCATCAGATACTAGACTTTGAACCAGTTATTGGACTGATTAAGGCACTGTGTTTACCTGAACTTGTGAAAATGAAATGTAGGGTGGGAGCAGGGGAGGGGGGTGAAACAGTTATCTGGAAGTCTGTTTAAAAAAAGAAAAAGGGGACAGGGGGAAGGCTGTTTGTGGTAGAGAAGGTTAATGACATTTGGGTTATGGTGAAGATTTGTTTAAGTACCATCATAGAGAATCATGCATGCAGTGTAGGGTTAGTGAGACGTATAGAAATTGTTCCTGTAACAGTGTCATGACTTTTATGGGAAACAGTGGTAAAATTTTAAGAAATAAAGTGAAGTTTTAATGCTGCCACTTATTAAAAAAATAGGTTTTTGTTTGTAACTGACATCAAGACAGAGTAGTTGATTTTCTTTTTTAAATATCAAGGTGACCATGCTGTTCTGTGTGTCAGAATCAAGAACGTAGCCGTAGCTGTGACAAAAGAAGCTAGACTTCACCTGTTTCAAGCGCAGGAATGGCAGAAGCTGCAGAACAGTGTCCAGGATCACAGCTGTACAGAGAAGTACTCTAAAGCTCAGCTGACAAGTGAGTTGCTACTTTTTACCCCTTACAAATTATCTGTGTGTTTAGAGCATTTATTCCAGTGAATTTGGACTTTGCATCAGCTTAAGTAAAATCAGGACTTCAGACTTCTGTAATTAAAAATTATTACAAGGAAATGTAATTGCTTTGCACTGCTTCAGAAGACTTTGTTTGCAAGTTATGATTTGTTATACTGCTGGAAAATGAAGAATCTCTGACAAATAATGAATTTAATGCAAAGAGCTAAACTTTATGACCAGTTCTAGTCTCATGCTCTCACTTGTACACAACTCAGAAAGGATACACGTTTGGCTGAAGTTTTCATTTACTCATTTAGTATGGAGATTTTCTTTAACTCTGCTTTGAATAAAGTCTTTTTTTTTCTTTTAATGGAAAAGTCTCAAACTTTTCCATAAAAAAGATTATGTTGAGTATGTGAAAGAATTTACAAAGAATACCATCATAAGATGAAACTGCAGAATTTAGAGAATATAAATGTTTGAGGCAGTCAAATGTACACTTTGAGTTGTGACTTGTATTGCAGTGGAATGAAAAAAAATTATAGAGGCAAACTGATGCAGCCTGCTGGAGCTACCTCTAAACTTACGAAGTGAATGCTTGCAAGGTGGGAGTATATAGCCCAAGTACACAGTAAAAGGGTAATTTTGTACCTGAAAACTGGTTTTCTCTCTTCTTTTTCTTTTTCACGACCTCATAATCATTAGCTTTTTCCCCACTCCCCCTGTCTGTAAGGTCATCTGTGAAAATTAATCTGGGTTATGCTGCTTTACTTCAGAGTTTACATTACTGTTTAATGTTCTTTCACCCTTTAATTTTGTAATTTGCCTAAATCTTCCATTCAAAGGTTTTTAACACTTGAGCTGTTAACCTGTATATTCTGTACCAGTATAATTATCTCGTTGGCTTTTGTTTATGGAGGAACATTTCTCATTTGTCAGGAGACTCCTGTTCTCCAGTTTCATTAAAATGGCACATTTCAAGGACAAGAAAGCAAAAATAAAAGGATATTTTCATGATAGCACAAACCTATAACTTTGTGCAAAACATGTCAAAAAATTTTTATTACAGTATCAAAGGTGAGCTAATAGTGATAAATCTTCAGTATCCATCTGAATTTAAAGAACAGTAAAACATTGAAACATTCAATTGTGTAACTGGAAGACAAACATACTGAAATAGTTTTTTGCACCATTTATTGATTGTACTATTACAAAACCGATTTAAAGCACAAATTTTACTTTAAGGTATTAAATTAAATTTAGAAACTTAATTCAAATATTCTTTAAGGGAATACAGCTTCTTTTTTTTAAATACATTTCTGTGTGGCCAGAATTCCTAGAGTAATAGATTGATCTCCTGGAACATTGTCATAACAAAATCTTGTACAGATGTCACTTCTAAGGAGGTAGTTACCTTACGTTTGAGCTGAGCTGAGCGTGAAGTGCTGCTGAAGTGATTAGCAGTGGACCTGTCACTTCTGTCTGCCCCAGCAGTGTACTCGCTGTTTTCTACTGTGTTTAGGAATCACATGACCACAGGGTGAGTTGGATCTGTTTGCTGATCTTGGGCAAAATCAATTACGTTTTTTATTTTATCTTCAATTCCTGTCAGTTAGCTTGCAGGTTTGATGGAAAACTGATTAAACATGCTCTTGTGTGATCCTTGGTCTTCACGCAAATAGCGCTGTGTCAGAACTCACCTAGGACTACAGATGGAGAGTAGAGCTGCCCCTATCAGCTGCAGTTTGCCTTTCATTTGGATTAAGCACCATAGGAAATCCTAAAACTGTGCCTTTAAAAATCTCTTTGTTTTTGAAGGGAGCTGTTTCACTTTGTGTATTTGATTGATAAGGTACGTAGCTCCAGAGGGGAATGGATATTTACTGTTAGCTACACAAGACAGATGACCTGTGTTGGAACAAGGGGGTTTTTCTGGTTCATGTGCTGTCCTAATTTGTACTTCATGACAATGGCTGCGAAGTGACACGTCGTATGTTTCTTCCTGGACCCTGATGTTGATTAGTTCATGCCTTCAGAGAATGGAACAATGAATTCTAGTAGTTGAAACAAGTCTATTTAAATTACACAAATGTTTTTCCCATTAGCCTTCACATTAGAAATCAGTTCTAAATTGTGTCCACAAAATATTTAGGCATAATGAGTTACAGGGTTGTTTTATATGTATGTTGGCACCTTTCTCATATAGAAAGGCCTTTGCATAAAAAAACCAGAAATAGTTGGTTTTGTGAAATTAATTATTTCTCTTTCTTCATCCTTGGCCACTGCCATCTTTTAAACCATTAAGGTGAATTAATCTACGGTCCAGTCATTATATTGTTATTTCTTCTACAGAGGTGACCTTCATTTGTGGTTCAGCTGATTAGCACTCGAGTTCGGTCATCAGTGTAACAGTATTTACTCTTCTTATAGTTTCACCCAAACATACAGGGCCACAGAATTAATTTTCAGCAAGTGTTTATTTTGGAGAGATGGTGCATTCGTTAATAGTTACTTTTAGGTAAAATAGTAGTAAAATCAACGAACAGGTGAAACTTCACGCTCTTGCGTAGCTGGTTTTAAATGTAAACTGATGTGAAATATGCCATTTTGTTAGACAATGGTCTCTGTCCTTAGCTGTCAATTGAAATTCAGTCTGTTATGGTTTGGGCAAGAAGCTGTAAAATATGCTAAGTTGCACCTTGAAAGCCTGCACACTACTGTTTATCAATCTCGCATGTGGCTGTTCCTGTTCAGTGCTCTAAATGTCTTTGAAAACAGAGTAGAATAAATTTCACAGAGGTATTTTTCATACTGCAGAAGTATCTGTTGGCTAATACAAAATACCTGGTCCCATCAATACGGTACTAGAGGACGGAAACATGCTAAGCATAGGAAACAGAGTTGGCAGTTACTTCTCTGACATAAGGGAGCCCTCCCAGCGAACCCCAAAGCTGCGAGGTGGAATGCGGCACGTATCCTCACCAACCCTTGCCTGCACCTATTTGAAACAAAAGGCAAGGAGGGAAGTTTGGCCTCTGGTGTTACAGCTAGCTTTCAAAACTGCGCATGTTTTGTACTGTATGTAGTTTATAACCTGTATATGATGTGGATTTTAATTTGATCTTGAGTCCAGAGATGAGTCTTCTAAAATCAAACTAATCAAGCATTTACTCCTCTGTTTGTTTCTTTGTTTTCTTCCAAAGTGACTGTGAACCACACAGAGCAAAATCTGACAGTGTCCCAGATTCCTTATCCGGAAACATGGTATGTGTTTTATGTAGACAAGTTTACCTGCGAGGAGAATTATTCTGAATCCGAGGATATTCAGTTTGAAATGGTCTTACTAAACCCAGATGCAGAAGGGAATCCATTAGATCACTTTAGCGCAGGGGAATCTGGTAAGATTTTTTTTCTTAAAATTAGATTTGTAAGTTAAGGGTCTGATCACCCAAACAAATCAGTACTTACTATGCTTGGAAAAGTGTGGTACTGGGAAATGGATAGATGAGTCTCTTACATTTCAGATTCTACTTTCTCACAGAGAGTAAATTTTAATTCATTTTCTGGCATTACAGAAAAATCCTTCCCTTTTTCTAGACTGACTTGCCTATCTAGAAGCATAGATGCACAAGGAAAGACAGTGTTGACATCTTTGCTAATAGGTATTTTTCCTCTGTTGAAATTGTAAACTTTTGCTTGAGTGTGAATTTAATCCCTGATTTTAATGGATTTTCATATTTATTTTGTGAAATTCCTTAGCTGTGTAAAATTTGATTCTGTGCAACACAAGTACATGCAGGATATGACATTTTGCCAGTAAAATTTCAGTTCAATGTCTAGGTCTTTCTCGGCATCTTAGTCACAGGCCATGGATTAGATGAGATATATGTCAGTCCTGATTTGATTTTATTTAAGGAATGCAATTTAAATCTTTAAACCTGCAAGTAAAAACTTCTAGAAGTGACTCAAGACAGCAGCTGAAGAAATGCCTATGTTAAAATTGTATCCTTTGGACAATCCAAACCAACTTAGTGTATGCTTCATGGCAGCGCTTAGCTTCACTGCTCTGGGAGGCCTTAGCTCTGTGGTAAAGGAAGAGCCCGATAGGCTTAGGCTGCCTTCGTATACAGCTTTAACCTACATACCCAGGATGAGCCTAATTGCTATGCTAAGAATCGTGTGCCCTGCTGTCAGTCTTGGTCTCAAGAGAGGATGTGGAGGGAACAAAGGCAGGTCCCTTTTCGAAGGGTAGAAAATATTCACTGAAACACTGAGCAGAATCTGTTAAGAAAGTAGCACTGTTAATCATCCATTTTTCAAGACTTATAAATTCACTTACCTGTCTCTCTAACTTCTTCACTGTACTTCTTAATCTACAAACTTAGTTGGCAGTTATTTGGTGAATTTTTTATCCAGAAGTGAATTCTAAGTTCATTTACTTATTCTCAAAAAGCAGTAGTTGCATTCTTTTGCTAATTCGGGGGGCAAAACAGCTATCAGACATGATGTGGCGCTTAAGCGGTGTACAGACTTCTAGAGAGGCATCTTGGCTCTGTGTTAATTTTGTAGGAAGACTTTGAGCACTTGGAAGCAGAAATCTGAACAGCTTGCGTGCTGAGTAAGGAGGTGTGTAAATGTTGGATGCACATACTTAGATCTAACAAGTAGGAAACAGGATGAGCTTTAAAAGCCCTGTCTTCCAGGGTTGCAGAGGAACACCTCTGTTTATTCAGAATTAAAACCTGCAACACTGCCATGAATCCTGATGTTAACATGCCTGTGAAAGAACTTTCAAAGAACTGAGGAGGGTTTCTTCTTTCTTTTTTTATTTAATGCATCTTTGGAGGATAATCTTTGTCCTTTTTCCACAGACATGTGCGGCATAGAACATTAGGGCATCAAAGAAAAGATCAAGCTTCATTTCTTAATTCTTTCACTCGGGCAACTAAAAACTACTAGTTCCAGGTGGTTCTAGTTGAGTCACCCTTCACCTCAGTTACTCAAGTTGTGCCCTGACACAGGCAATCCCAAAATTACATGGGCTGTAAGAAAAGTATAGGAAAGAACTTGAGACAGTAACCTTGTGATTAAGATGTTTGCTTTGAGAGAGGAGGAGGCCTGGCTTCGGATCCCTAGCAAGTAATGTTTCATCATTTTATATGGCAGCTTTGTTTTAATGGAAGACATCATACCAGTGGAATGTAGGATTTCGAAGGGCAGCTGACCCAGGTAGACAGCATTTTAAAGACCTTTGAAGTTTAGGTATTTCACATTAAGGTTCATAAGTTTTATTTTCTCTGTCAACATTAGGTTACTTGAAAGTCAGGAAACTTAAAGATAGGTTGAAATCACCCTTCTGGTGGTTGTATAGCTGTATTTCAGTGCAACTTTCTCTTCAATCCTTTTGGTCTCAAGCCAGTTATCCACAATCTGTCTTGGTCGGAAGGAGCTTTCTATCCTGAATGTTTAGTGTTAATTAAAAGCTCGTTGATTTTCCTAAAGAGTTTTCCATGTGTACCCACTCATCATGGTGAGAAATAAATTCTCTACAGAATCCTTGCCAACTTCAGCATGTGTCTTCTCAAACAGAAAGATAGAGTGAAAGAATCATGGAAAGGTTTAGGTTGGAAGGGACCTTAAAGATCATCTAGTTCCAACCCCCCTGCCATGGGCAGGGACACCCTCCACTAGACCAGGTTGCTCCAAGCCTCATCCAGCCTGGCCTTGGACACTGCCAGGGATGGGGCATCCACAGCTTCTCTGGTCAACCTGTGCCAGTGCCTCACCACCCTCTCTGGGAAGAACTTCTTCCTGCTCTCCACTCTAAATCTCCCTGCTTTCAGTTTAAACCTGTTACCCCTTGTCCTATCACTACAGGCCCTTGTAAAAAGTCCCCCCCAGCTTCCTTGTAGGCCCCTTCAGGTACTGGAAGGCTGCAGTAAGGTCTTCCCAGAGCCTTCTCTTCTCCAGGCTGAACAAGCCCAACTCTCTCAGCCTGTCCCCATAGGAGAGGGGCTCCAGCCCTCTGAGCATCTTTGTGGCCTCCTCTGGACTCACTCCGACCGGTCTATATCCTTCTTATGTTGGGGGACCCAGATCTGGACGCAGTAGTGCAGGTGGGGTCTTGCAAGAGCAGAGTAGAGGGGGACAATCCCCTCCCTCAACCTGCTGGCCATGCTTCTCCTGATACAGCCCAGGATACAGTTGGCTTTCTGGGCTGCCAGCGCACACTGCCGGCTCATGTTCAGCTTTTCACCCACCAGTACCCCCAAGTCCTTCTCCTCAGGGCTGTTCTCGATCCATTCCCCACCCAGCCTGTCCTTGTGCTTGGGATTGCCCCAACCCCGGTGCAGGACCTTGCCCTTGGCCTTGTTGAACTCCATGAGTTTGGCAGAGGCCCAACTCTCCAGCCTGTCCAGGCCTCTCTGGATGACATCCTTTCCCTCCACTGTGTTGACAGCACCACACAGCTTGGTGTCGTCAGCAAACTTGCTGAGGGTGCACTCGATCCCATCATCCATGTCAGGAAACAGTAAGAGATTTCATCTAAAATGCTTATTTTTGTCATTCATCATTCATGCTTTTGTATAGGTATACAACAGTAGCAGAGTGGCTCTGTAATTCATGTTTTATGAGTATAACCTTACGTTCTTCATCTTCCATTTCACTGTATGTATGCAAGCTGATTGTTAGCCATAGAGGTTAGAGTTCTAGGAACTACTTAGAACGCACTCAGTTCTAATGTTTTTCAACGTGGATATTGAAATGTGTATAATTGCCCTGTTTCTAATCTCTGTGTGGAGCTGGTTGAAGTTTTTAACAGAATTGTTTTGCTGCTGGAGGAAAAACATTGTTCAGAATCTGATTCTGTGGGCCCCACTGGGTTTCAAGGAAGGTTGGAGAAGAAAAACATAAGTTTGCTGTCAGAAATTTCTGTTTACCCGGTTTTGCTTATAGCTCCCTGGCTTTGACCCTTTGGGAGCTCATATGGTGGACTCCAAAGCTCCCAGACAATAGAAAAGATTTCCAGGATCCAGGTCTTCAGGGAAGCATTTTACCAGACTGAAAATTAAAGGATTTCTGTTTTGCAAATAATATCAAAAACTTTGGGCATTGTTTTGCAGAAAAAAAAATCACTCTATCAACTACTTATTTTTCTCTGTGCTACTTTTCTTTCCATTCATTACTAAAAGTTTCCCGTCTTGGTCCAAGTGCTTTCTGGACTGATTACTCTGTGTGGAGAAAGAGTGACACCCAGTGGTTAAATAGATTCAACAGAAATCTGTTCTGGGTTTCTCTCTTCTCAGACTGTGCCTATGAAAAAAAAAAAAAACAAAAACAAACACCTAAAAATGAATCCTTTAATATGTTTCTGACTGATCAAATGGGTGACAGTGCTGTAAGCCGCATTACACTATTTCAGTGATTGCTAAAAAGCTATTTTTATTTGAAAAGGATCTCTTCTACACTCAGGAAAGGTATTGTTGAATAAAAATAGTTTGTCAGATCAAATAATAATCAGCTCTCTGAAAAAAAATCCCAGATTTTCTTGGATAAAACAGGCTCTGATTGACTCGTTTTATCTGTACTACCACTTTTGGGTGACAGTTACTAAGTATTTCCCAGTGATTAAATAAAAAACATATTTTGTTTTGGTTATTTACTGCTAGTACCAATGTTTCCTTATAAAAACTCAACTGTATTTCTCTTTTTTTCCCACAGGATTACATGAATTCTTTTTCCTGCTTGTCCTGGCATACTTCATAACTGCTTGCATATATGCACAGTCCCTATGGCAAACAATTATGAAGCGTGGACCTATGCATACTGTACTAAAGGTGTTGACAGTTGCATTACTGTTGCAGGCTGGTTCAGCTTTTGCCAACTACCTGCATTTCTCAAGGTATCTTTGCTTATATTTGCTTTCAGTCTTAAGACTTGAAGAACTTGTGTTGTAAAGATCAGTATGTGATCTTTCCTGTGGCAATTGTAACAGAATATAGGACTGACTTTTTAGAACTATTTCATTGCTTAAATGTACTTTTAAGAGGGAACACAAATTTAAAACTTAGGTAAAAATATAATCTTTTTATTTGTTGTCAGCTATTCTAAAGATGGAATAGGAGCACCTTTTCTGGGAAGTCTGGCAGAATGTGAGTATGCTTGTCTACTGTTTCTTACATATTCCTACACATTAATCTGTATAATACATTAGCAAATGCTATTGTTGGACTTACCATGATTTTTGGACGATACTACTGTTTTTTTAATATGAAATACTAAAGGTTGCTCTTCAGAAAAACAGATTTTATTCTGGATGTTTACAGTAACCAAAGTTATATAATTGATACTGTTTAGGATTTTTAAATTATTTATTTGTCTGAAGATTCCATCCTACAAAAACTTAAATACATACCTGTCACATGAGTAGGTGTTTCCATGCATTTGAAGGGTTTTGCAGAGTTTGCATGGTCTAGAGTAGCAAAGCTTTTTAGGAAACTTAGTCACATTTTCTGGAGTGCGTCATCTCACTAGCAAACTTAACACTGATTAAAACACACTTTCATTATAAGGTACAAGTGCTATCGTTAGAGCGATGCAAAAAATGCTTATGTAAACAATTTATGTTAACAAAGCATTTTTATCCACTCTGTATAGACATTCTGAGTTCTCACTTGTACTGAATTCCTACAACATACCTTCCCAAAATGCACCAATTTGCTCCTGCTGGATTCTTCAGGGTTAAACACTGTTGGTGGTGGGGTTTTTTCCTGTAGCTCACATTTGAAGCACTGTGGGGTTCTTTGTAAGCAAATACATTGCTTTTTGATTGGCTTGAAGCATTCCAGGAAGGTAGTACTGTGGTAGTGAGAGGGTGTTGGAGAGTAACAGCCTATCCTTCACCTGGGTCAGGGCAATCCCCACTACAAGCGCAGGCTGGGTGGAGAATGGATCGAGAACAGCCCAGAGGAGAAGGACTTGGGGGTACTGGTGGTTGAAAAGCTGAACATGAGCCGGCAGTGTGCGCTGGCAGCCCAGAAAGCCAACTGTATCCTGGGCTGTATCAGAAGTGTGGCCAGCAGGTCGAGGGAGGTGATTCTCCCCCTCTGCTCTGCTCTTGTGAGATCCCACTTGGAGTACTGCGTCCAGCTCTGGGGCCCCCAACATGAGAAGAATATAGACCAGTGGAATGGGTCCAGAGGAGGCCACGAAGATGCTCAGAGGGCTGGAACCCCTCTGCTATGGGGAAAGGCTGAGAGAATTGGGCTCGTTCAGCCTGGAGAAGAAAAGGATCTGGGAAGACCTTATAGCATCTTCCAGTACCTGAAGGGGGCCTACAAGGAAGCTGGGGGGGCTTTTTACAGGGGCCTGTAGTGACAGGACAAGGGGTAATAGGTTTAAATTGAAAGTGGGGAGATTTAGATTAGGTATCAGGAAGAAGTTCTTCCCAGAGAGGATGGTGAAGCACTGGCACAGGTTGCCCAGAGAAGCTGTGGATGCCCCATCCCTGGAAGTGTGCAAGGCCAGGCTGGATGAGGCTTTGAGCAACCTGGTCTAGTGGAGGGTGTCCCTGCCCATGGCAGGGGGGTTGGGGCTGGATGGTCTTTAAGGTCCCTTCCAACCCAAACCCTTCCATGATTCTATGATACAGAAAAATATTTCCCTTCCTAGAGCTCATTTAGAAGCTTGCAGTTGGAATTAACAGCCTCTTGATGGCACCTGGCACCACAGTAATTGCCTCTTTCTTGTTTTAACCACATGAGTTAGCAGCTCCTTGCAGTCTTTCCAGCAACTGCATTATTAAACTTTCTGACTACAGAAGTAGTCATAATTCCTCCCCAGTGTTAGGTACCCAGCCAGAACTTCAGAGGGTCACTGCATGTTAGATTTTGTGTGTAGTGAAAAGCCTATTTTTATTTGCTTAAAGCAAAGGTTACTTAGAATAAAATTACATTTTTTGTATCAGTGGGTTTTCCTTTCCTACTGCTTTTAAGGTTCATGGTTCCCAAAATGGTAAAAGAGCAGAAGTAACAGAAATGTGGAAAGCTTCACTGTCAGTTCCACTTCAGAAGAATGGCTGACAGCAGGTAGTATAGTTCGAAGATGGAAGGTGCTACCATTTTTCTTATATCAGAACAGAAATCTGAGTTAAAAGTAAATGGTCAAATTTGTGTTGACTGCAGTGGAGCCAGAATTTCTTTATAGAAACCTTTTCAGATACTACCCCAAGAAATTATTCTTTCCCTACCTTCATTTAGTCTTTACCATGTATAAAGACCTGACCCTCAGACTAGTTGCTCTTCTAATTTAATTACATAAATCACAAAAATAATGCTGATGCTCGAAGGCATCACAAATAGCAATCTGTTAACTTTTGATAACATCAAAATATGAAAAGTCAAAGAATATTATGATGCCTGTTGAACAGCCAAAAAAGATGACTCGTGATGAAATTAGATAAATGTGGTTTCAGCTCAGTAGCATGTAACTTTACGCTGTCACTGGATATCATGGGATTATTGTGATTTTAGAAATTTTTCTCAACCTTATTACTTTCTGGCAAGGTGTATGAGATGTCAAAGATTAAAGCCAGCACTGAATTTTTGTCTCATACCATTTTGTCTAGGAATCCATTTGAATTGTTGCCACACCATAGCAGGACATTATCTATATCCAAGATGTGATTGAGAGATGGTGTCTGGTTATAACTTATAGGACAAGTTCTTAAGAGTGATAGAAAATAAAATGTTCCCCCCAGGAAGTTGGGGGGGACTTTTTACAAGGGTCTGCAGTGATAGGACAAGGGGTAACGGGTTTAAATTGAAAGTGGGGAGATTTAGAGTGGACATCAGAAAGAAATTCTTCCCAGAGAGGGTGGTGAGGCACTGGCACAGGTTGCCCAGAGAAGCTGTGGGTGCCCCATCCCTGGCAGTGTTCAAGGCCAGGCTGGATGAGGCTTTGAGCAACCTGGTCTAGTGGAGGGTGTCCCTGCCCATGGCAGGGGGGTTGGAACTGGATGATCTTGAAGGTCCCTTCCAACCCCAACCATTCTATGATTCTCTAGAACATCCATGTTTGTTCAGCCATTTCTCTAGCTTGGATCTGTGACACTGGTTTGGCATGCCTTGAGTTCACCTAAGTTATTTGTAGTGACTACTGTGCCTCCACTCTAAAATAATTCCAAGATCATTTTGCCCAAAATCAGTGTCAGTTCATTATATTAAAGAATGAACAAGTTTGTATTTACTAAAAGCTCTTGACATTTCTTAAACAGCAAAGGTGTCTGAATACATTAA
Organism: Rhynochetos jubatus; assembly: GCA_027574665.1. NCBI lineage: Eukaryota > Metazoa > Chordata > Aves > Eurypygiformes > Rhynochetidae > Rhynochetos > Rhynochetos jubatus. The sequence continues at coordinate 81,154,535 of CM050649.1, read as the reverse complement.
GAAGCATTTAAGCACGTAAACTGTGAGAATACCAAATATAGCCCAGGAATAATGTGTTGAAGTCTAGCCTGTATCCATGTTGTGCTAGTGTTGCTGAGTGTGTGGGAAATATTGCTACTGATGTTCATTTCACACACTTCGCTTGTGTCCATGTTAAACCCTGTACAGCGGCAATGTTTTCTGTGCCAATATTTTTAGTAAGTGTGGAAGTACATTTAACTTTTATAATACAGTCCAGTTGTATAAAAATATGTTTGCTTTTGTGACACAGAAATATTTTTGGTTTTGTACTTGATAGTGTAAGTGAAAATTACAAATAAGGAACAAATGTAATTGAACTAAAAAAATATTGAACAAGTGAAAAAGAAAGCACTGTTATGAGTAGTGCCCAGTCTCTAGTTTCTGAACCGAATTTTCAGCTGACACGATAGAAGAATCCATTTTTTCTTGTACATCCCTGCCACACCAGTACAATCAGCCCATTTAGTCTCAAGTCCAAACACCAATTTAAAACTCGTTTGATAAGTTTCAGTAAAAACTTAATAGGTGTAAAGCTACCAATCACCCAGAAAGCAATCTTTGGTTCTTTCTACTACCAGTAGTACTTTGGCAAGGCAGACAAGTAAAGGCTTTAATATACTCTAGCTTGAAGTTTTCTTTATTCAGACACAGCTTCAAACACAGGTTTGAGACGCTGATTACAAATGTAACTTTATGGAGTATGCATTAATTGTTCCCAAACAGAGCAGAAAAATGGACATAGCAAAATGAAGCAAAGGTAGTTTGCATTTCATAAAATGAAATACAGGCATGTTGTTGCTCCAAATGAAGTTTGTGTTAAGGTTATTCATTATATTTTCCCCTTTAAGTATCTGAGAGTGGAATTTGTCCTAAATATTAGCGCTTTCTGTTGCAAGCTACTGCATTCCTCTGACAAAGTGCAATTAATTTAAAGTACAATGTGACTATCTGATTTTTGTACAAAAGTTTTGTTCAGAGCAAAGAAAGGAGTTCATTTCATCGTGTTTCATATTTGCAGTGTCATTAACATACATATGATTTTACTTCTTTAGCATTTATAAGTCTGTTTATGCAGATGGACTCCTGAGCCCAGACTTCTTTGACACGAGTGGGATTTGGAAGGATGTGATGCTGGGCCCGTGTTGCTGCAGAAGTGCAGCATCATAAGTAGAGGAAAGTTGATAGTGATCTGTTTGATCGCTGAAAACTGCTCAAAATATCCACATTTTGTGGCAAAGCAACCTCAGCTAGTCCAATTGTCATCAAAAAGATGACTAAAGTTGTTATGGAGGCGTAAATGTCCATCCTTCATGTGCGGGTATATAGAACACTTACCTTTGATCTAAGGAAAACTTTATTTCTGTTTCTTTTTCTATAAAACATTTTATAGAATATTTATATTCTATTTATTTTTCGTTTGTTTTCAACAGTATGTGACATAATCTCGCAGATACAAATGCTGTATTTATTGTTGAGTCTCTGTATGGGTTGGACGATAGGCAGAATGAAGAAATCTCATGGCAGACCTCTTCAGTGGGATTCCACTCCAACATCTACTGGCATTGCTGTAGTAGTTGTTGTTACACAGGTTTGTATTTTATATTCATTTTTATACTGAAATATACCGCTTCTATTAAGTATGACAGAACAGTGAACCAACTGATTTCAATATTTCATGAGGGAGGCAGTATCAAGACTGGAAAAAAGACCCACAGCATAATGTGCACCCAGTATGTCTAATAGGTAACAACACCTTCTCTTTACAGTTTAAGGTGTAGCTCCAGAGTATGTTTTTGTTCAGTGGTAAAACCACTTAAGAAGTTCCCACAGTTTTCCAAACTCCTGGTTGTGCCACTTGTTTGTAGCATTATGCTGTAAAACAGATCATCGGAATGATATAGATTGGAGGGGAAGGGGGAAATATATTTCAGCACAACAATTTTACTGATCTGATTTATAATGTTGCCCCATAAATAGCTGTAATCGGTACAACTGAGGGGTTGTGAACTACACTGTGGGGGATGACAACAAGCAGCGTGAGAGGAAGGATGAGAAAAGTTGCTGTGGGAAGTGATTTCTACCACCAAAAAAATTTTTAAATCCTCAGTGTCCTCCTCTTAGAACCACTCAAAGAGTATGTCTAATGGTCTTTTCAATCAATATAAGGGAATTCTTGAAAGGTTCATGTGCAGGATTGGTCTTGCAAATATACAAATGGTCTGACACACATATTCATTCAAATATTTTCCATTAGTATAAATTAGAAAGTCAAGTAAACCAGTAACTTAAAAGTAAATTGTAATGGAGATCATCCAACCCTGGTGGTGCCTTTTGTAAACAAATATTTTTAAATCACAGCATAAAGACAAGAGAATCTGAAAGCCATTGAGAAAGAGAAGAGCGGGGAGAAACTGGAGACAGTAATGAGGAAGAGATTATACTGAAGACTTTAAGCCATTTGAGTAGTATCTGTAATTAGTCCTGCTACCAAACTAAGCGGACTGCTGAAACATTAAGAGTAGCTGGGAGCTGACATTTCTTGCTAATTAAGAATATAAACCAAAGGCTATTAAGGTCAATGGTACTGTTTAAATTTAAAGACAGCTTCATTTCATCTTACTTTGACACCCATCCAGCACCAGAAATTTTACATGCTGGTAGTAAAAAAGACTTCTAAAGTATGTGATTTTTATTCGTGCCTCTCCACTTATACATACATATGGGTGTGTTAGTACTCTGTCACTTGAGACTGGAAAGTTTGTTGTTGTTGTTGTTTCCTCTTTACTGTACATAGAAAAGACACTTCAGTCTCATCAGCTTAATCTTTTTTTGGTTGTTACTTATGGTAACAACTGGGGCATGTATCATCCCTATATGCTGCTTCCCCCATTTCCCCATTACACGTTTGTGTTGGCTCTTTGAGGCCCACTGGAACGTTGGCACAAAGTTAGCTATCTGACTTTTCACCGTGAAGGCACAGCTCTGCCACATCTCTTCCGGTACTGTTGGGAATGTCGGGTTTGGCAGGAGTCTTGTAGGAACAGAATACAGATATCAGAGTATGACATTGCCTGGGTGATTTTGCACTCCCGTCTCGGTGTCTACTGCCTCCAGCAGAAGTTCCCTGACATCAAGAGTATCCTTGCCTGTTCTGGAGGATGTTTTCCATCTCGTGGTTCAGTCAATACAAAATACGCCTTCTGCCAGATTTCTCCTTAATACAGAACGTGGCTGTTGAGCTCAGGGTAGCAGAATCCAGACCGCATTGCCTCTGTCAAAGGTGGTGAGCTCAAGACTTCATTCTCTGGGTTAGTGTATTGTTCACTGCTCTGTCTAGATTGACATGAGTGTTGGACTTGCTGTAGCAGGGCGATCAGTGACCGCTTTTAATGATTAAAAACCTAGAATAATCCCTTTTCTGACCTGTTCTTTCCCAGAGGTTCATATGGGAGAGCCAGCTTCCTCCAGTGCCAAAGTTTCGACAGACTTACATGGATAATCACAGTTGTTTAGAGAACTTGGCTGTGGAAGGTGCTGGAAACCATTAACCTAACACAGCAGATAGAGGTTGAACCATGTTAGTTTTGTTGACATTCTACACTACCTGTCCTCATCCCGTCTTCAGGGAAACGAAGCCTGGGAAAATATTATTCTTCAACTTTACTGCAGTTTTGACTAGCAAACTGTCTGACCCCGTTTGCCTGCTACTAGTTCAAATTACTCAGCAAATTTTGAGGGTTTTCTCTCCTCTTTGTACTGATGCTATGGACTCTTTCTTCTTGTTCTTTCAGAAACACCAGCGATTTCCCAGGCTGTTGTTTGCAGGTTACTATCCATGTAGGGTGGACACAGCCTCCTAGTCAGCAAATCTCATAGTCTTTGTGGCTGCAAACAGGTAGCATCCCAAAGGAGGGACAGGTCTGCCTTTCAGCATCTCCCTTTGCCTTAACTTGTTCTTTATTTCAGCCTCAGAACAAAAGATTCCCAGGCTGCTCGGTATTCATTAAAGATTCCACTCTCTGCTGCTGAGACACAAACCTTGTTCAAAACTTTATTGATGGCAGGCCTTTCCCATTGCATGGACCTGAGGAGTTTCAGCTTCCAGGCCCGATCACATTGGAGGCAGTGGTTCTAGAAAGATAGCTGATCACTTTGAACCTGGCCAAAATGACATAGAATATACTGCATTAGATGTCGTGCTTCACAGTTCTTAGGTACACCCCAAAGGTGTGCTCAGGGTGGGCTCTGCCTCTGACCTTAGATCTGAGCCATTTTTTACTGTACTGACATTGCATCACATCAGATGCCAAAGTACTAAATATGGTTAGAAGCAGCTAGTTAATCCACTTTGCCTTGCTGCTACCTTTAATTTCCCTTTTGTTTCCCCCTTGCTTCTGAGAGATGATCTCTCCCATGAGAACCTGCCTTTACTGGAGATTGATATGTTATCTTGGCTTGCCATAAGGTCAGGGTTGTATAGCGAAGGGAAGGAGAGGTTCTACCGTAATTGTTTCCTCATGACAAAAGAGAAGAGCATCTGGTTCTTCACTGTATGGGTGTGGAGATTCAACTTGTGTATCTGGAACATCAGGGTGATGTCCATGGCAAACATTCATCTAGCATTTCAAGAGGAAGACCACTATTGGACAGCGGTTGGTGCCCACTGTGAACCAAGGTAGGTCAGAAGTATGCGCAGGTGAAGATAGGCAGTTTGAACAGTGTGTTACATAAACAAGGAAGTGGTCATTCTCCTTTACTTTACGAAGAACCCATTGTGACTTTAATGTTGGACAGGGCTAGCGTGAGTCAGCTCTTCAGCTGCCTGGCTCATGCAGTTCTTTTTTGTCTACAGCCTAAGCAGAGTTGTTCTTCTGGATGACAGTGAGGATTTCCCCCCTGATTTCTTCTCAGATCTCAAACAGTTTTGCTCACTGCCAACAAAAAAAGGTCTCTGATACCCACTTCAGCAGGTTGGTGTCTGGGGGTTTTTCCAGCTTGTTCCTGATATCACAGCCAAGTGAGCAGATAGATGACTTTCTCTGGTCAAGGCAAGGGACAGAGAAGCATGGCCAGCAGGTCAAGGGAGGGGATTCTCCCCCTCTGCTCTCCTGAGGCCCCACCTGGAGTACTGCATCCTACTCTGAGGCCCTCAGCATCAGAAGGATATCGACTGGTTGGAGCGAGTACAGAGGCAGCCACGAGGAAGCTCAGAGGGCTGGAGCCCCTCTCCTATGGGGACAGGCTGAGAGAGTTGGGCTTGTTCAGCCTGGAGAAGAAAAGGCTCCGGGGAGACCTTATAGCACCTTCCAGTGCCTGAAGGGGCCTACAAGTAAGCTGGGGGGGGGACTTTTTACAAGGGCCTGTAGTGACAGGACAAGGGGTAACGGGTTTAAACTGAAAGTGGGGAGATTTAGATTGGGTATCAGAAAGAAGTTCTTCATGGAGAGGGTGGTGAGGCACTGGAACAGGTTGTCCAGAGACGCTGTGAATGCCCCATCCCTGGAAGTGTTCAAGGCCAGGCTGGATGAGGCTTTGAGCAACTTGGTCTAGTGGAGGGTGTCCCTGCCCATGGCAGGGGGGTTGGAACCGGATGATCTTGAAGGTCCCTTCCAACCCAAACCATTCTGTGATTCTGTGATACGTGGCTTTCTGTGGTCAAGGCAAGGGAATTCAGGACTTACTGACCTTAATTTCTCAGACATAGCCAGCTGAAGAGATTTCGACTGCAACATCATGCTTGTCTATGAAAGCTCTTCCTTCACTGAGAACAGGTTCCCTAATCCATTGTAACTTACAAACACTCCATAACACAGATTTTTTTTTTCTAGGATCTCTGGTGAGTGAGAACAGTCCCAGCTCCTAGTAAGAGCAATGTTGCGTGTTCGCCTTGTCCAAGTTTCTAGTGTGTTGCACTGACAGTTCCATCTCTGCCTCCACTGCCTCTGCCTCCTGCTTATTTTGGAATAATCTCATGAAACTAAAGGGAGCTGGACTTCTGTGATCTTACCCTGCTGTCACTACGCACAGTCTTTGATCAACCGATTCCTGTGTTGTTTACACTCTTTAAAGGGCTAGTCCAGTGCGTACCCTACTGTCAGACAGTTTTCTCATGAGGATTTGAACTTTGTTCTTATGATTCCTTTACTCCATCTCTTTGTCATCTTCTCATGAAAGTGGCTTCCTTCATTGCTGTTACTATTGCTGTAGGTTAAGGAAAACTCAAACCCTCACAAACTCTGTTCTTTAAGGTTAAGCTAGCCCTGGGATCTACCTAAAGTTTCTTCTTAAAGCAGTATCACAGTTCCATCCCCATCATCTTATATTTCTTCCCCCCCCCCGAGATGCATGCTTTTGTCAGGAAGATTCTGTACATAGGTTTTGGCGGGTTTTTTGATTGTTTGGGTTTGGATTGGGGTTTTGTTGTTTTGTTGGTTTTGGTTTTGTGTTTTAATTTTCTCAGACAGTATATGTCGGGTCCAGAGAAGTTAAATATTTTGACCTTTCCCAAGTGCAAATGTAAAACAAGAAAATGCTCCGTACAAGACTGCAGTGACTTCTGTAACAGGTGGAACCCTTATTTATTGCCTGCCCATGTTCTGCGTGGACTGAAGTAACTCCTGTGATAGGAATTCATGACAAAACTAGTGCTGTAGACACAACTTTACTGGATACTGTCTTATTTCAGTCTTACTCCTTGAGAAGATTCTCAGTGAAGTAATGTGTGATCATTTGAAGATGTTTGCTTAGAGTTACCCAGAAATGGAGTGTTACGGTGGGAACATTTGAAGCACGTTGGTAAAATTGTTTACTAGTAATCAGTGATGTTCAGGGCGTGCATGCTTCACGTCTCTCCTTCTCCCATCCTTCCATTTTCCATGGAAAGCAACACTCCATAGTTGAGGAGTGACTGAAATGACAGCAGTCGTGGTTGCTGTGTCATGGCCTGGGTAAGGGAGGGGAAAAGGGAGAGGCTACTCTCTAAGGATGTTCTAAGTGAAAATAATCCTGTCTCAACTGATGAGACACAAGGGCACCCACCTTTGGAAGGCACAGGTGGATTACACATTTTTTAAAAAGTTAATTTCAGTAACTTTTTTGTCTTTATGTAGTTAATGTAGTGAGGGAGCCTTTGAATGTGTTCAGAAAGGAATCTGGCTAATTTAGATTTCTAAATTGAGACATACAGTGTCTGCTTCTGAAGGCCTTCAGAGCTGCCTCACTCATATAAATCCAATTTGCCTACCTTTCTTCACAAAGACTGCTTCATTAGACACCTGAAACCTAAGTGCAGGTTAGATGTGCGCAGTAGGTGGACTGGATTCCAGTGTATATTCAAGTCTTAAAATGCCATTCAGCTGCTACATGGTGCTGGGAGAGTCTAAACTTTATGGGTATTCTAATTTGTAATGTTAACATTCCCAAAGTCTTGAAAAGGTGTTCTTCAGCGAGACCTGAATTTTTTTTTTTTTTTTTAATGCAACAAGTAGGCACCTGCCTTTTACCCAACTAAGATTCAGGAGCTAGGCGCTTCATAGTCTGGTTTTCCTTAGATAATCTATCAATGTTCTTTCTCACAGTGTTCCTACAAAACTGAATTCTGCAATAAATGGATACAGTGCTGAGAGTTAAGGAGGATTACTATCTTCTATGTAGTTAACCTGTTGGCTAGAGCATTTGTCCAGATGTTGGAACGGCATTTGGAACCTGTGACGCTCCCTTTCCTAGACCCCAGGAGGTTTCCGAGCGGGTTGCTGGCAGAGTCAGGCTCGCACGCAGTTTCTGACCTAGCTGATGTTGAATTCTTTTCTCCACAATGGCACAGCTTCAATAGAAGGGGTGGAGAGTGGCCCACCCAAGAACAGCCTATAGCCTGGCAGTTGGGGCACTCTTCAAGGAGGTGGGAGATGGGAGTTGGATATCCTTTAGGCAAAGAAGGGAATTATGGGAGATCCAAGTTCAACCTGGGTGAATGCTTGAGCCTTTAGGCTATTGTATAAAAGGGGCAGCAGCACCACCCTCTTACTTCCCCATCTTTGAAAAGAAAAGTGAATCCTGTTAGGATTTTGAAAGAAAAGGCGTAGTCACCTGCCTTTGAAACAAGCTCTACAGGTTGTGGATCCCAAGTGGAAGGAGACACCTCCCTGTAGCGCTCTGTGGAATCATTTCAGTGGGCTTCCTGCTGAGTAGGTCGACTGTTTGACTAGATGATTATTTTGGATCTTATGCTAAGGTGCCGCATTCCTTCTGTCCAAATTAGAGGAAACTTTAACATGTCAAACTTTGGAAAAGTCACAGAATGCAAGGAGTGAGACTCTGCTCCTGCCAGTTGCGCTTGGAGTAATGGCTAGTGCCAGAAAGCAGTTCAGGCGAGGGGTTTTTCGTGTCACGTGGCGGTCTCCAACAAGCAGAGCGGAGCATGACCAGTTGTGCAGATAATTGAATCCGTGATGGGAAGATTACCTGGGGTTTAGTGTAACCTTGTTTACTCTAAATGTACTTTGTTGTTCTTTTCCAGAGCTTTTTGTTAATTTGGGAGCAGTTTGAAGATACAAATCACCACAGCTACCATTCACACCATGGCTTAGCAAGCGGACTGCTCATTGGCCTCAGGGTTTGCCTAGCTTTGTCACTGGCTGCTGGTCTTTACCAGATCATCACAGTGGAGAGAAGCACGCTGAAAAGGGAGTTCTACATCACCTTTGCCAAAGTATGGCTTACACCGGGGAAACTGATCCCTTCTGCTGTAAATAGGATTGTGGCATGCAATTGACTGAAGCATTAAACTCCTTTCCTCCATAAGAAAGTTAATGTTTAAGTATCTGATTTGATTAAATCACACCCTGTCATCATACTCTGAGTAGTTGTTTTAATTTGATGAGGAGTACAGAGCTTTTTTAAACAGAAATCCCACCTTTCATTGTGTGGTTTTCATTCTGTTGATTGAAAATTAAACAATGGGTTCATAAAATAGACAGAAATGTTAATGCAGTTCCTCTAACTGTCATCTCTTTCTTCTAAGCTGGCATGTAGTCATTTTATAACTTACACTCATCTTCTCTTTCAGGCCTGCATTCTCTGGTTTCTGTGCCACCCATGTCTTGCAACCATTTCTGTAATATTCAGAGAATATCAAAGAGAAAAGGTATGTAGAGGCAAGATAAAAGAGATGGAATTTGAATAGTAGTTGTTCGTCATGTTCAGTGTTTGTTAGCAAACTCATGCTCTTAGGCTGTTAATCTTATGACCCCAAAGCAACTTGAAAAGTCTTAGTCACACAGCTCTCATTGATGCTAATGTGAGTCATATTTTACAAAGGCATACAGGGTTTGAATCATCTAAGGGTAATCATTTCTAGGGTAAGGGCGGGGCGGGGGGGGGGGATTGTTAAGTCAAAGGAAAATGTGGAGGGGGTGTTTTATTGTTTGCTTGTTTTGGGTTTGTTGTTTTTTTTTTTTTTAAATTAAAAACACCTTCAGGATTCTTTTAACAAAGCTAGTATGAAGATAAATCAGTGGATTTTTTTGTTGTTGTTTGCTTTTTACTCTTCATCCTTTAAAAGCTTTGTGTGGCTAAATAGGTCAGGGAACCTGTAGCTGAACTGTACTCTTCAGATTAAGAAATCTGTCCAAATACGTAGTTGGGTTTGTAAGTTCTAAACAGTTAGAAACAAAAGTGGACTCGCTGTTTTTTTGGTTGATTGAACATATTGGGAACTAGAGAACTAGTGTGTGGAGTGTGTGGAGCCTGCCGTGTTCAGATAAAGTGCACTAGTGTTTTCAGGTGATTGACTACTTCATTCCAGGCTAGAGTTTGTTTCTTTTCTTTACGGTTATAACCATCTGTGCATTTGTACACAAGTATTTTCAAAAATTGAGCTTTTATTTGTGTAGGGGATATGTAAGGGAAAGAAAAAGGTTCTGCTAAAAAATTTATAGTAAATTAAATGTCATGTTTGATTAAAAAAAGAAAAATCTAGGGAGAAAAAAGATGTGAGCTACTAACAGAGAGACTTCTTTTTGCTTGATGAAAACATCATCAGGGCAGGGGGACAATCTCTAGAGGTGGGAGCAGTAAAAGAATATTTTTGCAGTATTTTTTTGAGTCTACCGAAGAGAGGTGACAGTTGCTCTGCTCTTGCGTTTGAGCAAGTTTAACCACTGTGTGCAGCTGCACTCCCTACGTTAGGGTGATTCAGCTGTGTTACCTTCTTTAAATGCACTTCAATGCAGTAAGAAATGCATGATCAATAAATACCGTATTTGTTTAAGAAAAATGTGTCTTTTAAAAGACTCTCTCTCCATAGACAGACTTTTGCTTTCCCAGAAACAGTGGTTACCTTTATGCGTTTGATAAATACTGCCTGGCACATCTTTCACAGATGAAGAGACTTGCGCTGAAAAGGTCTGGCTAAGTGAGACTGATAAATCACTGTCCTCGCAGCTCCGTGACTCTGCTAGTGCAAAGTGTTTCCAGGCTTTTTTGTGTTCCCCCACACTCCGTTTGTTGTAAGAAGGGAATATCTAAACATCACCTCAGCTTGTGAAACTGCATGGGTGGTGAATTGCGAGTCTGAAATTCCCCAGAACAGAGACCGCCAGAAGGGTTATGTGACTTGCCCAGGGCTATCTACTGATTTGAAAACACCCAGGTGTGAGAGTCTGAATCTTGGACTTGAGACTCGTGTTCAAATCTTTCGTAACTGCAGCAGTATGAAAAAGTTGAAAGTTAAACCTCAAGCACTTACACAGAATGCCAATAGAAATTTATTGTGTGTTGTTTGGTGTTGGGGCTTTTTCACTTACTTTCTCCTTTTCTCTCTTTTTTTTTTTTTTTTTGTCTCTAGATTATTACCATAGGTGTTATCCTCTGTCAGTGCATCTCCATGGTTATCCTCTACAGACTTTTTCTGTCCCATAGTCTCTATTGGGAAGTATCTTCACTGTCATCAGTGACGTTGCCACTAACAGTATCCTCTGGACATAAAAATCGACATCACTTCTGAGATGTTTAGAAAGAATTCATAATGTAATAAATGTGCAATAATGACCTGCCTACAGGTATTTTTGTCACTGGTGTGTGATACGTGGGTTTCACTGGGAAACTGAGTGACAGGATCAGAGCACTTCACAGACCTTTGGTCTGACAAGATCCATAGATTAATCTCTTAAAAGTATTGCGGAGTGGAAAAAATCCATAATCTGAATAATTTTATAAATATTGTTTATGTGTAGCATGTGGTGCCGTGCTGTATCACAGAAAACTACAATGAATCCTTTTTCTCCCATTCACAGCTGTGAAAAATGTCCTTACTTTATATCAATACTAGGTTTGAAGGTCTTACAAAATGCAGTTCTTAAAACATCTACAAGCTCAGACAAGTCTGAAGTAGGCCAGTTGTGAAATTGGTGTGATACGTAACGATGAGTACAAGTTCTCTATTTCCTTACTTTTAAAGAAAATGCATTTTATGTGAAAGTATAAAAGAAGGGGAAACAAAGAGGGAGAGCCCTGTAGAAAACAAACTTTCCTTTATTATTGGTGTAAAAGAAAAGCCTTTTTTGTAACTAATGTTTGTACTAGTTAAAACTTTAGTGGGAATGAAAATAGGGGTTATATCTACCTTTTCTAATAAATGTATCTAAAAACTTCATCCGGTACAGAAGGTCTAAACAGTATTTGAGGCTTAGAAGACATAACAACATAAAGGTAATTAAAACAGCAGGCTCGCATCTTTTAAAGAAAAAAAAAAAAAGGCAAAGAAAATGGAATGGGTGATGTGGTACTAGAATTTTAATCCTGATATAATTCATTTCTGTTACATTGAGGATTCAATCATAATTAAGCCATATACACAGATTAAATTAACAGAAGCATTTCAAATAAATGTTGGTTTCAGTCATCAACTACCCATGAATTCCTGCCCAAGGATACTTAATCAGGATTAAATTTTCTATGAATAATTGAAAAACAAAATACTCACTGGATTTGTTATAATCCATGTTGGCACTGGGTTCTAAGTAGTTGCCATCTTCCATCCATTGTAATAAAGCCATACTACTTTGTGATGCCCTAGCATTCAGAAAGCCTGTGTAAATATATACTTTATTGAAGTACCTATTTATTGAGTATGATTTAATCATGCTGAGGGTTTTTTTTTTTGCCTTCATAGTAAAGGACATACCTCTTGCTGTTGTGACTGAAATCTCCCTTTTTGGATTTAGTATACTATTTGTCAAATTTTAGACCTCTTTTCATACATGTGTGTTCCTTCGCAGCATACATTTTATTTTCTAGTAAACGAATGTTTGTTTCTTCTTAACGACGGGTATTTGCCTATGTCTCTGAAAATGTGAGGGGCTCCAGGGTTCTAGCTTTAAAATAGCCCCGACTTTTCCATTCACTTTTGCCTCAGTTGCGAGCGCAGTTGAAATGTGAGTCTGTTTGAGTTTAGAGGCAAAACTAGACATTTGCCTTTGACTAAGGCAAAATGGCAACATGACAGAGTTGCTCATTAAATCATCTCCTTTCTTATTGTTTGTAATTCAGATCGAGAATGGCAGGTTGAGGCTGGAAAAGATGAGATATTGTGATTTCACACAATCTTCAGAATGATTAAAAGATTAATTATTACATTCCTCTGATAACCACACAAAAATATTATTGGTTAAAACTTCAGCCTTTATTTCCCTGCTTATCTCTGTACTTTTCATCTTCTCAAGAAAAAAGCATCCTGTTTTTGATAAGTCTCCAATAATGCAGTAGAAGAGTTCTATCTGTCTGTATGTATGAGACATGAAATTCATGCATAAAACAGAATTTTATTATAGACACAAGAACTACTTTATGATCCGTCATGATAAAGTTTTATGTGGAACTTTTCAACGTGGAATTTTGCATGTGACTTTCGGAAGAGGCACTCTCTTTGTTTTATTCTCCAGAAGGATTTTCGTACTTCCTGTAGCCCCTCTGACTTCAATCGGTCAGTATTAAGGTAAATGGTATCTTAATTTCACCTTATTAGTAAACCCCACAACAATTCATAAAATGAGATCGGAATTCACAGTTCACCTGAGTGTAAATATGCAGCGTAAGATGTTGTCTCTTAATCTTTCCCTCATTGCCCCATGAGGCAACAGGTAACGTTATCCTCTTACGCCGAGCCTTGAATCCCACCACCTGAAAGCACAATCGTAAAGTTGCTATTCGTGTAACTGTAGCGGTTAGGGATCGCTTTCCCATGGTAAGCGGTACGAAGGGCGCGCGGGTCGGCCCAGGTCTGTTAGCATCCTTTCTTAACCAACGCTGGCCAAGTTGACGTCGTTCAATCACTCGCGTGTGCCGTAGCCGTAGGTCAGCAGGACTGCAGTGACAGAGATGTCAGTTAATTCGGAGCAGGGTATTTCGGGGAGGAATCTTCAAGTATGACTGATTTACAAAGCTTCATGCTTACCTGTGCTCTAGCTTGAAGCTTTGCCTCTAGATCATGCCTGAAGAGCGGTTTGAGTATGCGAAAGCCTATCGCTTCTTCCTAACTTACATTTTCTGCAAGACCAGCTGATAAGACCTTGCTTTTTTCACGCTTATTCAGACAGTTACCCATTTTATCAGCGCGGTTTCACAACCTCATCTCGAAGGAATAGCTTCCAGCCTTCTTTCGGTCGTCTTCCAGCAGTGCATCCTGCCTGGAAAACTTTTTCTTCCTTTTGTTTTTAAAACGTACGTTCTGTCACAAATCAAAGAAAGCTTTCTGTCACAAGCTGGGGCTCTTGCGTACGTCTGAGCAACTCGCGGTGCTCCCCACATCAGCTGTACGTTAGGTGAGCGCAGCGGGCAGCAGCGCTCCATCGCTACGCCTGGAGCCCTGCTGTGTACGTGGCGGAGAGCTGCCACGTACCCGGGACGTTCTCCCGGCTCCTTGCCGCCTCGCCCCTGCGGGGGGCTGAAGCCCCTTTCCCCTGAAGGGAACGTGGCGAACAGCGCTGTGTAGCTGAGGTCCAACGTCAACATCCGACTTGAGAGTCGCTGTGCCATACGTGAAGTTGCGGTGCTCGGGAAAGGTGCGTGTACGTTGACGCGACTGCAAACCGGAGTTGGTTGTGCTTTGGAGAAATCCGCTTCTCCGCTGTGTGAGAGGGCACCTCCTTGCCAGCCGTCACCTTTTTCTACTGGCGCGGACGCCGATTTGCCTCAATTATGATTTATTGGTTGGGGTGGGAGGATCCCGGTTCAGGGGAAATGAGGGTGAGATCACCAATTCAGTCTACGCGACCCCCCCACAAGGTGGGAGGGAGGGATTGCCTTGCATCGCTCCTGACCAGCGAGGTGGAGGCTGGAACACAAGTTCCCTAAGCGGTTCGCTCCCCTTCTGCGTAGAGTGTGTTTACTGTACATTTATTTAAAGCGTTTCAGGTAGGAAAATGAATATTTACAATCAAATATATGTAAATGGAAGTGGAAAGACTTGATTGGAAAAATATCAAGTCTCTAATACATATTACTATACAAAGACTTCCCACACAAGACGAACATTTATAGTCTGATGAATATTCCTTTCTGGTTCCTGTGCCAATGGAGAGCCATGGAAATATCAAAATCTTTTTGTTTGCATCTCGATCCTGTACAGAACCGGAAGAGTATTTTGTTGGGTTTGGCACTGGTTTATTTTGGGCAGTGGTATGGCTCTAGTTAGAGAATGCAATGAATGTGTACTGGGCTGGCCAAAGCTGATGTTGCCCTGTACCTCTTCGCTCTTTCTGTGCGATTGTGTGATGTAGGAAGGGCAGGTGATCCTTGCAGATGTCAAACATAGAGTATTACACTGTTTTTTCAAAGGATTGTTCGTGTCTGAACGCACTGATACAACTGGACTGCGATTTTTCCGGTTCCAATTCCAGTTTTTCTTACACCATTATTTTCTGCAAATCTTTTTCCTTTCTTGTGAATTCCACCTCTCCCACCGCACTCTGCCTCTCCCTTCTCCCCCCCCCCAACACACACACGTAGGAGTTTGAGCGTAATGGGTGTCATTTCTCTCTCTATCTCTCCATCTGTTCCCACGATCAACGCTCACAGTCCAGCCCCTGCTTTGCATCTAGTATGCGTATTCTCTTTATCCTCGGTCTGTTTGGATTTCACGCTTTTCCTGTCTCTCCTTTGCCCTCTCTGCCGTGTCTTTAGTCTCCCTAGCCATCAGAGACCTGAGGGTGTGGTTTGACATGGCAGCTAATTTGGGCTGTTGGCTGCCAAAAAAAAAGTGTCCCTGTTGCCCCAGCTGCACGAGGCTCTTGCTTCCCTCGCGCTGACCCCGGCTGTCACCTCACCGTTTACGTGAGATGGAGTTGAGGAGTTCAGGTGGTGGAAAACTCAGCCTTTAGCAGCAGAAGAAGAAAAAAATGAATTAGTTTTTGGTGTTTTTAGCTCACCAGGTCATGAGGACTGGATGAGTACCACTGGCACTGCCGAGGATGGGGTAGAAAGGGCGCGTTGAGGAGGGGTGAGGGCCCCTTTAGCAGGGCAGCAAGGTCAGCCTTCTGCACACTCATCCTTGTGACTCCTCCAGCTCTCTCTTCCGTGCGCCTACCGCTGTGTTTTGCCTGCCTGACCCTTCCCTTAACGGCTCTTCCAAAGGAGCGACGGGGTGTTTTTCCAGCAAAAGGAAAACTGACTGCTCTAGAGTGTTTCAAAATGAACAGGGCCAGTTGTGCCTTTGCAGCCTTACGAAAGGGGCCGTGAGGCGTCACGAGCAGACCCCGGTCTGAGGGAAGGAGTTTGGAGGGGAGAAAAGACGAGTGCCGTGAAAACAGCCGTGACTCAAGTGGGTGCCCGTTGTATTAAGAGGTGGCAGCGCTGTGGTAGAAGACAACCAAAAAGATCCCACGGGTTTTCACAAGGTCTGTCTGTGGGTAGAGAGAGACATAGCCTGAACAACTGCGACCCAAAGAGTCAAGGTCTCCAGCAGCGGGTACTCCGGAAAGCTGCTGTTACCTGTCTCATCTGCTGAAGTGTGTGACTTCGGGAGGCTGTGGTAGGATGGCGAGGATCTGGCTCACCTCGTGGGTTTGCCCAGGCTGGCGAGTGAGTTTGGCTTTTAATGCTGCTGCAGCCCCCAAAAAATTGATTCACGGAAACTTGAAATGAGCAATCTGAGGAATCTCTCCTTTTTTGATAGAGTAGTTAGCGCTGAAAGGCCGTACGTGTGCCTCATTAGAGTGGGTAAATTTTTGCCTAGTTTCTGACCCTGTGAGCCTCTTGTGAAACAATGGCATTGTTTTCAAATCAAATTTTATAAAATGAACTCTGGAGTCGTTAAGAAGAGATCAAAATTTACATAAGACTTCTATTTAACCTATTACCCATGAAAATTTACTTCAGGCTGAAACTTGTTTTCCAAAGTTTACAGCATACAAAACAAATGGTTTTTAAAATTTCCTTACTTATGAGTACCTTAAATTGTATTTTCTAAAAGGGAGGGGAAAAAAAAAAAATCTTGGAACCTTACCAGTTTAATTTGCATTTTGGCTCTGATGTAACTCAAAATAGATTAGATTAAAAAAGGAAATTTGGCAAGTGATTACTCAATTACATGATTTTACTGCTTTGGTATTTTGAAAATAAAAATGAACAGATCTGTTTTACTTTGAAAAGTGCCTGGTGCACGTGTGCTGTAACCACTTTTCAGAAACCATATGGAAGGTTCCCTACGCTGCATATGGCGATGCTACCCAGAGCTCCGATACGTATTGCTGCGATAGACTACACTCGCTACAGAGGATCCAGCCGGGCTGGGGATTTTGATATGTACATCCAGATAATTGTATATGGAGGCAATGCAGGGTAATGAGTTTGTTGTGTGAAACGTGGGGCTGCATTGCTCCTTTTTCATAGAAAGGGAAATTCCTTGGAGGTAGCGTCAGGCCAGGAAGTTAGGAGGAATTTGGGGAAGGAATACAATTTGTATGGGATCTGTGTTGTGCAAGGTGAGCAGTATCAACAGATACCTTTAAAAATATTTCATCATCTAGAGCTATGGATATTTGATCTTCTCTGTGCCGCCCTCGACACCCTTGATTCCCATGCAGTCTTGTCTCCAGCACTTCCCTGGTAGCTGCTCACCTCTAGCCTTCACGCCGAGGGGAGGACCTGCGTGCTGTCTCCTGGAAGACCATGCAAGTGACAGACTCTCTGGAGTAAGTTAGCATTGATGCTCAAAGTAGTGAGGGATGGGACAGGACTATACCTTAAACTGAGAAGCATCAGGGTCATCTATTATTTCTGTCACCCCATTTTCATTAGTGAAGTGGTGAGGGGAGAGAAAGCATCTGTCCCTGATGCATCATACCCTTGGAGTACCTGGGGCTGGATTTGTGGCTTTCAGGCCTCTAACAGATCCGACAGTTTCACAAACACATGTTCGGTACGATGATCTGGTCCTTTCCTGTCGAGCCACTCTGTAACGTGGAGCGAGCAGTGCCCCATCCCTGGCTGCCTTCAAGGTGCCCCCTCCGTGGGAGTGTCCAAGGCCAGGCTGGATGAGGCTTGGAGCAACCTGGTCTAGTGGAGGGTGTCCCTGCCCATGGCAGGGGGGTTGGAACTGGATGATCTTTAAGGTCCCTTCCAACCCAAACCGTTCTGTGGTTCTATGACTCTCTGTGCACGTGTGCGGCTGTCCTTCCCGTGCAGAGCGCCGTGTCCTGCAGCTGTTCCTCCAGCGCAAAGCCAGCTTGCGTGGTGGTGAATTTGATCAAGGTAACGGCAGCTTCAAAGGACAGACCTTACTAGCGCCATCCCTGCCTTGGCAAACTGTACCTCTTCCAGGTGGTTTTAGTGGGGATTGACTCTCACAACACTACTCTTGGTGTAGTAATGACGGTGAAGACCCAAAGTCCTGACTCACGAAGAGCAAAATACGCTGGGGAGTTGTTAGAAATGAGTAAATGAAACAGTGGCATGGAACGGAGGTGACGGATTACAGGATTTCACTTGATTGTCAAGCCTGTGGAGCTTCAGCAAACTGGCCTTGTCTGAAGACGGGACGCTGCCTAGATGCCCCTCACACGGTGCTTGTTGCCGAGGGGCAAGCGATCTGCTGTCGCAGCGGGGAGACCCTACTTCTGTCCTCCTCAAACTACTTGAAGAGCTACACGGCACTGAGTCTTGGTTGCCCTCTGTACGTCTTGGTTTCATCCTGCTGTCTCTTACAGGTAACTGGGTTTGGCTCCTGCGGACCTGGTTGTCGGCAGACCTGTTTCTGAGAAGTCTGGGGGATGAACGTTTGCTGTCCAAATAAAGTTCTCCTCAAAACCATCTTAATTTCCCTCACCTTTTTCCTGTTTAAATGCAAAGGGATGGCCTTCAGGAATCTCCACTGCCATGCCGTTGTCAGTGATAGCATCGCTGCATGAGGACCCGTCCTGCTGCTCCTCAGGAAGAATCGGATACGTCTGATTTTTCCCTCCTTCCTACCTCCGTGGGGAGAAGGGGACCAGCTCAGGCCCTGGTCTCCATCCTTCCAAGGCAGCACGCTGTGCTGGAACTCGTCACCCAAGTCACCCCGGGACTGAGTGGACAAAGCACGAAGCCTTTTTGTTCAGTGACAGGAGAGATGAGAGCTGCCCTCAGCCCAGTGTATTTGTGCGCAGGGCGAGCGGCCGTGCAGCTGCCGGAAGAGCTGACCACCTTCGAAGGCGGGGGGGGGGGGAAAAAAGGCAGCGAGTTTTCTACCACTGAGTTTGCGACGTGCGGGCCGTGAGTTTCAATTTCTCATCTCTGGGGTCCGTTACCAGAGACCAAAGCGTGCGGCGGGGTGCGTACGGGGATGGCGCCACGGCGAGTGACTCGGTCACGTCACGCGACAGCGCGTTTCTTTGTTGGGGGTAGCAGCGGAAATGAAAACAGGATGATGGGACCGGAGCAAGGGGAAGAAATCACTTCCCGGGCACGGTATCGCGGTGGAATCGTTGCAATTCGTGTGTTGTTCCAAATCTAGACTCCGCAGCTCAGTCTGAAATTAACCTCCAAGGTCCCTGACACGGCGCTCCCTCCCCGTCGAGCTCCCGGTTACCCCAGGCGAGCGCCCTCGCCCCGCACGCGGCGGCGGCTGCGGCACGTGCCAGCGGAGCTCGACGAGTTGGTCCGGGGGAATTCCACGACGTGCGACCCTGACAGTGCCGGGGGTCGTGGGGATGTCCGCTCCTCCTCGGTGCGCGGGGGGCGGGGGGGGGGGTCTCGGGGCGGTGGGAGAGGTGGGTGCCGGGCATCGCCGGCCCGCGCCGGCAGCAGCGCTTCCTTCCCGAGGGGTTGGAAGTGGGGAAGGCGGCTCGGGGAGGAACCCTGCCGGGACACCGCGGGGGCCGGGGTCGCTCCGGGACCCCCTTGGCGGGGGGAGGTTGCGCGGGAGGCGGAAGGGGCTGCCGAGCCCGGGCGCGGCGGAGCGGAGAGGCGCCGCCAGGGGGCGCCCTTGGGCCGCCGCGCGCCGCCCCGGCAGAGCGGCTGGGAGCTGCCCCGCTCCCCGCGGCCCGCCCGGCCACCCGCACGCCCCGACCCGCGCTGCCCCCCCCGGCTCCGAGGTCTCCTCCGAAGCCGTTTCTCCGCCCGGCACCCGCCTGCCGAAGCGGCCGGGCAGGGCGTGGGGGCAGCCAACCCCTCGGCGTCCCGCTGGAGCTGCCGGCCTTCCTGCCCTCCCGCAAATCGCGGGGCGGGGGGGACGCGGGAGATGCTGGGGGGGGGGGACGGGGAACGGCACGTTCCTCCGCAGTGCTGGAGGAGAGGGTCCGGGGGGGCCAGAGCCGCAACCAGCGGGGGACGAGCCCCCGGTGAAGGGCAGCGCCCGCCGCTCCGCCGGCCGGACCGCGCCCGGGCCGGAGCGGGACGAACCTCCGCCGGCGGGACACGGGCGCGGCGGGGCTGGGCGAACCGCCTCGTCGGGTTCCTTCTCCCTTTTGCTGTGGGGCTGGATCTGGATCATTTTCCCCTCTTCTTATTTATTTTTCCCCAGCCTACAGTTGTTTTAATGCACCTGACCCGCTATTTCACACGCTCGGGAAAACCCCGGAGCGCGGCTGATACCGCGTCCCGGCGAACGAGACGAGGGAGAGGAGGGGAGCGGAGAAGTTTAAGAAGAAAAGTGTGAAATAAGACAAAAAAAAAAAAATAATAAAACCCAACAACACCCAAATCCTTAGAAAAATCCTGAATGTCTGAACGCGTGTGTGTGTTTTCCTTCCTGCCAAAGCAGGATGTCAAACGTTGTCCTTTTCCCCTCTTTTTTATTTTTTTTAAGCAGGCTAAAAGGAAAATTCTTCACAGAATCTTAAAGAACTTTTTGACACAACAGCTGCAAAATCTATTTTCTAAACAAAGATTTATACATATTTATATGAGCTTAATCCAGATTTTTTTTTAATAAATCATTCTCAGAACTGCAGAGGTAAACTATATGTAAATACCTCAAGTAATAGGCTTGTAGTGCAAATCACATCATTTTATCTTCAATTTTGCATTCGTTTTTCTGGCTTAAAGGTGCATCAGAGATATGCATTTTAGCATATTCAGAACACGGGGCGTGAAATTAAATGTTTGACAGAGTGAGAAAAATATACAGACTTTGGAGATGCCTTAAAAATAGTAATTTATGCAGATCTAGAGGAGTGAAATCATTTGCAATGGAGTGACCCTCTCTCCAGGAATTTTTTGCTCAGTGTTCTTCTCTAATCTCCTGCTGTATCTTCATTTTTCATTGAACTAGCCAGTTTTCTGCGAAGCAGTCTTGTAGATAAGGGAAGTGCTAAAAGAAGAAGAAAGAAGAAGCTCAGTGGGTCCGTTTCCATTGCACTTTTACCCAAGGCAATGGGCAGAATTTAACGGATTCCTTCCAACATATGTTTTTGCCAGATAAGTAAACAGTGTGTGTCGGAAATGAAAAAGCATTTGCAATTTAATGACATTACAGCTCTCAGCTTAGGCTGGCGTGCTGCGAGGCGAAAAGCAGAAAGAGAGAGGAGAGTAGAAAGAGAAAAAGAACAAAGTTCATCTTCCCTTTTGTGCATTTTTATCAAGGAAAATATTACTTCTTTCCCCCTCTTGTTCTCTTTTCTTTTTCTCTTTGCTTTTTTGTCTCACTCATTTACATTTTTTTCTTTCCTCTCCTTTTCTCTCCTCTGTTCACTTTTACCTTTCCCTTCCACTGCCACCGACTCGTTTCCTTTCACCACCACCCCCCTCCCATTGTGTCGCCTTATTCATCTATTTGGCCCATTCAGTTTTTACCTATAAGGAGCTGTTTATCCAACAATGTATCTTTTTTTTTCCACACTCCCCCCCTCCCTCTTTTTTTTTTTTCCCCTTGCCGTGTTGTACTCCCGGCGCTGGAGCTCACAGTCAACAGGATTGTTGGAGGGATTATAACGTTTCATTGCAAAGCGCCACAAATCTGCTCGCCTTCCCTCCGTCCCCGCTCTCCCCGGGCTCGCCGGCCCCTCGCAGATGCTCGGTACCCCCGGGGACAGCATCCCCCCGCCCGCCCCCCCCAACTCTTCCCAGGGCCGCTCCCCTCCCTGCAGCGGCGGCGGGAGTAGGGAGAGCCCCTGGGGATGGGGATGGGGTGGGGGATGCCGGGCTGGGGGAGCCGCCGTCGGACGCCCCTTCATCTCGCCCCCCACGCACCCCCCATGTCGTTAAGGGTCGAGGAGAGCGAGGCAAAGTCACTGGGTGCCACCCGGGGGCTGCCCCGGAGGTTGGGTGGGATTGAAAGCCACCCCCAGTCCCATCGCATGGACACATCTCTGAAAAGGTGTTTTAAAGAAAAAAAAAAAAAACACTGTAATTGTCTAAAGACCCGAGCACGGGTTGTAGTTTGGGTGCGGGGTGGGGTTTTTTTGGTTGTTTTATTTTATTTATTTTACTTTTTAACCATGAAATTACATCTTCCACATCTCCCAGATCCGGTACTTGGTAAGTAAAAAGGAAAATCTGTTTGGACATAAGGAGGTAAAGTAGCTAGAGGTGGTAATTTAATCAACCGAGGATATATTTCAATGTTTTTTTCTGGTCTTCTAGGCATTAGCACTTTAAATTCATTATGTCTGTTTGACAGATATATGCAGCCTTAAGGATCTAAAAATGAAATCCAAGAAGTATAGCCTGCTAGAGGACATATATTGAAGTTAAGAGATTAAAACGCTCTAACCATTGCAAACAGAATGGAACATCTCGCATTTCTCATTCCTTATAAGCATGACTATTTTGCAGATGTTAAATACGGGCTGCTCTAATTATGAACGATATGGGGGGGGGGGGGGGGGGGGGGGGAGGAACACCCGCTCAAGAGCCGAGGCTTTCTAACTTTTACACTGATGGAGTGGATATTAGAAAGACAATATTAGCTCCTCCGCCGTCTCGGGCTGGGGAAGTTCTACATGGGGGATGTTCTCTATCAGCAATTTAATAAGGAGGGGGCAGCAGCGGCAGCAGCAGCCTCTCCTACACGCTTTAAAGGTTCAAGAATCGTGCACGAATTTCCTATAAGGCAAATAACAAAAGAGCCAAATGAGAAGAGCTGGTCTTTTTTCCGTCTAACTGGGACACTGAGGACTCTGTGTCATTACAGTAATTTAGCAATGTTAATGATCTGTAATATTAATACATCATACTTGAAAATGGGGAAGAGTTGTCATCATTAAAGGCATTAAGGCACAATTAAAAAGTCATCTAAGCAGTTGTAAAGATCCCAGCGGCGATAAGGCTTGCCCACGGCGCTGCAAACCTCCGCCCGCGGAGGTCCGAACCTCCCGGGCAGCCCCGGCAGCCCCTGCCCCGGCAGCCCCGGCCCCGGCGAGGAGCTGCCGGCCCAAGCGGCTCTGCTCTAGCTCTTGGCGGGATGGGGGAGAAAGGACAACCTCGTGGGACAACCCTCCCCCCCCCAGCCCTGATGCTGTACAGCCCTCCCGCGGGGTCAACAGCCCCACGCACGCCTTCGTGAAAACCTCACCCCCAGCTTAGTTCTGTCCAAACGATCCAGCTCTAACACGACCCAGCGTTAACACAATCCGTTACAAATAATGTTCAAGCTCAACCAGATCACTGCTGAGTGTTTCCTCTTCCATCCCTGGCAGGTTTTGCAGCCCATGGACACGCGCGGTGATTTTCAGGCTGGTTTCCTGATGGAGAAAAGGTTGCAGTACCAGGCGGCGCGCTAATGTAGGGCTCTCTGGTGGTACCCTCCTGACAGCCACTTATCTCTTTGGCCAAATTCTCTCTTTGGCCAAATTCAGGCAAATCTGGCTGAGGGAAGATGGTCTTGCAGCCTTTTTATTATGGAAAGGCTGCGAGAGGAGGCTTTGAGCAACGTGGTCTAGTGGAGGGTGTCCCTGCCCATGGCAGTGGGCATGGAACTGGATGGTGTTTAAGGTCCCTTCCAACCCAAACCCTTCTGTGTTTCTATGAAAGGGGTGGCTGGTTATAGGAGGAAAACCCAGCCTAGTGATTCCAGAGGGAAAGATTCCAACACAAGCCCAATCCTGTGAATGAGACGTGAACATCTCAAAACAAGGAAAAGTTTCAGATCGATCTGAAACATAATTCAAACTAGTCCTTTTTCCAGGCATAATTCACAATTCCATGTAAATTAAGGCTTGCTTGCTCTGGGACTGCCTGGAGAGCTACAGCATATGGACATAGTCACCTACATGGGGTGCCAAAAAGAGCACTGCACATTTTGCCTGCTTAGATCTTTCCCTCTCGTGTTGGTGTCAGTGACGATTGTGGTTGTTAAAAACAACAGCAGCGCAAATAAGGGGGGCAGAAGTAGTGACAAATAAATGGACAGGAGTAAAGAACCTTCCAGTACCTGAAGGGGCCTACAAGGAAGCGGGGCGGGGGGGGGGGGGGTGAAGGGCTTTTTACAAGGGCCTGTAGAGACAGGACAAGGGGTAATGGGTTTAAACTGAAAGTGGGGAGATTTAGATTGGGTATCAGGAAGAAGTTCTTCCCGGAGAGGGTGGTGAGGCACTGGCACAGGCTGCCCAGAGAAGCTGTGGGTGCCCCATCCCTGGCAGTGTTCAAGGCCAGGCTGGATGAGGCTTTGAGCAACCTGGTCTAGTGGAGGGTGTCCCTGCCCATGGCAGGGGGGTTGGAACTGGATGGGCTTTAAGGTCCCTTCCAACCCAAACCATTCTGTGATTCTATGATTGATTTATGATTCTATGATTCTATGAACACAAAATATAAGTAACACGGTTTGCTCAATCTTCAGATACGGTATTTAGGTAATGTCAGTGCTTTTGTATTTTGTTTTGAATTGCTGTGACATTCAAATATACCCTAGAAATATCTATGAGATGAATGTTCTAGATGGATATTGTTATTTACACCAACACACTAATGAAAATCATTTACATGTGTAATTATTTACATGTACAAGTCCAATATTCATATATGGTGCCTGTGTGTTCCCTCAGTGTTTCCCTGCCTCCCATGGGAATGTTGCTCCTTTGAGTAACAGCATGAGGAGAGCTCACTACTGTGACCTTTACTGTCAAGAGAGTCTTTGACTGTATTTGTTAAAAACATACAGGTAGAAAATGGATATATCCTGCAGAACCACCAAGGTGAAAGTTCCAATAAACCAGGGGGAGCAAGTAAAATGAAAACGTCAAAGTGATGGAATATTTGCTTATGTGAGAGTGGATTTCTTAAAGGGCTGAAGGGAGCTGTATCTCCCCTTCCCCTCCAGCAGCTGCCCATGCTGTACATGCTTCCAAACCATGTGATAGGATCACAGCTATGTGACTACATGGCACCCCATTCAGATCAGAGCCGGAACTATTTCTCTCGTGTATTGGTCCATCAGAAGAATCTCATGCATCCTCAGCTTTCCTGAGATTGCCTAAAGCCCATGCTTGATCCCAGCGCTTGCGTCCAAACAGTTGGATGCAAAATAACCTTGGACTTGAGCTAGCACTTAGGTGCGTGGTCAGAACTCCTTGAAGTCACTCAAAATAATCTCAGGTTGCGAAGGAGGTGTTACCCCATTACGCTTGTAAAGGGAATGGCCCTTTCATGGCCTGTGGCCAACACTGCATCTCAGAACCTCATTTGTAGTCCCCTTCTCCAAACACGCTACAAGCACATTTCATGTTGTATCTTCATTCAGAAGATGAATGTTTGCCTCACAGAGCTTCTGTAGTGTTCTGTAGAAGGCTTATCCCCAGTGATAAATCTCAGAAGATATCTCTGGTGGACCTTCCCTGGAATTCAGCCCTGAAAACACTGACCTGAACACAGGTTTCCAATAAATGATCCTTATGAGCCTCCCCACGGCCTGCTGTAGGGCTGGGATTCAGAGCCCAAGTGATACCCAGTCCTGGGCCAGTTTGGGTGCTGGAAATCCTACAGCAACATGTTCTGGGAACTTCTACAGATGCCTGGTGACAGTGTTTGGAAGAAGACCCATGAAAGAACAGCAGTTACCTCATCAGGGGCAAGATGCAAGGTATATATTTATTTGGAAATATTACATTTTTATGCAAATTGAATTTATTTCTCTAAAAACCTCTAGGCTGAAGAAAACCATTTTTTACTGAAACAAAACAGACATATAAAATAAATTGCGTGAGTGTATGTGTATTTTAAGCCTCGACAAATGAAAACCGTGCTCTTCAACCAGCTCTGCTCTGCATGCAGCCCAAGGTACATTTCTGGGACTGGAGAGTGAACAAGCCTAGCTTGTGAATACAACAGATAATCGAACATGCAAACGGGATGAGAAAGGGGTAGAGTCCTATCAGAGTAAACAGCCCTCCCAGCTCCCCAGCCACCTTGATTTTGTAGAGTGTTTGGCTGGTGCAATTGGAGAAGTCAGCTTTAAGAGGTTAGGAGGAGGACTCTATTCAACTAACCACAGAGGAAGCTCTTCACACGTAGAACTGGGAAGAGCTGGAGATGCTTGTGAGGGAAGCTGAATCGATGGACTTGAAGATGGTATCAAAAGCATGAGAAAGGCAGAAGCACGTGCAGCAACACTGTAGTTAAGGAATAAGATGGGACAAGACATGTGGGTGTCAGTGCTAGCACAACAGTTGTGTTGAAACTCTTGAAAGCTGTGTGGAGAAAACTGGGGCAGAGGAGGAAAGCACGGCAGGAGGTGGTCACACGGGTGAAGGAGAGCCATGGTCTCTTGTATCAGGGTAGAGGGAAGATGGACAAAAGGTGTTTGTCAAAGGAATTTACATTAATTTAAATTATGTAAGACTTGACCTGGGTTTGGCTTGAAGGACAGTAAGGGAAGGTCAAGGCTCAGAGATGTTGGTAGGAATATTAAGCAAGGTAGGAGAGTGGAAGAAAATACTCAAAGCCTGAGAAACTAGGGGCTCACTCTGAGCTATGCTGAATTAACGCTGGTACGTTTAAAACCAGGAAGATAAGACATGCTGAGAACAACTACCAAGACCAGACCTGAGTGAAGAGGGATATTCTGTGCTGTCACAGTGAAGGTTATAGACGATGCCATCTTCTTCTCTAGAGACACCAGGGGAGGGAGAGGTAAGGGAAAGAGAGTGTGAAAGAGGCAAGTCTTCGGGACTTAGCTAAAAGATAGTGTGAGCAGCATGAAGGAGTTGTCACATCCTTGAGGAGAACTGGATCTGGAAAAGACGGCCTTAAAAAAAACAAACAAATAAACAAAAAAAAAAAAACCCAAAGCCTGAAAGAAATGAATGCTGAGAAGCACAGCTGCAGGTGTCAGAGGCAGCTGAGAGCTTGAAGAGGATGAGAACAAACCACAAGCCAGGAAAGGTCTGGGTAGAAAACCTTGAGAGAGTAAGCACAGGTGGCATGTCCAAGGGAGGAGGTTGGCTGGGATATCTTCTGCCATCAACAGGAGGTTTTTAACGAGGTGGGATACTGGCTCATCTTGCAGCTGCAACTCGTATTAGTTTGGCACTGGATGTTCAGCTCTATCAGAGCTTTGTGGTGAGCTCCCGGGTGACAGGCGTGTTTGTCAGAAGTATTATAATGCCTGGCTAAGGCGGACTTGCTCTGAGGTTATCATTGCTTCTCCACAGCTGATCATAAATAAATATTTTAGTAGGTGACTTAACTCCCCTCCTTTCAAATTATAGAAAGGTGGCAGCAGAAAGAATTAATGTTTTCTTTTAAGTGTGGGGTTTGGAGGCTGGCAGAAACTTAATCAGTCATATGGAAACAATACCTACAAACCCAGAGCCTCATAAAGAGTATCCTTCCCCTAAAAACTCGCAGGTTTACACCTGAATGCTTCAAAAGTGAGCGATCTTTTTCTTCGTTTCAAGCTAGAGGTGAAATATTCTGTTTAGAGGGAGTGAGCCTTGGGTACATTTTACAAGAGGTAATAAAAATTGCTATCGAGGATTTCAGAGCAAATAACTCAGAAAAATAAAACCCTGTGAATATGTCTTCAGCAATTGTTTTGATTAGTAATCTTTAAATAACGTATCCTAGTCGGTCATCCAAGAGCTAAGTTTGGCATTAGCTCATGTCAGAAAAAGAGCACTCTCAAGCTTACTTATGAGATGTAAATTAAAGACTGAATTTTCATGTAACCGGCTATCCTCTTCAACTTTTCACTTTATTAAGCAGAAAGGAACTTTTACATTAATTTAAAAAAAAATGTTTCTGTTAAGTGATCCAGGTGCAACTTCAAGAGGGAGCATGTTTTCATCAGGATTTATGGCCCTCTGAAGAGATGGGATCCCAGAAACTAATTAATTTATTGCAAAGCATCAACGGGGAGGGGTGGTGGAGTGGTGGAAAGCGTTGGATAAAATCTGGTCCTAGTGAAATCCGTGGTAGAGATGTTGTTGTCCTCAGTGTGGTCCGGATTTTCCCCAGTATCTTTTATCTGTGACCAATATAAACCCGACGCAGTTGCTTTCTGACAGCTACATTTGGGACTTTTTCTATTTGCTGAGATTATGTTGAAAATACAGTAAAATATCGATATTAACATTGCTGATTTTTAATAGAAGTATCCGGATGTGACAATGCCATTTGATGCGTGCAGGTGCGCGTGAGTGGAAATCGCTTACACAAAATGTTTTGGTAAATATTGACCAGCAATACTGGTTCCTGGACTATTTGAATGCTGGCTTGCCAATTGTTAAATTTAGCTGATGAGATGCAAAAGCAAGTATTGTTTATCCCGTATGCAGAATATTCAGCCCATAAAAACACATTTCAAGCATACCTATATTCTTCAGTAATTACAGTAATAAGGTCAAGAAATGCTGCTCAAGAAATGACCGTAGCCCAACCCCCAGCCGGACTTGGGCAGTTACAGCAGGTTTCAATGAAATGTCCTTGCCCAGTGACACCCGAGAACACGCATCCAAGGAATTGGCTCCAGCAGTACGCGCGAAGTCGGGGGCCAAAGCTGGCGACGGAGTCCCACGGGGCTGAGCGTGCCCTTGCACAAACGGAGGATTTGCAAAGGAGGCTCCCAAGAAAAAAAAAGATGTGTCTGATGTCCACCTCCTGTTCTTGTTCCTGGGCTGTAGCCAGGCGACTTTTTGAGGCTGAGCATCAGACCCTGAAATCTCTTGCTTCACCCAGATCTTAGGTTTCCACGGGAGTCCTGCACGC
Organism: Rhynochetos jubatus; assembly: GCA_027574665.1. Classification (NCBI taxonomy): domain Eukaryota; kingdom Metazoa; phylum Chordata; class Aves; order Eurypygiformes; family Rhynochetidae; genus Rhynochetos; species Rhynochetos jubatus. The sequence goes on along the minus strand of CM050649.1, from coordinate 81,125,903 downwards.
TGGACAACGTCTGCCTTTCACCCGGTATCTGAGACATTTAAGGAAATCCCAGGATCCCCGCGCGATCCCAGGACACCCTCCCAACCCCTCTAAGCTTTTCCATCCCCTGTCTCTAAGGGATCTCACCCTCCAGCCCATAAAGTGCCCCGGCGAGAGCAGACCCTCACCTCCACTGCTCCATGGCCAGGTTGGTCAGACCGGGAGCAGGAGGTGGAAATCCTTCCTAGGATCTCCTGGGAGAGGCACGGCCAGGAGCTGGAGACCCAGAAGCAAAGGCGGGGGGCGCACGGGCTATGGGGTGAGCCTCGGGGTTGCCTGATTTAGGGTCCCAGGTGTCTTATAGGCAGGCGAGAGGCTGGCGGTGCGGGGGTCAGGTCTGCGGGGAGCCCCGGCAGGTCCGAGGAGCAGCGGCCAGGCTGCGGTAGCGGGGTTTTCCTGACCACCCCACCCCCCCAGGTTTTAGGCTGCCACGTTGATTTTAGCTGTTAAAATCGTCAACAGGTCCCGAGGGGGACAGAGCCCACGGGTGTGTCCCCTCCCTTCCACGGTTGGTGTTGTTGGGGTTTTTTGGGGGTTGGTATTTTTTCCCTGAGAAAATAAATCAAACCCATCCTGGTTGTAGCCCCCGAACCCCGGGAGTTGGTCCGTTCCAGCTCGGGGTGGGGGCTCAGCACCCCGGCACGGCACGGCACGGGACCGGGAAAGCGAGCCCCCGCGATGCTGAATGTACCCACAGCGGTCCCCACAGCGGGTGGAGCGAGGCAAAGACCCACGGACCTCTGCCCTCGGCTTCCCCCGGCGCCCTGCTTCATTCTCGGGTCCGCACGGTCTGTCCCCGGGGTGGCCTTCGCGGAGTGGGACGGAGCCACCGGGGACGGGGCACCGGGGGAGGCACCGGGAACGGGACGAGGCGCTGGCAGATCAGGCCGCGACGGGGGTGATGCACTCGCTACCTGCAGAGCTGCAGGGGGGCGGGGGGGGGGGGGGGGGGGGGGAGCCCATGCGAGGGCGAGCAGCGGCTCGGGGGAGGGGGGGACGCGCGCATCCCGGGCAGCCGCTGTCAGAGCCGGGGAAGGGCGGGGAGTGGGGATGCTCCCCGTGCCGCGGGGCTATTTCACCTGCTCCCCAGCAAACTGTGCCGGCAACTGCGGCGAGAAGCGACTGGCCGGTCCCCGAGCCCATTGCCCAAGCCCCGGCGGGGCGGGCAGCCGCGGGTGGGCCCGCCTCCTCCCCGGGACGCCCACCCGGGACACGGGTAGGATGCGGAGGGGTACGTACCCCCCAGCCCAAGTGTGCTGCTCGCCCCGCGCCGTGGCACGGGCTTGGGTGGGATTTCCACAGCGGGAGTGAAGAGGGAGGACAAGGAGGGGTGACTCCTTCCTGGTGATGGGGAGACTCTGCCCAACTGAGCCAGCTGACGGGTGTCTGCGCCTCGTCATGCTGAAATGTTTGAACATAGGAAGAAACAGGATCGGCGCTACCGATTAACTCCCGAAGTATGTCGAAAATGCAGTGTCACTTGTCTTAAGAAGGGTTTGGTTTTGTCTGCGGTGCTAATTGATTTCTGTTCAGGCTGATCCCTCTTAAAACATGAACAGATTTAATGGTTCTTACTCCCGAGCTCTATGCTATAGAGATAATTTGGGTTATTAAGACGCATTAATAAACAGTTAATAGACACCCTTTTTTCCCGGAGAGGTAAGCTCTTTTTCAGTCCGAAATGAATGAGCAGCCTCTACCGAAGCTCTACCAGCTCTCGGAATCAGCAGGTACTGCCCACTCGTGTCAAAAATACACTACAACTAGGGAAGTAGAGGTGGCTTCTCCCATAGGACCCGGGGAAGTCCTTCTCCAGCGTCGCACGGGAGTAAGACGGACTGCAGCATCTAAGCAAAGGAGCGGTGACTAATTCGGTTTCTGACTCCGCCGATGAGAAAATAGCTCCCAACAAGTGCACCGAGCCTGGCTTCAGCCCCTGAGCGAAAGAGGGCGAGTCAAATTCCTCGAGTCAAAGTCTGGGATGCGCTAGAAAGCCGCCTCGCTGTTAAGGCCAGGAGGATAAATTCATATTGTAAGGAACCTGAATGAGAGCTGGCTTAGATAACTTGTCGTTTCTCTGGCTCCAGCCTCCGCTCCCGCCTCCTTCCCTTCCAAAAAAAAAAAAAAAAAAAAAAAAAAAAGACTTATAGGAATTTGCTCTGGCCTTCCTTTACTTTCTATCTAGTACGTCTCGTATTTCATTTCTGGCAGCCAAAGAAATCTTAATAAAAAGAACGTGTAGAAGCATTTCCAGGGGAATAATTTGATCAGGAATCATTGCTGGTTTTGGAATTAGTCCTAAAACTTATTAAAACTTGAATAATCCCAGCACATATTCTTCTCTTCCAGGAACACTTTTGCTGCAATAAGAGCCTTTTTCCCCCACCTTCCCCCTCGTGGGTACCACCGACAGGAGTGCG